>CM074719.1:375339873-376598384 GCA_037306005.1 Rhinophrynus dorsalis
CCACAGTGCCACAGCCAGCCGGTCGTGGTGCAGTCATGCTCAGTAGAGACTGCCCGCACCACGACTGATACAGAGCGGGACGCTCCTTTGGAGCGGCCTGCTCTGTATCAGCTGCGGCGAGGGCAGTCTCTACTGCGCATTACTGCAGCACGCGCAGCAGTGTCTACTGCGCATGACGCAGCGTTACACACAACTTAGCGAATTATTATATAGGATAATGGAAGATAGAAAGACTGATTTTAGTCTTACCCCAAGTGGTAACATCAGCAACTCAGTTTGTCTTCTTGTACATGGCTCAGCAAACTTTTTTTTTTTTTAAAGAATTATATTATATGGATTTTCCTGCTGAGTACAACAAGAATACACCCACTGATAGGAGACCATTCAAAAGCTATCACCGTTCCAATTTGAGAGTGTTTTTCCCTCAGTAAAACTGCAATTTTCTGTTGTGGTCAACAGTTGATGCTATTTCCTGTCACTTACGATCGAGAGCAATAGTCTAACTCAAGCTCTCCCTAAAAGCACATTTTAAAAATAATTCGCTTTTCATGTTTGATCTGCAATAACTTTTAAATGAAAAAGTCTCAGAAGTCAAATGCATTGGCTACTTCTCTAGCTCTCAATCATTGCTCCTTTAAAAGGCACTAGATGTTATGTACAAAATAAAGGAGGAGTAATTCTGGACAAAGCAACTGAGCCATAAGGGAGGAGAAAAAACATATTAACAAAATGGTTTTAAATGTCAAGCAATGTATTGGACACCACTCTAGCAATCAATATGTCAGAAGTCCCATTTAAACCAAAGGGAATTGTTATTTGTCCCCTATGTAGCCAGTGATTTAATCTGCAATTGCCCCATTGTTCCTATGTGTGCAAGACCCACTATTTGGATGTTAATAACATTACAAAAGATTGTTCATGTAACTGGGCCACCCACATATATACAGAAACTCAAATATGTGGTTATTTTACTCCATGATTTTACTGAAGTTTACCAAGGGTATTTACTATAAATATGGGTGAAGGGAGAGCACCTTTAAAGACAAAATATATTCTTGTATTTTTCTTTCTTTTTTTTTTTTTTTTTAATCGATACAGTCTGAATGGTTTTGTCCTAACCAATGCATTAAAAATTAGGCATACAAAATCGCAGTGTTCACTTTGGAAGTTGATACTTACATAATGTTTTTTCTTTTTGCCACAAAATGTTGGTAAAATGCCATTTTGAACAAAAATAAAAAGAGAATGTGCCACCATATTTATTAACCCTTTGGATGCTAGAAGCCACTAGGAGAATTTCACTGCCACTGAATGCTATAAAGGATTTGAACAATAAAACATTTCGGTATAAACTCACCTAACATGTTCAGTGTCCCAATGGTGTTTGTCTTGAGGGTCTTTATGGGATTATACATGTAATTTGGAGGAGAAGCAGGAGAAGCCAAGTGATAGATCTGGTCCACTGCAGGAGAGAGGATATAACAGATGATATAGGGACACATGTTAAAAGCAAGAGGAGCCATTGGGGAACAAACCAACTAAAGTGACCAAATAAAAATATCCTATAATTCCCAGGGATGTAAATAGGGCTTTTAACCTTTTGAATATGGAAGAAAAATTGCATTACAAAGAAATACTTTAGAGACTTCTCTTTCATTAAAGGTTTTATAAAGGCCCACTTAAATCCATGGGAATTTTGATTTGTTCTTTACTGTGCAGCAACTTTCTCCAGAGCTGCAGATTGTCCTTAAGTGTTATGATTCTGAGGACCTTATGTGCAGAAGAAAGAGTGGTGCAAACCAACTGCAACTGAATACTTGTGGCATCTGCTATGGTATTCATCTAGTTAAAATCCCAGGTGTAGCAAGGTTTTCCTAGCATCCCATTCTCTCAGTCTGAACAGAACAGGGAAAATGCAGCTAACTTTGACTTTTGTGTGATTTAAATGTGATTCCACTGAAATCATACAACAAATCAGTAACTATTATCGCTCTGTCAGTGGAAATGTGCAGAAATGTCACTTGTATGAAATGCTATAGGACACAATAATTCAAAACGCAGTTTTTTTGCGTTGCCGTGACAATGATTCCCATGAAAAAGGAGTCAAAGGCCATTAAGGTTACTTTAATTACAGTCAATTAATTTATGTGTACTTTATGATTATACCTTTTCTCTTAGCCCATGTGACACCCAAAAACTATGGGATAAAGGCCCCTCTTCCAAGAAGGCAGGGCACGTAAAAAAGGTTTATGATGCAGACTCCATTTCACATGGACTAAGAGAAAAGGATGTATCAGTAGGCACACAACATTCTCCTTTTCTCATATTACCTCTAAGAACTCTTCTCGAATGTAAACAAACCCAGTTTAGCTACTCTCTCTTTATAACTCAGATCCTCTAATCACTATCAGTTTTGTTGCATCTCTCTGCACTTTTTCCAGTTCGATAGTGTCTTTTTTTAAAAACTGATGCCCAAAACTGTACTCCATATTCTAGATGAGGAGCTACCAAGGATTTAGATATAGGTAGAATTATATCTGCATCTCTTGCATCTATGCCTCGCTTTATGCAGGAAAGTACCCCAGGCGTTCATCCATATGTTATTTAAGAGCTGCAGTATCCCCCAGTGGCAAAGCTGTATTCTTGGAAAGGAGAGAGATCAGGGTATCTACCGTAAGTGGCTAGCTCACTGTGCTAAGGCCTCAACAGAAAGGAATTCAAAAGGGAGGTAATCCTATTGAGGAAGAACCTCCTGTCATATGTCCTCCATTACTCCATGAGTCCACGAAATGGTGAGGAGGAAAAATGGCACTCTTTCTTGTGTCTCTTAAAAATACCAGGGGAAGAGCAACTAGAACCAGAGGCCTCAGACTTTAAGCATCTCTAGGACAGATGGGATAAGACCCTCAGTTGAAGCATGGTGGTTTCCTCATAAAAGTTCCCAAAAGAGAAAGAGGAATATAAGTCATGCACATCAGTGTCTCCTTCCTCCACCGGGGAATCCCCAGTAATGGGGGCATCTCCCTTTATAATATGGGAGAAGTGCCTTTTGGGGGTGCAGGATGTCCCATGGACCAAGAGTGCAGAACCTCTTGAATATGTAAGTGTATTGAAAAGCGTAAATTAGAGCCCTCACCGTGCAAACTCCTGTACAGAAGATGAGGGCCCAGAAGTTTGGTAGGTGCAACAGAGAAAGAGGTATATAATGTACCGGAAAACCCCTTAGAGAGCCCAGTCTGTTATGAGGAGCAATGTGTTTAAGGTGGTTATGGGGGGTCCCATGAGTCCCTTAGGATCTGTAGTAAAAGTAGCATAAAAGTACTAATAAACCTTTAAAAGGTACTTCTCTGTTTGCAAGGGGTTAATGAGGAAAGCAAGAGGGCGATATCAGCTTCTGCATAACATGCATAATTCAGAGAGGGAGAAGATTATCTCAGGACCATATCTTCCTTTGCTAAAAAGCCCAGTACAAACAGGTAATACAGTCTCCCCAAGTTTAAAAATGGTGCAGTGGCTCTACAGTCATCAGTAAACAGCAGCCCTGTTTACTGCTCTGATTTATGTGTCCCCCCTTTGGCAAATGGCTTGCCTCTTTCTTGTGCATACAGCCCATAGTGTGGTTGGGATTTGAGATTTATATTTTTTCCATTATCAGATACATTTAATTAGTAAAGTATATTGCTTATATCTGTTACACAGCTATGGTTCTGTAATATATAGGCTTAAAAATTACATAGGAAACAATCTTGTAACTATAAAATTCAAACCCAGAGCCTAAAATACAATTGAAACAAACAAATGAACCACAATGACATGTAATAACATGGCTGGAAAAATGTGAATGCTTCCTTGATGAAATATCACTACAAACTCAATTAGACTTGAAGGGTTTCATTCCCGTTTATATGGGTCACTGCACTAGCAAATTACAGGTTCTTCCGTGATGTACATTGGAAAGGACAGCTTGACTTTAAAGGAACAGTAGCATTTTATTTTCACTTAACATTCTACAAGAGCATACTAAGCAAAGGCAATCTGTTTATACTGTTTAGAATTTTTAAAAATCTTCACCTATTTTAAATTGTCCTTCACATTGAGCTTTCTGGATCTCTTTCCAGAAAGCTTTCAGTGACTGAAAGAAGGTATACTGATGCAACGTTAAAATAGGATTTTAGTCTTACCTGTTAAATCCTTTTCACTTAGTCCATACAGGTCACTGGTACTTCTGGGAGGCGATTCGCCCCTTTAATAGGCAGGAACAATTATGCAAATGATTGCAGGGGGCGGAGCCTCCCCTCCTACTTAAGCCACCTTCTGGCCAGAGCCACTAGATTGATTTGAGACCCTAAAACTGACCCCAGGTAAGCAAGAAGAAAGACTCCTGTGAGCATGCCCCAAAGGTCTCCCACTGAATGCCACAGGAGAGCCAGGTCTGGTCCCTTGACAGGGTGGGAGACCAGTGACCTGTATGGACTAAGTGAAAAGGATTTAACAGGTAAGACTAAAATCCTATTTTCACTGTCGTCCAATACAGGTCACTGGTACTTCTGGGATGTACAAACATTGAGCTGATCCAGAGGTGGGAAGAAGGCAAGGACCAGAACAAGGCCCAAGTCATTAAAACTGCTATGAACCAGTTAATTACATAGCCCAAACTGTAAGTGTCAACGGACGCCAATCAAGGGAACAATCCCTGACCTAACACAGCACACGGAACTAGAGCCAACTGGGCTCAACAGTAAGGAAGCACTAAGGATCACAGAGTGGAAGACCTACACAGGCAAAACTGCCTCCAGGACTTACCTTCCAAAACTGGCATCAGCCGAGGCCAGCACATCAACACGGTAGTGCTTTGAAAAAGTGTGCACAGAGGACCAAGTAGCCGCTCTGCACAGTTGATCAGCGGAAGCCTGATTCTTGTAGGCCCAAGAGGCCCCAATAGATCTGGTGGAATGGGCAGTCACCCGGAAGGGAACATGCTTATTCCGCAACTTGTAGGCTTCACGGATAGTAGCCTTAATCCAAGAGGCAATGGTAACTTTGGAGGCCGCCTCCCTGCCCTAGGCCCCTCAGGAATGACGAATAGAGCGTCAGACTTCCTGATAGACTCGGTGCGATGAACATAAAACTTGAGGCAACGCACCACATCCAACAAATGGAGATCTCGTTCCTTGTCAGATGAAGGATTAGGGCAGAAAGAGGGAACCACAATCTCCTGATTGATGTGAAACTCGGACACAACCTTGGGTAAGAATTCCTTGGTAGTGCGAAGCACAGCCTTATCCTTGTGGAACACCAGGTAAGGAGGTTTACAAGACAGAGCCTGTAACTCTGCTACCCGGCGAACTGAAACAATAGCCAAAAGGAAGGCCATCTTCCAAGTCAAGAGACGTAATGAAATGGAAGCCAAGGATTCAAACGGGGGTCGCTGGAGAACTCCCAGCACCAAATTGAGGTCCCACTGGGGAGCAGGACTCTTGAAGGCAGGTCGAACATGAGTCACACCTTGGAAGAAAACTTTCACATCAGGAAGGATAGCAATCCTTTCCTGGAAAAACACAGACAAGGCAGAAGTCTGAACTTTGAGGGAACTCAAACTGAGCCCCTTATCAACACCGTCTTGCAAGAAGGCCAGGACAGTGGGAAGATGAAAATCAAGGGATAATTTCTTATCAGAGCACCATGCCACGAAAGTTGACCATATGCGATGATAGATCTTGGAAGACACAGGCTTACGAGCACTGAGCATAGTCGACACCACAGAAGGAGAAAATCCTTTCTTTGCTAGAATCGAGGATTCAACCGCCATGCCATCAAATGGAGAGAGTGAACATCCTCCTTCCACAGATATCCCTGAAGAAGTAGGTCCGGACGGGCAGGAAGTGGGAACGGATCCGCCACTGACATGGCCACCAACTCCGGATACCAGGACTGGCGAGGCCAGTTTGGAGCGATCAGGATAACAGGACAACGCTCCCGCTTCAGTTTCTGGATGACTCTGAGCAATAGAGGAAGAGGAGGAAAGATGTAAGCCAGAGAAAAATCCCAAGGGATCGACAAGGCATCCACTGCTAGAGCAAGGGAGTCCCTCTGCCGGGAGCAAAACACCGGAACCTTCCTGTTGTGTCTGGAGGCCATCAGGTCCACCTCCGGCATCCCCCACCTCTGGGTGAGCAAGTGAAACACCTCTGGATGAAGAGCCCATTCTCCGCTGTCGACGGTATGACGACTGAGGAAGTCCGCCATGACGTTGTCCACGCCTGGAATATGAACTGCAGAGATGACAGGCACGTGATCTTCTGCCCAAGACAAAATATCCTTGACCTCCAACCAGGCGGTGCCGCTTCTTGTGCCGCCTTGCCTGTTGATGTAAGCCACCGCAGTGGCGTTGTCGGATTCCACTCTGATCGGACGACCGGTCAGTTGAGATTCCCAGTGTATCAGGGCAAGCCGGATGGCACGTAGTTCCAGAACATTGATGGAGAGAAGAGATTCCTCCAGACCCCATTTTCCCTGAGCACTGAAGCGACCCAACACAGCACCCCAGCCCCGAAGGCTGGCATCCGTCGTGATCGTGGTCCAACAAGGAACTTGAAAGGATCTCCCTTTCAGGAGATGGGAGAGATCCAACCACCAGTGCAGACTCGATTCCACATGAGGAGGTAGAGAGACTGACAGATGCTGATGATCTGGATGATTCTTGCACGTCTGGATCACAAATCTCTGAAGTTCCCTGGAGTGGGCCATGGCAAAGGGCACCGCTTCGATCGTGGAAATGAACTTCCCCACCAGGGACGTCAACTTCGTTACCGGCACTAAGTCCAGTTCCAGAATCCCCGCCACTCGGATGGCTATCTGATGAGCCACATCCTCCGGCAGAAACACCATGCATTGGCGAGTGTCGAACAGGAGACCCAGGAACAGAAGCCTCTGAGATGGAACCAAGTCCGACTTGTCCAGATTCAGGATCCAGCCATGGCAGGTCAGTGTGTGGATACACCTCTGCAATTGCTGGTGAAGAAGCTCCGCCGAGGAAGCTTTGAGGAGGAGATCGTCCTTGTAGGGGGTCACCCTGACCCCGTCCTGATGAAGCACAGCTATCAAGGAACCCAACACTCTCTGGAAGACCTGAGGAGCTGAAGTCAGCCCAAAGGGAAGAGCTGAAAACTGAAAGTGTCCCCTGTGGCAGGCAATCCTGAGATACCGCCTGCTCTCTGGATGAATAGGGATGTGAAGATAAGCATCCTGAAGGTCCAGGGAGGCAAGGAACTCCCCTGGAGACATAGCTGCAATCACAGAGCGCAGGGACTCCTGGCGGAAGTGGGAAGTCACCACATAGGCATTGAGATCTTTGAGATCCAAAATAGGACGAGCCCCTCCGTCCTTTTTGGCTACCACAAACAGGTTGGAATAAAATCCTGAACCTGTGTCCTCCGGAGGAACCACTTCCAGGACCTCTTTGTCCAAGAGATCCTGAATAGCGTCGACGAACAGACGTCTTTTTGTGGGTTCCTGAGAAGGACGAGTAAAATGGAACCGAAAAGGAGGAAGGGAGGAGAAAGGGATCCTGTATCCCTCTGACACCACCTGAAGAACCCATGGGTCCGCCACTGACTCCTCCCAAGTCCGGCGAAAGATGCGGAGACGTCCACCTACAGCCGGATGCGGACCCGGGTTCGGCGAGTCATGCCGAAGCAGTCTTGGAGGTCTTGGCTTTAGGGGCCACTTTGGGCTTCCAGGACTGTTTGGGCTTGGAGGAGGAGCGCGTAGCGAGAGGACCCGTTTGGGCCGAGGAGCGTGTCTCAGTCTGAAAGGAACGAAAGGACCGATTGCGTTTGGCTGGAAACTTTTTCTTAAAGACTGAGGGTAGAAGAGTACTTTTACCACCAGTAGCCTCACTGATCATTTCTTTGAGTTCAGACCCAAATAGCAAAGTCCCCTGAAAGGGCAAGGAAAGCAAGGCTTTCTTAGAGGCTGTATCAGCAGACCAAATTTTCAGCCAAAGGGCACGTCTAGCCACCACAGAAGCAGTGGAGGTCCTCGCCATCATGCGCACAGCATCAAAGGCAGCGTCAGCAACATAATTCTGAGCTTCAGTGATATTAGCAAGAAGCTGCAACTGTTCAGATACTGGTGCATCCTGGCGAACTGCGTCAGTCAGTCGTTCAGTCCAGGCCGCAATTGCTCTATTAACCCACGCTACTGCAAAGGTTGGACGCATGGCAGTGCCAATAGAGGCAAAAATAGACTTAAGAGAAAGCTCTAGCTTTTTATCCGTCCAATCCTGCAGGGCAGAGGCATCAGAGACAGCCAAAGCGGTACACTTCAATAGCCTGGAAACCGGAGCATCCACCTTGGGGGGATGAACCCATTTTACCAGCTCAGTCTCAGGAAAAGGGTACAGTTTAGCAAACTTTTTGGAGACAGAGGAGGATCTATCAGGATTCTTCCATGCCTCAGAGACTAGACGGGCAAGAGTAGGGTTAGTTGGAAAACAAACAACAGGCTTAGATGGTTTCTTTTGAAAAACGTCAGTAGGATCATAAGTGGATTCCTGAGTCAGAGGAAGGTTGAGCGTATTCAGTAAAGCTCTAATCAGACCCTCAGCCGAGACTTCAGGGTCACATTCATAAGGGTCCCCAATGGACCTGTTAGACTCAATAACAGTACGTTCCTCAGCATCAGAATCCTGCAAGAGTTCTTCCTCAGAAGAATCAGAGACATCAGGAGCACCCTGTGGCTTAGGCAGGGAGGTCCTGATTGTAGCGGGGGTCTGCCAGACCTGGAGAGCCCCCTGTACCTGAGAGGGAAAGAGTTGAAGAGTGGATCTGAGATCCCTAGTGGCAGCTTTAAACTCCCTCACCCAAGATGGCTCAATAGCATGGCTGGGAAGCCCAGGGTTGCTATCTTGACCAGTGCATTTAGGGCATAGATCCCCCACATTACCACTAGATAGCCCAGTGTGACAAGAGGAGCAAAACGCCATGGGGGGGGCAGACCCCCCATCCTCCTTTGACTTGGGTCTAGCCCCTAGCTCCAGTGAAGTAGACAGGCTCACAGCGTCAATATACCCCACTTTAAACTCTATCACCCAGTAAAAGTGTGGAAGATTAAAGTTTCACCCCAGAAATGCCTAATTTTGGACTTATCTGGCCAGCGAAGGGTTAATCTGTTGAGGGGAGAGAAGGCTCGGTCCCTGCGTAGTGTACTCGCTGAGGAAGAGCTCCACAAAATGGCGGCCGTCAGGATAGCCAATCAGAAACGAGCGTGAACCGGGCGCTCATGGGAAATGTAGTTTTCCCCATACAAGTACCCCAAACAGTGCCCGAAGCCCCCCTGAACACCCCACACTAATAAAACACACACCGGATGATAGAGCAGGAGATTAGCATTAAAATGAGCCCTCTCTGGAGTTGCTGTGACAAGCGGTTCCAGAGATACGTCCCAGACTGTGAAATCTCATAGAGAGTAAAGGAGCCATAGCGTCTAAGCGGGAAAAGCCGCGCTTAAAGGCGCGGAACACCATTTTTAATCAAGTTTAACAAAACATTAAAAAGTGCCCAAACATACATTAAACACATAAATAAACACTATTCAAGGCTCCAAACCCAGAGAATACCACAGAAACTGCATTAAAACATTGAATGCAAATAAAAACACCCTATGAGTGCTGGAGTGCAAAGCAAACTCCCAAATACAAGCCCAGCAAAGGGACACTGTGGGGACAAGTGGACCTTCAGCACTCAATGGGTGGCTCACCTTTCCTGCAGGACTTCTGTCTTCAGGTGACCATGATGAAGTGGGAATAGACCAGAGGTAAATTCCCCAGTAGGGAAGCTGCTTAACACAAGCTGTTCCCTCTTCAGGGCATAAGGTCCACAGAAAATCCCTGGAAGCTGCACCAGCCACTTTAAAGAGGGCAATTCACAGCCATGGTCACCCTCCTAATAGTGGTATTCCATATTTGAATCAAAAAATAACAAAATACTAAGTTGAATGCATAGATGTTCTCTACCTGGTGTGCACAGCACCCAGGAACAAATCAATCTAGTGGCTCTGGCCTGAAGGTGGCTTAAGTAGGAGGGGAGGCTCTGCCCCCTGCAATCATTTGCATAATTGTTCCTGCCTATTAAAGGGGCGAATCGCCTCCCAGAAGTACCAGTGACCTGTATTGGACGACAGTGAAAAATATATATACAGAGCAATCACTTCAGGGACAGTGTTATGGTTTCACTGTCCTGGTTATGGTTGGGGACATAAAAGCAAAAATTAATCTTTTGAGTGCCAGAGGGGTACAGAACACATTGCTTTGCAATGCTTTCCGTGCCCCTCTGCCACTCAAAGGTTTAATATGAAAACATGAATAAAATACAAAGTATAGGAATTTTGCAGAATTTGTAAAGTAAAAAAAAACAGGACAATTTGCTTACAGATATATTTTTTCTTCTGTGTCCCTATAAGGCATTTAGAACAATTGGGATTGCCTCCTCCTTCTAGCTGGGTAGAACCAATAAAAAAAATCTTTAAAAGGGGCTTTGAAGCTCCTGCCTTCAGCATTCTTTTGAAAGGGCTGTAAGACATAATATGGAAATATCATTGCTGTTGGGTATGCCTTGGAGGGACACAGAATAAAACAAAATTTTGGTAAGCAAATTTTCCTGTTTCTTCTATCCCTCTCTAAAAGCATTTAGTACAGTGGGTCTTTGAAAGCAGTACCAAAGCCAAGGTAGACAGAGTGGGGAAAAGCCAATAAATAACTTCACCCAAACTGATCCAAACACAATCCTACCAGTAGGGGGGGACCACACCCTGCAAAACCCTTCTTATGAACCTGGCCTCTACAGAAGTCTGAATATCCAGTTGATAATGCCCGATGAAAGTGGAAATGGATGACCAGGTAGCTGCTTCATAGATGTGACCAGAATGTAGACGTTGTCCTAGTAAAGTGTGCTTATATATTTGTGGGTGCCTTCAACCCTGCCTCCACATAGCTCTTCTTAATACATTTCCTAATCCATTTTGAGATGGAAGATTTAGAGGTGGCTCTACCTTTGAATCTCCCTTGGAAATATACAAACAAATTATCTGAGGTTCTGAAACTTTTTGTTCTCTTTATTTTTGTGGAACCACATCTGACCGAATCTAAGTTGTGTAATTGAGTCTCCTTCTCCCCTTTTGGATTTCGGAAGTCTAATGGCAAAATCATTTCCTGGGTAATAAAGCACTCTGAGAGTGCCTTAGATCCAAAGGCTGGCTTCTCTCTGAAAAGTATTTTATCCTGGTGAATGCTCAAATATGGAGATCTGCAGGATAAGGATTGGATTTCATTAAACTCTTCTTGCTAAGGTTATGGCTGTGAGGAAGACAGTTTTCAAGGTTAAGTTGTAAAATGGAATCTGATCAATGGGTTCAAACATTTGAGACTCAGATAATCAATTTAAGACCAGGTTCAGGTCCTAAGGTACCACTATATTCCTAATAGTTGGTCTTGCATTAAATGGCTCTAAAAGGTATTTAGCAGTTCCTCCTTTGCTAAAGATTTAGCTAGGATGGATGAAATGGCTGAAAGCTGAACCTGCAGGAAGTCTAAATAACCAGCTCATTGATGTGATCTTTGGAGATCTTATTTGTGTTGCACCGTCTTGTAAATGTGAACCATATTCTGAAATAGACCTTAGAGGTGGATGGTTTTCTACCATTAAGGAAGATTTCGGGCTCTTAATCTCTTCAGATTGTCATAAACTATTGGCTCCTGACTCAGATCTCTTTTCAAGGGAAGTTCCCATGGCAGTTCCATAGACACCTGAACCAGATGCAAGAACCACACTCTCTGTGGCCACCTGGGGAGATCATTACCTTGTCTATTTTCATTTTCTTTACAACTTCCATCAGCAGAGGTATTGGAAGGAATATGTTTGCCTGTCTGAAGTTCCATTGAAGCTTCAGAGCATCCTGTCCCAAAGCTTTTTTGTCCTTCCATTTGGAAAAGTACAGTCTGCATGTTTGTTTTCTTGAGTCGCAAGGAGGTCTATCTCTGGCTGACTCCACTTTGAGAGGGTTTGAAGATATCCTGATTTAGGGTGCACTCCCCATGATCTATCTTGTTTCTGCTGAGGAAGTCCACTTCCACACTGAAGAGGCCTGAGATGTGGGATGCAGAGATACCTCTTCTGCTCACCCTAGAAGGTGTCTGGCTTCCTTGTTCAAATTGTGACTCTTGTGCCCCATAGGCGCCTTATATACTTGACAGTTGCAAAATTGTCTGTCCCGACATGAACATACTTCCCATGAAGATATTTGCTGAAATGTATCAGACTCTTCTTCACTCCTCTCATTTCTTATATATTTATGTGAAGGGACCTTTCCAGCAGCTGAGACTGGCACCCGTCAATACGGTTTCCCATGTACATCCCAGCAGGGTCTGACTTTTTGGAGATTATTTTTCTACAGCCACCACTGTAAGTCCCATCTTGAGGAGGGATTTTCTGCAAGGGATTTCCATAATCCCTTTTCCAAAACTTTAGGAAATGCACATGGAGTTTTTCCCAGGGGACAACCAGAACCTCCAGAACTTACATCCTGTTCAGTATGAGATAACGGATTCCTGAAGGCTAGTACCCTCTTCTTTAGGCTGATGATCCTTTCTTAGGATAACTGTACCTCTGATATCCTTATGTCCAGACTCATTTCCAGATAGACTAGGACTGAGAAGGCCTGAGTTGACTGTTCTCTGGACTTGGCATCCATCCTATTTCTTCTTGTTTTTCTCCAGGAGAGATGTCCTGCACAAGGACAAACAGAGAAGACTGTATTGGTAAATACAAAACAATCCAGTTTTTGCTTTCATCCATTGTGGAACAGTCAGGAAGAGGAAAATTATTCAAGATGCCAACTAGTCTTCAGAAAAAAAGTATGAACCTCAGGTGTCAGAGAGCCAAACAGCAAACCAAAGTAACAGCAAGGTTACTTAAAAATAAAGGTAAAAACGCTCCTGCATATGCACTACAGTTTGAAGGAAGATTCTGACAAAAACTGGCTTCAGCCGAGGCCAGGACATTGACTATGTTATATTTAGCAAATGTGTGCTGTAATGACCATGTAGCTACCTTGCACAACTGCTCTGCAGAAGCCTGGTTCTTGTAAGTCCAGGAAGCATCCACTCCTCTGGCAAAGCAAAGACCTGAGACACCTGCAGTGACACCTGAATCTTGTCTTCTAGTAAAATGACCCTCCCCTGGAATGTGTTGACTCTCATGCCAAAAAAGATTAGAAACTGGGATGGTACAGAGAGGATTTCAGCGGTGCTGCTCCAGTACAAATATACACATCTGAAGATGAAGATAAAGCCTCAGCTGAAGGTGTCTTTATCAAAAGATTGTCAAGATAAGGAGTAAAGCATCCCAAGTGAACTAATGTGGCCAGGTGACAACACCATAACTGTTGTGAAAACCTGCTGGGTGGACATCAACCTGAAAGGGAGGGAGATGAACTGGAAACGGCATTCTTGAAAGGCAAATTGGAGGAAACGCTGATGATTTGCATGAACAGGAATGAGTAAATATTTCTCATGTCCACATAACCCAAAAACTCAACTGACACATTGAGGCAATGACAGAGCACAAAGACTCCATCTTGAACCTTGGTGTATGAATGGAGCCACTTCAGGTCCACGACCAGGGGACAGTCACCATCCTTTTTTGGGGACTATGACTAGATTGGAATAAAGTCCCATGTATCACTCCTGGGAAGTAATCTGAACTAAGACCTGCATATCTAGCAGGGATTGAACCTCCACCATGAACTTAAAAGTCCTGACCAGATTGCAAGGAACCCTGGACATGAAAAAAATAGGAATGAACATAAAATATATGTACTAATTTTCCAATATCACTCTTAAAACCTATGGATCCACCACAGAGAGAGTTCAGATATAATGAAAGAAAAGCAGATGTCCCCCGATTGCTTGAGGTTGATCGGACATCCACCAATCATGTGGAGCCAGACTTGTCAGCATGGGGCTTTTGAGTAGATTTCTGTGATAACAGACCCCTCTTGCTCCCAAAAGCATCCTTAATCAGAGGCCTCAAGAGTCTCCAGCACAGCCCCAGAATAAAACACTCCACCAAAGGACCCAAGGCCTTCCTCCAATGAATCACCAGAAATAAGGGAGGACATTTCCTCGTCTACATATTCCCCTTCTTCCACTGATGAATCCCCTCTACTGGGAGAAAATTCCCTTCCTCAAAGGGCTAAACCAGTCCAACAGTGTTGTTTTGATCCCAAGACTCAAGGACCCCTTTGAGAGATGCAGGTATATTAACCATGATAGAAATCGAGGTTTTAAACAAGCAGGCTCCTGCTCAGAGGATGAGGTGCCTCAGTGAAGGTGCCACAGAACAAGAGAGGCATAATAAATCATTATGATCCCTAGGGAGATCAGTTTAACACAACAGAAAGCCACAGGCAAGACCCCCGTAATTCTGGTGGTACTAGTCTTTGCCTCTTCTCCTTTGTGTAGAGATATAGCAAGAAAAAATACAGTCTAAGAAAAATGTACTTCTCTGCCACGGGGAGACTAAGCCGCTCTGAGAGAAGCCTGCAACATCTTTTGCCTTCTAATTGCTCCTCAAACTGGAAAGGAAAATAAGGAGCAACGGGTCCACTTCTACCCTTCCCAGAGGCCAACGAAAAAAAAAAACTTTCCTCAAGGGAACCTCCAGGGATTCCCTCAACATTACCAAAATGGTTCAGTGGTGCTCCAGCCACTCACACCAAATCACTTACATAATTGTGAGGGAAACCCTCATGGGGTCCTCCCACTGTAATGAACTATAATCTGCACTCCGACAGTCTGAATCCAACCTGGTACCTGCAGGAGGTGTCCAGCAGAAACTAAAGCACCTCTACCAAGGTGTAGGGCGAAAGCGCTGTTCTTAAAGGCAGAAAGGCAGCAAACCCCAAATAAGCTCAAGTATGTCCCAAACTGTAATTCACCCTTGACCCATCTGAGACACAAAGGGAGAGTGAGAAAATAATTACATAAAGCATAAGAGGCCAGAGTGCAAGGTAAAGCCCAAGAACCACAGTGTGAGTGAGTGAATGTACTAAACCTTGAAGTGTACAGAGAAGTGGGCATGTATAGTATGAGGTTGGTTGCAGAAAATGTGAGACGAGGTGATGGCATCAAAGACAAGCCCACTGATCAAATACCTGTTGTATGAGATCACAGACTCAATATACAGTTCACCCACAACCCCTCCCATATCATCATGAAATATTATAAAAGGCCAGATGTATGTTTGTCCGATGCAGTCATACTCAGTAGAGGCTGCCCAAATGCACAGAATGCTGGATCGTTTACACGGGCTTTTGCAGTCATGCTCAGTAGAGACTGCTGATGCAGTCTTCCACAGTAGAGAATGCCCGAACACACAGAATGTTGGCCCGTGTACACTGGCTTTTACACTAGTTTGATATATATATATATATTTTTTTTTTTTTTTTTGGTTTTTTTTGTTTTTTTTTTTGTTTTTTTTTTTTGTATAAGTAAAATCCACCGCTTACCCACCAAACCAAAACACAGACTGTGCATACAATTCGTACCCAGTCTATAAACACACACACACACAAACACACACACACACACAATAATACAACAATAATTGTCGCCAAGATTGCCATTCCTTATACCACCCAAATTGCTGTACTATAGCCACGTCTCACATAAACAAAGCAAGAGGAGGAAAAAAAAACATACAAACAAAATAATTCTAGAAAAGTTGGCTCAGTTCTGACAGATCACACTGTGCTAATGCAAGGACTACCTGTACGGAGTTGTAAATACACAGAAAACATGCATTGCTAGTATGGCTTGAGGACAGATTTTGGAATGTACGTGTGTGTGTGTGTGTTAACCATTTGAGTGCCAGAGGGGTATGCAAAGCAATGCGTTGCGTACCCTTCTGGCACTCAAAGGGTTATATACTGCAATGTTTGCAGAAAGGAGATTGATGTTCAATCTAAAAAATCCTTTATAGAAAATAAAGATTTACAATTAAAGGGATAGTAACACTTAAAGTGATAGTAATACTTTGTTAAAATGAACTTTAATTCTGTACATATTAAAAAAATTAATTAATTGCACCCAGTCCTAGAGGTCTGAGAGATATAAGCTTACAAAGTTCCCCCTTCCCTCCACTTGCACTGACATCAGTTTTCTGTCTTAGAGAAGGAGATCCCGGTCTGCAGACCTTCCTGTGGCTCTTCAGCACAGCCGTAATCACACTAGTTAGAAACAAATACTTCATTTGAACAGTCTACAACGTGTGCTTGCAAACCAGGCACACTTTGTAGATTGTTCAAATGAAGCATTTCTTTCTAACTAGGGCAATTACGGCTCTGCTGAAGAGCCACAGGACAGTCTGAGGACCGGGATCATCTTCTCAGACAGAAAGCTGACGTCAGTGCAAGGGAACTTGGTAAGCTTATTTCTCTCAAACCATAGAGGTTTGAGAGATAGGACTGGGTGTAACTAATTTATTTTTTTAATATCTACAGAATTAAAGTTAATTTTAACAATGAATTACTATCACTTTAATATGTAGAAAATATATAGTAGGGCTTATCAACCTAGTAAAACTAGAGTACTCAGACTTCTAGGAAGTTTTTTACGGAAACATTACTGCAGTGCAAACATGAATTTTTCAGGTGCAGTATTCCCAATGGTATGAAATCTCCCAGTGGTGCTATTGTTATACCATCCTGTGGAGGTTTATGGTTAACTGACCACAGTTGTCCATAAGATGGCGTAGCAACAGTGCCACTGATATACCGCACCTAACAATTTTAAGCTTGAGCTGCAATAACTTTTGAAGAGGGCACCTCTCAGCAGTGGCAGTGCCCATGTTTTTCTCAGTAGGATAAACCCTGCAATATATATTTTTCTACGTAATAAGCATTACTATTCCTTTGACCAAAGTCTTGGGCAGGTGTGAAAAAATGCTGTAAAATAAGAATGCTTTCAAAAATAGACAATAGAAGAATTAATGCTGTTTTGTAGGCAAAGGGTGGTTACACCAAGTGTTGATTTGATTTAGATTTTTCTATTCACTCACTATCATAATTTAAAATTGATAAAAATTGATAAACCATTAATGTCTATTTTTGACAGCATTCTTACTTTACAGCATTTTTTCACATGCAGAATTTGGGAACTTATCCTTGATTGTGCAAAGTAGCCCTCAGCATCACATTCCATTAATTCATCTTTTGGTGACCCAATGGACCACAGCTCTCCACTTTTGCACAGCCCTACATGCAGTAAATACAGTACAATTCGCTTATTCACTTTTGGTATTTTTAACCTTGTCTAAGCCTGACCCTTTCTGCCTCTGAAGCTCCCGATGATGGCATCAAAGCAAGCTCACTGAATAAAATTTGAAGATCAGCATGGTGGGATTTCTGGAGCAAACATCAGAAGTGGGACTGAGCACAAGAAAGTCCTCTGTTACAATAGAAAAAGCTGGCAAAACTGTTTAATATTTATGTGAGTCAGAGGACAAAATAAAAAATGTATTTTCTTCCTTTAAAATGTAACTGGACTTGGTGGAACTTCACCTTTGAAGGGCATATGGACAGTGCCATCTCAATAGGAATGACAAACAAAGCTTGGATTACAATGTGTCACCCAGTAAATCAGATGAAGAGCCAACTGTGAGTCAGAAAAGTGATGCCGTGGCTGTCAGACTGTTGGTGGGAGAGATTTAATTGCATGATTTTCATCATCCCATGGCTGAGAGTGCAGTCCCAATAAACTGAAGGTGACACATTTTCAAACCAACTCTTGCAGTCAATAGGGTATGCATTCACAACAAGTGAAGCTGGTCTCCTTCAGCCACAGACCTCACTGTTTAGCACATCTGTCCTGCTAGCTGGAGGGATTTAGATAGGAGTAATTTTGGAAGAGAACATGGTCAACGTATATCTTAATCAAATGACTGATAAATATACTATAAAAGGTTAACTGGCATAAAGAACTAATGTAAATGTAGGTACTCTGGTTATGTGTTAAAAACAAAACAAAAAAATGATTTACATTAGTCCAGAAAGCTTACAGTTTATGTATTCAGCACATACTTTCTCTTTCCCATCACACATACCATCAATGTGCACCCTTAAATGCTAGCAATATTTCCAGTGCATTGCTCTAACAATGTTTTGGAAATGCATCTAGACTCCAAATGGTTAATCTAGAGTTTACTGTCCCTGCTGTTTTTCAAATAAGCACCAAACAGTGGTAACATATGAATAGATTTATTGATGTTCAGCAGTCACAATGCACAATAGATTCCTCAAGATGTTCTGTGTTAGGATTGCAGAAAGGGGTCAGAATCTACTTGTCAAGAGATAAAATAGCGAAAGACTACAGATAAAAAAAAAAAAAAAAAGAAGATGTGTCATTGCTTGTTTTACATATAAATAGGACACATCCCTTTAATGTCTCATACATTATGCTTTGGTATTTAAAGATTATTAAACAAAAGTAAAGGTAAATCCTAAAACTGTAAGGAAGACACACAACATACCTTCAATGTACAGTGGCTCAACAACATCGTGGTTAATAAGTTCAAAATTTTCATGTCCAATCCAGTGCTCCACATTTCTTTTCCTGCCAGTAAAGAAGTTGTCCACAACTGTAACTTCGTGTCCATCCATCATTAATTTGTCAGCGAGATGAGAGCCCACAAACCCCGCTCCTCCAGTTATCTGCATTAGGACAGGTAGCAGTAAATAATGTATATAAAGACACAAATAACACAATCCTACATAAAACGCACCCTAAACAGCCTCAACCCCACTTAAGGACAAGAGGGGTGTGCAACATATAGCACTGCACTTCTGCTCTTTAAAGGGATACACTTGAAAAAATAGGATTTTAGTCTTACCTGTTAAATCCTTTTCACTTAGTCCATACAGGTCACTGGTACTCTGGGAGGCGTAAGTCCCCTTTAATAGGCAGGAACAATTATGCAAATGATTTGCAAGGGGCGGAGCCTCCCCTCTTACTTAAGCCACCTTCTGGCCAGAGCCACTCATATTGATTTGAGACCCCAAGAACTGACCTCAGGTAAGCAAAAAGAAAGACTCCTGTGAGCATGCCCGAACGGTCTCCCACTGAATGCCACAGGAGAGCCAAGACTGGTCCCTTGACAGGGTGGGAGACCAGTGACCTGTATGGACTAAGTGAAAAGGATTTAACAGGTAAGACTAAAATCCTATTTTCACTGTCGTCCAATACAGGTCACTGGTACTCTGGGATGTACAAACATTGAGCTGATCCAGAGGCGGGAAGTAAGGCAAGGACCAGGCGCAAGGCCCAAGTCACTAGAACTGTTATGACCAGTTGATAACATAGCCCAAACTGTAAGTGTCAACGGACACCAACCAAGGGAACAATCCCTGAACTAACACAGCACACGGAACTAGAGCCAACCGGGCTCAACAGTAAAGAAGCACTAAGGATCACAGAGCGGAAGACCTACACAGGCAAGACTGCCTCCAGGACCTTCCTTCCAAAACTGGCGTCAGCCGAAGCCAGTACATCAACTCGATAGTGCTTAGAAAAGGTGTGCACAGAGGACCAAGTGGCCGCTCTGCACAGTTGATCAGCAGAAGCTTGATTCTTGTAGGCCCAAGAGGCCCCAATAGATCTGGTGGAATGGGCAGTCACCCGGAAGGGAACATGCTTATTCCTCAACTTATAGGCTTCACGGATGGTAGCCTTAATCCAAGAGGCAATGGTAACTTTGGAAGCCGGTCTCCCTGCCCTAGGCCCCTCAGGAATGACGAATAGAGCGTCAGACTTCCTGATAGACTCGGTGCGATGAACATAAAACTTGAGGCAACGCACCACATCCAACAGATGGAGATCTCTTTCCTTGTCAGATGAAGGATTAGGGCAGAAAGAGGGAACCACAATCTCCTGATTGATGTGAAACTCTGACACAACCTTAGGTAAGAATTCCTTGGTAGTGCGAAGCACAGCCTTATCCTTGTGGAACACCAGGTAAGGAGGTTTACAAGACAAGGCCTGTAACTCTGCTACCCGGCGCACTGACACAACAGCCAAGAGGAAGGCCATCTTCCAAGTCACAAGACGTAATGGAATGGAAGCCAAGGATTCAAACGGTGGTCGCTGTAGAACTCCCAGCACCAAATTGAGATCCCACTGGGGAGCAGGACTCTTAAAGGCAGGTCGAACATGAGTCACACCTTGGAAGAAGACTTTCACATCAGGAAGGACAGCAATCCGTTCCTGGAAAAACACAGACAAGGCAGAAGTCTGAACTTTGAGGGAACTCAGACTGAGCCCCTTATCTACACCGTCCTGCAAGAAGGCTAGGACAGTGGGAAGATGGAAGTCAAGAGACAACTTCTTGTCAGAGCACCATGTCACGAAAGTTGACCATATGCGATGATAGATCTTGGAAGACACAGGCTTACGAGCACTGAGCATCGTCGATACCACAGAAGGAGAAAAGCCTTTCTTAGCTAGAATCGAGGATTCAACCGCCATGCCATCAAATGGAGAGAGTGAACATCCTCTTTCCACAGATACCCCTGAAGAAGCAGGTCCGGACGGGCTGGAAGTGGGATTGGATCCTTCACTGACATGGCCAACAATTCCGGGAACCAGGACTGGCGAGGCCAGTTTGGAGCAATCAGGATGACAGGACAACGTTCCCTCTTCAACTTCTGGATAACTCTGACCAATAGAGGAAGAGGAGGGAAGATGTAAGCCAGGGAGAAGTCCCAAGGGATCGACAAGGCATCCACTGCTAGAGCAAGGGAGTCCCTCAACCGGGAGCAAAACACCGGAACCTTCCTGTTGTGTCTGGTAGCCATCAGATCCACCACAGGCATCCCCCACCGTTGAGTGAGCATGTGAAACACCTCTGGGTGCAGAGCCCATTCTCCGCTGTCGACGGTATGACGACTGAGGAAGTCTGCCATGACGTTGTCCACGCCTGGAATATGAACCGCAGAGATGACAGGCACGTGATCTTCTGCCCAAGACAAAATATCCTTGACCTCCCACCAGGCGGAACCGCTTCTTGTGCCGCCTTGCCTGTTGATGTAAGCCACCGCCGTGGCGTTGTCGGACTCCACTCTGACTGGAAGACCGGTCAATTGAGACTCCCAGTGCCTCAGGGCCAGCCGGACAGCTCGAAGTTCCAGAACATTGATGGAGAGCATGGATTCCTCCAGACCCCATTTCCCCTGAGCACTGAAGCGACCCCAGACTGCACCCCAGCCCCGAAGGCTGGCATCCGTAGTGACTGTGGTCCAAGGAGGAACTAGAAAGGATTTTCCTTTCAGGAGATGAGAGAGATCTAACCACCAGTGCAGACTCGACTCGACATGAGGAGGAAGAGAAACAGACAGATGTTGATGATCTGGATGATTCTTGCACGTCTGGATCACGAATCTCTGAAGATCCCTGGAGTGGGCCATGGCAAATGGTACTGCTTCGATTGTGGAAATGAACTTCCCCACTAAGGACGACAACTTCGGAACTGGAATCACGTCCAGGTCCAGAATTCCAGCCACTCTGACAGCTATCTGGTGAGCCACGTCCTCTGGAAGAAACACCATGCATTGGCGAGTGTCGAACAGGAGACCCAGGAACAGAAGCCTCTGAGATGGAATCAAGTCCGACTTGTCCCGATTCAGGATCCAGCCATGACGGTTCAGGGTGTGCATGCACATCTGTAATTGCTGGTGGAGAAGCTCCGCTGAGGAGGCCTTCAGTAGGAGATCGTCCATGTAGGGGGTCACTCTGATCCCATCCTGATGGAGCACCGCTATCAAGGAGCCCAACACCCTCTGGAAGACCTGAGGAGCTGAAGTCAGCCCAAAGGGGAGCGCTGCAAACTGAAAGTGTCCCCTGTGGCAGGCAATCCTGAGATACCGCCTGCTCTCTGGATGAATAGGGATGTGAAGATAAGCATCCTGAAGGTCCAGGGAGGCAAGAAACTCCCCTGGAGACATTGCTGCAATCACAGAGCGCAGGGACTCCTGGCGGAAGTGGGAAGTCACCACATAGGCATTGAGATCTTTGAGATCCAAGATGGGACGGGCTCCTCCGTCCTTTTTGGCTACCACAAACAGGTTGGAATAAAATCCTGAACCTGTGTCCCCCTGAGGAACCGCCTCCAGGACCTCTTTGTCCAAGAGATCCTGAATAGCGTCGTCGAACAGACGCCTTTTTGTTGGTTCCTGAGAAGGACGAGTAAAATGGAACCGAAAAGGAGGAAGGGAAGAGAAAGGGATCCTGTATCCCTCTGACACCACCTGAATAACCCATGGGTCCGCCACTGACTCCTCCCAAGTCCGGCGAAAGATGCGGAGACGACCGCCTACAGCCGGATGCGGACCCGGGTTCGGCGAGTCATGCCGAAGCAGTCTTGGAGGTCTTGGCCTTGGAGGCAACTTTGGGCCTCCAGGACTGTTTGGGCTTGGAGGAGGAGCGCGTAGTGGGAGGACCCGTTTGGGCCGAGGAGCGTGTCTCAGTCTGAAAGGAACGAAAGGACCGATTGCGTTTGGCTGGAAACTTTTTCTTAAAGACTGAGGGTAGAAGAGTACTTTTACCGCCAGTAGCCTCACTGATCATTTCTTTGAGTTCAGACCCAAAAAGCAAATTCCCCTGAAAGGGCAAGGAAAGCAAAGCCTTCTTAGAGGCTGTATCAGCAGACCAAATTTTCAGCCAAAGAGCGCGTCTAGCCACCACAGAAGAAGTGGAGGCCCTCGCCATCATGCGCACAGCATCAAAAGCAGCATCAGCAACATAGTTCTGAGCTTCAGTGATATTAGCAAGAAGCTGCAACTGTTCAGATACAGGCGCATCCTGGCGAACCGCTTCAGTCAGTCGTTCAGTCCAGGCCGCAATAGCTCTATTAACCCATGCCACAGCAAAAGTGGGGCGCATGGCTGTGCCAATGGAGGCAAAAATAGACTTAAGAGAGAGCTCTAGTTTCTTATCCGTCCAGTCCTGCAAGGCAGAGGCATCTGAGACAGCCAAAGCAGTAGATTTGGATAGTCTAGACACAGGAGCATCCACTTTGGGAGGATGAACCCATTTTGCCAGCTCCGCCTCAGGATATGGGTAAAGTTTGGCAAACTTTTTGGAGACAGAGGAAGATCTATCAGGATTCTTCCATGCCTCAGAGACCAGACGGGCAAGAGTAGGGTTAGTTGGAAAACAAACAACAGGCTTAGATGGCTTTTTCTGAAAAACATCAGTAGGATCATAAGTGGATTCCTGAGTCAGAGGAAGGTTGAGCGTGTTCAGAACCGCTCTGATCAGACCCTCAGCCGAAACTTCAGGGTCACACTCATAGGGGTCCCCAATGGACCTGTTAGATTCAATAACAGTACGTTCCTCAGCATCAGAATCCTGTAAAAGTTCTTCTTCAGAAGAATCAGTGATATCAGGAGCTCCCTGTGGCTTAGGCAGGGAGGTCCTGATAGTAGAGGGGGTCTGCCAGACCTGGAGAGCCCCCTGTACCTGAGAGGGAAAGAGTTGAAGCGTGGATCTGAGATCCCTAGTGGCAGCTTTAAACTCCCTCACCCAAGATGGCTCAATAGCATGGCTGGGAAGCCCAGGGTTGCTATCTTGACCAGTACAATTAGGGCATAGATCCCCCACATTATCGCCATCCAGCCCAATGTGGCAAGAGGAGCAAAACGCCATGGGGGTAGCGGACCCCCCATCCTCCTTAGACTTGGGTCTAGCCCCTAGCTCCAGTGAAGTAGACATGCTCACAGCGTCAATATACCCCACTAATAACACTATCACCCAGAAAAAGTGTTAAGATTAAAGTTTCACCCCAGAAATGTTCTAAAAACGGACTTATCTGGCCAGCGAAGGGTTAATCTGTGGAGGAGAGAGAAGGCTCGGTCCCTGCGTAGTGTACTCGCCTAGGAAAAGTACCACAAAATGGCGGCCGTCGTGACAGCCAATCAGAAACGAGCGCGAACCAAGCGCTCATGGGAAATGTAGTTTTTCCCTACAAGTACCCCAAACAGTGCCCGAAGCCCCCCTGAACACCCCACATAAATAAAACACATTCCGGATGATAGAGCAGGAGCCTAGAATTAAAATGAGCCCTCTCTGAAGTTGCTGTGACAAGCGGTTCCAGAGATATGTCCCATACTGTGAATTCCCATAGAGAGTAAAGGAGCCCTTGCGTCTGAGCGGGAAAAAGCCGCGCTTAAAGGCGCGGAACACCATTTTTAATAAAGTTTAGTAAAACATTAAAAAGTGCCCAAACAAGCATGAAACACATGAGAAACATAAATAAATGAATACCCAATGCTCCAAAACTCAGAGAATAACACAGAAATTGCATAAACAGAAATAATGCAATAAAAACACCCTATGAGTGCTGGAGTGTATTAAAACTCCCAAATACAAGCCCATCAAAGGGACACTGTGGGGACAAGTGGACCTTCAGCACTCAATGGGTGACTCACCTTCCTTGCAGAGGTAAATTCCCCAACAGGGGAGCTGCTTAACACAAGCTGTCCCCTCATCAGGGTATAGGTCCACAGAAAATCCCTGGAAGCTGCACCAGCCACTTTAAAGAGGGCAATTCACAGCCATGGTCACCCTCCTAATGGTGGTATTCCATATTTGAATAAAAAATAATAAAATACTAAGATGCATAGATGTTCTCTACCTGGTGTGGAAGCACACCAGGAACAAATCAATATGAGTGGCTCTGGCCAGAAGGTGGCTTAAGTAAGAGGGGAGGCTCCGCCCCTTGCAAATCATTTGCATAATTGTTCCTGCCTATTAAAGGGGACTTACGCCTCCCAGAGTACCAGTGACCTGTATTGGACGACAGTGAAATATTGTGTACCAATCATAAAGAACAGAATGTGTAAAGTAAAATCAAATATACTAGTCCGATATATAAAGTTTCTGGAAGTTTCGAAATGCAAGGAAAAAAAATTGGGGGGGGGGAGGGGGGGGAGATGAAAAATATGTACTTTTTTCTCTTTTTGTTCCTTTCTCAGAAACAAAGATCTATTGCGGATCTTAATACCAAAGACCCAAGAAGAGTCGGGATTCTTTTATCTCCAAAATCATTATTCTGTTCTCTTCTCTCAAGTCAACAAGGTAACAAGTCGCTAGCTTTTAATTTCTTCAGGCAGAACATTGGTCCCAACCTATAGCTCTCAAGCAATGTGTTTTTTCCCCAGGGGTTTACAGCTCTTGTATTGGACTAGTTTTCTAAGTTGGCAGTAGTCTCAAAAACACAACTTTAACATAATAAATGGAACACTGAAAATATTGTAATTTTCTATTTCAATTTTATTTATTCATATTTTAACATACACATGTAGAAGAAAGTTTGTGACATTATGTATCTTAGCTCCAGAAGCTCACAGGAATCAAAAAGACTTATGTATAAAAGAATACTGGCACAAATCATCTGCACCAAAGGGGAGAAATTAAAAATATATATATTTAAATGAGGACTTATAACCGCATTAATACCAGAGGGACGTGACCTCTTTAGTATTCAAGCAGTTACAAGCCCCATTTAAATGTACAGGAAATTGATGGTTTGTTTATTTATTTGACCCCTATTTTGTATTTCGTTTGCTCCAGAACTTCTTTACTTTTATACATAAAGCCAAAAGAGTTTTGATAGAAAGATCCCTGGCCCAAGCACTGGAAGCCAATACAGCTAAAGTGTCACACAACTCTGTGCCAACTATGTATGTTGTACTCATGTACAGATTAGTCACATACATTACACTAGAGCTAATAATATTTTAGCAGTGCAATGTAGCCATTTTTAAAATTAACGAACATGTACAACTCCTTATAATAAACATCCCCCTTACCTCCATCTGTGTAAAAATCCTAAAATGCCACTATGAATCAAGTGTGTGTTAATTTGAGGTAACATCCACACAGAATTGATTCAAAGTGGCCATTAGGTTATACTATTTCAATACAGCATCTGCTAAGAGGAACAGGGACTGAAAACGTAAATTACCTGAATGGGATTTCACTGCTGTTTCCATTATGTTGTCCACCCCCTGTACGTACTGATTAAGGGAGTGGGCTTATTATTTGAGGTGTGTGTCTTCCTTTAATTAAGAGTTCACTGGAACTCAGTCAATGGAATTTAATGTATTTGTTTCTAATTTAAAGTGTATTTAGCAACTCCTTAACTTAGACAAGCTTAATTGCATGCATAAATAGAAAAGGTTGAAATAATTCCACTCTACATAGATGTAAGTGTGGATATTATGTTCCCTCGAGTTCTGTGATATAAAAGATTATATAATACAATATTAAAGAATTACATGTAACATGCTACATACACATAAACGTGAAAATTCTGGATTGTATTTATTTTCAGAATATCTTGAAGATACTAAAGATGTTTGCACTATGAAGTATTTCCTTTCAGAACAGTGAATACAATTATTGCCAGGATGTCCTTATAAAGCTATCCAACATTTAGACCTTGTCAACTTCGGTGACTTGCAGAAACTTTGTTGCAAGATCATACAGCAATACAAGGCTGCCAAAGGACTGCAACTGAAAAGTCACCCATGAGAACTAACCCATACAAAACAATATATATTCTGGAAAATGATGGAGATGGACACTTGAAACGTTAGCCGAATAATTTAGTCTTAATGCTAGTTTTAGTACACACTTGCATCCAAATACATTTGAAAACGATACCATATAAACCCACTGGATGCTAGAGAGGTCTTCAAAACATTGTGAAGCAAGCAAGCACAGGATTAAAAAAGGGTTTGGTTCCTAGGGTTTCAGTGTGTGCGCGTGTCTGTGTGCAACCAAAAGGGACAAGCAGTACACTAGAACTCTCTCATTATATGATAAAGACCCCATTCTGACTGCAGGGAGCAGTGCCACTTTCAGCAGGCAAAGGAGGATTCCTCTTATTAGCACTAAGGCCCATGTATGTGTCCTCCTAAAGCAGTGGTCCCCAAACTACTGTTGTCTGTGAGCCATAGTTAAGGGGGTAAGCTGAAAAAGGGGGAGGGGGATTTTATTTGCATATTCACCCTTTTACTACATTACATTTTTTGCATTTATTCCAAGTTTTCTGGTCACACTTTATCTAGAGAAAGGAGGCAAGTTGAAAAGAAATTTCTGTTTTTTTAGCCCCAGTTATGCAATTACCTACTTATCTTGCATCACATAAAAGCCAGCTTGCACATTGTCTATTATTAGTCTCCAATGCTGCACAGAAATTCTTCCAAAGTATTTAATAAATAGCGGATTTCTGAAGTCTGTTACAGTGAGGAGAGAAGAAATTCCCTATTTTTTTCCTTTCCTCACAGCACTTGCTCCTATTATTAAAGCCCAGATTTGCAATGAAAAAAGTTTTGGAAATTCACAATCACTGAATCATCACTTCATCCAGCAGTAGTACTTAATTTATTTTTTCACATTTTCTTTTTTACCACTAGGAGATGGCACTTCATCACCAGGGCCATTTCCAGCACATCTCTCTTCCTGTTCTTTTAGCAGTGACAGATAATCCGCTTTCCTCAAGGGACACACAATTGTAGTTCAACAGTAACTGAATGATAAAGTACCCCCCTCACACCCCTTTTATTGACATAATGCTATCCAAGCCAATCCGGATGGATTTCAGCGAGGGACAATCTTCAGTGAGCATAAGGAAAAACCTGCCCTCCTCAAGGGGGGCAGGGTTTTCCTTATGCTCACAGCAAGAAGATTGTCCCTTGTTGAGGGCTATCCAGTCAAGACCAGATTACACATCTGAGGGGAGGTGGCTTACACCAACTAAAAGGGGCGGGAGGGGGAACTGTTGAACTTCAACAAAGATAGTACTGAAATAATGCTCTCCATGGCCCAAATAGTATGAAGTTTAATCGGAGCTACTTTTTGGGTGAAACGTTACTATCCCTTTAAATGTATTTTTAATCCATTGAGTGCCAAAGGTATCCAACGCATTGAATATACCTTTCTGGAACTCAAAGTGTTACATTAGGATCTCAAATTAAAAGATGTAGCAAGGGTAGTGTTGAATATATGTAAAATAAACTATTTTTATTATGAAGGATGTGCTACATGAAGAAATGTAACACGTTTATCCCCTTGGATGCCAGAGGGATCTCCAATGCATAGTTTTGCAAAACATTACAGAGCCTCTAGTATCAAAGGGGTTAAGTGGCATGTGACATAACAAATGAGTCATTACACTCTTGGGCCTTATTCATTAAGCTAAAGAGGTGCAGTTCTGAGGTGATGTAAATGGATCTCATAGACCCTTGGATGCTCAAGAGATCACAAACACATTGTAAAGCTATACGTTAGGGAACTCTCTGGCATTCAGGGGGTTAAAATTAAATAAACAAGAATATTTATTTGCCCACTATGGTGCAGCTGGCTTGCTCCAAATTTACACCTATTTGGCATGATGAATTGGGTCTTGTATAACAGAGATGGGCAATACTTCTCATGACACTAACATATTATAGAGGAAGGTGAGATAGACTAAAGTATTACGCAGCTAAAGATTGTCTGTGGGGTTTCAGTGCCATAAACATCCATATCCAGTTACAACTACATACACTACATGGTTTAACCCTTTGAGTGCCAGAGGGGTACACAACACATTGAGAAGCAATGCGTTGTGTACCCCTCTGTCACTCAAAGGGCTAATGGGCAGCTACAGATTTTGAAGCCCTAAGAAGAAATGTGTAATTTGGAATATCTATACATTTTATATTTTAGCTTGAGCTTATCACTGAATGCCAAAAAGTGCACAAGTAAAAAGTTGTGTGGGAATACTCTGAGGTTGAAATAACTCCTGTACATATATTATGTGTGAGTTTTTTTCTTCATGTATCTTTTTATTTATTTTTATGGTGGGAATTTAGTCAGTTTTCATCTGTTTGTCTAATGTGCACCCCCTCTTAACGTACATATGCTTTTTATGCAGTTATATATTAGTTTAACTATTTAAGCTTATCCTAGTGGTGCAGTATCCACTATTACATGTGTATCTTAGGGTATTTCATGTGTGTGTTACACTTCTGTTGAACTAAAGGACCACATTGATATTGCTTGCATTAGTGAAGACTGGTTAAAAGGAGACTAATGAGTGCTTACCTGGCTATATCTTATATATCTACTCAATATGCATATTTTAAACATTTTTAGGCACTCAGAATAAAAGTAATACTTACCAGTATTCTTTTCCTGTCCTTTTCAGACAAGAATTTCACAGGTGGATATTTCTGTGTAAAACTGCAAACAGAATAGAGAACATTTTATTGGTTTCAGTCCGTACTATTGATTAGAGTTAATGTATTGTGTTTCAAATGTACATTTGAGGTGAATAAATAATGTCTAAAGTTGTGGAAAGTTCATCCCAATCAACTCATAGCTGAAATCCAAATGCCACATGGTAAAAACAATAACACTTATCTCAATTAAATCTGTCTTCATAAATCCTACAGTTTTCCACCTCCCTGCCCTCACAAATAAAAATAGCAAGGGTTTTCAAAAGCTAACCCAAGTGATTCAAGTATTCTAACATAAATGGAAAACCCAGTTCTTCTAAGTCTCATCCTAGGACCCGATAGACATCATAAGATGCTGTCTGGACCCAAAATGGCTCCTATCAGTGTTTTTCTTTATTAACTGGGAAGTCTGCCACCCCAATCCCCGACTAAAAGACAACCTGAAAATATGTGGCTCTCAGCCACAAGTTTTGCATGTTGTACTCGCAATTTCCATAGACCTTCTGGAAATAAGGCTTTCAAGCCTGATACAAAGGGTTAATCGAAGGTTAAATCACTTTTATGACAACAGAGTATGACAGAGCTTCTTAATTCTAGAAAACATATTTCATACTAAAATGGCCTATACACATTCCACATCCGTGGTAAAAAAAAAAAAAAAAGTTCAATGAACTTACCTTTTCTCTAAATCTCGTATCTTTTCCCTCAAGGGACCAATGACCTAAACAGAATAAAGAAATGAGTAATAAAAAAACAAACAAAAACAAAACGTACAGAAATTAGCAATACAAAAGTAGTATTGAAATATTTTGTATACAAATATCTATAAGTTATAACCATGCATATTCTTGATGGAAAACCAAATTCCAGAACACAACAAATTACCTAAACTATTTTCTGCTGAACAACATGCAAATGTTTTAGTCCTGTTAATTAAAGCAAGAGTTTAGGTGCAGTGCCTCCTATGACAAAACCGAGATATGTAGCATGTTAAAAGGAACAGAAATCAGATCTGAGCATTTACTCTGGTCTTCCAAACACTTATTAACATAAAATAATAGAAGGCAAGCTTCTTGTGTTGTTAAGGCAATGATAAGATATTTTGCTCTTAATTGCTCTTATTCTGTGATGTCAACGCCTCAAAATCTCACCCAGTCCTCACAGGTTATTATCTCACTTCAAATTGCCTTCATTTGGCTTTTGATCATCAGTGAGAAGTTTAATGGAAAAAAAAAAAAAAAAAATGGGCATATGGACGAGTAAACTAGATGAATTTAGGTGGCCACGTAGAAATTCAGATAATGGTGATGTTATCAGATACTAAGTGTACATCATTACGTTTGTGAGGTCACTTAGGAGTGTCACAAATCAGCTCTCCAATGCCCTGTTAACTGAAGCCCTAGTTTCTAGAGTACTGCACTTAATCTCTCATATGTACCTTTAACACTTTCAACTACTTACTTAAAGTGGAACTACCACCATAGGTAAAGTCATCCTGCAATAAACAGGTAGGTGGCGACTAGCTTAAGAACGACACGATTCTACAGAAATCCTTAATCTGAGGACAGAAGCCAGGCATCAGTGCAGACATCTTGTCTGCGACCTGTTCTGTCAGTCCCGGTCTCCATTAAGAAGCATTGCACTGTGCCGAAAGGCACCCGAAGGAACTGACAGAGCAGGAGTACAGACTGCACTAACCTAGCAGTCCGTCTCGGAAGATGAATGATTTCTGTAGAATTGTGTCATTCTGAGAGGTAATATACCTATCATGCTAGTCGCCACGTGCCTAATTGGTGCAGGGAGACTACCTATGGTGGTAGTTCCTCTTTAAAAAGTAAGAGACCAACATTCCTAGTGTGAGCACATTTTTTCAATGCTTTAACTCACAGTTCCTTGTACTGTCTCCACTATAAAGAACTGAGAACCTTGGAAGGGCTATATAATAGGAGTTTAGTGTTCTTAACTGTTAAATCCTTTTCTCTTTAGTCCATATGGAACACAGGTACAATGAGGTTGAGTCCCTCCTGATAGAGGGCAGGGCACATCACAAAATACAGGGTCTTTGGGGTGAAGACTCCCTCCTCTACCTCCAGCTCAACCCCCTGCCTACTCCCAGGATAAAAAAAAAAAGGCACAGAAAACAAAACAAGTGGAAAGAAGAAAAAATCTCCCAGGACTAGTTCCCTAAGAGGGCTCCTCTGTCTGGGTAAGAAACATGGGTAAGGTTTTTTTCTCTGGGTCGGAGACCTGTGTTCCACATGGACTAAAATGAAAAGGATTTAACAGATAAAAACACTATAAACCAATTTCCACATCTAAGGGGAAATGGCTTACACTAGGTAAAAGGGGAGGGAGGGGGAAACTTTATCATTCAATTACTCTTGAACTACAACTGTGACAGTATTGAAATAAAACACTCTATGGCTTAGATACTATGAAGATTAATTGGAGATGCTGTTTTTGTGAAACATTAATATCCCTTTAAGGGAACTCAAGTTGAGACCCTTGTTCACTCCATCCTGAAGAAAAGGCAACACCAATGGAAGGTTAAAGACCTGTGGGAACATGTTCTTGTCCTCACACCACGGGTGGAAAATAGACCAGACTCGATGGTATGCCTTGAAAGAGACTGGCTTTCACGCCTGAAACATGGTGGATATGACCTGTACAAAAAATCCTTCCCTCTTCAGAATAGTGGCTACAAAAGCCACACCATCAAAGCCAGTCTCTCCACATACTCCTACCACAGGTAAGCCTGGAGTAACAGATCCAGACTTGGAGGCAGCCAAATCTGGCCCTGGATAGACATGTTGACAAGACCCTCCGGGAAAGTAAGGAGCAATCAGAATGACCACTACCCCATCCATTCTAATCTTCCAGATCACCCTGGGGATTAGTGGAATAAGGGGAAACACATATGAGTTATGGAAGCTCCAGGATAGACACTGCATCCGTCATTAAGGCCAGAACATAGGAACCTTCCTGTTTTCTCTGGTTGCCATGAGGTCTATCTCTGGGACCAGTGGTTACAGTTAAAATGCTTCCAGATGGCGTTCTCAATTCCCTGTATCTACAACTTAGAAAGTCTGCCAGAATGTTTTCCACTCCTGGAATGTGAACTGCTCAGATGGCTGGAACAGTCCACCACCCAGTTAAGAAGATCCTTTGCTTCCCTCCATGAGACCTCACTGCGAGTTCCCCCTTGGTGACTGATGTAAGCCATAACCATGGAGTTGCCCAACTGAACCCTCATTGGAGTTCCTGTAAAGACCGGAGACCAATGAAGGACAGAGCCAGGCATCACCCTGAGCTCCAGATCGTTGATGGACAGACTCTTGTTTCTCATCCACCTACCCTGGGCAACCATTCTATCCAGAACTGCACCCCAGCCCCTCAGACACATCAGTGGTGACCAGATGCCACTCCAGTGCCAAAACGGGTCTCCCACTCTCTCGGTTCAGACAATGGAGCCACCAGTGGAGTTCCTCCCTGGCCTCCAGAGACACTCATCTGATTGAGATACTTTGGATTTCTGGACCAAGACCTGAGGATGTCCCTTTGAAATTCCCTCGTGTGGAATTGCGAGTAAGGAACGGTCTCCAGAACAGAGACCAAGCGATCCCTGACACGCGTGTAGTCCTTGATCGTGGCGGATGACCATGCCAGTGAGACATGACCTGGAATAGAATTTGAATAGTCTCCTCCAGGAGAAATACCCTACCACGAAAGGTGTTGAACTGAGAAGATCCAAAAAAAACAAGCAAGATTGGCTGGAATGATGCAATAAAAGTGATATGGGCCCTTTCCATCTTCAACCTCTCTTATCACCCTGGGAATCAGAGAGGCTGGACAAAACAGGTACACTAGAGGAAAATTCCACGGAATGGACATGGGATGGCCAGAGGATCAATACACCTGGCATAGAACAGATTGCAGTTCAGACGAAAGACCAAAAGATCCACAGTTGCTAATGTCAAATGCCAGTTGATTACGTTAAACATACTCTGAGCTCCCAATTTCTGGAATCTATGTGTTTACAACCCAGGAAGTCTGCTATGTGTTTTCTATGTCTGGAATGTGAACTTAGGAGAGAGGACTAGCACGTGGGCCACTGCCCACTGGAGGTTCTTCCAAACCTCCGCCTTAGTTGATATCCTTATGGTTCCTCCTTGGCAGTTGATGTTAGCCCCTGCTGTCGCACTATATGACTGGATCCTCACTGGAGATTCTGATAGGGGAAGAAACTAGTGATGTAATGCAAGGCTGATCGCACATAATGATACAGTGTAAATCACAGGTACCATATGTCTGAGTACTATATTTTAAATAGTTAATCCCTTGAGGATCAGAGAGGTGGCGCAGTGCATTAACACTGCATATCCCTCGGGTCCCCAAGAAGTCACTTAAGTGCAAGTAATCTAGTACATGGTATTTAACCCCTTGAGGACCAGCGAGTGAGCAACGCATTGCGAAGTAATGCACTGCACACCCTTTGGTCCTCAAGGGGTTAATTAGTAGTCGCATCACATCTAGTACTCACACAGGCCATCACAGCCTAGGCATGATGATCAGCTGCCTTCCAGACCATTCAGTCAGCACTGCACCCAGATCAAATGTCCTAAGGAGCCTCTCTTGCACTCAGCTAGGCAGAAGAGGTGGGGGGCACAATGTCTGAGGGAAGAGCACTCCCAGCATTAGTTTTTTGTGTGCATTTTCTTTATTTTTTTATTTTTGCAGCACTGGTGAGGTGGGGCAGCAGGTTGGATGAATGAGTCATGAGAGGTCACTGACAGGCACCCCTAAAAATCTGAAGCTCTAGACAAGTGCTTAATCTGCATATTGTTAAATCTGGCTTTGCCCTTAACCCTTTGCAATGTGTTCCATACTCATCTGGCACTCAAAGGGTTAAACAAGGAATACAGAATGTAAAAGTGTGCAACAATTTAATTCTCCTATATTCTGAGAACTGAAAAATACATTTTATTGAAAATATGAATTCACAAATGTGTTACATTGTGGTGTTGGTTCTGCAGTCAATCTCTCTACAGACACACTGTGCACAGTGGGAATGATGTAAACAACAAACCTCTAGTTGGATCCAAGATTATTTTTAATTCTCCTGCTCTAAATTTAGAGACTAGAAGATACATGAAGCTTCAAATATCGGGGTCACAAGTGCTACAGACAATATTAAGCTCAGTGGTGACGTTCCTGACTATGGAGCCTGTTTAAACCCCAGCAGGGTCAACTCAGCCCTTCATCCTTCCGAGGTCGATAAATGAGTACCATTGATTGGGTAATAATAACATCTATTATTTCAGCTGCCGATTTGGTTAATTCCGAGAGCGTGCGCTGAAACCGCTTTGAGTCCCACTGGGAGAAAGACGCTATATAAATACTAGTTATTATTATTATAAATGTATACGTATGTAAATATATCTGTCTACTCTCACACATACATTTTTCTGCATCAGAGAGCACAGCAGTATTCAAGAAGGCAATATTTAACCTTTTAGTGGATTACAGTCTTATACAGTGATATGGGATATATATATTTTTTACCTAAAAAGTCACAGCTGCAAAAATTAACCCTTTGGCACTCAAAGGATTAAATGTGATAATATTGCTATATTTATCAAACTTCTGTTATTTTTTTTTCTATTGGAAATCAGAAGCATTTTAGTGCCACTGGTTTTCGAGTAAACAGAATAATAATCCTAAATAACGATTATCACTACGTAGCCACAGGGCTAAATACAGCCTGGATCATAAGGATTTTTGCATTAACCAGATAATTAATTCATTTGTTAACAGTGGCATTTGAAGTAAAATAGCCTGCCTTAGAAAGACACTGTGTATTAATATTCAGATATGTAAAGCGGATTTCTTAAAGCAGTATGTAGAAAATCACTTGCAGTTAACACAAGGGTCAAATGACTTATGGAATCTACAGGCATATTTACCACAACCACATATCTTTTCTTGTAGTTTCAGCTGCACTGCCAACACTGCAGGAAGTAGCTGAGTGGCTGGGAGTATGATTGCTCAGCTAAGTATAATGAAAACACAGTGAGAATGAGAACTTTCATTGTACAGCAGAACTGTCTGCCATCTAAGGTGTACAATAATCCTCCCCAACCAAAGTTCCATGTACAAACAGCTGGTTTTCACCAGCTCTATGGGTACTGCACAAGGACAGCAGAGCTTTTCAACATACTATTGTAAATGTTTTGGTCTAACTCCAAAGCTAAAACAATGGCTTCTCTGACAAACCGCACATCCCCAAAAACAGTGTATAGAGGAGTGAATTCTAACAGGCGTGTTTCCAAGCCTAGTGTAGTATACATATCACTTTCCAAAATACACCGAATGTTACATGTGGGTTTCCCCTAGAGTCACAGCTCACATGAATATGAAGAAGGTAATGTAACAGTGGAACAGTGTAACACTGCACTGACCACTCCTGTGGTCCTGCAATTGCAATGTTTTATTTATATTTTTCCCTCTATGTACTTGCCATGAATCAGTTTTCACTTCAGTCTTTCTTCCACTTATGTGGACGTGCTGTTGTTCAGAAATGGAAAAGGGACCGTGACAAATCACAGGTAAGCCCAGGTCATGAGAAAGGTGCCAGATAGCCAATTATAATAAAGGTCAAGTCCAGACCTGTACCCTCTATCCAGGACCAATAAAGCTGCTATTTTATGGTGAAAAGGGTGTATAATGTAACAGTGTGTGTCTTGATCTGCAGAATGTTATGTATCCTTCATTCACCAAGCATGATCCAGTCTGTTCCTGAGGATTCCACTCACAGTCCAGAGTACAAAGTCCCTTCCGTTACGGAGACATACATGATGGTTTGCCCATATAGCTCACTTTCAAGTATAAGGAAAAGAAAAACCTGATATTGCTAACTAAAGGGAAGTACACAAAATTAAAATACGTAAAATATATACTGATGACAAATGTTAGAATGAACATGAAAATGCATTGGAGACCCTCTTCCCCCAAAAATTAAAAAAATGTAAAAAGAAAGGAAGCAATGCATTATGCTTTAATGTTGTTTGTATACTAGGATTACACAGGACCACATGTACAAAGGAATTAGCAAACTACTAGGCAAATCAACTGTACCCTAGGAGAGAAATAAAAATTCATATAGATTTATTTTAACCCACTGAATGCTAGAGAGCCTCCCAGTGCATTCATTCACAATTCAAAAGGTTGAAAGGTCCATTTATATTGGGTTTATTTGTTCTCTATGGTCCAGTTGATTTACACCAGAATCTTTCCACTTTCTGCCTCTGTGCAGAGATTATAAACTGCGAGAGACTGAAAAACTTGCACGTACAGGCACATACAGGACATATACAAACCTCTTCTATTTTCTTTTCCATCTTTTGCTCCCCGTTTTCTTGAATTGACCTGCTGAGAGGGGAGAAGCGAATAAGCACAAAAAACAGATTTTTTTATTTAACTGAACAGTTTCCCTCACCTTAGCACATATCCCTCCCCGCATTTCAATAATAAAGAATGTCCATCTGCTTAGATAAACACACAGTCTATAGAAGTTCATGAAATAGAATAACAGCACCCTTTGACAGTCATCTATATATCTTTAGCAACAGTAAGCGTCTTTGTGAGAAAACCAAGACAAAAAAAGATTGTTCTGTATGATTGATATCTATATTTGAAGAGTATTGGACTGAAGCCCTGGTGAGCATTTCACTTTCCAAGAAAAGATAAATAAAACATTAAAACTTATGAATCAATGATAAATATCTGAATTCATTTGTTCGGTAAACCTGCAACACTAACTAAGCTGGTCAATGCCCACTCACCATAGCACTTAAGGGTAGCCACTGTCTCACCAGCCACCGGTAGATTACAACATACTTAGCTGACTGTTTGTTGGCTGAATACTATGGGAACTTTAATTCGACAACAGGTGCAGTCAATTGCTAGACCTCCAGTTGGTTGGGGGTGGTGGGAGTTTAAGACCCAAACAGCTGTAGGTTCAACAATTGAGGACATCTAGTATCAGGTACACCATTAGGTTTCAAACATTTTCTTAGGACTCGTCTATGATCTGCTACAACTTCTCATGTTTAAAGGATAATGGCTTGATGCTAAAAGAACAGGAGCACTGCAATTTTAATTACAAAAATAGGATTTTAGTATTTTCACTGGTTAAATCCTTTTCTCTTTAGTCCATATGGAACAAAGATACCATGGGGTTGAGTCACACCTCCTGCAGGGCACATCAGAAAAGATACAGGATTAGGGGTGGAGACGACTCCTGCTCCTCCAGTTCAACCCCCCACCCACTAACTTCCAGAATTCATGTGACTGAAGCCACACAAAAAGAAGCAAGCAGGGAAAAAAGTAATTAAATCTTTTGACACTAAGATGACTCTTCTGCACAGGAAAGCAACACCAAGAAGGTCTTGTCTCTGGGTGTGAGAGCTGTGTTCCATATAGACTAAAGAGACAGGTAATAACACTAAAATATGGAACACCGGTACCATGAGGATATACCAAAACTAGGATTCCTAGGGAGGGAAAGGAGAAAGGACTCTGATACCTCCCCATAATGCCAGTTCCCTAAGAAATCCAGTATCTGAGGTAGCACAGAACACTAAACCAAGAGCCAACAGGGCTCAGAAACTACTGAACAACAACTGGCAGAAAGAATTCAGATCCTTAAACATGAAGAACTGCTTGCAGGACCTTCCGGCCAAAGATGGCCTCAGTAAAGGCCAGGAAGATGACATGGTAGTGTTTGGTGAAAGCATGCAAGGAGGACCAAGCAGCAGCCTTAGTTATTCAGCTGAAGCCAGATTCTTGTAGGCTCAAGAAGCACCCCCAGACCAAGTGCAATGTGCTGTGATTTTGAAGAGAACAGGTTTCTTACTTGGTAAGGGAGCTCAGTTGGTTAATGCACCGACTGCAGATTCTAGTCCCACCAGGGTCAACTTAGCTTTTCATCCTTCTGAGGTAACTACAATGAGTAACATTAAATTGGGTAATAACATCTATACCCTAGGAAATACTTAAAAACGAGAGTCAATCTCAACGTATCCTACCTAGTAAAATACTTTGAGATTCAGATGAATAGTAATATCATACACCTGGTGTATGGTAGCCTTGATCCAACAGGCAATGTAGATCTTAGAAGCAGCCTGACCAGCTCTAGGATCCTTTGGGATGACAAACAGGAGTCGGGAGTTGTGAAAAGGCTTTGTATGGTGCACACAGAACTTAAGGCATCGCACCACATCTAACAGATCTCTCTCCTTATTAGATGCATGGTCAGGACAAAAAGAAAGTACAACAATCTACTGATTGATGTGAAACTTGAAGACCACCTTGGGAAGAACTCCAGAGAGGTACAAAGTACCACCTTATCCTGATAAAACACCAGGAAGGGAGGTTTACAAGACAAAGCGGTACTGAGACAACTGCCAAGAGCAAGGCCATTTTGACAGTCAATTGGTGCAAAGAGATGGAAGCAAGAGGCTTGAATGGAGGCCTCTGCAAAACACCCATGACCAGGTTAAGGTCCCACAGAGGAGTGGGATCCTTGAAGGAAGGGAAGGCATGAGTCACCCCTTGAAGAAACACTTTTGACATCTGGGATGATAGCAATCAGTCTTTGGAAAAAAACAGAGAGCCGAGATCTGAACCTTAAGAGAGCTCAAGGGGACATGTTCTTGTCCATGCACCACTTATGAAAAATGGCCCATACACTATGGTATGCCTTGGAAGAGATGGATTTCCAAGCCTGGATCATGGTGGATATAACCTCTGCTGAAAAACTTTTACTCTTCAGAATGTTAGTTTCAAGAGCCATGCTGTCAAAGCCAGTCTCACCACATCCTCTTACAACAGGTGACCCTGGTACAACAGATCCGGTGATCCGGTCTGGGAAGCAGATGGATCGGATCCTGAACAGACAGGCTAACCAGGCCCACAAACCACACCCTCTTGGGCCAATAAGGAGCATGACAAATCTCGGTCCATCTTCCAGATCACCCTGGGGATGAAAAGAATTGGAAGAAACACATAAGAGAGAGGAAAGCTCCATGGTATGGACATTAAGTCCTTGGCTAAGGCCAGGGGATCCCCTGTTCAGGAGAAGAACACTGAGACCTTCCTGTTCTCCCTGTTAGTCATGAGGTCTATAGCTGGCACACCCCATTGCTGGACTATCAAGGAAAAAAAATTGGATAGAGTTCCCAGTTTCCTGGATCTACGTCTTGACATCTTAGAAAGTCAACCAGGGTGTTTTATACCATGCGAATGGCTGTAAAGACCGGGACATGGGCCTCTGCCCAATGGAGGAGATCCTTCACTTCCCCCTCCATGCTACCTCACTTTGAGTTCTTCCCTGGCAACTGACGGACAGCTGTTGCGTTGTCCAACTGTACTCTCACCAGAACCCCCATCAGGGCCATGAACCAGTGAAAGAAGGCTAGCCAGATTGCAGAATGTTGATGCACAGCAGACTCTCGTCTGGACTCCACCTGCCAATGTCACCTAAGTGAACCAGGACAGCACCCTAGCCCCTCAGGCTGGCATCCACGGTTACCAGGGCCCACTCTGGAATCACAAAGGGCCTCACCTGCCCAGGTTTGGCCGATGTAACCACCCCCGGAGATCCTCCCTGGAGTCCTGAAAGACAGAAGTCTGCTGAAGAAGATGCTCTGGACTCCTGGACAATTCCTGAGGCTGTCCCGCTGTAGTCTGCTCATGTAGAACGGAGAGTAAAGGACTGCATCCAGGGCTGACACCATGGCTATGCAATTCAGGTTCTGCACTTATACTCAAATCATAAAGCTTATCCTTTAAGAATGGCACCAGACAGTAGTATCTTCTATCTTGTTTGCCTTACGTACAGAACCACTGGAGATTCTAACAACTTTTTCCAGTTATTTGGGGATTATGGAGTAGGAACACAGAACCTCAATATGTTTGTCAACGACACCCTTCTACAACATATGCAACATCCTATGAAAGTTCTCAAAATTCTATAAAATTAACTATACAAAAAAAAGTTAAATCATCCTAAACACAGGGAAAAATTACTGGCAATTAACTTTGATTTCCCATGGCTAGTCAAATAAGCAAATATTTAGGGGTTTCTTTTCTTAAAAATCTAATGGACTCATGCAATTATATTTAAAAACAACTCCTCATTAACACCCTTTAAAGGGTAAAAGGCCACCTGTTAAGAGAAATAAATACCCTACCAAAATGAATCATTTCACACAATCACTATCCCACTTAATATAAAGCAAATGTAGTCTTTACAAAACCATATCTTCTCATTCATCTGAGGAAAAACAATTCCCTCACATCAACAGAATAGTTTTATATAAAAAGGTTTTGGGTGGTGCCTTGGCAGTTCCTGAATTCATATCCTACTGCCAAGCAGCTACATTCTCCTCAGATTATGCTTTGGTATGTCTTTCAGAAAAATTTTACTTGAGTCTTCTTTGCTACCCATCCACAACCACAGAAAGCTGCTCTAGCACAGCAAAGTGCCCCCCTATCACTCACCTTGGCTACATCTACCACACAACCATTATGGAAAAAGACACATGAATTCATTGACCCATTGACCCAGAATTGCCCCTAGAACACATTGTTCTTCTCAATAGAACATGCGATTTTCTCAAAGTAAGCCATCCAAACGCCAAAAACTGGGCAGTCAAAATGAACATACACCAATAAAATTGACTTCAATACACACAATAGCAATGAAATAACAATTTCTCAAATGGTACCCTGATACCTTGCTATTCACAGTTAAGATCTTCCGAAAACTCAAATACATCTTACATATATATTCCATTAAGACAACTATTTCGCTGTACCCCAAGATACATAACATCTGGATGAAAATGTTAATAAAAAACTTCCAAATCCACCCCTATAAAAGAAAACAACAACGCTTCAGAATTTTTGGTGCAGTTGGCATCCGTTTACATGCACAATGATAACGTCTCCTGCTGACAAATACTGGTCCCACATATTTCAGCTCATTTATTTTTAACTTGAATATTATTCCTGACCATGGGGTAGATTTTCTCAACCAATTTATTGAACACTCTGACCTCTTCCAAAAACAGCTTGTTCAGATCTACCTTGTCACCAGATGGTGCATGATCAAAATAGTGGAAATCAGCCCTCTCCCCTCTACAACCACTATGGGGGTCATTTGCTAAAACGTGATAAAGAGGTAATAAGGGGAAAGGACTTCTCGGGTGATGTACTTAGAAACGTAAGTGCATTGGTTCCATAGAATAACACAAGAATTGGAGTTGTCACATCACTGGAGAAGTAATATCCGCTTTATCAACTCTTTATCGCACTTTAGTGAAACCTCCCCTGTATATTCCCTTTCAGTCTGCTTACTTTCTCATTATAGTTTCCTATATAGGCACTAATTTAGCTCTTAAATAATGTAACATTAACAAAACTTTTTGTGTAACAGTCTTATTGATGCTATGCAACAAGAACACAAAGCTTTTTTACGCCCTTATCTGCTCATAATGTTGGAGACTTACTTTCACGATGTGCATATCTGTATATTGATTTCTCAACAATGCTTTGTCTTTATTTATAGTTTGTTTTATCTTTTAACCCATTGAGTGCCACATAGGTATACAATGCATTGTACTGCAATGCCTTGGATACGTCTCTGGCACTAAAAGGGTTAGTAATGTCAAAAAAAAAAAAGTTTGTTTGCATTAAGAAGAGCTTAAAAAGTTGAGCTAAATGCAAAAAGCCATATCTCTCAAACCACTATAGTTTGAGAGATACAGGCATTTAAAGTAGGATGTCTCCTGCCGACAACTGTAAAGCTGACAGCAGGAGATCCAGGCACACGTTTTAGACCATTCCAATGAAGGGATTTGCTGTCAATAACACGATTGCAGCTCTGCTGCAAAGCCTCAGTGACGATTAACACAGATCTCCTGCTGACAGCTTTACAGATGGTTTGAGATACACAGTCATTTAAAGTTCGATGTCTCCTGCTGACAGCTTTACAGATGTCAGCAGGAGACATCGAACTTTAAATGCCTGTATATCTCAAACCATAGCGGTTCGAGAGATACGTATTTTTGCATTTCGCTCAATGTTTTAAGCTCTTCTAAATGTAAAAAAAAACCTTTTTTTTTTTTTTTTGACATTACTAACCCTTTAAAACAAAATTTTTTTTAAACTGTTGACAATATCAGGTTTTTTGTCCACATTTTAATTTTTTTTTATTTTACAAGTATTATAAGCAAAAATATAAGTGCATCAATTTCGTTAAAGTAGCAGTAAACATTTTTATGAAAGCCTATGTTATAGAGCTTTCCCTCCTGAGTAAAGCAATGTCACTCCCAATGCTGTCGGTTGTAGTGCAGTTATAATAGTTCAAATAATCAGGAAGTGAATGCACTATGCGTTTACTTCCTGAAGGTTCCAAATGACAGGAAGTGACTCAGCAGTTTCTATCACATTCTGTGGAGAACTGTATATCACTAACTTTCTTCTCCATTAGAAAGTAACAGAATAACTATTTGGAACCTGCCCACTAAAGGCCACTGCTAACATAAACAAACAACAAACATGGGACTAAACACCATGACTGAGCAGTCCAGGGATGGGCAGCTCTAGAGGACCATGACACTTTTTTTCCTGTTTTATCTCAAAGCATTCTGGAATCGCAGAGTGGCATGCAGCCATGCTGCACTCCCAGAACTTCATGGCATGTCAGAACCGTCACCACTCCTTAAAGCATATACACCAATGACAGTCCTGGCACATCATCGATCATTAAGGAGTTAAAAGCCCTGGAAATATTCATCTTGAAGTGGGAGTACCCTTATTTTACGCAACATAAAATGACCTCCAAAATAGATTTTTTCATTAAAAAGTTTAGTGCTCCTTTAAGACCTTTTTATGCAAAAGACAATGAGAAATCACAGCTAAAATGCTTACCTCATATTCACAAAGTTTCCCCAAACAGCTGAAATGAAACAAAAACAAAGAGGATATTAAGTCAATGACAACCACATTTAGCATGCTTTAGTGTACCACTTAATCATTTGAGTTGCTTCACAATGCATTGGATACCCCTCTGGCTCTAAATCTTTAAAGGAAAAATGCTTACATTTTAAGCATTTTTCAATATTACATGCTCTAAGAAAAAGTGTGTCAATTCCAAAACAAAACCAATTGCACCATAAAAGAGGATTTTAGTCTTACCTGTTAAATCCTTTCCTCTTAGTCCATACAGGTTACTGGTAACATTAGGTAGGCGATCCACCCCTTTAATTAGGCAGGAACAATTCTAGAATTGAATGCAGGGGGTGGAGCCTACCTTCCCTCTTTGGCTGCAACTAGCCAGCCAGCTCCAGTAAGATTTGAGACACTTAACTAGATAGTAGAAGGGAAAAAAGACTCCTGTGAGTATGACCCAGAAGGACCCCTACGGGCTGCCACAGGAGAGCCAAGCATGGTGCCTTGACAGGGTGGGAGACCAGTAACCTGTATGGACTAAGAGAAAAGGATATAACAGGTAAGACTAAAATCCTCTTTTCTATGTCGTCCAATACAGGTTACTGGTGACTTTGGGATGTCCAACCATTGAGTTTCCCAGAGGCGGAAAAATAAGGCAAGGACCAGGCACAAGGCCCCAAAAGTCACCAGAGCATATATGAACCATCAGATCAGTGATAGCCCAACAATACAAATGAAGTGTCAAAGGACACTGAACAGGGGTAACAACATCCCAGGAACTGTTACACAGCACACTGAACTAGAGCCACCAGGGCTCTAAAGTGTAGGAAGCACAAAGGAGAAGCTAGACAGGCAGGATCTTCTTCCCAAAAACTGGTGTCAGCCGATGACAGCACATCAACACGGTAGTGCTTCCAAAAACGTGTGCACAGACGACCAAGTGGCAGCCTTGCACAACTGATCAGCAGAGGCCTGATTCTTGTAAGACCAAGAAGCCCCAATAGATCTAGTAGTATGAGCCGTGACCCAAAAGGGAACAGGCTTCTTCCTCAGCTCATAAGCCTTATGAATAGTGGACTTGATCCAGGACGCAATAGTCACTTTGGATGAAGGTCTTCCTGCCCTGGGGCCCTCAGGAATGACGAATGTCAAATTGTGCTATGTACCTAAAACATGCGACAAAGCACCACATCTAACAAGTGGAGATCCCTATCCTTGTCAGAGGTAGGGTCAGGGCAGAAAGAAGACACCACAATCTCCTGATTAATGTGGAACTCAGAGACCACCTTCAGGAGAAACTCCTGAGAAGTGCGAAGAACCGCCTTGTCTTTGTGAAACACCAAAAAGGGCTGTCTACAAGACAGAGCATGCAACTCCGCTAGACGACGAACAGACACAATCGCCAGGAGAAAGGCCATTTTCCACATCAGCAGACGTAGAGGAATAGTAGACAAGGACTCAAAAGGAGGGCACTGAAGGATGCCCAAAACCAAGTTAAGATCCCACTGAGGAGCAGAAGTCTTGAAAACGGATGAGTATGAGCAACGCCCTGGAAGAAAACCTTGACATCAGGAACAATAGCAATGCGCCTCTGAAAGAAAACAGAGAGCAGAAGTCTGAACCTTAAGGGAATTCAAACTGAGGCCCTTATCCACACCGTCCTGCGAGAAGGCCAGGCCAGTAGGCAGATCAAAATCTTGAGAGAGATCCCTATCAGCACCCCAAGATAGAAAGGTCGACCAGACGCAGTGGTAGGCCTTAGAAGAAACAGGTTTGCGGGCACTGAGTATAGTAGCCACCACACCAGAAGAAAAACCCATCTTCTTCAATATTGAGGATTCAACTTCCAAGTCGGTCAAAGCTAGCCGATGAATGCATGGCTGGAGGTCCCTGGGAGAGACTCAGGGGCATCAGAACATGCTGGGCATAAATGACCTGAGAATTCTTTAGGTAACCCTGAATGACATGAGGAACAATGAGCAATAGGGGATACAGAGACCCCAGCATCAGTCTTAGGCCTGGACCCAAGCTCCAACGGATTAGACATTCTCACAGTGTCAAAAACATTTAGTATAATGAATCACCCAAATACAGTGTGCAAGATTAAAATTTCACCCCAGAAATTGCTACAATACGCTTATCTGACAGGCGAAGGGTTAATCTGCAGTGGAGAGAAGGAGAGCCCAAGCCCTGCTTAGGATACTCGTTCTGGAAAAAGCACAAAATGGCTGCCATGGCGGGAGCCAATCAGAAACGAGAGCTCGAAGCAAGCGCTCATGGGAAATTTAGTTTTCCCAGAAAAAGTACCCCAACAGGGCCCGAAGCCCCGAGCCCCCCAACACACTTGCAATGGTAACCGGATGATAGAGCTAGGTCAGACAATTAAAATGAGCCCTCTCTGAAGTCGCTACATTGAGCGGCAGCAGAGATATGTCCCAAACTGTGCAGTACCATAGGAGTGAATGGAGCAATGGAGCGGTAAAGCGAGAATGGAACACAAACTTTTTCAAAGTTGAAACTATGAATTAAAAGTACATGAAACATCACTAGAACATGTTAGAAGACCCAAAAAAACACTGAACCCAGTATGGAAAGTGCCAATAACCCCCCCCCCCCCCAAAGATGCAAAACCAGCAGCTAAATGGTTAAGTTACTGCTCCAAAACACCCAACAGACATACAGATAAACCCAATGAGTGCCAGAGTGTGCAATAGGAACTCCAAAGGAAAACCCCTGTGTGGAGGGGCACTGGGGGACATGTGGACCTGCAGCACTCAAATGGTTGCTCACCTTTCCTGCAGATCTTCTGTCTTCAGACTACCATGTATTAAGAAGCAGCCTCGGTTGGAAACTCCTGAGGAAAGAACTTGAACCCAAGATTTTCCCCCCAGGGCTTAAAGGTCCACAAAAAGCACCTGGATAATGAGCTAGCCACATTTAAGGACATTGTCAGTTATGGTAATCCACCTAATGGTGGTATTCCATTCCTAACAGAAAAATAAAAAATTAGCTAAAACTAAAGCAGAATGGTTCTCTTGCCTGTGTCTTCACCAAGGAACAAATCTTACTGGAGCTGGTTGGCTAGCTGCAGCCAAGGAGGGAAAGTAGGCTCCAACCCCTGCATTCAATTCTAGAATTGTTCCTGCCTAATTAAAGGGGCAGACCACCTACCTAAAATTACCAGTAACCTGTATTGCACTACAGAGAAAGAGGAAATAAACATATCCTAAATTCCATGTGCTTGTTTTGGAATTATAACTGCCATACTGCCTGCTGGGACAGGAAATCCATTAGGGATAGGATGAATTATAGAGGAGTACCAAGTACTTATGTTAGCAGTCCGAGTTTGCCAGTGACCAAAGCTGCAGATGGAGAATCTATCTGCTGTGCACTAGGAAAAAAAGCACAGTGGTGCAACACAAGACCTTGTTACAGTTACTTCATATTGTTGTATAGAATAATGGATACCTTCCCCATATAGCCATTCAGCACAACTATGTGACATTTAGTGATTGTTTGTTACAGTGTTGCCTTCAGCCAGCAACATATATAATCTTCATGTTTACAATGCCTTGTCCAATTGAAAGATAGAGAATACATCTGATGCAACTTTTTCCTTTTGCTTCTTTTAAAGGGGAACTTTCACCTCCTCATTATCCTTATTGTATCCCTTCCTTTGTGTCCCCTCTGTACAGTGCGGTCTTTTTTGCCTACAAATCTGTTTAAATGAAGAAAAAAGATACTCGAATTGTGGTAGAGATCGATATCTAGCCAATGAGATCTCTCTCCAGCTTACTAACAGAACGCCTCCATCATCGGAGGATGCTGGGGCAAGTGAAAGGAGCGGAGGCTGTGGGAGTGTCTTCTGCACCGTACGGTGCGCGGCTGTGCGGCTGCTAACGTCATAAGGTACACAATTCAAGTATCTTTTTTCTTCATTTAAACAGATTTGTAGGCAAAAAGAAAGACCGCACTGTACAGAGGGGACACAAAGGAAGGGATACAATAAGGATAATGAGGAGGTGAAAGTTCCCCTTTAATTCTGTATTTATTTCCTTTCCACGTTTTTGAGTATATTTGGTTTCTGCGCACATAGGGACTTTTTTTGGGGACACAGTTGTTATGGACACAGGTAAGTTGCAGCAAAATTTGCAACAAAACTGTATCCATTGATTGGTTATGTTCCCATATCATACATCACACATTTAGCTGACAACCATTTTCCTTTGTCTCTTTTCCCTGGTCTGTTTGGGTGGGAAAAGGACCAAGAAAGGACCAGTTCCCTTTGTGTCCCTTGCTTCTAGGAGAGGGGAGGAGGGCTGTGTCACAGGTAAAGTGGGCAGGTGATTGGTGGGGCTTGCAAACAATAAAAGAGGTGTGCAGGGAGTCCTTGAGGAAGCAGTCTTGGAGGGGAGCAGTGGAGATGGATGGGAGGATGTGACCAGCCAGCCAGCAGCCTGTCCAGCCAGACTGCTATGCCATACGTAGGCCCCAAGAACTGTTTCAGAGCAGAGCCTGACATCCAGTTGAAGTAGCCCAGTATCCAGCTGGCTTCTTTTCCTGCCTCTTGTCTGAGGATTTGCTATTTAAGTATCTCTCTCTTGTTTTCTTTTATACAATATTTCTGGTAAAAAAACACCCTAGTAACCAAAGTATAGTGTTTCTACTATAATTGTTGTATTGTGTTAATTTGCACTGCAGTTAAGTAAGCGTCTAGTTAGTATTAGTAGATGTTTAGCTAGAATATATTTGATAATATAAAGTGTATTGTTCTTATTATAATATTATTGTTTGTTATTAAATATTATTGCTTATTGTTAGTACTGGGGTGTTATTGTGTTAATTGTGGCATTGGTCATTAGAACAAACATCTCTGGGTATATCCTAAATTAATGGGTTAGTTTTTGGTGTGTTGGCAAATGCATATGGTTTCCAATAACTGTGCTAGCGTTTGTGGGTGTGAGCATACTGTGTCTCTCTCTGTTTGTGCTAGTCCTGTGTTTTTGTTCTCAAGCCACGTTGTTGAGGAAGCCATTTTGTAGACAACACATGGCATGTAACTACATTATTTTTAACACAGGTGTTATTGTGGAACCCTTTGCTGCAGATTAATGCACCTAAAGCCACAAACTGATAAAACAGTAGATGCGAGACATGCAACAAAACTGACAAAGGGATTGGAGGATCTGAGTTATATAGAGACTAGCCAAACTGGGTTTGTTTACAATAGTGGAGAATTATCTAATGGGTGATATGATTACCATTTACAAATATATTCAAGGTCAATACAAAGAACTATCCAATAATTATACATGCAAAGTGCTGAGCTAAGAATGAGAGATCATCCATTAAGACTAGAGGAAAGACAGTAAGGGCAGTAAAGCTATGGAATTCTTTTCCTTAGGATGTACTTGCAGATACTGTAACTGCTTTGGAAAAAAAAAACAATGGATCCCTATCTAGTAAAGAACAATATTAAGAATTATGACGCATGGCTTCAATGAAAATAGGTTGTTGATCCAGGTAACTATCTGACTACCATTTTTTACCCACTTGAAGCTTAATTGGAAATTGCTTTTTTTTTGCCTTCCTCTGGATAAACAGGGGAGATTTGGCATGGGCTGGACTTGACCGATACATGTCTTTTTTTCAGTCTTAACTATGTTACAATGAGTTCTGCTGATACTTGCAGTTGTGGAGGTGGTCCTCCAGGAATGCTCATTAGTCCATCACGCAAGGTGACATCACTTGCAGGTAACTGGTGATAGTTTTCTATGTGGATGGCAGGCTCCCTGGATGCCGGTGGTTCATCTGGATATTCAGGTATATGTGTGCACATTTTTTCCTGTACACTGGTTGCCCTGATGAAGGTCCAGTAGTGGACCAAAATAGATGGTGTTGTGAAGCTGATTTTCATTAAAGTATCATCTGTGATACTGCCGTGTGCTGTTCCATTCTGGATGCCCAGGCAGAGTATCTTTGTTTATGGTCTATGGGACATGCACCGGATTTTTGGTATCTGCATTATGATGCGTGCCACTGCCAGCCTTTGCCTTGAGTATATAGCAAAACAAATGTTCTGTACCCTCTCATGTTACAAACACAACAATGGCCTGGATGCCCAATGTAGTATATGCATACAGTTTGTAGTCCAAGAAACACACTCACAGGACCATGTGGTATGATATACTAGTTGAAGAGAGTGCCAACCAGCAACGGCTGTGGTGCAGTCATGCACAGAATAGACTGCCCGTGCCGCGGCTGACACGGAGTGGGGCACTCCAAATTCAGACTGTAGTTGGCTAAGGGCTGAATTTGGAGCCCCGCTCCATTATCGGCCACAGCACTGGCAGTCTGTAGTGCGCATGACTGCAGTGTGCATAGCCATCTCTAAAGCGCATGGCGGCTTCTGACAAACACACACTTAGCGAATTATTATATAGGATAGAGTGAAAGATACACACATACCATCTACACCAGGGTGTCCAAGTTCAGTCCTCAAGGGCCACCAACAAGCCAGGATTTAAGGATTTCCTTGATTAAGAACAGGTGGGTCAGTCAAAATGAAACAGCCTCTGATTAACTCACCTGTGCTTAATCAGGGAAATCCTTAAATCCTGGAATGTTGGTGGCCCTCGAGGACTGAACTTGGACAGGCCTGAGCTATACCAAACGAATATGTACCGCAGTATGTAATTATAGGATAGCCCTTATAAGAAAAAGTGTCAACAGACACTAAACTGGATTTTAACACACCAGGAACTGTAAACACAGCACGCAGAACTAGAGCCAACTGGGCTCAGCAGTTAAAGATTACTGAAAATTAATGAGTAAGGCTGCCTCCAGGACCTTCCTACCAAGGCTGGTATCAGCTGATGCCAGGACATAAACACAGTAGTGTTTACAGAAGGTGTGCACAGATGACCAAGTGGCCGCCTTACACAACTGATCAGCAGAGGCCTGATTTTTATAGGCCCAAGAGGCCCCAATAGACTGGAATGAGCCATGATATGAAATGGGACAGGTTTTTTCTGAGTTTGTAAGCCTTACAAATGGTAGACTTGATCCAGGAAGCTATAATAACCTTGGATGCCAGTTTACCAGCCCTGGGACCCTCTGGAATGACAAAGTGCATGTCAGACTGACGAATAGACTCAGTGCAGTGCACATAGAACTTAAGGCAGCGCACCACATCCAACAAGTGGAGAGCCCTCTCCTTGTCAAAAGTATGGTTAGGACAGAAAGAAGGCACTACGATTTCCTGATTGATGTGGAACTCGGAGAACACCTTCGGAATAAACTCCTGGGAAATGCAAAAAACCGCCTTGTCCTTGTGAAACACCAAAAAGGGTGGGTTACAGGACAAAGCATGCAGTACGGCAACTCTGCGAACAGAGACAATCGCCAAGATGAAAGCCATTTTCCAAGTCAGAAGACGAAGAGGAATAGTAGCCAAAGACTCAAAAGGACGCCCAGCAACAAGTTAAGATCCCATGGAGAAGTGGGGCTCTTAAAAGCAGGGCGAGTATGAGAAATGCCTTGGAAAAAAACCTTGACATCTGGAAGGATGGCAATGCGCTTCTGGAAAAAAAAGACAGAGCGCAGAAGTGTGAACCTTCAAGGAACTCGGGCTGAGGCCTTTGTACACACTGTCCTGTAAAAAGGACAGGACAGTAGGAAGGTCAAAGTCTTGGGAGGACAGATCCCTGTCCACACACCAAGAGGGAAAATAGACCAAATTCTGTGGTATGCCTTAGATGACACAGGCTTCCAAGCACAAAGCATAGTAGCTACGACCGCAGAAGAAAAACATTTCTTCCTCAATATTGAGGATTCAACCGCCATGCTGTCAAACCCAGGCATTCCACATCCTCCTTCCACAGATAACCCTGTAGAAGGGGATCTGATCTGCAGGGAAGCCGAAAGGGCTCTGCCACAGATAGGTCCAGAAGCTCTGGAAATCAGGGTTGCCAAGGCCAGTACGGATCAATCAGAATGACTAGAGTTCCCTCCAGTCTCAGTTTCCGCAACACACTGGGAAGCAGGGGAATAGGAGGAAAGAGGTAAGCCAGAGGAAATTGCCATGGAATCAACATGGCATCCACTGCAAGAGCCAGAGGATCCCTCCATCAAGAGCAGAACAATAGCACCTTCCTGTTGTGTCTGGTCACCATAGGGTCGACACAGTGAAGTCCCCATTTCTGAACAATGAGGCTAAACGCCTCCTGGTGTAGTTCCCACTCTCAGATGTCTACTGTGTGCAGACTTAAGAAATCGGCTAGAACGTTGTCCACTCCGGGAATATGAACCACGGATAGCCTTGACTTCCAACAAAGCTGCGAGACTTCTGGTTCCACTTTGCTTGTTGATGTAAGCCAAAGCAGTGGTGTTGTCGGATCGGACGTGAACTGGACAGCCGTCTAGATGAGAGGACCAGTATCTGAGTGTTACGGTTTTTCTGACACACAGACACGTAAGGTTTGGTAAAAACACAGTTTATTAAAGATAATGACAGTACACTTCTGTACCTTCACAGACATAAGCAATACTGACACAGAATAGATTAAGCAGAGAGTTTGTTACTTCTGTAACCCACGCGGGTCCAATACAGTCCAATACCACACTGACACAGGATCAGGTTAACAGACAGTTCAATAATTTTGTAACCCACACGGGTCCAGTATAGTCCAATACTATACTGACACAAGATCAGGTTAGTAGACAATACATGTGTAACTTGATAGTGGCAACGGAGTCCACGAGAGAGATACAGTTCCCAGAAGGGAGCTACTAGGCCTAGGAGCCAACAGGCCCTAGTAGTGTGAAGCCCAGACAGGTAGCCTTCTAATACAATGAGGGACAAGGTGGCAGCAGCGACACGACAGAGGTGTAGTTGTAGTATGCGGTCACTACAATCTACATGTATAATAATGGCCCAGATACGGAGGCAAAAAGGAACACTGATGGCCCTCTGAAATTACACTGACAGTAAATACTAGACAGCCAGACCGAGGCAACAAGGCTGCAGGATACTGTCAGTGAAATGGTAACAAGACCTTACAGAGTAAGGTATAGCGGAACTGCCGGAGCAGACTGAGTAGGAACTCTGCGCACCAGTATGCAATACTGACAGAACGCTAAGCGCAACAGAAGCCTAGCGAACTAGGGTAAGTGAACTGCAGGGAAACAATCTGCCCCAAGCAAAGGTGGTAAATGGCGACAAGGCAACTGACCCACTGGATAAGTGCTCAGTAACTGTGACCCACAAGCGCTAACTTGCACCGACCCTCCAAGAGGGTAAGTGTACTCTCAGACCTGATAATGACCGCAGGAAAAGAGGTAACCGAGGCACCCAGGGAACACAACCAACCTCGTTAAATGAATATGAACAGGTCAAGCGTACCTGGGTGCTACCAAAGGAAAAACGCAACACCGAAGTGAGGAGAACACAACAAGCGTGGGATAGGAGGAAGAGGTCACAGTACTGGAGGATAGTACTCAGGTCAGTTAGCACAAATACCCAGGGGGTAGGAAGGCCGGCAGGACAACCTGACACACAGAGCTGGAACGTGAGACAGGTAGATGCCAGGAGCAGGAGCGTCAGCCAAGCCGGGTCGGTACACGGAGCAGGAGCGTCAGCCAAGCCGGGTCGGTACACGGAGCAGGAACGTCAGCCAAGCCGGGTCGGTACACGGAGCAGGAACGTCAGCCAAGCCGGGTCGATACACGAAGCAGGAACGTCAGCCAAGCCGGGTCGATAAACGAAGCAGGAACGTCAGCCAAGCCGGGTCGATGCACGAAGCAGGAACGTCAGCCAAGCCGGGCTGGTACACAGAGCAGGAATCAGAAATCCACGAAGAGTAGTCAGTTAGGCCCCGTCATACACAGGATAGACAATGGAAATCTGAAGCGTTCTCACAAAACAGGCACACCACGAAAGGGCAACCTCATACTGACAGGGCTGCGGTTAAAAGGGCTAGCACTGGGTGGAGTCAGGATTCAGCAGCCAATAAGAATTCAGCAGGAATCATACAGGAAGTAGCAATGTCGCCATAGCGAGATCACGGGCACCGTGATACTGAGGGCATGAAATATGACTCAAAGTGAACCAGGATTGCTTACCAGCCAGAGAGGCTGGCATCCGTCGTCACCATTGTCCAGAAGGGTATTAGGAAGGGCCTGCCCTTTGTCAGATTGGAGAGGTCTAGTCACCAACAGAGACTCAGCTCAACATGAAGAAGCAGAGAAACCAACATCCTCAGAAGATCTGTGTCGTCCTTGCAGACCTGGATCACGAACCTCTGAAGTGCTCATGTGAGCCATTGCAAACGGAACTGCCTCTATTGTGCATATCAACTTCCCCACTAGAGATGTCAACTTCTTGACAGGAACTGGATCGCAAGCCAGAATTGCGGACTCCTTGAGGGTGATCTGGTGAGCTACATCGTCCATTAGAAACACCATGCCCTTCAGGGTATCGAATAGGAGACCCAGAAAGACCAATCTCTGAGATGGAGTCAGGTCTGACTTATCCATGTTCAGAATCCAGTCATGATGGGTTAGAGTGTAGATATGGTCCTGGACCTGTTGATGAAGGAGTTCCAGAGACGGATCCTTCAAGAGCAAGTCGTCCATGTATGGAGTAACTCTGATGCCGTCTCTATGCATGATGGAAACCATTGCACCCAGGATACAAGTGATGAGCTGGGGGGCTGTAGTCAGAACAAAGGGAAGAGCCCTCTGTCGTAGGCAATCCTGAGGTACTGACGGCTGTCCGTATGGATGGCTATGTGCAAATAGGCATCCTATAGGTCCAGAGAAGCCAGAAATTCCCAAGGGCACATGGCCACAATGACTGTTTGTAAGGACTAATGGTGATAATAAGTCCTGACTATGAAGGAATTGAGATCTTTGAGGTTCAGGATGGGACGACAGCCTCCACCCTTCTTGGAGACCATAAAGAGGTTGGAATAGAAGTCGGAACCTATGTACGGATCTGGAACTGGTTCCAAGACTTCCTTTTCCAGAAGAGTATGGATGGCACCATTGAAAAGACAAAGCTTTTCCATTCCCTGAGGAGTATGAGAAGGGAAGTACCTGAAAGGAGGAAGAGAGGTGAAAGGAATCCTGTACCCCTCTGAAATCACCTGCAAAACCCACGGGTCTGCCACGGTGTCTGTCCAGACACTCAGAAAATGGAGCAGTCGACTACCTACTGAAGCATGGGTCCAGGGTTCGGCGAGTAATGCCGAAGGTTTGGTGGAGGACTGTTTGGGTCTCCACTGCTGTTTGGGCTTGGAGGAGGAGTGAGGAGCCTGGGGTACCATCGGGGTCGTGACACGCACTTCAGTCTGGAAGGAACAAAAAAGACTGTGCCTTCTGACCTGAGGTTTCTTCTTTGGGACCAAAGGCAACAGTGTGCTCTTGCCCCCAGTAGCCTCAATGATGAGGTTCTTCAGCTCCGGCCCACATAAGGAAGTGCCCAAAAATGGTAAGGAAATTAAGGATTTCTTAGAAATGGTATCTGCAGACAAGATCTTAAGCCACTGAGCACGCCTAGCTGCTACAGACACAGCTGAAACCTTAGCTTCCAGTCTAATAAGATCAAAGATAGCTTCAGATACATAATGCTGAGCTTCCAAAATATTTGCCAAGAGGCGCAGCAAGTCAGCTGTGGGGGCATCCTGATGTACAGCATTGGTACGCTGCTATGTCCATACAGTAATGGCCCTGTTCAACCAAGAAGCAAAGGGGGGTCTCAAAGACGCACCTAAAGTAGTTGTTTTTGTTGTTGCTCACCTGAGGTTGCATTTACCTAATTTTTTTAGACCTGCTGAGGAACAGATGATTGTTATTATGTCCGGATATGTAAAACCATAGAATTCTAAGAGGGTGTACTTTTTTCACACGGCTGTATGCCATGGCATTGTCTGACTGAACCCTCACTGGCCTTCCCCTCTATTGAGAGTTCTAGTACATGGGGACCATACAACGGACATGTCTTTGAAGTTTCGTTGTGTGTACCTGACCATAAGGCAACACCTCTATGATTGACCCTAGCTTGACCAAAACTCTCATATACTCGCCAATTGTGGCCGAGGGCCAATCGAGAGCCTGAGACACCACCTGCATCACCAGAGAGATCTTCTCCTCTGGTAGGAAAACCTTCCCTTGCCGGGAATTGAACCTCATCCCCAAGAACACCAGCATGGACATGACTTCAGCATGTTCTGGATCCACCCATGGTGGAACAGAAGACAGGCACAGTCTTGGATTTGCTATGCCAAAAGCTCCTCTGAGGGAGCTTTAAACAATAAAAAAAAAAAATAAATAAACCCTAAAAATTGAGAGAGAATGTCACTGCTCCAGCTGTACTTTTCAGAGGGCACATTCATACTGGAGTCCAGGCTAGGGTTGAGTAGGAGGAGTAGCTGAGTCTCCCCACCCACAAGACTGGTCTTTTGAGATGTGTCCTGCCCTCTGGAGGAGGGACTCAACCCCATGGTACCTTAGTTCCATGGTGGACATAAGAGAAAAGACAAATGCAACTCACATGTGTGCTAGGATGATACGCACCATTCAACAAAACATCCTGAGATGTACACTCCCCAAGATACCATATTTGTCATTTGTCCATAATCTGGAGTGAAAAATCCACACATTCCATTAGTAAGAATTGTTTATGATGGTGTATGGCTTAACCCCTTAATGACAATGGACTTACCAGGTAAGTCATGAAAAAATGTCACTTAGCGACAGACGACTTACCTGGTAAAATCCAGGAAGTAATTCGCTATAATGGAAAAATAAAAAACCCTGTCATTAAGTGACGTCCGTGTGCGTGCGTGGCCAGTCACTAAGGGGTTAATAAGATCATACGTGAAGAATACTGCATCATGCATATTAGTTTAATACCGCATGATCTCAGTTAACACATTAATTACGATATACACTTATATTACAATTAATTTCAAATATACATTGTTTTCAAGCAACACTGGATGGTAAATCATTATACACTGTTTTCCCCACCAAAGAAGGCCACGCACAGCATGGAGAGTTATAAACATATGCATATCTTATGAAAGATAATTTTCACACCAAATAATGTGCTACTTGTTCCTGGTATGGAGAGGGAACCTGTCTGGTTTGTTTCAGTTTGTAGATAGCTTTAAAAAAAAAAAAAAAAAAAAAAAAAAAAGGGACACCACCGCTGCCAGCAATTAATCAGTCAACTTCTCGAATTTGACAGTATATAAGTATACAAGGATGGACATTACCTATGCAACACCAATTATAGACATAGCACAGGAATACACTACTGCACTATAACAGCTGTCAACATCCAATGTTACATGCAATCAAATGCTGCACATTAGTAGAAAAAGCCATTATACATATAGAAAGACTTGAGGAAAGAGGTTACAAGAAGGAGGTGGTCTTGTACACACAGCAGATGAGAGCAACCCGAACTTTTATTGAAAAGGGAAAAGACAGAGCAGGGAAAGAAAAAAAGAAACGGATCTTCTCCACCCAAACCACATCACAAAGCAGGATGATCAAGTGACTGATAACAAATTCTAATGTCTGACAAATCTGTGACTTCCCACCTTGCAGGAGAGGCCCAAACTTAAAGGGATAGTAATAGATTTCTTCCATCGCAGCTTAGTTTGTTCATCATAAGGAATACTACGGTCAGCTGATGCTCTTATTGTCCACAACTGTACAGTTACAATGTTATTTTATGCTGAAGTTGCTTCTTCCCGCCCCTTTTCCCATTCTGATGCTGCCTCACCTTAGATCTGAAGTCTGGTCGCTTGACCAGATAAATCACTATGAGGGACAATCTTCCCTCAGGGAGTATAAGGAAAAATCTGCCCTCCTTGTTGAAGGAGGGCATGTTTTTCTTTAATACTAACTGAAGATTGTCCCTCGTTGTGGTCCGCTGTCGGATCTCAGCCTGAAATGCTGACGTCAGGAAAAGGGGTGGAAGGATCAACTTCAGTATAAAATAACATAGTAACTGTACAGTTGTGGGCAATAAGAGCATCAGTTGGCAGTACTACTCTTTATGATGAACAAACTGAGCTGTGTACAATTGTGGGCAATAAGAGCATCAGTTGGCAGTATTACTCTTTATGATGAACAAACTGAGCTGTGTACAGTTGTGGGCAATAAGACCATCAGCTGACAGTACTACTCCTTATGATGAACAAACTGAGCTGTGTACAGTTGTGGGCAATAAGAGCATCAGCTAACAGTACTATTCCTTATGATGAACAAACTGAGCTGCGTTGGAAACACATTATTATGCAACTAATAAGACAGGGCTTGGCAAATCCTGGGCACCAGGTCTTCATGGCAAGTAGAAACTGGGACACTGAGCATAGCAAACTTGCCGTGAACATATAGAGAGTGTTTTCCTACACTGAAGGCAAGTTTACCATTTTAAACTATACACGATTGCAACTATGAGCATGGGAATCATCCTGTATATAACAAAAATGCACCTAGTGAAGTAACACATAAAAAAAACAAAACACTCTCATAGGGGGACAATCAGGACCTTGCCTGATACCCCCTGGCATTGATCGCCACTCATTTCATGTGGGCCTTGAAAGTCCTCCTAATCAAACAGGGCAATCATAGAACTCTGTGTTGAGGAGGAAGTGGTAAGGGAAGGCGTAAATCACCTTCCTGGTTGCAACTTTGGCCAATCAATGCCAGGTGTTACATCAGGAGGGATCCTGATGCTGACACACACACACACACACACACACACACACACACACACACACACACACACACACACACACACACACACACACACAAGGTCTGACGGGGAAAAGTAAATAATAAACAAATAAAGTGAATGCCTAGTCTGCTCTTCTGCCTCTGGTTGCCACAGATCCCCCATATATACTGTCTGACCCTCCAGCCTCCACTTGTAGCCAAAGAACCATACAAGACAGCCCATCCTTGTGCCAATGGTAGTCCAAGAAACACACACGTTTGAGACACCAGATTTACATCAGTTTATTTTTAACCCCTTAGTGACGGGCCGCGTGTACGCCCGTTGAACTTTAAAAAAAAAAAATAATAAAAAAAAAAAGAATCCGGAGTCCCCCGAATGCCGTGCAGCCGCAAGGGGACCCGGATTACCAGGACGTACATGTACGTCCTCTGTACACAAGGGACATCCGTTCAGGACGTACATGTACGTCCTCGGGTGGTAAGGGGTTAATATCTATAATATTACATTTTGTTACAAGGTGCCATTATTATCCCTTTAAGCAATTAAAGGAGACAATACATAACCTTTAAATAAGCGTAAGGTGCTAAACCATTTGTAAATCATCAGTCCCCTTTGGTTCTATATTATTGATTTTGATAATTAATTACTCCAATCATTACTGTGTCCCTGATTTCTGACAAGAAGAATGTGTCCTGGATGGGTCAGCATGCAGCTTCTGGCTGGGAACTTCCCGTTTCCTGAAACTAAAGGTTTGTAGACCTCCTCCCCCCCCCCCCCCCCGAGTAAGACAATTATTTTACATGCCGAACTGGACAGTTTACAGTAATAAGTTCCAGATTTAAGAGTAAATTATTAATTAGCAGAACATCTTAACATCTTAACAAGACATGCTACTATTCAGGAATGAGACACACCTTGTGACAAGTGCCTACCAAACTACCAAAGCAAAGTTTTGTAATATAAGCTAGCATATTGCACCATTTAATAGGTGACTGTCCCTTTAAATGCCACTTATTCCAAAAGGTGTAGATTTGGTTTTAGTATTTTTTCCTTAACCTAACCAGTTGCTCTCCTCATCTAATCTTTATCGATCAGGTAGAATACAACAACCCCTACCAGAAATCTCTTTAGTGATGTAGCCTGTTTTGTGCCTATCCGGATGTCAGCAAAAAGCTGCGTCCTAGCCAATTTATCATTTTTTTCAAGTATGCATCCATTGGGAGAAACAGTGAATTTTTATAAATACACAAGGTATGGCACAGAATCAAAGGGTACCCACAGAATGCTATGGGGGTCTCCAGTGCATTGCTTTGACCTCTCTAGCTAACAATTAAGGTGTTAAAGATCAATTTATAGCAATGGTAATTCTGCAAATCTATCTATTCATCACATTGGTTTATAAACCTTTACATATCATGAACTGCAAGCTAGCATCTGTAAATAAAAACATTTAGGCTACATCCCCAAGATATAAGCTGAAACTGTCCTAGTTTGTGTCCAATTGGTTAATTTTATTTGCGCTGTTTGTAATGAGTGGCATGTTAAATAAGATAGTTACATTTAGAATCCTGTATTCAGAATGACACCCAACCTTGTCTTGTATCATTTACATACAATACTGCATTTTCAAACCTATCAGGGCTGCTGTGGTAATGGGGTCAAGAAGACTTGCAAAAAGGCATGAATGGGAGCTCTCAAAGATCACATGTAAGGCAAACTTTTAGGCCCCAGGAGACAAATAGAAAATATTTTAAAACTCTAACATGATAAATAAAGGATACTGAAGTATAGAACTTCAGTTAAGTTTGAAATAATGTTCCTTCACCCAATAACATTCAAGGCAAGCAGTGACTTTTTATCCTAGCTGTAAAGCAGGGAGGTTATGCACTAAGGTGATAAAGAGGATATACATTGTCCAATTCCTACATTATTCTATACAGCCTATGCACCAGGATCTTTCCAGCTTGAGGAATCTTAGTGTAAACGCTCCATAGTATAATACAGGCATTAGCGTTTGTCTCACTTGAGAATTTATCTCCTTTTTATTACATCTTTACCATACCTTAACCCTTTGAGTGCCAGAGGGGTACGCTACGCATTGCTTTGCAATGCGTTGCGTACCCCTCTGGCACTCGAAGGGTTAACGCAGGAGTGAGCAACATGAGACCTATAACTCCCATCATAGCCAGATAGCTGTAGTCTTCAACAGCTGGAGGGCCTCACGTTGCCCACCACTGTCTTAATGCATCACCCCCCCAGGGACAATGTGACACACACACACACACACACACACACACACACACAGTCTTATGCATACAAAAAAGAGCAATGCTGGGGCAAACAAAGTATACCACAGAGGACAAATAAAAATGTCCTAAATTCTTATTGAGTTAAGACCTTTAATGCTTGAGAGTTTTCCAATACATTGGGAGCAATGAGATGGAGACCACTCTAGCAATGAATGGGTTAACACCCCCATTTAAATAAATAGGATTTATTATTATTATTATTATTACTCCCTTGTAGTGCACTTTATTTGCTCTCGAATGTTTTTTCTTTTACGCGTAAGGACCACTGTCATATTGTGACCTCTGCCTATCTGAGGAAAGATAGTTACTGAAGCTCCTTGCAGTACTTTTTCATTAGCAGGTCCACATTTTATGTATTGTTACCTCTATGAGAGAAGAGAAGCATTATGGAGCCTCCTAAAGTTTTTTGGGTTCCAGAGGGAGTCCCCATGTGCTGCATGGAGCCCATCCCAGAAACTTTAGAGGTTAAATGGGACGTTATATATCACTGTTTGTGTCCCTTTAAAGGGATCATAACTCTTCATTTTTACTTACATATTCTATAATTATATATTTACATTCAAACTTCTTTTTGGTTTAATGTCCCTGACAGTGATCTACCTGGATATCAGATTCCAGTGTGCTTTCTGGTCAACAGACCATCAAAGCAGAATGCAATATTTTCTTATCGCTCTGCAACACTAAATGCTTGGTGTGCTTCCTATTTACATTGTATCACTAGAATAGCTTTCAAGCGCCCTGACAGAAAGCACTCGGCAAACACATCCAGGTGCCTCATTTTCAAGGACAAAAAAGTACAAGATTAGGTCAAGAAAAAAAATGAATAAAAAGTATAGGCAATTTGTATATATTATGTGCATGCAGACTATATACAGTCAAAATAAGGAGTAATTATTTCTTTAAAGGCACCTTGGAACAAAACTTAACAAAAAAAAAAAAAAAAAAAAAAAAAAACTTGTTTCAAAGGAAAACTTTACTTGTAGCCATTTGGGAAGATCTATCTAACATTCAAAATGTGTTAAATCCCCATTTAGATCAATGGAATTTTAATATGTCCCCTATTCAAATTGTACTGCATAAACAAAGCACGGTACAGTACATTATAAGTGAAAACAATGGAAATTTGCTTCTTGGTACATTCTAAAAACATGCAAAATGGAATAATATACAATATACGAGTCCTTTTAAACCTTTGCATGATAAGATGTCCCCAGTGTATTGCTGACAACTGTGCTGGAGAATTCTCAGGCATTCAAGTGGTTCATGTGTCCCTATATAAAAAAATGCTATTAGATTTCCTGGTTTAATGTGTATTTTATCTACAGCACAGTCGGTGGTAGCATCAATACACTGTTCATGTTTATATGCATACATTGCTAGAGGTTATATCAGGAGTGGAGTTGAACTATCCCTGTATTTTATCTGGTGGACATTACTACCAAAAGGAGGACAACTTAATACTGAGAGCGGCAAGCTAAGGGTAAGATTGTCGATATCCTGGTCAGTTCAATACTGACAGCTGTCAGGTAAAGGGAGCTCTGTCTGCACATGGTAAGTTTAATGCGGAGAACGGTCAGCTAAGAGAACCTCTCCCCTCCTCCTACAAATCACCTGCCTACAACTGAGAACAACCATCAATTAACACCTAGGAGTCATCAGTTATTATTGGTAAGGAGATTATGTCCACAAATAATTAGCGGTGTTTCTCCTAATGATTTGACTAGGAGATGGCTAATGACAAGCGAGGCTACCTATATTCCATACAGATTCTTATTCCAGCCAAGAGAAAGATGGGAAGTATAACTGATTATATTATATACTATTTGAACAGCCCGTTACACGGGCCACAGTGCCTCTGGCAGCCGGTCGCGGGGCAGTCGCGCAGCAGAGATTGCCCGCGCCACTGCTGATACAGAGCTGGACGCTCCTTCGGAGCACCCAGCTCTGTATCAGCCGCGGCGCCGGCAGTCTGTACTGCGCATGACTGCCGCACGCGCAGCAGTGTCTACTGCGCATGTCCGGCGTTACACACAACTTAGCGAATTATTATATAGGATAGATATATATATATATATATATATATATATATATATAAACTGCTACATTGTCATCATATATACATTTTATCCTGATACAGATTTTATAGGATAACATGATAAGCAATTTACCTTCTTGTATACATCCACCCCTTCTCACCTTGACTTATACAGACTATTATTTGAGGCTACTACGAATTATTTTGCGTTTATTGTGATATTTTCTTTATGTCTATCTCATAGTGATATATCATTGTTTTTATTGTAACGGGTTTTAACATTATATTTCTTATTCAGAATTGATATTATTAGTAAATATATATTATATCTATCTTGCCTGTTCATTTTGTTACATCATTACTTTTGTCTATTTATATTATTTCCTAGTTAATTTATTCTAGCGCTCTCCTATTGTATATATTTTAGACACTAGTATTTCTTGATTCAGCACACTTATCAGTTAGGATTGCAGTCCCCTTATAACTTGGGGTACATATTATAGTGGTATTTTAGGTCTAGCAATTTTGATTATTTACTCTTCTTATTCCATAGACTTAGCCATCTTTGGCTGCACTCACAAACTCTCTACACACTAATTTACTGGAGACTAGTAGAGTAAAAATGGTACCTTTATTGACCAAGTTAGCCAATAAAGGTATCATTTTTTTACTCTACCAATCTCCTGCATTTTCTTTGGCTAACATGGTACCACGCTTTACCCACTAATTTACTGGATCAGCAAAAAAGTAAATAAATCCTGTATCAATAACCGCATGAGTGTATAACCGGTCATGTATTTTGTATTCAGCCTTCATTCTAAATATGCCTGAAGAAGAGATTTAAAGGGATAGTAATACTTCAAATTTACTAATCCCCAACTTGTACAACTTAAAAAAAGAAATTAAATGCCACAAATCACGTTTGAGAGAAAATCAATTTCAAAGTCTCCCCCTCTCTCCCTTTCCCTGACATCAGCGTCTAGCTGACTGCCGGGGAATCCGATCCTGGGGCCATCCAGTGGCTCTGCAGCAGAGGCGAGATTGCATTAATGAAGAAAAAAATAATTCACTGAAATCGTCTTGGACATGTGCTTGGAAACCAAACACACATACAAGACCATTTCAGTGAAGAATTTTTTCTGCATTAACGCGATCTCGGCTCTGCTGCAGAGCAGCTGGATGGCCCCAGGATCGGATTCCCTGGCAGTCAGCTAGACGCTGATGTCAGGGAAAGGGGAGGGAGGGGGAGACTTTGAAATTGATTTTCTCTCAAACATGTGATTTGGGGCATTTAATTTCTTTTTGTAAATTGTACAATTTGGTGATTAGTAAATCTGAAGTGTTGCTATCCCTTTAAGTTGTCTGGGAAACTTGCATCCTAGAGTCACTTAGTTAGCCAGTAAAAGGTATCACTTTTATTCTACCAGTCTCTGCCTAAAATGTTAGGAGTCAGAAGGAGAATTTTCGAGTTCTGGCAACCAGGACTTTTCACCCCTGTTTGGTAGTATGGAAAGCTGTACAAGTAAAACTGTAATACTATACAACATTTGGTCACAAATGAAAAAAGGTAACAAGTGAAAAAGTGAACAATGTAGGAGCTCTGGCTCTCATATGTCCACCCCTCGTTTATCAGATGTACAAAAACACAAACCATATATTACAGGGGCCTTATGCATGAAGACAAAATGGAGCAACTGTACAGCAAATTCAGTGCACCATAGGGGAAAAACAAATATTCCAAAAATTCCCGTTGATTTACATTGGACTTTTAACCCATTAAATACTGCATACCCATAAAGGATAATGTCAGAGACCTGTGTGGCATTTATGGGGTTAAAAGGACCATTTAAATCAATGAGAACGTCAACTTGTCCTCTTTGGTGCAGTTGGTTTGCCCCAAATTTGCTCTGTTTTTCCTTAATACATAAGGCCTATTATGACCTTCCAACTTTCAAGGTGAGAGCTTGTATATGATGGATGGAGAAACATCTGCAGACCATCTACAACAGCAGCAGAACCAGAAAAATCATGCTATCCTCATCATAAATACTGAATGGTGATGTACTAAATATGGATTCCATGCTAAACCAGGTGGTGATATAAATTGTATAGTCTTAGGCCTGTCTAATAATACTTTACCAAGGTACTCAAAAAGAGGGGGCAGTCTATGGGATTTTTGAGCATTCTTTTCCTCTGAGCTTTGTAGTAAGAAGGTGCAGAGAAAACTGGAGTAACTTTACAACATTACTGTGTGTACTCTACAGTAGAGGGGTTTTGGGCTTATTCACTTTAAAGTCTTACAGACATCAGTGTGTTCACCAACATGCACTGAAGTGGTCAAACACACACTAATGATTATCCAGATGTGCAGTTTCAGAAGCTGGAGGTTGAAGCCAGAAAGAGGGCTCTGGTGGATTCATACATACTCCCCAGGATCTCCTACGATGCACATAATTAAAATTTATTTGGCAGCCTTAAAGGAGCACTAAACTTTTTTATGAAAATGTGTATTTTATAGAGCTTTTCCTGCTGAGTAAAATAAGATCACCCCCACTGCTGCTAATTGTTTTATTCAGAAGTTAAAAAGTTCAAATAACCGGAAGTGAATTTACTGTGCATTTACTTCCTGATAGTTCTGACAGGAAGTGACAGACAGTTTATCACATTCTATGGCAAACTGTAAGTAACCGACTTTCCTCTCTATTAGAATGTAACAGGAGAAATAAACATGTAAATAAACATGGGTTTAAACTGTAATAACTCTTGAAATATGTATCTGTCAGCAGCGGGAACAACCTTATGTTACAAAACAAGAAATGCCCTACAATATATTTTTTCATTAAAAAAAAAAAAAAAGTTTACTGCTCCTTTAAAGGGACACTAATGTCCCATAAAAATGTTTAGTTGTTTTGTAGATAAAAAAAAAATTATGTGGCGCAAATCCCATCTCTCAAACCTTCACGGTTTGAGAGATATTTGGTGCTAAAGTTCCCCCCCTCCCTCCCCTTCTTCTGACATCAGCACTCTACTGACACAGCAGGAAATCCCGGTCCTGGAACCAGCCGGCAGCTCTTCAGCAGAGCCGCAATAGCAATATTTGAATAGAATTACTTCGTTGGAACGGTCTACACTGTGTGTCTGGTTTGCAAGCCCACTTTGTAGACTGTTCCAATTAAGTAATTATTTTCCAATATCGCTACTGCAGCTCTGCTGAAAAGCCTCCTCGGCCGACATGGATCTCCTTCTGTCAGCTTTACATCTGACATCAAAAGAGGGAGAACTTTAGATGTGAATATCTCTCAAACCATAAAGCTTTGAGAGATAGGTTTGGTGCCACATTTTTTTGTTTTGTTTTTTTATCTACAAGACAACAAAATATTTTTATGGGACATTGCTGTTCCTTTAACTCTAAAGGACCAGTGGTCCTGGGATGTTTCCGTCCCATAAGGACCGCTTTGATCCTTGCCAACACATCAGTACACGTGACCTGTTGCGTGTATCGGCATGCCGCTTTGGGGCCTAAAAGAGATCGCTCCAGTCTTGGAGTGGTCAATTTTAGGCCCCATTTTTACTTACAGCGCTGCCGGTGGAGAGCTGTAAGTAAAAAGTACATGACGTACAATGACCATCATTGTTACTTAAGTATTTAAGGACAGTGATGGTCATAGTACGTCACGTAGTCCTTAAGGGGTTAATTCCTTATAATTCAGGAGAGAGATTGCATCCCTACATATTAAAGCACTGCTTTTGCATACGCAACTTTCTCTGGCTACTGATACCTTTTAGCATGAAATTTTCCAGTCCAGTAAGGAATATATATATATGGGTCAAACACACCCCTTAATATGAATCTCCACCAGCTACCAGGCAAAGCATGGGTGCAGATCCACAACAATCACATATACAGAAAAACTGCTGCACCACTGCATTTGTGATGAAGAAAAAGGTGCTTTATTCAAGAGTCTAAGTTTCATGGATGTTATAACCACTTTATCAGCTGGCAACGAGAGACAAAGATATGAATATTCACTGAGGAAAAACAAAAGCTTGACATTGCAAGTTGTTCAGCTAGTCCCACAGGTAGTCACATACCCACAGAGGCACTGTGTCAGACACACAGTCTTGTTTCTCAGTACAAAGATACAGAATGGTACTTCAGTGCTCTATTCAACTACACACTAAAAGGAGATTCCTAACGCAGCCTCCAGTCAATCTGCTATCACAGATAGAAGGGGGTGCCGGAAGCGCTTCAGGAATCACTATATGCAACGTTTTACTAGTATATATTTAAAGCACATAGAATATGACAATATATATAATGATACAATTCACATACAGCTGTGAGATCAATAAGTCCTTATTATATTGTGTCTGGAATTTCTTAAACTTGAGTTCTTCCTCCTTGCTGTCAATGTCCGACTTCCAAATGAACATGTAACAAAGAGGAAATGACAGTCTTTCAGAAAATTGTATATCACACCAAAACGTAATATAATCACAAACTCACATCTAAGTTGACGATGAGCCGCTTCACTTCTTAACAGGGGATCTTCCAATAAATGGTATCAATTCTCCCGTTTCCACATAAACATAAGAGAGCAAACTAGTCTTGTCTCAATGTGTGGTATAATACAGTATAAAATAGAAATAATATCCACTTACATAAGGGTAAGTTGGGATCCTCCACTCACTCCTCCGGTAAGCTCTCAGTCAGTATCTTCCAGTTTAGAGTGTTGAGTAGATTTTACTGACTCCTCACATGTAGGTACTTCATCATCAGATTCCATCACAGATTTCCCAGGGATTTCCTTTTAAACGCAAAATCAATCAATTGTACTGATTGAATAACAGGGTTAATCAGGTCGTAGTAAAAGATATTTAAGTCAAATGATAAAGAATTGCACATATTCTTTATAAAACAGAGTAACGCTGTCGCTGGTGAATCACGCTAGAATAGGTCTGACTCCTGACCACAATGGACGCCACGGTATAAAAACCCAGTCGCACTAAGGCCCTAGTGTGAGAAGCGCACTAGGAGGACCAACAGTACTGTGAAGAACGGCGATAAATATGACACCCACCCAATGTATTTCATGCGTTGAGCACTTCTTCAGGGGTTTAAGTAAAAAAGCGGAGAACAGAGGCAACTTTTGAGTTAAAAGGAAATTCCTGGGAAATCCATGACGGGATCTGATGATGAAGTACCTACATGTGAGGAGTCAGTGAAATCTACTTTATACGATAAAGTGGAGGATACTGACAGAGAGCTTACCAGAGGAGTGAGTGGAGGATCCCAACTTACCCGTATATAAGTGGATATTATTTCTGTTTTATACTGTATTATACCACACACTGAGAAGACTATTTTCTGGTCTTACATTTATGTGAAAATGGAAGAATTTATACCATTTATTGGAAGATCCTGTGTTAAGGAGTGAAGCAGCTCATCGTCAACGATGTGAGTTTATGATTATATTACATTTTGGTGTGATATACAATTTTCTGAGAGACTGTCAGACTGCCTAGATTCTAATCACTTGCTCGTTCCCTGTGGGCACCTCAAACTTTTTAAGTATGGAGTACAGTACGTCAGAACAGCACTGAGACAGGCACTAGACATGGATTTTTTTTTATTTATTTTTAAATGACATTTCGCTTAACCCTCTGCAATGCATTGGCTACCTCTATGGCACTCAATTTGTTTTAAAGATGCAGAAGTTTACAATGTGTGGTCTTATAGACAGTGCAGCATATCCTCAAACTGAAGCGTTTATGTAACTGTCGCTCTTTAAGGCATGTCAGTGGAAAGGCAGTGACATGCAGTTTTTGTTTGCAAAGTGAAAAGTGATCTTATTCATTGCAAATCCAACTTAGTGTTTCATGGTGCCTTAACCCTCCCTATAAGAGCCTATAATTGGTGTTGCGGTGCCCTCATTGCTGCATTCCTGAGCCAATCCATGCTCTTTTATGACTTTAAAAATCACTGTAACATGCTAAACTTTTCACTGTGTATTTTCACAAAACGTGAATTAAGAGGTTGCCAAGCAACAGTACAGAAACCAGTGTAAAACCTAAAGCTTTGATGAACAGTGGGGGAAAACTCACACAGGCAGTTTTCCTGGCTAGTAATGCTGCTTTAAATAGAATTGAGTAAGAAGTAAAGAATAAGGTATTATTTGCAGTTATACAGTGTCTTAGTTAGCAAGCTGTATAATTAAGATCAGCATTGTCACCAGTCCAAAGCATGCTTGTATTATAGTTTATGTGAAAACACCCTACACTACACAGAATGAATGGACGATCTGGCACTCACAAGCTACATAGGCGATCAGGGCGAGCGCAATAAGCAGCTTCATCATCCTCCTATTGATTGCAGTCAGCAGCCGCTGTATTCGCTTTCTCACCATCACAGGCCCAACAGCGTTCAGAACCTGGACCTAGCGCCGGGGACATGGAACCCGGTGGCACACAGAGTGCAGCACAGGAGGACTGAGCTTGACGGGGCTAAAAAGGAAGGAAGAAGTAGCGCAGGAAATGGGGCAGATCTGATGGAGTGGTAGGTTTGGGGGAGGCACCAGGAAGTGACGGCTATGAGGAAGTTGTGTCCCAATAGCCACTGAGTGAGACGGTGCAGAGTGAAGTGGTCGGAATTTGGGTTTCGCTATCTTCTCTGTGTTCTGGCGTTAAGCGCTGTTTCATGAGGGTTTCTCTACCTATCCAGCGCGCTGAGGGCCACGGCCTGACTTGGCACTGTTGGAGCTGCTCATGGCGCTGTAGCCTGTCCCGGCCTGACTCGCACCCGCAGGACCTTGTTTGTCCATGGGCCGTGCATCACCCTTCCCCGCAGTGAACATGGCACACCGGATCCTGTCGAGCAGCCTGAATTGTACCAGGACTCCTCCTGCCTGCAGCACTCTGGTTGCTGCTGTCCCAGCCGCTGCCGGAGCTGTCAGCTGTTTTGGGGATTTTTCTTCCTTTCCTTGTTTCAGTGGGAAACTTTACTTGTAGCCATTTGGGGAGATCTCTCTAAGTTTCAAAATGTGTTAAGTCCCCATTTAGATCAATGGAATTTTAATATGTCCCCTGTTCAAATTGTACTTAGTAAAGCAAAGCACAGTACATTATATGTGAAAACACTGGTACATTCTAAAAAAAAAAAAACATGCAAAATGGAATAATATACAGTATATGAGTCATTTTAAACCTTTTCATGCTAGAGGTGTCCCCAATGTATTGCTGACAGCTGTGCTGGAGAATTCTTAGGCATTCAAATGGTGTAACGTGTGTCCCTATATGAAAATGCAATTAGTTTTTCTGGTTTAATGGGGGTAACATCAATACACTACTCATCATGTTTATATACATACATTGCTAGAGGTTATATCAGGAGTGGAGTTGAACTATCCCTGTATTTTATCTGGTGGACATTACTACCAAAAGGGGGACAGCTTAATACTGAGAGCGGCAAGCTAAGGGTAAGATTGTTGATATCCTGGTCAGTTCAATACTGACAGCTGTCAGGTAAAGGGAGCTCTGTCTGCACATGGTAAGTTTAATGCTGAGAACGGTCAGCTAAGAGAACCTCTCCCCTCCTCCTACAAATCATCTGCCTACAACTGAGAACAACCATCAATTAACACCTAGGAGTCATCAGTTATTATTGGTAAGGAGATTATGTCCACAAATAATTAGCGGTGTTTCTCCTAATGATTTGACTAGGAGATGGCTAATGACAAGAGAGACTACCTGTGTTCCATACAGATTCTTATTCCTTCCAAGAGAGATGGGAAAGATAACTGATTTTATAATATATTTATATATCCTGTAACATAAAGTGATAGAATGCGTCACTCCTTGTGAGCGTAACCGCACATGCGCAGTAGAGACTGCTGTTCATGTGTGGTTTCACATACACGGAGCTTCGCTGTGAACTGTCTGGAGCTCCCCTTTAAGGATCAGAGTGTTCGGAGAGTCTCTACTGCTCTTGAACATGCTGATCCGGAGTGGGGAGCTCTGGACGGCTCACCGCCTGTCTCCGCTCCGGGGCCGCTGGGTGCTCTTTAGTCCGTGTATATGGGCTTTCATACTAGTGTGTGTATATATGTATATGTGTGTGTATATGTGTGTGTGTGTATATATATATATATATATATAAAAAAAAAATAGTATGTGTATGTATACATCCATTCTTTCCCGCCTTGAGTTATACAGACTTTTATTTGAGACTATTATGAATTGTTTTGCATTTATTGTGATATTTTCTATGTCTATCTTATAGTGATATCACTGTTTGTATTGTAATATGTTTTAATATTATTTCTTATTCAGAATTGATATTAGTAAATATATATATTATATCTGTCTTGTTTGTTCATTTTGTTACATCATTACTTTTGTCTATTTATATTATTTCCTAGCTATTTACTCTAGCGCTCTCCTATTGTATATATTTTAGACACTAGTATTTCTTGATTCAGCACACTTAACAGGGTTGCAGCCTCCATATAATTTGGGGTACATATTATAGTGGTATTTTAGGTCTAGCAATTTTGATTATTTACTCTTCTTATTCCATAGACATATCCATCTTTGGCTGCACTCACAAACTATCTACACACTAATTTACTGGAGACTAGTAGAGTAAAAATGGTACCTTTATTGACTGAGTTAGCTAATAAATGTTTCATTTTTTACTCTAATCGCCTGCATTTTTTATGGCTAACACTGTACCACACTTTACCCACTAATTTACTGGAGTAGCAAAAAAGTAAATAAATCCTTCATCAATTAGCCAGCTATAAAGGACTGCCTCTATTGGAGTTTAGGGAATGATCTACACAAGACAATAAGGAATTCACTTCCAGTGAAATTTAAATGTAAAAACAATTTGCATGAGTGTATAACCTGTCATGTATTTTGTATTCAGCCTTCATTCTAAATATGCCTCAAGAAGAGATTTAAGTTGTGTGGGAAACTTGCATCCTAGAGCCACTAAAAGGTATCACTTTTATTCTAACAGTTTCTGCCTAAAATGTTAGGAGTCAGAAGGAGAATTTTCAAGCTCTGGCAACCAGGACTTTTCACCCCTGTTTGGTAGTATGGAAAGCTGTACAAGTAAAACTGCAATACTATACAACTTTTGGTCACAAATGAAAAAAGGTAACAAGTGAAAAAGCGAACAATGTAGGAGCTCTGGCTCCTTACAATATGTCCACCCCTCGTTTATCAGATGTACAAAAACACAAACCACACATTACAGGGGCCTTATGCATGAAAACAAAATGGAGCAAATGAAGTGCACCATAGTGGAAAAATAAATATTCCAAAAATTCCTATTGATTTACACTGGGTCTTTAAACCATGAAGTACTGCATACCCATAAAGGATATGTCAGAGACCTCTGTGGCATTTATGGGTTTAAAAGGACCATTTAAATCAATGCGAACTTCAACGTGTCCTCTTTGGTGCAGTTGGTTTGCCCCAAAATTGCTCTGTTTACCTTAATACATAAGGCCTTTTCTGACCTTCCAACTTTCAAGGAGAGAGCTTGTATATGATGGATGGAAGAAATATCTGCAGACCATCTACAACAACAGCAGAATCAGAAAAATCATGCTATCCTCATCAGAAATGGTGATGTACTAAATATGGATTCCATGCTGAACCAGGTGGTGATATAAACTTACTAGTCTTATGCTAGGCCGGCCTAACTTTACCAAGGTACTCAAAAAAGAGGAGGCAGTTTACAGGATTATTGGGCATTCTTTTCTTTTGTGCTTTGTAGTAAGAAGGTGCAGATAAAACTGGAGTAACTTTATAACATTACTGTGTGCACTCTACAGTAGATGGGTTTTGGGCTTACTTGCAGACATCAGTGAGTTCACCAATATGCACTGAAGTGATCACACACTCTAATGCTTTTCCACATGTGCAGTTTAAGGAGCTGGGGTTTGAAGCCAGAAAGAGTGCTCTGGTGGATTCATACACTCTCTCCAGGATGTCCTGTGATCCACCTAATTAAAATATATGTTTTTGCATATGCAACTATCGCTAGCTGCTGATACCTTTTAGCATGACATTTTCCAGTCATGTAAGCAATGTATATATGGGACAAACACACCCCTTAAAATGAATCTCCAGCAGGTACCAAGCAAAGCATGGGTGCAGATTTACAACAATCACATATACAGAATAAGTGGTACACAACAATGGATTTAAGACACAGTTTAATGGAGGTGAGAGATCCACTTCAAACTTGGTCCTTGGAGTGCTTCACATGGTTGCTTTTGAGCCTCTGTCTTCTATTTACATTTCTGTTTGTGATTGTGGCTGTTTAGCATGTGCTTGAACAACCATATATATTGTGGTTTGTACTATTTATTTATTTATTTATTTTGTTTAAACTCTTCTAAAATAGTGGTTAGCCAGTATAGCAGCAGGCTTACACAAAGAACAGCCAGGTTAGCCAAACAAAAGGCCTGAGTAAATAATTTTTGCAGCACTCAGGCTTGTAAGATATTTAAGACCAGAGGAATTTTGTAATTTCTAAGTCAGGGCTTGTGTTGTACCGGCTTTGATTGTCCCCTCCTTTCCCTTATTCATAACCTTGCCACAGTCACAAATACTGCACTGTTGCTGATGACTGCACTGTGCCTGCCACAAGGGAAAATATTCACACACCCATGATTTCAGTGAGAGGAGAGGTGGAGAAGAATGACCTTCTTCTTCTTCTTCTGTACAATTACCTTCACTGGCTGGGTTAGGTATAACTACTGCTTCAACATCATCTCTGCAGCTACCAAGATTATTGATGGCAAGTGGAGAAGTCCCTGGTCCCATACCACTGCTTGAAGAAGGCAGTCCAATGGTGCTCAGACTGCTTAGACAGGTACCTCCCCTAAATCACAAGGGAGGGATGATGCTGGGAGACTTTGCCTCATTCGGTCTGGGGAACTTGGGCTCCCACTCCATTTATCACTGGTGTTGCCACTGCTACTGTTAATTATACATTCTTCTCGGTGAGTCCTTAACTTTTTCCAACAGTGGCAGTGGTCATAGTGTCAGCCAGCACTATGAACCACCAAGTAACCACTTCATTTTATTAACATTTGATTTCAATTTCTAGCTTTGTATCCTTCCACTCTGCTTTTCTCCTAATATACACTAAACTAGAGTGCAAGAAATTATGTATATGGGCTGGAAGTTTCACCACATTGAGTAACATGAGGTAAATGGAAACATTTTTGCGAAATTTCTGTCTTCCAAGCAAAAACGCGGTAAATCTACATTTTCACATGATTCCTCTGGAAAGCAGAAAGCCATGCTTTTTAGCTAAATTTCCCAAGGTAACACAATTGTGTCGGAGATATCACAGAAAGGACAGGAGACCACTATCTTGCATAAAATAAATAAACAATAGAAATATATAAATTCAAGATCTTGTGCACAATCCAGGGATGGCACACTTTTTCACAGTGAACAGAATTGATTAAAAAGAATCAATTACTCATATTCATGAAAACACATACAAACAAACAAATCTGCGCTCCTCTACATGCTGTGAATAATATGTGCCCTGTAATGGGCATATATAATCATCCTTAGTAAATCTAAGTAAAATAAGTGAGAATTTCGTCCCACAAATTGGCCAATCTGTGTGTAAGCTTACCAACCACACCAAGGTATCTCACTTTATGGTAAGTCCTACTCTAATACACCTACAAAAACTATCTAAATTACTATCTAAATTAAAAATCCCTGAAGAAAGATATTGTTTTGAAACGTGTCTATTAGTGGGCCTCTGTGTAGTGCAATTAAAAACAGCAGACATACAATAAAATAAAAAGGTGTAGATGAAGGACTTACCTGGTGCAGGACCCTCATGGGCCTGCATTGATAAAGTGATTACTTAGAGAACATGTTCCATTTGTAACCTTCCCCACAAGTCATGTGAGGAATGGTTGATACCAAACAGACGGGGTATACACATTGGAACAGGCCAAAAAGCCTAGTTCTTAAAGGCCAAGTGGGATAGGAAAGGAATGGTGAATTGAAATAAAGTAATAATGTGTTTTTTCTTTTTTGTGATTACATTGGATAAAATGAGAAGCTGCTGAGGCGAGCTGAAGGAGATATGTCTACAACACCAGAAAAAGAGACGAGATCTCACAGCGCTAACTCATCATAAAATATCCATATAACAAATATAAATTAAATATAAATATAGAAAGCTATAGATAGCTCTTTCTTCAGGGATTTTTAATTTAGATAGTAATTTAGATAGTTTTTGTAGGTGTATTAGAGTAGGACTTACCATAAAGTGAGATACCTTGGTGTGGTTGGTAAGCTTACACACGGATTGGCCAATTTGTGGGACGAAATTCTCACTTGTTTTACTTAGATTTACTAAGGCTTATTATATATGCCCATTACAGGGCACACATCATTCACAGCATGTAGAGGAGCACAGATTTGTTTGTTTGTATGTGTTTTCACATTTGGGTTTAGGCCTAATGTTAGGGGGATTGGAGAGCCCCCTTATTTCTTACTGCTATCTATTTCTTGCTGCTATCTATATCTTTCTATATGTATACTTAATTTATATTTGTTATATGGATATTTTATGATGAGTTAGCGCTGTGAGCTCTCCTCTTTTTCTGGTGTTGTACACATATCTCCTTCAGCTCGCCTTAGCAGCTTCTCATTTTATCCAATTTAATCACAAAAAAGAAAAAACACATTATTACTTTATTTCAATTCACCATTCCTTTCCTTTTCTATCCCACTTAGCCTTTAAGAACTAGGCTTTTTGGCCTGTTCCAATGTGTATACCCCCTGTCTTCTTTGGTATCAACCATTCCTCACATGACTTGTGGGGAAGGTTACAAATGGGACATGTTCTTTAAGTAATCACTTTATCAATGCAGGCCCATGAGGGTCCTGCACCAGGTAAGTCCTTCATCTACACCTTTTTTATTTTATTGTATGTCTGCTGTTTTTAATTGCACTACACAGAGGCACACTAATAGACGCGTTTCAAAACAACATCTTTCTTCAGGGATTTTTAATTTAGATAGTAATTTAGATAGTTTTTGTAGGTGTATTAGAGTAGGACTTACCATAAAGTGAGATACCTTGGTGTGGTTGGTAAGCTTACACACGGATTGACCAATTTGTGGGATGAAATTCTCACTTATTTTACTTAGATTTACTAAGGATTATTATATATGCCCATTACAGGGCACACATTATTCACAGCATGTAGAGGAGCGCATATTTGTTTGTTTGTATGTTTTTTCACATTTGGGTTTAGGCCCAATGTTAGGGGGATTGGAGAGCCCTCTTATTTCTCGCTGCTATCTATTTCTTGCTGCTATCTATAGCTTTCTATATTTATATTTAATTTATATTTGTTATATGGATATTTTATGATGAGTTAGCGCTGTGAGCTCTCTTCTCTTACTCATATTCATGAAACAATATGTGTAATTTTATTTAACAGTAAATAACGTGATATATAAAATACAATAATAATCTGTGAATTGGGATATAAAGGTATACACAATTGACTCAGTAATATCTCAATGCAACAGTCCTAGAATAAAATATATAGATATATATATGGCGTAAGAAAATATAATACGATAGGATATATCAGATAACTGCACAGATAACATACAAGCACATTTAGGTTAAACTTATGTATATAGATATCCAGAGGTATAAGCTAGCAATGTTTGAATCCAGCAGTAGCGAGGGTTAACAGAAGCTTACAATATAGACAATACAGTAGGTGTCAGTTTAACAACACCTGCCCCACCCCATATGTCCTAAGGCAATTAATTGGCAGGCAACTTGTCACTTGAGTTGTGTTCAACAGGACACAGGTCAAGTAACAACCCTTTGATAACCACAATGCACAATACTGCAAGAATTTAACACTCTGTCTGAAGGACATACGGTCCCAGATCTGCCAAATAATAGAATTAACTAACTGCCATTTCAATAATCATACCTCTGGATAGAACACAGAATAATGAAATACATTTCCCAGTAAAAATTTGCATCACCACATTAAAATCTTAAGCAATTAAAGTAAGGTATGGGCATAGAAACACAATGATAATGTGTATATATGAAAATATATCAGAGCGTATATGCCATAAAGATTATAATGACAAAATTATATCTGCACACATACTCCGCATAAGGGGTTAACTGAATCATGGACAGTAAGGACAAACCAATTACATAATCCAAAGTTTTGTTCTGTCAGAATTTTCATAAGTGTGACTATCCCAACAGAACAAATCCACGCCTAGATACCACAAGCAGACAAAGCAAATTTGGAACAGAACCAGCCCAAAAATACCACATCCATGGACAAAGAACAGAAAGATTCAGAACACCATAAAATCGAGCACACTGACCCTCTCAGAAAAATATTATTGTGAATTTTCTGTGCTTATCTGCAGTGGACACAAATACATCCCACAGCATTCAGGCACAGACGTCCACCTGCACAATAAACAACTGGTACTGCAGGCGTTAGCAGCGCTATTAGCTAAACTTTAACTCCAATGATCTAAAATTGCTATCAATCTGATCTTGCCCTATTACTACTGTGATTGGACTGTATAATGTCCAAAAATTATTCTAACTCTACAGCCAAATGGCTACTGAACAATTTGTTCTCAGCAGGCTGACCAGTTCTACTGGGAACTAATTATAACTAAATTATCCCAGAATTTACTGGGTTATGATACTTTTGGAAGTATTTACAGTGTTATGATAATAGCTTAAATTATACTTTACTAGTCCTATAACAGGGCACAGTCTTAGGCACAGCGCGGTTCTGCTCACTTCCGGAACCAGGAAATTCGGCAAACAAAAAGCCCTGTTTCCCCCCTGTACACTGTTTATATTACCCAAGCCCCTCTTACAGGAAGGTACACCTACTCTTCTCTCATAGGTCACCCTTTAGAGAATTAGCATATGAGGTAATGTAGTTTAGTAAATACTATGTATAAACAATTTGAAACATTAAAGCTGAACATTCATGGTAAACCAAAGGAAGTCAGGCAATTAGATATCCTCATTGTGATCCTGGGAACATATGTTAAACATTACTGAAGTTTATGTATTTTAGTGAAATGCACCTTTTGTGGGAGCGTAACGATGATTGAGAGCGCGGCCATCTTGGTGAAGATGTGTGACTGCGCATGTGGCACCTCTCCTTGTGTGTTAATCATCAAGGAAGAGGCCGCCCATACTCCTCTGAAGGGTTATAGAATGCACTGTAAATCACTCAGGTCACACATTCAAATAGCTAAGGAGTTCTTCGTTTAACATGCTGTGGACTGCTATTGACGTGATAAATGTGAGGGAGATGAGACAGATATACTTGCCCCCAGTCGGATCAGCCTGCTTTCCTGAAGCTCTGTTTATGAATTGAAAGCAGACTGATTATTTATATAGCGTGAATGCGTTGCATACATGCAATCACACTATACCAACAGGACCTAGACGCACATTAGGCTTGGAGCTCTCCAGGTCACATGGTTTAGCAGGCATTGACGTAGGATTCAGGGTCTGGACGGATGATTCACTGACAAGCCCTGTGGGAGTGTCTTCTGCACCATACTTTGAGCGGCGGTACAGGTCTAACAGAATGCTACGTCATCAGGTACAGCATTTGTGTTTCTTTTACTCAATTTATACCAAGTTTTAAATGAAAAGACACACAGCAATATACACAGGGAACACAATGGAAGGGATGAAGCCATTAACATACAGAGGTGAAAGTTCCACTTTCAATCTACCATGTCACTAGGTGGCAGTCTTCTACCAGGAAAAGTTAGTAAATGAGAAATCCAATTAAAAAATTGTAATAATATGAGTTTCGAAATAACATCCTATCTCAAGAATGTGTGAACTAAACTCCCTACTCCAACACAAAAGTGCAGTTCAGATAACATTCCTAGGCTATGGGGAATGAAAACCTCACGACCTGATTTCAAGGCTGTTTACTTATAAAAAAAAGTCTAAAAGTCCCTTTCTACAAAATGTTGCTTAAGGATACAGCCTCAAATATACACAGACAAAATGGTTAATGAAATGTCTCTTTAACCATTTCCCTCCAGAAAAGAGTAGACTCTCTGACAATGGCACTTTAAGCCCATCCCTAACTACTGCACAGAGGTCAAGTTGGCATATGGGGGGATCTCACTGCCTTCATTCAGTATAGAAACTATGTTGGACATTGCACTCCAGGACAGACAGAAGGAAAACTCCCAGGACCTTCATAAGACAAAGAAGTTATACACAGGAGGAGGAGTGGAGAATATACAATACAATATATAAATAGAAAGATGAATAACTAAGAACAAACTGTCCTTAAACATCAACAAAATGGTCACAGTGTATCACGGTGCCCGTGCTATTCGGCGACATTCTGTCAATCTACACTCCTGCTTAACACCTATTGGCTCAACTGTGATTGTTCCGCCCAGTATTGTCTTGAAATACTGGGTTCTGACACATCTCCGGTGCCTTTTCGTGGTGTTCCAGTACCAGTGCTTGTTCCTGATTATTGTGTGTTCCCAGTGTATCGACGCGGCCTGCCTGACTACTCTGCATCTCGTTTTCTGCCTGTGCACCGACCTGGACCGCCTGACCATTCTGCTTCTTATCTCCTGTGTACCAACCCGGCTTGGCTGACGTTCCTGCTCCGTGTACCGACCCGGCTTGGCTGACGTTCCTGCTCCGTGTAACGACTTTGATTGGCTGAGGTTCCTGCTCCGTGTACCGACTTGGATTGTTCTACGTTCCTGTTCTGTGTGACTCTGCCCGGTTGGGCTGCAGCCTCCTCTGCACTCCCTGACCGGTCTCCGGTTAAGGGTAGTGCTTCACTCTCACTGTCTGTGGACAGCTGTGCAGTTGGTCTCGGTTGCCTCCGTGTCGCCCCGGCGACATTCCTATTGGTCTGCCTTACGAACCATCCCAGGTTGGGTGCCTCTCAGGGCGAGTTGCTCAGATTCCGTTTCTGCTACGGCAGTGCTCTGGCTGATCATATCTCCGTTAATGCCACGGCAGTGTCAAGTTTAGTCTCCGTTACTGCTACGGCAGTGCTCAAGTGGCTCAGTCTCCGCTACTGCCACGGCAGTGCCCCTATTGCTCAGTCTCCATTAATGCTACGGCAGTATCCAGCTGCCTTGTCTCTGTTAATGCTACGGCAATATCTAGTTGCCTAGTCTCCACTACTGCTACATCAGCGCTCACGTGGCTCAGTCTCCGTTACTGCTACTGCAGTGCTCAAGTTGCCTGGTCTCCATTACTGCTACAGCAGTGTCTAAGTCACTCAGTCTCCGTTACTGCTACGGCAGTATTCACGTTGCCTAGTCTCCGTTACTGCAATGGCAGTGCTCAAGTTGCTTAGCCTCCGTTACTGCTAAGGCAGTTCACAGTTGTCTTGTATACATATTCTTGGGCGTTACTTCTACTACAGCTCTCACCTCTATTTGAGCTCCTTAAAAGGCCTTACCACACATGGGCCTGTCAACGTTCTCTGTCTGCTATTAACCCATGCAGTACCGATATACTGGGACTCACTCAAGATGTGCCTGACCTGTGTCAGTATAATGTTCTATGGACTCTTTACTTATACTGGACCTTTGTGGGCTTACCTCTGTATAACCTGTCTAGTGGCTGTACTATATTGAGTGTATATTACAGGACCTGTGAGGGTTATTGTGATCTTAATTGTTTAATAAAACTGTGTTTTATCCAAACCTACTGTGTCTGTGTGACGAACAAACCGTTACACAGTGGTATTTGGTTCAAAGCACAAACTATGTAATCTCCGCAATACCCATCTATCCACTAGCACAGTCTCTGGTGGACACCTCCAAATATCTTTGTATGTAGCTTGACCCCAACCTCACTTTTGGTCTTCATATTGATAAATTAACCTCCAAATTTTATTACAAAATAGGTGCTCTGATTGGAAACAAATACTGTTTAAGTCCCCTGGTAAGAAAATGTATTGTTCAACAGATGTTAAAGGGATAGTAATACTTAAAATGTAAAAAAAATATGTTGTAGGGTTTATCCCCCTGAGTAAAACAAGAGTACTCCCACTGCTGAGAGGTGTTTTATTCAAAAGTTATTAATTTTCAAAGTTGAATTTTTTAGGTGCAATATCACAGTGGCCTGAAATTGCACAGTGGCGATGTTGCTACACAATCCTATGGACAACTCTGGTCAGTTGACCATAAATCTCCATAGGATGGTGTAACAACAGCACCACTGTACAATTTCAGGCCACTGTGATATTGCACCTAAAAAATTCAACTTTGAAAATTAATAACTTTTGAATGAAAGACCTCTCAGCAGTGGGAGTACTCTTGTTTTACTCAGGGGGATAAACCCTACAACATATTTTTTTTTACATTTTAAGCATTACTATCCCTTTAATGCCAGTCATATATATACATTTACTGCCAGCAGAATTAATATTTTGGATATTGAATTATGCATGGAAGAGGATGGCAAGAAAGGGTTTAAGACTATAAAAATGTCAGTTTTCATTGTTAATGATTTTATCATAAGGGGTGGCTAAGAAATGTAACCTATAACATATTCTAGAGCAGTTTACTATGAAACTGCATTTTATTGCCTCTTATAATAGCAGTTAGATTTTAGAGGTACTTTTTAAGAAGTAATGGGGATTATTAAAGAGAGAATCTCTGTTGAAGGACAATACAGTTGTAAGAATCAGAATCCTATATAATAAAATGCTAGAATGTTTGTCCGATACAGTCATGCGCAGTAGAGACTGCTCAAATGCACAGAATGCTGGGAGCACAGAATGCTGGGAGCATTCTGTGCGTTTGGGCAGTCGCTACAGCGCACAACTGCATCAAATGCACTGCCAGTGAGGCAGCCGCAGGACGCAGACCAGGACCGGCCTCTTAACCCTTTGAGTGCCAGAGGGGTAATGAACGCATTGCAATGTGTTGTGTACCCCTCTGGCACTCAAAGGGTTAACATTACCTGGACCTTGGCCTATGTACATGGGCGTTTGCACTAGTTTTTTTTTTTTTTTTTTTTTTACAAAAGAGCAAAATTTATAAAAAAAAAACTTATGGTTCCCAAAAATTTTCCTTTGAATAGAGTTGGTAATAATTGAGAGAGGAATCATTGTCTTACTGTTAAATGTGCTTTAAAGGGATAGTAATACTTTGTTTTATCTTTATTTTATTTTGTAGGCATTAAAAAAACGATATAAGTCTTATCTGATATTCACAAGCAAAGTTTCACCTCCTGCCCCTTTTACCTAGTGTAAGCCATCTCTTCTCAGATGTGGAATTCAGCCCATAGATCAGACAGATAACAGCAGGGGACAATCTTCTTCCTTTGAGAACAATGAAAGCCCTGCCCCCCTTGACAAGTTTTTCAGGTTTTTCCCTTATCTTAATTGAAGATTGTCCCTCTCTGCAGTCTACCTGTGCACCTCCCTTCTGCTCTGGCTGAGCAGTGTTACATCAGTAAAAGGAAAGGGAGGGGGATACTTTGTCATTGAATTGCTCTTGAACTACAACTCTGACAGAATTGAAATAACACTCTCCAAAGTCCAAATACTATGATGATTAATTGGACCTGCTTTTATTATGAAATATTACTATCCCTTTAAAATCTAGAGAAAGTGAGATATAGCACCTACTCTTTCATTACACATTGGGAGAGAGTGTTTTGCTCTAATGACTGATAATTTTCTCAAAAGATCTTACCTTAATTGCTTTTCTTCTTTTGTGTTGTTGCAGGATGCAAAATGTGGGGGTACCATTACGGATGGTTTCATCTCAAACTAAAATTGGCAAATAATGACACTTTCTGCTTGGCAAATAATTTCACTGCAAAAAGTGCCATTTTTCCTCTTTTTTCACAGAACAGCAGCCTAGCACCTTTCTCCCTAGCTGCTTGTATTGCCTTTCACTTCCCTGAAACATCATGTTTTTATAGTGAAAATGCGAAGAACATGTAAGTAAAGAGATGACAAGTTTGTAGCCATTGATAAATTAGAGAACATTTTTTGGTAATGGGCAAAAAGGACAAAGATTTTATTAGCTTTATTTAAAGTAGATTTTCCTGTTAAAAACTGGACAACAATGTGGTTTTCGTGGATTTTTTTCAGGGGAACACAATGGGGCCTTTCTCCCACTATGTCGAGAGATAATCACAGTGATAACAGAAGACTGGCACTGTATATCTCTAACATAAGATAAATAAACAATATACATAAATAAATTCCAGATCTTGCACACAATCTAGGTATTACACACTTTTTAACAATTAAATGTAATTTTATTTAAAGCTAAATAAAATATGATATATAGAACAATAGTAATCTGTGAAATGGGATATAGCGATATACAAACTTGACTCAGTAATATATATATATCAAGCAACAGTTCTAGACTAAGATAAATATATATTAAGGCATAAGAAAATATAATATGATAGAATATATCAGATAACTGCACAAGAAACACACAAGCACTTATAGGGTTAAACTGTATATGAATATAGGTATCCAGAGGTATAAGCAAGCAATGTTTGAATCCAGCAGTAGGAAGGGTTAACAATTCCTACAATTTAGACAGTACAATAGGTGACAGTGCAAAAACACCTGCCCTACCCAGTATGTACTAAGACAATAAAGTGGCCGGAACGTGTTACCTGAGTTGTACTCAAAAGGACACAGATCAAGTGACAAACCTTGATAACCACAATGCACAATATTGCAAGAAATATTACACTCTATCTGAAAGACATAAGGTCCCAGATATCCAAAAGGAAAATTCAACTATATGGCTGCTAGTATCAATTTATGCATACCTCTGGAGGAGCACAGAATAATGAAATACATTTCCTGGTAAAAATATGCATTACCACATTATAATCTTAAGCAATAAAAGCAAGGTATGGGTATAGCAATACAATGATAATATATGTGAAATACACATTCATCTCAGCACAAAGGGGTAACCAGAGTTATAGGCAGAAGAGATCAACCAATACACACTCCAAGGTTTTTGTTTCGTCAAGATTTTCACAGCTGTGACCATCTCAACGGTACAAACTACTCTAGATATCACAAGCAGATAAAACAGTATAGGATGGAATCAGCCAAAATACCAAATCCACAATTAAAGACACAGAAAGATTGAGAATATTGTGAAATAGAGCACAATGACCCTCTCAGAGTATATTATTGTGAGTTCTCTATTCCTGTTTGCAGTGATAACAAATTCACCTCACTACAACCTGGCATAGATATTTGCACGCACAACAAACAATTGGCTCTCCAGGTATCAGCTTATTCGCTAATCTGTAACTCCCAATGATTTAAAATTTCTATCAATCTGATCTTTACCCTATATTAATGTGATTGAACTGTATAATTTCCAAAAGTTATACTGAACCTTACAGCCAAATGGCTACTGAATTACATTAGTTCTCAGCAAGATAGCCGGTTGAACTGGGAAGTAAATAAACTAAACTATCCCAGAATTCACTGAGTTATGATAACTTTGTAAGTTTATACAGTGTAAAGACAATAAGTTGTAGTTTACCAATCATCTAACAGGGTGTGGTCTAGGCACGGCACCGTTCTGTTCAATTCAGGAATCAGGAAAGTCGGCAACCCTCAAAAAATCCTCAGAAGACCCCATATACTTCCTAAAACAAAGCTTATATAACCCAAAGCCCCCCTTTACAGAAGGATACGCCTATTCTTCTTTCATAGGTCACTTCTAAAAGAATAATTTGCATATAGTAATATATATTAGTAAATACTAATAAAATATATCTGAAACATAAAACCTGTCATGTCGCTAGGTGTCACTCTACTATCAGGAAAAGTTAGTAAAGGAAAAATCAGTAAAAAAAAATGTTTCTAATACAATAGAAGACTCAAGCCTTATTGCTCCCGAAAAATTTGTACTAAACTCCAATACATAGTTACAGTTTAGCTACATCCACGGCAAGGGAGTATAACTTCCATCCTCATAATTAACTGTTTTTCAAGGATTTATTGTCTTATGAGGAAGCCTACAAAATCCTCTTTCTACAAAGTATTGCTTAAAGGGATAGTAACACTTCGTTTTAACTTTATTTTATTTTGTAGGCATTAAAAAAACATGAAGAATGATATAAGTCTTATCTCTCAAACCTTTATGGTTTATGAGATATTCACAAGCAAAGTTCCCCTCCCCGCCCCTTTTACCTAGTGTAAACAATCTCTTCTCAGATGTGAGTCTGGTTGTATGACAGTACAGATAACAGAAGGGGACAATTTTCTTTGTATGAAAACAATGAAAGCCCTTCCCCCCTTGACAAGTTTTTCAGCTTTTTAAATTATCTTAATTGAAGATTGTCCCTCTCTGCAGTCTACCTGGGCATCTCCCTTCTGATCTGGTTGAACAGGGGGGGGATACTTTGTTTGTGAATATCTCTTAAACCATAAAGGTTTCAGAGATAAGACTTATATCATTCTTCATGTTTTTTTAATGCCTACAAAATAAAATAAAGTTAAAATGAAGTATTACTATCCCTTTAAAGATACAGCCTCATATATACACAGACAAAATGGTTACTGAACAATTCCTTAACCATTTATTTACAGCCAAAGCAGATTCTCTGACAAAATACCCCTTTTTTAGCATAATACTATAAACTTGGCGAAAGTTCCAAAATGTTATCACTAAAAACTGGAAGAGAATGTCTGTTACATCCTTACACCCGTGATTGGGATTGTTCCTGAAGTAGTAAAAGTTCACTCCATTTCATCAACTGGATTATGGTATAAATTGTTCCTAGAAAAGGAAGTCTTTATTTTTCTTATAAACAAAACAATAGCTCCCATCGGAATCAATAAACCAAGCTGGTTGATGAATAAGAGAAATAATATCTGATATGAACAATTGCTTGGCCTACTCAAGGCTCTCCTTAGTCTTGGCTTGAGAAAACTTGGCTTGTATAACATATCAGGCTTCCAGCCTTAGGACTGGATTTGGGAAATGTTAAATTTCTTCTTAATGACGATCTTTGGATCAGTATGGACAAAAATCCTCTGGGATATGAATATTTTCCCTGTGAGGATAAATCCTGGCACCTCTCACCCAATGATTCTTGACAACAGCCTTGGAATCACAATTGGCTTTGCCAGGAACTCCCGTCACAAAGGAAGGATGATCCACATCATGGCCTTGGTCTGGACCTCCACAGTAAATGGATTAGTCATCTGACCTCTCAATCTTTCAAGACCTCTTAGGATCGAAAAGAAATAGCTCATGAGTGATCTGATATCGAAATAATGTAGCATTACAGCATTACAATGTCAATACATATCCCTATAACATTGGCAATATTAGGATAAATGCCTATTCCTTACTAGACTGCTTGTGGCACTTGCTGCCTTAAGATTAGCTACAAAACATAACACTTCCTACAATGCTCTTCCCCCCCTACAGAAAGGAACACAACCTCATATTTATGCTGAAAACCACAACATTGGTGGGAGAAAAATATGTAATTAGCATAAAATACATTACTGTGTTAGTGTGAAACGTATATGCAGCACAGACAGACAACAGAGAGAGTGACATTTCATAGAAACACAAAGAAGACAACAGGACCAGACAAGATAATGTCAAATGGACAATCAATGAATGCTTATCTATCCAATGATTGAATTAGGATCCGTGGTCTTCTTTAGCTTCTCCCTCTATAACTTGTAACTGAGAGTTAGGGTGACAAGCACGCAATTGGTTTAAATGAACCCATTTTTCTAAAGTCTCACCATTAAGAGGGATAGAAACCTCATAGACAACTGGACATATTTTATCAGTTATAATATATGGTCCCCTCCATGAGGGTAAGAACTTCTTCTCTTCCACCTGGTTTCGATCAAAATTATACAGATAAGCATGATCATTTACCTCATATTCCTTCTTGGTGGTCTTTAGATCATAATAAGTTTTAGTACTTACTGCTGCTTTTTCCAGATTTTTCTGTAAATGTTTGCGGAGGTTGTCTATGTATTGATGCGTAGTAGAGGCATTTATTAGATTCTGATCAGACGTGCGGTACAGCAAATGTTGGGGTAGGGTAATCTTTCTACTTGTCATCAACTCAAACTGCGACATTCTGGTGGCTCTGCTAGGCGTAGCACGAATAGCCATGAGGACTAAGGGTAGCTTAATATCCCAATCCTTATCCTTATCCTTAACAAACTTTTTATGAATGTTAACAATGGATTGATTATACCACTCCACCCCTCCACTTCATGCAGGACAGTAAGCGATAACTTCCTCTTTACCCTAATATTTTCTAGAGTCTACTCATCATTTCACTGGTGAAATGGCTACCTCTATCAGACTCAATCCACTGAAGTAAGCCAAACCTGGAGAACACATGGTTGATTAACAATGCAGTGGCAGTTTCTGCTGTATTATTGTTAGGGGGTAAACATTCAACCCATTTTGTGAATAAACAAATAACAGTCAACATATACTTGTTCCCCCTTGCTGGGGGTAATGACATCCCCCTCTTCTGCAGTGGGGCATGATGAGTGGGGCCATGAGGTTGGAACTGAGAACACACCAAACAACCTTGACAATAGGTTTGTACATCTTTAAGCATATGAGGCCAATACGCATAGTCACAGAGAATTTCATATGGGATTTTGTCGCCACGATGACCAGAAGTAGGTGCATCATGAGCATGTTGGAGCATAAGACCCCTGAATGCAGTAGGTACCACCCATTGTTGTATCCCATTTTTAGAGGTTCTGATTAGCAGACCATCTTGTATCTGGAACTGGGTTTTGGACCTCATTAAGATCCTCAAGTCCTCTTTACTTACACAATCCTCATCAGAGATTGGATGGTTTTGGGGGTCTTCTATGTGTTTATAGAAGAAACCTATAATAGGATCCCCCTTCTGACTTGTAATTAAGTCCTCACTAGGTGAGTCTTGAATCCACTGCACTACTGGGGTGTCTGCTTCAATATTGGCCTGTTGCCTAGTAACAGCATCTACCTCAATAGGTCCCAGTAGGTGTGAAATATCTAAGGCTTCCCCTTTAAGGGCGCCTTCTTTAGCCAATAAATCATCTCGATCGTTTCCCTGTTTTTCGGGGCCTATGACTTTGGAATGTCCTTTGGTCTTTTTCCAAAAAATTGTAAGGTCTCTTGAGGTCACAAGGTTTCAATCTCGTGAAACAACTTACCATGTTTTACTGGTTTATTATTGGATCGGAGCATATGGCTTCTTTTCCTACCTGGGAGGTATTCAACAAAACTATTGCCAGTGTAATCGGAATCAGTTATGATCACAAGTTCTTTTATGTCATGTTCAATAGCTAATTGGACCATCTTATAGACTGCACAGAGTTCTGCCACTTGTCTACTCTGAGGTCCTAGGCTATATCCCTTAGATTCAATAGGGCACTCACCTGTCCAGGCAATCCCTATTTTGTAATGCCCAAACAGTGGCTAATAAAGCTTTATCACAGTCATTGAATTTCATTTCCATGGAAAGATTGGGATTTACTGGCATAAGCAATCACCTTGTTTAGGTTATCATGCTTCTGATACAAAACCCCACTGAGGCTAAGACTGGTGAATCCTGTCTCAAGGTAGAATGGCTTACCTCCTTCTGGATAGGCCAGGCAAGGAGCCTGGGTGAGTTTCCTCTTGAGCTCGGACACAGTTTGTTCCTGAGCTTGATCCCAGATCCATGGCTGATCCTTCTTCAATAACAACAATAATTGTTTTGTTATTTCAGCATAGTTATCAATGAACTTCCAGGAATAATTCATCATACCTAGGAAGAATCTTAATTCCTTGAGATTAGTAGGTGTTTTTGATTTGACTATCGCCTCAACCCTTATCCTGAGGGTTTAACCCTTCAGTGGTCACCTCATGACCAAAAAAGTTAACTTTAGTGCAGCACATTTGTGCCTTTTTGAGATACAGTTTAACACCTGCTTCCTTTAACTGATTAAACACATGTTTAATCTCTGTGATGTGTTTTTGGAAGGTAGTACTTTTTAGCAGGACTTCATCCATATAAGAGAGTGTCCCTCTTTCAACTGCATCAGGCATGGCCATGTGCATGAAAATGGCAAAGTCACGACCTGAGTTAATGTAACCAAAAGGCGTTCTAACCCAGGTTTACTGTACTCCTCCAAAGGTAAAAGCCAGTTTATATTGGTCTTCTTCACTTACCTTATGGTCCAGTACACTTGGGTGCAGTCAATTGCTGAAAAGATCTTATACTCTTGCATCTGAACTAAACACTGATCTATATATGGTACCGGCCAGCCGGACATATAGACACATTTATTAAGTTGTCTTAAGTCAGCACACAGACGCCATTGACCATTGGGTTTGAGGATTCCTAATATGGGATTATTATAAGAACTGTGCACCACCCGGATAATGCCCCTCTCTTTGAGGTTTCTTATTATATCTGCCAATGAATCATATGAAGCAAGAAGAAGACGGTACTGATTGATACAAACACAGGAGGTAACTTAGGGTCTGTTTGTACGTGGGCAATATGTTGGTTAGTTAACCCACAATCATAAGAGTCCTTGGCGAACAGATCTTGGATTTCCATCAGGATTTCCCTTAGCTGTTGGCGTTCAGAGTCATCAGAACACGCATCTGCAAGGGAGATTTGTCCCTCTACCAGTTCATTGAACCCTGGAAATACTTCAGACCTACCTATCTCATAGGTTTCCTCAAGCTGTGTGGATAAATCAAAAGTGTTTACACTAACCTTTTCCACAGCCTCCCGATATTCTCTGATATTCTCTGGACTCTTGTTCATACAGCTGATGTTCAAATACCAGAGATGATTCTTCAGTTCTGCATGTACCTGTATTAGGACTATATGGATACACAGATTGCACAGAAAACAATCCCTCTGGGAGGGAGTAAAACATTTTCTCAACCAGTTGCTCTTCAGACAGACAGTTATCAGGCAGTAGACCAATTACCTGGTTCTGAAACCCAAATGTGTAGTATTCTGAATCCAGTGCATAACCTATATAGTCCCCTTATCCAAGGTAACGCTATGAGGGGTTACATTATTTACCATAATGTGGACTGGTGTTTTGCGAATACTCACCATAGGGGTATGAGTCACAGAAACTCCTAGCTGATTAATCCTATTTGAGAGGAATATTAATGCATCAGGACTCATGAAGTTTTGACCACTACGTACCTGTAATGATATGGGGAACTGACTCGCTCCGCCAGATATAGACCCTGCCCCCAAGTCCTTAACCTGTAAGGGAACAAACAACTCACCACCTACATTGTCAATTTGCATCAGAAACTGAGAATGATTCTCTGGGTCTGTTGGCTCAGAGGGTGATCCGTAAAGAGAAATTGTGAGGATATCTCCTTCTAACTTCACACCCTGGACTTGTTCTGGTAACACTTTGATGGAGAGGTCACCTTCCATATTTTCTGTATCACGCACCTGTAAAACACTGGGGTTGGGGGTCTGCCTATTGACAAAATGAATCTCAGTAGTATCCCTGGTTTGCTCTACCACATGGTCATTCCTACGAGGGCATTGCAATGCCCGCTCATATCTGATTGGTGTATTAACCTGTAACCAGATTACATTATTCACACAGTCTATAATGGGACTTAATCGCCTGAGCAGATCAGCACCTATAATTAACCTATTATAGGGAACCTCAACCATTATGACTTTGTGTGTGAATGACTTATTACCGATTCTGAATTTTAACCAAGTGATTCTCAGTATGTTTAAGGGGTTACCTCCTATGCTTATTAGGGATCTATCAAAAGCTTGTAACACCGGCTTGACCTTAGCACACTCCATAATCTGATGAAAATGCAAGCTTGACAAAAGTGGGATTTTGGACCCTGAGTCAATTAAGGCCTCAATATTCATATCATCAAGATCTTGTAGAGTGACATTGATGAAGTATTGCCCTTCAATTTCATACATTTCACATAAGTAATTATGATGTAAAATCGCTTTACGATTCCTCCACCGCAGGCAAGAGTTAATTCTCACAGCTGTAGAATCTCTTTCAATACTCTGTGCTGACAAGACAATCCCCCTCCCTCCCCCTTCTTCTCCAAGCTGCACTGGAGAAGTACTGGGAAAGACAAGGTCATCAGGAACAGTTTTCTGTGTACCTAACTGAGCAGAAGATAATGGAGAGATTTTAATGCCAGTTCCAACATTTTCATCCTGTAAAGGAAGGGTGTTAAGCATTTCAGGAGTTAAAACATTGTCTATAGTTACAGGGTGTACATTAACCTGTTGAGCTACTATAGGGTGGCACTCGGCCCTCCAGGAGCTATCCCTAAAAAAGGAGTAGATACCTGTTCTGTAGCAGTATAGGGGCTTTGACCTGACAGCCCCATGTTAGTCATCAGCTTAGCCATCATGTCTGTAAGGTTGTTAACCTGAGACCTAAGGCTGACCTTTTTCTGACCTCTGTTCCTAGAGTCAGAGTTGGTGTGTTGCTGAGGTTCCTGGGATTTGTGCCCCTGGTCATTAGAGGATTTATTTTTCTTAAACCTCTTTTTAAATTTATTCTGGTTATTTTGGTTCTTATTATAACCCTGGTTCTTTTTATCAAAAGGCTTATAGCCTTTTGCTTCTGTGGACCCTTGGGAGTTAATAGAGGCAGGTGCAGGGTTAACTTGGGCCTGATCATGAACCTGGGGCGATTTTAACACCTCTGCATAGGTTCTTTTGACAGTTTCAAATGGCAAGCTTTCCTGAACTTTAGTCTCTGCTACACACTGGGTGGCAGGCTTATTGTTCCTAGCTGGGGTCCTCTAACTCTGCTAGGCATTATACAGCTTTAAAGCTTGGGAGAGTAACCAGTCTAATGGTAATCTGGGTGAGTAATCCCTGGCCACATTGGTTTTCATGTACCCAGGCAAAGCATTATAGAATAACTCCCTAAATTCAGAAGACTGAAAATCAGCATCCTTGTCAGCCAGGAAGTAAGCACACTTTAATTCTGATAAGAATTGCCTGGGGTCCTGGTTTGGCTTGCACTTGAGTTCATATATGGCACATTTGGCCTCATGGCGAGTTTTATAGGGCCCAAATGCTAAGACTATTTCATCAACAGTCTGCTCCCATGTGGTTATCCACATATCTTTTAGTGAGCAGAAGAAGTATCCTTCACTTTCTTCGTACACCCAAGGCACATTGTACATTTTATCTCTGTCAGTAGTAAGAGTGACAGATTCTAGTGCCTCTACATAACTTTCTAAATGGTTGACCACTGAAACATTAGACTTCCTATTAAAAGGAGGAACTGTCTCTCTGAGGAATCTAATTAATTTTTGGAACGCATATATTTGGGATGACCTATCTTCCTGCTTAGATCTACCTAGCATGGGCCTAGTCCTCTTGTTAGGGTGAACCAATGGCTTCCTGTGTGAGGGTAACCTGTTATCCGTTAGCAACCTCTGAGGTGAACTATGTAACACATGTCCCTGGAAGTTGTCCTCATCATTACATTTCAACATGAATTGTGATTCCTGAGTTCCCACTTCACTCCCTTCCCCATCTGAGTGGTCAGAATCACAATCATCATCAGCAGATAAGGCCTGTACATTCCTGCCTGGAGCAATAGTCTGGGTAGACACAGGTGTAGGATTGCCAAGTGCAGATACAGCAATAGCCTGTACTGTATTTGACAGACCCTAAATCTGTTTGAACAGGATATCAAACATTCTCTGATCAGCTGGATTATCCCCCTCAGGGACACTGAAGCTGTCCTGGGAATCAGATAGTTTCTGCTGAAGCTGACTATACTTTTTAGCCCAGTCTTCACGATGGTTAGGAAGTGTTTGAACCTGAGTTTGTAATTCCACATTCTTAAGATGCAAATTTGTAAACTCAACCTTGAGTTTTGCGTACTGTTTAACACTAGTTTCCAATCTATTCTCAGAATCTTCTACATTCCTTTTCAGCCCCTGAATTTGGTGCTGCAAATAATTAACCTTTGCAGGACTCACAGTAACCCCATTCTGATACCTCTGGACTTGTGTTTCTAACTCAGACACTTTGGCTAATTCAGAATCAAGTGCCAATTTCATCGTATTTTTCTCTTTCTGGCCAGCATCTAACTTTACTCTACAGCACATTAGAATATGTACCAGTCTGGTCACAAGACTGATTAGAATAGTATCTAATTCCTTTGTGGACCCAGTGTCCAGACAGCTTTGAAGGGCTTGGTAATAATAGCTATCTGGTTGCCACATCTGGTCAAAATTTTTGATAACCTCTGACCCCATGGAATCACTCCATTCCTGCGTATCGCTCTTAACTTTTACTCGTGCATGGACTACACATATTACTTTGCTCTCAAAGCCCCACTTGTCACCATTCCTCCCAGGCTGGTCCATTTGGACAGTCTTAGGAGGATATGAATGAGACATGTGACACAAATATGGTTAACTGTGTTATAGTGTGTCAACCTGCGTTATGATCCCAGGGGTGCCTCCAGATTATGTCGAGAGATAATCACAGTGATAACAGAAGACTGGCACTGTATATCTCTAACATAAGATAAATAAACAATATATATAAATAAATTCAAGATCTTGCACACAATCAAGGTATGACACACTTTGTTAACAATTAACAGAATTGATAAAAAGAATCAATTACTCATATTCGTGAAACAATATATGTAATTTTATTTAAAGCTAAATAAAATATGATATCTAGAACAACAGTAATCTGTGAATTAGGATATAGAGATAGTAATATATATATATCAAGCAACAGTTCTAGACTAAGATATATATATATATTATGGCATAAGAAAATATAATACGATAGAATATATCAGATAACTGCACAAGTAACACGCAAGCACTTATAGGGTTAAACTGTATGTGAATATAGGTATCCAGATGTATAAGCAAGCAATGTTTGAATCCAGCAGTAGGAAGGGTTAACAATTCCTACAATTTAGACAGTACAATAGGTGACAGTGCAACAACACCTGCCCTACCCAGTATGTACTAAGACAATAAAGTGGTTGGAACTTGTCACTTGAGTTGTGCTCAAAAGGACACAGATCAAGTGACAAACCTTGATAACCACAATGCACAATATTGCAAGAAATATAACACTCTATCTGAAAGACATAAGGTCCCAGATATCCAAAAGAAAATTTTAACTATATGGCTGCTGGTTTCAATTTATGCATATCTCTGAAGGAGCACAGAATATTGAAATACATTTCCTGATAAAAATATGCATTACCACATTATAATCTTAAGAAATAAAACCAAGGTATGGGTATAGCAATACAATGATAATATATGTGAAATACATCAAAGCAAATGAACCCTAAAGATTATAATGACAGAATCATGACTGCATTCATCTCAGCACAAAGGTGTAACCAGAGTTATAGGCAGAAGTGATCAACCAATACACACTCCAAGGTTTTTGTTCCGTCAAGATTTTCACAGCTGTGACCATCTCAACGGTACAAACTACTCTAGATATCACAAGCAGATAAAACCGTATAGGATGGAATCAGACAAAATACCAAATCCACAATTAAAGACACAGAAAGATTGAGAACATCGTGAAATAGAGCACAATGACCCTCTCAGAGTATATTATTGTGAGTTCTCTATTCCTGTTTGCAGTGATAACAAATTCACCTCACTACAACCTGGCGTAGATATTTGCACGCACAACAAACAATTGGCTCTCCAGGTATCAGCTTATTCGCTAATCTGTAACTCCCAATGATCTAAAATTTCTATCAATCTGATCTTTACCTTATATTAATGTGATTGAACTGTATAATTTCCAAAAGTTACACTGAACTTTACAGCCAAATGGCTACTGAATTACATTAGTTCTCAGCAAGATGGCCGGTCGAACTCGGAAGTAAATAGATAAACCAAACTATTCCAGAATTCACTGGGCTTTGATAACTTTGGAAGTTTATACAGTGTAAAGACAATAACTAAGTTATACTTTACCAAGCATCTAACAGGGTGTGATCTAGGCATGGCACTGTTCTGTTCAATTCAGTAATCAGGAAAGTCGGCAACCCTCAGAAAACCCTCAGAAGACCTTGTATACTTCCTAAAACAAAGCTTATATAACCCAAAGCCCACCTTTACAAAATACAAAATTCAGTAAAAGAAAAAAATTTGTAATACAATGGAAGACTCAAGCGGTATCGCTTCCCGAAGAATTTGTACTAAACTCCAATACATATTTACAGTTTAGCTACATCCACGGCAAGGGAGTATAACTTCCATCCTGATAGATAACTGTTTTTCAAGGATGTATTGTCTCTTTCTACAAAGTTCATATATAGACACAGACAAAATGGTTACTGAAAAATTCCTTAACCATTTCTTTACAGCAGGTTCTCTGACAACACCTAGGTACCATCCAGACTTTAAGAACAGGCTTTGGTGAACATAAATGGAATATTGACAGGGGCTCAGCCCTATACAATGTGTCTTGCTGTTTATTATTTTATGACCTTGATACTTGATAAATTGAATTAATCAACTGTGAATTCAGTAGTGATTTTTATTGCACTAACATTGCCTTCTAATCTAACTTTCCTCCCCTTTTATTTATTTGATGGATGTATCTGATTAATATCCAATGTATCTATTTATCTATCTATCTATCTATCTATCTATCTATCTATCTATCTATCTATTTTTTTCCATTATTTGTTTAATTGATTTTATTTTTGTTTATTCTATGAAAAATGAACTTCTTCTATGTCCTCTTTAATGTTTATTGACCCATGCTCACATGACCCAATTTATTGGAATTAGAGACTCTGAATAATTAAGTTGGAGTGGTAGTGGTTACATAGATTTGTTTCTGAAAAAAAGGCCTGTGTGATTTGAAACACATTGAGCTGGCTATATTTTATATATTTCAGTTTATAATTAAATACATAGTAATTATTTATTAGGAGTTTGAGGATTTGGTTCTTCAGTGTTTGTGAGACATATCAATATTGGTTATTATTATTATTCCACTGCATGCTCATATTTTCATTTATTGTTTGTAAGGACAGATTGATAGTTCAGAACCTCCAGCTTTTTTCTTTTTTTGTTTTTTGGATACTGAGGTAAAGAAGAGCATGTAAGTTCTAGAGGACTATAAAGTAAAGGCACAACTATTTACTACAAAAATGAATATAGGCACTTATGTGAAATGTAGCTATTCTAAATGTGTATTGCCAAGTGTTCCTGGTGGAGGATTTTAGTAATCATGATGGATATGTTGTTAGCACCCCCCTGTGGTTCTACTTCTCTGTCTCATTGTACTCTCAGCTGGTACATATTAAAATGTTATCGTTAGTTAGAACAATTTTCTATAATTTTTGTTTAAGAAACTGTTTCCCAGTTTTTTCTCATGAGTCCCTGAAGGATTGTTATACACTTTTCAATTGCAGATAAATCCTTCATAACAAATCCTCCCAGTTCTTCATTCATTGGAGGGACCACTATGAGACTCAGGGCATCTGTAAGTGAGCTCGCATAGATGCCTGAGTGAGGAGATCCTGTCCTGAAGTTAAGGAGAGTAGAGTGTCCATAACTTTATTTTTCCACTGGGAGAAACAGGAGTGCTCAATGCTCTCCGGAAAGTCTGGATTGCCCACCAGAGATTTGAGTGGAGAAAGTAAAGGGGCTAAGCTCTGCTCTTCATTAGCTGAGTGTCATGTTTTCACTAGGTGTCTCAGGATGACATGGTCCAGACATATAGATGGTATTTTGGATGGTGTCCTCCACAGCAATTGGAGAGGCCCCAAAAGACCAAAGAAGTCCGACAGGGATTCAGTTCACCTCCTCTGCAAAACAAAAGTGAAATCAAAGAACTTAGAGATAGCAACCACTTTGTAGTAGTTGTGGAAATCAGGGAGACCTAGTCCCCTCTGCTGAGGCTTGTGGGAAAGGATAGAGGACCATGACCGAGGCTTTTTATTCACCCAGATAAAGGTTGAGACAAATAACTGAAGTGAGTTTAGCAATTGTTGAGGTATGTGGATCAGAGTACAGTATTTTTGGATTATCATTTTAATGGTGTTAATCCTACCAGACCAGGATAGAGAAGGGAGAGACCATTTCTTGAGATCAGCTGATATAGAGGTGAGAAGCGGTGATAAATTGGTATGCTACACGTATGGGGTAAATATTGACACTGAGTATCTCAGATTTTGAATAATTGATCTTGGCTTGCGAGGTAAGTGAATAGTCTTCCAAAACACATAGAAGAGGAGGGACTGAGTCTTCTGGTTTAGGGAGGAAAACTAAAATGTTATCTGCACAATCAGCCACTTTATAATTCTAGCTTCCCACTGTAATACCAGCAATGAGGGCGTCCTGCCTTATGATATTAAGCAAGGCTTCAAGATAAAGGATACAGATCAGCTGGGATAGGGGAAATCTCTCCTGTGTTCCATTTGTGACTGTGAAAGGATCAGAAAATGTGCCATTAACTAGAACCGTCGCAGAAGGGTTGGAGTATAGACCCATTATGCCCTTCATCATGTGGGCCCCAAACCTATGTTTTCCAATATGCAAGAGCTATATGGCCATCTCACTCTGTCAAAGGCTTTCTCTGCATCAGTTGAAAGAAAAATCACCTGTGATTAACGTTTATGAGCTGACTAAATGAAAGAGATTGCTGTGGCAGTGTTATGGCAAGCTTGCCTCCCTGGCACAAATCTGCAATGATCTGGTTGGATCAATGAAGGTATAAAATGGCAAAGGTGGCTAACTAAGATTTTTACAAATATTTTAATATCAATGTTTAGTAGTGATATGGGGAGGTAGTTGCTACAGAGGGAAGGATCTTTGTTAGGTTTGGGAAGAACAACCACATGTACTTCCAATGACTGAAGTGGGAAAGATTGAGCTTGTAAGATGGCATTGAAAGACATGAGCAGCTGGGGGGGGGGATGTCAGAATATTACGAAAGGTGCGGTAGTAGGATGCCATCTGGGCCAGGGCTTTTCCCTAAGGCCATGGATCAAATCGCCCTACCCACTTCCTCTTGACCAGATATTCCAATTTCTCAATTACAGGAGCTGAGAGTGTGGGCACGTGAGCTTTGGCCAGGAATGCTTTGAGTTTGTAGTGGAAGAACAGGAAATTTAAATCTGTCCCCCGATCTAAGTTGTAGAGATCTCTGCAAAAATCAGCGAAGGTCTTGGCAAAGTGTTAGTTATGGATCCCGAGGAGATACAAATGTCCTTTGTGATTTAATTACTCATTCTATTGCTTTCTCACATTTATTGCCCAAGCTTTATTTTGTATATTTTTGCCACATGTAGGACTTGGAGACTGCTGCACAAAGAAGGGTGTTATGGTCTGCTCTACTAGGGCGATTCTATCCAAGCGAGCTCATCTATCTTATGCTTTCTCTCCCTTTTCCGTTGCACACCCAATTTAATAAAGTGCCCATGAATCAAGCTTTTATGAGCTTCCCAGACAATGGGATTACTTAGGAGTACCTTTCCCAGAGTTGTTCATAAAATATTCCTCCAGTTTCCTGATATAAAAGACCTGGAAATCGATATAGAAAGCAAAATATCAATATCTGCAGATGAAACAAAATTATGCAAGATAATTAATTCAGGACAGGATATTTGCTCTCTACAGAGGGATTTACATAAAATGGCAGATTGGGCAAACAAATGGAATATGAAGTTTAATGTGGGGAAGTGTAAAGTCATGCATTTGGGAGGAAACAATCCCAAGGCTACCTATGAACTTTTAGTGGACTCATTGCTAGAGAAAGACCTGGGTATCCTTTTCAAGTACAAACTTAGAAAGAGTGAACAGTGTCAAATAGCAGTAGCAAACAAAATCATGTCTTGCATAGAAAGGGGTATTGAAGCAAGAGTGGATAACATCATTTTGTCATTGTACAAATCATTGGTAAGACCTCACCTCGAAGATACAGTACAGTTTTGGGCACCAGTTCTGAAAAAGGATATACTAGAACTGGAGAGGGTACAGTGAAGGGCAACACAATTAATTAAGGGAATGGAGGACTTGACATATGAGGAACAATTAGACAAACTTGGTTTATTTACTCTAGAGAAAAGATGACTAAGAGGGGATCTTATCACATTGTACAAGTAAATGAGAGGTCAATACAAGGATCTCTGTGGTGAGCTATTCATTCAAAGACCTGATCAGATGACCAGGGGACACTCCTTAAGATTAGAGGAAAGGAGGTTTAGACTTCAGCAGAGGAAGGGTTTTTCTACAGTAAGGTCTGTTAAATTGTGGACTTTTTTGCAGAAGGAGTTGGTTATGGCAAATACAATGGATGCATTTAAGAGAAGACTGGATACATTTCTTTAAAAAAGGAATATACAGGGTTATACAGAATATTAGTAGGCAAATCAGGAAGGTCTTATAAGTGACTAACTTAATTGGTAGCAGGATAGCTATACAATTCTCATGTCACTAGGGTAAGAGGCAAAGGTTGAACTTGATGGACTTGTGTTTTTATTCAATCTAGTTAACTATGTTACTATGTAGTTATGGCTAGAAATTAAAATAAATAAATCTAGTTATGTGGGAAGCTTCTTTTTCCTGCCACAAATTGGCTCCTAATAATTATGTTAGTAGCGTTGCCAGAATTGTGCACCCTAAGTAGCATGTGAGCTCACCTCAGACATGAAGGCTCGGAGCTAGTTCAAAGTGTGACCATCTCCATGATCAGTCAGACCAAGCCCCCCAATTTTATTTAAATTTTTTCATTTTCATATTATCTTCCTGTTTTTCCACTGAACAAATTTACATTTTACTTTTTTAAGGAGTTAGCTTTCAGGGTTTTTTTTTTTTTTTTTTAAAGGGATAGTAATACTTAAGTATTACTAATCCCTATAGTAAAGTCCTTTTAAAAATACATGTATTGCCCCCAGCTTCATCTCTCAAACCTTTATGGTTTGAGAGGTGATCACTCCTAAAGTTGCCGTCTCCCTCCCCCTTCCCCGAAGTCAGTGTTGTAGCTGACTGAAGGGAAATCCGGTCTTAGATCATCAAGCGGCTCTGCAGCAGAGCCGCGATCTCGTTAATTAAAAAAAATATTTCACTAAAACAGTCTTCTACGTGTGTTTGCAAACCAAACACACTTAGAAGACCATTTCAGTGAAAGTTTTCTTTTTTAGTTAACGTGATCAGGCTGTGCTGGAGAGCCGTCTGAAAGTCGTACGACTCTCTTCCCTGCAGTCAGCTAGAACGCTGACTACGGGTAAGGGGGTGGGAGAGGGCAACCATAAAGGTTTGAGAGATGAAACTGGGGGCAATACATGTATTTTTAAAAGGACTTTACTATAGGGATTAGTAATACTTAAGTATTACTATCCCTTTAATATTCCTTAATGTTATTTTAAAAGTTAATAACATATGAATATTATTATACGTCATATATTTAACATTATAACATTATGAATAATACAATTAAGAATTTGTTTTATCAAATTTTCAATTATTTCTTACATAAATTTACCCAATATTCATGACAGTAAATAAGAGGAAACTATATGCTGGGTTTGGTAAATATTTATATACATTTGACTTCCAAACTGTTTCTGGCCATTTCATTTCATTATCTGTCACTTATCCAATAATGAAAATCACTTCAAGAGCATACTACGTCTTACGTTTTACCTGAAAAAAATCTTAGTAGGTACAATTCTAGTATGATATCATTCTGAACTGGTAATACCAAGTAATCTATATCATTCTTCAATGGTTTAATTGTATTTTCATGTTAAAAATATTCACTTTAATTAATGAGAGTGTGCTTTTGGATGGAGGAGTATAAAACCCAATCTTTTATTCTTTCCAGGTGGCATTGATAATCTCTTTGAAGCGACTGTCATCCTTGAGAAACATTGAACCTGCTTACATCCTTATACTTTCATTTTGTTTTCTGGTTTCAGTACTGATAACCATTGATACTTTGATCCATGTTACTTAAAGTCTTGTGAGTGAAAGACTATATTTCTATTTGTTCATTACTTTGAAATTTTTTTATTTCAAAATAGCTTTTTTTAGATAAAAGCTGTGAAAGTACTTTTTTAATTGGCTGTGTGTGCTTTTAGCTGTTTCCACAATATATATTATGGAAGTTACACCATTTTATTTATCACTATTAATATTTTTTGTTATATTTTGAAAGAGAATGTTCTGCACAACACTTTTATATTATATTGGGAAAGCTTTTCTTTTATTGTTTACTTAACCAGCTGTTCAATAACATGGCTCAACTAATTGTTCTTCAAGGGAAACTGTTGTTTATTTCTAAAGAAATAATCAATCTTTATAAACGTAGTTTACGTTACCTTAGTCGGGAGGAGGTAAACTTTGCCCAATGGATGTGGTAGACAGGGATAGGTAAAATTTTTCACTGCAAAATAAATATGTGAGAAACAGTATTTATGGCCTTGCATGAGAATTCCCACAAAGAGTGGTGTTTTCCCCCTAATTTATTATGCCTTTTCATCACATTGAAATCAATAATAATCTATTCCCCCCATGTGGGGCATTACCCCATGTATTCCCACCATGCTAGAATTAACCCTTTGAGTGCCAGATGTTTAAAGGATGCATGTTGTTAGCCTGTGCCTGGGAGATAGAGAGACAGATAGAGCTAATACTAATGTATGCAAACAGGCAAAGAGAGTTAGCTTGCTGGAGTTGCTTAATAGAAGTATTGGTGGTAACCTTTTGTTCATGAGTGATTTGATGAATGTGATACAGAGCTATAGTAAGGGTAATTTAGTTTTGGGAGGTGATTTTAATATATATATATATATATATATATATATATATATATATATATATATATATATATATTTGACCCATTTTGGGTATTGCATGTTTAATGGGGATGGAAGTAGAAACTAAGTTTATCAATTTTGGAGTCTTTGATTATGCTAGAACCATGGCAATTATGATATCCTGGGAGGAAGTACTATACATTTTTCCATTCTAATGAGGGTGTAGTCTCTAGGCTTGATTATTTTCTCATTGATTGTAAGCTAGTGGAGGATTTGGTTATGGGTCGTATGCATGGTCTGACCATTTTTCAGTCGCTTTAGTGCTTAAATATTCTTAGGGAAAAGGCTGCTAAGTCCTTTAACCCTTTTAGTGTCAAGGCTATACATTTTACTGTCAAAATGCGTTTTTTTTTTTTTTTTTTTGTAAGTCATGCAGACCTTGTGGGGGACATCAGGCTGGGAGATCAATAAAGGTGATACAGGAGATCAACATGGCTCCCCTGCTTCCCTTCTACCTGAACTTTCGGGTAGGAGTTTGTGGGATTGTGTAAGCCTTCTTACCTTACCAGTGACATGTTCACTGGTGACGTGAAAAGGCATTCCCCGGTCACTCTCACTCCTATCTGTTGGATGTCGGAGTGAAACAGGAGAGCATATTATTGTTCTGTGTCACCAGTATTGATCTCCCAGTACGATCAAAGCACCAGAGGAGTTAACCCATACATTCTATCCTTCTAAAGACCAACATTCACTGGAACATCAACAAGGTAATTAAGCTGGTTTGCATTTTCTAGTCCACAGCTAAGAGACTTTAGTAGAGTGTAGGGATATGGCCAATACCGATAAGAATATACTTTCCAGTAGAATTTAAATGTTAAAATGATGTGCATTCGTTTTAAAGTCATGTATTGTGCATTCAACCTTCATTCTTATTATGCCTGAAGAAGAGGCCTAGTTGTCTTGAAAGCTTGGATCCTAGAGCCACTCAGCCAATAAAGGCATCATTTTTACTATACTAGTTTCCTGCTTTTTCTATAGCCTAACACCGTACCATGATTTACCCACCTATAACTAAGAGCAGCAATGCCTGAAACATATAATTTGTCTGCTTTACTGAGTGCTAGGAACAGAGCCCAATGCAAGCAGTGGTGTTATCAAAGTGTTTAAACTTTTATCCTACAACACCACTGAACAATTTTCAATTGAATATTGATCTAGAGAAATACTACAGATCCCTGTGATTTAAAGCATTCATCAATATTGATAGAGACATGGAGGGACTTATGAAATGGTCTCTGTAAAAACTATTGTTACATCTGATTCTAATTGTGGGTAAGATGTCAAGACTACCAACAGTTCAGTATATGAAATTACCATATTGAATCATATTCATATTTACTTATTTAACAAATGATCCACTGTATATCCCTTTACCTAAGACTGAAAGGCTGTTTAAAGGATTTTTAATGAGACATTGATAGAGGATGTTATAGACAAGAATTTAAAGATTTTGCCTTGATAAGAAGAACCCTATTACTACCTTTTCCACATACTTATAAGAGAGCCAAAAGGATTTAAGCAGGCTACATTAGTAGAATGTATTTGTTTGTTTTTATTGTACTCTGCTGACCACTCTGGTAAATTAAGTTAGGTTATAGGATATCCCAATTATGTTGGTGTCTTTTGATGTAAACCATTTATATGGATCTCATATGATGAGGGGTTAGCAGCAGTCTACAAAAAGTTGGTTTGCTGTGGCATATATGGAAATGAAGGACTTTGGTTCATTATGGAATTATTGAAAATAGCTACATGTTAGAATTATTTTTTTGTTTAGAGTCTCTAACTTCAGTTGAGGGGAACCAAATTTACCTACTCATGAGTCATAATATTACTGAGAGAATTTGAAACCTTATAGACCAGAAAAAATTAAGATCTGGGGCAATATCTAACTTTACTGAACAGGAAACATACATGCAAACAAAAAAAAAAACATTTGAAACTAACATAGCTATTTGTTAGTGTACCCCTTGACCTTATTTTAATCCAAATTGGAAATATTAAAACATGGCTTTTATTTATACAAATTAAAAAGGTAGAGAATTCATTTTAATTATCCTGGTTGATGTTTGAAGCGCTGCAATTAAATTATACGCTCAAAAGTAAGAGTTACATCAGCTACAGAGCAACCTGGTTCATCCAGAGCATAAACTCACATCTAGTAAACAGACAGAGGAAAGTGGTGACAATGGTGTTATTGCTCTGTGGAGAGAAAATGGAATATGATGAATATGTGAAGAAAGGCATGATTAATTATGCAAAGAGCATAAATACACAATTGCAATGAATATAACACAGAAATGTGTACAGGAAATCATATATATTGCACTATGTAAGACTAAAGAAATAGAAATATATATCCATCAGAAAACCTATGCCATAAACCAAAAGCAGGGAGCTTCTGACGTAACATGTTGTCAAACTGGCTCACAACACAAGGATGGTAACAGTCTCAGGGCTCGATTCTATTCCCCCTGGTAAAACAGCCAGTAAGGAAAAAAAACACTAAGCAACAAACCCCCCTGTGTACCGTAGATATCTTCTCGAATATTAGGCCACCAAAACTGTGGGGGAATCAATTTCTAGTCTTTTTGATACCAGGGAACTGGAAACAGGGGGTTGATAAGAGCATTGAAGGATCTCCAAAGAAAACTGTTGCAGCACAAAAAGAGTATTAGGCTGGTTTTAGGCTGGTGGACCCTGACGTTGATGTAATGTGTCCAAGGTAGCCAAGGACAAGACTGCTAGGATACTTTCCAGGGGAAGAATAGAGATCAGACTAGGTTCAAATTGTCTGGGCAGAGCATCCACCTTAACATTCTTTGATACAGGATTATAGGAAATAAGGTAGTTAAACCTAGTAAAAATTAAGTTTAGAATTGAAATGTTTAGACAATGCCAGTAATGGTACATTTTTATGGTTAGTGAGTATTGGAAGAGGAAGAGAAGTGTCCTGAGGAAGATGCCATCATTCTACCAAGGCCATTTCAATTGCTATTAGCAACTCGAGATTGCCAACATTGTAATTCCACTTGGCACTGGAGAACCTAATAGAGAAATAAGAGCAAGGAAGTATCTTGGCAGAACTAGGGTTATGTTTAGAAAGTACCACATCTGTTGTCTGTTCAGAGGTCTAGGTATGTTAGAGGGTACCGAAGTCAGAAATTGGGGTAGCTGGGAGCAATGATAGAGATCGTGCTTTGGGGATGATAATGGTCACACCTATCTCTTGCTCCAGCCAAAGCTGGATAAAGGTGCTGGCTGTGAGGCCAGATGTCCCATCTCAGCTGACACCCTGACCTGGATGGGAGTAGATGTGTACCTGTAGAGGTTATGGACAGAAGACATAGTAGGATCTCAGATGCAACTCTTCTAATACAGGTCCTGTCGGCAGGGAGAAAAACTGGGTATCCTTTTAAAAGGTTGCACACAAAAGTGCGTGCAACTGCTTGACTTGCTATGTCGCCTGGTTAAAAATGGTGGCATGACAGTCTCGCACTGCATGACAGCACGTGATTGTCATGTCGCTTACAGAACGTCGAATTGAATAATTGTAGAGCCTGTCACTAGGTCTCTCTATATCTGCTGGGTAATAAGTCAATGCTGGCCCTGCAGGAGTTAAGACATGGCAAGATTTCACTTAAACCCTCTTCAAGCAAGTTATTACAGACAGGTTTTTAATAAGTGCAACCTAAAAGCAAACGAACATATACTTTCAAAAAGCACCTGCTGAAACAAAGCACAAACACTACATTCCAGCCCATTGCTAATCTGTGTATGTATGAAACAGAGGGGCGCATCGAGTGATTGTCACTCAGAGGCTGAGACTCATCTCCCTAAATCCAGAGAGCTCAGAGTGACCTTATCTGCTGGAGATTACTGGAGGAGAGAGTGCTTTAAAAAAACATAGTTCAGTTTCAGGTGATGTATATGTTTGCTGTCAGCTGTAAATACAATGGTAGTGGAAGGGTTGCCTCTTTTAACCTTGTGAGTGCCAGAGAGGTATCTGACACGCAGTCGTTTAAACAGTGAGGACCAGAGCAATGTATAACGTGGTTAAGAAACGTGTTGACACCCCCGGTGTTCAAGTGGTTACTTTTAGATGGTATGTTTTAAGGGACAATAAACAATTTCTTAAAAACAAACCTCAAATCACGCTCATTTTTCAACCCGAGTGCTGGATATGATGCTTATTAAACATGCATATTGCAGAGCTGAACAGACCCTAGTTCTGCCCCACAACACAAAGTCTTCAAAAGAGCCTGTCCCTTTGAGTGTACAGTGCTCCACAATGCGTTGCATTCCTCTCTGGCTCTCAAAGTTCAAATGGGAGGTCTGAGCACCTATTGTGTTCCATACAGACTGCAATTGTCATCATTCTTAGCTAGACAACAGCACTGCACTGCAGGAGTTAAGACATGGGAAGATTTCACTTACTACTAAGCTGCTGTGTCCTCTCACTCCTCTTCTCTGCGTGCAGAATGACAGGGAGGAGCGGAGCATGCAGAGAAGAGGAGTGAGAGGCCGCAGCAGCTTACTAGTAAGTGAAATTTTCCCATGTCTTAACTACTGCAGTTCCAGCATTGACTTATTACGCAGCAGATATAGGGAGACCTAGTGACGGGCTCTACAATTAGTCAATGCGGTGTTCTGTAGGCAACATGACAATCTCACACTGTCATGCAGTGCGAGATTGTCATGTCGCCATTTTTAACCAGGTGACACAGTGAGTCAAGATTGGCCTTCACACTTCTGACCCCATACCAATCATGCCCGGTACAGGAGGATTTGACCAGGAAGTAGGGTAGTGTAAGGACAGGTGAGAGGAACATGCACACACCGGCTTACCCAAACCACAAGGCCAGCGCAAGGGAAACAAGTCATACACCCCAGTACAAAGGGAGATGGGACCGCAGACACACACACATATACACACACACACACACTGCTAGCCAAGCTTTGACTCGCATGGCAGTGGGGAACTAACTGTCAGGCTGATCAGGCTGAGGTGTCGCAAACAGACGTGTAGGCCCAAGTTGAAGCAAGACAGTGGGGTAAGGGCCAACACCACATTCCCAGAGGAACAGCACCTACCACCTAAGTCTAAGGCAAAAGCAGAGATTATAGGTAGGGGAGTTAGCCTGGAGGCACAGGCCTGGAGGCACAGGGAATGAATGCATCTGATGGTGTGGATGGGATAGAGCAGGAGAAACCCAAAATCAAAACAAGCCAAGGTCCATGGAAGCATATAGTGTAAAAGATAGGCAAATCCGTAGTCAGTAAATGTAAGCCAGGGAACATACAATTGGGTGGACAAGCCAAAGAAACACAAGCCAAGGTCGAAGATGCAAATAAAATCAGGTCAATAACAAACAAACTTGAATAATTGTGCAAAGATTGTTCTAAACTTGCCCCATAAAAAGTCTCAGGCACTAATCACAATGTACTAAGGAGACCAGAAGGTATGTTGTGGTGAAAGGTTCAAACCACAAAAGAAGCAAAACACGGAGTGTGACTCAGAATCAAAAAATAGGTGCAATAGTTAAAGCAATCAAGGAGTTGAAAGCCGGGAGAGCTTGAGAGGGCCAGGTATGCAATCAGCTCCAGTCTTAGTGAAAGCACTAGTAGGAGAAATTATGCTAGTAAAATTACAAATAAGCCTTCTGTAATAATTCACAAGACATACAAATCTTTCAATGGCTCTAGTGTCTCTGGGAACAGACTGTTAGAAGAGATATTTTCTTTAAAGGGATAGTAATGTTTCACAAAAACAGCAGCTCCAATTAATCTTCATAGTATTTAAGCCATGGAGAGTGTTATTTCAATACTGTCAGAGTTGTAGTTCAAGAGTAATAGAATGATAAAGTTTCCCCCTCCCACCCCTTTTACCTAGTGTAAGCCCCCTCTCCTCAGATGTGGAATCTGGTCCATAGACCAGACAGCTCACAGCAAGGAACAATCTTCTTACTTTGAGAACAATGAAAACCCTGCCCCTCTCGACAGGCTTTTCAGCTTTTTCCCTTATGTTAATTGAAGATTGTCCCTCTCTGCAATCTATCTGGACACAACCTGCTGCCCTCGTTTATTCTTATACAGAGGTTAGAATTACAACTGGCTAGTGAAAAACACATTTAACTGGAGACAGTTACTTTTAAATGTAAATAGACAGATCTAACACAGACCATTGGGTGACAGCTTTGACCTTGGCTGGATGCATCTCCAATCCCATAGGCAAACAATGTATCCCAGAAAGAAAAGTAGAGGTTTCTCAAAGTCACACTTCTCCAGTTTGAAAAAATGATAATTTTCCCATAAGCCTTTTAATACAGCCTTGAACCTGTGTGAGATTAAGTGCTGGGGGCGGAGAATAAATCAAAATATCATCAAGGTAGATAACGAAAAGAGAGAGTAACATATCTCTAAAAATATCATTAATGAAACCTTGATACACGACCAGAGCATTACAGAGGCCAAAGGGCATCACTAGGTATTTGTAGTTGCCATAACATGCGTTGAAGCCCATCTTTTATTCATCTCCAAACTTAATACGCATATATCCCATCTGGTGAAAACAGAAGACCATTCACTTTATCCAAATATTCCGCAACAAGCGGAAGCAGGTAACTATTTTGAATAGTAACCTTATTAAGACAAGCCATCTTTTTTCTGAACAAAAAAAACCTGCCCCACCAGGGAGGAGAAAGGATGGATGTAGCCATTGGACAGATTCTCCTGAATGTAATCCACCAAGGCTTGATTCTTGTGAGGGGACAAGAGGAAAGTAGGACAATGACAGGCGTGATGAGGCGGTGTGGAATTGGCCTGACCCATAGAAAAGACATCCTCAAAATCCCTCTATACACTAGAAATTTGAAGAGTTTTAAACTTGGCTGTAGGGTTGACCATGGCTGCAATAGGATGAACGGTTCTGAGGCACGTCCAGGAACAGAAGGAGCTCTCAGCCACAATTTGTTCTTCGGACCAATAAACACAGGGATTGTGTGCCGGAAGTCATGGGAGTCCCAAAATGATAGGAGTGTGAGGTGCAGAAATTTTGTCATAGGTAAGGACTACCAAATGAAGAGAATCAGTGGTTAGAAGCAAGGGTGAGGAGTCCAGAAGTACCAACCCTTCCCCTAGGGACTTTCCATCTATGTTGGAAACCAGAAGCAGAGCCTGCTTAGGATGAAGGGAAATACCTTGTTTCCTGGCCCACTCTAGATCAATGAAAATACCTGCAGCCTCTGAATCAGTAAACACTGATGCACAAATGGAGGAAGAAGACCACTGAGGTGAAACAGGAACCATCAAATGAGATGGAACAGGAGGACATACAGGAACAGCTGTGTAGGACACCGTCAGAGGAAATGCCCTTTTGTACCACAATAGAGGTACAAGCCAAAGGAATGCAGACATTGTTTCTTGGTGTTAGATAACTTGGAGATGCCACCCAATTCAGTAGGATCCTCAGAAATCAGCCTGAGCATAAATCTCTGGAACGTCGGCTGTGGTCACTCTCCAACTGCCTCTCAAGCATCCATCGATTCAAGCGTAAGGAAATAGAATCTTCCAAAGAGTCAGGTATTTCATGGCAAGTTAGGGCATCTTTGATTCTTTCATTGAGTACACTTTAAAAGGTTGCTTTTAAGACCTCTTGATTCCAATCCTTTTTGAACACTAAAGTCCGAATTCTATAACAGATTGTCCCACAGAACAAGAAGCCTGGTGAAGCTTGAGTAGAGAAGCTTCCTCTGAAGATTTTCTTCTAGGAATATCAAAAACCAACCCAAAAGTTTTTAGGGAGTCATGCTGGAGGGGAGAATCCTTTTCCACCAGTGGTGATGCCTAAGCTAAGGCCTTATACTTAAGCAAAGAAATTATAAATTGATTTAGAGAACCCCTGCATTCCATAGAATCACCAGAACACTACTAAGGTAAAAGAAGCTTAAGTTAGGGGCAATGCTTGCTTGCAGGAGATTCATTGCTAGAACTGGCCCCATCAAGAGGTGTGGTGTGTTGAGGAACAGTCAAATGAGGGGAAGCAGAAATAGCTGATCCTCTCAACATTTCTAGGATAGCATCCATCTTTCTCTCAAGGCTATGGAAATGTTTCTCATGAGAGGTCAGAATCTGTTTTGCTGATCCTGTCTAACGACCAATCTTGTTAATTCTGTGGGGTCCATAGTATGGCCCGATTATTGTGTCACGACAATGAGGTTTGGTCTGACTCTCAAGTAACTTGAGATCAATTCTGGGGAGCAAAGCTAGAGATCGATGCCAGCGACAAAGTTCCCTTGCTGTGGATGAAGCCAAGTTAAAGGTGCTAGCAGCAAAGCCAGATGTCTGACCCCAGATGAGTCAGGGCTCAGAACAGGATTTGAAAATTTTGGACTGGGTAATAGATCCAGACCCAGCAAAGAACAGGACCCCAGATGCAGGCACATGATAGATGGAATGGTATCACAGTGCCTGTGATTCTTGTCACTCTTTCCTGTGGTTCGCTCTGATTTGCTGAGCCAGTTTGGCCCGCCCCTGGTGACCTTCTTATGCCTGGCCCAGACACCTGTCAGATGCCCTTTCGTGGTGTTTCTGAGCCAGTAGTACTGTTGCTGTGTTCCTGTGTTCTGGATTTCTGTGTACCGAATCGGCTTGTCCTGACTAATCTCCAGTGTTCCTGTTTGTGTATGATCCGGCCCGACTGCGTACCACCCTTGGATCCTGACCCGGCTTGGCTGATGTTCCTGTTTGTGTATGACCCGGCTTGTATGACTACCTCCTACGTGCTCCGACCCGGTCCGGCTGACTTCCTGCTCCGAAGATCGACTTCCAGCTTGTTCCAGTGACCCACGTTCCAGTTGTCGCCGCCGCGACATTATCATCTGCGGTTGCCAGTTTCCGTGTGACTGCCTTGCCTAGTGTTACCCACGATCAGTGCAGTGTATCGCTACACGTGCAGAGCTGTGTGTGTCTCAGTACGCCTCCCTCATACTGCAGAGCCTTGCTGTTTCGCTGAAGCCTCGAGTAAACGTGCTTATTAACCCTAGCAGTGCTGCCTTGGTCTCACTCTCTCTACCTCCAGTACGAGCCTCGTTCTCGGTGATACTCCTGCTGAGTTGGCCGCTCACCTTCGGCAACTCTATTCTTCCATTGCAGAGTAGTCACGTCTTTTGGGCCGGTTGGGCGCCTAAGGCTCTCTCCTATTGTCGGTTACTGGGCGATATCCGTTATACAGAGTGGTGGCAGTTAAAAGGCTACAGCGCTAGCAAATCCGGTAACAACGCCCGTGGGGGCTATTGGCTCTATCACTTCAAACTCCAGTATCCGGTTCAGTCTGAGGAGGCTTAGTAGCTCTTGCATTGCAGGCCGGTCCCTGTTACGGCCGTGGGGGCTAATCTCATTTGCACTAGCAGAAGCAGATCCAGTAGGTACGCCCGAGGGGGCTAGTTGGATTCCTGTTCTGCTTATTACCCGAACACTTTGGCGAGGCAGTCCTGTTTCCAGTACATGGTGAACTCTGTCTACCAGCACAGCCTTATAACACCCAGGGCGTGCCAAACATCCACATCTGAGACTGACTGTTATCAAGTTCTTAACCCTTTGGGGTTATATCCCATTCTTTTGCTTAGTATTTGTACATGTAATATTATTGTGCATTTACACTTGTAACCTATCAGTCTACCCTGTTTGTGTATTATTAACCGCCACTAGAGGGCGAACATTTGCATTATTTTTCTCTAAATAAATTGTGTTTTTATTTCACATACTGGTCTGAGTGTCCTAAAAACTTTAGAGAATTCGTGATGAAGTTCAGACAAGTGTTTGAGGTTCCTGGCAGGGCTGCCTCTGCTGCCAAAAGGCTGATGGAAATTCAGCAGGGCGAACGCACACTGGGCAATTATGCTATTGAGTTCCGGACCTTGGCAACAGAGGTGGGCTGGAACAATGAGGCCTTACTTGCAGCCTTTACCCAGGGTCTCTCTGAACAGATTAAGGATGAGATAGCCGCTCGAGATGTACCCAGCGATCTGGATGAATACATCGATTATGTCATGTTAATAGACTCCCGCATCCGTGAGAAACGGTTGGCTAAAAGGGCTAAAGCAAAAAACTATGGCCAGACCAGTTTCCTTAACCCACCCACACCACCCGTTCTTCCTGAACGACCAGCCGATAGTACTGAACCTATGCAATTAGGGTTCACTAAGGAGGAAAAATTGTATCGTAGGAGGCAAGGCTTATACCTATATTGTGGCAAACCTGGGCATCTATTACGCAATTGTCCAGTAAGGCCGGGAAACGAACGCACCTAGGGTACCTTGGGGACAGGCCCTAGGTGGTGTAGAACAGTCCCTAGATTCTAGCATCACTAAACCCACCATCCAGGTGGTATTTGCTTGGGCGGACAAGGTAATCAAGGTCCTGGCATTGGTGGACTCCGGGGCAGCCGGCTACTTCATGGACCAGTCATTTGCCTACTTGCATGGCATTCCTTTATGTAAAAAGGATTCTCCTGTGGCAGTAGAGGCCATTGATGGCAGACCCCTGGAGCCTGCATTCATTACGTTTGAGACAATTCCAGTGACAATGACTGTGGGGGCTTGTCACAGGGAGCAGATACGATTTCAGATCATTCGTTCCCCGCACCATTCAGTTATTTTGGGGTTCCCATGGTTACAGGTACATAATCCTCAATTTGACTGGCAGAGATGTGAGGTTAACTCCTGGTCTAAGTACTGTAACAAGAATTGTATCTTTTTACCTGTCAAGATTATGTGTACCTCTCCAGCTGTGCCAACAGAATATGGGCAATTCAGTGACGTATTTAGCAAAGGAGAGGCCAGCGCATTACCTGAGCATAGGCCATATGATTGCGCCATTGATTTGCCTCCAGGTGCGGTGCCTCCCAGGGGACGCACTTACCCACTGTCATGTGAGGAGAATAAGGCTATGGAGGATTATATTGCGGATGCCCTTGAGAGGGGAATCATTCGTAAATCTACGTCCCCAGCTGGTGCCGGATTTTTCTTTGTGAAAAAGAAAAGTGGTGAACTTAGGCCATGCATTGACTACCGAGGGCTGAATAAGCTAATGCCTAAGAACTCCTATCCTATTCCACTTATTACAGAACTATTTGACAGATTAAAGGGCTCTTCGATCTTTACTAAACTTGACTTGCGAGCCGCCAATAATCTGGTCAGAATTAAAGAAAGTGACGAGTGGAAAACGGCGTTTAATACCAGAACAGGGCATTATGAATATCTGGTGATGCAATTCGGCTTATGCAATGCACCTGCAGTGTTTCAGGAATTTATTAATGATATTTTACGAGACCTGCTCCAGTCCTGTGTGGTAGTATATCTAGATGATATATTAATTCACTCTGCCAACCTCTCCCAACACATTAAGGATGTCTCAGAAGTCTTGCTCCGACTTCGTAAGCACAAGCTATTCTGTAAACTAGAAAAGTGGGAATTCCATACATCTCAAGTACCATTCCTGGGGTTCATAATCTCCAAAAATGGCATTGCCATGGATCAGGAAAAGTTGGCAGCAGTCCTGCAATGGCCTCGTCCTAAGGGGTTAAAGGCCATTCAACGATTCTTAGGTTTTGCTAACTATTATAGAAAGTTCATCCAGAACTTTTCCACGATTGTAAAACCATTATCAGATTTGACTCATAAGGGCGCTTCTCCCTCTCAGTGGTCTGAGGCAGCTGAAGACGCGTTTGTTACCCTGAAATCTGCCTTTGCATCTGCTCCAGTACTGTCCCACCCTAATCCCTCCCTGCCATTTACATTGGAGGTTGACGCTTCGGACGTTGGGGTTGGGGCAGTACTCTCCCAACATCCTGTGGGAGGTGGCGCCTTGAGGCCTTGCGGCTTTTATTCTAAGAAATTGTCCAGTGCTCAGAGCCATTACCAGATTGGTGACAGGGAACTGTTGGCCATTATCCTAGCATTGAAAGAGTGGCGCCACCTTTTGGAAGGTACTCAGACTCCAGTACTAATCCTTACTGACCATAAGAATTTAACCTATCTCTCCGAAGCCAAAAGACTGTCCTCTCGACAAGCTAGGTGGGCGCTTTTTTTGTCTCGATTCAATTTTCTAGTGTCTTATCTTCCTGGCTCTAAGAATATTAAGGCTGATGCGTTGTCACGTCAGTTCGCTTCTGACACTGAGAGGGAGGAAGAACCTGTACCTATCATTCAGCCAGACCGCATTCTGGCCACTATTCATACCACCATAACCTCGCCTCTGGGGGAGGAGATATTGGCATCACAATCAAGGGCACCTCCTGAGACCCCAGTGGGGAAGTGTTTCGTGGATGAGCCATTCCGTATCCGTCTGTTGGAAACTTATCATGCTTCTAAAGCGGCTGGGCATATTGGTAGGGACCAACTCGTATGGTCCCTTTCGCAATTATTTTGGTGGCCCACACTGAGAGCCGATTGCGCTGCTTTTACAGCAGCTTGTACCACCTGTGCCCGTGCCAAGACCCCTAGGCATCTCCCCGTGGGCTTACTTCAACCAGTGCCCAACGGAGACCGTCCTTGGTCTCATATATCCATCGACTTCTTGGGAGAATTACCAGCCTCTAGGGGTTATACGTTCATTCTTATGATGGTCGATAGATTCTCTAAGATGGCACATTTTGTGCCTCTGACTGGCCTTCCATCGGCCCAGGAATTGGCTGTAGTCTTTGCCAGAAAGGTGTTCCGCCTCCACGGAGTACCCAGAGTGATTGTCTCCGATCGTGGGAGCCAGTTCGTTTCTAGGTTTTGGAGGGCATTTTGTGGCCAGATGGGCATCCAATTGTCCTTTTCCTCCACCTACCATCCCCAGACTAATGGGGCCGCTGAGCGTGCCAATCAGGGACTGGAGCAGTTCCTGCGTTGCTTTGTCACTGATCATCATGATAATTGGGCTGACCTGTTGCCATGGGCAGAGTTTGCCAGAAACTGTGCGGTTAATTCAGCGTCCGGGAGCTCTCCATTTCTCGTTAACTATGGGTTCCAGCCTTGTCTGCTCCCGGACTCATTTCAGGCGCAGCAGATTCCTGCTCTGGACGAGCATTTGGCGCAACTTCGTTCCACTTGGGCACAGGTTCAGAGGTCCCTCAATCAGTCATTTAGGCGTCATCAGCGGTACGCTAATCGCAGACGTCTCCCAGCGGTCTCATTTCAAGTTGGGGACAGGGTATGGCTGTCATCCAGAAACCTCAATTTACAAGTGCCCTCCAACAAACTGGCTCCCCGGTTCATTGGTCCCTTTAAGATTATCCGCAAGATTAATCCGGTTTCTTATGCACTGGAACTTCCACCCTCAATGCACATTCACAATGTGTTCCATGTGTCGCTTCTGAAACCCTTGGTGTGTAATCGTTATACTACTACACCAGTGATTCCTGGGCCGGTGGATGTCCAGGTCCAAGAAGAGTATGAGGTCCAGAGTATTATTGATTCTAGGAGATTTAGAGGAAAGCTGCAATATTTGGTCCATTGGAAGGGCTATGGTCCTGAGGAACGTTCTTGGGTTAATCAAGGGGACCTAGATTGGTACACAGCTTTCACTTTAAATATCCTTTGAAACCCAGACCTCCAGCAGGGGGAGGGGGTCTTTGAGAGGGGGGTACTATCACAGTGCCTGTGATTCTTGTCACTCTTTCCTGTGGTTCGCTCTGATTTGCTGAGCCAGTTTGGCCCGCCCCTGGTGACCTTCTTATGCCTGCCCCAGACACCTGTCAGATGCCCTTTCGTGGTGTTTCTGAGCCAGTAGTACTGTTGCTGTGTTCCTGTGTTCTGGATTTCTGTGTACCGAATCGGCTTGTCCTGACTATTCTCCAGTGTTCCTGTTTGTGTATGATCCGGCCCGACTGGATACCACCCTTGGATCCTTACCTGGCTTGGCTGACGTTCCTGTTTGTGTATGACCCAGCTTGTATGACTACCTCCTACGTGCTCCGACCCGGCCCGGCTGACTTCCTGCTCAGAAGATCGACTTCCAGCTTGTTCCAGTGACCCACGTTCCAGTTGTCGCCGCCGCGACATTATCATCTGCGGTTGCCAGTTTCCGTGTGACTGCCTTGCCTAGTGTTACCCACGATCAGTGCAGTGTATCGCTACACGTGCAGAGCTGTGTGTGTCTCAGTACGCCTCCCTCATACTGCAGAGCCTTGCTGTTTCGCTGAAGCCTCGAGTAAACGTGCTTATTAACCCTAGCAGTGCTGCCTTGGTCTCACTCTCTCTATCTCCAGTACGAGCCTCGTTCTCGGTGATACTCCTGCTAAGTTGGCCGCTCACCGTCGGCAACTCTATTCTTCCATTGCAGAGTAGTCACGTCTTTTGGGCCGGTTGGGCGCCTAAGGCTCTCTCCTATTGTCGGTTACTGGGCGATATCCGTTATACAGAGTGGTGGCAGTTAAAAGGCTACAGCGCTAGCAAATCCGGTAACAACGCCCGTGGGGGCTTTTGGCTCTAGCACTTCAAACTCCAGTATCCGGTTCAGTCTGAGGAGGCTTAGTAGCTCTTGCATTGCAGGCCAGTCCCTGTTACGGCCGTGGGGGCTAATCTCACTTGCACTAGCAGAAGCAGATCCAGTAGGTACGCCCGAGGGGGCTAGTTGGATTCCTGTTCTGCTTATTACCCGAACACTTTGGCGAGGCAGTCCTGTCTCCAGTACATGGTGAACTTTTTCTACCAGCACAGCCTTATAACACCCAGGGCGTGCCAAACATCCACATCTGAGACTGACTGTTATCAATTTCTTAAACCTTTGTGGTTATATCCCATTCTTTTGCTTAGTATTTGTACATGTAATATTATTGTGCATTTACACTTGTAACCTATCAGTCTACTCTGTTTGTGTATTATTAACCGCCACTAGAGGGCGAACATTTGCATTATTTTTCTCTAAATAAATTGTGTTTTTATTTCACATACTGGTCTGAGTGTCCTAAAAACCTTTACAAATGGCCTCAATAGGCAGAAGGAAATGGGGCACATACAGTAGAAAGTGGGCTAGGACCTCTGAGGCAACTGGCTGAATACAAAAGGTGTGCCAGGTATTCTTCTCTGGGCAGCCAAACTGCATACCAAGGGGAATGGGCTAGGTAGCTCAGTCAGCCGCACCGCCAGTATGATAAATGACTGGAGCCACTGCTCATGGCAAGAACCCGTATAGACAAGAAGGGTGGACCACCAATTCTGATAAGTGGGCTGAGGCTGCTGTTGGTGGTAGATCTGCCTGTAATGCAGGACATCTTGGACCCCATACTAGTAGCTGGACCGCCTATTCTGGTAAGTGGGCTGGTACCGCTATTGACGGCAGGACAGCCTTTTAGACTGGATGGGCTGAACCTGGTATTGGCAATTGGACCACCTATTCTGGTAAGTGGGCTGGGCATAGTGCTGATGGCTGGACCGTCTATTCTGATAAGTGGGCTGTGACTGTTGCTGGCAGCAGGACCCATTACTGGATGCTGGACAGTCTATTCTTATAAGCATGCTGGAGCTGGTGCTAATGGCTGAACCTTCTATTGTGGTAAGCTGACTGGTACTGCTACTTGTGGCAGGACCGCCTTTGAGGCTAAATGGACTGGACCCAGTACTTGAAGCTGGAACACCTATTGATAAGTGGGCTGATACAGAGTAGATCAGGCAAACTGTAGTCAAATGAAAGCTAAGGTCACCAGGAGCAGAAGCAATATCAGAGGAAAAGAGAAGCCAATGTCAGACGTATGCCAGGAATCCAAACATTGGGTAGATCAGAAGTAACATAGCTGAACTCAAAAGCACAAGCAGGAAATCACAGACAAGGAGCTTCATAACTGGTCAAGGGAAAAACTGAAACCTATAAACCCTAGGCACCTAATAGTAGTGAGGGGAGGTACCAAAGAGAAGTATGGAAAAATATTAGGTCCAAAAAACACATACACACATGTATGCACACACACACAATTTACTCACTTAACTTCTGCGTAAAGATGTCAGTAGAAATGGCTTCATAGCAGTTCCCTTGAAAGGCGGAACAGAGTGTTTTCTGCTTGTGTCTTCCTATGGCTAACAATTTGGCTGTCCCTAAAGGTAAAAATCTTGAAAAGGGATAATGCTCTGGTTAAAAAGACTACACATATGGGGGATGGAATAAGTACTCCAGCTGGTTTATTTGACCTGTCTCCAAATCATTTTTGTTGATATTATACCATTTCATATGATGTATGATCTCACATTTGTAGATTCAGAGGACAGACTTTTTCAACTGATAAATATTTGCACCTTTGACTACATGTAATTTGACAACATGTGCTTTTTAATGATTTATGAACATTGTGGGAATATAACTCCTTGTGTATGAACTGGGTTTTATAAATTAAAATACACATGGCAAGAAAAGGCAAGTGGTGCTCTCAGCATAGCCTCTGGTATCCTCCACAATGTGTCCTAAATAAATAAGCAGCTGGACTGAGTGCTGATCTCTTTTTTCTTTTATTAAACCAACACTAGATAGACAGACAGTAAATAGGTAGAGAGATAGAGAGAGAGATAGATAGATAGATAGATAGATAGATAGATAGATAGATAGATAGGAATCTTTATGGATTGCAAATCAAAAAAAATATATAGTAGACAGTAAGATCATGTGGTCAGGTTGAGATACGATGAGGACATGGTGTAAATTACATATATAGATTATAAAGGAAAAATGTATCAGTTTTGGAGAGAATAACACTTGGTGTTAGCAGATGAAAGAGATTTCAGTATAATAACATGCCAGGAGGTAGAACTAATACTTGTCTCATCCACAGTGATAGAAAATGTGTCAGGCTCAATGGGGATTATAGAGAACTTACTAATATTGAGTTTAAACAAGAGGATAATGCTCAGGGGCATTCTGTGACTTGGAACTGAAGTGCACTTCTTTTAATGAACTCTTTACAAATCTTTTCAGAGGGGCTGATGTACTAAAGAAAAGTGATGCAATGTTAGAACAAACCAACTGCACTATGGAGATCAAATAAACAATCCCAAAAGCTGCATTGATTTCAATCTGGCCATTAATCCATTGATTTCTAGAGACGATGCCAGTGGTTTACTTAGCAAAGCATTCAAGGGGCTGGAATTTCATTTAAATCAATGGGAAAAATTTGGAAAAAAAATGGAAAACCACATGTATTCTGTGAAAGTTCTGGCAAGAACTCAGAGTCACTAGCCTCAGGCGTAACCTTAGTGCTCCACAGCTCCTGCTTTTACCCCCTCTCTCGTGTGCTTACCGTGTCCCCCTTGTCCATATATAATTCATTTTGAATCAGTTCATACTGATCTGAAAATGTCTATGGGCCCCCTAAAATGATTTTTAAAATGACTTACTTTGCCTGTCTCCTCTCCTCTATCTCTTTCATACTCACTCTTCAGCTGCTGAGATGGGTTATTCAAAAGTTATTGTAGCTGGAACTTGCTTTTTCTGTCTGCATTCAAAAGTCTGAAATCTTACTGTTGCTACATCAATCTATCGACAGCTATTGTGAGTGACAATAACCCTCCACAGACTGCTGTAACAGTAGGAGTTCAGTCCATGGAGGTATTGCAACCAGTATATATGTAAGTCAGTAGGAGCTGCAATATTTTATGAATAAAACACCTATTGGTAGTGGAAGTACCCTTGTTTTATTCAACAGGATAAAAACTGCAATATATTTTTCCATATTATGCAATACTATCCCTTTAAGCCCTTAGGTGGTAGAAATGTATCCAAGCCATTTTGAAGTAATATATATGGTGGGATGCCTCTATCATCCACAGAGTTAAATAAATAGCTTGTTATTTTTTTTAACTATACAAGGACCAGTAGGGTGTACAGTACATTGAGAAGCAATGTGTTGCACCTCCAACTGGTCCGTACAGATTAAACAAACGATGTTTCATTGAAGGAATTTGTATATTGGACTGAATAGCATTTATGACATAGAGCAATGTTATATCCACTATTTAAAAACAATGTAAAATCGGGAAAACCAAGAAAAACCCAGGAAAAAATCAGGAAAATCCCAGGAAAAAATTATTCCTTTTCTTAACTCTTTGAGTGCCAGAGGGGTACGTAACGTATTGCTTTACAATGTGTTGCATTTCCCTCTGGCACTCTAAGGGAGAGGAGCTGTTGCCGTTCCAAGCTCTCCTCAGCGGGAGCTGCCATCTTGAAAGGATTTGCATGATTTTCCTCCTTATTAATTTATTCCACTTCGCTGTTGAAAACTGATACGATTTAGCGGACTATAAAAAGATAGGTGATTTTCTATACATGTGAGTAATTAATTAATTATGCAGGCTTTATCAGATAGGTCAGAAAGCAAAGCAATGTACAGATTAGATTCTCCAACTAAAATTTAAAAGCTATAGAAGTATTAAACTGATTGGAAAACTAAAAGCACAAGTGATAGGCAATTTGAATAGATGCTGTTGATGAGACTAAAAGCACTGTAGGTAATGTCCAATTTAAAGCAAAGAACATTTTTGTAGGCGCTGATTTCATCTCTTAATTGTAAGCATGAATCATAGGAGCATACATAAATAATATCTGACATATTATGTTTTGTGGCCAAATTAAAACTTTTGACAAGTGGTGCTAAAAGCAATGCTATACAGTTAATGTTATTGTTAATAAACATATTAATTATCCTGTGGGTACAATGACATTTCTTATTAGACAAATAGTATTTAATGGGAAAACACGCTATTCAGAAATATGCCCTTATCTGCTAAAGTTAGTATTTATTTTTTGACAATGTCATACATGGCTTTCAGCAGTATCTGATTTTCTGTATGTTGACAGAAACACTTTTACTGTATAGGTTGTGTACCTTTAAGATAATATTTACCTAAATCAATGCGTGTGACTGTAATGCCACTGTTAGTATATAAGAATGGAGCATACAAACACTAGCCTGTGACATGGTTTTGACAACACAAGACACTTTATGTATCATCTGTTCATCACGTGTAAAATTGCTTTGGAACTAGGCCAGCAAGAAGTAACCTCAGCAAAAGTGTAATCTCTGTCTTCATCTGCAATGCGTTTAGGATTATATATAAAAAGAAAATGGAGCAATTCAGGAGAATCCAATTACACTTTAAGGAAAAAATGAAAATTAGAATGAAAGAAGCACTGCAACTTTGACAAACTGAGACAAGAGGAGATGCATTTTAAAAGCTCCGCTTTATATTGTTGTCCTTTGGATGCTAGATATATCGATAAAGCGTTGTGTCACATTTCTTTGGAGATGTCTCCAGAATCCAATGGCTTAAAATCATGCTTGTACGTGCAAAAGAAAAGTGGAGGAGTTCTGGGGCAAACCATTTGCACTATAGGGGAGAAGTAAAAAAATCCAAAAATTGCCGTTGATTTAAATGGGGATTTTAACCCTTTGAATGCTAGAGACGTCTCCATGACAAATTTTAGTTCTCCCCTATAGTGGAAATGGTTGTCCCCAGAACTCCTGCACTTTTCTTTTGAACATACATCCCTCTGAGAGCAGATAGGCACAGCAATACTTTGGGGGAGATGCAGTACAAGTCAAAGAGTGCTCATAATGTTGATGTCCTGTTAGAGCAGTGTTGAAGGCACATTAATCGACTGTATCCACTAAAGTATCTTCGACCTCATATCCCCATCAGTCAGACAAAAATCTGCCCACATCGACATCCATCCAACATGCCATCATCAGGTTTACGAATCTTCACTCATCACATTGATAATGGCCTATTTCCATATAGAAATGCAGCATAATGACTAATTTCCATATGGTAATGCAGTATACTGAGCCATTATCATATTCAACGGGGTTTGTTTATATATTAATTTGGCACTTCACCACATGCACTAGACTCCAATAGCAGCCTCTGCTGTCGGAATTCACAGTCTCAACTTTCCCTACCTGAGATTGGTGAAGTTGGGGTCTCCCTGTAATTTCCTATGCAGTAAAATCTCTCAATCAATTAGTAGCATGGAGGGCTGTCGATCCGCTGACAACGTGGAAGGGTTGCTCTCCTCACATATCTCCAGCAATACGACAATCCTGAAGTCTGAGAGCATTCTCTCTGCTTCCGCATTTGGCCAGTAGAGGAGTGGAGAGGATCCTTTCAGCACAGCATCACTCCCTTAACCCTTTCAGTGTTATAGTGATATGCATTGCTCACCCTTGTTGCACTCAAAGGGTTAGAAAAGTACACCAAGGCTGGGGAGTGTCAGGCAGGGTATGTGGGGCTAGCACATCACGTTCCCCATGTTGCCCCACAATACTTATATTCACCATGCTGCCCCACAGTTAAAATGTGACATATGCTGGCAATACACAGTTAAAATTCAAATGCTGCCCCCAGTATAAACTGACAATTGCTGGCCCATAAATTCAACATATGCTGCCTCCCCCAGTAAATTCTGACATATGCTGCCCTATACATTTGACATATGCTGCCTCCCCCAATAAAATATGATATATGCTGCCCCATACATTCAACATGTGCTGCCTCCCCCAGTACAATCTGACATATACTGCTTCCACACAGTTAATTTCCATGTAATATCTGAGTAAATATTAAAAAAAAAAAACGTATTGTGCAGTTTTGTGTTGTAAATAGAAATCAGACCTCAAGTGGGGCATCGGACCCCTCCTGATGCCCTTCTAATTGATCACCTATCCTATAGGGTAGGTTATCAGTGCAGAGATCAGGAAGGCAATCACCTCCTTCCCATACGGACTCCGATTCAAGCCACCTGCTTTCTATCAATGACAGCCTTGAGTTGGTGGATCCTCAAGACACAAGTCGTAAAAAGTAGGTTGTCATAATATGCCAGTTGAGGAGTTCATTCATTAAAAGTGGGGTTGAAAAGGATGTATGGGGCAGCATATGTTGAATGTATGTGGTGGCATATGTCGGATTTTACTGGGGGAGGCAGCATATGTTGAATTTATGGGACATAATATGTCAATTTTTACTGGGGGGGGCAGCATATGTTCAGTTTTAACTGTGTAGGGGCAGCATATGTCAATGACGGGAACATCACCATTGTGTGTTAGCCCCATATACCCTGCCTGACACTCCCCAGCCTTGTTCCCTTTCAGGCAGTGCCCATGGGGATTTGTGGCTGCAAGTAGACAAGGGAACATGTTGGGCGGACAGGCAGTGTACATGGAGGTCTATGGCTACAAGTGGGCAAGGGAACAAGGCTGCAGGGCAGCAAATAACCACAAATGCCCATGGGTGCTGCCTGACCCCCTAGCTTTGTTCCCTTGATAGTGCACAACATGCATGAAGTATGATACAGAGCAGAAGGGATAACTTTGTACTGCATGGTGTACTGCTTTTTAACCCTTTGTGTGCCACAGGGGTGAGCAATGCACATCCCTATGGCACTGAAAAGGGTTAAGAGATTGATGCTGTTTGTAGTGCTGAAAAGATCCTCTCTACTTTCCTACTGGCCAAGTGGGGAAGCAGAGAGAATGCTCTCCGACTTCAGGATTGTCGTACTGCTGGTGATGTGTGAGGGAGATCATCACTTCCACAAGGATAGCAGTTTGTCAACCCTATATGCTAATGCGGACCTTCTCCTAAATTTTAGTGCATATGGTGATGTGTGTCTACATTGAAATGTTGAAGTGCTTTGAACACATCAACAAAATCATATCGATGTTTAGTACACCTCTGCAGCATTTAAGGGGTTAAGAGCTACATTTAAAACGATATGAATTTGTGTTTGTTTCCTATGGTTTTCCCCAGAATTGCTCCACTTTTAGCTTTATACATATGGCATGTAGGACCTTATGAACAAAAGCAAGTCAACTGCACCATGGAGAGATTGATAATTACCCAAACATCTACTGAATTAACCAGTGATGTTAACCCCTTGAATGATAGAGTGATCTCAAATGGAAACCCAGGAGTGATTTTCTAAATGAAAGAAAGGTACCTGGTCACTTTAGTCTTGGTGAGCAAAGTGCCACAAAATGTACAAATAAACTGATAATAGCCATAGATACATAGTTAAATACAAATTTAGGTAGACACAAGCTTGTGAAGTTCAATGTTTGCCACAGTATAACCAAGAAATGGAAAATTATATAAGCCATCCCAACTCCTAAGTGGGTATTACTCTATTTACCAGAATTTCCTGTTTTACCTACTAACACATATACACCCCTACCGAGGTGGATGGGAACATTGAACCAATAACATCAGGGCTTCTTTAGTTTTGAAGAACTGTAGCTTCAGGGTAATGTCCCTAGGTCTCTCGTTTGGTGGCGGCTTTGGGCGTAGGGCCCTATGTACCTCCTCCTCCTGTGTATCTGGGAGCATACACTGAAAGAGGGCCAAAACAAAGTCATCCAAGTTGGTTATCCCTTCAGGTATCCACGTCCAGATTTATAAAGAGGCCAACTAGGCACTGGCCTAGGGCGCCCATTTTTCTGGGTTGCCCCTAGTGGCCCAGTCACCCTCACTTGTTGATCATTTTATCATTTAAAAAAAAAAATGGTTAAATGTGCAGTGTGCCGGTGCGCTACAAAGGATGCCGCCCTTAGCCTCAGCCTGGTGCCTCCTCCCCGCTTGTGACTCTATGACTCACAGTCACTCGATTGCTCCGCCTCCACATGCTCTCTGGAGCAGAGAGATCACAGAGCTCCAATGCGTTGCAAAGCACAGTAAGCACTTAAGAGGTTAAAGGGATAGTAATACTTAAGTATTACTAATTCCTATAGCAAAGTACTACTTAAAAAAACGTATTGCCCCCAGTGTCATCTCTCAAACCTTTATGGTTTGAGAGATGAATGCTTCTAAAGTTGCCCTCTCCCTCCCCCTTCCCCGTAGTCAGCATGCTAGCTGACTCAGGGAAATCCGGTCAGAGATCATCAGGCGGCTCTGCAGCAGAGCCGTGATCGCGTTAACTAAAAAAAAACTTTCACTAAAACGGTCTTCTACGTTTGCTTGCAAGCCAAGCACACACAGAAGACCATTTCAGTGAAAGTTTTCTTTTGTAGTAATGCGATCTGGCTGTGCTGGAGAGCCACCTGAAAGTCATACGACTCTCTTCCTTTCAGTCAGCTAGAATGCTGACTACGGGGAAGGGGGAGGGAGAGGGCAACTTTGGAAGCGTTCATCTCTCAAACCATAAAGGTTTGAGAGATGACACTGGGGGCAATAAGGTTTTTTTAAGTAGTACTTTGCTACAGGGATTAGTAATACTTAAGTATTACTATCCCTTTAAAAGGCCCAATTCAACTAATGGTCATTAGGGGCTGTGCCACTGATCACAAATTCTGTATGCACTGACCAAGGGTTGAAAGCAGTGCAGTGCCCCTCTCTGGGGCAAACCAGGCAATCAAAGAGGAGGGCCCGTTGGGGGTATATACAGCATATATACACCACAGGGAACAAAATACTGTGGGTTACATTATAGCCCTCAAATTCAAATACCAGATTCCCACTGACTGAATTGGGCCTTTTAACCCCTTAAGTGCTTACTGTGCTTTGCAACATGTTGGAGATCTGAGATCTCTCTGCTCCAGATGATTCCAGTGGGAATCTGGTATTTGAATTTGAGAGCTATAATGTAACCCACTGTATTTTGTTCCAGTGGTGTATATATGCTGTATATACCCCCACTGGGCCATCAATGTATATAACATTTTCCTCTACCTCTGGGAAAATTACCACAGTACAGTGAAGAATAAAAATATTGTACAATGGATGTGACCACAAGAGGGTGTGGTTAACGGATGAGTTTGGCTAAGTGAGGGGTGTGGTTAGGGTGGGGCAAAGACAGGGATAGGGGCTCCAGAGGGTGTTGTGCCTAGGGGTGTCTGAGATGTAAACCCGGCCCTGGTAGTGAGGGTCTACTGCCTTGATGCCATCATGGGCCCTTGGAGGTTTATCTATTGTAGAGTTTTTCCTTTCCTGCATACGGCCAAGGTATGGTTCTTGCAGAACAAAAGGAGGGACTGAAAGGGTTAATAAGGGTCTTATGTGTTACTTAATCAGGGGTTACTAAGGGGTTAATGGGTTTCTTACAAGATTTATGCTGAATATGCTTGTCTTTTTGCTCATTACATGTTTATCAGTTGCTTTTCAGCTGTTTTTGCTCTCTATGTTACATTTTGAAGGCCATGCAACACTAATAGAAATGCTGATTATTGCAGACTGCATTAACCGTCACAGCATCAGAGAACGAGCTAGGCAAGTAATAGTGACATAGGTTATTGACACTAATCTGATAGGTCAAAGCATCTTGATCAGGAGGGTGTTTAGGGAACTTCTACTGTTTCCTGACAATGCTATGTGTAACATATAAATACTGATGCAGTGTTAAAATAAATCAGAAGGGATATTGAATTCACAACCTATTGTGTGTGGTTATTTCTCTTCTCCATGCCTGTATATCTGTATCTTTGTGTTCAGGAACAACTATGCAGCTGAAATAGAGTCACCTGGGTCATGCAGCAGTGTAATCTGACCAGAAGAATTCACTCCTACACTTCATAAGGCAATCCTCCTCCTTTCTTGATTCACCTGAGATCTTTCTATTAATAACTGTGGGAAGTATCTGAATAACTATACAAGAATTTAAGAAGTACTTTCTCTTCATAATCTTATATAAAACCACCTTCCACTGTGTTTAATACAATTATGTGCCTAATTCGTGTGACTAAAAATGATGGGAGTAACATGCCTTATACCACATACATGAAATTCCAAAGTTGTTCAAATCTGTAATTTTTTGTTGTATTTTTTTCCCCTATTTTACTCCCAGTTCAGTTTTTAATACCCCATACAAGAGGGAATAATAGGGAACCATCTCACCCATTTTACAGGAATTGCTCTTTCGTATTACTGGTGTTTTATGCAACACCTCCTCCTCCCTATATTATGTTTTTCTGCTGTTTTAACTCTTCCGGCATTTATTTTCTGTTTAGGAGAACCAGATCTTTACAGGTTCATACTCTCGTCTCTATATGTATAATCCACACCAGCTCAAAAATGGAGATTTCAATTTCAAATTTCTTCCAGGTGACCACCAACCCACACCTTCTCTTTAGTGTCACCTTGTTGTAATCTCTCATCTCACCCGTCTTCAGCCCGAGGCGCTGTTTCTTCCCAATCTGAGTTTCCGTTAAGTTGCTCACCACCAGCGTCATTAGGCCTTCAGCCTTTTGACTGTGATTTTCTGGCTTTCCCCTTCTCAGCAACACCAAGACATTGCGGTCGTCTGTGCACAATCCAAACCAGCTATAGGTAAGCACCATCAACAACTTGAGACTATCATCACCAAAGGTACCTCCGATTCTCTGTGACGCTTTCTTATTACAGTCGTCTGTGGACAGATTGACCAACTATAAATGGGGTTTCCTCCATTAATCACCATCAGCCAGTATTTCCCAATCTAGACTTCCATCAACTTCCATTGGGTTAAAACGTCTTATGCTTTGTCGGCTGTAGTGTTCCACCTCCCCCGCTTCTCAGCTATGCTCGATCATCACGGTCCTAGGTCAGCCAGCTGTTCAGTGGCTGCCTCCTAGAGTGTACACATCTATCTCATTATGCTCCCGTGCTGTGTCATCCAAATATTTCTATAACACACACAAGTCATCCTTAAGGAAGATAAATAGTCTAAGGTTTGCTATCACATACACAGGAATCATTAGATATGAAATTAAAGAATACTTAAAGAAGGAAGACACCCCCCAAGCTTTATGTAATGAAAACTTCATCACAGGCGAATATTTTGTCTGGTGAAGAATTAGATATGGTTATTAAACAAATGTCTCCAAATAAAAGTCCTGGGGAAGATGGTTTTCCTTTATTATTTTATAAAAAGATTTATATTCTTCTTAAGCCCATACTTCTTAGAATACTTAATTCCTTCCCCAATCATTTAATTAATCATTCAAATATTAATGTAATATTAATTTTCCCTAGGAAAGATAAAGATTATACATTTTGTGAGAACTATAGGCCCATTTATCTTGTAACCCTCTGAGTACCAGAGGGGTAACCACTACAATGTGAAGCAATGGATAACCCTCTGGCACTAAAAGGGTTAAATGTGGATGTCAAAATTTATTCAAAAGCATTAGCCAACAGATTGAAAAACCCTGTCCCTCATGCGATTTATTTGGACTAGTCTGGGGAGGCAAGGGATAATACCATGAAATTAACAAACTTGATTGTCTGTGGCAATAAAAAAAATAAATTCCTTATTACTATCTATAGATGCTGAGGAAGCATTCAGTAGAGTAAATTGGAACTTTATTAAATACATAAACATATAGGGTTGGGTGAAAATGTATTAGTCTAGTTATGGTCTTATATACAAATACCTCAGATTTGTGATGAAGTAGTTTATTTTGGTCATGTATAGCTTGTAGAATTAGACAAAACTTCAATACTTGAGTGTTACAATTAGAGGTCTGGAATTTCAGAATAAAAATAAGGACAAACACACTGCAGTGAAAACTATAAAACTACAGTTTATTAAAACATGCCATAATTAAATAGGTTATGAAATAAACATCCTGCCAGAGTTCACAAGCGTATGAGAGACATACCTCTAACAGGTGGTAAAAAGTACAAGAAAACTATTGCCAGAGCGAACTCTAAAATACGCAAGATAGGAAAGATAAGAAATAACAAAAGGTACTTATCAACGAGAGAGTCTGGTTACATGAAACCTCATAATAAGATACAGGTGCACAGACAGAGGTGAAAATCAAGTCGCCCTCATTCGTCCCAAAAACAGCTCTCTGAATCTATTGTGTTGATTACAGGTTAAAATACAGATGTCTAATACTTCACATACGTATGCGCTTTGTTACAGAAGGCTGAATAGTGGAGACATCACTGCCTGTTTCTCATAAACACTACATATGTTAGCACCGCCCGCCCCTCTGCTGTTGCCAGCCAAACTGCAGATAATGAACCCCCAACTAACCATGAGGAGATCAACAAAAAAAAAAAACATCCCTTACATTGAGTCATAGTGATTTATAATCAGGGACATATGAAAACCATTTGCTAATGATGTTATTGTCTCCATTTACTCATAACAGAAATTATGAAAGAATTCAACGTTTTTTGATCGTCATACTTCAAAATTAATCCAACTAAATCAATTATATTAATTGATTCATATTTTAATTATTAGCTTTCTTTTAAAACACAGTGCCTTTTAAATTTGAGGTGTTCAACTTTCACAAAAATACAATCAATTTTGTCAGGCAAAATTTATATTTCCTAAGAGAGAAGATAGAATGTGATAAAAAGCATAAATGATTTGCCATTTTCATGGATTGGTTTTATCAATTTTATTAAGATTGCTATTGTGCCAAAGATACTTTTTTCTATTCCTGGCAGATCCAATTTATCTTTCAAATACCTATATCAAAGCAATACAGTGTGTTCTTAGTTTTTTTTTAAAGGCATATAAACCCACTAGGTTAATATTTACTGATATTTATAAAAAGAAAAAAATTTGGGGTGTAGATCTTTCTGATATATCAAGATACTATAGAGACATTTCTTTACCTATTGATTGCATTCAAGGTCTTTGAAAAGTTGGGCAAAACTAACTAAAGATTTACTTCACCATTTAATCTGAAATTGCTTCAGTTGTCATGGTTTACTTATAGAAAAATGTCTGCTTCCAAACTCTGTCTGGGGCCTTTTGTTAAAAAACCACGTTACATAATTGGCTGCAAGTTATTCAAACTCAAATCTTTATTAATTGGAAACAGAATTGCAAACTACTTATATATCAGCTTGTTGATAAAAATATAAAAGGGATAGTAATGTTTCATAAAAACAGCAGCTCCAATTAATCTTAATAGTATTTGAGCCATAGAGAGTGTTATTTCAATATTGTCAGAGTTGTAGTTCAAGAGTAATTGAACGATAAAGTATCCCACCTCCTGCCCGGTTTACCTAGTGTAAGCTACCTCTGGTCTTACTGTGAGAATAATGAAAACCCTGCCCCCTTGACAGGTTTTTCCCTTATGCTAACTGAAGATTGTCCCGCTCTATGATCCACATGGACTCCACCTTGATGTTCTGAGCTGAGCAGTGTTACATCAGTAAAAGGGGCAGGAGGGGGATACTTTATCATTCAATTACTCCTGAAATACAACTCTGACAGTATTGAAATAACACTTTCCATGACCCAAATACTATGAAGATTAATTGGAGCAGCTTTTATTGTGAAACATTACTATCCCTTTAAATTAGACTTTAGTATATCAAACATACTTTGACCTCCACTGTAATGAATGCTGGAAGTATGACCAGGTGGCCTTTTTCATAAATTCCTCTCCAGATAACCTGAGAAATCTGACCATGTGCAAAACTTAGTGTGTCAGGGAGAATCACCCAAATCATTGTATATCTTTAATTTATAATTTGCTTTAATCAGGTGATTTAATGTTTTCTTTACAACGTGAAAGAGTGATCTATTGAACTGGAGACCTCAGTAACAGATCTTGAATGGTCTCAAGCAATTTAGAATACTCTTCATGTATTGATAAACATATTGGCCATTGAAACAAACTTTAAAATAATTTGTAGCTAGTGCAAACTTTTATTCAAGGAATAGGAATGCAATGGGCATATTGGGAACATGCTAAACATATAGTGGACTTATCCAAATATAAGATCCTTTTGGATCTTGATTGTGTTCATAAATATACGTTACCAGATTCCTGATGGTCCCAAAGTGGCTCTGATGATCATTAAAAATCATATTTTCAAGAAAAATTCTGCTGGTTGCATTCTAGCCATTCATCTATTTAATGCAGCTATTTGGAAAATGATAAATGTTATTTCTTTTTGATTGGAAGATTAGATTTAATACTACTATGGTGACTCTAACAAATCTTTTTGTTTAGTGGCATTTGGCAACTTGGCTATCATCAAACTTGTGTGAGGAAGTGGAGCTGAAGCTCCACAATACACTTTGGGTTTCTCAATAGCACTTAGAAACAGATCCCTCCCACATCCACTGTGAGGACCCATCCCTAGCTCTTGGTCCTAATTTCAACACACACAGATAGCTTTGGCCTCTACATGTGGATTCTGGCTCCATCACCCTCTCGGTTTTCTGTATTAGGAGAAGAGACACTGGAATATCAATCCAAACGCAGGAGATATCTCTTGCATCAATTTATTGTGAACTATATTGCATATTATTGCTCCTGTCATCTGATCCTGTGAAGTGGGCAATCAGCCCAAGATGGGCATAATTTGAGTGCAATTTTATTGTTTAATTTTGTTTCCTTGTAATACATTACTACACATAGATAATATTTATTGATGTTCATCTAGTCTGTTTCGTGCTCTGACTGTACTAGAGAGGAAGAATCACCTGCCGCTATGACTGCCATTGTCACTTATTAGTCAAAAGAGGTTTCTATTTATGTATTTATTTATTTAAAACTCCTCCTCAATACTCACATTCCCCACTTGCTATCTGTCCAGGGAACAATTGGCTACCACCAATACTCCTATATAAAGCAACTCCGGCTCATTATCTTTACCTGTCTGCCACTATAATAAAATGCTTCTACTTTCTCTCTTTCTCACTCTCTCTCCTTCACTCTCTCTCAAGAACAGGCTGACAGTATGCAGTACACAGACAAACACTTTTATATGTTAGCATGGGTGGAATACATGAGGGAAATGCTACACTTGGAGCATGGAAACTACATTATTATCATTGATTTCAATGCAATGGAAAAAAATGCACTTTTAGGAGGAATTCACACATGTTTTCACATGTTTCTTTTCTTGTATGTATGTATGTATGTATATCTTTATATGGCACCACACAGTGACACAGAGCCTTACAATAGATGTTTGTTACAATAATTAAGAGGGGATAAAATAAGTGCTACATTCATAGAAACAATAAGAGAGATCCCTGCCCCAAGGATCTTACAGTCTAAACTGGTAATAGGAGACAGACAGCAGGGTATGAGGGTGTGAAGTGCGGAGTGCTGAGTTTGGCCAAAAGTAGTGCATGGTCCTAGTGCTCAAGAAGATAAGATTTCAGGGTAGACTTAAAGACAGAGGGAGATTGTTCAATATGTAGGGAGCGGGGTATGGCGTTCCAAAGGTATGGAGGGGAAAGCAAGAAAGGTTTGAGAAGGGAGAGGTCAGAGGTTATGGCTCGTGCAACAAGAAATGTGTTATGTACTGAACGAAGGAGGCAGCCAGGAACATAAGAGGAGATAAGAGAAGAGATGTAAGGAGGGGTAGAAGTGTGGAGAGCATTAAAGGTGAGAAGGAGGACTTTGTAAGTGATGCGTTGCTGAATAGGGAGCTATGACAGATGCCCAAGAATTATGTGAGCAGGTTCATTTTTTGGGGAGAATGTGGTGATATGTGCAGCCGGGTTTAAAACAGATTGCATAGGTGAAAGATGAGTAGCAGGGAGACCAGTTAGTAGGACATTGCAATAGTCTAGACGGGACAGAATGAGGGCATGCATAAGAGATTTAGTAGTTTGTCGGGAGAGGAATGGGCGTATTTTAGCAATGTTGCAGAAAAGGAAGAAAGATGTTCTAGCCACGGAGTTAATGTGAGGGGAGAAGGAAAGAGACAAATCAAATATAGCCCCAAGGCAGTGTGCTGAGCTGACCGGCTCAATGTCAATTCCATCAACTGTAATGGTGAAGCTGGGTGTTGGGCAAGGTCTTGGAGGGAAAATGAGAGGTTCAGTTTTGGACATGTTTATCTTAACCTAACGGTGTGCCATCCAGGAGGATATGGCCAAGAGGCAGTCTGAAATTTATAACTGGATTTGAGGTGAAAGATCAGGCATGGACATGTAAATTTGGGTAACATCAGCATCTAGATGATACTTGAAGCCAAATGATTGAATAAGTTCACCCAATGAAAGGGTGTACAGTGAGAAAAGTAGTGGACCCAGAACGGAGTCTTGAGGCACCCTCACAGACAGATGGACTGTAGAGGAGGTGTTATTGCCAGAGGACACAAAAAAGGAACGTTGTTAGAGATAGGAGGAGCCATGAAGCAGCTTGGTTTCGGAAACAAAGATTGTGGAGAATTTGAGCAATGGTTAACTGTGTCAAAGGCAGAGAATAAGTTGAGCAGTATAAGTATAGAAAACAGTCCTTTGGCTTTTGCAGTTTGGAGATCATTAGCCACTCTGCAGAGAGCTGTCTCAGTTCAGTGACCACACCAGAAACCAGACTGCAAAGGGTCCAAAAGTTTGCTGAGTTGAGGAATTTGGTTATTTGGGAGAAGACAAGTCGTTCTAAGAGTGAAGTAAGAAGGGAGGTAGAAGGGAACCAGGTTGATAGTTAGAGAGACAGGAGGGGTCAAAGTTAGTCTTCTTAAGTAGAGGTTTAATTTGTGCCTGTTTGAACGAAGAAGGGAAGATGCTTGTGGAGAGAGAGGTGTTGAAAATGTGTGTTTATATAGGTGTAAGGACTTGTGCAAGTGGTTTGAGTAAGTGGGAGGGCAAAGGATCCAAGAAGCAGGTAGTGAGGTAGATAGCAGAAGCTTTTGAAACTTCTTCCTCTGTTACAGAAGTAAAACAATCAAAGTATGATGAAGGGGGCTTGGGGGGAGAGTGTTCAGAGTGTTCGGAGACAGATGGAATAGTCGGAATCTGTTTTTGAATAGATTCCACCTTGTGTTTGATATGCTCTGCAAAAGCTTGAGGTGAATGTATGGTGTGAGAGGAAGCTGTGGAAGGATGGAGCCAGGAGTCAAACACTGCAAAGAGACAGCGAGGGTTAGATTTGTTTTTGTGGATTAGTATGGTGTAGCGTTCCTGTTTAGCTTTTGATAAAGTAGAATGTAGGCAGGACAGCAGAAGAACGTAGGAAGCAGGTGTGGGAGTTGAGCCAGGGCAGTGGATTGACTTGATGACTTTGATGTTGCAAGGAGAGGAATGAGTTGTAGGAGTTAACAAGAATGTCTGTTTCAGAGATAGGTAAGATAGAGGAAAGATTGGAGTTAAGTGAGGTGCTCATCCCAGAGAGATCAAGTGAGCGGGTATCCCTTATAAATCTGTTGGGGGGAGGGATGGGAGAAGAGGCAGAGTGAGAGAGAGAGAAGAATATATGATGGTGGTCTGATAGACGGAATGGGGAAACTGTGAAAGAGGAAAGATCCAGGCTCTTAATAAGACAAGATCCAAGCAGTGGCTAGCTTTGTGAGCTGCACAGTCAATCCACTGCCAGAGATCAAGTGAGGAAGTTAGCTTTAGAAGACAGGAAGTCCAGGGGACAGAGGGGTCGTCAATAAGACAGTTAAAATCACCCAGAATAAGGACAGGATTGTTAGTGGAGAGAAAGAAGGAGAGCCAGGATTCGAAATCTGAGAGAAAGTTTGAAGGAGAAGAGGAGTTAGCAGATGGCCTGTATATTACAGCCATGCACATAGACAGAGGGTAATAGAACTGGATTGTATGTACTTCAAAAGAAGAAAAGAGCACAGATGGTGAGATTGAGAGGGTCTGGAAGTGGCAGAGTGAGGAGAGGAGGAGACCTACTCCCCACTCTGTTCAGTAGAGCAAGGGGTGTGGGAGAAGCAGAACCCTCCATAAGAGAGTGCACCCTCTATAGCTGTGTCCTGTGCAGACAACCAAGTTTCTGTGAAAGCAAACAACTGCAGTGATTGCTCACAGAAACAATCATGAATGGGGGTTGTCTTGTTAACTATGGAGAGGGTATTCAACAGAGCACAGGAGAAGAGGAGAAAGGAGAGTGAAAGAAGAGGAATGTTTATGAGTTCTGAGGGGTTGGAACCCTTCATGTAGCATTGAGAGGAAATGATAAACAGTGGTTGATAACAGGTGGGTATGGGGTTTGGGCCTGGATTGGGAGCAAAATCCCCCAGCAAGCAGAAGGATAAGACAAAGGGCAGAAATATGGCAGTGGGGCTTATATTGGTGTTTTGGAATAGGGAATGCAGAGGGAGAAGGGGTTAAAATCTGGAGAAGTGTGTGACAGCAGACAGGTGTGATGGGGAGGAGAGACAGGGAGATGTGGAGGCAGTTTGAAAAGTCAGGAGGAGAGCTGAAGTTAAGAAGAATCCTAGGGAGCACTGAACATAAAACAACAAAGTAAATAGCAATTGTTAACATGGTAAATCAACTTCTGATGTCAGAGAAAAAATGTCTTTGTTGATGATCTTCCTACTGGTGCTCTTTACAGGTAATGCAGGAGTTCTTGTGCCTTCTGTGTTGCCCTCGTTGTTGAACTCAGTTGTTAAACTCTTGCAGACACTTTAGAAATAGGCAGGTAGGAAAGGGATACCAGTGCTCTCCCCAGCCAAATGCTCTCCACCTGAGTTTGTCCAGATATATAGGCCCACAAACAAGTGATTAGCAATCAAACTATTAACACGTCAAGGGATTGAGCAAAGTGCTGAGAGGAAGCTGAAGGTGGGACAGGTAGTTAACTCTGCAGGTAACCTAGTCAGACAGACTATGAGCTAGCAGTGTTGATAAGTTAGAAACACAAGAGGTTAATAGAAGGCAGATAGATTTCTGTTCATGCTCCAGATATTACTTCCTGCAGATGCACCAGGCACACAAGAGGTTAATAGAAGGCTGATAGCTTTCTGTTCATACCCCAGACATTGGTTCCTGCAGATGCATCAGTCACACAAGAAGTTAACAGAAGGCAGATATATTTCTGTTCATACCCCAGATATTGGTGTCTGCAGATGCACCAGGCACACAAGAGGTTAATAGAAGGCAAACAGATTTCTGTTCATACCCCATATATTAGTTCCTGCAGATGCACCAGGCACACAAGAGGTTAATAGAAGGCAGGTAGATTTCTGTTCATACCCCAGATATTACTTCCTGCAGATGCACCAGGCACACAAGAGGTTAATACAAGGCAAATAGATTCCCGTTCATACCTGTGGATGAGAAGAGATATGTGTCACACAATAACCCAGTTGTTAAACTCTTGCAGGCACTTTTGAGGTAAAAAGTATGGCCCAAGTTTAATGTATTTACCCATTAATAAATATTTATACAAATGTACTATATGAATATTTTACAAGAACATTGGTCCTGTTTGCTAATTAACAGTCTTGGCCTAAATTTCTAATAGAAGTGAATGAACCAATGCCTATGAATAATTTTTGCCCAGGGGTGGAATAGCTTCTCAGCAGAAGCATTAGAGGATAACTCATATAAGACTATTCAAAACATGACATGATATCAGTAATAAATAAATTAAAAGTGATTTAAAGCTGCTGAAAAAGTTGGTTCTTTATGAAAGATTATATTAATAATAAAGGATAATACTATTCATATGCAAAATTCCAAAATACAAAACTAAAATAGGAGAGCTACACTGAACTTGGAGAACAGTATAAAGATCAAGATATAAACAATAATTCAGTACTCACTTGTCTCACAGTACCTGGCTACCATGTGTCATAACTGGTTGTAAAGCCAGCGGGGATGGATGATGCTGGTTCTCCCCGCAACGGAACCCAACGGTTTGGCATCAAATATTCGATGTGAAATGTATATAAAATATATTCATACTATAAAGTGAACGACAGACCAGATATAATAAAAATATATATAAAATTTAACCCCTTCCCGTCCGGTGACATACCCGGACCGTCACGATGGTCCGGCGCTTAAGGACAAGTGACAGTCCTGATACGTCACGTACTATTACTCACCACGCTCCTACAGAAGCGTGGTGAGTAATACCGGGGACTGAATTTCATCGCTCCAAGACCGGAGCGATCTCTTTCAGTCCGTCCGTTCGGCGTGCCGCCCCACGTGATCAGTCACGTGGGGCGGCATGCCGAAATTCCCTATCTGGTCCTTAAAGGACCACACACTCCGGGACCGCTGGTCGTTAAGGGGTTATTAAAAATGTAGAAACAATCCTCAAATCCTCAACATGTTTTGTGGCTCTCCTGCCACTTCATCAGGAGGAATACAGTGTAAAATATGTCTTGTGGCTCTCCTGCCACTTCATCAGGAGGAATACAGTGTAAAATAGGATATCCTATTCTACACCGTATTTCCAGATATCCTATTTTACCCTGTATTCCTCCTGATGAAGTTGCAGGAGAGCCACGGAACGTGTTGAGGATTGTTTCTACATTTTTATTAAATTTTATATAGATTTTTATTATATCTGGTCTGTCGTTCACTTTATAGTATGAGTATATTTTATTTACATTTCACATCGGATATTTGATGCCAAACCACTGGGTTCCGTTGCGGGAAGAACCAGCATCATCCATCCCCTCTGGCTTTACAACCGGTTACGATACATGGTAGCTGGGTACTGTGAGACAAGTGAGTACTGAATTATTGTTTATATCTTTATTTTTATACTGTTCTCCAAGTTCAGTATAGCTCTCCTATTTTAGTTTTGTGTTTTTTCAAGCCCCATTGGGATCATTGGAAGGATCAAGCATATGAAAGATTGTGATATCTGTGTGGAGGCAGTTCAATATCCTCCACAAGTCTGCATTGTCATCGGTATCTACCCATGACATGTTTAAAATGTGAGTAGAATCTACAATTGTTTTAAATTGCTACATATCCTTTAAACGCCTGCACAATAAGTCTCTCCCCTGTTTCTTCAAAATTCCAAAATGCCTCTGAAAGCTGTTTGGTAACTAACTAGGGCTTATCAGTCCCTCAGACATGGTGGCAGAATTCCTCCATTAACCTTAAACCTTAGCGATAGATCCACCTGACATTACTTCAGGTCTCAGTCAGAGTGGATCACTGGTGAAACATTGACCAGCTGTACCATGGGGATAAAGGCAATTCCCCAAATTCCAAATTCATTTACATTCAGTTTTTAACCCCTCTAGCAGCATTTTAAAAACCTCATTAAATCAACAGGGATTTGTATTTGTTGCTCTGGTACGGATGCTTTATTCCAGAATTACTCCAGTTATTAGTTCATCAGCCTCATTTAGTTAACTGAACTACTATGTACTGATCATGGGCTGGATTCTATTACAGGTGCTAATTTTATCTCTGCTTTTATCTCCAGTTTTACTGATAGACTTCAGTAGGAAAATATTTGATAAAACGGGAGTTAACATTTAACACCTGTAATAGAATCTAGCCCTGCAAGAGTAAGTTTTTACCCTTTTGTCAGAATTGTCCCATAGTATATGTCGCTCTACATAAAATGTTTCTATTCATGCTGTTTAAGATTTGTGCTGGGCATGGATGAATCTGACTATATGTCAGTGTAGTTACTAGAAGATCTGAAGCCTTTGATGTAGACAAATCTGCTTTTAATCAGCTAAATGCAATGGTTTGACATTGATTGCAAAATTGTATTTTTCCACAGATATTTGTTAAAATCCCCAAGGCATGTAATGCCCATATACAATTTAAGTAGATTTTAGTGTGTCAAAGAATAAATAAGGGATTTTGATCAAAATGTTGGTTTGTACAGATGTTTAACATATGACACATACTGTCCCATGAAAAAAGTGGTCACTGCTTCTGTGTATTAGCTGCAATGATCAGCAATTTTATAGTAAAAAAAAGACTAGCACAAGAGATGGAAACATTCAACTGAATGAGAAAATGTTTATGTCTTTAAAAGAAAGAGAGAATATAAACACAGTAAACCAATGAGAATTGTAACAATTGTTAGATTGTAACATGATATAAAGGAAATTGAAGTATTCGCTCTTGATCCTTTAAATACAAATAATTTTATATTGTTAAAAATCTAAAAAAGAAACTTTTCCTATCAAAATTAAGTGTTTTGGATTTGCTGTGTCCCTCATACAGTAAGGGAATCAATCTATCTGTCTGTCTGTCTGTCTGTCTATCTATCTATCTATCTATCTATCTATCTATCTATCTATCTATCTATCCATCCATCTAGGCTTTGCGATGTGTCTGCATGCAGTTCTTTTTGTACTTTAAAAGGTGTTTGTCAAAGAAAAAAAAATATGCTGAATCGTAATTAATAAAATGCCTCCAAGTACACTTTATAGCAATATAGTCTTAACAATAAATGTCACATAGTTAACTGAAATATTACAAACACAAATAATGTGACAGGTGCTCTATCTAGATTCACTCACCAAAAAGATAACTAAGACAAGGGCAGCTACTATTCCACTAGGATCCTAGACTGGATGATCACAAAAAGCAAGAACTAAAAATGTAAGAAATGGGAGAGTGCACTAAATAATTATATATAAAACTAGCAGTGTGGGAAGGAGTTGCCTGTTTCTTTGTTTTTAAAACAATAGATAACACTTTGAGTGTCAGAGGGATACACAAGGCATTGCAATGCATTGCATTCCTCCCTGGCACTGAAAGGGTTAATTTGAGCCTCAGTGACACAGAAATGTGTATATATTATGCATACTGTATATACAGACTCCACACAGAGAAGTGTATATATTACATATATGAATGTACACATACACGACTGTATATAAAATGTATGTTAATGTAGACCCTGTACACACAGGAGTATAATGTATATTAATGTACACATTGTACACACAGGAGTATATATATATATATATATAGTATATTAATTTACACAGTGTATATATTAATATACATAATATATACATGCATGTGTGTGTGTGTACATTAATATACATTATATATACAGTACTGTGTGAGTCAGCCTTACATTAACTCTTTCAGTGCAAGTGAAGTACGCTTTGCAATGCATTGTGTACCCCTCTGCCACTCAAACGGTTATTTCATTAGTTATTGGTTTTTATTTCTGTATTGGTGTCTGGGGTGCATTTTGGTCTTGGTGTGAAGCCTGAGGTTCTCTATATTCAGAGTGTAAGTCATGCACTGGGTAATGCAAAATAGTATCCAGTAAGGGGTATATTGTCTGTATTGTTATACCATATGGTGAGGATAGTGGTGTCTGTGGTTGACTACTGGCTTGGTGCAGGGTGTGAGACTGTCTATATTTTATGCGGGACACAGGTCATACACAGGGCAGTGTACTGCAGTTTCCAAAGAGGGATATATTGAACGTATTTTGATGTAGGTACGTTGAGATTTTGGATGGAGGAGAGATGACAATGATTGGTAAACTGTGAGTGATCCAATACAGACTATCCTCTGACACTTATGTCTTACAAGTTAAACAGGCCACGACTCCCAGAATCCTTGGCTTCTAGGGCTGGCTATGAACTGCATTTGTAGTGAAAATTGGCAAATGATGCATTGATGCAAATATGTCCCTTAGCAGAAGAGAAAAATGTGAGTTTGGCTTTCCAAAACCCATCATGACACATGATGAACAGCAAAGCAGTTTGTCAGTAGACATGTGCAGGGAACAGAGGAAATGTATGATACAGAGATGTTTACCTACATTATATGTTAAAAACACTGATACATTAACATACCTGGGAACTTTTTCTTCTGGACTTCCCAGAGGGGGAGTCCTCTGGTGCTGCTGGGGAAGTCAAATTATGCTATTTGTGTATATCACTCTGGCACTCAAAGAGTTGATGTGATTTGCAGACTGTGCTATGAATGAGATGAAGTGGGTGGAGGCTTTGTGGTTTTGAAGGGACTATTTCACTCCAAATACCATGTCATTACACATGTCTGAAAGAAACATAGATGCTGGATGCAAGTGGGTGCCGGAGACACAAAACAGCTGGGTAAATCAAACTACAGAGATAGTGTACATCTCCAAAACCACTTGGGATGGTTTTCACAATAAAAAGTTAAGTTTTGGATGTGTGCATTCCGCTGCGAGGCTGCATTAACGGGGGTATTACATATCATGCCTGGCACTGAAGGGGTTAAGTGAAAGTGGGGGAAGAAACAGAAATACAAATGAACCCATGTAATTCATTGCAAATAAGTGTGGCAGGCAAAGGGTTACATTTCAGTTACATGGACCTATTATGAAGGTGGAAGGGAGAGCGATACCTTTTTGCCTCTCCTCCTGACAATGGTGGAAAGCAAAGTCCATAGGTCCACTATTCCTACACATGTCGGTTGTAGGCATTTGGCCACTACAAGATGCATACTGGGCTTGATTCTATTACCAGCGCTAAAATAAAGCAGCCTTTGTTTTTTTTTTCAGTTTTTGCTATCCTATTACCCAACTTGTGAAACCAAAACCAGCGGTAATTATACTTACCGCCAGTCTACAAAAAGCCTATAGGAAACAACTAAAAACAACGTGCAATTACTATCTTATTACTCACGCTCAGTCTTACCGCCTGTTTTGTAAATTACATTTAACCCTTTGAGTGCCAGAGGGGTATGCAACGCATTGCAAAGCAATGCGTTGCGTACCCCTCTGGCACTTAAAGAGTTAAGTCAGAAATTCTGCGCCTCAGAGGTTGAGGAGTAGAAGCCATAATGACAGTTTCAAAACCATCGTTGTTTGAACAAAAGCAGTGTAGAATACAGTATACAGCACAGAAATCCGAAAAAGTGCCCCCTTCGACATATTAACCCCCCCTTTTAAATGTCAACTTGCAGTGCTTTCTTTCTCCACTTTAATTCGACTAATATTGTTCACATTCCACATTTTAACCCTTTCCCTTCAAAATTTGACTTACAGTACTTTCTTTCACCACATTAATTTGACAAATATTATACATTTGACATTTTAACCCTTCCCCTTGAAAATTCGACTACAGTGCTCCCATGGCTTTCTTTCACCATTTCAATTTGACAAATATTGTTCACATTCAGCATTTTAACCCTTCCTCTTTAAAATTATAGTGTTCCTATGACCTTCTTTCTCCATTTTCATTTGAATAATATTGCTCCCATTCAACATTGTTTACTCTCCAATTTTACTGCAAAATACAGACTATGTGTCACAGTGATTCCTGTACAAGAATGTATAACTTGCTGTGCTAAGTGTGAAAGACCTCTCACTCCTACTATTTGATGACTAAACCCATTTGATGTGTTAATGCTACAGTAAGAAGTGATACTAACCCCTCCTTTAGTTTTGTAAGGAAGGTTACAGAATAAGTGTGACCCAATTTACATAACAATGAGTGAAACTATTCTAAAAAGGGGTTTTGCCATCAAATAGTAGGAGTGAGAGGTCTTTCACACTTAGCGCTGCAAGTTATATATTCTTGTACAGAAATTGCTGTGACACATTGATAGAGTGCCCCCCCTTCGACATATTAACTCCCCCTTATGAAAGTTGACTTAAAATGCTTTTTTTCACCTAATTAATATTAATATTGTTCACATTCTACATTTTAACCCCTTCCCCTTGAAAATTTGACTACAGTGCTCCCATGACTTTCTTTCACCATTTAAATTCAACATTTTTCTTCTCCTATTTTTTTCGACATGCCCTTGTATCTTATATTGCAGGATTAACCCTATGAGTACCAGAGAGGTAGCAGCACATTGCAATGTGTTTGCTACCCATCTGGAACTCAAAGGGTTAAAAGTATTAGTGGAAACAGTGCTCCTCAATATTACATAAACCTATATCTTGATTCTAATGAGTAGCCTAAACTCTATTTTATGAGATCAGCTCTTAGTAAATAATAGGGATCTAACTTCCATTATCTTTTTGAGCCACCCTTACACTGCCGGTTGCTTGTGAACCCTGGGCTATAGAAGCCTCAGAGTTCTCACAGCCAGCGTGTGTATGTATGGCTTGCTGCCAGAAGCCGACAATAATACCCTTGCAACAAAGTATTCTTGAGCACACTGACTGAATACTTTGTTGTAAGGGTAGATTGGAACTTATTGTCGGCTTTTGCCAGTGCAGTTAACAACATCAGCACTGTGCAGAATTTATGAAAAGTCAGTGAGAAGGGGAAAGAAGGGAACGCTCCTTGTCCCAATCGCTCTGATGACACACATGAAACACAGACACCATGATATTTATGTCAAACATGTTAAAGCCAAACACCCACCACAGAAATCAAACACCACTGTTGCTGTACCCCCTGAATCTCCAGAAAGGCAACAAGAGATGAGGTGGAGATCAAAGAGGAGAAAGAATAGAGCAACCCAGGCAGAGGCTGGAAGTTTGATGACGAGTGAAACAACTAGCTCGCCATCACCTTCTTGCTCTAGGGTAACTACATCTTCTGCCAATCTGCCCTGTTCATTGTTACCTCCCCCACCAAATGATAGCCACTCTGTAGATATTAGGATGTGGCAGTTCCTATCCATCCATTGCACACTGTGTGGTGCACTGAGCACACATGGCAGTGTGGTGGAAGAAAATTGCAAGCAGGGCATCAAGCAGTATCTGAGGAGATTTCATCCCACAGAATATGCTAAGTTGGTAGCAGGGAGGGTTCATCATTACTATTAAACTGTCAGCAAGATGTCATGTGTCTTTAGCGGGGTGTGGACAAGGAGCATAGTGACAGCAGCAGTACTTGGTTTCTGGTGTCTGTTAGGGACCAGGAACCAGACAGACACAAAAATGTAAAATGCAAAAAACCTTTATTGAAATAACAAAAGCAAACAAAGCAAAATCGTGAACCAGAAGCGTAAACCAAAAGACAAGCCGGGGTCAGGAACCAAGACAGGTACTCAGCCAAGCCAGGGTCAGGAATACGGAGATCAATGATGTCAGGAACATGGCCTGGAGTCAGGAACCAGAGGCACGTCAGAGGAAGCCAGGTCATGTACAGATAATCAGCAACTCAGGATAATATGCTTGCAGCCAGAATCAGACACAAGGGCAATCAGGAAGTGAGCCAAGCTGCTTTAAATACCTTGGGAGGGTTGGCTGATAACAGTCAGGTGAGCAAACACGGAGAGGTCAACTGATTCAGCCTGATTCAGGAATGTGAAGGCAGCAGAAATGCATAGCAGAGCACTGGATTAGCTCCGACAGCAGAATCAAGCAGCAGTATCAGTGTCTCCCTTAGAGGCTAAGTTTTCCTGTGCTTCCTACCTCTGTAAGGCCACCAGACGGCATGGCCTCTGGCCACTTCCTCATTGCTGACATCAGGTAACAGGCACTAGCACTGACGCCTGTTTATGTGCCTATTCTGGCCTAATTGGGTCCCACCTCCTTCTACTCCTTTATAAACCTGCTTGGGCCTGGGAGTCGTTACCCTTACGTGGTGTTCCTGCTCATTACTCTTGCTCTCCATTGTGACCCATGTTTGCCTGAGAATCTCGCTCTGTGTATGACCCCGGCTTGTCTGACTACCCACATTGGTTCTGACCTGTGGCTCTGGCTGACTACTCGCTCTGTGTATGACCCCTGCTTGTCTGACTACCCACATCGGTTCTGACCTGTGGCCCTGGCTGACTACTCGCTCTGTGTATGACCCTGGCTTGCCTGAACAGTGACCCTGGCTACCCCGCTCAGTGTAGCCTCCGGTTGCCTTTCCTGTGGGCCTGGTTACTTTCGCTCCTTGTAGTGCTCGGTTTGCCTGACCAGTGGCCCTGGCTCCTACTTGCTCAGCATAGTCTCCGGTTGCCTGACCAGTGCCCTAGTTACTTTCACTCCGTGTAGTCCCCGGCTTGTCTGACCTGTGACTTTGGCTGCCTACTCGCTCCCTACACTATATGCTTGCCTGACCTGTAGTCTCGATGTCTCCTGGCTCTGGTCTGCTCTCGCTCTCTGTTGCCTCTATTTGCAGACCAAGCGGTTACTTAAACATATTCTACCATTCTTCTGTTGTCCCACTTGAGCCACCTCCCTAGTCTCAAGATCTTGATTTGTGCAGTTGAATATGTCTGGGGTTCTGTGTGGGCTCTACCATTATTGCTGTTATAATAAATAAAGGTGGTTATATTTTTTCTTTGTGTCTGTCCTTCTTTGCCTGATTGCCGTGACAAGCAGAGTAGAGCAGCTCAGCCAAACCTTGACAGTACCCCCCTCAACGACCCCCCCCCACAAACACGGGGTAGGACCAGGTTTATGGGTAAAGCGTGCATGGAAAGCACGGAGGAGGGCTGGGGCATGCACATCTGCGGCTGGAACCCATGAGCGCTCTTCTGGACCGTACCCCAAGAAGGTAACCTGTTTGCGGTGGAACTCACACTTTTCTCATTTGCAAAATAGATTATTTTCTCTTAATTTTTGCAGAACTTGGGCTACATCTGCATGGTGGCTTTCCATGGAGGAGGAATGGATCAGAATGTCGTCTAAATATACCACCACGCATTGTTGGAGCATGTCCAGGAAGGACGTCATTTAATAATTCCTGGAAAGCCGCAAAAGCATTGGAGAGACAGAAGGGCATTATGAGGTATTCATAACGCCCTGCTGCTGGTGTTAAACGCGGTTTTCCATTCGTGGTCCTCCTTTATCTGTACCAGATTGTACCCCCCTCGCAGACTGAGCTTAGTGAACACCTTGGACCCTTTTAATCAATCAAATAGCTCGGTAGTAAGTGTAATTGGGTTGACATTTTTGACCGTGATACGGTTGAGCCCCCCGTGATCGATACAGGGTCTCAGTCTCCAATCTTTTTCTTCACGAAGAAGAAATCAGCCCCAGAGGGAGAGGATGACTTGCGGATGAACCTCTGGGACAGCGCATCCGCAACATACTCCTCCATGGCCTCATTCTCAGTGACATAAAGAGGGTAGACTTGACCTCGAGGAGTTATGGCACCCGGCTGCAACTCAATAGTACAATCATATGGGTGGTGAAGCTGGAACTCACCAACCCGGCCCTTATCAAATACATCCCAGAACTCTTGGTACTCTTCAGGTAGTGAAGAGACAGGGTATGTAGTTAGCACCTTCACCACTTTTGCTAGACATGTCTTGGAACAGTTGGGTGACCATGCCATGACTTTGGCCCTTACCCAATCAACCAAGGGATTGTGTCTGTGCAACCATGGAAAACCCAGGACCACAGGATAGTGAGGAGAGTGGATCACCTAGAATTTTAAAGTTTTGTGATGGAGAGCTCCTACAGCCGTAGATAAAGGAACGGTTTTATGGGTGACCTGTGGCAGCTGTAGGGGTCTGCCATCAATCACCTCATTGGCAAGTGGACTAGTATGGAGCTGCAATGGAATGGAGTGCTTCTGGGTGAAGGCACTGTCGATAAAGAGGCCCGCAATAAGTGCCTCTGTAATAATGGAACATGCTCCCCAAGAGAGACCAACAGAAACTAGAGGTTTATCCTTCTGGATAGCCGGGGACACTGAGACGCCACCTAACGTCTGTCCCCTATAGGACTTTAGGTGCGGGAGTTTCTAGGACATGTGGGGCAAGTTTGTAGCATATTCCCTGCCTTACCACAGTAAAGGCACAGGCCCTCCCTCCTCCTAAAGGCCCTTTCAGCAACCGAAAGGCGAGTAAACCCAAGCCGCATGGACTCCACATCACCCGAGGTCTTGAGACTAGGAGGAGTGGGAAGAGAGGGAGGCACCTGTGGGGATGAAAAGCTCGGGGCTAAGTGGATGGGATGCCTTCTCAGGCGCTTCCTGAAGGTAGGTCTCTCATGGAGATGGGAGACAATCAAGATGCAATATGAGACCAGTTCCTCTAAATCTGTTAGGGACCAGGAAGCAGACAGACACAAAAGTGTAAAGTGCAAAACACCCTTATTAAAATAACAAAAGCAAACAAAGCAAAATTGTGATCCAGAAGCTTAAACCAAAAGACAAGCCGGGGTCAGGAACCAAGACAGATACTCAGCCAAGCCGGGGTCAGGAATACAGAGATCAGCGATGTCAAGAACAAGGCCAGAAGTCAGGAACCAGAAGGCACGTCAGAGGAAACCAGGCGATCAGGAACGCAGCAGAACCCTCTTGCAGCCAGAAGCAAACACAAGGGCAAAAGGAAGTGAGCCAAGCTGCTTTAAATACCCTGGGAGGGTTGGCTGATAAAAGTCAGGTAAGCAACCACAGAAAGGTCAGCTGATTCAGGCTGATTTAGCAAAGGGAAGGCAGCAGTAATGGATAGCAGAGCACTGGATTAGCTCAGACAGTAGAATCAAGCAACAGAGTTAGAGCAGCTCTGCCAAACTTTGACAAAATCTCTGAGGAGGTCCCGGACTGCAATCTCATCTTTAACTGTGTCCGAAAGCCCATTAGAGGAATCCACGAGAGCCTCATTGTTCTAACAAACCTCGGCTGCCAGGGTACGAAACTCTATTGCATAATCCGAAACCGTCCTCGTACCCTGCTGGATGGACATTAGTTGCTTGGCAGCTGAGGTGGAGTGGCCTGGTACATCAAATAACCTTTTAAAGGATGCCAGAAACTCAGGGTAATTGTACACTATAGGTTCTGCGTCTCCCAAAGGGGATTAGCCCATGCCAAGACCCTGTCAGAGAGTAAGGAAATCACAAGGCCCACCTTACTCCTATCAGACGGAAATGTCTGTGGTACCATCTCCAGGTAGATACCGACCTGGTTCAGGAAACCTCTGCACTTGTTAGGGTGACCCCCATAACGCTGGGGAAGTGGGGCGGACCCAGTCATGCCTCTAGCAACATTGGAATCACCATTGGCAGCAGGAGCGGCAGCAGCTATAGGGGCGGCCTGCGCCGGGGGTTGCTGAGGTGGTGGCGCCAGATGCGCAGTACGGAGCAACAAAGTCTGGAGGGATAATGCAAACTGGTCCTAGCACTGGTCTATCTGGTCCAGCCTGAAAAAACATTAGGTGGATTGCCTGCGCCTTCCGAATTCATGGCCCTTGTATACTGTTAGGGACCAGGAACCAGACAGACACAAAAATGTAAAATGCAAAGCACCTTTACTGAAATAACAAAAGCAAACAAAGCAAAATCGTGAATCAGAAGTGTAAACCATAAGACAAGCCGGGGTCAGGAACCAAGACGGGTACTCAGCCAAGCCGGGGTCAGGAATACAGAGATCAGCGATGCCAGAAACAAGGCCAGGAATCAGGAACCAGAAGGGATGTCAGAGGAAGCCAGGTCATGCACAGATAATCAGCAACTCAGGATAATGCGCTTGCAGCCAGAATCAGACACAAGGGCAATCAGGAAGAGAACCAAGCTGCTTTAAATACCCTGGGAGGGTTGGCTGATAACAGTCAGTTGAGCAGACACAGAGAGGTCAACTGATTCAGCCTGATCCAGGAAAGTGAAGGCAGCAGTAATGGATAGCAGAGCACTGGATTAGCTCAGACAGCAGAATCAAGCAGCCGAGTAGAGCAGCTCAGCCAAACCTTGATAGTGTCATGGTGTTTGGATAGAGTTGTGCCAGGTGTTATTTACCACACATACTGTGCAGTTGATGATGAAAGGCACAGTTCCTGCTCTCAAGGGAAAACTTTCTGTTCTAGTAACAACACACCCATGATTTTGAAGGAGGGGCAGGTGAGAAGAATTATTAGCCAACTTCTTATTTTCTCCATATATACTTGAAGTGGTGGGGGCTAGTTATGGTGCTGCTACTGCCTCATGCACATCACTGGAGCTAGTCGTGGCAAGTTGAACCTTGATCATCCATCACCCATGTTACTGCTTTTGTTGATCTCATTCCCTTTGAGCTGCCTAATCATCCTGCTGCTTAAACAACTCAGCAGCAGCAACAGCAAGAGCAAGAACAGCAGTTAAAAATTCTGCATCTACAACAGGACAACCATTGGCCAACACAATATGACCTGCTGGCACTAGGCCAGTAGGGCAATTTTTTCTCACGGCTTGTACTTTAAAATAAAAAAAAACATAGGCCTACAAAAAATAAACAATTTGTGGGAGTTTGTTTCTAACAAGCCTACGTTCTACAAATCAATGTTCCCTCAGGGCTTGGGCCTCTACCAACAAATCTTACAAATCCTCCTCTACAAAGTACTCTGTCACTTCAAGTATCAGTCTACCCCAGTGGAAGCTTATGTCAGGGGGTCCCCGTCTCTATCCCTTTACATTTTGTGCCTGGTCTGCTCTTCAATCTTAAAAACAAAATAGTGCATACATTCCTCCTTACAATTTCTTTTATTCAAATCCAACTTAAATTTCATTCTTTTTACATTCCAATATTAAAAATATATTTAATTTTAAAATAAATTATTAACAGCAGTGAATTTCAACTACCCATTTGTGCTATATCATGTTTGTCACCATCATTAAATAGTAGATAACAAAAGATTGAACTCAAGCAGGCCACTCCTGCTGCAGCATGATATGGAATTGACACTTTGTAGAAGAACCATATTCATAAAGACAAAATTATTGGTCTTGAAAAGATTATGCTTGGATTGAACATAAGAACATGTCATTTAGATTTTCAAAGCAGGTATGATAAATTGTCTTACATAGTTCTCAGAACAGTCTTATGTCTATCCCTGGTATTTTTAAATTTTTTACTGCATTATTCCCTACCACTTCTGTTGAGAGACTGCTCTATGAATCTATCACCCTTTCCATAAAGCAGTACTTTTGCACATTACTTCTTTCGCCCTTCCACTTTAGATCATGGCCTCATTTTCTAGTATTCCTCTAATATTCCTTTTTCTCTTAAAAATGCTTCCTTTCAGAACATTATTAAATCCTATAATATAGTCAAAGGTTTCTATCACATCATCCCCTTTTCCAAATCTATTCCAAGCTTTACACATTAAAGTCTAGGGCCTAGATCCTATTACCCCCAACCTCAAGCATGGTAAGCAATGCAATTACCTGTGCTATTAAGAAATTCTGGCTAGAAACCCCCCACCTCGGGTGATAATGTTGCGGGCATTTTTGCCCATTGACCTATAACAAAACGAGACCCACTGTAACGTGGGAAAATCCGCACCCAGTTTTTTGGATGAAGAGTCCCTTAACACATCTCAAAAGAGCCGATGCAGGAATTGAACATGAAAAAGTCACCAGTGGATGTATTGATATGCAGCCCTAAGCTCCATATCACTACATCCAAAGCAATCCCATAATGTGTGAAATGTTAGCAGAATATGCTTAACCCACTGGCACTCACAGGGTTACTCAAAGTTAAAAAATAGCCTTTGACAATAAACACAGTAATTCTGATGTCCAGCACCCTGGTCAGCTACTGTCTGTTTTCTTCTTCAATATTCATTCTTTCCTCTGTAATCTTCTGTCTTCTCTCTTCTTTCAAATCTGTACTGTAAAATAAAAAAGTCAAGTAAATATTTGTTTTTTGTTTTTTTTAAAATGCACCCTCCAGCACTGAAGGCTCTGCTGGTGGCAGCAGGAATGCATAGTAACACGGACACCCCCCCTCCATACCTTTTGGGCCATTGCCCAATTCCGAATGAGGGAATTTTGAACAGAGGCTGGCTCTTTATACATCCAGTCTCTATTCGAAATGGATTCCAGCTTACAATTGGCTGGGATGTGTACAATTGACTCGGATGTGTGCTTACGCACCTCCCAGCCAATCAGCTTCAAGTGGGGGGATGACGAAATCAGACTGCATATGCCAGTCTGCATATGCAAATGCCAGACTGCATTTAACCCCTTTGAGCGCCAGAGGCGACCCCTTCAGCACTCAAAGGGTTAAGTCAGACATATCCTGGGGCCATTTTTCTTTAAAACAAATATTGTTTTTTATTTTACAGGACAGATTTGAAAGACGATAAGAAGAGATATGACAGAAGATTACAGAGGAAAGAAGAAGGAAGATTGAAGAAAAAGATGGACAGGGGTTGACAGGTAAGTGTTACACAAATCTGGGTATTAACGTTAGTCTTGTTGGCACTTTACTGATAGGGGTAGTGTAGGGTTAGTGTTTGGGAGCGTGACTGTGTGTTTGAGCTAATGGTCGGTGCTTGACAGTGTGTCAGGCATTGATTGTTAGCCTTTTGCCTTTGCTGTTCCTCTTATTCATTCTATTTAGTGACATTTTAGGAACTTAACACACACAAAGTGGACGTTTGGCCACAGGTCTGTTTCTGTGGCCCAACATCTGTTGTGGTTTCAGCTGGTAGGACTATTAGATACCGACTTAGTAATTTGTTTTTGTCTGCTGGTAGCCACTTTTTCCCTACCACAAGTTTTAGTGCAAATAATTGGATTGAGCCCTATGAACTTATCCTGGTAAGTTTTGCCATGAATATCTTGCACCATTTTGGTAGTTTTTCTTATACTTTCAGCTATTTATTTATACACTTCAGCCCTCAGAAGAAGCAATATTGAGGCGTGAAATGTAGTCATAGAAAACATAGGAAAAATATTACAGAATTCTCACAGGACATTTATTGGCATGGAGAAAAGGAGACAACTTTATATATTGTTTATGGGTGGGATGTTTCACAAAAAGAGCAGGAATTCATTGTTTTATTTTTGAAAAATCCTCCTGGAAATTTCTCTGACTTTTTGTCCATCCCCTAATCAAAACCCACCATGAACTTAACTAAGGTGTCTCTTAGCTTCCTGGTAATAAGACATCTGCCATAACTGACTATACCTGCTCTTCACATCTGGCTACAACTCCATCTCAGCCTTGCTTCAGCTTACTTGGTTTAATCTGCTTACAACTCCTGCTAATCATTGACTATGACTGCTCTCTGCTTCCTGCCTTCTTCATGTATGAAGGTCCATGGGGTCTTTCAAACCTTGAGGTTCAATGCCTGGGGCAAAGGAGCATGGGTACAATACTGCAATTACAGATACTGGATTATTTTTTCTGAAGCAGGGTCCATAACAACATCCATGATGTTTTTCATTCTGTCAGTAATGCTTTGTAAAGACACAACAGATGACTGTAAGGTACACTATAGTCATCTAAACATTTGACCAAAATCTATGAATTTCAGTGTTTTGTCAGTATGGACTGAAATGTTCTCAAATATTGACATTTCAGTAACATTTCTATAAAAACCCTCATAATTTTCTCAAAAGTCAGAACTACAGAATAATTAAGGGGTAATATATACCTTTGTGTGTGTTTTTTGATAGACAGTGAGATAACTATGTTGTTTCTTAAACCAACAGAATAAAATGTCTACAGAATCCATTCAAATTTGTAAGAGAAACAACATAAATCTAACCACTTCTACATAGAGCAAGCATTCACAAAACACTTAATCACAGACATTCCCACAGGACAATTTATCTGCCATCATCATAATTGTTCTGATCTGTTATCTGAGAAACACTCTATACAATTTTCACAGGCTGCCACTCAAGAAGTCATCCATCCAGTAAAACTGGAACAGTATCTATAAGTTATTACTGGAGTGTAAGTAGTGACATATCAAAATGCAGTTTAATTTAAAATAGGTAATATGGTTTCAGCCTCAAATAAAGTAAAACGAGTTACCAATTACAATCAAATAATCAGGCTTTTTTTATTTAGATGCATATATGTGAAGATTTTTATCATAAGATGCAATGCGTTTGCCTTAGGGATTTATATATGAAATGAACTCTAACAATTCTGAATAAATGCGTCCAATCACCTTACTATGTCTAGTTAATCTGAATGGCCTTTACACATTTTCTTCTTGTGCCTTTGTTCATGAAGGAATATTGTCTATCGTTCCTGAATGTCATATTCATGGAGATAGACACAAACATTTCCACCAGTATTCTTCCCAGGAATAGTCATGTCCAACCGGGTGACGTTCACATTCAGGATGGATTGAAGATGTTATTTCTTCAGCGAGGATGAATGGGAAAACTTTACAGAGGTCATTATGATTTCCTAGGTATAGTGAGGTAAATTGGGTGGGGGGTTTTATGTTTCTCACATACCAAAAGTACATTACAAATAAGTCTAATATTCCTGGTGAATAACTGCCCCCAGAACATCTGGATAAGCATCGTTAAATCTTGGAAATTCAGAAATTGTTATAGACACTTGAAAGAAGACTAATATAAATCAGTAATGTGCTTCTATGTGCTATAATCTTTTCCACGCTTGTGTGGGTTAAATTTGCAACAAATTCAAATGGGTGTCAACATTTTATGAGGCTAACTATTAAATGTTTATTAGTGACCGTCCTACAGGTGAGCATATATACGGTGTCTGTAATGCAGAATTTTTTAATGTTCATCAGAGCTTCTAACTAATGTCATTGCTATGCTGTTGTATCTACCAAAGGGGTAGCAAGAGTTTCAAAATAAAGATGGGTTAGATTTTGGGCTCTCTTTTATATGGTAATCAAGACTTTCATATGTGCTACTTTATTTGATGCATGTACCTTGAGGCTGGGAAAACAGAGTCTGTATGAATGAGCCTGCATTTCTTCAGGCGAGACTCACTGTTCATGATTTGATAAAGGAAATTCCTAAAAAAAAAAAAATCCAGGTTTTCATGTGTTTTGTCATCATTAACATCTTCAGGAGATGGGGTTAACAAATGAAAAGTGCTAGGCTCTGCAGAAGCATTCATGGTCACCTACAACAACAACAGCATCATCATCAACAGCAACGACAAAGATCACATCATAACCGTTATAGAGAAAAAGCACAACCTGGCCTCCTCCTCAATGTTATAATTCAAGAAATGCAGCTCAAATTTCATATCATTCAGCCTCATGTACACAATCATCATCATATGACTGCAGGCCCAAACATACATGCCTCATAGCCCATACAATTGATATTTTTCACTTTTAGAAAACAAGTGCTTGGCAAAATGTGGTTTATGCAGGGCAACTGTTATTCATGGCACAAAAGGTGCAAACATAGTCATACCATCCATGATGATGCACTTAAAATGCCATAATCAAGTCCCTTGTAAGAGCAGTAAAAATCCTCCAACAACAGTTCTAGACATCCAGCTGAAGGTGGCTGTTTACCACCTTCCCCCAGAATATGTCTGTCAGTAGCTCAAATTTGCTTTTCACCAGAACCTATGCCTATATAACATAAGTCTGTTAAGTAATCTTGATAAGAAACACACATTTTTAAGTTCACATTCCAAAGCACTTTTGTTAAACATATATTTTCACCTTAGAAATTATGCCCTATAAGTTTTTGGAAGCAAAAACATTCAGGTGACTAATGTTCTATGTAGAACTATGCTAGAGCATATCTCGCTGCCATTAACATGTCAATTCCAGTTTTATATACTGACATCCATAGTATTATTGAAGATCATCTCCCTGTATCTATCTGCAGAAAAATTAATTTGAGAACTGATGTGTGGAGTAGTGGTCACAGCCATTGAGAATACACGGGACTACCAGCTCACTGGGTCATTCTGCAATAAGAAGATTGCAAATCAGAGGTCTACATCAATGTTATCAAATCTCAGCAGAAGTAAGGCCAAACTGAGAGTGATCATTAGAGGCAGCATTTAAAGCACTACTATAATCCGTGCAGTGCTTACAACTAAGGATGCATGAAAATTACATTTTTTTCTCTGGAATTTTCACAAAGATAAAAGAGATTTGCTACATCTTCTGCAATAAATGATGATCATTCTCCTCCTTCTTAGGTGGCTGTTTGTGGTGACCCAATTTCCGATAATGATCATGCTGATGATGAGTATGGTTCTTTAGAATGTGACCATTCACAATCCTCCCCTTCGTCTTGAATTAGTGAATGAGAATGAGGATGACATGTCAAAAATGTTAGCTGTACAAAAGCATCATCTTGGTCAGCATCATCTGCATTATCTCATCCAAGTCCAACCCCGACTGGTTGTTACAGAACCGACAGACAAACATTATCTGTTCCTCAGCCTTTTTCCACTGTCCCACTGGTAGTCATAGACCCATACATATACTGTATGGCACTCCAGCCTTGTTCTACGGGTAAAGATAGGGATGGGTGATAGTTTTCACCTCAAACCAAAATAGGTGTCACGGGGTGACTAGGAAATAACAACACTTGACAAGTACAGATACAATAAAATTAAAACTTTATTAATAATAAAAAAGATAAAAGGAAACAATATTCCTCTCCACCCTTCACTAGGCCATGTATAGGAACAATGAGACGGCACTTCCCCAACCCTTCACTAGACAGGCATGAAGACAGGGTCAATACTATACCCCAGAATGCTGGAGCATATACCAGGAGCGAGAGCACTACTCAAACCTTCACAAGACCAGGTATAGGAATAGTGTAACTACACTTCCCCAACCCTTCACTAGACAGGTGTAGATTAGCACAAAGACAATACCCCAGAATGCTGGAGCACCACAAGGAGCGAGAACACCTCTCCAACCTTCACCAGACTAGGTAGCAGGACAGTCCAACGGCACTTCCCTAACCCTTCACTAGACGGGTGGGAGGATAGCACATCAACAATACCCCAGAACGCTGGAGCCCCAACGGAATGAGAACACCTCTCCAACCCTCACCAGACTAGGTAGCAGGAAGTGCAATGGCACTTCCCTAACCCTTCACTAGACAGGTGGGAGGAAATTACACCGACAATACCCCAGAACACTGGAGCTAACCAAGTAACAGATAGGCCCTAGTACACTAGGGACTAGACAGGCAATGGTGACTTACCCTAGAAGGCTAGGGTGAACCGACAGACAGAGGTGACAGACCCTAGAAGCTTGGGGAGATAACCGGCTGCCCAGAGTAAGCCGCAGCAGGACAACCGACAAGGCTAACTAGCACTAGATACTGCCAGGGAGCAGTAAGTGCAGTAGAATAGGCCTAGATGGACCAAGGAAGGAAGTCAGCCTGAGTTGGGTAGGGCGGAGTGGAAGGTCAACCTGAGTCGGGAGCTCAACGGAGCGAGAGTCAACCAAAGCCGGGAGGAATGGTTATATGAAGCCAGGAGTCTCAGCCGGATCGGGTAGCCAGATGAAGCCACGGGTCTCAGCCGGACCGGGTAGTCAGACAAAGCCAGGGGTCTCAGGCGGATTGGGTAGTCAGAGAAAGCCAGGAATCAAAATGGAACGGAAGTCAGATGAAGCCAGGAGGCACACACAGGAATCAGTAATCGGAACACAGAAGCACAATGCTCAAGTACACCATGAAAGGGCAAGGGTGTATAGCTGGTCTGAGGCCTATAAGGCCTAGCATATGGGCGGAGACCACTAATAAGTTCCCAGTGGCCTATAAGAATAGCTCGTGGTAGATGAGCAACAACTAAGGCAAGAACAAGGTCGCCAACACCACAGAGCGCCACTGGAGGCAATCACGGCACCGTGATAATAGGTGAAAAAATGCACTTCCTTCCTAGTGGGAAATTTCCAGTGAAAAGTGCAATTTTTCTGCTTTTTTGGCCAATCTCACTGTATTGAAATCAATGGGAAGACTGCATTTTCAAGCAACACAAAGCAAATTTTAGCTAGAGGTCAAAGCCCTGAAGAAATATTTATTTGTAGGACTTACACTTTTTAGGCCCAAGCACTGAGGAAACATTGATTTGTAGGACTTTGACTTGTTAGAGGCACAAGCCCTGAGTAATCACTGATTTTTTTTTTTTACTCAGGATTGTTAGAGGCACAACAAGCCCTGAGGAATCAGTGATTATTTTTGGGGTTCATGATTGTTAGAGGCACATGCCCTGATTAATCAGTGATTTTTTTAACTCATGCTTGTTAGAGGCACAAGCCATGAGGAAACAGTGATTTGTAAGAGAAGCCACTCAAAACTGGATTTTATAGACCTCTGGATTATATAAAGAGAAAGTCATGAGAAAAAAAATGCCCTATTGGCCTAGTGACAGCAGGTCATGTTATGGTGGCTAGCCACTGCCAACTAACAAATGCCACGGTATCATTGCGGCGTTTGCAACTGCTGTTGCTGTTCTTGCTGCTGCTGTTGAGTTGTTTAAGAATCAGGATGATTAGGCAGATCCAAGGCAATGGGATCAACAACAGCAGTGATATTGCTGATAATGATCATGGTTCCATTTGCCACTAGCTCCAGTGTTGTGCCTGAGGCAGAAGCAGCACCACATCTAGCCCCCACACTTCAGATATATGTGGAAAAAAGTTGGCAAATAATGCTATTCCTCCTGCAATTCCTCCAAAATCATGGGTGTGTTGGAATATTACTTTTTCCCTTGAAGGAACTGTGCCTTTCATCAGTAACTGCAATATGCACAGTGTGTGTAGGAAATAAGGGATGGACTGGGAACAATGGACACATCTGCACTCAGGTCAGGCAATTGGCACAACTGAAAGCAAACACCTTGATCCTTAGGTCTGCAATGTCAAATCATCCCCCAGAAACCAAGTACTGCTCCTGTCAGTATGCCCCTTGTCTGCTGCCTTAAAGACACTTGACAACTTGCAGTTTTAATAATAATGATGAATCATCCCTACTACCAGCTTAGCATATTCTGTGGGATAGAAACTCCTCAGATGCTGCTTGATTCCATGCCTGCTATTATGCTCCACCACATTGCCAGTGACTAGGGGTGGGTGAAAGGTCCGGTTGTGTTCCCTCGAAAAAATCGGTGAAAACCACACGGTTGGTCGCTTTTTCATGGGAAAATCCACTGTAAATACAGAGATTAAAATCTTCGCCATTTTCACCCTTTGGAAAAAATTATTTGCTATTTTTTTCAATGGCTACAAAGATTTCACCCATTTGTTAACGTGTTATTTGACTTTTCAATATAAAAACATTCCGTTTCCCTGGAAGTAGAGCACAATACAAGCAGATACAGAGTGAGAGAGATGTGCTAGGCTGTTGTGCTGTAAAATTAATAGCAAAATGGAGGCATGAGAGTCTCATAGTGACTGCTATCATTATGATCAAGTTTAAGAATATTAAAAGGAGGAGCTGGAAGGACCCTTATGTGTCCAGAGAGTCTGAGGAGCAGGAGGAAGTGACCACTACAGACCCAATGCTGGCCAGTCCCTGTAAATCACCCCTAGGGATCTTGGGGAAATTTATCTCACAGGAGGAAGAAGAAGGTAGTAGTGTGAGCAGGACAGGTCAGCTGCCTATGCCTGATGCCAGTGCTGAGCCTGTTACCAATGCTGCCTCTGCTGCCACCAGTGCTGATCCATTCCAGAGACCCTGGGAGTCCCCTTCCCCCCACGGCATTGTCCATGTGGAACATGATCCTGAAAATATTTATTTGTAGGACTTGTCAGAGGCACAAACCCTGAGGAATCAGTTAATATGGGTTGGATTCAGATTTGTCAGAGGCACAAGCCCTGAGGGATCAATGAGTTTTTGGACTCAGGCTTATTAGAAGTACAAGCCCTAAGGAATCAAGTGATGATATTTTGACTCAGGCTTGTTAGATGCACAAGCCCAGAGGAATCAGTGATGATTTTTGGACTCAGAATTTTTAAAGCACAAGCCCTGGGGAATCAGTGATGATTTTTTGGACTCAGGCTTGTTAGAAGCACAAGCCCTAAGGAATCAGTGATGATTTTTTTTACTCAGGCTTCTTAGATGCACAAGCCCTTAGGAATCAGTGATGATTTTTGGACTCAGGATTGTTAAAGCACAAGCCCTGAGGAATCAGTGATGATTTTTTAGGGCTCATGATTGTCAGAAGCACACGCACTGAGTAATCAGGATTCTTTTGGACTCAGGATTGTTACAGATAAGCCCCCCAAAAATGGATTTTATAGGCCTCTGGTTAATATAAAGAATAAGTTGCTGTTCTTGCTGCTGCTGCTGAATTGTTTAAGCAGCAGGACAATTAGGCAGCTCCAAGGAGGGCTGGATTTTCTTTCTCCTTACTGAAGATTGTCCGTCGCTGAACTCCATCCTGACCAGCATGATAGGCAGCGTGATGTAGGGGAAAGTGGGGGGAGTGGGATACTTTAGAATTAAATTACTCATGAACTACAAATTGGCTGGTATTTATACACCTCTCTACATGTACTACAAAATATGCAGATCAGTCAGAGTGCCATTTAAATGGAACTATTACTATTACTATTGCTTTAAGATGTAATTTCACCTTCTGACTTTTGGTATTGAATATCAATCCTAGAAATAGAATCTGCTGGGATGGAATCAGCTGAGATTTGCTTAGGTTATTGATCAAACTGTGATTCTTCATAGTTAGCAGAGTTAGCTGAAGATGTTGTTGAACTAGCTCCTGGGATAGAGCATTTAGTAGCAGATCATCCAGATATGGAGCCAGGTCAACGCCCATGGATCTGAGGTGAGCTATGAGAGGAGCCATTAACTTGGTAAATACCCTGAGTGCTGTGGCTAAACCGAAAGGCAGAGCAACAAGTTGAAAGTGTTGGTTTTGGTGCGAAAACCTGAGATATTTCAAGTGTTTGGGCCATATTGGAATGTGTAGGCATGCATCTTTTATGTCTAAAGATGTTAGACATTCCTCTGGTTCCATGGCTGCTATCACAGATTTCATAGATTCCATCTTGATCTTGCAAACTCTGAGAAACTGGTTCAGTTTTTTTTTTTTTTTTTTAAGTCCAGGATAGGACGGAATCCTCCATCTTTTTTGGGTACAATAAAAAGTTTGTAATAAAAACCTTTGAACCTTTGCTCTTTTGATACTGGGATTATCACCTCATTGTCTAGGAACTGTCGGTACGACTGATGAAAGGCTTCCTGTAACATATTTTCTTTTGGTACCCTGGACTTGAAAAAAATGAGGAGGTGGTAGAGAGGTAAAAAACATTCTGTACCCTTCTTGAATCAGTTGACTTACCCACTCATCTGAAATTGACATCTTCCATTGTTAAATTAAGTATCAGAGTCTTCTCTCTAGTGGGAGACTCCACACTCCAAATGTAATGCTGTTGTGGTTTTGGACTTTGATGCTTTGGGTACATTTTTCTTTTTGGACCCAGGTACATTTTGATTTGTTGAAACAAAAGGAATCTCCAGATAAGTGAGATGTAGTTATTCTGGAAGAACTTTTATCTCTGTAATTGAAGAATTTGTTCTTGATATCAAATTGTTTAGGTTTATTTTGAGGTAAAAATGTTGTCTGTTCTGCACCGAATAGAAGAGATCCTTTAAATGGTAAAGATACTATAGCTTTCTTAGAAGAGTCTGCATTCCAAATCTTCAACCACAAGGGACGTCATGCTGTAACTGTTGCAGATGAACATTTAAATGCTATTTTAGCTACCTCCAAGACAGCTTCCCTGATATAGGAGGTGCTTTCTTGGAGGTAGCCAATGAGAGGGAGAATATTCTCATGTAGCATATTGTCTTGCATGGCTTCTATAATTTGTGTTTGCCAAACCTCAGCAGCTCTGCATGTCCATGCTGATGCAAATGAGGCTTGGATGATATCTCCAGTTTCAACCTTTTTATCAGAAGGACCTTTGAGTGCTGCTGTAGTTTGAATAGGTATAGTAGTATGTTTAGACAGTCTGGAGATTGTGGGGTCAACCACTGGTGGTTGTCTTTAGGAAAAGAGTAGGTACATTCAAATTTCTTTGGTATAACCATAGATTTGTCTGGTGTCTCCCACTCATCTGTTACTATCTGGTCAAGCTCCTCATAGGCAGGAAAGGTGAGACCAGAGTTATTTTTACATTTAAAAAGAGATTTGGCTGATGTTGTAGATGCTTCATTGTAGAGGCTTGGTCATCTGATACCTATCACTTCTCCATTTCCTTTTATTCTATGGAGCCTATGTACTAAGATTTCTCCAACCAGCATAAGCTCTATAGAATAAAATAGGAACTGGATAAGTGATTTCATTGGAGAAGTAACCTCCGCTTTATCACCTCTTTATCACGCCTTAGTGCATAACACCCTAGAATAGCTTTTATTAGGGAATCCATGGATTCTGTATCAGATTGGGACTGCTGCCTCTAAGTCCAAACATTTAGTACATACAGAGATATTTTTGCAACTTTGGTATTATATGTTATACATGTACAGAGGGACCTTTGTTGCCGTTAGTTTTCTTTTCCTCTGTCATATTGCCAGTAAAATACAAAGAATACAATAAAGTGAGGAATGCCCAAAATGGACTGATAAGGGAAATAATAGACATATATAGTTTGACCAAAAAATTACTCCCCCGCAATAATCAGAATGAAAAAAGCTGTGCAATGTCTCAAAGGGATTGACAAGAAAATGCAATGCTAAATATAATTAGACAATTTTAATTTTCAAAATATTCACTATAAGAAAGTTGTGTAATGTCCCAAAGGAACTGACAAGGATAAAGATAAGCAATTGCAATTGTGTTAAAATTGTTTCCCCAATATCATGTAATCTGAATATTAAGTTTGAGCATAGAATTTAACTGCTCTTTTGGAGCTAAAAGAATGAACCTCTGCCTGGAATTAATGTGCCCTGCTCCTACGGACCTAGTGGATGTTAGTCCTGAAAGGAAGAAAGAACTGCTTGTGTCTGGAAGTGCTCCGATACTGCTGTGTTAAAATATGGCTGCCACTTTGTGAGGGAAAGACCGTGTGTGCATGCCTAAAAGCACCAAAATTATACTTAACCTACTGAGGAGAAGAAAAGCCACAGTGCAAACTATTGTATAGCGCTATCCCTTAGAAAGGGAGAGAATGCCTTATAGGGATGAATAAATAAATTAGCTATAAATAATGAATAAATAAACGAATAAATGGAAAGTGTGGTAGAAAATGAATAAATAAGTAAAATGAATAAATGAGAAAAAAGATGAATAAATCAATAATGAATAAAAGAATACATAAATGAATAAATAAAACCTGTATATGTCCCACGAAGCATACACATATACTAACTAATAAATCTCCTTTCCCTCTCAGCCAAAGGCTCAGCTTGGTCCTCCATAATGCCAAAATATTAGCCATTCCAAAGGAAGGAAGCAAATGGCTATGGAGTTAGGTTATGGGGACTCTCCTCACAAAGTGAGGGTCCCCAGAAGCTTTTAGAACAAAATTAAAAAAAAATATATCTATATAAAATTTTTTCTGGAGAAATGAAGCCGTGGACCTCCTGACAGCAGTTAGGTTTGTTTGTGTGCGTGTGTGGGGGGTTTAGTAGCTAGGAGTTTTTGGGAGTAGTGCCCTGACTCCTATAGGCATGCTGCTTAACCCAATGTTCCCTGCATCCCTCAATGACACTGGAGAAAAGGGTCAGGTTTAAAAAAATCTTAGAACCAATTATTCCAAGTTGATGGCAGGGCTATGATATTGTCAGGCCCGTGCTTACCACAGGAGGGGAGGCTGAGTTCTATCTGTTTCCTTCCGTGTCACATGGACGGGCATATGCACTGATGCGTGCTGCCGGTGTTGTACGTCTCAGCACTCCAAATCATAGAGAGGTGTGTGTGGGGGGGTGTTCTCCTTCCTGGTTCTGGAGTTTCCAGTGAGGGGCTTTGTCTGTCAGGCACGTGAGCAGTGCAGGGATGTCACACCCTCAGTGCTTTTATATTCCCACTGCTCCCTCTCCTTGGCCATAATTGTTGAGCTCCCTGCCGTATCAAGTGGATCTCCTTCCCTGCTTTCAGCCTTCTTGTCCTGAACTCCTGTTGTTGACCTGCGTGCCTGTCTTTCACTCAGCCTTGTGACCCTACATTCCTCCTGGATCCCAGACCTCAGGCATAGTATATCTACCTCTGTTGAACCCTATACTGCCGACCTCTGGCTATCCCTACTGATCACTGCCGATCTCCCTAAAACTGACCTCTGGCTATCAACAATGACCATGCTGAAATTTATACTCCTGACCTCTGGTTATTCATGCTGACCACTGCTGTTCTCTCTGATCCTGGCTATCCAAAAAACTGACCACTGCTGATCTCTCTAATCCTGACCTCTGGCTATCAACACTGACCTCTGCTGAACTCTGTACTCCTGGCCTCTGGCTATCCAAACTGACCACTGCTGATCTCTCTAATCCTGATCTCTGGTTATCCACACTGACCTCTGCTGAACTCTCTAATCCTGACCTCTGGCTATCAACACTGACGTCTGCTGAACTTTGTACTCCTGATCTCTGGTTATCCATATTGACTACTGTTGTTACTGTCTCTCTCACACCTGGCAGTGTGGTCCTTCTGAACTTTCTGGGCTATTTGCCTTTTGTCTGTCTACCCTGCCTCAGACATCTTATCTACACTACCTGTCCCTGTGTTGTGGCTACACCTTGGGAGTCTGTCACCTGTTCAGCGTCCACAGGCTATAGTGCTCAGATACAGATGTGCACCTACCTGCTATTGGCCTCTAGTTTGCCTGCCATGACTGCAGCACCTTACAGATATGAGCATAGCATAGATCAATGGAGCCATCATGCCAGGTGACAACACTACAGATTGGTAATGTTGGGGTGATGGGGTGTGCTGCATATTCATGACACAACTATTGAGGGCATTGTTTACTATTGTAATCAGCATTTTGTATATAAAAGTTTATGTGATGTATGCAAGTTTGTACCATAAAAAGGTAAAATCCATCTCCAGAATGCTTAACCCCTAGAGTGCCAGGTAGGTACAATGTACGAGTGGACAGAGCTGTACCTGCTGTGCCACGCTCGTACATTGTACAGCTAAAATGCGGTCACTGCATAAGCCGGTATAACTGGCTTGCAGTGGCCGCATTTAAGCTGAAATGCAGCCTGGCACTCTTGGGGAGGCATGAGGATCACTCCTCATGCCTCCCCAGTTATTGATCTCCCATCCGATCGTGCTGGGAGATCAATAAACACAAAGGAGAAACAGCGTTTCTCCTTCCCCCTCTCTCCTACCCGAACTTCTGGGTAGGAGTGGGCGGGACCAGGGGAAGCCTCCCAATGTCATCGGTGATGTCATCTTTCCCAACATCATCTTTTTTTTTCAAAGACCTCACTGGGGGAATCAGGGGGGGTCCTGATGCCTCTCAATGAGGTCTATAATTAAAAAAAAAAAATTAAACCAAAAAAATTAACCCTGTGTGTGCCACAGGGGGGGTCCAATGCCCCTCCCCTCCTGTGGCACACACAGGGCTTTTACCTTTACTTTGTTACCAGAGGTTGTTGGGGGCCATCAGGATTGGTCCTGATGGCCCCCCAATAAGCTCTGATAACAAAGTAATGAGAATTTTTTTTAACCCTTTGAGTGCCACAAGGGTCAAATGCATTGCTTTGCAATGTGCTGGAGACCCCTGTGGCACTCACAGGGACACTAATTTTGTGGACAATTTTTTTTTCCTAAGACCTCATTGAGGGGGATCAGTAGGGCTTCTGATACCCCTCAATGAGGTCTATAATAAAAAATAAATAATTAACCCTGTAGTGCCACGGGGGGGGGGGCAGTGCAGCCCCCTCCTGTGGTACACACAGGCTTTTATCATTACATTGTAAATAGAGATTGTTGGGGGGCCCATCAGGAGTGTGGCACTCACAGGGTCACTTCTTTTGTGGACATATTTTTTTTTTTACTAAGACCTCATTGAGGGGGTTCAGGGGGGTCCTGATGCCCCTCAATGAGATATATAATAATAAAAAAACAAAACAAACAAAATTTAACCCTGTGTGTGACACAGGAAGGGGGGTTTAATGCAGACCCCCTTCCTGTGGCACACACAGGACTTTTTATCATTACTTTGTAATCAGAGCTTGTTTGGTGGCCAACTGAATACAAAGTAACGATAAAAAAAAAAATTAACCCTTTGTGTGCCACAGGGGCCCAATGCATTGCTTTGCAATTCACTGGACACCTTTGTGGCACACAAAGGATTATTTTTTTTCCCCTTTATATTTTTTATTCAGACCTCATTGTATGGGTTCTGATGCCCCCAACGAGGTCTACACAAAAATATTGGGGGGGAAAATTCCAAAAAAAATGCACGTGCCACGGGAGGGGTCCAACGCAGTACTTTGCAAAGCGTTGAACCCCTGTGACACACACACACACTTTTTTTTTTCATTATGTTGAAATAATAATAACCTTGATGGGGGCACCGGGAGTGTTCCTGATACCGCCTCCCAACGAGGTATGAATACAAAATAATAATAAAAAAAAACTCTTTGTGTGCAACAGGGGGTCCAATGCATTGCTTTGCAGTGCATTGGGCACCCCTGTGGCATGCGCACAAAATGCCTCCAATCCCCCCCCCCCACGTACTGTATCCCCCTGCCTGGTTCCACAGCCAACTGGCAGTTCTGTTCCCCAGCCTGACCCCCAGCCTGTTTCCACTGCCTACTGGTAGACTAAAAATACCAGTATGCACTAGATTCAGACTGGGAATCAAACTTTGTATGAGAGGGACATACAGTGCACACTGGTAGTCACAGATCCCCCATATACACCATCAGACACTGCCCCCCCCCCACCATCACCACCATCCTTGCTCCTCCGTTCGTACCCACACACACTGCCTAAGACACACTTTGTTACACTGGTAGTCACAGGTCCGCACGTACACTGGCTGATGCCCTAGCTTCTTTCATCTGTTAGCCATAAAATCACACATACACTGTTTGCTTTCCCATCCCTGTTTCACTGGTAGCTACGCTCCTGTCACCCAAATGGGTATGTCAACCCACAGCAGTGGGGTACCATTTTTCTTAAGGTGGCAAGAAGTCCTCCTAGGAAATCCCACGCCATTGAACCATTTTAGTATCTTTGAAGTGACTGATGTGTAAAAAAATGTTTGTTTTTTTCCTATAGTACCACATTCTGGAAATAGTTGTGCACACTAACTTAGGGGTAAAAAGGCAAGTGACCCCTCATTCAATGCTGCATGTTGGCATGGTGTTATAGCCATTTCGTACAGGCAAGTCACGTTTGAGAAAATGTTAGAAACATCAGAGGTCGTAGTAGGTGTAGTTTTATACTTCTACCACCCCCTAAGTTAGGTCAACTCATACCAGTGGGGTGTCATTTGACTCCTAAGAGCACTAGCTAATGAATGCAGTTGAAAATTCCATGGTTTTCACATACATACATTTGAAGGGGCAGAAATGTAAGAAAATGCCTTTTTTTTTCATTAGCGCCACCTCCTGGAAGCATTTGTGCAGACCAGCCTTTGGGTAAGAAAGCAAGTTACACCTCATTAGATGCGTCAGGTTATCCTCTTTTTAAAATGGTATGGTTTCTCTAACTTTCCTGCATATCTATAACGGTTATGACACTTTTCGTGCAGGCAGATAATTTCAAAAACAAAAGTGTCAGGTTTAGGTAAGTGTTCCTACCACCCACATATTACATGTTATCCCACACAAATGGGGTAACATTTTTCTCATGTTAGTAGCAGGTACTGAATACAGTAGGAAATGTTATGGTTTTCAAAGATTTTAGTATCTTTGAAGTGGTGGAAATGTAAAAAAAAACATGTATTTATTCCTATAGCGCCACCTTTTGGAAATAATTGAGCACTTCAGCCAGGGGGTAGAAAGGCAAGTGACCCCTTATGTGATACGGGTGAATGTCTACTTTCCAAATTGGTATACATTTTATACCTTTCCTTCATGTATCTAAAAGTTATGAACATTTCAGTACGTGGTGCTGAAATCCATCTCTGTGTTCCCCTACTGGCTGGGTAGGGAAGCATAGAGACTGATGTTCAGAACTGAGACGGTGGTTTTGGATTTTCTGACTGAACTTGATACTTTGGGGTGCTGTGATTGGCTGTGGTGCTAGGTAACATTCTTATCATGTGTTTTTAGGTAATATTTTCTATGCGACGCAGGTTTAAGGTGAACGTGTATTTTGTTGGTCATTGCTAGTTAGCCTTTCTGGGTAAGGAAGATTTGAATCTCACGTTACCCGGTCTTGGTTAACTCGCGAAGGCAGTTTTTTTCTTCAGGTTGGTTTTAACGCCAACATTTGGATCGAGCCCTTAGTTCTTTAAACATATCCCAATAATGGGTAGTGTAATTACATTGGATAAAAGATTGGCTTAATCAATTAAGTTAAGTTTGCCATGATAAATTTTTAGTGCAGAAGTATATACTACATCCCTGTAGTCTATGACTGGCATTAGCATCTGTTTTTTATACCGGGGACTTTGCATTTGTTTCTAAACAGTGCACCTATTTTTGGGATAAAGTATGAATGTTAATTTATCAATATTAAGACGAAAATTTAGGTTGAAGACATGCCACCTACAATATATTTGTAGGAGTCGACTATGGCCAAGTTACAGTTAGACAAGATGAGGGAGACAAGATGGACCTCTGGTATAAGTGTCCCTGCTCATCAGTTTTACTGCACTGCTGGCTGGAATGCTTCATGACAAGCAAATATATGACTATCTAAAAACAACTGCTGAAGAAGTCCAAAGAATAGAAGCTAAAAAGATAAGAAGAAGGAAGAAGCAGTCAGAATTGCTGGCAGCAGCTATTAAGATACCATTCTGAAATTATTTTTCCATCCATCTAAGAACACTTGTAATCCAAGTGGATTATCTTCCAAACAAAGGCCATGTGCATTATTGCAGATTTTACTTTAAATCAATTCCTTGAATCTGTCAACTGACTTGAAAATGATCTATGGGTGTTAATACATTGGATGCAGTTCAAAGAAGATCTGCTAAAATGGGGCAGGGTCTTCATGACGCAGCTTATTAGAATAGAACTTATTATGTACAGCTTGGAAGAAAGGGGGTATATGATATAAACACATATATATGTGTAATACTAGAACAAGAGGTCATGTTCTAAAGTTAGAGAGTAGAAAATATAGTAATGTAAGTAAGTACTACTTTACATAAAGGGTTATAGACTATGGAGCAGTCTTCCAGCAGAGGTGGTACAGACAAATTCTGTTAGGGCATTCAAAAATGCCTGTGATAGACATAAGTCTATTCTGAGAAGTAAGACTGTGTGTTTTATTGGATATAGAAATTGGCAAACTGAAAATGCCAGCTAGTTCTTTTTTTGTCATAAAAATCTATGTCTCTATGTAAATCTCTCCAGAAAGATAATTTCCCCAATTACTAGGTTAGGGAGCATTGTTTTCAAGTCGGAGAGATCTTATAGACTTAATGAATAATCTTCATAGACTAGAGTAGGAATCAGGAAGATTCCTTTCACTAGGCAGTCTCCTCTCACCTTATTGTACATTCCATTGACATTGTATCCACAACTACATCATGTTCTTGCTTGACCTATTTATATAAAAGGCGTTTTTTACTCACTCATTTTACTATCCCCATGAATGCTAGCGTTGTCTTTAGTGCACTGATTTGCAATGTGTTAGAGGCATTCAAAGAGTTAACTCCATATCCTAAGGCCTCTCTTTCTTTTTAATTGTGTGTGACACACTTGGTTGTCTTGGCACCACTTATCTCCTTTAATTAATACATGACACTTATGAAAAAATGCCTTTGACAACCTAGTTAGGAATCATTGCTCTAAGGTATGAGAACAAATTGGTAATGGCAAATGTAACACTAATGATGGCATCTTTCATGTTAATATGTTTTTAAGTCTGCAATGAATCGGGAAATTACAAAGTTTGGTTCAAGGAATTGTTGACAGTATTTGTTTTCCTGCTATATGCTTAAGGTAACAATATGAAAGGCTGATTGCAGCTTTCCATTATAGAGCTGAGTTTCATTGATAATACATTTTACAGCTAATAGGAAGCCAGATGAGAGTCCTAGAGGGTGGTCAAGTGATTCTGATAAACATGGACAATGCAAATCTAGTTTTGTTGGCTTTCATCTAATGTACTGTTTAAAGGGATAGTAATGTTTCATAATAAAAGCAGCTCTAATTAATCATCATAGTATTTGGACTTTGGAGAGTGTTATTTCAATTCTGTCAGAGTTGTAGTTCAAGAGTGATTCATTGACAAAGTATCCCCCTCCTGCCCATTTTACTGATGTAACACTGTTCAGCCAGATCAGAAGGGAGGTGCCCAGGTAGACTGCAGAGAGGGACAATCTTCAATTAAGATAAGGGAAAAACCTGAAAAACTTGTCAAGGGGGGCAGGGCTTTCATTGTTTTCATAAAAAGAAGATCGTCCCCTGCTGTTATCTGTCTGGTCTTACAACCAGATTCCACATCTAAGAAGAGATGGCTTACACTAGGTAAAAGGGGCGGGAGGGGAAACTTTGCTTGTGAATATCTCTCAAACCATAAAGTTTCATGTTTTTTTAATGCCTACAAAATAAAATAAAGATAAAATATAAGTATTATTATTCCTTTAATGTTGTTGTCCATTAGTGTTAATAATGAAAACAATATATTAAACAAGAACTTCTAAACCAAGTGTCTGTTCTTATCAGTTACTAGTAGGGGTGGATGAAAAGTGCCGTTGTGGTCCTGCGAAAAAAATCAGCAAAAACCACGTTGTCCACTTTTTTGTGTTAAAATCTGCTTTAAATACAGCAATTAAAATATTTGCCGTTTACACACATTGGCAACAATTATTTGATTTTTTCTGTTTTTCGCCTTTTCGCTATGAAAACTTGCCATTTTCCAGGAAGTGAGACAAAATAGAAGTAGCTACAGAGTGAGCGAGACATGCTGTGTTGTTCTGTTGTGAGATGGTAGCAAAATTAAGGCAGGAGAGGCTCGTAGTCACTGCTTTCACTATGAGCAAGTTTACAAACATTAAAAGGAGTAGATGGAAGGACCCTTATGTGTCTACTGAGTCTGAGGAGGAGGAGGAAGTGACCACCACAGACCCAATGCTGGCCAATCCCCCTGAATCACCCCTAGGGATCTGGGGGAAATTAATGTCAAGGAAAGAAGAAGAGGGTAGTAGTGATAGCAGGACAGGTTAGCTGCCTAAGCATGCTGCCAGACATGCTGCACCTGCTGCCACCAGTGCTGTGCCTGCTGCCAGTACTGAACCTGCTGTGAGTGCTGAACCTGCTGCCATTGTGCCTTGTAATTCTCAGGAGGGGGCGAAGGAGAAGATGATGCCAAGTGTGACAGCAGGGGACCCTAAGTCACGCTTTCCATCCTCAAGCAGTCTCGCCACTCGTAATACTATTAAAAAGGTCCAGCAACTTGTTAGTGTTAGGAGTGAAGGAGGGGGTGACCATCATATTACTAGTGACTGTGAGGAAGAAGAAGGAAATTGATTGGTGTTAGTGGTAGTAACAGTGATGGTGAAGCAGCTAGTGGTATTATCTTTCAGGTAGTGGTAGGAGAAGCAATTCAGAGCATCCATAGTAGTGGTCAAGGGAGCCCACACCATTCCCCTGACCATGGGAGCCACATTCCCCCATGACATTGTCCGGGTGGAACATGATCCTAAAGAAGTCAGATGCAATATGCCTAGTTGCAATATGACCACCACCACCACCACCACCAGGAGACCATATCCGCTTCTTGTGCCTGCTGCTAGTGCTGCCAGTCTGCCTTCTTCAAGTCAAGAAGAAATGCCAAGTGTGAATTAGGGGACCCTGTGTCACATTTCTAATCACCTCCTCAACCCGTGAGATGTCTGTAATAGAGCAGCAACAGCACAGAGGGACTGGTGGTGGTGGTGATGATGATGGTGCAGAAGCTGGGCCTTTTTAGCCCAATTGGAGAAGGAATGGGAAACAAGGATGATGATGGACATCACTACCACCACCAGGTTGATCTTTTGGAATTTGCAGAATTTGCAACTGCTCTAATTCCTGCTGCTGCTGAGTTGCAAGGGCAGCAGGATGCTGAGGAGCAGGCTAGTGTACCACAGGCACTGTGGACACAGTGAGAATGGGGTCAACAAGTGATGTACACAAGCAAAATAAGTGTCTCCAATCTTGTTCCTGGGCTAATGTACAGGGTATTATATCAAGAAGCCTTCAAAATACTTGTAATTTAGTCAAGCACATTTAAAAACTGCCCTTGTGTTGTTGTTCTACACAGTTGGGTTTCCTTGGGCACTGTGTATGACCTGGCTTGTCTGACTATCCAATCTGATGCTGACCTGTGGCTCTGTCTGACTACTCTTTTGCCTGCTTCCATTGTGTAGTGGACACCCAATCTGGTGCAGACCTGTGGCTCTGGCTGACTATCCGAACTGTGTATGACCCGGCTTGTCTGACTATCCAATCTGGTGCTGACCTGTGGCTCTGTCTGACTATTCACCTGCCCGCTCATTGTGTATAGTAGACACCCAATCTGGTGCAGACCTGTGGCTCTGGTTGACTACCCGATTTGTGTATTACCCAGCTTTTCTGACTATCCAATCTGGTGCTGACCTGTGGCTCTGTCTGACTATTCTCCTTCTTGCTCCTATTGTGTAGAAGACACCCAATCTGGTACAGACCTGCGGCTCTGGTTAAGACCTTACTACCTGACTGTAGGAGTGAGTCATGATCACTCTGGTGCCTCTGAGAAAGGAGATGGTCGTCTCCTTACTGACTGCAGGCTTGAGTCAGTACTTCTCCCTTACCATATCATCTTTAGGGAGATCCCTAGATCTACCTGCTGACTGTAGGCATGAGTCAGTTAGTCTGTTACTAGCTGGGCCTTCATTATATAGAGACTCCAGAGGCTTCTGCCGGACTCTTTAAGAGTGTTCCAACTTTTGGCAGACTCCTATTTCTGATAGAGTCGTTGGCCACTAGAAGGACCTCTATTCATTGTTCTGTGATTTACTGTAGTTATATTTATTCAATAAAGACTGTTTTACTACACCATACTAACTCCTGGTTTGTTCATGGGAAACCGTCACAGTAAGCAATGGCCATGAATACGGACGGTAATAGTAATTCAGCTTTTTAAAGCATCCGGAATAGGATGGCGACATAGGATCAATGTATTGATCAATTGTCTTTTGCCTTGCAGGCCTTGTTGCAGCGCGCTGCGCATCCCGAACGCCTTAACCCACAAACAGTGGCCTCCCCCCCTCCACCCTTGGCACCGGTGGGTTCTACCTCTCCTGTTATGGGCACGATTAAGAGGTTGTCTGGTTCTGTCAGCTTCCTCAGCAATATGGGGGAGACCCAGAGTCCTGCTGTGGGTTCCTCATCCAAAGTGACATATACTTAGAGAAGGTCGGTTTCCTTATTTCTCTCCTTATGGGCAAGGCATTGACCTGAGCTAATTCATTATGGGAGACGGATAAACCAATTGTGCATAACTTTATGGAATTTGTGAGATCATTCAAAAGTGTGTTTGACATGCCAGGCTGCGTGGTCTTGGCTTCAAAAAACCTCATGACCATTCGCCAGGGCGCTCGTACTGTGGCTGAGTACGCCATTGAGTTTCGCACTCAGGCAGCCAAAGTAGGCTGGAATAACGAGGCCCTGGCAGCCGCCTTCTTCCAGGGGCTAAATGATGCTATGAAGTATGAAATCGCGGCCCGCGATTTACCTGACGTACTTGTCAAATTGATTTAATTCTGTATCTTAATAGACACCAGACCCAGATAACGACTCTCATTTAGGAAGCACCTGAGGAGGGCTCTGGGCAGACTATCCCCTCATAATACTGGCCCACCCTATCCTCCCTCACCTCCTATGCCTACTGGGCTTGTCTCTGAAGGGAGGGAACCTATGCAGGTGGGTTCTACCCGGCTTTTGAAGGAGGAGAGGGCCTTCAGGAGGAGGGAAGGACTTTGTCTGTACTGTGTCAGTTTCTATCCCAGCACTACTTGATATTGGTGCCGCGGGCTGCTTTATTGATGTGGAATTTGCAGCCAGTAAAGAGGTTCCGTTACAGTCCCGTTCTTCTCCACTGGCCTTGGAGGCTATTGATGGTAGACCCCTGCTACCATCTCACATTACGCATGAAACCACTCTGTTAACCCTGGAGCTGGGAGCCCTTCACACTTAAACCCTGATGTTTCAGGTAATTAACTCCCCACATTACGCCATCGTGCTGGAGTTTCCTTGGTTGCAGACGCACAACCCTAGGATGGATTGGCACACATTCAACATTTTGGCCTGGTCTCCACAGTGTTATAAATCATGTCCCTCCTGTCCTGTGAGACTGACTAATGCTACCGCTCCAGCATTACCTGAGGAGTATTTACCATTTAAAGAGGTGTTTAGTGAAAGTCAGGTCGGGTGTCACAGTACCTTGTAGCTCGCTGCTTCTGGCGATGCTTACAATGACAATGTCATTTTCATGAGTAGTTGGACGCATCATTACATTACGCCATCGTGCTGGGATTTCCTTGGTTGCAGACGCACAACCCTAGGATGGATTGGCACACGTGTGACATTTTGGCCTAGTCTCCACAGTGTTATAAACCTGAAGAGTATTTACCATTTAAAGAGGTGTTTAGTGAAAGTCAGGCCGGGTGTCATAGTTCCTTGTATATTGGAACCCAGAAAGCAAGAAAACCAGTACACACACACAACTTAAAGGGAAAACAAATGTAATATATATATATATATATATATATATATATATATGAAAGGAACATGAAAGAATAATGTACAGCACAATACTCAATATAACAGAAAAGAGCAGGGCCTCTGAGCGTGGGGAACTGGGCCTCTGGGCACAGGGAAACTGGGCCTCTGGGCATGGGGATTAAGCTGGCTCAGGAACTCAGGGGTACAGCCAGCTTAGGAACTCAGGGGTACAGCCAGCTCAGGAACTCAGCGGTACAGCCAGCTCAGGAACTCAGGGGTACAGACAGCTCCAGAACTCAGGGGTACAGCCAGCTCAGAAACTCCGGGGTACAGCCGGCTCAGGAACTCAGGGATGCAGCTGGCTCAGGAACTCAGGGGTGCAGCCGGCTCATTGAACTCAGGGTACAGCTGGCTCATGGAACTGAGGGTGCAGCTAGCTCATTGAACTCGGAGAGGCCCAAATGAAACTGAACTGAAACTCAATAAACTGATCAGTATAATTTGGCCCAGAGGAAGGGGTGACACTGAACTAAATAGGGAGGAGGTGATTGCAAGGTAGGGCCAGCTGGGAACAAAATCAGATCTCTTTAGACTGAGTGCATCAACCTACAACAGCACCACAGAAAGATAGTGGCACTGTGAGGTACTTAACCAGGCTAAGGAGGGGACAGAATCATGACAATATGGTTCCTTCTATTCGAGTTACACAGTTCCTGATAGACTGGAGAGCAGAGTTCAGTCTTAAAGTGGACTTTACACAGAGTTGTTGAATGCTTATACTTGTCTTAAATATGTGAAAGAAGTTTGAAATAAGACAAGGGGAAAGATTTATTATAATAATCTCCGGAGATACGACTGCACATAAGGGTATAGTGGGCTGTTTTTTTGTGTACAACAACATTTTTGAGTACTATATATGTTGGTAGAAATAGTGGAGGGCAATACAGGTATAAAAGAGAGCAGGTGTCTACGCTCAACAGATGATACAAAAGAGAGATTGTCAAATGTAAATAAATTGTTTGTCAATATTGAAGATAAGGATAGTGAAAAAGATCCCCCTGGTTTATCATCTTTACTTGTGGAATTGGAGGCATTAATGAGTAAAGAAACAAAACCTAGTGGGAAATCACAAACCTTCAACAATATCAAAAGGTTAAAAGAATACCTAGAGGATTCAGAATAAAAAAAATACCAACATTTATTAAAGAAGATGATTTATTTATGGAGAAGTGGAACAATGTTCTTACTGATTGTTTGAACACTCTAATGAGTTTGATAATTGAATATAAACAACATATTTTTGAATCAACTACAGAAAAATATCAAGGAGATTTTAAGGACAGGTCAGACTTTGAGATCCTGGATGCATAATTGGCGACGCATTTGGAAAAATTGAAAACCTCAGTTGTTGAAATGAAACAAAATAAATTCCAGAGGGACAGGGAGGACTATGGGCTCGATCCAAATGTTGGAGACAGCTGTTTTTTCTGCCAACGGCATTTTTGCCAGCACAGTAAGCTATTCAAATATCTGTGCTGTGAAAAAATACTGGCAAAAAAAAAGAGCCATTGCGTGTAAAGTTAAGAGGTGTGTTCATCCATTGAAAATGTGGGTTTTTTTACTTAGTCGGGTTAACCCCATGAATGCTGGCGGTGTAATTATCCCCACTGGCACTCATAGGGTTAATTCTACGAACTTTTGAAACATTTTTTATCCTTTGTATGTATTGATATGGGGCTTTGAGCTCCATATCAATACATCCACTGAGGACTTAAGGTTTTTTTTACTTTTTTTAAACAGGCAATAAGGGACTCAAGTAAAAAAAAAAAAAATAGGTCTTAACTTTCCTGCAATAACTTGAGTCCCTTATCGCCTTTTCTTGGCTAATGCAGACATTTGAATTGCTGTTTATGGTGTTTTCATCATTTATAATGGATGAAAACACCTCTTAACTTTAACACATGACGGCTCTTTTTTTTGCTGGTATTTTTTCACAGCACAGACATTTGAATAGCTTACTGTGCTGGAAAAAATGCCATCAGCAGAAAAAACAGCTATCTCCAACATTTGGATCGAGCCCTAAGAGAGTGGCTTTTAATAGTATGGAAGCAGATACTATTGAAGGCGGATTTGAAGAAGCTACCACTGCTTCCATAGAAAATGTACAACTTTTTTGTCCCCAAGGAGAGAGGACAAGATGGCAACAATTTTTCTGGAAACATCGAGCAACAAGTTACCACTAAGGAGGACTTCTTCCAGGTCGAGACTGTCCAAACCCCAAGAAGCAGAACAAGGAAGGGGGAATAAGTAGATATAGAAAGAAAAGTGCAGAAACATCGAAAGAAGAAGAAGCTTGATGGAACTGCCACATCCTCACATCCAGAATTGCTATCAGCTGGTGGGGGAGGTAACGATAACAGAGGTGGATCACCAGAAGACGTTGTTACGTCTTCCAGCGCCGGGACCCTTGCATCAGAAGATGATGAACAGCCAGGTTTTTCACCATTGATCTTTCAGGCTCAGGCTACATTTCTCTTTTCTTCCTCCTCTTCGATTTCCACCTTGACTCTTAGAGCCCTTGAGGAGAAACAGGGGGTACAGCAACAGCTGCTCCCAATTTCCTTTGTGAAGGATTGGCTTTAACATGCTTTGCAAAAATGTCATGGTGTCTGTATTTCATGTGTTATCATGGTGGTTGTGCCAAGGTGAATTCTCTCCTTTCCCCTTTTCACTGATTTATCACAGATAATTTGCACAATGCCGTCACTGATGACTGTACTGTTCCTGATAAAAATAGTCCCACACCCAGGACCTCAGGGGGAGGGAGAGGTGGAGAAGAATGGTCTATTTCTTCTTCTTCTTCATAATACCCTTCATAGGCTGGGGCTGGGGCAGAAGATGATGCTGCTGCCTCAGAATCAGCACTAGAACTAGGAACAGGATTATTGCTGGCAAGTGGAACCTGTCATAGTCCTGTATCACAACTGCTGGACCCTATTCCCACTGTGGTCTGTGGCACACTAGCCTGCTCATCATCATCTGCCTGCATTCCTTGCAACTCTGTAGCAGCAGGAATTACAGCAGTAGCAAACTCCACAATGTCACTGCTGGTAGCCATGGTGGTGCCCATCCCGATTTGCATATCTGTCTCACATTCCTTCTCGCTTTCTATTAAAAACTGCTACTTAAAGTGAACCTGTTATTAGCAGCGGGCAAAAGGCCCCGTTGTGTTCCCAAGAAAAAATCTGCAAGAAACCACTTGGCTGTCCACTTTTTTGCAAGAAAATCCAGATTAAACAAACCCTTTAAAATCTTTGCCTTTTTTGTCTACTACTACCCCAGCTGCTCTACCATCACCCTCACCACCACTACCACCACCAGTCCCTCCTTGCTGCTGCTGCTGCTTTATTAGATTCCCACTGGTTGTCAATCATGAAAAATGTGACAGTGTCCCCTCTGGTCACACTTGTCATGTCTACAGGTGTAGAAGGCAGACTGGCAGCACTAGCGGCAGGCACAGGCAGCTGGGATGTGCTGATACTAATAATGCTGCTAGCCAGTTCTGCCTTCCTCTGCATCAGGTCTCAGAGGCACAATGCCAGGGAAAGGGCAATCACAGGCTCAGGGGGATGTTGAGGGCTCCCTTGTCCGCTAGTTTGGCTTGTCGGCATCACTTCCCCTTTCACCTCAGCATGGGAATCTACAGCGGTCACGCTAGTGCTACCACCAGCTGCTTCACTATCATCACCTTCACCATCATCCCCTTCCTCACCCCCAACACTCCCTATCTGCTGCATGGTAGTAGCAGTGGGACTGCTTGGGTCTGGCAAGTGCGACTTAGGGTCCCCTGCTGTAACACTTGCCATCATCTTCTTCTCCTCCTCCTACTCCTGAATATCAGAAGGCACACTCGCAGAACTAGCAGCAGGCACAGGTAGCTGACCTGTCCTGCTCTCACTGTTACTCACTTCTTCCTGTGATTTGATGGTGATGATGACTGGCATAATTGGATCTGGTAAATCTGGGCTCCCAGAACTTTCCATGCTAGTGGTGGTCACTTCCTCCTCCTCTAGTTCACTGGGCATATCACCGTCCTACAGCTCCTACTATTTTTTGTTAGATGGCTGCTGATACTCGTAGCCAACAGTATTAACCTCAACTGCCCTTACTTTGCTATGCAAATCACATCAAAATTGCCTAACACCCTCTCTATCTTCTAGCTGCTTGGTTTTGTGTTTCACTTCCTGGACATATCATGTTTTTGTGCTTAAACGTGAAGTACACATAAGTAAATGGGCAGCAAGTTTATAGCCATTGAAAAAAAATGTGAAAACATTTTGGCAGAAGGCGAAAAAGGCGAGGATTTTAAGAGGTTTGTTTAAGGTGGATTTTCCTGCCAAAAAGTGGACAACCATGTGGTTTTCACAGATTTTTTCTTGGGAACACAACAGGGCCTTTTGCCTGCTGCTAATAACAGATTCACTTTAAGTAGCAGTTTCCAAAGAGTTAATATCTTGTAAATGGTTGTTTATTTAAAGGTCCTTAGTTTTTTTCAGAATGATAAGTAAAACAGAATGCTGCTAGTAGTGTGGTGACAACATCAAGGGGTTTAACCATGTCATGGTGGTTGCTGATTAGTGGGCATGGATTGTTAAATGATTATGAAGCTGATTCAATTATTTTCCTTTTCTGGAAATCCACCTATGAGATTGAGGTAGTGCAGGGGGCTTGGTGTACAATTCAAGCATCCAATCTTGTTGTTGCTGATCATGTAGCTCTGCTGGTGAGGTTATGTTTAAATAAAGAAGTCCCACCACCAGCTGCTTCACTATCATCACCTTCACCATCATCCCCTCCCTCACTCCCAACACTCTCTATCTGCTGCATGGTAAGACTGTGTGGTTATTATTACCAATAAGGTGTTGTCTGCAGCAACCGTATTGGTTCAATACCTCTATAGGTTCCTCCATCTTAGTTAAGTGTAGGGTCTGTTATATGTATATTATCACTCATTTATTATTATTATTATTATTATTATTATTATTTGTATTGTATTATTTCTTAACCTTTAATTGTGTTTTGTCTCTAAGAGATTTATATGCTGTGTTTTTGATATACAGCTCTATTGGAGGGTACAATTATTTACACAATAAATAAAATAAAAATATTAGTAAAGAACACCAATTATAAGTATGAAAGTTATATACACTAATGTTGAGTCTATATCACTGAGGTATTTTCCCAGGTGTAATATGCTGTTAATACCCAGGCTGTGCTTTGTCTTTGTAAATGTTTTTTGGACCACTGTAGCACACGATGTTTACTTTTTATTAATATCTCTCTGTTTTGTATTGGTTTGCCACAGAGCCATGGGACTTTTGAGAAAGGATCACTGATTGGGTTAGTCAGGCAGGGTCTGCTGTAATCTTGGAGCATTGTAGTAACAATGAGGGGTAATAAGGGTTAAAAGGCATTGGAGAAGTCAATAGAACAGACTTGATGTAAAGCCTTAAAATGCATGCACTATTTTTAATTTCCAACATGGAATGTTGAATTATCACCTTGAGACTTCCATAAGGAATTAAAATAAAATGTTATAAATCATAACTAAAAGTGCTCCAACTGTGGAATGCAAGGAAAAGTTTCTGAGCATGTGCGGGAGAGACAGGAAGTCAAGCGCATGTGTACAATGTGGTGTATCCAAGCTTTTCAGAGAGGAACGCATGGACATCATTGTTAGACGCCCTAGATGGAGGAACTTCTGGTAGAGACCGTGGTTTGGCGGCAAACGAGGTAATGAAACTTCCGATTATTTGAAAGATTGTACATATAACTAAGAACATTATGGACAGAACCCTAGAGATCCTGAGGACGTAACTACTGCTACAAAACCCATACAGCAAGTTTGTAGCAAGTATTATATTATTTTTAAATATTTTTAATATTTTGTATGTTTAAAGAATAAATCTTTGGCTAACATTTGCCCTACTTTAGCTCCATTTAATATATCTTTATTCCCTCTATCTAGGTTCTGGAAGTAGGAGATTGGGCATTTTTGAGTCGGCCTGGAGTAATATCTATTGCAAGACTAAAAATAAAGTCCTAGATCCCTCACTAGCGAAAGGCAGTGATCCAGGAACACAGGAGGAGAACTGATGTGGGTAACCATCCTGGGGTTAATTCCAGGAGTGCCTATATGATTCAGAGGCAATCCAAAATAGCCTCTTGAGCAAGTGAGTAACATTTTAAGAGCACCGGGTGCTTGGTGTTGGCTCTAAAGTATTTTACATACTACACTCAGAAGACCCTTTCTGCACTGCTTTCTTTTTTTATCATTTTTACAGTATCTGTGACGTGGGGAACCCAGACCCATACACTACAAGCAAGCTGTGGAAGGATACCTGTTAAAATTTGAAAGACATTTAGACTTTAATTCAGAGAGGCACTCACTTTATGCTGATCCTGGGGACTGCTTTTTAGCTACTTCCCAGAGAGAAGCTTAATAAAACAATTTATTGAAGAGGTTCATATAAAAGAGTATATTAAAGTATCCCTATTCATTGTCTGACTTGAGCACAGAGGCACACAGCTTTTTCCATTCTGTGAGGGTATGTGATTGTGTGTATGGTATCTACACATGCGGATCACAGTTTATGAAAGTCAGTTTAGTAATATCAAGTAAGACTTTTAGTTCGTGGTCTGTGTGTGTTTACCCATTGTGAATACATGCCCCAATGAGAGGAATCATGGGTGTGCCAATAGGCTGTGTGAACTAAGGAATAGTGGGTGCAATTGGAACATCATTACGGTAGTACGTACAGACTGGATGTGGATTATACTGGATATTATATCGAGGACAAACAAACAATATTACAGATTTTTAAATGACTAATAAATATTTGGTACTATACTTAAATACTGTGTTGTTTCGATTACAGTATCTGAACTGCGATTACACTATAGAAATTAGAAAGAGAATATTTTATCTATATAAGCTCTTATCTGTTGTGGGGTTCTACATGTTGCACGAGACCGTGAATAAAGATTGCGAAGGTGCACGTAAGGGCACATGCACATGAATAAAAGATTGCGCAGGCGCAAGTAAGGGCGCATGCGCATGAATAAAGATTGCACCTGCATACTGGCCTCTTCTTTCTCTCATAATCATGGAGTGAGTGTGTTCCTCCTCTGTGGCCTAACCCCTTCTCCTGTGTGTGAGTGTGTGGTTTCCTCCCACTTCCTGCCTTTCTAATCCCTTCTCCTGAGTCCCTTCCCCTGTCCTGTAAGTGAGTGGTTTCCTCCCACTTCCTGCTTTTCCAATCCCTTCTCCCAAATCCCTTCCCCTGTCCTGTATGTGTGTGGTTTCCTCCCACTACCTGCTTTTCCAATCCCTTCTCCCAAATCCCTTCCCCTGTCCTGTATGTGTGGTTTCCTCCCACTTCCTGCTTTTCCAACCCATCCTCCTGTGTCTGTGGATGTTCAGTCCCACTTTCTATTCTCCACCCACCCTCTCTTTTTATCCCAATCCTTTTGTGTGCGTGTGTGTCTCTCTCTCTTCCTTGGCTGCTGGTGAACTGAGAAGGCCAGGTCAGTGACTGGGGATTTCTTTCTGTTTTCCTGGTTTAAGGGGGATGGTTTGCTGCACTCTTATAATATAAATATCTCTATTATAACTTTCTATATTAAATACTGCCAAATGCAGATGAACCATTGGAGTTGTGTATTTATATATATATATCCTATAATATAAAGTGGGAGAATGTGTCGCTCACTGTGAGCCATAACTGCACATGCGCAGTAGAGAGTCTCTACTGTACATGTGTGGTTTCGCACACAGGGAGCTCCACTTTGAGCTGTCTGGAGCTCCCCGCTAAGGATCAGCAGGATCGGCGAGTCTCTACTGTGCATGATTGCAGTCATGCGCAGTAGAGACTCGCCGAATGTGCTGCCCCGCTCTGGACAGCTCACATCCTGTCTCTACTCCCGGCTCCGGGGCAGCAGTGTGCACTTTAGCCTGTGCATACAGGCTTTCATACTAGTATAAATAAATAAATATATATATATATGTGTATATAAAATCTGTGATGCCACATTATATCATTAGAGCTTAAGTAATCTTTTGATATTTCTTCCTTTTTCTATGGATTCTTGTGGTGGGAGCCTTTTCCCTGAGCAGCTGTTGAGTGTCACTTTTCCCTAACCTTTTCCATTAAGGTGCACATCACTTCTATACCCACATATATCATTAAATATGTGAATCTTATGATTTTTGTAAAAAGTTTGTAGGGCTTTCTTTTTGGGTACCGTCATAACCTGTTCCCTTACTGGGAAATGGTGATGTTCTAGGGGGACTCATGGAGCAGTATATAAAGCATTGTAAAGCAAGTAATTTCTCATCCCTCTGGCCCCCAAAGGATTAAAGCCTGGTGGGCTCTGTCAAGTGAGATGCCTGGTTTTTGTTCTTCTTCCATACTAAAACGGAATAATCTTTATAGATAATCATGAATTGTGAATCTACTGTCTCTGGGATTCCCCTAAGTCTTATGATCTTCCATCTGTTTCTGTTGTCTATATCATCAGTGTGAATTTGTGAATTTGCAATTTATCACTTCGTGTTTTCAATAAGAAGATACTCTTGAAAAGTACATTTTCTCTCTTTCTTCTTCCAGGGTAGTCTCTGATGTGAGAGATGCTTGACACAAATAAGATGCTTTGCAGATGACTGGTAATTATTTCATATCTCCTTTTGTGGCTGGAGAAGAGAAAAGAGAAAGAGCAAGGGCAGTCAGGTCTTTTTCCAAGCTGAGCTTGGAAATTATGACAGAAATGCCACTTTGTCATTGCACAGGTCAAGAATGTTCTGTTTTACTTTGTACAAAATATGATCTGGCATAGTTGTGGCTGCTTTGAGATTCTCCCTATTTGAGAAGACCTATTTCAAAAGATGCTGTTATCATATGTTAATTACTCATGGTTGACAAGGCACTGGAGTTATTACTTTACCATGATCTGCTGCCATTGTCCCAAAATTCTGATATATATTTAAGATCTTGAAGTTGTTTTTTTAGGCTAGAATGTTGAAAAGCATAACATCACTTTTGAAAAATTGTTTGTTTTGTCAAAAAAAAACGCCCAAGTAGAACACTCTATGAAAATATGTTACTAGATATTTATACAGGCATCACATTTTTAAAGGTAATTTTTTTTATACCTGAAACTGAAGTTTATATGTTCATTTTTGAACATATTATTTATTTTGAGTATGAGCTTTCAAGACCACTTGCAATGTTACAGTGTGCCTGATGAAGGGACTTCCTTGAAACCTTGTGATGTCAAATGACTTTACCAATAAAGGTATCACATTCATTCTATTTCTGTCACTAAACATTGAAGGTAAACATTTTGAAGATAATAACATTTCCAAAACAATGGGGAATTAAATATATTAATTGCAATGCAAACTAAAGTCATTTATTATATTTAATATCAATAAAAATTTAAATATTGCTTCAATTGATTCCTTTATGCAAGACATATAAGCAATGTGCAAATGTGGTTTAGAACTTTTTCATCATCTGGTACTGGACACTAATAAATAAATGATGTAATCTAATGAAAGTTATGGGATTTCTAAACAAGGCACAGACTATCAAATGTCCCATGGGGGGTGCCATTCTGTCCAGGGGCCCAAAGTGGAGAACCTCCTATATTATTAAACTCATCACTTCACTGGCCTTTAATATAAAACAATGCATTTTCATATATGTTTGAAAGAGCCTAGTCTATATTAAAGTACCAAAAGATTGAATTTTAAGAATGCATTCATTGTTTAATTGAACCTTCTGACATTTCACATATAAAAACATGTGGTGTTCTCCTCTGGAGGCCTTTACATTTCCTTTACAGTTTGTTTACCTTTTAACTCAACATTTCTTAACACCCACCAAGGTTTACACAACTCTGTCTATGCCCTTTTCTAGGATTAGATACAAATCACCCTTCCTTAGCATCATAAGGATTGTCAATACTCTGCCTACTATTCATCAAGGCACCAGTAGAACGCAAAAAAGAAATATCTCTCTCTCTACTACTATCTGTTTTTTCCCAATAATTATTAACTTTCTGGTTCTTTTTTCCCTTAGAGCATGGAAAAGAAATAGATATTTTCTTTGGTATTACATAAAAGCAAAAATTACATCTATATCAAAGAATAAAAAAATCACTAAAAACTAAATAGTATTTGTGGAAAAACATCTGCTGCTGCTGTTTGATAAAGTCTTTCCCCAGGACATGTTCTCCACACATCTCACTGGAGCAGATATTTATTAAATGTCACCAGGGGGTTGCTAGGTTCCAATTAGGTTCCAAAAAGATCTGGGGCTAGAGCCCATGGCAAAATTCAATCGCATGCCTGCTGCCACTGGTAGTTGATAGATTTCCATTGGTTCCTCTCTCTCTGTGCACACATGTGTGTAGGTGTGCGTGCGTGCACCTGTCTTTTTTATGTGAGTGCATCTGTCTTTGTGTGTGTGTGTATGCTTAAATAAGTACATGTGTGATTTGTGTGTATGTGGACTTATATGCTGGAGAGAAGAAAACAATGGAGAGAGGAAGAGAGTGTGGAGAGAGGAAGTAAGGTAGTGTAGTTGGGAGAGAAGGAGAGAGAGAAGTGAGAGAGAGCCTTGAGCAGGGAGAGAGAAGTAGGAGGAGGTGGGAGAGGGGAATGGATAGGGAGCAGAATGTGAAGGGGAAGATAGAGAGAAGAGGTTAGACAAAAGACAGTGTAAGAAGACCTTCCTCCCCACCTTTTTACACCAAGGATGGGCAATCCATGGCCTCCCAGCAGTTGCTGAACTACATCTCCTATCAACCACAGCAAGCCAGTAACCTGCTGATAATGATGGAAGTTGTAGTGAAAAAGCAGATGGAGAGCTATGCTGTGCTTCTAATGCACTGTTTAATTAACCATTAAGTGCCATACAGACACACACGCACACACGCACACACACACACGCACGCACGCACACACGCACAGACACACACGCACAGACACACACGCACAGACACACACGCACAGACACACAGACAGACAGACACAGTTATCAAAGTTGTTTTTTTGTTGTTTTTCCTTGCTATTTATTTAATAAAATAAAAAAGACGGGCTTATAGAGAGACTGGGGAGAAAAGAGACATAAGAAAGGTGAAAGACTGCGGGAGGAAGGAAGAACTGAGAACAGAAGAAAAGACTTTGAGCAGAATGAGAGACTGAGGTAGGAAGGTGTGAGATGGGGAGAAAGGAAAAATAATATAAATGAAGTAGAGTTGCAGGGGAGGAATGATAGAGAAAGGGGAAGAAGGAGATAAAGTAGTGAGAAAAGGATAAGTAGTGGGAGGTAGGAGGGAGAGAGACAGGTGGAAAGAAGGAGACTGATTTTCAGTCCTGTCTTTTTGGCCTTGCTGTACTGTCTGCTGGTAGGCACAGAACCACCCATACACTGACATTCCAGCCTTGATCCACTGGTAGGCACAGAACCACCCATACACTGACATTCCAGCCTTGATCCACTGGTAGGCACAGAACCACCCATACACTGACATTCCAGCCTTGATCCACTGGTAGGCACAGAACCACCCATACACTGACATTCCAGCCTTGATCCACTGGTAGGCACAGAACCACCCATACACTGACATTCCAGCCTTGATCCACTGGTAGGCACAGAACCACCCATACACTGACATTCCAGCCTTGATCCACTGGTAGGCACAGAACCACCCATACACTGACATTCCAGCCTTGATCCACTGGTAGGCACAGAACCACCCATATACTGACATTCCAGCCTTGATCCACTGGTAGGCACAGAACCACCCATACACTGACATTCCAGCCTTGATCCACTGGTAGGCACAGAACCACCCATACACTGACATTCCAGCCTTGATCCACTGGTAGGCACAGAACCACCCATACACTGACATTCCAGCCTTGATCCACTGGTAGGCACAGAACCACCCATACAGTGATATTCCTGCCTTGATCCACTGGTAGGCACAGAACCACCCATACACTGACATTCCAGCCTTGATCCACTGGTAGGCACAGAACCACCCATACACTGACATTCCAGCCTTGATCCACTGGTAGGCACAGAACCACCCATACACTGACATTCCAGCCTTGATCCACTGGTAGGCACAGAATCACCCATACACTGACATTCCAGCCTTGATCCACTGGTAGGCACAGAATCACCCATACACTGACATTCCAGCCTTGATCCACTGGTAGGCACAGAACCACCCATACACTGACATTCCAGCCTTGATCCACTGGTAGGCACAGAACCACCCATACACTGACATTCCAGCCTTGATCCACTGGTAGGCACAGAATCACCCATACACTGACATTCCAGCCTTGATCCACTGGTAGGCACAGAATCACTCATACACAGTTTTCCAACTCTGTCTACTGGTAGTAAAGGATCCACACATACACATTCTGGCACTCAAGGCTCCAGCCTTATTCGATTGTCCACTGGAATTCAGAATCACACATATACAGTCTGACATACCAGCCTTGTTCCACTGGTAATCACAGATCCACACATAGACTGTATTTTAATTTTTTACCCTTTTCTGTAAGTAGCCAAGGTCAACATGGCAGTGCTCTTCTCGGATCACAAAGTCATTCAACAAGCTCTGCTCTGCCTGATATTTTAAGTTGCACTGAGCTCACCTCAGTGCAACCCAGTAAAATCAGGTACAAACCAGAGCTTGTGGAACACAGCATGATAAAAAATCTGATGAAAGAATATCCATGGAGCAGCAGAGAGGCTGGGGAATAAGTGGGTCCAAGTGCACTGCTAATCCGCACTTCCTGCTGCATTCCAGCAACAAGTGGGATGAGGCAGAGCAGAATCAAGACTCCATAGGGTCCTAGGTCCTTCCTCTCACTTCTACACAGACACACACCCAATTAGCCCCTGACACAACTGACTAATTCTTCAAGTACTCCTACACCAGAAAGCAGTAATTACATACGGAAAAATAAACCACACACACAAACTGGAATGCAATTATACATTATTATTAATTTATATAGTGCACACAGATTACACTCATATTGATCACTGTCCCCATTGGGGCTCACAATCTAAATTCACCTGTCAGTATGTTTTTTGGAGTGTGGGAGGAAACCGCAGTACCCGGAGGAAACCCACACAAACACGGTGAGAACATACAAACTCATTGCAGATGTTGTCCTTGGTGGGATGTGAACCCAGGACCCCAGCGCTGCAAGGCCACAGTGCTAACCACTGAGCCACCGTGCTGCCCATACATGCACACAAACATACACACACAACATATACCCATCAATGCTATTATACGTGCACAAAAAACATGCAAACACATTGGTATGGAGTCAAACGCACTAGAATGCAGTTAGTTACACATGCACACAAAAATACTAAAACACATCCTGCATGCAGACACAAACACACACTAGGAAGCCAAGCAGAAGGCACTTGATTTCAAAAGAAAACCAATCAAAATGTTACCCCATGAGGCCAGACCATTATTCCATTACATTACAAACTGTTGCTCTATTATATGCGACTAGATCATTACTTGCAATGAGACAACTGCATGAGACCAGGACACTACCCCATTACAAGACAACAGACTATTATTCAATTACCTAAATCCAGGCCAATACCCCATTACATGAGACCATCCAAATTAACCTTTTGAATGCCAGAAAGGTGCACCTGCATTGCTTTGCAATACATTGTACCTTTCTGGCATTCAAAGGGTTAACACATTATCAGAAGAATCAAACAAGAAGGATTGACATGTTGGCTTTATAGCTACCAAGATGGAAAGGAAGCAACTATAAATCAATTAGATGCCAAGGGATGTAACTCATTGCAATGTAATGTATATAGCACCTCTTTTGCAGTCCCTAGACTTGAAAATGGAACAACCTGTCTCTCTGCTGTGATAAATCCAGGAGACAGAAGAAACATTCTCCGTGTGTGAAAGCGCTGCACTTTCATATGCAACGTGCTGACAGCAATGTGAGTACTAATGCCCCAGACTACTCAGAGTGTTAATCCTCTTCAGTTGGGCTCTCAACACACGTGGACCAGCTGGCATTTAACCCTTTGAGTGCCAGAGAGGTATCCAATGCATTGGATACATTTCTGGCACTCAAAGGGTTAAGCTAGTGCTGAAGTGGCTGCGTTCTTGCTCACCTTAACTCCCTTTTCTAACCATCCTTCCCCTTCCTTCCCTTTAAACAGACTTTCTGCTTTTATCTTTATTCAGGTCTCCTGTTCTGCTGCCTGTGTTCCTTTACCGCTCTGCTCCACTACAACAGCACTGCGCTACAAACCCCAATGTCACAAGTACTAGCCAGCCAATGAGAGAAGGGTAACCTTACAAATCTCTCCTCTCTCATTGGCTTCTTGTTGGAAAGGCGCTGAATGGCACATACAAATTACGTAATGCCATTCATACCTCCTTTTGTGACTAGCAACAATGTTCGGGGCTGCCCCAGATACACTTGGGGCTTCAGCCCCCTTAGCCCCCCCCAGTGACGTCCCTGAATGTCACTGCTCCATGAGGATCCTTCAGGCATTTCAAGGCGCCTTGTAGAAGAAGGCTGCTTGTAAAATGCGTGATATCATATTATCATATAGGAAATCCAAGACTGAGATATGTCACTTTGCTAGATATCCAAAACTAAGGGTAATGGTTTCAGAAAACATAACCAAACACACTTACTTTGAATGTACACTGACCCCTCTATGGGCCTTATATACAAAAGAAGACTAGTCTGGGACAAACAAGCAGGATCATGGGGAAAATAAAAAAAATCCCCAAGTACCCATTGATTTAAATGGGTCTTTTAATCACTTGAATGCTAGACAGGTCTCCAAGCCATTGCATTCAAGGGATTAAAAGCCAATGGATATTTCACGTCTCCCCTATAGTGCATTTGGTTCACTCCAGAATGCTATATACTCTAAATCTCAGAATTTAAACAAATAGTAATAATAAACTGTAAAATAAGATACATAATTAAACATTCCCACTGAGTTAAATTGGACTTTTAACCCCTTCTTTGCTAGAGAGGTATCCAAACCATTGCCTTGCAATGTATTGAATACCTCTCTAGCATATGTACCATTTAAATTAATGGACATTTGAGGAGTCTTTATGTGTCCCCTATGGTACAATAGGTTTGTCACAGCATACATCCCAAGTGTCCCTCTTTTACACCCAAATCCCTCTGTGCCTCTTTCCCACCCTGATGTCCCTCTTTTTAGGAGATCAGATGTGTGGTGAGTATATAAGTGTATCACATTGCTCCACAGCAATAAAACTCACATTAATGTTTGTTTAAACATCAGTAAATGTGTTTATAAATCACTTGGTGTAAATAAAATACTATGGTCTTGTTATAAATCATTTATTGAGTTACACAAGGAGGTGTCGATAGGTCATGAAATAGCCTAAAAATTCTCAGTAATGCCCAACCCGCCCGCCACACGCCCAGCAACACCCCTTAAAACACAAGCGTCCCTCTTTGGCAATTTGAAATGTTGTGAGGTATGGCACAGAATTCCTCATTTCTTTTATGCAAAAGGTCCTAGTTCATTTAATCTAGTATATTCTGTTTCTACCTCTTTTTTCATATTTTTTTTCTATTCTCTTCTTTGAACTGATGAGCTACTATTATTTTTTTTCCGTTTCTTTTATAACTGCCCAAACTGCTTTGCCAATTATATCATATATAGTATAACAAAAAATATCACCAATGACATCACTTATGATTTGACATCATGTTGTCTTTTAGCCTCACCCCTGAATTCAAATGTGTTGTGGATTACTCTGGAAATTGAGAGGTTTTTTTTATAAAATAAGTGCATTGTCAATAAAAGTGCTTTAGTACTCTATATCTATCCATTGCCTTAGAAACAGTAAATGATACATAGAGATGCAATGAAACCTTTAAAACAATGGAGGAATTAACTAGCCAAGGTTAGTTGAAGCAGGGACAGTCTACAAAAATCTTTGAAAAACCTAGATCCACCAGAAAAAATCCAGTATAGCTTGATTTCAATGTGATATCAATGTCAGAGAAATTATCAATACAGAAAAATGAAAAAATTATTTTGTTAATATCATACATAATATGATAATATCATAATATCATAAAGAGACATAATACCGTAACAAAATAAAGATAAAACCCTGGAATATCCTATAATATTGCAAAAGGAGTTGGAGGCACTCTCACTTAAACAGTCCAAAATGCCTGGGTGCTATGATGAGACTATGGTAGCAGACATGTGTACATGGATCAAGCACTTGCAGGACTTCCAGTAGAGATTTTATCATTGAAATCTCTACTGGAAGTCCTGCGAGCGCTTGATCCATGTACACATGTCTATAATATTTCAGCTATGTATCAATAAATGGATGATATCACAATAAAAAAGGTTCATATCCATTTAAAATTATCTTCTTTCTCAGTTATAAAATACCAGAAGTACTAATATAGTTCAAGTTATTGTGCTTTTTATTTGATAATGCCACCTCTGTGTCACTAAAGTTATATTGCCATTTAAGAACTCCATTTGCCACAAATTCATACAGTGATGCATTTGACAAATGACCAGCATGATATGATGAGGAATGAAGATGAACAGTGGTGAATGGTTCCCCCATAACATGATCCAAACTGCCTCCAGTCCATTAAATATGGCATACAGAACACTCAGTACTGCAACTATAATGTTACATTGTATAATTATCACTGATTTCACAGTCCCTGACACACAGCGCTCTGGAAACAGATACTCATGGAGCTTACTGTCAAGGACTTAAATGAACAAAACTATGGGTTGACAAAAACAATCAAGCAAAAAAGTATAGGCAATCTGACCTTGCATACTGTACTCTTTCAGAATATATAAGAGGTTGATTGATACTTTAAGCCTTTCAGTGCCAAAAAATGTACCTCATAATGCACACACAAAAACTGTTTCCCCAGAGGCAGTGGATGTATTTAATATATGTTGGGGGGAGGGGGGTCTGCGTCATCATTTTCAGCCTTACTAAACTTTTCAAAAAAGCGCATACCTCATTGGGGTAACAGGAATTTTCTGATATTGATCGTCCAGCTGATACTCTGAGTGATCAGTAGCAGTGACATTGCATAACTGTCCTGCCTTCACCCAACTGTGAGCTTCTGGGTTGTGAGTGGAATTGGGGGAGGCCACCCATGTCACCAGTGAAGTAGGTAATATAACCCAATAACATGGGCAACTTTCTAAAATCTGATGATTTGGGTTGCATTGACACAGGGGAGCCACTCTGCATGGGGTCTGTGAAGGCCATGCATGTATTGAAAACTATAGATATCTGTAAAAAGTGTACATGGGGGGGTGCAATGCTTTTAAAAATAATTGTAACTTTCACAAACAACAAATATTTTTGATATATAATGTATGATATTAACAAAATATTTGTTTCAGTGTTCTGTATTTTTAATATCATAGCTTGTTACAAGATGAAAATTTTGCTTCACTTGAGGAAACATGATAAAACTATTTTTTTTCTGAAAAGAAAAATTTTTTTCCATATATAACTAGAAAGTTACTGACAAGAATCATACCTAAACAGGTGGATAGCAAAAATACTGGTATACAGGTATAAAAAAAAGTCCCCAAGACTCTGGAAATGAAAGAGATAATTAACAGCTAAAATTAAATTAAATATGGTGATAATTCTTTAAAATTAAGCATCATTTAAATGTTTACTACTGTAGCATTATAGCCACATGACTAAATCACCTGTTAAATATGACATTCTGTTTTTTCTTTAAAAGAGAAAGTGTAAAGACTGTGATTCATATAAAATAATAAGCATCTGAACCATCACACTTGGTGCATCTGGGGAAAGTAATCAGATGAAGTCAAGACTAAGCTTCTTTGGAAAAAAAAAGATTTACTCTTTAAGCAAATCCCAGTTGTATTCTAAGCCTTAGGTATACATTTTAACATTACAGCACTGTATCAACAGACACAGGGTTGGCCACTGGCAATATTTTTTCTCATATTAAATTTAAAGAATAATGGTACAGTTTAGTTAAATTAAATATATATTTATAAAGACCAATAAAACTTATATTTAACAATCTATTTCTGTTATGATTACTTCTGACATTTAAAGAAATAGTAATGTTTCATAATAAAAGCAGCTCTAATTAATCATCATAGTATTTGGGCTTTGGAGAGTGTTATTTCAATTCTGTCAGAGTTGTAGTTCAAGAGTAATTGAATGATAAATATCCTCCTCCCGCCCCTTTTACTGATATACCACTGCTCAGAGCAGCAGGGAGTTGCCCAGGTAGACTGCATAGAAGGAGAATCTTCAGTTAAGATAAGGGAAAAGGCTGAAAACCCTGTCAATGGGGGCAGGGTTTTCATTGTTCTCACAGTAAGAAAATTGTCCCTTGTTGTTATCTGTCTGGTCAAGCAAACAGATTCCACATCTGAGGTGAGTTGTGTTACACTAGGTAAAAGGGGTGGGAAGGGGATACTTTTGAACTACAACTCTGAGAGTATTAAAATAACTCTCTCTATGGCTCAAATACTATGAAGACTAATTGGACCTGCTGTTTTTGTGAAACATTACTATCCCTTTAAGTCTAATTCTTAGTTATTTGCATTTGATATATATTAAATTTCACTATCAGAGTGCTCTCCATTCCTATACTAAATTCTTTTTGGTTCCATGCTACACATAATTTGACTGAAGTGAATTTACTCAACTATTCAGTCTTTGCATTTAATCATTTTTGCAGTGTTCTTCTATTAAATGTGATAAAACTAGTGACCCAATGAGCCATTCAATCTGCTGAAGCCTAATGTTTGTTTTGAGAAGGTATGAATTTAAATGAGATCTATCACCCTTTTATATCTTTGTGTAGATAGTTTTCTTATATAGCGAATATGCTTTAAAGTTAATTCTTTTTTTTTTTTTAAACTGCTTGTTTGCAGAAATTAGAAGAATAAATACAGCCCTGCGCCTATTTCCGGGCAGGCTGCGGTTACCTGATCCTTGCCGCAGCCTGCCGCTCTGCCTCTCTCTATCCAGCCTCCTCCGATGACGGAGGCTGTCTGTCTGTAAGCTGGAACGCTCTCATTGGCCAGAAATTGATCTCTGCTAATCAGAGAGCTCCAGCTTACAGACAGAAAGCCTGAGTAGTGGAAGGGAGCAGAGGCAGTGCGGCAAACTTCAGCAAGAGCAGTCTATGTGGAAGTAGGCGCGGGGCTGTATTTATTCTTCTAATTTCTGCAATCAAGTGGTTTTTAAAAAAAATCAATAAACTTTAAAGCATATTCCCTATACAAGAAAACTATTTACACAAAGCTGTAAAGGGGTGATAGATCCTCTTTAAGTTAGAGACACTATACACAAGTAACTGCAAATAAAATGGAAATACAATTTAGATGGGTATACTCAACTACTTTATGAAGGATGCCTACCTAGATCTGTATGAAGGATGCGTACCTATGTAATTGTATTAAACCAATTAAGAGCCTTTTATTCTTAGATAATTATTATTATTATTATCCTTAATTTATACAGCATTACCTTGTTCAACAGCATTGTACAATAAGGAATAGACATACAGAGAAGTAAAACAGTAGAATTGGAACATCAGAAAAAACATAATCTGTGGGCCCTGCTCACGAGAGCTTACAATCTAAAGAAAAGTAGGTTGGATCGCAGAAAGTGTAAGTGCTACGTGGTGTAACTGCCCCCTGCCACGGAAGTGCTTTTCAGTGCAGTGGTCCACAAAAGTTACAGGTCTGTTCAGGAGATAAAGGCTCTATGTGAGCAGTGAGGGCCTTATGGGTGTAGTAGGTGGGAACAAGAGTAAGTAGAGGTTGAACAGAATGTTAATCTGACCTTGCTCATAATGGTTATGAGGGCAATTGAAAGGGATAGTAATACTTTGTTTAGAGAAGCTTTAATGTTGTACTTATTAAATAAATAAATAAAGCAAATGATCTGATCTAAGTCTGGTTGCTCTAACTTGGATTCTGGTCCCGGGACCGGACAGCTCGTCTTTAGAGCCGAAATAGCATTGCATAAGAGAATCTTCATGAGAACGGTATAAATGTGTGCCTGGTTTGAGGCAGTAGACCTAATATTTTCTTTCTATGTAAAAGGGGCTGGAGGGGAGAACTTAACAATGATATTACAATAAAACTATAAAAGTTAGAGCAACCAGACTTAGATCATTTGCTTTATTTATTTAATAAGTACAATATTAAAACTTGTCTAAACAAAGTATCACTTTCCCTTGAAAGGCTTTACTGAAGAATTGAGTTTCTAGGGAGGATCTGAAGATATGAATGCTGGAGGAGAGTCTGATGGGATGGGGAAGGGATTTCCACAGCTCAGATGCATCACAGGAGAAGTCCTGAAAGCGGATAATTGGAGAATGTAATAAGAGATTCAAAGAGAAGAAAGTCCTGTGCAGAGCAAAGATGGCAAGTGGGAGTCTATTTGAAAACAAAAAAATAAATGCAAAGGGGTTGGCGAGACAGGATGAGAAACAAGACAAGGTGGCCTAGAGAATGGAGGGCTTGCATGAGGAGCAGGTGATCCACTGTATCAAAAGCAACTGAGAGATCCAGGAGAATGAGTAGGGAGTAGTAGCCTTTTGTCTTAGCAGTCTGGTCTTTTTAGTGAGGGCAATCATAGAGAAGTGATGAGGGTAGAATCCAGATTGTAGGAGGCCTAACATGGAGTGAAAATAGAGGGAGTTTGTGCAAAGCTTGTATACAAGACATTCCTGAAGCTTGAAAGCAAAGAGGAGAAGAGAAATGGACTGTTAGTTGGAGAATAAGTTAGTGTCCAGAGGATTTCTTTAAGATGGATGTGATTAGTGCATGTTGAACAAATATGGGAAGGAGCCAGTTGTCAGAGAGAGATGGAATAAGTGATTAAGGGCTGGAGTTATTTTAGGGGAGAGATCTTGAATAAGCTATGATGGTATTAGGGTAAGAGGGCACTTGGTTGCATGTGAGGAAGCAAGGAGGAGAGAAACCTAATTCGCTTTCACAGTTATCCAAGGTGTTATTCTTACTCTTCTAGTTTCCTGCTTTTTCTATGGCTAACACAGTAACATGCTTTACCCATATTATAATGGAAGATACCACAATGCATCTCACACAAATGAAGCTGAAGAATCTCCTAAAGAAACTTGCACAGTTGAACAGTGATATCTTCCTCCTGACAGTGAAAAAAAGAAAATCTCATCCCTAAAGGCCTCATCCAAAATAATCCTAATCTACACACCCATAATAGCTGGCATGCATTGTGCCAGAACCTCAGAAAAGCTGTGTAATAATTTAAACTTAAGGGAATCTGTTGCAACATTATGGCCAAAGTAAAAACAGAGATTTTGACCCATAAAGCACGTAGAGATGGGCTCTGACAAAGCCCAAAAGGTGAAATGTATGTCGAGCAGTCACATACTCATTTGTAAAAATAGAATGTTCCAACTGTTGTTTTGCAATGGGGCGTAAGAAGCCTGAAGATACTAGTTTTACTATTACTATTATGCAAGACTAGTTTTCATACATCTCAGCACTTATTGACTAGATCTGTGTGTTACTGTAGCAAATGAATGTTGCAATGTTATTGTGGCAATCTGATAACATAATCCGTCAGTATTAATCGGCACCTATTTATATTTGATATAATATGGGCACCATTACTAATTGTCGTTCACGTTAGGACAAGGGACTGATAAGATATAGCGGTATACATTCCAGTCCTCTGATCCACGTACTTATAACTTGTCCTCGTGATTATGGCATTTTGAGACACCGAAGCCTGCACCCGTCTCTTTCAACATCACAGTCTGTTTAACATCGGTGCCATTGCAATCACGTAGGCAGAATTTAGGCTCAGATAGAGGAGCGTGATTCAGGGCTCGATCCAAATGTTGGCGTTAAAACCAACGTGAAGAAAAAAACTGCCTTCGCTCGTTAAGCAAGACCAGGTAACGTGAGATTCAAATCTTCCTTACCCAGAAAGCCTAACGAGCGATAACGAACAAAATACACGTTAACCTTAAACCTGCGTCGCATAAAAAATCTTACCTAAAAACACACGATAAAAATGTTACCTAGCACCACAGCCAATCACAGCACTGCAAAGTATCAAGTTCAGTCAGAAAATCCAAAACCCACGTCTCCAGTTCTGAATAGCTTTCTCTGTGCTTCCCTACCCAGCCACTAGGGGAACACAGAGAAGGCTTTCAGCACCATGGACAGCTTTGAATGCCATAGGGATGTGCACTGCTCACCCCTGTGGCATTCAAAGGGTTAAAATCAATAAAACTTGTACACCAAGCACTACACAATGCCCCTTCCACATCCCCCCCCTTAGTATGTCACATATATTGCATATATATGACATACTAACCCCATCCACATCCACCTCATGGACTTCCATGTAGTGGACACATCTGTCTTTTATTCCACAATTAACCCTTTGAGTACCAGAGAGGTAGGAAAGCATTGCTTAGCATGTTTCCTACCCCTCTGGTACCCAAAGGGTTAATAGGCAACGTATGGACTACATACCTTGCCTATATATATATGTGTGTGTGTTTTAAACTTTTTTTTAATTAAAATACTATTATTAGACAGTTTAACTTAGATCTCATTCATTGTTAACCCCCTACCTCCTGTGTCCCATTGCTATTAGTACTTTTGCTCCACTCTTCTTCAAACTGAGAGTAGAGCAAAAGTACTAAAAGCAAAGGGACACAGTAAGTAGGGCATCATGAATGGTTGAGATCTAAGTTAACCCTTTGAGTGCCAGAGTGGTACGCAACGCATTGCAAAGCAGTGCGTTGCGTACCACTCTGGCACTCAAAGGGTTAAAATGCAACTGAGGGAGCAGGCTGCTCTGTGACTGCAGCGCTTCCCTCATCTTTATTTATAAATTCTGTATTTATTCTTTATACCATTGCTGCTGGCGGCTCTGAAGCCCGCAGCATAAGAAAACCCTGGTGACTAGTGAGGTATTGGAGAAAGCGGGAGGAGGGGACAGAGACATTGGAGGAAGCGGGTGGTAGGCTTGTATTTGCTGCCCACTTCCTCCAATACCTCTCCTCTCGCGTTGGCATTGTGCCCAGCTGCCTGGCGTCGCCTTGTGCAATTCGTCCCTTTGCACAAGGCATTGTACAACGTGAGTGTGTCACTGACCACAGTGGCCACCATAGGTTTGGGTTCAAGCAGCAATGATATGGGACTAAGACAGGTAGATGTGGTTGCCACTACTCCTGAGGATAGCATAATGCCGATGCTGATACTGTAGCACCTGACCAGCCAATGCAGATGCTTCTGGAGAAGAAAGAGACCATTCTTCTCAAACTCCCCCTCACTAAAATCATGTGTGTGGGGCTATTTTTCCCTTGGGGAAGGCATGGTGCAATCATCAGCAAATGCACTGTGTGCTATGTGCAATAAGGTAGTGGAAAGAGGAAAGAAGGGGACATACCCCTTATTAAGCACATGCAACAAAATTAACACCCTGGGTGACATACACTAAGGCATGATAAAGAGGTGATATAGCAGAGTTGACTTCTCCAGTGATATTGCTTCTCCAATTTCTGTTATTCTGTCGAGCAAATGCACTAAGATTTCTCTAGCTTTGGAGATCTTAGTGCATAGGCTTTATAGAATAACATAGGAACTGGAGATGTAATATCACTGGGGCGGTCACCTCTGCTTTACCACCTCTTTATCATACCTTAGTGCGTAACCCCACCCCGACATTTATATTAAGCATTTTAAACCCTCCCCTCCAAACAAGCAAGCTGGCTGGTGCTGTCACTGTACTCCTAATTTCCACTGAAAGGGCGTGAAGAATGGGTGAGAAAATACCACAAAAAGACAAAGTAAACCCCCACTAGCCTGGAAGTTCAACTGTGTCATTATCTTCTTGTGCTAGGGTCTGAGTGTGGGGAAATATCCCCATTATCCCCACCAAGGCTCCATCAGGGTCCTCATTGCCTACGTTACCTCAGGGAAGTTGTTGAAGGAAGTTCTGGGGGAGGACACTGCACAAAGAGAGAGCAAATAGATAGACTGATTACAAATATGTGTAGCAAAGGGGTCAGAGGAATAAGGAGGAGTCTCCTGTATTAACTCACCCTATCAGACTTTCTACATTGAGTGATGATGGTTAGGATGTTGGCACAGAAATGCCTTTGCTGAAGAACAGTCCCTCTAGTGCTGATGGGATCTGATGGGATCTGGGACTCAGGCAGTCCTCATATTCTACATGTGTTGACATGTGGCAGACTAGGTTGATAGATTTTTGTGAGGGGCTGTGCATGACCTGGCTTTTTTGATGCATGTTCGTACCAATGTACCAAATGATCTGATCTAAATCTGGTTGCTCTAACTTGGATTCTGGTCCCGGGACCGGACAGCTTGTCTTTAGAGCCGAAATAGCATTGCATACAAAGAGAATCTTCATGAGAATGGTCTACAAAGTGTGCCTGGTTTGAGGCAGTAGACCTAATATTTTCTTTGTATGTAAAAGGGGTTGGAGGTGAGAACTTTACAATGATATTACAATAAAACTATAAAAGTTAGAGCAACCTGACATTTGTTTTATTTATTTAATAAGTACAATATTAATACTTGTCAAAACAAAGTATTACTATCCCTTGAAAGGCTTTACTGAAAAATTGAGTTTCTAGGGAGGATTGAAGATAAGAATGTTGGAGGAGAGTCTGATGGGATGGGGGGGGATTTCCAGAGCTCAGATGCATCACAGGAGAAGTCCTGAAAGCAGATAATTGTAGAATGTAATAAGAGATTCAAAGAGAAGAAGGTCCTGTGCAGAGCAAAGATGGCAATTGGGGGTCTATTTGAAAACAAAAAATTGAATGCAAAGGGGTTGGCGAGGCAGGATGAGAAACAAGACAAGGTGGAGGATGGAGGGCTTGCACTAGGAGCAAGTGATCCACTGTATCAAAAGCAACTGAGAGATCCAGGAGAACAAGTAGGGAGTAGTAGCCTTTTGTCTTAGCAGTCTGGCCTTTTTAGTGAGGGCAATCATAGAGAAGTGATGAGGGTAGAATCCAGATTGTAGGAGGCCTAACATGGAGTGAAAATAGAGGGAGTTTGTGCAAAGCTTGTATACAAAACATTCCTGAAGCTTGAAAGCAAAGAGGAGAAGAGAAATGGACTGTTAGTTGGAGAATGAGTTTGAGTCCAGAGGATTTCTTTCAGATGGATGTGATTAGTGCATGTTAAACAAATATGTGTAGCAAAGGGGTCAGAGGAATAAGGAGGAGACTCCTGTATTAACTCACCCTATCAGATTTTCTACATTGAGTGATGTTGAGGATGTTGGCACAGAAATGCCTTTGCTGGAAAACAGCCCCTCTAGTGCTGATGGGATCTAGGACTCAGGCAGTGCTCATATTCTACATGTGTTGACATGTGGCAGACTGAGTTGATAGATTTTTGTGAGGGGCTGTGCATGACCTGGCTTTTTTGATGCATGTTAGTACCAGTGACAAAGTCAGTGAAAATAGAGGTCAGTTAAGAAGGATTTCAGGGATATAGATTATAAGCTTAAGCAAAGGACCTCTAAGGTAGTATTTTCTGAAATACTACCTGTGCCACTCGCTACATCAGAAAGGCAATGGAAGATTAGGGAGTTAAGTGGCTAAAGACTTGGGGTAAGCAAGAGGGGTTTGGGCTTCAAGAGCACTGGGCTATCTTTTCACTTGGGGGCAATCTTTATAGTCGAGATGGAACGCACCTTAGAGGAAAGGGGGCTACCATACAGGTCGGCATAAGATAAATATTTATAATGGTTTTGTCCAACACAGTGTAGCAAGGCACTTTTTAGTCACCATAATAAGAGCACTGCAGGTTTGAAGGTTATACCCAATGAATATTTACCTTCTTCCACATCATATGATAGAATTCAACTTCTGAAAATCTGGAGTTATTGTATATTCAGACTCTCAACTCTTTCACCTTTGGTGTTAAATGAGGTTTTGGAGTCACCTTGACTACCACTATTTGAAACATAAAAAGTTATATATATATATATATATATATATACATATATATATATATATATATATATATATATATATATTTGTCGGGTTTTTTGGGGGGGTTTTCAATCACATATTATAGGCATTATGCAGAGCAGAATTTTCAGTTATAAATTGGGATTTATTCTTCACCTTTATTATTGTTTACATCGCCATGGGAAGAGGGTTATAAGTACTGTGACAATGTCAGAGGAATAATAGTAGAAGGAAGATATTTAGGACCCAGAATCCTACACAGTTTATACCCACTTTAGGGTTTAGAAAGAAAACTACATTTCCCAGCAGGTAGCACTGCAGGTGAGGGATAGTTAAGAGCCACACCTAACCTGAATTGGGAAAAATGTTTTTTAACCCCTTAACGACAGATGACTTACCAGGTACGTCCCGCAGAAACTGTGACTTAGTGACAGAGGACGTACCTGGTAAGTCACGGAAGTCCGCGTCTCTGTGCGGCTGCACGCCGCTCGGAGACTCCGGACTCATTTAAAAAAAAAAAAAAAAAAATGTTCCTCGGGCGTTAAGGCTTTGGTCTCTCTCCCCTTTGTTGGATTTCTCTGCTGATTGCAAGAGAGGAAAAGAGCTACCTTTTTCATATTACCTTGAGATTTTGTTGTGGCTGGTAAGTGGGTTTAGCCACCCAGCAATAGTCAGGGATTGATTCTGTTTAAAGGGGAACTAAATTCCTAATATTTTTAATATTTTACACAGGAAAAAAGGTGACTCTCCCTGAGTCCTTTGCGGTGGCAATAAGGTACTAGGCCTGCCTACACAACTGTGAGATTGGCTATGTCACTCTGAAAACTATTCAAACGAATTCCTAATATATTTTATATTTTACAGAGGAACAAAGGTGACTCTCCCTTGCTGTGGCGATAAGGTACTAGCCCTGCCTGCATGCCTACAGAACTGTGAGATTCACTGTGTCACTCTGAAAACTATTAAAACAAATTCCTAATATTTTTAATATTTTGCACAGGAACAAATGACTCTCCCTTGCAGTGGCAATAAGGCACTAATGCTGGCTGACTGCCTAAGCCTAATGCTACCTGCCTGCCTACACAACAACTGGACACTCTCTATCTCCTTCATCTCTCTCTCTGAGCTCCAATAATGGACTAACAGGAAATGCAGGCTGTTTGAGTGTCTGACGTGTCATTAGCCCAACCCTCATCATGAAATGAAGAAGCTAATTGGACTAGAGAGGAAGGGAAAGTATCGCATGCGCGGATAGTCGTCGACGAATTTCTGAAATTTTCAAACACATTTCGGACCAGGGCTGTTTGGATTCATATATATATATTTTTTTTTATGAATAACCCTTGCCTTGCGGTCAGCCCGAATGTCGCCGAATGACCCCTTATTCGGCGAATTCCGAATTTTGACAAACCGATTTGCACAAGCCTAGTCTATCACGGTGCAGTTTCTCTACTTGTCAGTTTCGCTTGTGCTACGCTCCGATTGGTTGAGCCTGTTTGGCCCGCCCCTGGGGACCTTTTTATTCTGGGCTAGTGGCACCTGTCAAGTGCCCTTTCATGGTGTTCCTGAGCCAGTTTTGCTGTGCTGTGTTCCTGCGTTCCTGATTTCCGGTGTATCTCTGACTACGATCCTGTGTTCCTGTTTCGTGATTTGACCCGGCCTGGCTGACGTTCCTCCTTGTTTCCTGATCTGGCTTGTCTGAGAACCTGCTCCGTGATTCAACCCGGCCTGGCTGACGTTCCTGCCTGTATCCTGACTCTGCTTGTCTGAGAACCTGCTCCGTGATTCGACCCGGCCTGGCTGACGTTCCTGCCTGTATCCTGATCCTGCTTGTCTGAGAACCTGTTCTGTGATTCGACCCGGCTTGCTGACGTTCCTGCTCCGTGACCTGTTCCAGCTACTGCAGCCCGGTCTATGTTCCTGTCTACCTGTTGCCAGGGCACATTGTGACTGTCCCACTTGCTGTTCTGTACGGCTGTAGCGGTTGCCGTGCTGTGCCGGTTCCTGCCTCTGTGCCGCTTCCTTCTGAGCTGTGTTCCAACGATCGCGCTGTTAACCCGTGCAGAGCTGTGTCCCAACTACTGAGCTGCTAACTGTGCAGAGCTGCAACGACCGAGCTGTTAACCCTTGCAGAGCTGTGTTCCAACTACCGAGCTGTTAACTAGTGCAGAGCTGTGTTCCATCTATCGAGCCGTTAACCCGTGCAGAGCTGTGTCCCGGTCCGGGGCCTTCAGTCTATACAGAGAGTTGCTTTGTGCTGAGCCGTTCCTCTCCTTGCAGTCCGGTGTAGCTCATTACCGCGCCGGGTGGCTCCCGGCTCTGGCTGCTTCTGTGCACGTCTCTGTGGTTACGCCCGTGGGGGCTATTGGTCTAAGCTCTTGCTATTCAGTCACTACTATTACGCCCGAGGGGGCTATTGGCTCAAGCTCTTGCAATCCAGCTCCTTCCATTACGCACATGTGGGTTATTGGCTCAAGCTCTGGTAGCTCAGTTGTCTCCATTACGCCCGTGGGGGCTATTGGTCCAAGCTCTTGCAATCCATTTCCTGCCACTTCGCCCATGGGGGCTAGTGGCTCCAACGCTGGTAACTCAGTTGTCTCCGTTACGCCCGTGGGGGCTATTCGCTCTATCTCTGGCAGTCTTCTCGCTCTGTTCATACGCCCATGGGGGCTACCATTCAAGTACAGCAGGATCTGGGTGGCAGGTTCCTCTTTTGCTGGACAGTTTCCTCAGTATTACAGTCTGTTGGTGTTGAGTCTTCTCCACCATTCTCCACCTTTAACACCTTGGGCGTGCCAAACAACACAACTGAGAACGGACTGATTATTCCATTAACCCTTTGTGTATCAGTACTCAGTGCCTGTCAGTTGCTTGTTCTCTGTTCTACTATATTGTATATTGTGCATACTAGCGCCTTTCTGCTATCACGCAGTGCTACCCTTAGGGGGCGTTCTCTGTCATTTATTTTGTTCTTATTAAAATTGCATTTTATTTCACCTACTGGTCTGAGTGTCTTGAAAACCGTGACATAGTCCCAGCTATCATAGAGCAGGCAGAAACCCCCATTACCAGTTTTTCATCCCCTACATGCCCATAACTCTCCCTCCTCAGCACGCAGCTCGCCCATCTCTGGGTTCTCTATCCACCAATTCCTCCTAGTTCCCACCTTGCGGCCTACCTTCCACATCCATCACCACCATGGCAGTGCTCTGACACCCCTCTTTGCTCAGAGGTCAGAACATTAATTGCACACATGCCATATTATGTCCTTCATCCATGGGTCATAGGGTACACCAGACTGCAGCACTTTCATTCTCAGCTCCTGGGAATTGAGGGAGGCTTGGCCAGGACCCCAGGGCATTGCAGTACTGAGCCAAGCCCAGGCCTCTAGAGGGCCAGATTCCCTGCTCAGATACCCTGCCAGTTCAGCCTTCAGTGGCTTTTTCTAGTTTAGCAGATTTTATTCCCCTTCACCACTTCTCACCCTCCACTCACCATTCCTATTCCATACTCACAATCTCCCCGTTAGTATATCCTTCTTACCCCCTTTCCGGCTCCTCCCTCAGTTTAGGAAGGACATACACAGCCATTCTCTGACACCCCATCATGATGGATGGGCAAGCCCCACCTCCCATTTGGTGTCTCTGAGCAAGCAGGCTGCTCTGCTGTAGGAGGCAGGGAAGTCCAGGAGCCAGGGAGCCCTCTTCAGGGCCAGATTCTAGCATTAGGCAGATTAGGCCGTGCTCTGTATTAAGTCACACCATCCACCCATCCAAGTCTATAAGTTCCAACTCGCATATTCACCCATATGTCATGGCTTCAGAACCACTGCATTTCCTCCATGTCACTCCCTCTCCACACACACGCCGTCCACACAACTCATCATTCAGCCGCAGGGCTTCCTACGGCCCCTTCTGCCACCTCCGCATCCCAGCATCCCCTCCTCCTTCCCAGCCTATCATCAGGCAACGGAGGCATTAAACTGTCACCACTGCATAGGGACGAGCCATCCTTCTCCCCCCCCACCCCCAGTCAACCACCACGTCGGTTAGAAGGTCTGCATTGAAGCAGATTAACCAGTTATCCCACCATTCTCCTATTTCAGCTTCAGAGTTCAACCCATTTAAACCACTTTGTAATTTTGATTCACCACTGCCATCCACTCCTCGCCCCCCTGCACTTGCCGTAGTACAGCTTATTGCATTAGCACTTCCCTCACGACAACGGGGTATTGCGTATCCCTCAATCCTGGGGCACCTTGCCAAAGTTCACAACAGAAGTGTCAGTAAGTTGTATCAGGTATTCATTTTAGTCTTCTCACCATTCTTTTCAGTCAGTTACCTAGCACCCCTCACCCCGCACCATCATTCATAGTTCAGAGAAGTGCCATTCACTGAGCCGAGTCAAGCTTACCTCAGTTCCACGCCAGCAATATAATTTTCTACCAGTTCCTTACATGCTAGTTCATTTAGCTCAAAGGACCATCCATCCATCTCTATTCACTTCTCTACTCATCGCTCAGCCATCTACTCGCCATACATCTACTTCCCCCAGATACACAGGTCGAGTGGAAACATCATCCACATGCATTATCAAGTAAATCCTCACCCATTCACACGGACTCTCTCAACTACTCCCCCCCTGTATCCTTTATGCACCAAGGGCTCCGTCCCTTCAGACCTCCAAGTCCCATCAAGATAAAAAACCCTTCCAGTCCTATCTCCCCACAGTCGTCGTGCCCCAACCAGTTACAACTGGGGAACCACCACTTCCTCCTACACCTTACGGCAGCCACACTTCCCCCTATCACAGGATCACAGCATTCCTTCATAGAAGCTAAAGGACTCCAGTCCTTCCTTTACCCCATAGCCGACTCCTTACTTCTTCACAGAGGCCAAAGGACCCCTATATCACAGTGCCTGTGATTCTCTGTCACTCTTACTTGTGGTTCGCTCTGATTTGCTGAGCCAGTTTGGCCCGCCCCTGGTGACCTTCTTATGCCTGGCCCAGACACCTGTCAGATGCCCTTTCGTGGTGTTTCTGAGCCAGTAGTGCTGTTGCTGTGTTCCTGTGTACCAACTTGGCTTGTCCTGACTACGCTCCAGTGTTCCTGTTTGTGTATGACCCGGCTTGTCTGCGAACCACCTCTGTATCCTAACCCGGCTTGGCTGACGTTCCTGTTCGTGTATGACCCGGCTTGTATGACTACCTCCTGCGTGCTCCGACCCGGCCCGGCTGACTTCCTGCTCCGAGATCGACTTCCAGCCTGTTCCAGTGACCTCCGTTCCCGTTGTCGCCGCCGCGACATTCTCACCCGCTGTTGCCAGCCACCGTGTGACCGCCTTGCCTGGTGTTGCCATTGATCAGTGCAGTGTACCTCTATACTTGCAGAGCTGTGCGTGCCTCAGTGAGCCTCACTATACTTGCAGAGCCTCGTTGTCTTGCAGAGCCTCGTGTAAACGTGCATATTAACCCTAGCAGTGCTGCCTTGCTCTCGCTATCTCGATTCCCAGAATAGAGCCTCTTCCGTGGTGATACATCTGCTGAGTTGACCGCTTACCAACGGCGACTCTATCCATCCCGTTGCAGAGTAGTCACTTATTGTGGGCCGGTTGGGCGCCATTGGCTCTCCCTTCTCTTTGTTTACTGGGCGATATCTATTGAAGCAGAGTGGCGATAGAGGGAAGGCTTCAGCTCTGGCAGACTCCGTTGTATACACCCGTGGGGGCTATTGGCTCTAGCACTATTACTGCTGGTATCCGGTTAAAGTCTGAGGAGGCTTAGTCAGCTCTTGCATTGCAGGCCGGATTCCGTTACGCCCGTGGGGGCTACACACACTTGCACTCGCAGAAGCAGTCTTCCAGTAGGTACGCCCGCGGGGGCTATTTGGATCTCTGTTCTGTTTACTACTCGGTCACTTTGGCTAGGCATTTACGTTTCCAGTACATTGTGGACTGTCTCTATCAGCACCTCCTTTTAACACCCAGGGCGTGCCAAACCACCACATCTGAGACTGACTGATTTATGCTCTTAACCCTTTGGGGCAGAGAACACCATTATCTGCATAGTAATTGTGCATGTCAACTATATTGTGCATTATCTCTTTGTAACATATCAGTCTTCACTGTGTGTCTATTTCAACCGCCACTAGAGGGTGATCGTTTGCATTATTATTATTCTAATAAAATTGTGTTTTATTTCACATACTGGTCTGAGTGTCCTAAAAACCGTAACAGTACAAAAGGGCCATGACCTCAGACGGTAAAGGTGAAAGTAATACACAGAACATCCACTGGAGAATGGATGTCCATGAGCAGCGCCTAGACCAATTGGCACTGGCTCTACAGACGTTACTCGAACGTACGGTACATTTGGACAAGCCTAGTTCTAATCCGGTGGTCCCCCCAGTTCTGACACCGGAGAATCCGCCTGTAGTCCCCTCAGCTAATACTAGAGGTTTAACGGCAGCGGCGCCGTTACCGTTAAGATATGATGGCGAACCCTCCCTATGCAAGGGATTCATTAATCAGTTGGAGATATTTTTGGAATTGGCACCCCAGGCATTTCCTAACGACCGTAGTAAGGTCAGTTTTATGATATCTCTGTTGACGGGAAAAGCATTGGCATGGGCTAATCCGTTGTGGGAGAATGCCAGACCCTGCACTCTGAACTTTAGGGAATTTGTGATAAAGTTCCGACGAGTGTTTGAGGTTCCTGGCAGGGCTGCCTCTGCTGCGAAAAAGCTGATGGAGATTCAGCAGGGCGAACGCACATTGGGCGACTATGCTATCGAGTTTCGGACCCTGGCAGCAGAGGTGGGCTGGAACAATGAGGCCTTAGTTGCCGCCTTTGCCCAGGGTCTCTCAGAACAGATTAAGGATGAGATAGCCGCTCGTGACGTACCCAGTGATCTGGATGAATATATTGACTATGTTATGCTAATAGGCTCCCGCATCCTTGAGAGACGGTTGGCTAAAAGGGCTAAATCAAAAAACTATGGCCAGGGCAGTCTCTTTAACCCACCCACACCACCCGTTCCTCCTGAACGACCAGCCGAAACTACTGAACCTATGCAATTAGGGTTCACTAAGCTCACTAAGGAGGAGAGATTGTATCGTAGGAGACAAGGCTTGTGCTTATATTGTGGCAAACCAGGGCACCTGTTACGCACTTGTCCAGTACGGCCGGGAAACGAACGCACCTAGGGTACCTTGGGGGACAGGCCCTAGGTGGTGTAGAACAGTCCCTAGATTCTAGCACTAATAAACCCACCATCCAGGTGGTATTCGCTTGGGCAGACATGGTAATCGAGGTCCTGGCATTGGTGGACTCCGGGGCAGCAGGGTACTTCATGGACCAATCCTTTGCCGACTTGCACGGCATTCCATTATGCAAGAAAGATTCTCCTGTGGCCATTGATGGCAGACCCCTGGAACCTGCATTTATTACGTTTGAGACAATTCCGGTGACAATGACGGTGGGGGCTTTTCACAAGGAACAGATACGGTTCCAGATTATCCGTTCCCCGCACCATGCAGTTATTTTGGGGTTTCCGTGGTTACATGTACATAATCCTCAATTTGACTGGCAGAGATGTGAGGTTAACTCCTGGTCTGAATTGTCTTTCCTTACCTGTCAAAATTATGTGTACCTCTCCCGCTGTGCAAACAGAATATGGGCAATTCAGTGACGTATTTAGTAAAGTGGAGAGGCCAGCGCATTGCCTGAGCATAGACCCTATGATTGCGCCATTGATTTGCCTCCAGGCGCGGTGCCTCCCAGGGGTCGCACTTACCCACTGTCATGTGACGAGAACAGGGCTATGGAGGAGTATATTGAGGATGCTCTTAAGAGGGGAATCATTCGTAAGTCTACGTCCCCGGCTGGTGCCGGATTCTTCTTTGTGAAAAAGAAAAGTGGCGAGCTCAGGCCATGTATTGACTACCGAGGGCTGAATAAGCTGATGCCTAAAAACGCCTATCCTATTCCACTTATTACTGAATTATTTGACAGATTAAAGGGCTCTTCAATCTTTACTAAACTTGATTTGCGAGCCGCCTATAATCTGGTCAGAATTAAAGAAGGTGACGAGTGGAAAACGGCGTTTAATACCAGAACAGGGCACTACGAATATCTGGTGATGCCATTCGGCTTATGCAATGCACCTGCGGTATTTCAGGAATTTATTAATGATATTTTACGTGACATGCTTCAGTCTTGTGTGGTCGTATATCTAGATGATATATTAATTCACTCTGCCAACCTCTCTCAACACATTAAGGATGTCTCAGAAGTCTTGCTCCGACTTCGTAAGCACAAGTTATTCTGTAAACTAGAAAAGTGCGAATTCCATACATCTCAAGTACCATTCCTGGGGTTCGTAATCTCCAAAAATGGCATTGCCATGGATCAGGAGAAGTTGGCAGCAGTCCTGCAATGGCCTCGTCCTAAGGGGTTAAAGGCCATTCAATGTTTCTTAGGTTTTGCTAACTATTATAGGAAGTTCATCCAGAACTTTTCCACGATTGTAAAACCATTGTCAGATTTGACTCATAAGGGCGCTTCTCCCTCTCAGTGGTCTGAGGCAGCTGAAAACGCATTTGTTACCTTGAAATCTGCCTTTGCATCTGCTCCAGTGCTGTCCCACCCTAATCCCTCCCTGCCATTTACACAACGCCCTGTGGGAGGTGGCACCTTGAGACCCTGCGGGTTTTTCTCAAAGAAATTGTCCAGTGCTCAGAGCCACTACGAGATTGGCGACAGGGAGCTGTTGGCCATTATCCTAGCCCTGAAGGAATGGCGCCACCTTTTGGAAGGTACTCAGACTCCAGTACTAATCCTTACTGATCATAAGAATTTAACTTATCTCTCTGAAGCCAAAAGATTGTCCTCACGACAAGCTAGGTGGGCGTTTTTTTTTGTCTCGATTTAATTTTCTAGTGTCCTATCTTCCGGGCTCTAAGAATATTAAGACAGATGCGTTGTCACGTCAGTTCGCATCTGACACTGAGAGGGAGGAGGAACCTGTACCTATAATTCAGCCAGATCGCATTCTGGCCACTATTCGTACCACCATAACCTCGCCTCTGGGGGAGGAGATTTTGGCATCACAATCTAGGGCACCTCCTGAGACCCCAGTGGGAAAGTGTTTCGTGGATGAGCCATTCCGTACCCGCCTGTTGGAGACATATCATGCTTCTAAAGCGGCTGGGCATATCGGTAGGGATCAACTTGTATGGTCCCTTTCGCAATTATTCTGGTGGCCCACACTGAGAGCCGATTGTTCCGCTTTTATGGCAGCCTGTACCACCTGTACCCGTGCCAAGACCCCTAGACATCTCCCGGTGGGCTTACTTCAACCAGTGCCCAATGGAGACCGTCCTTGGTCTCATATATCCATTGACTTCTTGGGAGAATTACCAGTCTCTAGGGGTTATACGTTTATTCTTATGGTGGTCGATAGATTCTCTAAAATGGCTCATTTTGTGCCTCTGGCTGGCCTTCCATCGGCCCAGGAATTGGATGTAGTCTTTGCCAGGGAGGTGTTCCGCCTGCACGGGGTACCCAGAGTAATTGTCTCCGACCGTGGGAGTCAGTTCGTATCCAGGTTTTGGAGGGCATTTTGTGGCCAGATGGGCATCCAATTGTCCTTCTCCTCCGCCTACCATCCCCAGACCAATGGGGCCGCTGAGCGTGCCAATCAGGGACTTGAGCAGTTCCTGCGTTGCTTTGTCACCGATCATCATGATAATTGGGCTGACCTGTTGCCATGGGCAGAGTTTGCCAGGAATTGTGCGGTTAATTCATCGTCCGGGAGCTCCCCATTTCTCGTTAATTATGGGTTCCAGCCGTGTCTGCTCCCGGACTCATTTCAGGCACAACAGATTCCTGCCCTGGATGAGCATTTGGCACAACTTTGTTCCACTTGGGCACAGGTTCAGAGGTCCCTCAGTCAGTCATTTAGGCGTCATCAGCGGTACGCTAATCGCAGACGACTCCCAGCGGTCTCATTTCAAGTAGGGGACAGGGTATGGCTCTCTTCCAGAAACCTCAATTTGCAAGTACCCTCCAATAAACTGGCTCCCCGGTTCATTGGTCCCTTTAAGATTATCCGCAAGATTAATCCGGTTTCTTATGCACTGGAACTTCCGCCCTCAATGCATATTCATAATGTGTTCCATGTGTCTCTTCTGAAACCTTTGGTGTGTAATCGTTATACTACTACGCCAGTGATTCCTGGGCCGGTGGACGTCCAGGGCCAAGAGGAGTATGAGGTCCAGAGTATTATTGACTCTAGGAGATTTAGAGGAAAGTTGCAATATTTGGTCCACTGGAAGGGCTATGGCCCTGAGGAACGCTCTTGGGTTAATCAAGGGGACCTCCATGCGCCTAGACTTGTGCGCAACTTTCACTCTAAATATCCTTTGAAACCCAGACCTCCGGCAGGGAGAGGGGGTCTTTGAGAGGGGGTTACTATCACAGTGCCTGTGATTCTCTGTCACTCTTACTTGTGGTTCGCTCTGATTTGCTGAGCCAGTTTGGCCCGCCCCTGGTGACCTTCTTATGCCTGGCCCAGACACCTGTCAGATGCCCTTTCGTGGTGTTTCTGAGCCAGTAGTGCTGTTGCTGTGTTCCTGTGTTCCGGATTCCTGTGTACCAACTTGGCTTGTCCTGACTACGCTCCAGTGTTCCTGTTTGTGTATGACCCGGCTTGTCTGCGAACCACCTCTGTATCCTGACCCGGCTTGGCTGACGTTCCTGTTCGTGTATGACCCGGCTTGTATGACTACCTCCTGCGACCCGGCCCGGCTGACTTCCTGCTCCGAGATCAACTTCCAGCCTGTTCCAGTGACCTCCGTTCCCGTTGTCGCCGCTGCGACATTCTCACCCGCTGTTGCCAGCCACCGTGTGACCGCCTTGCCTGGTGTTGCCATTGATCAGTGCAGTGTACCTCTATACTTGCAGAGCTGTGCGTGCCTCAGTGAGCCTCACTATACTTGCAGAGCCTCGTTGTCTTGCAGAGCCTCGTGTAAACATGCATATTAACCCTAGCAGTGCTGCCTTGCTCTCGCTATCTCGATTCCCAGAATAGAGCCTCTTCCGTGGTGCTACGTCTGCTGAGTTGGCTGCTTACCGACGGCGACTCTACCCATCCCGTTGCAGAGTAGTCACTTATTGTGGGCCGGTTGGATGCCATTGGCTCTCCCTTCTTGTTGTTTACTGGGCGATATCTATTGAAGCAGAGTGGCGATAGAGGGAAGGCTTCAGCTCTGGCAGACTCCGTTGTATACGCCCGTGGGGGCTATTGGCTCTAGCACTATTACTGCTGGTATCCAGTTAAAGTCTGAGGAGGCTTAGTCAGCTCTTGCATTGCAGGCCGGATTCCGTTACGCCCGTGGGGGCTACACACACTTGCACTCGCAGAAGCAGTCTTCCAGTAGGTACGCCCGCGGGGGCTATTTGGATCTCTGTTCTGTTTACTACTCGGTCACTTTGGCTAGGCATTTACGTTTACAGTACATTGTGGACTGTCTCTATCAGCACCTCCTTTTAACACCCAGGGCGTGCCAAACCACCACATCTGAGACTGACTGATTTATGCTCTTAACCCTTTGGGGCAGAGAACACCATTATCTGCATAGTAATTGTGCATGTCAACTATATTGTGCATTATCTCTTTGTAACATATCAGTCTTCACTGTGTGTCTATTTCAACCGCCACTAGAGGGCGATCGTTTGCATTATTATTATTCTAATAAAATTGTGTTTTATTTCACATACTGGTCTGAGTGTCCTAAAAACCGTAACACCCTAGCTACTCCTTATCTGTTTGCAGAGACCAAAGGACTCCTGGCTTCTCCTTACCTCTATGCAGAGGCCAAAGGACTCCTGGCTACTCCTTACCTCTTTGCAGAGGCTGAAGTAATCCTAACTATTCCTTACCTCTTCACAGAGGTCAAAGTACCCCTAACTACTCCTTACCTCTTTGCAGAGGTCAAAGGACCACTATATACTCCTTACCTCTTCGCAGAGGCCAAAGGACCCCTGGCTACGCCTTACCTCTTCGCAGAGGACGAAGGACTCCTGGCTACGTCTTACCTCTTCACAGAGGCCAAAGGACCCCTGGCTACTCCTTACCTCTTCACAGAGGCCAAAGGACCCCTAGCTACTCCTTACTTCTTCACAGAGGCCGAAGGACCCCTAGCTACTCCTTACCTTTTCACAGAGGCCAAAGGACCCCTAGCTACTCCTTACCTCTTCAGAGGCCGAAGGACCCCAGCTACTCCTTACCTCTTCCAAGAGGCCAAGGGACCCCTAGCTACTCCTTACCTCTTTGCTCTTCTCAGAGGCTGAAGGACCCGCCACCACTCATCACCACTTCACATCCCCATCTCGTCACAGAAGCTGATGGTTCGCCGCCACGCGCTATGTGGGTCAAGCTGCAGTCCCTCATAGTGGATCTAAGAATTATCCCGCTAGAAGGTCCGTTACATCATCCCCTACTCCTCCATCCTACTAGTCTGATTTTCACAGGACAGGAATGGCTGTCCCGTGTTCCCTTTCCCCTTCATCTGCCTCCCTGGCAGTCATCCAGACGTCGCAACCATCACCATCACAAGTGGTTATCAGAAGCAGGGAGTCAGAAGATACCTACCTTAGTTTCTTTATCTCACCACTGTTCATTATATCCATGCTCGCAGCACACGTATTGCGGGGCCACAGGCTGTCACATTCCTCACGGACTACATAGTATTCCACCCATAATTAGGGTAGATCCCCCTCCCCTTATACATACATATATATATTTCATTATGATGTCTACCAGCAGTTAACTTGGGATTGCATTACAATCCTTCATCACAGCTCCTACATTCAACATTCATCATAAGACACCACGCTATATTCTGGATAATTACAGGTTTTCTCCAACTTACGTCATACAGCGTTCCAGCTTCTATTCCATCCTCCAAAGTCAAGGACCTCAACACGGTCCAATCAATTCACTTTCAATTCCATCCATAGCTCTCATCACCAACACCAGGAAGCTGCAAATCCAGGCATAGCAAACATTGCAGAGTTCTACTAGCCAATCAACCCCTACCATACCTCACCGACATCATGATCACTTTCACACCATTCATCCCTCAATCCCTTCTCATAAGTCAGCACCCCTTCATATACATCCCAGGCAGCTAGCAACATATAGCTTTCTATGTAATCACATTTTGCTACAACCATTCGTGATAGGATTACTGAAACGCCTATCACGCTCGCCCTGTACCCATCAACCATCACAGGCCTACATTCTGGCTACTGCACGATCTTTCACGGTTTTATCAAATCGACCACTGCATTAACACCAATCTCTGAGCAACAATCAAATTACCTTTTTGGCTGCCAGAGGCCAGAGATCACAGGCAATACCACTCAGCTAGCTACTCTGTCAATCCTTTTCACCTTCATTTCACCCCGTTTATTCCCAAGTTAAACAAATTAGACTAAGGCAGGCATCGTCATTACTGTCTACACCACCAACGAACAACAGAGTTTATTAACTGCACTCCCCAGTGTATCATCATCCTTGGCTCAGCCAACTCACAGTCCTCTCCTAGCTAAGCCAGATGGTTCCCTATCTACCATAGTTCACATCATTCTCCATAACATATCAGGCCCTAATCAACATCAGTACTCCAGGTCTTCCTTCCGTGGGGGTCCGGCATCCACCGCCTCCAAGTTGGAGTACTGTCATATATTATGCAAGGATGGGGGAATCCCGGTCTTCATGCATTACTCTCTAATTTACTCTCACATGCTACTATGCTACTGCATCATTCCTATAACATGCTATCAACCTTTTAGTCTTTGTTCTTCTTCTTTTTGGCCTCTAACACGCTAACCACGTTGACTCATCCCTGGGAACTCGAAGATCCCCAGGGACTGCACCCCCTTAGGGACCATTCATTGTTTAGATTTGCATAGTTAGCTGGAAGCCCCGACCACAATTAAAAGGCATTGCCTGAATTTGTGGGAGGGGCTGCAAGCCTTTAAATATGGGCAGCAGCCCCTCAATTTGTGTTGAACCCCCCATTCTTCAATTACCCCATACCAAAGTAAGCCCTCTAACAGGCTAACCACGTTGACTCATCTCTGGGAACTCGAAGATTTCCATAGTCATCTGAAAGCCTCTTTCTGACTAAACTGGATGATGATGGTACTGATAATAACAATAATAATAACCTGCTCAAGAAAGCAAGGTTTGAATCGTGAGAGCCTGTCTTACACTTATCTATGTAATGAAATGATTGATACAAAGCAATGCATTGAATACCCCTCTGTCATTCAAAGGGCTGTATGTTCAAAAGAAAAGTGGAGGCGTTCTGGGGCAAACCATTTGCACTACAGGGGAGAACAAAAAATTCCCATTGATTTAAATGGGGATTTTAACATCTTAAATGCTATATAGGTCTCCAAAACATTGTGAAGCAATGCACTGGAGATCTTCTAGCATTCAAGGGGTTAACATCCCTCCATGTAAAATCAGAGAGAAACTTTAGTTCTCCCCCTATATGGCAATTAGTTTGCTCCAGAACACCTCCACTATTCTTTTGAACATATGGTCCTTTGGTTCATCTATATCACTCCTGTTTAAAGTACTGTTTTCTTAAGTGCTTTATTTCTTTAATTCTCATATTCAGTATGGCACAAAAATCATGCAGCAATTGGTGATAGTGCCTCTGTATTGTACATAGGCACTAGTGTAATGCAAAAAAAAAGTGAAGCTAAATAAACATTCTATTCACTGATGCATCTGTTGTATTCATCCCATACATTGTGTTGAAAATGATAATTTTGCTGACGTTTATTCTCTCTTGAATGGTTTGGAACTGGCAGTCTAATAAATGTAACCCTTTGGATGCAGTTTGCAATGCTCTGGACTCCTGCTTAGCACTGGAATGGTTGCACATACAGATGTGTATCCATTTGTACACAGATAAAGAGAAATTGTCACCATGCAAAATAAACTGAAGCTATCACTCTGTGGTAAGGATTAACTGTAGCAGCATCAAAGAGGAAAATAAAGTCTAAATTAAATCTTCAGGGTGTTCTCTTCTAATCCATTTAATACACTTACAACTGACTGCGGTTTGTGTATGGACGAAAAAAATCACAGCCTGCTAAAACCATAAGAGCTGAGCCACAGAGAGAGAAATAATGTGGATATAGTAGTGGTAATTTCTAGGACCAATCAGCTTTTTGAGAGGAGGGATGATGCTTCCCATTCAAGCTTCACATATATATCATTGTGGGAAGCTCAGTCCCACACGCTAATTCACGGTGTTTGGCGCCCACAAGGAGGAAGTTATACCTCTGCATTTGTCTGTTGCCAGATGCTTTACAGAGTATACTGCTGCAACATCCACACAGATGACTGAGGTGGGATGCATGAAACGGCAGACCATTATAGCTCTTTTGACGTCTAACTTCATTTTTCAGGGTCTTGACATCTACAAAGCTGCCATTAAGTGTGAATAGACTCTAGGAGGTCTTTTCATATTTTTTTTCTTCAGAAGACTAGACTGTTAATGTGTTCCAGATACAATACTGTTCTTTTTCAGCAGTGGAAAGAAAGATCTGGCAAAGTGTGTAGCATATTGGACTTGAAATGTGCTTTCATCTTTCTTCTCACCTTATGGTAAGGAATCAAACGTTCACTACATGTTCCATTTGTTTGATAGTGACATTTATTGCAACTAAAGAATCTGTTCAATTAGGTACAGAAGTGCAATTCTGGAGCAAGCAAACTGCACTAGATGGGACAAGTAAAATTCCATAAATCCACAGTTATTTAAATGGTGTTTAACCCCTTGAATTATAGAGTGGTCTTCACAAAGCATTGGAGAACTCTCTAGCATTGATGGGGATAGGATCCCGAATTTTTGTATTAACCCTTTGAGTGCAAAGCAATGCGTTGTGCAGTTCTGTGACACTCAAGGGGTTAATGGGAGTTTTCCTTTCTCTCGTATTGTGCAGCTGATTTGCTGAAGATTTACACATCTTTAGCTTAATGACTACGGCCCTAAGTGCAATCAGTGCAATTCTACAGCAAACCAATGGCACCATGACTGGGCATGAAAGTTCCATTGATTTAAATTGTGTTTTAACGCATTGAATGCTAGATAGGTCTCCAACGCCTTGCAAAGCATCCGATCCAATAGCTTTCGATGTGGCTTTAGTGTTGATAAATATGATACAGTTGTTTTGCCATGCTAAATGTATTCCGTAAAGGCTTTATCTACAAAAGAAAAGAGTAACCATTTATGAGCAAACCAATTGCACTATAAGAGAGAATGTTAGTTTATTACAAGTGACCAGTAAAAGGCTTGCATTATATATTATGAAACATTGATAAGTAGGTAAACTATTTTCTTTTATAAGTTGGAGCTCGTGTGTGAGAGTATAGTTTATTTTATGACTGATGTGTAACGAGACTGAGCAACAGTTAGAGAGCCACATGTTGCCGAGCTCTGTCAAGTACACGTGTGGGCTCTGTAACGAATCTGGTTTGATATCAGCTGTGATTATGTTACACGGTTTTAACCTTTTTAAGGACCAGCGAAGCTCTGCGCACTCTCTGGTCAATAAAGGGTTAAATATCGGTAAGGTTTAACACAAGTTTCACATTTCGTCCTTTGCGACATTTTTAACCATTTCACGACCGGATGTGTGTGCTTAGCAATGCGTTGCACACCCTTTTGGTCCATAAACGGTTAACAGTGATACATTTGTTTTCATCCCTAATTCCTAGATTCAGTTATTGTCATTCAGCCCTCTGGGTGCCAAAGGTACAACCTATTGCAGAGCAAAGAGCTGTACACCGTCTTGCGCTCAATGGGTTAACCCTTTGAATACCAGAGGGGTACGCAACGCATTGCAGAGCAATGCGTTGGGTTCCTCTCTGGCACCCAAAGGGTTAAGGAGTGAACATCTCTCTGACGTGCCGAGATGTCATGAACGTTATGGATGTGGAATTAGGAAGTGGTGACAGAATGGTCTGGAGTTTATTGCAGGTGATTTTTCCCATTAACCTTTTGAGTGCCAGAACGGTATTCATCCCATTGAGTTGCAATGTGATGGATACTTCTCTGGTACTCAGGTTTAATTTATCCCTGTATGTATGTATGCATGCATGCATGCCCCAGATTAACCCTCTGAGTGCAAGAGATTTATTTAACGCATTGGAACGCAGTACCTCTCTAGCACTCAGATGGTTTTAATTTAAATATTAAAACAGGAATATGCGATATTATATAATCTAGTAATAAAATGTACCAGCTGTTAAAAAAACAAATCCATCCCATCAAGTGAAAAAAGAGATGTTATGTGTGTATGTGTATGTATGCATATGTATAGATGTTATGTATGCAGGTGCATGCATGTGACTGCAATTTAAACCAGTTCCAATGATTTTGCATACATTGCCTGTTGAGATCAGATTTACGATGTGTAACAATGTTAAAGAAACTGTAAACAGTCCAATGACTCTCAATATCGATTGCGTCCCGTTTTTGTACAGCCTGCACACTGTGTATTTATCCTTCTCATATATACTGAACTGTGTAAGATTTTTTTGTATGGCTTTACAAGTGCCCGAGTGCATTAACCCTTTGTCTGCCACAATTGTGTAATAACTAGTATGTGTATACATTCAGTGGGATGAGACTCTGAATCAGTTATGAGTGTGCATTGAGTGTATATTATAGCCAGTAAACCATTCTTTATTATTGATCTTAATACAAATTGATCAGACCTAAAGCTGATTACTGACATTTCAGTTCACCAGCAGCAGGTTGATGTACTAAGAAGAACTCATATTTCTGGGGCAAATTAAAGACACCATAGGTTATACATTTCACTTTAATTAAAATGTGGCTTTAACTCCCTTGCATTGCATTGCAGACCTTACTAGCATTTCATATGTTATAAGAGCTATGTAAATTGGTGGAAATCTGCGGAATTTTATGTTCCCTATGGTGCAACAGATGTGTTTAGAATTACACCAACAATTCATAGTTTCAGAGACGTTTTACCTCAAGTTATGTGATGCTTTGCATTTACATGTTATGGGGAGCTTGCATAAGGAAATTGGGATCAAATGGTCATACATAGATGCCAAGATGTTCATTGGAAAGCATTTATTGCCTTTCAGAACGTACAGACCTAGATTTCTGAGAATACGTGATATTTTGAAGGTCTTATCTCTATTCATTTTGGAGTTAATTGGGTACTTGTAATCAGCGATATTGATTTGAACCCATTGGATATCAGAGAGAATACATCTCTAGCATACCAAGGGTTAAAATAAAGTTAGATTTGGCAGTTTTCTTTGCTGAATGAGGTACACATCATATTAATGGGGTAAATGTTTCACTGTTGGGTGTTTTAACCGTTTTCTTTAAATTTTACTGCATGTTCAGACAGTATACCAGAGAAAAACTAATATATAACATGTACAGTCAAATTGCCTGTATTTCTTTCATTTTCATTTACAATTTTAGTGTTCCTGAGATGGAGCTCACTCCATATCTCTTTCCAGAGAGTTTTTTTGGTCAGTAAACCATCAGTGCAGAGTAGTGATACAAAGTATGTCTGATGGTACTCACATTCTGTCAGTCATAGTTTTCTAAGTATAAACACATACACACATAGTTTTACATTACAATTTTACTACAATATTGTCAGTGTTTTGCTAGTATTTTTATCTGCATGTAAATATGTTTTATAGACCTTCATTTATATATCTATTTATTTATTTATTTATTTTTGAGAAAAGTAAGTAAGGTTTTTGGTGGAAGGATTGAATCATCTCCAAGCGTCTCCCAGTATGTAGAGATCATGAATGTATAGAATTAATCTTCTTTTGAGTTGTGAACATGTATTGGGATCTTCCTGAAGAGGCGTGTGAGAGCTAAATTGAACTCACCTCCCAGGACTGAATAAGTCAAGAAGATGAAATGTGTGCGAGAAACACCAGTGTCAGGTGCATATACAGTAACAAAAGTTTTAGGCAGCTGTGAAAAAATGCTGTTAAGACTGCTTTCAAAAATAGACATATTACTAGTTTATATTCATCAATTAGCAAAACGCATAGTGAGGGAACAGAAGTAAAATTAAAGTCAAATCGATATTTGACATGACCGCCCTTTGCCATCAAAACAGCATCATTTCTTTATGTACACTTGAACAAAGTCAGGGATTTTGTAGGCATATAGTCAGGTATATTTATCATAGTCTCCTTTAGTGGCTAAGTGTTCCTGCGCTTCCTACCTCTGTATGACCGCTGGCCGGCATGGCCTCCAGCCACTTCCTCATTGCTGACATCAGGTAACAGGCTCTAGCACGGATGCCTGTTTATGGGCCTATTCTTTGTGTCCTAATTGGGTCCCACCTCCTTCTGCTCCTTCATAAATCTCCTTGAGCCTGGGAGCTACTCTTGTGCTCTTGGGCTCTGGCTGACTAACTCGCTCCTTGTTAACCCTGGCTTGTCTGACTACCCATATCGGTTCTGACCTGTGGCTCTGGCTGACTCACTCGCTCCGTGCAGTCCCCGGTTTGTCTGTCCTCCAGCTCCTATCTTGCTCCGTGTATCCCCGTCTTGTCTGACCTGTGGCTCTGGCTAACTACTCGCTCCGTACGCTCCTATCCTGCCTTTAGCCTCTGTGTCCCACTGCTCTGTCTGACTCTCTCTCCCTGTTGCCTTTAGTCTCCGTTACCTCGCATAAGTGCAGTGCGGGTAGGAGCTTGGGCCCTATCATCCGGTGGTCTGGGGTTGTGTGGGATATTATCATTGCTATATCTCATATATTATTATCACTGTATATTCTAATAAAGGTGGTTATATTTTATTACTGTGTCTGTCCTTCTTTGCCTGATTACCGTGACAATATGATTAAACGATTATACAAAACAGGTGCTAATGATTGATGATGACTGAGCACAGCAACAAGATACAAGGTAATTATACTGCATCAGCAAGGTCTCTCCCAGGCAGAAATTTCAAGTCAACAGGGATTTCTAGATGTGCTGTCCAAGCTGTTTTGAAGAAGCACAAAAAACGGTCAATGTTGAGGACCGTAGATGCAGTGGTCGGCCAAGGAAACTTAGTTCAGCACATGAAAGACACATCATACTTACTTCCCGTCGCAATCAGAAGATGTCCAACAATGCCTTCAGCTAAGAATTGGCAGAAAACAGTGGGACCCTGGTACACCCATCTACTGTCTGGAGAAGTCTGGCCAGAAGTGGTCTTCATGGAAGACGTGTGACCAAAAAGCCTTACCTATGACATGGAAACAAGACCAAATTACTCAACTATGCATGAAAACAGAGGAACTGGGGTGTAGAAATATGGCAGCAGGTACTCTGAACTGATGAGTCAAAATTTTAAATATTTTGTTATAGCGGCTGGAGAACGGTAAAAGAATGAATATCTGCAGGCAACAGTTAAGCATGGTGGAGGTTCCTTGCAAGTTTGTGGCTGCATTTCGGCAAATGGAGTTGGGGATTTGGTCAGAATTAATGATATCTTCAGTGATGAGAAGCACAGGCAGATACTTATCCATCATGCAATACCATCAGGGAGGCATCGGACTTCTTCTGTTTACTCACTATGCATTTTGTTAATTGATAAATATAAACTATTAATATGTCTATTTTTTAAAGCATTACTTACATTTTTTTTCACACCTGCCTTAAACTTTTGCACATTACTGTATATTTGCAAAGGTATAACTTTGGTTATAAATCCTACCTTTGATATATGTATTTTCTGGATCCATGAGATCCCCCTTATCAGACCATAAGTTGTTTATATCAAATAAGTCACCACACCCCTCCTCTTCTCACTAGCTGAAGCAGACCAAGCTTTAGGGCAATGAAAGTTTACCAAATTTTGGAGGCTTAATCGCTGAAAAATGGGCTTTGTGTAAAAAAGAATATTGGCTCTGAGTCTGTAGGTCTATCCCAGAATCAGAGATTACTTTGGGTATATTTAGCCCTTTGATTGAGACAGAAAATGATTTTGTAGTATGTATTATGGGGAAAATAAAGAGAGGTCTGAAAAATAATAGGAGCCCAAGTTTAGAAGCATAGGGTATTCATTAAGTTAATTCAAGTCAATAGTAAGGGGTCTCCATTCCTCGTCCCCCACCAGTGAAGGGGAGAAGAGAGAAAGTAAAGGAAATTGAAAAAGAAGAAAAATTGATAAGGAAGAGAGTTTAAGAGTAAACAACATGAACTTTGAAAACCTTGCTTTAAAAAACAAACCACGGTAGTGCCCAAAGGGCTTGGGGGGGAGAGGGTAATCTAAGTAACCCAGACTAACAAAAGTCGTTTTGGTGTTGATGTTGTTAAAAAAAAAAAATCATGGCATCAGGCCAATGACAACACTACTGAAAACCACACAGTGATTAAAAAAAGGTGGGGGGATGGAAGTTCAATTACTTAGTGCAAATCCCCCAAAAATTGGCACAGATTACTAAAATTAAGAGGGGAAACTGGACCAGCTGGTTAAAAGTGGTTAAATGATAAAGTGGTTAAGTAGGACATAGCTAGCAAATCAAAGAACAATACATTTCTTTACCCAACAAAAAGACTAGCATATATGTTCAACATCATATTAAAAGTAGTGTGAATGGATTAATTCGTAAGCAGGAGGTTAATATGCTTTCACATTAAAGGTAAAGGAAGCCTGCCCAGTCATGCCAAAGTAAGAGAGTCATCAAAATGAGTGATCTTAGCATATTCAGGGCATAAACTCCCCAACCGCGTTTCTCAGGGCTCAACATGTCTGATCTTATCACAGAAGTAAGTCGACAAGGTAGAAAGTGGTTGAAATGGAAATTGACGTACTGTTAAAATCAGGCATCAGATTAACCACAAAACTCTAAGGGACTAAAACTCAGTGGGCTCACAAGCCATAGCTGAGGCAGAAAGGTCCATCCAGACAGTAACCACAACAAAAGGAAAAGAGGAAAAAATGCATAATATATGGCTAATATCAACTGGAAATCAGTACAGTTCAAATAAAGAAGGTAAATATGAAAGCAATTAGAGTTCTTATGATAAATGTGTCTTAAATAAGTACCTAATAATCTTGACACAGTAGCCTCTGGTAGCATGGGAAGTATATATTTGGCCGGATTTACATCTCAGGAGCCTGTAGGCACAAAAATCTGAAGCACCCCCCCCCCCCTTTGAGACCCAAATCCCTCTTTATTGGTTCATCTCAGTATATAACTCCGGTAAGAAATAAAAGTGCACAGAAGAGAGAATGTGCAACCAAAATGAATGGGGGAGAGAGATCTGCTTGAGAGACATCTACAGAGGGGTGCAGAACGGAGCGGTCTCCAGCTGTTCAGGACTACAACCCTTTGAGTGCCAGAGGGGTATGCAACGCATTACAAAGCAATGCATTGCGTACCCCTCTGGCACTCAAAGGGTTAATCTATGACTGCAGCGCCAGGCTGCCAGGTAGGTGCCAACCAGGGCAGCTGCAATTTCTGCAAAAAGAGAGCACCGCACAATGACACTAGCAGCCATCTACTCGGGCAGTGGGAGCACTCAGCACATAGAGACAGAACCTTTTCCTTCCTCAGAATCAGTCTTCACTCACCTGGGCTGGCTGCTGGTGCACTCACCTGGGCTGGCTGCTGGTGCACTCACCTGGGCTGGCTGCTGGTGCACTCACCTGGGCTGGATGCTGGTGCACACACCTGGGCTGGCTGCTGGTGCACTCACCTGGGCTGGCTGCTGGTGCACTCACCTGGGCTGGCTGCTGGTGCATTCACCTGGGCTGGCTGCTGGTGCATTCACCTGGGCTGACTGCTGGTGCACTCACCTGGGCTGGCTGCTGGTGCACTCACCTGGTCTGGCTGCTGGTGCATACACCTGGGCTGGCTGAAGGTGCACGTACTCACCAATGTCTTTCCCAGGAATCCCCAAGTGCTACTGAAGTCTGACGTTTTCCTGTCTGTCATGGACCATGTGAGTGATGCAGTTACGCAGATAGACTGGAGTGAGGGCGGAAGATGCAAAATCTGTGCTAGCCATGCATCAAAAGGCTAGCTAATAAAAAAAAAAAAAAAAAAAAATCCCAATGACAGGCACCCCTCTGTGGGGTGCGCCTGTAGGCAGATGATTACTCTGCCTTATTATTAATCCGGCCCTAAGTATATAGTCTGTACAAGTGAATGTGAAGAATCACATACTTGGTGTGTTGCAAGAAAAGTGCAGTTCAGAGAATTTCTTATTCCAAATTATTCCAACTTATTCCAATCATAGTAACAAACCTGCTTATCTGCCTTATCCAAGGAACATAAGGTGACCAAGGGAAGAAGAAAAAATAAAAGGGGTAGATAAGATCCAAATTGTGTAATAAAGTTCCAGCATCCCCATTCATTTGTTGTCATGAGACATAAGTTCAGAACAAAATCTGGCAAGGTAAGAATCTGTCGAAATATGAAATGGTAGCACTGGGAGGCTTGGGAGTGGTTCTAATCTTTTTGGAGTCAGGGCGATTGACCTTGACCTATTGGTCACTGTGTTCCTTCAACAGAGTACCTCCACCAGTCAAACTTGATGAGGGTATGCAGGTGGATACTGACGTGGAGACCCACATAGGCTAACTGAATTCAGAAACTGAGAGAGAAGACAAATTGACATAGAGGAGCAAGTATATGATGTAAGTAAGTGAAATGGGAACCCCCATCAATATTTCATTCCAAAATTGCACAGATGGTCCATAAGAGGTCCCAGTGCCTACAGCTCCTGTAAATTACAGGGGAGAGATAGCTGAACAGGTGAATTATGCATCCAGGATACTTAATCTCATCCAACTCTGCAACGGTGGAAAATCTGCTCTTTATCAAAAAAATTATGTAAGCAGCAAATAATATAATGCGGTTTAGAGCCAGGGATTCCCCTTGGTCTCAGGGACCTCTGAGCTCTACCAGTTTTGATAGATGGTGTGGAGGGGATCTCTGGAAGATCCTTGATGAGTATGTTGCATCACCTGCTGCAGTTTTCCAAATCATCCAACCAGGACAAAAGAAAGGTAATTAAATCCTCTAGTTGTGCTAGGGTTTGTTCAGTGTTGTGGATTTGTTTGCAGAAGGGCTCCCTGTCCTCTTTCAGCAGGTGGATGTGCTGACTTAGTCATGCCAGGTCAGATATCTCAGCCTTGACTGTTGATTTTAACTTGGCATTCATTTCAGATAAAAAGGCCTTCATATCATCTTTGGTGAGAAAAGGTGCCAAGTTGTCTTTAGTAATTGGAAGTGGAGGAAAAGCCATACACTGTTATTTTTTGTTAGGTACGGTCTGGATTTCCATCTCCAAAACGAGATCACTCAGAAAGTTCAATGTCTCGAGGCTATGAGAGTTAAGGTGAATGACCAAGTTGCAGGTGCTTTGCTTCAAATGCTACTCATGGGTAGCGGTGCTGTTATGCTTAGTTGGATGGTCAAACATGAAGGATTATCACTACTCCATACAGGAGAAAGTAGATTACTAAGCCCTAAAGCCAGAGAGCACAAGGATTATGTGGCCATCTTGGTCTTCATTCGGCTCTGCAATCCACAAAGCTTCTTTTGTTGGCATGCAAACCCTCTTCGCTGCCATTGTTTTTCTTGCTTCTCAATGAAAGAGCTAAACTAGGCATGCATATTATTTGTTATATTTACATTAGAATATATGGATCTCCAGCTTTTTTCCAGTGTTTGAGTGAAGATTATTGTGATGAAGGGAGTATTGGAGTTGAAAGTTAGGGTGGGCAGAGTGAATTAATGTCATGGAAGTCTGAATCAAAGGGTGAGTTGAGGAGGAGCCGATATTAAGTGAGAAACAGAAGGAACAAAGTTCAGGGGAAACAGGCAATGTTGGGTGGGGGTGTCAGTGAGGGAGAATGAAGGTCAAAGATGGTGTGGAGAATGAAACAGAGAAAGTAGGTGGAAGGTCAGATACTGAGGGGAGTGATTTGTAAAATAGCACCCTTCTCTAAAGACATTAATGAGTTGCTTTAATCTTAAAAAGGAATTGTGCAGTGTATTTGGTACAATGTAGATTTTAATGTAAGGTGAAATTCATGTTATGTGGAATTACAGTAAATGTATAGTGGGCTCTAGAAAATGTGTGGAATGTCTTCTAGTATTCTTTTTAAATATACATTCTCTTGTTTCAACATCAGTGCTGTATTGTAGAACTGCAGATAGGTTACAGATGTGGAACTAACAAAAGCAAAAACACTCAATGGAAAACTGAATGCCAAGAATCCAGCAGTCAAAACATTCTAGTTTACTCTTCCATTGTAAAACTACACTAGACTACTTAATGTTATGTAAAAACTATGTTTATTGCAGATTCAATTATAATACCTTTTATGATTGTCTTTATTGTTAAGGGTAAACTACACTGTTATTCAAATAAAAGCGTCAAAACACAAAAAATGGTTATATATAATATATATATTAGTAGGCAAATCAGGAAGGTCTGATAAATGACTAACTTATTTGGTAGCAGGAAAGCTATACAATTCTCATGTCACTGGTGTATGAGGCAAAGGTTAAACTTGTTGGGCTTGTGTCTTTATTCAACCTAATTTACTATGTTACTATGTTACAAGAATTGTGGTATAGTTCCACTTAATTGACCATAATTGGTCTATAATTACAATGGTTTAAATTGAATCTATATATTCATGTTTTACTGCATTCAAGGGCTACTATCAGTTAAAATGATGACTGCTCCACTGTGATTTAACAGGAGTTGCATTATGCAGCCCCTGTGTTACCCCTAATAGTTTCGTTAAGGATCAGAAATCGTTCTTCTACAGCTGTCTTGGCAGGTACCGTGAAAATATTAAGCCTGAAACTTTGTGTTGGGCTTCACATGCAGCTGTACTATCTCCCACAATAGGAGTCAACATCCAAATTTCTAGAGTGCTACATGCAAACGCCAGCTAAGATCTGTTTTGTTAATGTTAGCGGCATTGCAATGGATGCACACCGGAACAACTGCTGAATTGTCGAGATGACCATTTTCCTTTAAAACTAAACTGACCATTTAGGTAGTAATTCATTATAAGGACACTAACACCAAAACATTACCTTGGGTAATATCTGTAAAATATTTCCCATTTGGCGATATGAGAAAATTTAGTCAGACCTACATTACAAAGTACTACATGTCTTTTCTAAAGCCACTAAACTGGATCAGCAGACCGGAGATATTACCTTTTAAATTTAAAAATACAATAGAAGTTCTGAAAATAGCGTAATGGCTGCACATTGTTGTGCCTTCCTTTTGTCCTGAACCCAAATCTGACAAGGAGAAGGATCTTCACTTGTTAGATGTGGTACGCTGCCTTAAGTTCTATGTGCACCCTACTGAGTCTGTACGTAAGACTGATGCCTTATTTGTCATCCCTTTGGGTCCCAGGGCAGGTATGGCTGTGTTCAAGGTGACTATCACATCCTGGATTAAGTCTACCATTCGCAAGGCTTATGAGCTCAGAAAGAAAGCTGTTCCTTTCTGCATTACAGCACACTCCACCAGGTCTGTTGGGGCCTCCTGGGCCTACAAGAATCAGGCCTCTGCTGAGCAGCTGCGCAAGGCAGCCACTTGGTCTTCTGTACACACATTTGCCAAGCACTATCGTGTTGATGTTCTAGCTTCTGCTGAAGCCAGCTTTGGCAGGAAGGTCCTGGAGGCAGCTCTGATTTTTTTAGGACCTTTTCTTTCCTGTGCCTTACTGTTCTTTAACTGTTTGAGCCTGGTTGGATTTTGTTCTTGTGTACTGTGATATTGCTATTCAGTGTCCATTGACACTTAGTTTAGTGTGGGCTTTTCCGTATCCAGGATAGTCCATGGGAACTCAGGTATCATGGGGGACCAGCGCTTGTTCTTTTCCTTTTTCTTCAACCCTGGGAAATTAATGTTTGTACATCTCCATGGTACTTGTATGTCATACTGGACGACAGAGAAAAGAGGGTTTTGGTCTTACCTGTTAAATCCTTTTCTCTTAGTTCATATGACATACAGGTCTCCCACCCAGTGAAAGGGACCATGCTTGGTCTCAAAGTGCAGGATGTGGGAGTCCTCTTGGGTCTGTTGCTCACAGGAGTTTTTACCTTTCTTCTTTGCTGTCCTACTTAGTAGGCTTGTCTTGTCTATTTGGGGTGGGGCTAGTGGGATAGCCTGATAGGGAGGAAGGGGAAGCTCCACCCACAACTTCTTCTAGAATTGTTCCAGCCCACAGGGAGGAGCTGTTGCCTCCCCATGGTACCTGTATGTCATTTGGTTACATACCCTAATAATTACAAATTGGTTGGTATTAGGCTTAAATCTGTATATAGAGATTATAGTGTGTACATCGGCAAAAGAATATTTGAAAAAATATTCAAAACAAATAACTTAATTAACCCTTTCAGTGCCAGAGGAGTACACAACACATTGCAAAGCAATGCTTTGCGTACCCCTCTGGCACTCAAAGGGTTAATAAAAGAAAGTAGAATGTAGGGAATGGTGAGGATGTGCTTGTGACAATAAAAGTAGATTCATGAGCAGTATAAATCAAAAAGCACCTTTAACTCCTCTTTAGAGAGACAAATGGTGCTTAATACTCAGTTCAGCGTCTATAAGTCTTTATTTCTTAGGTCCTCTGTTAGAAAATAATATATACCTAGACCTATTGTGTAATACTCATAGGTAAGGATTAATCACTAGAATTAAATATACTGTATACTTGATAGAATTTCTATGAACATTCTAACTGGAATGCTATAGTATCAATAGTTTCTATCTATTCATTCTGCCATTGCTAGTGTAAATAGAATTCCTATAAGCATTCTAAGTTTATTGATTTCTGCGTGGTGAGTAAAAGTACGTGACGTGCCAGGGCCATCACTGGTCCTTAAGTGCTGGACCGCCATGACGGTCCTGGCATGTCAGTGGTCGCGAAGGGGTTAATCAGAGTACTAAAAATAAAAGTGAAAATGACCCTTGCAAAAAGAAAAATTTGAGAACAAAAAACCCAGTCTTTTTCCTACTATTTTGCCAGGTGAAGATTCATTATGATGACATGGAATGGAATCTATGCCATAGGTAGCTCTTATAGGGTACTGTTAGCTTTTATTTAAAGCTTACCATGTTTTCCAAAGTAAGCAAATGGCTGTGCTATGAAGCCCCAAAGCAGCTCCTATGAGCCATTTGGTGGACTAATCTAATACAATGTAATACAGTAAACCGTATTGATTTAAATATAAAGTGACCAAATGTGATCCTTCAGCACCAAATAATATAAAGGTAGTTACTCTGCTCAACCAATAGTGTTATGGATTAAGACCTATATGGGGACCATGTGTCACGGACTCTCAGTAAAGAAAAACACAGAACAGTACAAGTGAATTTAAACCAGTGTATTGAGCAATAGATAATCAGAATACTAGTAGTAATAATGAACACTTCCTCAGTCAGAGGGGAGATAGACGTGAGGACAGTATCTAGTCCACTACCCAGCAACTGACACTGAACCACCGTATATCTATGGTACTGTCTTAGAACCAGACTTGGCTCTACCACAAGAGGAAGGAACGACAAGACTAGTACAGGAGCGTACCCAGCGGAGGCACAGAGTGTGAATAGACCACTGATACCACTAGCGTAACTGGTAGCACCACTCGAGGCAGCAGAGTAGGTGCTTAGATAGATGCAGCCAGATAGGAACGCATTACTGAGACAAGGAGCGAGATAAGCTTCACTCTATCTTACCGAAGGCAACTAGGAGGCACAGAGCGTAGGAAGCACCGCAAGTGGTAAGCCAGGCAACAGGAAAGTGTAAGAGGCGAGTGCCCAGGAGTGAGACAAGTTGCACTAGCTGCCCAGAGGCAAACGGAATCACCAAGTGGAGGCAACCTGCAAGCGACCAGCTGATAGCTGAGCTACAAGGTAAAGAAGCGTGCCCTGGATCAGCCTAGTGGTAGTCAGACAGGAGCGTGGCACAAACAGAGCGTCTGTCAGACTGGCCACGGTCAGGAACCGGATCGGTTACTCAGCCACAGCAAAGGTCAGCACTGAGCAGGTAGTCGGGCAAGCCAGAGTCATACACGGATCAGGAAGTCAGCCACAGCAAAGGTCACAACAGGAGCGAGTAGTCAGACAAGCCAAGGATCAAACACCAGGAGACAACGTAAGCCAAGCAAGGGTCAGAGGAACAAACTAGATGCACACAGGAACGCCACAAAAGGGTAGCAAGTCCTTGACTCACTGAGGTTTATAAAGCAGCAGAAGGAGGCGGGACCCAATTAGGCCCAACAGAATAGGCCCATAAACAGGCATCCGTGCCAGTACCTGAAACATAACTATAGCAATGAGGAAGTGGCCGGAGGACATGCCAGCCGGCGGCCATACAGAGGTAAGAGCACAGGCACGCTTAGTTCTCAAAGGGAGACTGTGATATTGAGGTAGTTAATAGCTGGTGGACAATGGTAGAACTTCAAAAATAGTCAACAGAGTGTATCTGCGAAGGTATCAAACATTTTTGGGCTAAAAGAGATAAAAAGAAAAAAATAATGCATTCCAGAATCTAAGGGTAGTATTTATTAACCAACATTAAAAAATATGGTAGTATAAAAAGTGTTTTTAATATGAAGAATATGTTGGTTAAAAAATACTACCATTAGATCTTGGGTTACACTGTTTTTTCTTTTTATATCTTTGCGTAACACCAGTGAGGATTCTGGGATAGTAAGACAGCAGCACCGAGATCTCAGTTTGAGCCTATGTCTACTGACTAACTTTTGACAACTGACTACCGTAAAATCTCGGGTATAATACGCACAATTTTACCCCTCTTCACCTTATGTGAAGTGGGGGTGCGTATTATACCCGAGAGATTTTTGCTGAATAAAAAAAAAAATATTTATTAGAGCTGCCAGCTACCCTCCTCCATCCCCGGCGCAATCCGACATTAAAAGAAGACTTACTTGGTGATATAGATCAAGCCATTGAAGTGCTACATGTGAAAAAGCTCCCTCTCATCTTCCTTGCGGGCGGCATTCTTGCATTTGCCGCCTGCTTCCTTTAATGGGTTTTCAGGACCTTCTGCCGCCAGCCAATGGTAATGCCCTGTGAGGATCTCAAGGTCCTCACAGGACAATACCGCAGGAGGAAGGTCTTGGTAGTCCATTGAAGGAAGCGGGCGGCAAATGCAAGAATGCCGCCCGCAAGGAAGATGGGAGGGAGCTTTTTCACATGTAGCACTTCAATGGCTTGATCTATATCACCAAGTAAGTCTTCTTTTAATGTCGGATTGCGCCGGGGGACGGAGGAGTGTAGCTGGCAGCGTTAATATTTTTTTGTAGTAAGGGGGAAAACAAGGGTGCGTATTATACATAGGCACTCTTGTTTTCCCCTAAAATCTTGGGTACAATATGCACCTGCGTATTATACACAGGTGCGTATTATACCTGAGATTTTACGGTAATCCTCCTTTCCACTGACATTTATTATAATATTGAGATTTTACTGCTATATCTGCATCTGTAATCATCCATCCACGTAATTTACACCCTGTTCCAAATTATTATGCAAATGATATTTTTCTCATTTACCTAAATAATTGATGTAAATAACAGTCAGCATAATTCTCACGTTTTCAACTATTAAGAGTACAATTCAAATTTTATTGAACAAACCTCCTAATGATAACAGTATTTTTTTAAACATAAAAAACTTACAATGCACTGTTCCAAATTATTATGCATAGTAAGTTTCAAAACACTTAATAGGTTGTAAAGAACTGAAAATTGTCATTTGTTGTCTTTGCAGCATATTTACTGAAATCAAAAGCTATTTCAATCAAACTTTTAACAACATTTTAACTTTTTAAACATTTTAACAGGTCACATTACATTTCATCATAGGACCCCTTATTTGATAGCAGCTTCACAAGTCTTGCATCCATTGAACTTGTGGGTTTTTGGACAGTTTCTGCTTGAATTTGTTTGCAAGATGTCAGAATACCCTCCCAGAGCTGCTGTTTGGATGTTAACTGCCTCCCACCCTCATAGATCTTTTGCTTGAGGATGCTCCAAAGGTTCTCAATAGGATTGAGGTCAGGGGAGGATGGAGGCCACACCATGACTTTCTCTCCTTTTATCCCCATAGCAGCCATTGATGCAGGGGTATTCTTTGCAGCATGAGATGGTGCATTGTCATGCATGAAGATGATTTTATTACGGAAAGCATAGTTCTTCCTTCTGTACCAGGGAAGAAAGTGGTCAGTCAGAAACTCCACATACTTTGCAGAGGTCATCTTTACACCTTGGGGGACCCTAAAGGGGCCAACCAGCTCTCTTCCCATGATTCCGGCCCAAAACATGACTCCACCACCGCCTTGCTGATGTCACAGCCTTGTTGGAACAGGGTGGCCATCCACCAACCATCCACTACTCCATCTATCTGGACCATCCAGGGTTGCACGGCACTCATCAATGAACAGGACTGTTTGAAAATTAGTCTTCATGTATTTTTCTGCCTAATGCAGCCTTTTCTGCTTGTGCGCATTGGTTAGTGGGGGCCGAATAGAAGGTTTATGCACAGTTGCAAGACCCTGCAGGACTCTACACCTTGATGTCCGTGGGACTCCAGAGGCACCAGCAGCTTCAAATATCTGTTTGCTGCTATGTAATGTATTTTAGCAGCTGCTCTCTTGATCCGATGCATGGATCTGGCAGAAATCTTCCTCAATGTGCTTTTATCTGCACGAACCCGTCTGTGCTCTGAATCAGCCACAAATCTCTTAATATTGCAATGATCACGCTTAAGTTTTCGTGAAATAGCTAATGTTTTCATAACTTATCCAAGGCATTGAACTATTTCACTCTTTTCGGCAGCAGAGAGATCCTTTTTCTTCCCCATATTGCTTGAAAATTGTGCTCTGCTTAATAATGTGGAACACCCACCTTTAGTAGTTTTTCCTTAAATTGGGCTCACCTGGCAATCTAATTATCACAGGTGTCCGAGATTGTTTTCAGTGATCAAAAGAGCCCTGAGACACAATGCCATCCATGAGTTAAACTGAAAAACAAAATATTTAATCTTTGTGACACTTAAATACCATTTGCATAATAATTTGGAACAGGGTGTATTTTCAGCTCCTTCATTCAGTTCATCTATCATATTCCATTTTCCATCTTTCTGTCCAAGTTAGACTGTCCCATATTATCCTTATCATTTTCTAAGACTATGTCATTTACACTGAGAATTTGAAATTGGGACTTATCTTGATACCATTACTGACATCAATCATTTGTGATACTGCATTATAATAAGCCAGCCTGTGACATATTATTATTGTTGTTATTCTTATATGGTTTGCCAATTATAGTTTTTATTTCAGTATTGTTTAGCTTTACATAGTATCTGCCATTAGTGTGCCTATCCTTTTACTCTGTTATCATTTTGTAATTGGCATCCAGTTTTCATTTTTGAGAATTTTCATATAACTGGTCTAGTCCCACATTCATAATCTGAACTTATGCACCTCCTCAATACCTCAGTAAATGTCATATTGCCCTTATTGTTCAATATCTGTATTTTATTATTTACCTACTTACAGTGTATCTTTTAGCCATTGGTATATTACATATTCTGAATGACTTCTATTAGTTGATATATATGTAGTATACCTGTGGACCCATCCAAGTGATATATATTGCAGTACCCTTTTGTCTAATGGAACACTAGTAGGGGTTCTTTAGCTCTATTAATACACAGCATCAGGCTAACCGTGTGTCCTTATTATAGCTTCAGTTTTACCATCCCGATACTTTAGGTTTGTTTTAGTTAGCCCTGGTTATCTTTTCTGCTGGGCTAACCTTGGATCCAAAGGTAAGTCTGACTGCAAAGTAGTAGACATTTATCCATTTGATGACATGCAGGCCCCATGGTAAAGATGACACAGCAATAATTTGAAGGCTGGGGCTATATCTGCTTTGGAGAGCCTAGGCTGAAATCAGTGATTAGGTGCATGGTATGGTCAATGTAGGTATATTGTATGGAAATTTCTTCAGAGGGTATGAATAAATTGATGATGGCAATGAGGAGATGAAAAGTCAATGTTTAATCATGTGAGAATTTATGAGTAGCAATGCAGATGGGGCTGACTCGCCAAGTAGGAGGGGGTGTGGCTGACTCTCCAAGTGGGAGGGGGGTGGGGCTGGCTAACAATAGATTTACTGTGGAAGGATCATTTAAGGTAGACACTGGGTTGGGACACTCCAAATGCATTTATTGGCTAAGTAATTGAAACCAATGCAAAATCCTTCTGAGAACCCTGAACAGAGAAAGCTAACCTGGTGTCAAAAGGGTGGGACTCGAATAAAGATAAGAGACAGGGCAACTTGATAGGTGATAGTAATTTATTGTTGAAACTCTTAGGACAAATCAATCTAGAATGGTCCTTCCTGCAGTGGGAACAGATGTGCAATAAGCAGCAGGCTCTGTAGACTCAGCCTTTAGCATTGAAATTGGTGCAAATGGGAGATTTTCCTAAGAAGTGTATGGGTCTGCCTAGTTTGTCCAGGGGGTTTAGGATTGGAGAATGAGCTGGAGAGTAGATGATAATGAGGGGAATAGTTGGGCTAATATATATATGGCTGCAGAGGGGCAGGGGCTGGAGAAGTGAGAGAATAACTGGCAGAACCAACAAACAGGAGGCTTGAGACATACAAATTGCCTGCAAAAGAGTTCAATGTCAAGAATGCTCCAGTCCATGATGCAGTGAAATTGAGATGATGCAGCTGCTGCTTTGCAGAGAAAGAACTGTGGTATATGTAAAAGGAAGAGCCAACGTCCCATGTCTGTAGCCTAAATCAACAACTAAGAACAGGCATTGATATAGTTCTTTTCTTTGGGGTGGATGGGCAGAACAAAGAATGTATTTATAAATACCAAAAGCTAAAATGAACTCTGATATGATGAGTGTTTTGCCAGGACAGGGGTACCATCTTATTGCCTGTAATGTCTTGGAAGGCTAGGAATAGAGAAATAAGTTTGACATCTTATCGTTCAAGGATGTACCTAAATATGTGGTTACATGTGAGGTGAGCAGGGGTAACACGGTTATATGAAACTGGTTGGATACCTAGTTTGGCAGGAGAATGAGAAGAGATGGCAGGATTGGATGTCTGTGAAAGCAGAGGTGAAGTTGTTGAGATGGTGAGGAATTTGAGACAGCTGTGGCTGCTCCTGAAGAGATACTGGTCTGGTGAATGAAGGATATGATGAGAGAGGAAACAAAGTACAGAACAATTCAACTTTCCTAGCTGAATCTGAATATGGAATTCCCTCGTTTGGATAATTCTTGCATCAACTTAGGGATAGTTCAGTGCCTTATTAAGGGTGGGCTTTTGGTAAGTCTCGATTGAGGTCTTGGTGTGGAAGGTGGCACTGGAGATAATAACTCTGAACCAATATATTGATGGGTACTTGGTTCTGCCATGGCATGCAGATTCCTTGATTGTAAATAAGAAAGTAAGCGATATTTAGGGGAACATTTTAGAAGGGGAATGGAGGAAATAGTAAGACAAGGTGGGGGTGGGTAGGTAAGTGAGAGTGAGCTATTTCTATGTTTATTATGGTTTCTGCGCAGATTTAAAAGGGGGCTAATCCTCGGCATCTAAGAAAGAGGTAAGGAGCTTGAGATTATCTTTTGGCCTCTGTGAAAGAGGTAAGGAGCTTGAGATTATCTTTTGGCCTCTGTGAAAGAGGTAAGGAGCGTGAGATAATGCTTTGGAATTTGTGAAAGAGGCAAGAAGCATGAGCCAATCCTTTGGCCTCTGCAACAGAGGTAACAAGCCCCTGAGAAAGAGGTAAGAAGTGAGAGCTGGTCCTTTAGCCTCTGTGAAATGGGTTGAAGGACTAGTTCATGCTCCTTATCTCTTTCAGATAGGTTGAAGGACTAGTTCATGCTCCTTATCTATCTGAAAGAGATAAGGAGCATGAACTAGTCCTTCAGTTCACTCATAAGAGGCAAGGAGCAGGTGAGAGCAAGAGAGACTAAGAATGTATGAATGGCAATGAAACCAATAGTGGCACTACATCTATGCTCCGTGAATGAGACTAGCCTTTGATACTGAATGGATGGAGGAAGTGAGCGCAGAATAGATAACTATTGGGGGCATGACAGAAAAAAGGGGCTAAGCTTCACCTCTATAAAGAGGTAGGGAGAGGAGGAAAACTAAAGGCTGAGTGTGAAGAAAATTAAAAAACAAAATAAAGTCAATCCTGCATCTGAGGTGCAGGATTGAGTTAAAAGAGACAAGAAGAGTCACATAAGGAAATGGGTAGTATTGGGGGTAGAGAGGGAGATAATAAATAAATACTGGGCTTAGCCTGTTCCATGTCAAAAAGAAGTGGGAGCTGGTATGGACTGAGTACAAAGACAAGGGGGATGCTAAGAAAAAGAAAGGGGGGAATATATGGAAAATAGAAGGGTAGCTAAAGGAAGACAAACTATAAGGAACAACTATGCAAAAAGAAAAAAATAGCAATAAAGAAGAATAACGTTAAGAGAAGTATGAATCTAAAGATATGTAAGAAAAAAAATCAAGATAACAATTTTTACAGGAGAAAAGGCAAGATAGCAATACGGAAAGACTAATTGTAAGATTAATACAACAATTGGCTCTAGTGGCTAAATATGTCATGGACAAAAAAAGACAAAAAAGGGAAAAGTCGCACACAAATCTGAGTATAGACTGCTTATACAAAGATATTGCACCTTCACCACCTTCAATCATATGTGCTCTCCTTCACCATGTCAAGTAACATCTCTTACTCTGTGCAAATTGCACTCACCTTTTTGTGAGGCAGAACCAGCCTCTCAGTATCAGTGCTTCCACTGGATAACCCCCAGTGTTGGTTTCTTTAGGAAGACAGCTCCCCAGATCTTCAGCTCTCCAAATCTGGATTCTTATCCTCCAGACACTTCAGTTTTCCTAGGTTTTGCTATGGCCCTCTATCCAGCGTCCAGCTTGACCTATTAGAAATAGCAATAAGCTGATTCAGAAAGATTTGGAAGTAAGAGGGAGATAGCAAATCAACTATGCTTGTGTGTCACATGGGAACATCAGCTGTGGGAGGAAGGAGAGGAAAGTGGGATGGAGCAAGTTAGAGGGGGATGAAATGATGAGGTTAGGGAGAGTGCATAAGTGAAGAAAAGGGGATGAAGGAGGAAAATATTAAGAGGAATGGGGTCAAGAAGAAAGGCAAGATGTGCAAACGGAACTAATACCAATAGCCAATGCACAGGACCAGAGGACAAAGAAGAGTACAATGGAGACTTCTTGATAGCAGGGACAAATGGGAGAAGAACGCGGAGAATAAACAAAAAAGGGGGGAAAAAAGGGGAATAAAAGGAGAACAGGGATGAAATAGAAAATAAATAATAAGAAGTGGGGGTTCAGAGAAGGGAATGGGGGTTGATGTTACCACTGGAAACAATGAAAGGAAGCTGCAGTGTGCTGTACAAGAGACATAGGCGTCAATTCAAATTCTCCCGTATCCAAAAAAAAACCCAGCCAGAATTTTTTCAAGCATGGTAAGCAATTCAGTTACCTGTGCTATGAAGAATTGCCAGCAGGAAAAAAAACATGTTGTAGTGCCCATTTGAACCCATTAAACATTGAAATGCGTTCCATGTTCCCATTCAATTCCATGCGTTAGGCAGAAACATGCATTAAGGGGCTCCAGTTTATCGCCAAAAATCTAGACCCACTTTTTTTGGAGCAGAGTCCCCTAACGCATGTTTTAACCTGCCAACGCAGGAATTGAAGGGGAAAAAAATAACAGAAAAACCCTAAGTGACCAGTGGATGTATTGAAATGGGACCCTAAGCCCAATATCAATATATCCAAAGTATGAATAAAAGGAGTCAAATGTTAGTAGAATTAACCCTATGAGTGCAAGTGGGGTATGCATACCCAATTGGCACTCACAGGGTTAAACCGACTAAGTTAAAAAAAATCCCTGAAAACAAACACTTACCTGTAATCATGATGTCCAGTGGGGTCTTCAGCACCCTGGTCATCTACGGTCTGTCTTCTTCTGTCATCTTCTATCTTCCTTCTTCTTCTTTTTCTTTCTATTCATCTTCTGTCTTCTTCTCTTCTGTATTCTTCTCTTATGTCTGCTGATCTTCTTCTGTCCTAAAAGATGTACCTGTAAAAAAGAAAGAAAGTCCACATTAAAATCCTTTTGTAAAACATATGTGTTCAAGGAATATATCCATTAACCCTTTGAGTGCTGGAGGGGTAGGCAACGCATTGTAGAGCAATGAGTTGTGTACCTCTCAGGCACTAAAAGGGTTAAACTGTGCCGACATTCCAGTCATCAAAATAAATTGTGGCCCAATGCAGAACAAATATGTGGCAAAATTCATATGGAATAATAATATTTCATCCCCAATGAAACATCAGTTGATCCAGTCAAAATAATGCATGTCACCCGGCAGTGAAAGTGTTACAGATGCTGCAGCCTCCGCCACTGTTGCACATGGTGGTAGCAGGATTTCATGCCATTGGCCGAGCATCTGCATGAAAAAATTGAACAGAGACTGGCTTTTATATGGCCAGTCTCTGTTCAAAACGGTTTCCAGCCTTCCATTGTCTGGGATGTGTGCTTACGCACCTCCCAGCGAATCAGCTTCAACAGGGGGGATGACGAAACCTGCTAGAAGCTGACTGGCTGGGAGGTGCATAAGCACACATCTCAGCCATTGGTAGTCTAGAAATCATTTTGAACAGAGACTGGCCATATAAAAGCCAGTCTCAGATAAAATTTTTCACTCAGATGCTCGGGCAAAGTCCCAGAAGGTATCGGGGGGGGGGGGGATTTTTGGCATGCAATCCTGCTTCCACCTCTGGCAATAGCAGCGGAGGCGTCAGCATCTGTAACACTTTCACTGCCGGGTGACATGTAGTATTTTGAATGTATCAACTGATGTTTCATTGGGGGTGAAATATTATTATAATTCTATATGGATTTCGCACATATTTGTTCCGCATTGGGCCACAATTTATTTTTGATGATTGGAATGCAGGCACAATTTAACCCTTTGAGTGCAGGAGAGGTAAGCAACACATTGCTCTGCAATGCGTTGCGTACCCCTCTGGCACTCAAAGGGTTAACAAATACATTACTTGACCACATATGTTTCACAAAAGAATTTTAATGGGGACTTTCTTTTTACAAGTACACAGATCACAGAAGTGAAGACAGAAGATGAAGAGAGAGAGGAAGAAGGAAGACAGAAGAAGACGGACAGTGGATGAAAAGTGTTAAACAGGTCTGGATGTTAGGCTAGTGATAGGGCTAGTATTGTTGGACTTCACTATTAGGGTTAGTATAGAGTTGGTGTTTGGGAGGGTGACTGTATGTTTGAGCTAATACTCGGTGCTTGACAATGTGTCAGGCACCGAGCATTAGCCCTTTTCCTTTGATTTTCCCATTACTCACGCTATTTAGAGCATTATGGAAATATAAAACACCTGACCCACATTTGGCCTCAGGTCAGTTTCTGTGACCCAACATTCGCTGTGGTTTCAGTTTGTAGGGCAAGTGAATTGCTCCATTAACACATTTTGTTAAGTGGTCGTTAGCCACTTTTGCCCTGCTGGCTGTTTTAGCAGGGTCATGCACAGGTATGTTTGTATGAGTTGGTGTCATTAATGGCCAAATAAACAGCAGACTTGAGTACACAGTGGATGTGAACAGAGAGGGAATGGACTATAGAGTTTATAAAGGCCTCAGTCCCTCCCAAAAATACAGGCATAGCCTGTTACATACACGCACGCATGTATATATATATATAATGTAGTAAGGTGCTGTAAAGATGCTGTAAAGAAAGGATGCTTTAAAAAATGTACATGTTAATAGTTTATTTTTATCAATTAACAAAATGCATAGTGGGTGAACAGAAGAAAAATCTAAATCAAAACAATATTTGTTGTGACCACCCTTTGCCTTCAAAACAGCATAAATTCTTCTAGGTACACTTGCACACAGTTTTTTAAGGAACTCGACAGGTAGGTTGTTCCAAAGATCTTGGAGAACTAACCACAGTTCTTTTTTGGATTTAGGCAGCCTCAGTTGCATCTCTCTCTCTTCGTGTAATCCCAGACAGACTTGATGATGTTGGTGGGGTCCATACCATCACTTCCAGGACTCCTTGGTATCACAGTGCCTGTGATTCTTGTCACTCTTTCTTGTGGTTCGCTCTGATTTGCTGAGCCAGTTTGGCCCGCCCCTGGTGACCTTCTTATGCCTGGCCCAGACACCTGTCAGATGCCCTTTCGTGGTGTTTCTGAGCCAGTAGTGCTGTTGCTGTGTTCCTGTGTTCCGGATTTCTGTGTACCGACTCGGCTTGTCCTGACTACTCTCCAGTGTTCCTGTTTGTGTATGACCCGGTCTGACTGCGTACCACCTTTGGATCCTGACCCGGCTTGGCTGACGTTCCTGTTTGTGTATGACCCGGCTTGTATGACTACCTCCTGCGTGCTCCGACCCGGCCCGGCTGACTTCCTGCTCCGAAGATCGACTTCCAGCCTGTTCCAGTGACCTGCGTTCCAATTGTCCCCGCCGCGACATTCTCATCTGCTGTTGCCAGTCACCGTGTGACCGCCTTGCCTGGTGTTGCCTTTTATCAGTGCAGTGTACCGCTATCCTTGCAGAGCTGTGTGTGCCTCAGTGTGCCTCCCTCATCCTGCAGAGCCTCGTTGTTTGCAGAAGCCTCGAGTAAACGTGCTTATTAACCCTAGCAGTGCCGCCTTGCTCTCACTCTCTCGATTCCCAGAACAGAGCCTCTTTCTCGGTGCTACGTCTGCTGAGTTGGCCGCTCACCGTCGGCGACTCTATCCATTCCGTTGCAGAGTAGTCACGTATTGTGGGCCGGTTGGGTGCCATAGGCTCTCTCCTATTGTTGGTTACTGGGCGATATCCATTAAGCAGAGTGGCGGCTGAGAGAAGGCTTCAGCGCTAGCAGATCCGGTGTATACGCCCGTGGGGGCTATTGGTTCTAGCACTACCAATACCGGTATCCGGTTAAGTCTGAGGAGTCTTAGTAGCTCTTGCATTGCAGGCCGGTTTCCGTTACGCCCGTGGGGACTATTCTCACTTGCACTCGCAGAAACAGATCCAGTAGGTACGCCCGAGGGGGCTATTGGGATCCCTGTTCTGCTTACTACTCTGTCACTTTGGCTAGGCAGTCACGTCTCCAGTACATGGTGAACTTTGTCTACCAGCGCATCCTTATAACACCCAGGGCGTGCCAAACCTCCACATCTGAGACTGACTGTTTATCAAGTTCTTAACCCTTTGGGGTAGATATTCCATTCTATTGATAGTATTTGTATATGTCATCTTATTGTGCATTTACACTTGTAACATATCAGTCTTCACTGTGTGTTTATTTCAACCGCCACTAGAGGGCGAACATTTGCATTATTGTTACTCTGAATAAATTATGTTTTATTTCACATACTGGTCTGAGTGTCCTAAAAACCGTTACAGTACGAAAGGGCCATGACCTCAGACGGTAAGGGTGAAAGTAATACACAGAACATCCACTGGAGAATGGATGTCCATGAGCAGCGCCTGGACCAATTGGCACTGGCTGTACAGACGTTACTCGAACTTACGGTACATTTGGACAAGCCTAGTCCTAATCCGGTGGTCCCCCCAGTTCTGACACCGGAGAATCCGCCTGTAGTCCCCTCAGCTAATTCTAGAGGATTAATGGCAGCGGCGCCGTTACCATTAAGATATGATGGCGAACCCTCCCTATGCAGGGGATTCATTAATCAGTTGGAGATATTTTTGGAATTGGCACCCCAGGCATTTCCTAACGACCATAGTAAGGTCGGTTTTATGATATCTCTGTTGACGGGCAAAGCTTTGGCATGGGCAAATCCGTTGTGGGAGAATGCCAGACCCTGCACTCTGAACTTTAGGGAGTTTGTGATGAAGTTCAGATGAGTGTTTGAGGTTCCAGGCAGGGCTGCTTCTGCTGCCAAAAGGCTGATGGAAATTCAGCAGGGCGAACACACATTGGGCGATTATGCTTTCGAGTTTCGGACCCTGGCAGCAGAGGTGGGCTGGAACAATGAGGCCTTACTTGCTGCCTTTACCCAGGGTCTCTCAGAACAGATTAAGGATGAGATAGCCGCTCGTGATGTACCCAGGGATGTGGATGAATACATCGACTATGTCATGCTAATAGACTCCCGCATCCGTGAGAGACGGTTGGCTAAAAGGGCTAAATCAAAAAACTATGGCCAGGCCAGTCTCTTTAACCCACCCACACCACCCATTCCTCCTGAACGACCAGCCGATAGTACTGAACCTATGCAATTAGGGTTCACTAAGCTCACTAAGGAGGAGAAATTGTATCGTAGGAGACTAGGCTTATGCCTATATTGTGGCAAACCTGGGCACCTATTACGCAATTGTCCAGTACGGCCGGGAAACGAACGCACCTAGGGTACCTTGGGGGACAGGCCCTAGGTGGTGTAGAGCAGTCCCTAGATTCTAGCACCACTAAACCCACCATCCAGGTGGTATTCGCTTGGGCAGACAGGGTAATCGAGGTCCTGGCATTGGTGGACTCCGGGGCAGCCGGGTACTTCATGGACCAGTCCTTTGCCGACTTGCACGGCATTCCATTATGCAAAAAGAATTCTCCTGTGGCAATTGAGGCCAATGATGACAGACCCCTGGAGCCTGCATTCATTACGTTTGAGACAATTCCAGTGACAATGACGGTGGGGGCTTGTCACAAGGAACAGATACGGTTTCAGATTATTCGTTCCCCGCACCATGCAGTTATTTTGGGGTTCCCGTGGTTACAAGTACATAATCCTCAATTTGACTGGCAGAGATGTGAGGTTAACTCCTGGTCTGAGTACTGTAACAAGAATTGTCTCTCTTTACCTGTCAAAATTATGTGTACCTCTCCTGCTGTGCCAACTGAATAAGGGCAATTCAGTGACGTATTTAGCAAAGGAGAGGCCAGCGCACTGCCTGAGCATAGGCCATATGATTGCACCATTGATTTGCCTCCAGGTGCGGTGCCCCCCAGGGGACGCAATTACCCACTGTCATGTGTGGAAAACAGGGCTATGGAGGATTATATTGCGGATGCCCTTGAGAGGGGAAATCATTCGTAAATCTACGCCCCCGGCTGGTGCCGGATTTTTCTTTGTGAAAAAGAAAAGTGGTGAACTCAGGCATTGTATTGACTACCGAGGGCTGAATAAGCTGATGCCTAAGAACGCCTATCCTATTAGACTTATTACGGAATTATTTGACAGATTAAAGGGCTCTTCGATCTTTACTAAACTTGACTTGCGAGCCGCCTATAATCTGGTCAGAATTAAAGAAGGTGACGAGTGGAAAACGGCGTTTAATACCAGAACAGGACATTATGAATATCTGGTGATGCCATTCGGCTTATGCAATGCACCTGCAGTATTTCAGGAATTTATTAATGATATTTTACATGACCTGCTCCAGTCCTGTGTGGTCGTATATCTAGATGATATATTAATTCACTCTGCCAACCTCTCCCAACACATTAAGGATGTCTCAGAAGTCTTGCTCCGACTTCGTAAGCACAAGTTATTCTGTAAACTAGAAAAGTGCGAATTCCATACATCTCAAGTACCATTCCTGGGGTTCGTAATCTCCAAAAATGGCATAGCCATGGATCAGGAGAAGTTGGCAGCAGTCCTGCAATGGCGTCGTCCTAAGGGATTAAAGGCCATTCAACGATTCTTAGGTTTTGCTAACTATTATAGGAAGTTCATCCAGAACTTTTCCACGATTGTAAAACCATTATCAGATTTGACTCATAAGGGCGCTTCTCCCTCTCAGTGGTCTGAGGCAGCTGAAAACGCGTTTGTTACCCTGAAATCTGCCTTTGCGTCTGCTCCAGTGCTGTCCCACCCTAATCCCTCCCTGCCATTTACATTGGAGGTTGACGCCTCTGAGGTTGGGGTTGGGGCAGTACTCTCCCAACGCCCTGTGGGAGGTGGCACCTTGAGGCCCTGCGGGTTTTTCTCAAAGAAATTGTCTAGTGCTCAGAGCCATTACGAGATTGGCGACAGGGAACTGTTGGCCATTATCCTAGCCTTGAAGGAATGGCGCCACCTTTTGGAAGGTACTCAGACTCCAGTACTAATCCTTACTGATCATAAGAATTTAACTTATCTCTCTGAAGCCAAAAGATTGTCCTCTCGACAAGCTAGGTGGGCACTTTTTTTGTCTCGATTTAATTTTCTAGTATCCTATCTTCCAGGCTCTAAGAATATTAAGGCTGATGCGTTGTCACGTCAGTTCGCATCTGACACTGAGAGGGAGGAGGAACCTGTACCTATCATTCAGCCAGATCGCATTCTGGCCACTATTCGTACCACCATAACCTCGCCTCTGGGGGAGGAGATTTTGGCATCACAATCTAGGGCACCTCCTGAGACCCCAGTGGGAAAGTGGATGAGCCATTCCGTACCTGTCTGTTGGAAACATATCATGCTTCTAAAGCGGCTGGGCATATCGGTAGGGACCAACTTGCATGGTCCCTTTCGCAATTATTCTGGTGGCCCACACTAAGAGCCGATTGTTCTGCTTTTACAGCAGCCTGTACCACCTGTGCCCGTGCCAAGACCCCTAGACATCTCCCCGTGGGTTTACTTCAACCAGTGCCCAATGGAGACCGTCCTTGGTCTCATATATCCATTGACTTCTTGGGAGAATTACCAGTCTCTAGGGGGTATACGTTTATTCTTATGGTGGTCGATAGATTCTCTAAAATGGCCCAATTTGTGCCTCTGGCTTGCCTTCCATTGGCCCAGGAACTGGCTGTAGTCTTTGCCAGAGAGGTGTTCCGCCTGCACGGGGTACCCAGAGTGATTGTCTCCGATCATGGGAGCCAGTTCGTATCCAGGTTTTGGAGGGCATTTTGTGGCCAGATGGGCATCCAATTGTCCTTCTCCTCCGCCTACCATCCCCAGACCAATGGGGCCGCTGAGCGTGCCAATCAGGGACTGGAGCAGTTCCTGCGTTGCTTTGTTACCGATCATCATGATAATTGGGCTGACCTGTTGCCATGGGCAGAGTTTGCCAGGAATTGTGCGGTTAATTCATCGTCCAGGAGCTCTCCATTTCTCGTTAATTATGGGTTCCAGCCATGTCTGCTCCCGGACTCATTTCAGGCACAACAGATTCCTGCTCTGGACGAGCATTTGGCACAACTTCGTTCCACTTGGACACAGGTTCAGAGGTCCCTCAGTCAGTCATTTAGGCATCATCAGCGGTACGCTAATCGCAGACGACTCCCAGCGGTCTCATTTCAAGTTGGGGACAGGGTATGGCTATCATCCAGACACCTCAATTTGCAAGAACCCTCCAACAAACTGGCTCCCCGGTTCATTGGTCCCTTTAAGATTATCCGCAAGATTAATCCGGTTTCTTATGCACTGGAACTTCCGCCCTCAATGCATATTCGTAATGTGTTCCATGTGTCGCTTCTGAAACCTTTGGTGTGTAATCGTTATACTACTACGCCAGTGATTCCTGGGCCGGTGGACGTCCAGGGCCAAGAGGAGTATGAGGTCCAGAGTATTATTGACTCTAGGAAATTTAGAGGAAAGTTGCAATATTTGGTCCACTGGAAGGGCTATGGCCCTGAGGAACGTTCATGGGTTAATCAAGGGGACCTCCATGCGCCTAGACTGGTGCGCAGCTTTCATTCTAAATATCCTTTGAAACCCAGACCTCCGGCAGGGAGAGGGGGTCTTTGAGAGGGGGGTACTATCACAGTGCCTGTGATTCTTGTCACTCTTTCTTGTGGTTCGCTCTGATTTGCTGAGCCAGTTTGGCCCGCCCCTGGTGACCTTCTTATGCCTGGCCCAGACACCTGTCAGATGCCCTTTCGTGGTGTTTCTGAGCCAGTAGTGCTGTTGCTGTGTTCCTGTGTTCCGGATTTCTGTGTACCGACTCGGGTTGTCCTGACTACTCTCCAGTGTTCCTGTTTGTGTATGACTCGGCCTGACTGCGTACCACCTTTGGATCCTGACCCGGCTTGGCTGACGTTCCTGTTTGTGTATGACCCGGCTTGTATGACTACCTCCTGCGTGCTCCGACCCGGCCCGGCTGACTTCCTGCTCCGAAGATCGACTTCCAGCCTGTTCCAGTGACCTGCGTTCCAATTGTCGCCACCGCGACATTCTCATCTGCTGTTGCCAGTCACCGTGTGACCGCCTTGCCTGGTGTTGCCTTTTATCAGTGCAGTGTACCGCTATCCTTGCAGAGCTGTGTGTGCCTCAGTGTGCCTCCCTCATCCTGCAGAGCCTCGTTGTTTGCAGAAGCCTCGAGTAAACGTGCTTATTAACCCTAGCAGTGCCGCCTTGCTCTCACTTTCTCGATTCCCAGAACAGAGCCTCTTTCTCGGTGCTACGTCTGCTGAGTTGGCCGCTCACCGTCGGCGACTCTATCCATTCCGTTGCAGAGTAGTCACGTTTTGTGGGCCGGTTGGGCGCCATAGGCTCTCTCCTATTGTTGGTTACTGGGCGATATCCATTAAGCAGAGTGGCGGCTGAGAGAAGGCTTCAGCGCTAGCAGATCCGGTGTATACGCCCGTGGGGGCTATTGGCTCTAGCACTACCAATACCGGTATCCGGATAAGTCTGAGGAGGCTTAGTAGCTCTTGCATTGCAGGCCGGTTTCCGTTACGTCCGTGGGGGCTATTCTCACTTGCACTCGCAGAAGCAGATCCAGTAGGTACGCCCGAGGGGGCTATTGGGATCCCTGTTCTGCTTACAACTCGGTCACTTTGGCTAGGCAGTCACGTCTCCAGTACATGGTGAACTTTGTCTACCAGCGCGTCCTTATAACACCCAGGGGGCGTGCCAAACCTCCACATCTGAGACTGACTGTTTATCAAGTTCTTAACCCTTTGGGGTAGATATTCCATTCTATTGATAGTATTTGTACATGTCATCTTATTGTGCATTTACACTTGTAACATATCAGTCTTCACTGTGTGTTTATTTCAACCTCCACTAGAGGGCGAACATTTGCATTATTGTTACTCTGAATAAATTGTGTTTTATTTCACATACTGGTCTGAGTGTCCTAAAAACCGTTACACTTGGTCTTCTTTACGCTGAAGCTAGTTCTTAATGACTTTGGCTGTATGTTTGGGGTAGTTGTCATGCTGCAGAATAAAATTGGGGCCAATCAGATGCCTCCCTGATGGTACTGCATGATGGATAAGTATCTGCCCATACTTCTGAGAGACCATTAATTCTGACAAAATTCCCAGCTCCTTTTGCAGAAATGCAGCCCCAAACTTGCAAGGAACCTCCACCATGCTTCACCATGCCTATAGACACTCATTTTTGTACCACTCTCCAACCCTTCAGCAAACAAACTGCCTTCTGCTACAGCCAAATGTTTCAAATTTTGACTCATGAGAGCACCTGCTGCCATTGTTCTGCACCGCAGTTCCTGTGTTTTCGTGCATAATTGAGTCGTTTGGCCAGACTTCTCTGGACAGTAGATAGGTGAACCAAGGTCCCACTGTATTCTGCCAGTTCCAAACTGATGCCACTGCTGGACATCTTACAAATTTGAAGGGAAGTAAGCATGATGTGTCTTTCATCTGCTGCACTAGGTTTCCTTGGCTGATCACTGCGTCTACAGTCCTCACCATTGCCTGTTTCTTTGTGCTTCTTCAAAAGAGCTTGGACAGCACAACTGGAAACCCCTGTCTGCCTTGAAATGTCTGCCTGGGAGAGACCTTGCTAATGAAGTATAACTACCTTGTATCTTGTTGCTGTGCTCAGTTTTGCCATGGTATATAACTTTTGATATTAAACTGTCTTCAGCAACCTTACCTTGTTAGGTGATTTTGGCTATTCCTCACCCAGTTTTATTTTTCCTACACAAGTGTTTTAGTTAATGATTGTGTTTCAACCTACATGTTAAATTGATGATCATTAGCACCTGTTTAGTATAATTGTTTAGTCATACACCTGATTATATGCCTACAAAATCCCTTACATTGTGTAAGTATACCTAGAACAATTGATGCTGTTTTGAAAGCAAAGGGTGGTCACACCAAATATTGATTTAATTTAGATTTTTCTTCTGTTCACTCACTATGCATTTTGTTAATTGATAAAAATAAACTATTAACACGTCTTTTTTTTAACCCTTAAGGACTGGCCGCGCACGTCACTTAAGGACCATGGAGCATTTTTTTTTTGTTTATGGTTCCGGACTCCCCGAATGGCGTGCAGCCGCCGGGGGAGCCCGGAATTCCATGTTGGTCATAGTACGTCATGGGTCGTTAACTCAGATCTACCCACGATATACTATGACCATCAAATGTCGTTAAGGGGTTAAAACATTCTTACTTTACAGCATTTTTTCACACCTGCTAAAACTGCCTAAAATGTTTGAACATTAACGTATATCTATAAAATTAGAAGAAAAGTAATCAATTTACATTACATTATTTTTCTGTAACCTTTGACATGCTTGTTTACTAATTTGGTTAAATTAAGTATTATTCCGAGAAAATATATGTTTGTATATTGTATAACAACTTCAGTGGTATAAAAAATAAAAATTGTGTTTTTACATATCTTTCTTTTTGTTTCATCTTAAAGAGATGACGGAATCAAGATGAGTGAAATTTTCAAGTATGCATTAGGAAAAACACGTTGAATATTCAAATAATTTCTGCTTATTTATAAAATAAAGAATGCTAATCAGATTACATTTCTATATATTTACACTTATAACAATGACCAGAGGAAGTTTATTTATAAGCTATTTGAATCTAGTTAAGTAAAATCTATTCTGTAATTAGTTCATCAGATTAGAGTAAAATGTACTGTATGGATTGTTAGAGTTTGGAATAATATATTGATTATATTACAGAATAAAGGATTTATGTAACTCCAAGGATTAAGCATTCTCATATATACATTTATCAATTTCTATTTGTTGGAGGAATTCTTTGAATTACTGCTCTTGCACTAATCCCTACATGCCAAGTGATTCTGCAAGGGCTTTTTAACATTTGAAGAGGGCAGATTGCTAGGCTGATCCACTAAATGGTTCTGCAACCAATCATGTCTAAGTTGTGGCAAAGCAATTGCCCTCATTGCATGTGTGCACTGTGCCTACAGTATTTAACCTGATTAGAATGGATTAGTTTCCTATTTAATCTGGTACATTAACACTACCTAAATCTAGATTTTGTAAAGAAAACTAAGGGGAAAATCAAATATAGACATTTCAGTGGCTCAGGCTATTTTTACTTGATCAAATTAAGAGAAGACAAAGGTTCTCTATTAACATATCTACTATAGACATCTTTTGTGAAAATTGAGTAAAAATGGTAACAGCAAAGATGTGGTATATTCTTAAAATGCATAAAGCTGAGACCTGAAGGGCATTTAACTAAGCTGAAATGCATTGCAGGTCTTTTTACAACCTAATAAATTAGCCCTTTGGATTCCTGAGGGGTACACAAAGCATTGCGGAGCAATGTGTTGGGTACGTCTCTGGCACTCAACGTTTTAAAAGGACCTTTATTTATATAGCTCAAACTTATTCTGCAGCGCTGTACAATTATCTTACTATGCCAATCATGTGGCATGCTTGTGCTCCCTATACCTTTTGTCATGTCTGTGTATGAGAAGTTGTGCCAATCGGGGGTTAAAACATACATTCCGTAGACATAAACAGCAGCAAACAACTGACTATTATTGTAAATACTACCCCCCCGTGTACTAGTCATCTGTGTTGTGAATTGCTATGATTGAACTATGATTTGTTGCTTCAGGCATCAGTGTGGTACAGATGTTTTCATATCTCCTCAGTGAGGATGATGTATATAATAATAAGAATTTAAGTTTTTTTCAATTTCAGTAAAATATATTGCAAGTTTTCATCTTATTAACCCTCCTCATTACTCATTCATTAATTCTTTATTAACGCTCATTTGAGTTCTATAATGCTGAAGACTATATTAGTATATGTTAAATAAGAATAGTTTCTATTAAGGGCATTATGTACTTAACATTTTATGATTTACAGATTTTCTTCTGGTTTTATCTATATTTAATGCTAAATTGCTAAATGTATTTGTTAAGGTTGTATATGTATTGTAGCCAATTCCGTAATGATAGCTCAGCGGGCCACAAGCTACCCCTGTGGGAAGTTCTGTTTTACAGTGTTTGAGGGGTTTGTATCTCCTCTGTGTCACACACCAGTCCTTATATTGGACGGAGACTAGCGTTTAGCATTTGAGGCTGTAGATTTGGGTGTACTGCACAGGATGCCTCCCTTGACTACAATCCATCATTGTGTTTTCTTACACAATCAGTGCAGAAGGAAGTGGACATTTTATATTAGATTTATTTATTGTTTCTCATATGAATCATAGAGCAAGGTACCTACGTAGGTTCTGAATTGTGTATATATGTAATATGTGTATTGCTTATTTTTAATGCATTTTAAATATAACCATTCTCACAGCCCCTGTATATGTGTGTGTTTAATCATATTCATATCTCAGTTTTTGAAAATTTAATTATTTTGATATTATTTTAGCATATTCAATAAGAACATACTGGATACAGGGGGAGAGTTTTTTGGAATTAGTTGGGAGCATGAGAAGATTAGCTCAACCCATGTTTTTGGATTATATTGGTAATAGATTCTTTTTTTTTTTCTTTTTTGGATTGAACAAGGAGAAATTTGATTTAGGTTTTTAATTATTAGGCAAACTAACTAGACCAATAAATCTCATTGGAGAATTGCTGAAGTTCTTTTTGTATGTTATCCTGTGACCTTTGCTTTTTTTTCTTTTTAAGTAATAATTGTTTGATCAGTCATCTGCTTTAATTTTGTTAAGGGGCTATAGTGAACAATGATAACCCTGAAGCAATGATACATATATATATATATATAGTCATTGTCAATCCACTGCAGGATGAAAGCATGAAGGCCTCCTCAGCAAGCCTCCAACAACTTAGGTCCTGTGCTGTTTTTTGCCACTGTGTACCAATTCCAAAATGTGTTTTGTTCATCTACCATCAGGTCTTCTTGCTATGTGGCCTTCCCATTTCCATTTCATGTGCTTTACGCTTTCAGTAATGTCATAGACCTTTTTTTGCTGATGAATCCATGCACATGTTTTTCAGTCTCTTTTTGTTATGTTTAGTATTCACAGCTCCATACTTCTCTGTGGCTTTGGCATTCAGTGTCCATGTTTCCCAGCCATATGTAAGAGCTGGGAGGACACACTGGTCAAAAGCCTTTTGATTGAGGCAGAGTGATAAATTTGTCTTATAGACTACTACTATGTTTTCCAGAAGTTTGCAATCCCAGTTTTATTTGTCTCCCAATATCTGTCATGGCTTTTCCATCTGTTGACATTTCCTGTCCAAGGTAAATATATTTGTCAACTTTTAGTTATTATCTCTCTACTGTGATTTTCCTTGGCATGGTAATTTGTTAAACATAACTTCTGTTTTGTTGATATTCATCTTCATACCAAAGTTTTTGCTTTCCTTTTGTAGTTCTTCAGGACTACTGGCAAAGAGTATTATATATATATTTGCAAAACGTAAGTGATGTATGTAGTTTCCATTTATCTTAAAGCCAATTTAGTTTCGAAAAATGTATTCTTAACAAGCATGAAATAGTTTTGGGGAGATTGTGTCTCCCTTTTGGACATGTTTTCCTATGTTGATCTGGACTTTTTCATTGTTGAGATATATATCGATGAGGTTGCATTTTCATATTTTGCTTGGACTGGAGGGTATTGATGTATACTCTTGGATGATCAGGGCATCGATCATCAAAGAATTTTGCAGTCAACGAACGCTATAGATAATGGAAGGTTGTATTCATTATGCCTCTCTATAAGTTGCTGCACTGCCTGGATTTGGTCCATTGTACTGAAACTGCAGCTGAAGCCTACTTGTTTTCTTTAGGGTGTTCTGAGTTAAATATTGTATAGTTATATTTTGTGTCAATTCTTCTTGATAGTACCTTTGTGAAAACCTTGCAGACCACTGTTAATAGGCTTACTGGTCAGTAGTTTTTAGATCCGCCTTATCACCTTTTTTGTGCAGTAGGATGACTTGTGCATCTTTCCATGTTTCAGGCATTCTGCCTAGTAGTAGGTATTTGGAAAATAATTAGCTAGGGCTTTGAATAAGGGTTGGCATCCAGGTTTCAACATTTGAATAGCAACTTTGTCAGGTCCAACTGCTTTGCCATTTTTCATTGATTTTATTGCGGCTTCTACCAAAACTTCTGGCACAGCTTCAGCCTCTGGCATTGCATTCAGTTGTTGTCCTTCATGTTTATACAGATTTTAATAAAATTCTTCCACTCAGTTTACTATTTGTTGTTGAGTTTTTGCTGTTGTACCACCTTCAAGCTTTAATGCAAACATTTGACTCCTTTGTCTGGCCATCGTTTTCCCTTCCTTTAGCCCATGATTTTCTTCCAGTGTCCTTTTGATGAGCTCAACATTGAACTTACGCGTTTCTTCTTTTATGATCTTACTTACGGTCTTGCACATTTCTATATATTCTACCCTGTTTCAAATATTTCTGTTCTGCTTAATTTCTCATCTCTTTTTCATCATGGCAACAATTTATTTTGTTTTACAGTAGGTGCAAGGGCATGGGCAGAGTCTATGATAGGCTCAATAACTTTTTCATTGTGGGTTGAAATGTCTGTGTCTGGAAGGTGTTGTCTATTAATAATGATCACTCACAATTCTTTTGATTTTTCAGTAGTGGCTAGTGTCAGTCGTCACAGTTGTTCACTTGATCATTTTCTTTCTTTCGTCTTGCAGTCAGTTTTGATTTTTGCTAGATCAGAGGTGTCCATGTTCATTCCTCAAGGGCCCCCAACAGGCCAGGATTTATTGATTTTCCTAATTAAGCACAGGCTAGTTAATCAGTGGCTCATTCATTATGACTGACTCATCTGTGCTTAACCCCTTAAGGACCGGGAAAATCAGAGGTGGATTTGACTTAAGGACCTGAGCAATTCTGACCTTTTTGACTATGTCTTTGTTCAACAGTGTTTTCCCTCTAAGTCTTTTATTCCACCCCCATAAATTATATACTGTTTTTTTAAGCACAAATAGGGCTTTCATTAGATACCCTACTTATATGGATAACCCACCATTTACTTTATTAAAATTAAAGAAAAAGGTAAAAAAAATGAAAAAAACCCACCATTTTTGTTTTTTCTCTTGGGATCAATTGGGCGCAAAGGGTTAAATTTTTATGGAGACTGCACGAAAGGTATGACCACTCAGTCATACCTACAAAATGCGCAGTTTAAAGTGGCCACTGTCCCCCCTGGGTGAAAATCCCAATGTCCCTTTTTCCCACCCTATTTTCCCACTTTTTTGTTCATTACATTTGGCGGTGTGTGTAAGTGTATTACATGAATCCACAACAATCACACTTCCAATTTTGTTTCTTGAGATGTTTTTTTTTTTTTTAAATAAAATATTTTATTTGTAAAAAAAAGTGTATTGTTTTTATTTAAAAAAAAAAAAAAAAAAGTGTATTTAGCAGGTCAGAAATTGACCTGCATTTAGCCATCCTCCTGCACCAGCAGTGAAGGGGTTAACACCCCCAGCTGCTGTATTTTTTATTTCCACTAGGTGTCTCCTCCCTGCTTCTGTGTCCCTTACTTTTATGTAAGGGGCGCATTGGCAGAGAGGAGACACTAGAGGCAGTAAGTAGCACTGCCTCCATCATTTTTTTACAATGCCGGTACATGTGATCGCTGACGCAGCGATCACATGACCTGGCACAACCGACCGAGGCTGAGACTGAACAGTCCGGTACTGGACCGCTCAGTCTCAGCCTGGATTGAATGGTAGCAGCGTGCACGGCGGCGCGCTGCTACCATTTAACTCTTGACGTACCAGGACCGTCACTGGTCCTTAAAGCAAATTTACCCTTGACGGTCCTGGTACGTCAAGGGTCGTTAAGGGGTTAATCAGGGAAATCCTTAAACCCTTGCCTGTTGTGGCCCTGTTGTTTTATTGTTTGCAAGTGTGAAGTCATTTTCACTTATATTACCATTAAGGATTTTCCATGTCCATTTTCTCTGGGCCTTTTTCCTGTAGAATGAATTCATGATGTACACATTGTGTTCTTCTGCAAATTCAAACAGTTGCTTGCCTCTATCATCTCTTTTTCTAGTTCCATGTGGTCTGATCGACTTTTCACCATTTTGGTTCTTAGCAATGCATTGAAATTTGTAGTGGTAATTTTCCTGTTTGTAGAGGCATATTAAATCATCATAACAATTTTTAACTACATCAACACTGTAGCTACTTGGAGCATAAACATGAATAATTGAAGAATATAGTGACTGTTTAGTTTGATAGCACAGGAAGCAATTCTTTCAGAAATACTTTCTATTTTACAAATTAGTCTGTGAGTCTTTTTTAATCAAGAATCTGATGCCTCCACATTGTCTATCATTGTTTTCGTAATAGTGCAGCCAGAGTCCATATTCTAATTTGACTAAATCTTTGTCTTTTTTACAAGTCTCAAATAAACCGATAATGTCCCAGTTGATGTTATTCAGTTATTGTACTAGTTTTTCTAAGCGTTAAACCATGCTCAGAAATCAAATGTTAAGCATTTCAATGTCTAATGACCAAAGACAGCCTGATAGAACCTAGTAATTCTTCACATCCTCTTCCATTGAGCTGGTTTTCCCGCTGCCTTAGGAAGTAGCTCTTAAGTCTCCGGGGAATGAAGGCCATTGTTTTTGTTGTGAAGCCAAACTGAGGTAATGGACCATAATCTGCCACGCTGGTCCAGTGTGGGTTGTCAGATTTTCGATCGATTTAGTATGGTGTCTTAGCTTTTATCTGCCCACCTTGGATAACCCTGCTATATTCAAACTGATTTATTTTGCAAGAAGACAGCCACCAATCATATTTTACATGGTACAAGTCATCATTTAAAATCAGCTATTAAAGCTATACCAACTGGGGAACAGCTATGCATTAGAAGGAATTGCTCAACTGTGGATTATTTTCAAAAACAAGCTGAGGAATTAAAAAATGATTTACTAGTGAGAGGTTACAGTAAGATTAATATTAAAAACAAGCATACAATAGAGCCTTACATACAACACTTGACTCATTACTGCAAGAGGCAAAAAAGGATTTTAATACCACGTTTTATAGGAACCTGTAACTAGGCATGGGTGAAACGTTCGGCACCAAACTTAAATCGGCGAAAAATGTCACTTTCCGCTTGGCAAAAAATTTCCAAAAAGTGCCGAACTTCCGCTTTTTTCGCCCATTGAACTCAATGGGAACATAGAAGTTACACACAACACATTACAAATAATATTTTATTCCCCAAAGGCATTGTATAAAATGGGCATGAGGGTGCCTGTGTTGGTGGGGTGTGGGGAAAGAATCAGTTGAACAGGGAATGGTACTTAATAAAGAAATCCTAAATAAAATAAAAACCTAAGACATGGTATAAAGGGGTCTGAGGAGGGTGCCTGTGTTCATGAATGAATGAATCATTTGAACAGGGAATTTGTTTTGGGGGGCTTTCTTGACTGCTGTTGGGGGGACGGTTAATAAAAAAATAAATCAATAAAATAAGACAATTGTATTTAAAGTAACAGAGACAGGAACCCCCTGACATAAGCTGCCACTGGGGTGGACTGATACTTGACTTGCTAGAGTATTTTGTACAAGATGATTTGTTTAATTTGTTGTTAGAGGCCTTTGTAGGACTTAGACTTATTAGAGGCCCAAGCCCTGAAGAAACATTGATTTGTAGGACTTAAGCTTATTTGGCACAAGCCCTAAGGAAACATTGATTTGTAGGACTCTGGCTTGTTAGAAACAAACCCCCAAAAAATTGTTTATTTTTTTGTAGGACTAGTTTTTATTTATTTTTTATTTATTTATTTATGATTTGTTTTTTTTAAAGCCATGAGAATAAAATAAAAATACCCTACTGGCCTAATGCCAGCAGGTCATGTTGGCCAGTGGCCACTGTCAAATGTCCTCCTGAGTCCTGAGTTGCAACTGCTGCTTGTACTGCTGCTGCTGAGTTGTTTAAGCAGCAGGATGATTAGGCAGCTGAAAGGGAATGGGATCAACAATAGCAGTAACATGGAAGATGGATGATGAAGGTTCCATTTGCTACAACTGGCTCTAATGATGCTCCTGAGGAAGTAGCAGCAGAATAAGTAGCCCCCAGTATTTGTGGCGAAAAGAACAAGTTGACCATTAAATCTTCTCCACCTGCCCCTCCTCCAAAATCATCATGGGTATGTTGTTATTAGAATATATATTTTTTACCTTGAGAGCAGGATCAGTGGGTCTCCTCAGCAACTGCAATGTGCACAGTATGTGTGTGGTAAATAACATCTGGGGGCACAACTGTATCCAAACACCATGACACACAAAACCAAGTACTGCCGCTGTCACTGTACCCCTTGTCCAGACCCCACTAAGGACACATGACAACTTGCTGACAGTTTAATAGTAATGATGAACCCTCCCTGCCTCCATCTTAACATATTATGTGGGATGGAATCTCCTCAGATGCCACTTGATGGCCTGATATCGATTCTCCTCCACCACACTGGCATGTGTGGTCAGTGCACCACACAGTGTGCAATGGGTAGAGACGAACTGCCCTATCCTAACATCAAAAGAGTGGCTATCATTTAGTGGGGGAGGTAACGATGAACGGGATGGATTGGCAGGAGGTGTACTTGTTACCCTTGAGGAAGAAGGTGAAGTTGATGGCGAGCTAGTTGTTTTGCTCATCATGGAACTTCCAGTGTCTGTAACGGTTTTATGGACACAGACACAGAAGGTTTAGGTAAAATGCAGTTTTACTGAAAAAACAAAGAAATAGAATAACCCTCGCGGGTCCAGTATAGATATATAGACAATATAATACTGACACAGTAATCAATACCCACATGGGTCCAGTATATATATATATATATATATATATATATATATATATATATATATATATACACACACACACAATATAATACTGACACAGGTCAGGTATACTTCGTGTGACTCCAAACAAGACAGTGGTGAAATGGTTGCTATTAGGCCAGGAGGACAGACAGGCCCTAATTGCACAAGGGCCCACAGAACACTCACTACGCAGAGAGTGACACAATAGCGACTAAGGCCACAGAAGTAATCATAGGCCCTGGACAAGCGGTAGACTGCCGGAGCAGTAATGGAGGACTGCAACTGTAGGTACAGAGTAACGCCAAACTGAGATTGCAATGACTGTGACCCAATGTGCAATGGCACCAACCCACAAGGGGTTAACGAACGCTCAGACCTGGAATCGACGGCCAGATAGTGAAAACAGCCTCAGGTGCCCAGGAACAGACCAACCTCAGCTAGTAGCAGTAACAGGTCAAGCGTACCGTGGTGCAACAGGATGGATCTACCACACTGGGGTGTCGGATCACGAGGCACAATTCGGTGACCGGGTCGCAGAAACAAGGCTGCAGGAGCAGCAAATGAGGCGACAAGAGGATCTGTCCATGGACAGAGAGGATACCGGAGGACAGCCCCTAACCGGATACCGGATGGAGCAGTGAGCCGGGCCGGGTCGATACAAAGAGCAGGAACGTCCGCCAAAACCGGTTTGGTACACAGAGCAGGAACTTCAGCCAATCCGGGTTGGTACACAGAGCAGGAACGTCAGCCAATCTGGGTCAGTGCACAGAGCAGGAACGTCAGCCAGGCCGGTTCGGTACACAGAGCAGGAACGTCAGCCAATCCGGGTCGGTACACAGAGCAGGAACGTCAGCCAGGCCAGGTCAGTACACAGAGCAGGAACGTATACAGGCAGAGTAGTCAGGCAGTTTGGGTCATACACAGTAATCACACGAATACTGGAACAAGCGCTAGCAACGGAAACACCACGAAAGGGCAACACAGAAGTGACAGCAATAGCACTGGCACCATGATAGTGTCTTTCTGGGTTTCTTTATTCTTCCTCCTCTTTGACCTCCACCTCGCCTTTTGTTGCCTTTCTGGAGAGTCAGGGGGTACAGTAACAGCAGTGCTAGATTTCTGTAATGGGTCTTTGGCTTTAACATGTTTGACATAAATGTCATGGTGTCTGCGTTTCATGTGTGTTATCAGGGAGGTTGTGTCAAGGTGTGTTCCCTCCTTTCCCTTTCTCACTAACTTGTCACAAATTTTGCACTGTACCGTTGTTGATGACTGCACTGTGCCTGCCGGAACAGAATAATAGTCCCACACCCATGATTTCTGGGGGGAGAGATAGGGAACAGGTTGAAAAGAATGGCCTCCTTCTTCTCCACATTCCCCTTCACTTTTTGTGGCAGTGGATGATGCTGCTGCTACTGCCTCAGATTTAGCACTGCAACTAGGACCAGAAGTATTGCTGGCTCTGGCAAGTAGAACCTCTCCTAGTCCTGCATTATTTGTTGACCCCATTCCCACTGTGTCCACGGTGGTCTGTGGCACACTAGCTTGCTCCTCAGCATCCTGCTGCCCTTGCATCTCAGCAGCAGCAAAAATTAAAGCAGTTGCAATTTCTGCAAATTCCAAAAGCTGATTGCTAGTGGTGGTAGTGATGGCCATCCTCATTCCTGTCTCCCATTCCTTCTCACTTTCTGATAAAAATGCCATGAATGTCTCTTCCACCCCAGCTTCTCTAACTCCACCACCACCACTAGTCCCTACGTGCTGCTGCTCTATTATAGGCATCTCACTGATGCTTGGAGGAGGTGACGAGCAATGTGACAGAGGGTCTCCTGCCGTCACTCTTGGCATCATTTTCTCCTTTCCCCCCTGAGTACTACAAGAAACACTAGCAGAAGGCAAAGTATTGGTGGCAGCAGTTTCAGCACTGGTAGCAGGAACAACACTAGTGGCAGCACATCTGGCAGCATACAAGACTAGTGGCTGCAGGTACAGCAATGGTGGCACTGGCAGCAGGGCAGCACATCTTGCAGCAGGCACAGGCAGCTGACCTGTCCTGCTCTCACTAGAACTACCCTTTTTTCCCCTCCCTTCCCATTCCCTTTTCTCCCTTCCTTCCCATTCCCTTTTCTCCCTCCCTTCCCATTAAATTCCCCAAGATCCCTTGGGGTGATTTAGGGGGACTGGACAGCATTGGTTCAGTACTGCTAGTCACTTCCTCCTCCTCCTTAGACTCAGTGGACACATAAGGGTCCTTCTAGCTCCTCCATTGATTATTTTTCACCTTGCTCATAGTGATAGCAGTTGCTATGAGCCTCTCCTCCCTCACTTTTTGTAAAATATCACAAGAGAACAGCACACATGTCTATTTCACTCTGTAGCTGCTTCTATTGTGTCTGCCTTCAGCGAAAATGTCACCTTTTTATAGCGGAAGTGAGAAAACAATGTAAATCTAGCCATTGAAAAAATGGCGAAAAATTTTGGCCAATGGGCGAAAGATGCGAAAATTTTAACTGCTAGTTTTAAAGCGGATTTTCCCGCGAAAAAGTGGATAACAACGCGGTTTTCGCGAAGTTTCCCGCTGGAACACGGCGACAACTTTCGACCACCCCTACCTGTAACGATCAATGGTTAACATCTATCTTACAAAAATATTGGCATGTATTAATGTCTGATGATGATACACTGAGATCGTGCCTGGGACCTAAACGACAAACCTGTTGCAGGAGGGCACCAAATCTAAGAGACAACCTGGTACATAGCCACTTTATTATACATCGAAGAGTGGACAAGATATTAGGCTCCATGTGGGACATGCAACATGTGAATACATGTTAGATAGATTTGGCAAAAAACAGATAATCTGCCAATATATGAATTGAGGATCAGAATGAATTATATACTGCCTAATGTGCCCATGTAAGAAACCTTATGTGGGCATGACAAAAAGGTCACTGAAAACAACTGTTGCTGAGCACATATGGATTATAATAAGATCACCAATCACAATTCAAAACAAGGGGATGAGAGCACTAACCTTAGTAGGCAGACACCTCTATCAATTCCCCAACATAACCTAAAGTAAATTATAATTTCAAGTATGGGGGACTTGAAAAAGTCATTGTTGGCCTCAGAAAAGGAAATGTAACAGATATACTTCTAAAAAAAGAAAATCAGTGGATATTCTTAATTTTATGACACCAACTGGCATGTATAAGGAGCTCAAATGGCTACTACATAATTAACAAATGTATCATTGGAGTACATAATATAGCTATAGTGGCCCAGTCTCATTGAATGGGGTACCATACTAACAACTTTCTGGAGTATTTACTAATTTGTGTCCTGTAAATATTTTTGAGATATGGAGATACTGATTCTATAAATAGATGTTCTCTATATCACAATTTTTATCTTTCAGAATGCTGTCCAGATCAAATCAATATATGATCATGGCAATATTACTAAAACATTGTTCAAACATCACTAAAAACAGTTGGTAAATTCACACACCGTGACATAGTTTGGTATTTTGATTATCACTTTGCTGTTGTGATGCCTTTTATATGAAATACTTCATGTTCATGTTGTAATGGTTTGTTTGCAACCCATTATCGTATCAGTCTGAAATCCTAACCATATGCTTTATCCAATTAGAAATAGATGCCTTCTTGGAACTGTCCAATTATAAATCGGAGGTGGTAGGACACCAAGTATTTAAACTTAGCTCTGAAGAGCTTTGGGTTCTTTACTCTTGAGAAAGCACAATGGCAGACCCAGTCAGACCTTAGTGTTTTCTTGTTTTTTGTCTTACGTATAAACACTATGGGCAAGATGTTCAAAAAGTCGTCATAATGAAAAACTTGTCGGATCATGAGTTGGTGGTAAAAGAAGGACCATATTTTCAGAAGTAAATCCTTCACGATTGAAAATTCATCTAAAGAATTAAAAATGACGGTAAGAAGATCTCATTGAACATTGGTGTTAAAAAATCTGATCTTAAAAATTGTCTTTGATTTTGTCTTTGAAACAAAACTTTTCAAAGAAACAGACTTTTTTGTCTTTGAAACGAAAAATTGCTTCTCAGTTCTTTAATTTTTCTTCTCCAAGTTTAGACGTTAATCAGACAAAAAAAATGACGTTCAAACGAATATTTTTTTCTAAAAATACCTTACATTATGATGGAAGATTAAACCACACCCACTTTTAAGACGGCTTTTTCCCTTTGATGGAGATGGCGGAATTGGATGCAAAAAATGACGGAAACATGTCTGAGAATTGACGGATCATGGTGTAAGAACTTTTTTATTTTGATTACAGACAATTTCAGTTACCACCACTTTCTGAACATCTCGCCCTACGAGAATATAATGGGAATCAGAGGTAATACACCATAGTCAGGATTTAACTCATTCATCCATATTGATGGTTCAGTAAAATCAGTGAAACTATTGGTCCTATGTTCCTATGAACAGCCAATTTCCTAATTGAGCTCTCTGTGTATCCAGTCACCTGGGAATGTAATGGGAATTGGAGGCTACACCCTGTAACTGGGGCAATAATTTTATTAATCTATGTTAAGGCCATAGGTAAGTGTATTCCATGCCTCACACTTGTGGAACATTCCATCACATATCATATTGTGAGGCAAGTCATCGGCCTTGTGGTTATGGAGTGCAATAGGAACTGGAAGCATATATGTAAAGTGGCAATCAGAGATGCTCAAGTAGACAAGACTGGTATTCTATCTTACAAACATTCTTTATAACTGTTCTTAGTAAATATCAGATGATATTTAATTGTAGCATGATTCACACACATTTAATGCATTGCTATTTCACATTAACCCCTTGGATGCTAGAGATGTTTCCAATTCATTGCTTTGAAAATGCATTGAAGAGGTTGTTAACATCCAAGGGGTTACTCTATTGCCTGTGTATTTTATGAATAGATTGATAGATTTAATAAAATCAAATAAAAACTATTAATGAAAAACTTCCATGCTTGCGCTGTTCATCATAAGCTGTCTGCTAGCACTACATGATACTATCACACTGTGGATCAGTGGACCATTACACAATGCGGTAGTCTTTATATTCAGAGGTAGATTTACACTATCCTATATAATAATTCACTAAGTCCGTGTTTGTCAGAAGCCGTCATCCGCAGTAGAGACGGCTGCGCGTGATGCAGTTATGTGCAGTACAGACTGCCCATGCCAAAGGTGCGCAGAGAGGACTCCGGTCTGAATTCAGAGCTCCCCGCTCCGTATCAGCCATGGCGCGGGCAGTCTGTACTGCGCATGACTGCACTGTGGCCATTGCTGGGTGGCACTGTGGCCCGTATACACGGGCTCTTCAACTAATTATCTCATAAATACCAGCTGTCTTTTCAATGTTATTTAATTTGTTTGTATATGCTAAACTGACTGTAAAACACTATAAGATGAAAAGGAAATTACATATAAAAGAGTTCATAGAATATTTGAAGCAGAAATGTAATGTTTACAGTTAGAGACTGTGACTGGTTCAATATCCTGTGGGCATGACAGTCATCAACCATTAAAAGGGCATCACTCAAAAGAATGAAGATAAAACTGTGTTTATTGTGGAATAAGAACAACATAATGATGTAATAAAAACTGCAAAATGGGTGGTGTAAGACATGTATGAAAGATAATATATATGCTTATGTATTTTAATCCTAAAGGGGCTGTGCCTCTTAACCCTTTCAGTGCCAGAGGGGTACGCAACGCATTGCAGAGCAACGGGCTAATCATAAAACATAAATTAAAACATATCTACATAAAAGCAGCATTCAGGAATGTATCTCTGACATTTCAAAATTCATACTGTTAATCAAAGGCTAGTATACTGTAGGGAATTTGTAAAAAGCAGCATAAGGTAGAATTTCAGCAGCTGACATCTACAGAGAAAAAGGGACAGAGAGTATAAACTCTTCTCCATTGTCATAGAAACAGAAGATCACATAACCGTTTTAATACCTTTATGCCAATAAAGCATATGCACACAAAAATAAAAGGACTGCTTTTTTATTTTCTTTATAAGCATTTTTAAGACAGGGAAATGACACAAGTACCCAGCTATTGAAAAAAAAAAATATATATATATATATATATCAGCAATAGATATTTATTATAACTCAGCATGTCAGAGGTCAAGAGAGTAACCTTTGTCTGGAGATTCTTCTCTTTAGCAGATTAAGAAAAATGTTTTTCTCTTGGCATAGTTACTACTTTAATCTTTAATATTGTAGAGAATGAAGCAATATGTTGGAGTATAAAACTATATATGGGGCACAATCATTCAGTGTCTGTAGAGGAGCCAAGCACTCCAGCACAATTAATTGAGGCTGCTATACTAAAAGGAATTGAATACATTTTGGCTCAAACTAAAATGTAAATTATCATTGATTTAAATGGGGATTTTAATTCCTTGAATATATGATCTCAACAAAACTCCTCACTATGCTTTTTAGACATTTCCACAATATCCCAGCCTAAGCCATTTAGTAGGTATAATACACTCTCTGAGTCGGAGTTCCACCATATTAATTTCACATATTTTAATGTGCTGCACTTAGCTGAATTGTTTTCTTGTGGAAGTGGAAAATTAGTTTATCTATATGCTATATCAATCTATTATGTTTTTGTGGTCCAGATGTGTCTGAAAGTGAAGCAGATGTGACTGCTGCATTCTGTACTTTTAAGCAAATAAACCACTTACTTAAAAAATGCTAAATATATTGTACCAAATTGTTCTTTCGTGGTAGAGATTACCAATGTAAAAGGGATACATGTATTATCTAACTAAGTAACTTTAGAGTACAAGCTTTCAAGAAATCCTTTGGCTCTTCCTGGAATGAGACCTGAATACTTTTTCTCTCTAGAGATAGATAGATAGATAGATAGATAGATAGATGTTTCAGATCCAACCTTGGCCCTTTCCCTGTGACAGCATGCTCTCTTTTTTAAGTTCACATGGGCAACTTCATTGCCTATTTTCAGTGTGTAAGAAAGCAGAAGCCCAGTATATTATCTGGACATTTAATCCATGTAACCTGTCAGTGCAGTTTTCAGCATCTTTGATCTGAAAGTACTTTTAATCTCTGTTAACAGGCTCACTTTCAATATCACGTATAATCATACTATTGTCACTACATTTGTTGTCACCTCTCTACACTTGATAAGTAAAAATGTATGATGTTGATGGTTGTGCTGAGTCATCTCAGTCAAAGGATCCCAAATGCAGTGATCAGTATAAAAATTAGCCTGGGATGATATTTGTGCCAAGGTTGAGAAGAATTGGTCAAGCATGGATACCAAAGAGAAGGCAGAGAAAGATAAGATATTATGATATGTCAATATGTCAAACTGTGTTGTGTAGGTATTCCTGCTTTATGTCTATTAGAGTGTGCACCCATACTATTTCTACTTTTATGTACAGTAAACTGTCACCCCTATTCTATTCTTGTTTTATATTAAGAAAATTATTCCCTATACTATTTTTGTGTTTTGTGTAAAGCAGGTTGTAATGAAGTCTGGAATTAAAATCCACTTAAATCTAGGGTCAATCGTAAAAAAACAAAGCTGCTTGTTGATGCACCTGTTGGACTATGTCCCAGTCCCTCCTCACATTATAAATCAGATTAACTTCCTTCACGTAACCAATATTTTTCGCACTCAATTACACTATTTTCATTTTCAGACAACTAAACAAATTGGAACAATCTTGTAATGCTTGCAATAAGCTGGTCTACTTCAAACCTATCTTTCTCAGCCAACCAGCCTCCACTAGCTTGCTGTTGATACCTACATTTTTGCTATGACCTCTGAAAACCACTCTCTTCTTTGCCCAATAAACAAAAGAATGTCCTATTAGTCAGACTATAAATGAAGAAACATCTGAAAAAGAAAATAACAATGGTCTGACTTCAACCTACCCAAACAAATTGCTTCCACTGACAAACCCAGCTTACCTGACTCCATTGCCGCCCCAACATGAAAGAAGATGGAAGAATACCTACAATCACTCATACCCAATTTTGTCAATGCTATCCTCAGAATCCTATTAAATATAAACCTGGTATCTGGAGAACCATCCAAATGCAAGAAAAAACAGCTGGAAGCACTACTCTGCCTAGCAAGAAAATCAGAAGCCACAGAAACTGGGCATATCATGTCACCGTGCAATGTGAAAATAGAAAGCCTTCTTTAACCTAAGTGGTCAACCTAAACCCCAACAGCAGACAACTTGTTATTACTCATAAATTCTCTTATTCATAAAGTAGCAAAAAATGGCAAAATAAAGCTCTAAACAACTTACATTCATAAACTGATGAGCACACTTCACACTTCCAAATAATTGTAAAAAAATAATTTGGTGTAATAGGTTATCTGTCATCCTTATCCTCTGCCTATGGAATATTAAAACAGTGAGAAAAACAAAGTTTTCTGAAACTGACAGCACTCTCTGTTGGTCAACCTTACAAAAGAAAATCATCTAAATGTAACACAGTACCTAGATGACTAGACTTGTACACAGAAAAAAAAAGTTTTGTCTGATTTATTAGGGACAGTTTTTCACCATTTCACTAACCCTCCCCCGTCCGATTAGTCAGAATTTCTGTGAACATTTTCATTGCCAGAAAAAAAGCATTCACCCAGTCATAACACTTATCTTGATGTAAAAAAATAAATAAAAACAATACCCAGCCACCACAGCTTCTACAAAAAAAAAAAGGAAAAAGAAAAGTTAATCCTGCTAGGCTGTTGTCCCATCCAGAATGAGACCAAATGACCAAGGAATTACTTTTATATGGCCATCTAGGTCAAATTAGTTCTCACACTCCCATTGGCTGGTATGTGGGACTACGCAGTGAACAGAACATCCCTGGAGTTTCCTCATCTCCCAGCCAATCAGCATCTAGCTAGAGAGGTCAACAATGCACATAACATCACTCCTCCAGCTATCTAGGTTTTTTGAATGCTTAATTATTTTGATCCAGCAGATGCAGGAGGACCAGGGAGTAAGAGACACCTCTACCTCCAACATTAAGGTAAGTGTGATACTTGTGTTATAATAGCGTGAGTAAGCAAGAATGAAGGAATTAAGGAAATGAATGAATGGATGTACATAGAGGTGTTGAATGTGTCATTCATTATTCTGTAATTGTGTGTTCCATGCCATTTGTTTGTCATTTTAATCTGAATGTCATGAAACATGCAATTTTAGTTACATTTTGCATTTGTAAATAAAAGAATGCACAAGTCTAGTATTCCACAATGTAAGCTTAACCCCTTAACGACGGGAGAATCGGCGCATGGGCGCGACTGAATGACAACGGAGCATTTTTTTTTTATTGCTCCGTTGCATTCCGGACTCCCCGAACGGCGTGCAGCCGCGGGGGGAGCCCGGAATTCGATGATGGTCATAGTACGTCATCGGTCGTTCAGTCAAATCGACCCTTGACGTACTATGACCGTCAAGGGTCGTTAAGGGGTTAAAAGCTACTAAAAAAAAATTAGAAAATATTTTGATATAGGAACAAGAAAGTAAAGACCCCATGGGAAGGCATTTATCAAAATAAAAATAACTGTCAAACTGAAAGCACAATGAGTTGAATCAATCATGATGAATAGGAAGGAGTCTGATTTCAGATTGGATATCAATTATAGCTAAAAACAACAGGTAAATTATCATCAAAGGAAGGATAGAAACAATGCACCATGCATCCAATCTCATCATTTAGTGATGCACCTTTGAGAAAGGACAAATTTGTTAATCTATATGAACCAGTCTCTTTCTTAGGCACTAGCCCAAGGGGTGTGATTTTTTTTTTTTAATGGGGGATCAAGAAATGGTCCTGCTATCCTATCTGTATCCAGCTCTGATATAATTTCACCCATACTATCTCAGGGTTTATACTCACTGATCTCAAATGATCCACCTAAGCCAATTGCTGTATCAGTTTGAATTCTAAAAACTTCCCTAAATCTTTCCTCAATCTGAAGTGACTTATTGCAGTTTGAGTATATGTCTAGCCATCTGCAAAGTTTTTCCAGATTCTCCAGACTTGTTCATGCAAATTGAACACTCATGTTTATATCTACAATTCGCCAACCATGTACACTAAGAATTTGCTCAGAAACTCTTTGGAGGCTGGCAACAGTGGCAAGGTATCAACAAAATCCCTTTTTCAAGTTCTCTAATTAACTTGCTGAGGCAAATGGAAACCCAATTGTAAGACCTTACAACCTATAACAGCTTTCATCTGTAACTCAGATACCTTATCCATTACCTGCAAGCTAAACTGTACCAGGACCAAGATAGACTTCTGAGCTGCAGTATCAGAATTGCTTACTGTAGCAAATCTACCTGTCAGAGACATTGCCATGATGGGGAGGAAAGGGTTAATTTTTCTTTTAAACCTAGCTCTCTAAAAATCTGTGTTTTAAAATGTGTTAAAATTACCTCATGTAACAGAGACAATGGGCCTCTTTGCTTCAATATGGGAGTAAAAATATCTAAGTGAGTTTTATGGTGATTGTTATTCAGTTGGAGACAAAATGTCTGAGACAGAGTGATACTCCCCTATGAGAACGTCTGAGAGGATGGCATATTTATATGATGTTTAATGACCTCTTACATACATCATTGATGACATAAAAATTGATTATATGTAAAATTTTAATGTGGAGTAAGGGTGCCATCTACAGTTTATATAGCATCATTACTAGGGGTTACTCACATTCCTAGTTAAATTAGGGATTAGGAGCATCCAATCAGATTATACTGATGATGCCACTGTATAATGAGATGGATCTTTATCCAACCGGAGTAGGTTGGGTGGAGTTCTGATAAGAAAATCTTTTACTTTAAAAAGTAAGGTTTTGGGAGGTCTTGGGTTCTTGGTTCCTGGCTCTTCAATTCCTGCTCTGTGTACCTAGCTGAGAGATACAAAGAAACACTTAATGGACTGGTAACTACATATCTTTCCTTACTATAATTCTGCAAAATTCAGAATCAGATATTTATTTCTTCCTTATTTGAAGAAAATTAATTTTTCTTATAATTTGTCTTAATTGGACTGGCCAACCATTTGGGATTAATTATAATAAGCTATATTAGCTATAGAATTTCTGGAATTAAGCAGAATTTATTTATTTATTGGTAAATAGTCATATTTTTCCAGATAAGAATAAAATATTTTATAGCAGTAGATATCTAAATAGCTTGGTTTATATATTAGTTAATATAATTCTTGATATTTCTAGAATAATATATTGTGTTTCTGGAAAGATTATAATAGCTAATATTTGATCTGGGGAATTCTTTGAATTCATTTATAAACTTTCACTAGACAAAAGAAGCAGTCATCTGGGTGTGGCACTCTATTTTACTATTGATTTAACCCTTGAAGTACCCTATAGGTTTTACATAGGATTGCTATAGTCATGTTTATGATATATGTTGCATGAAGTTGGTATACTGTCGACATATATTATTGGATTGATTCTAAGCATATTCTTGGTATGCATACAAACAAACAAATCTGCACTCCTCTATATACTGTGAATGATGCGTGCCCCGTAATAGGCATTTGATGATATTTTGATGTTTTTATTATTATTTGTGGGTCCTAGTGTAGTGCAATTAAAAACAGCAGACATACAATAAAATAAAAAAAGGTGTAGATGAAAGACTTACCTGGTGCAGGAACCATGTGGGCCTGCAGTAATAAAGTGATTACATAGAGAACTAATGGCGCGATGCAAGAAACGTTCGCATCAGATAAAGGCATTTTTGTGCGCAGATAGATTTTGCGCATGTTCTAATCCAGGATGCTAAATACCGAACACTTCTTGAACTGCGCATGAAAAATTCCATTTTACGACAACAATACACAGACGTAAAAATTCATTCACAATAGCAGTTCTTGCATTAGGCGCATTCGCTATTCCACTCACACAGATTCGGTAATCTTAGCCACGCCCACAAAAAAAATAAATATACGCAGCCGTTTGCTAATCTTGAATTTTCATGCGCAATTCAACAAAATCATGCGCAAACCTATTCCCTAGTGGTTTTCACACGGGAAATAGAGATTGCGCACGTTTCCTGCATCGCGACATATGTTCCATTTATAACCTTCCTCTCAAGTCATGTGAGGAACGGTTGATACCAAACAGACAGGGGGTATACACATTGGAACAGGCCAAAAAGCCTGGTTCTTAAAGGCCAAGTAGGATAGAAAAGGAAAAGAATAGTGAAATAAAGTAAAGTAATAATGTGTTTTTTCTTTCTTTCAAACAGACGGGGGGTATACACATTGGTATAATCTATGATTGGCACTATATGAATTGCAATTTATATGTGTTATTCAGAAGGTATGCAATATTGAAATCAGTACATAATTAAATTACAGTGATCTATATCTGGGATTTTATTCCAGTTAGTCTCTAAATTTGATTATTATATATATGGTACAAGGAAAATTGTCAGAGGACCTTGCTTAATATTAAAGCTAATTCACCTAACAATATACTTTAAACCTCAATTAGCATAGTTTATACAGTTTCTGGGGCAGAATGTATTCATATACACTGCTGCCAACTGTATTTTATTAATTGTAAGGATCAATTATCCTTTTCTATGCTGCTGAGTGCAATTATTGTTATCTAATACCTCTGAATATACCTATGTGTGGTTAACCCTTTAATTGCTGTTAATCCTAATGGTGATAATTGTGGTTTAGTTACTGTGTATCTATTGTAATTGCTGGTCACTCATTTATTTCATTGTTGTTTACACTATATATATATATATATATATATATATAGTATATTTCACTTAAATAAATTATATATATTTTTGCACAAATATGCGGGATTGATTATTTTAATCAATTCTTTACCGTGAAGTAGCGTGTCAATACCTAATATAGTATAAAGTTCTCAAAATTATTTAATATTGTAATTTATCTATTTATGCGAATATATCCAACCTGATTGGTTCTCTTGTTTTAACCCCTTGGATATCTTCAACATAATTGGTTCGACATCCCAATCCTATAACATGTCTAATAACAATCCCAAACTTTCCAGTTTATCAAAGGGTAAAAACATCCTAGATCATGAGTATACTACATATTCCTAAGTAACAAATCATTTTAACTCTACTTATTCCTAATATAGAGCAATCATCCTATCTGTACTAAAAAGATACAATACTCTGTTGAGGAAATATTTCACCCTCTGGATACATACACAGAATGATACGTAATGCCGTGTTGCAGCATACACCCTGCCATCATGTGCAGTAAAATCCTCTAATATAATAATGAACAGGAATACTATAAAAGATAAATGAAATTAAATTATAACAGTTAACCCTTAGTAACTCATCTTATATAATAGATTATCCATATAGTATCTAAACCTAAAATGTAATACATGAATTTCAGCAAGTAATGGTGTAAATGAAACGTCTCCATCCTCTTACAGAATTACCCCAGTTTTATCTACCTCACAGCATAGTGGCACATCTTATCATCCTACATTTTATATCCTGATAACTATAATGACAGACAGACTCTTTAGATAGATGAATGGAGGCATAGACAGACGAAGGGAGGCATAGACACACAAAGGGAGGCACAAACAGACTCTTTAGATAGACGAAGGGAGGCACATAATGATGTCTTATATGCACATATACACAATGCACCATACCTACAATGTCATGATAGTGTTGAGCAAGTAAATGTGCATATAAAAATTATCAGTAAGAATTAAATTATAGAAAACCAAAGAGTTCAATATCTGAATTCAAACCATATGGTTGTAAGGTTTTCATACTAAAAATCCACTCTGCCTATTTTTTCAACATTTGTTATACAAAATCGCCCCCCTCTAATTTCTTTTTACAATATCAATCGCCATAAAAGAAAGATCTTTGACATTAGAGGCATGACACTCCAAAAAATGTGTTGATACACTATGATTGTTAAAGGGATAGTAAACCTTGAAAATAAGTTTATTTTATAGTGTAGCCCTTAAAAAAACATGAAAAATATATAAGTCTTATCTCCCAAACCTTTATGGTTTGGGAGATATTCAGAAGTTCCCTTTTCCTGGCTGTTTCAGGAAAGTCTGCAATTTAGTGGACAGATTTGGAATTCGGTCCACAGATCAACAGGCAGCTCTTTAGCAGTGCTACGATCACGATCTTTAAAGGGATAGTAATACTTAAAATGTAAAAAAAATATGTTGTAGGGTTTATCCCTCTGAGTAAAACAAGAGTACTCCCATTGCTGAAAGGTATTTCATTCAAAAGTTATTAATTTTCAAAGCTGATTTTTTTAGGTGCAATATCACAGTGGCCTGAAATTGTACAGTGGCGCTGTTGCTACACGATCCTATGGACAGCTTTGGTCCTGGGACCATAAATCTCCATAGGATGGTGTAGCAACAGCGCCACTGTACAATTTCAGACCACTGTGATATTGCACCTAAAAAATTCAACTTTGAATATTAATAACTTTTGAATGAAACACCTTTCAGCAGTGGGAGTACTCTTGTTTTACTCAGGGGGATAAACCCTACAACATATTTTTTTTTTACATTTTAAGTATTACTATCCCTTTAAAAAGAACTACTTAATTGGAACTGTGTACAAAATGTGCCTGGCTTGCAAGCACACTTTGTAGACCATTCCATTTAAGAAATTATTTTTAAAGATCGTGATCTTGGCACTTCTGGAGAGCTGCAGCCGGTCCCGGAACCGGATTCCAAACCTGAGAGCTAGAATGGTGATGTCACTCAGGGGGAAACTTTGCTTCTGAATATCTCCCAAACCATAAAGGTTTGGGAGGTAAGACTTATATCATTTTTCATATTTTTTAAGGGCTACAATATAAAATAAACTTATTTTCAAGGTTTACTATCGCTTTAAATCCAATTCTGCTATTGTGTATATGTTCCCTCAATCTATCCACTTCGTCCTCCCAATATATTGTTTATTGCATGTGCACGTTAATAGCTAGATTACTCCTGTTTTGATACATGTAATGCTCTCTTTTATTTTAAATGTCTCCCCTGTCTCCATTGATTTAAACTCCTAAATATTTCTTTGTGTACAACATGATCTACATCCAGTACAGCCTATGCATCTAAGGAAACCTCCACTTCCTTGCAGCCATCCTTTTTTATGTTATTCTTTATACAAGGTGCAACCTGAATACCCAAATTGCATGCTTTGCTATATACTATTTTCAGTTTATCTTGCAACATACCATTTACCATTTTATCACCCTTTAATGCATCCTAATGCTTATACACTATTTTCCTAAAAACATTATGGCCTACAGTGAAGGGGCAACTAATTGCCACATTATTGTTTTGATTACTGTTTTTTCCTTTCTCTATCAGAAGACTTTCTCAGTTATTAGCCGTGGCGCGGGCAGTCTGTACTGCACAAGACTACAGCGCACACAGCCGTCTTTACTGTGCATGACGGCTTCTGACAAACACATTTAGCAAATTATTATATAGGATTGTTTTCTTGATTCACTCACTGTAGCTAAAAAAACTGCTCTAGTAAAATTAAGACTAGAAATTTATTTTGTTAAAATAGTGGCCTATACAATGGTAAGTGAAGATACATTATTTGGAGGTGAGAAATGTATAATTTAAACATAAACAATATGACACAGCTTTGCAGCAGCACATTCAAACAAATTATTAAACAACCCTCCCTGCTATCAGTAGTTCATATTCTGCAGAATGCATAGTCTTTAGGTAATGTACCCTGCATCTTGTTTCCCTTCACCATATTACCATGTTTAGTCATTCTGCTGCCATTTCGTACCTATACATAACTGCCACCTGGAGGTGGTATTGGCATTAAAGGAGAGATTTATGACTGAGTGGAAACAGTTTGAATGGGTGTGGATGTTGAGAGGGGATCTAGTGCTATGGCTGCAAAGGCTGATTGTGATTACTTCTAGCTGATGGGGGGTTTCTGCAGCCAATTTCATTTTCCTAGTGGAGGTTTTCATGTGCCCACATTTTTGATAAGGGGTAGTACTAGCAGGGTCAGCAGCAGCAGCAATGACATGGGAGTGGCACTTTTTTTTAAATACATGTCAGCATGCCTATGCTGTATATGCTTAAGTAATGCAGGTGGGATCCCTGCTTTTCCCTCTTTACTGTTTGATCTTGCAGGGTGAATGAAGCATTTGCAGTTATCTGTACTGTTTCAAACCCCAGTGAGAAATATTCCCACACTTCAATGTACTTCAGTGTAGGAGAGGAGTTCTCGCTGAAACACCCCCTGTAGACCCTGTGTCTGTCTGGTTCGGGAGCATGGTGCCGTCCCTACCTGCCGGGCGCCTCCGCAGCGGGATGGTGGAAGGCTATCACGGTGCCCGTGATTCCAACTGCTGGGCGACATTGTTACTTCCAGGTTTACCATTGCCTTATTCTTATTGGCTTTGGGACTCTGGCTCCTCCCAGGGCTTGTCTTTATAAACTCACTCCTGTCATCGTTACATTGCCCTTTCGTGGTGTACCCATAACTAGCGTTTGTTTACTGCTTATTCCTGTTCCATGTATGACCCGGCTCGTCTGACTACGCTCCTGGTTCCTGAAGCTCCTGTGATCCGATTCCGTTGCTGACTTAGGACTGGCTGACTAACTCCTTGTGTACCGACCTGGCTTGGCTGAGTATCCGATTCCATTACTGACTAGGACTAGCTGACTACTCTGTGTGTACCGACCTGGCTTGGCTGAGTATCCGATTCCGTTACCAACTAGGACTGGCTGACTACTCCGTGTGTATCGACCTGGCTGTGTATCCAGTTCCATTTCTGACTGGACCGGCTAACTACCTTCGTGTGTACAGACTGGGGCAATGCTGGCTTCTGATCTGTCAGGGTGCGCACCCTGTACCCCATTCCACCTACTCCCACTTGCTATACCATCAGTGCCTGTCTGACCTGTATATCCCCGTAGTCACCAGGGGTCTGTGGGAGTCCGATAACTTGCCAGTGTCCGTGCTGCCTCCATTAACCCTAGCGTTCTAGGGTCAGGTCACTGCCAGAGTCCTGTCTGTGTTGCCTCCATTAACCCTAGCGTTCTAGGGTCAGGTCACTGCCAGAGTCCTGTCTGTGCTGCCTCTGTTAACCCTAGCATTCTAGGGTCCTGTCACTGCCAGAGTCCTGTCTGTGTTGCCTCCGTTAACCCTAGCATTCTAGGGTCTTGTCACTGCCAGAGTCTTGTCTGTGCTGCCTCCATTAACCCTAGCGTTCTAGGGCCCTGTCACTGCCAGAGACCTGTCTGTGCTGCCTCCGTTAACCCTAGCGTTCTAGGGTCCTTTCGCTGCCAGAGTCCTGTCTGTGTTGCCTCTGTTAACCCTAGTGTTCTAGGGTCCTGTCACTGCCAGAGTCCTATCTGTGTTGTCTCCGTTAACCCTAGCGTTCTAGGGTCAGGTCACTGCCAGAGTACTGTCTGTGTTGCCTCCGTTAACCCTAACATCCTAGGGATTGATCACTGCCAGTGTCCTGCCTGTGTTGCCTCCATTATCCCTAGGCTACTAGGGAGTTGCCCTGTAGTCACCCATCACCCTATCTCACCTAGTTGCGGTGTGGGGATGTTGTGGTTCTACTTGTTCCTGTACCTGTCCACGGATCAAGCCTACAGAGTCCTATTGTTGATTACCACTGTGATATCCATACATCCTGACCTGAGTCAGATTTGGGAAGTACTAGGTATGGACCTCATCTGGACCTGAGTAGGGTGCTTGTTCCTTTTATTTTCAATAAAGCTTTTAAACCTTACCTAACTGTCTGAGTGTTCTTACAAAATCCATGACAAAGGTGCCGTCACTTGGCCCAGTAAGCATGTTGGCTCTTCCGGCTTCTTCTTATTCATGTCGGAGCCAGCCGATGCCCACTCTGCATTGCAACGTGATCGTTGTGACGTCACGGCCATAGGCTATAAAGCCTCTGAGCACCGGTGGATCGGTGCTTAGTTTATGTGTGCTCTCAGCAGTGCCAGAGCTATACTTAAAGCTACAGTGTTTCAGTTATTGACCCTGCTTTTGTCTGACTCCAATCCTTGCCTCATCCTTTGACCTTGGCTTGCATTTCTCTTCTTCTCTGGCTCGTTGACCACTCTGATTGCCACCTGCCCTGACCATTGCTACGTTGACCTCCCTGTCCTTCCATCTGGATTCTCCCTGACTCTCCATTATTGGTTACACGTTATATTGCCTGCTCCATCGGGGGACTTGCATCCTTGCTCCACCACAAGCCATACAAGCCATACTTCTGGGGGCCTGAAATTGTACAGTGGCGCTGTGCAAGCCATACTTCTGGGGGCCTGTCCTCCATACCTGCCTCTTTGATCTAGCTTGTGACAAGTCCTCACTTGTTAGGGTTGTGACAGTGTCTGACCCAGCCCCTGATGAGCATTGGGATCTGCCTCTCCCATGCTCCTCCTCAAACTCTATGGCTGCTTTCACCAGTCCCACCACCACCACATCTTCATGCTCATAAGGGGATCTCGCTGGTGTTCTACATCCACCTGCAGTTGTAGACTCTCTTTCAAATCCTCACACCCACTCCCCCAATCCTATTCCTTTGTCTGGTGAAGGAAGCTTTGGATTGCACTAAAAGACTGTGAGGATTCAGAATTATTGGTGACAAGGGTGGTGCACTGTGCCTTACCTTGGCCAGCACCATTCAGCCGGGAGGAGGGTTCTGGACTGACGTTCTGGCGTCACTAGCCGCATGCCTCTCTGCCTGCGGCCTGGTCGCGTCTGTTTCCTTGTTACTGGCCTCATGAATCAGACACTTGCCTGGATGCCTGTTATAGGCCCAGCCTGGGGGACCAAATTGGTCTCGCCTTCTCCTACTCCTTTATAAACCTCTATGGGCCTGTGTATCAGTTACCCTTATGTTGTTGTTCTGAGCAGTTCTAGTTCCAGTTGTTCCTGTATCCTGTGTATGACCCGCCTTGTCTGACTATCCATTCTGGTGTTGACCTGGGGCTCTGTCCAACTATCCTCCCAGTGTAGCTTACTCCTAGTGGACATCCTATCTGGTGAAGACCTGTGGCTCTGGCTGACTACCTGCTCCGTGTATGAACCTGGCTTGTCTGACTATCCTAGTTGGTGCTGACCTGTGGCTCTGTCTGAACTTAGATAGATAGTCTCTAGCCTTTCCAGTCACCCTCTGCTTGTTCTGTCATACTTACTTGCATTTGCTTATTATTATTATTATTATTATTATTAATAAAGGTGTTCTTAACTATACTGTCTGACTCCCTGTCTTGTTTGCTAACTGTAACATGCACCTTGCAGGTGGCTAGGGCTCCCTTGATCTAGACTGATTAGTAGTATTTAGAACTATGTGAAGATCATCAACAAAATTGATAAGAGTAAGCATAGTTTAACAAAGAATGTATTCTTGTATTCTTTGAAAAGATAAGTGGTATCTTGGACAAGGGTATTGTTGTTGGTATAGTTGGATTTTACAAAAGATAAAATATGTGCATAAATAGAGAACTAATTAAATAATAGATTGCAAATAGTTGTTGTAAATAAAGGGACTGGGTGATTTTAGCAATAAAGAGAGGCTAGCCAGTCTGGGTTCAGTTATATTAGAGAGGACACTAAGGGGTGATATGACTACAATTTACAAATACATTCAAGATTAATGCAAAATACTCAATGGGGAATTAAGGCGAGGCACTTTAAATTAATAAAAGGTAAAGGAATTTTTAGAGTAAGGGCAGTAAGGTTGTGGAATTTTTTCCTCATGAAGCTGTGTTTGCAGACACTGCATAAGCTTTTAAAAAGTAGTGGATATTTTTCTAGCTCAGAACAATATTGATAATTGTGATAGCTGGTTTCAGTACAGATAGGAATTTTTTTCTTGGGAAAGATCTGACTTTTTTTATCCACTTTAATTGGACTTTAATTGGAAATAGCATCAAGAGTGTTTGTTTTTCCTTCCTTGAGATCAACAATAATGATATGACTGAGACTGAACTTTGGGTGCAAATCTCTTATTAGCCTCATAAATTGTTATAATGTTACCATATTTCTTATGTTGTTAGATATTTTTCTAAACATTGACATTTGAAAATGAATGCTTCATTCTCTTTCAATTTAGATTGTAAGATCTACGGGGCAGGGACCTCTTATCCTAATGTTGTTCCCATTATGACTTCCTATATAAGCACTTAATCACTGCACTTACTGTACCTCTTCTATATTAAATGTAAACTGTAAAGTGCCTAGTACACTGGTTGACGCTATATAAATAAAAATATACAATACAATACAATACAATTTCATTTTAGAAAAAATAATGTAATTTGTAGCTGGAAATGTTAGTTACAGTATTATTGTGTTTAAAGTACATGCAAAATAAGTACAAAAGATAAAGCACTAACATTTTCTGTAAAAATATTAAACATTGAATGAAAGAAAACTGACATAGCTTACTTAAGAAGAAGTAGATTTTTTTTAAAGCTATGTTAGTTACATTATTAGTTCCAGTTAATATAAATATAAATGTTGAGTCGAATTATGCAAATATACTGTTGACAAGTTCTGTATGTTTGAATATAATCTGCCAGCTCTCAACTTCCCATATGGTAATGCAAATATTTCTTTTGAGGTGATTATAAATCTCATGTTGGTGTTGGGATCCATTATCAGAGGTAGTACATGATATAACAGCTTATCAAAGTTTGACATAGACTTGCACATGCACCCAGAATAAGTATCTGGAAACCTTCTTAGCTCTCCAAATATCATACTGAATTGATGTTTGAAAAGCCTTTAACCCTTTGAGTACCAGAGAGGTTTCTAGTGCATTGCAGCACAATGCATTGGACGCCTTTCTGGCACTCAAAGGGTTAAGAAGTAAAACTGTACACCCACATCTCTTTCATTGTTTTCAAGTGCTTTTTCTAGATGCATCAACAGCAAGCAAAAGAATAAGCAATACCTGAGTTTCAATATCTTCAAAATCTCTCTCATGTTACACTAGCTGACTCTTTCTCTTTTACTGTATAAAACCTTTCTTCTGTGTGTGGTTCACCTGTAACCATGACACCAGGAGAGTGCAATTTATTTCACTACATATCAAATATTCTGCAGCTAATTAGCAGAAAGCTGTGGATTATGGAGGTTACAGAAGAAAAGCCAGAGGTTGTCAAGCCGGCTCTACACACTAATTTCACAGGACGATTCAATGTGCCTCTAGTCACTGGCTAGCTTTTAAATTAATTTGATGTTAAACGCTACAGGTTTCCTAAGTACCAGCTCTCTTTTAAATGTTAAATGTTTTCTTATCTGTAGGCAACACTGTCTGTGAGCTACTAGCAGATAAGAAAGAAATGAATGTATAAACCACAATGTACAAAGTCTGTGTGTACCTAGAAACGTTGTTATAGAAAAGAAGGGTTTGAACACAGAGCAAAGGACACTTGTGACCCCACAGTCATGGTTGGTTCTTACTAACCAGTGAGGCAAAACCAGAATCAGTAAGAGTAATTTAATAATAAGGATATCCTTCACTAATGGGCATGAAATTGTTGCCTTGAGAAAGCAACTCTGAATTGCTAAATATGATGAGTGTATATTGATTGAATTTTATTAATATTCTGCTTCAACAAATCGGTTGCTTGTTTATTTGAATAGCTGCAGCTTTTATACCCTTAACCCTTTGAGTGCCTACCCCTCAGGCACTCAAAGGGTCAACCACAGCTATACTCCACCACTATACTTCATATCTCTGAATAGTAGGGAGTGAAACATTTTTCCATCTGGCAGCAAAGGATACAGAGCATATGGTGAATATTGCTGGGGGCTACAGTTAGTAAAGGCATAAATAAATTGCTAGATGTATTTTTATTACATTAACCTCTACTATACTGAACATCACTGGACAGTGGGAGTAGACCATTTTTCCATATGAGCAGAGTTGGACAATAATTGTTGACCATTGCTAGGTCTGTTAATAATAACATTTTGAGTGACAGAGATGTATCCAGTTCATTGCTTTACAATGTGTTGGATACCCTTCTGGCGCTCAAAGGGTTAAAAGGCCATGAGGCCAGAATTGCCTCACTGATTTTTGAACCTTAACAGGCATTGAGCTGTCCTGTACAAAATTATTGGAATCCAACTTCCACTATGTGTCTGCGCTGTCTCTTTTCACTTTTTTGTTACAGTTTTTGAATGTCATCATGAGTCTTGTGATTTTTAACAAAGCTGTTGGCATTGGCTGATTTATATTTAATTATATTTTCCTTTAAATACTAGTTGTTGCTTAACTCAACTCAGCTCCACAATAAAACATTGCCTGCACATGGCCAGTATCAAAAAAGCTGTTTCTGGGTCTGACGGCCAAACCCCTGCCCTGCTAAGGCTGTAGTAATGCATGGGACAGAATTCTGGGATTTGTAATCCTGATTTGTAGCTTTTTTCTGGTATATCAGTAAAAATCTTTTATTTGTATCTGATCATTCAACCTGGGAGAATTCCAAGATTCAATGGAACACATGCCGTTATAATGAGCACAGACAAAGCAGGTGTGGTAACTTGTGACTCTCCAGCTGTTAGACTTCAGTTCCAATCATCATCATTATCAGAGAGGGAGTGAGACACAAACAAACACACAGGCAATGAGAAAGAGATCGATAGAGATAGAGAGATGGACAAGGAGGGAGCGGGGTAGACATCCACAGACTGTATATAGATTATTCGTATGTCTTAACAACTTTTTCATTCAAGCGCTCAAATACATTAGTCAGTTATCAAAGCAAAACATATAAATTGTGGAAACAGTTGATTAAATTTCAATCGTCCAATTGACAAACAACCACTAAAATAGGTAAATAACTTTATTTCCCATTAAAGGACTGGGGTTATTACGTTTCTTATTATTCCAAACCGGATCACCAATACTTGCAAGACGTCCTTGTAAGGTTTGCTGCTCAGTCCCGTAAGTTGTTAGAAAAAACTTCCACCGGAGAATGTTGCCCCGAAGTAATATATAAAAAAGAAACAGAAAAAGGGACAGCGCAAGATGTCCCTCTAAGTGTGATCTGTTTGTTATAGTTCAATCTCCCCCCTTTCCCGATGGGTACTCACTTGATAAAGAGGCCTCTTCCGCCTCTAGGTCACAGATTTTAACTGGATCTGACCTCCAGTTACGGTCAACCTTCGTGACTGCTTTCCTTGATCCTTCTTTATCTGCTTCTTACCTTTCCCATACGTCTTTATTAATTACCCATTCATGGGCTTTGAACGTAATTCAAAAAGTGGAAATAGGTTTGAAGTATCCTTCTTCAATAAAGGATCAAGCGTTTCAACTTAATTCAAATATTTATTATAAAATAACATATATAAAAATATGATAAAATATCATGAACTTGGAATAAACAGCAAGTATCTATATCTCTAACACCCAGCACCCTAGGTGTTTCGCTTATTCCAGTCCCATGCGGTCTGATTGATTTTTCACCATTTTGAATCTTACCAATTCTTTCATTGAAATTTCCTCATTATAAATGTGTAGTGGTAATTTTCCTGTTTGTAGAGATGTAATAAACTATCATAAAATTCTTCAACTTTATCACCACTGTGGTTACTTGTAGGAGTATAAACTTAAATGATTTGAAGAACATGGCAACTGTTTAGTCTGATAGCACACGGAGCAATTCTTGTAGAAATACTTTCTACTCTTACTACTGAGTTTGTCAGTCTTTTGTAAATTAAGAATCCGATTCCTCCACATCATCCATCTTTGGTTCCTTTCTAGTATAGCCAGTGTCCATCTTATAATTTGACTAAATCTTTGTCTTTATTATGAGTCTCATATAAGCCGATAATGTCCCAATTGATATTATTTGGTTCTTGTACTAGTTCCTCAATGTGTTAAACCATACTCATAGATTGAAAGTTAAGCATTCTAATGTCTAAAGACCAAAGGCAGCTTGATAGAACCTGGTTATTTTTAGCTCTCTGCCATTGAGCTGGTCTTCCCACTTCAGTAGAATTTAGCTCACAAGCATCCGGGGAAAGAGGGCCGTTATTTTTGTTGTCAAACTATGCTGAGAAAATGGACCATAGTCTGGTCCAGTGCATTTGGAAGATTTTGGATCAATTTTGTCTGGTGTTTTAGCTTTGATCTCTCCACAATGGGTGAACCTGCCAGGAGTATATGCTTCTGATGGAATTGTTCTTGGCTCCATTGACACACACAAACACTTCTGCCACTATACAATGTTGACACATGTGAGTATATGTATATAAAATGTGCAACTGCATCAATACAGGTCAACAATGATAAGGTCCAGATCAACATAGAAAAAGGCACCTGACAAGGAGACACAATCTCCCCAAAACTATTATCTGCTTGTACAGAAGATATTTTCCACAAATTGGGACAAAAAAAGACAAGATCAATGTAGAATACCTCCATCACTTACGTTTTGAAGATGCCAGTAGTCCTGAAGAACTGCAAGAATGCACTGAAGATCTAGGACAGTAAACAAAAACATTTGGTCTTCAGAAGAATATCAACAACATGTAAGTCATGTTTAACAAATTTACCATACTAAGGAAAATCAAAAAGGTGGACAAGCACTAGAAGATTTGGATAAGTATGTTTACCTTGGACAGGAAATGTCAAGAGATGGAAACACTGTGACAGAAAATGAGCGATGAATAAAATTGTGATGGTAAGCATTTAGAAACTTTAGTAGTGTTGTCTTTAAGACAAATTTACCACTCTGCCTCAAGTAAAATGTTTTTGACCAGTTTGTGCTCTCAGTCCCTACCTGAAACATGGACACTGAATGCTATACAAAAATTTAAGGTTACAAAGAAAATTATGGAGACCCAAAAAATGTGTGAGTGGATTTGTCAGCAAACAAAGGTCTATGACATCATTGAAAGAGTAAAGCACCTGGAATGGAAATGAGTGGGCCACATAGCAAGAAGACCTGAAGATAGATGCAACAACCAAATTTTGGAATGGATTCCACTCATTACTTTTGTCCAAGAAGAAGACCCTCGTCAAGATGAATAGATGAGATTGCTGAATTTTTTGGTACATAGTGGCAACAAAAAGCACAAGACTGAAGTTGTTGGAAACCTGAGGAGGAGGCCTTCATCTTTCAGTGGCTCAACAATGGCTGAAGATGATGATGACAAGCAGGCTTTAGGAGCAGTTTCACTACAATGGACCATATCCAGAATACACAACAAGTTTTAGAGTGATAATGAAAATAACCTTCCATTATGCATAATCTTCATTGACTACAAAAGGCCTTTGACTCAGTGAAAAAAGCAAGCAATAATCGATGCCCTGTTCAGCCAAGGAATAAATAGAGCTTACATCAATATCCCCCAATCAATATATGAAAATACAAATGCATCAGTACAGGTCCAGATAAACATAGAAAAGGGAGACAAGGAGACACAATCTCTCCAAAACTGGCCGTTGAAACTAACAATGACATAATAACAATAATTACAGTGCTGATTGTTGTTTAAACATTTTGCGAAGTTAAAGTGGAACTACCAACCCAAGTAAAGTTAAACCCCCAAAATTACCCATCTGGAGACTAGCTGAACAATAGTACTAGTCACCAGAAAAATTACCTCCTTATAGCTAAATTCTACTGCTCCCGAGACTGACGGTCAGGCAACAGCGCTTTAAAAGAATCTGCATTCAGTCCCTCCCTAGCATCACCTCCTAGAGCAGACTGGAACTGAAATCGCAGGCGCGCAGACATCACTATGCAAAGATGTCTGCGCTGTTTCCTGGCTGTCAGTCCTGGGAGCAGTAGAATTTCTCTGTAAGGAGGTAATTATTCTGGCGACTAGTAATATTGTTCAATTAGTTACCACATGGGTAATATTTGGGGCTTAGCTTTACTTGGGTTGGTAGTTCCACTTTCAAAAATTGTTTTACAGTTAAAATAATGTTATACCTCATTCAAAATGCATTTGCCTATTTAAATGGTCTTATAAAATGATATTTAATTACATTTTCCATATGATTTCCTATTTGTTTAACAGAAGACATTGCTGTTTTGCTATTTTCATGGTTAAAAGCAGGGATCTCTTAATTTTTAAAGAGTGAATATGATATTGCATATGCAGATCTGTGTAATGAGAGCATGTATGGGAAAGCCAGATTCCATAGAGCACTGTATGGAAAAAGTTGCCCTCTTAATGTAGTCTCCTTGTGGAAGCCCTTTTCCTATTTTTTCCTATTGTTTCATTTGGCTTTCACAAAGGGCCTCAAAGGGCTTCAAAATGTTTTTATAAATCCTGTAAAATAAATATAAATAGATAGGGCTGGGCAAAAAAAGTACAGTTTTCCACTTTTTTTACTGCATTAAAGTCTATGCAAAGAAAGTATTTCAACCACTCATCATACATGCACACTCACTTGGAGAGTTTCCCCTATGTATTGCCATCTGCTAAAGTATAAAGGGGGGTGTCAGCATGTTGACTATGAATGCTTGGGAAAGTTAGGGAGACGTTGATGAAATGTTTATGTTAGCTAGACAGACAGAAAAAGAGAGGGAGCTGGAGTTGTCTAATTGGAGTAATGGTAGCAGCCAGTTGTTCTTTTGATGTGAATGTAAAGTGAGAAAGGATTGTTAAAACATAATAAGTAACCTTTTTGACTGATAAGTTACAAAGTCAGATAGGAAGGTGGACCTCCCTACCTTAGGTGGCTTCTTACACACACTCATGCCTACATTCTCAAGAACAAGAGGGAGGAGCATATATTGAGGCGTGGTAGTGCTGCACCAGCTGCTGTGTACTTAATCCTTGAAAGTTGATTATTCTGTCAGGTCTATCCTGTACTATACTATAAATATTCACACTGCAGTTCTTGGGAGAGAAAGAGACAGCTGTTTAAATGTTGACACTAGCTAGTAGTATTGGGGCAGTCAGTGAAAAAACAGATGCTGGAGCTGCTTTTTGTTGCAGGGAGTATGGTGGGAGTTGCAGACAGTGACACTGCCAACGAGAGACAGGGACGGTTTAAAAAACACAACTTTTGTCTGAGAGGTTATAGACATGCAGGAGATCCTACACCTGAACTGAGAGTGACAGCGACAGACATACACCATACATTATTTTCGGATGGACAAAATATCCCTATACATGATAACAGTTCGGTTGTATACTTTACAGTAAAACTTAATAGTACTATCATTATGTCATCCAATATTGTCGGAGCAGAGGTAAGGGTAAAGTAGTAGGAGGAATGCATATGTTGGATGGCAGCAAAGTTGTAGAACAGAAACTGACTGAGGCCATGATTACTACAGCATATACAGTAAATGAGGATCATGCTCCTCCATATACTCCTCCAGAGGAGGCTGCTTGCCTTGCCACCTTTCTTAGTAGTACTAAACCTAACATCATTAAAGATGACGTGCCACATTCTAGTGTTGTTAATCCCCCTAAGGTGAAAGGTAAAAATACATTTCTATTCAATTACCTAATTATTGATGATGTTGCTGATGTTGATCTAGAATGTGTCCCTCCACCGTCTTCCCCTTCTTCTGATACAGATAAAGTAGAGAAGGGGAGAGTTGATGATATGGCCAAAGAATTAGTTGAAAGGAAAAGGCTCAGTCTTCAAGCACTGGAAAGGAGAAATATGTCTCTTAGTCATCAGCATCAGCACTGCTTTCAGATCACCACCCAGTTACACTAATTTTTATTAACTAAGCAGTAATACAGATCAACATCCACAATGCTAGCTATGAGTGCTTACTGCTAAGACTATTGTATCATTTTGCCATTTCAGTAGTGGTATATGTAATAGTAGTAGTCCCCCAGGAATCCCTTTATCTATGAAGTCTGCAGTATGGTGATACTTTAATCACCATCCAAAATCATCTGTTGTCACTGTAAAAAACAAAACAGAGGAGGGGTATGATTCACATATGTATCACATGTAGGGGTTTACTATGAAAATGTCACCCTCTATTTGGGGACCAACAAAACATTGCATTAAAAATGTTGCCTGGTTGAAAAGGGTGGCATCACAATGTGGCCCTCATCAAAAGGGCGACATTTTGATGTTGCAGGCTTAAGTGTCGAATAGTCTCCAGTCGTGGATCATACTTCCATATCCATATATATATATTTTTTTTTTGCAGGGGAAGAAACTGAATGAGGGGGATGGAGAGAGCAGGATGTAAGTGCTCTTATTTTACCTATGTGTGTGCCTGTGACAGGAGCTCTGTATTAACCGTTTGAGTGCCAGTGGAAGATCTATGGCACTCAAAGGGGTAAACAGCCAGTACAATGCTCAAAAACTGCAAAGATGTTGTAGACAATGTTCTGTAATGCATGTCCCTGCTACATCTGCACCCATTTCCTCCACAGCATCGTAGTGGCTGCTTAACCCTTTACCCCAAAGGGTTAATACACAGCTCCTGTCACAGGCCTACACACGGTTAAAATAAGAGCACTTCACTTCCATCCTGCTCTCTCCATCCCCCTCATTCTGTTTCTTCCCCTGCATTAAAAAAAATGGATATGGAAGTATGATCCACAGCTGGAGGCTTCTTGACATTTAACCCTTTCAGTGCCAGAGTGGTACAGAATGCTTTGGTTTGCAATGCATTATGTACCACTCTGGCACTCAAAGGGTTAAGCCTAAGACATCAGAATGTCACCCTTTTGATGCAGGCGATATTCTGATGTTGTCTTTTTCAAGCAGGCAACATTTTTAATGCAGTGTTTTGTTGGTTGCCAAATAGAGGGCTACATTTCAATAGAATACCACATCTTGACACTGCCTCATTAAAGCAACCACCTGAAACACAACCACAAGTCCTGTTTCAGAGACACACCATCAACACATAATGGGGGAGATGAACTAAAGGTCTATGCTGTGGCAATATGATTTTTTCGATGTATTCAAGCACACAGCACCATATGCACTAAAATTTATTGAGGCGAGTGGAGGAGAATGTCCATATTAGCATATAAGGTTGTCGAAATTCTGTTGATGTGGAAGGGATACCCCCTGCTTTGCATCATTAGTATGACAATCCTGGGGGGTTATGCACTAAAGAATGATAAAAAGTTTATAAAGTGGAGATAAGTTCTCCAGTTCCTGTATTATTCTGCGAAGCCAATGCAAGATTTCTCCAGCGCTGGAGCTCTTAGTGCATAGGTTCCATAGAATAACATATGAACTGGAGAAGTCATCTCTCCTTTATCACCTCTTTATCATGCTTTATTGCATGACTCTCCTGAGGTCTGAGAGCATTCCCTCTGCTTCCCTGTTTGCTCAGTAGGGAAGTGGAGAGGCTCCTTCAGCACCGCGAACAGCATCACTCCCCTAACCCTTGCATGCCATAGGGATGTGCACACCCCTGTGTCACTCAAAGGGTTAAAAAAGTACACCAAACACTATCATCCCCTCAGCTCTGCATCATATTTCATACTCATGCAGGTTGTGCACTCCCAGGGGAATAAGGCTGGAGGTCTGGCAGCATCAAGGGGGATTTGTGACTACCAGCTGCCACCCAGATCACCATGTACACTGCCTGGCCCCCAGACTTGTTCTGTTGCCCACTGTTAGCCACCGATCCCCATGTACACTGTCTGGTGTTAGTCTGGATATGTGGGGCTAACATACAATGGTGATTTTCCCCATGCTGCCCCACATTATTTATTTATTCCCCATGCTGCCCCACACACAAAATGCTGTCCCTCTGTCTTCACATCCTGGGGGGCTGGGGGGCAGCTGGTAGCCACAAATCACCATTGATGCTGCTTGACCCAGCCTTGTTCCCTTGGGAGTGTACAATATGTATGAGTATGAAATATGATACAGAGCTGAGGGAATGATTGTATATTGTTTGGTGTACTTTTATAACCCTTTGATTTCCACAAGGGTGCACAATGCAAGGGGTTAAGGAAGTGATGCTGTTCGTGGTGCTGTAAGGATCCTCTCCTCTCCCCTACTTAGCAAGTGGGGAAGCAGATAGAATGCTCTCAGACTTCAGGATTGCCTATTGCTGGTGATGTGTGAGGGAGTGCATCCCTTCCACATTGCCTGCATTTCGACAACCCTCCATGCTTATGATTGATTAAGGGATGTTACTGCATAGGATACTACAGGGAGATCCCATCTTTGCCGGCCTCAGGCAGTCAAAGTTGAGGCTGCTATCAGAGTTTAGTGCATGTGGTGAAGTGCCACATTAACATCTAAACACACCCACATGAATACGATAATTGGTCATTATCCTGCATTTCCATATGGAAATAACTCATTATGCTGCATTTCCATATGGAAATAGGCCATTGTCAGTGTGATGAGTGAGAATTTGTAAACCTGTCGAAGGCACATTGGATAACTGTCGAAGTGGGCAGATTTTTGTCTCCTACTACTGTTGTGTAAATGCACAGAATGACGAAGGATAACTTTGAGTTAGTTGGAAGTGGCAAGAATCAGAGAGTCCCCCCACATACAGCCCCCACCATCTCCACCACCATTAGTCATGTTGTTAAAACAATTAAGTTACAAAAAAATCTACTTATATGTGTTGTTTAGTAAGTTCTTAGAAATAGGTAAAAAAATGCATACAAACAATGAAAAAGAACACCTGCAGAATGAAAAAAATGCCAAAATGTTGGTACTTTTATAACCCTTTTGATTGCCACAGGGGCGCACAATGCAACGGGTTAAGGGAGTGATGCTGTTCCTGGTGCTGAAAGGATCCTCTCCACTTCCCTACTTAGCAAGTGGGGAAGCAGATAGAATGCTCTCAGACTTCAGAGTTGCCTATTGCTGGTGATGTGTGAGGGAGTGCATCCCTTCTACATTGCCTGCATTTTGACAACCCTCCATGCTTATGATTGATTAAGGGATGTTACTGCATAGGAAACTACAGGGAGATCCCATCTTTGCCAGCCTCAGCAGTCAAAGATGAGGCTGCTATCAGAGTTTAGTGTATGTTGTAAAGTGCCAAACATATAAACACACCCACATGAATACGATAATGGCTCATTATCCTGCATTTCCGTATGGAAATTACTCATTATGCTACATTTGCATGTGGAAATAGGCCATTGTCAGAGTGATGAGTGAGAATTTGTAAACCTGTTGAAGGCACATTGAATAACTGTCGATGTGGGCAGATTTTTGTCAGATTGATGGGGATATGATATCTTAGACACTTCACTGCATACTGTTTATGTGCCTTTAACAGGACATCAACATTACTAGCTTACTTAGACCTTTAGTGCATCTTCCCCAGAAGAGTGACAAATAACAGCAGTAGAAACACTACTAAAAGTGCATGGTGCAGAGGGGCACATAATAGTAGAGTTGTAGTTGTCTCAGGGAGGGTCACATTTATCACAGTAGCAAAAACACCCATGTCTCCTGCTACTGTTGTGTAAATGTACAGAATGGAGAAGGATAAGTTTGAGTTAGTTGGAAGTGGCAAGAATCAGAGAGTCCCCCCACATACAGCCCCCACCATCTCCACCACCATTAGTCATGTTGTTAAAACAAATAAGTTACAAAAAATCTACTTCTATGTGCTGTTTAGTAATTTCTTAGAAATAAGTAAAAAAATGCACACAAATAATGAAAAAGAACACCTGCAGAATAAAAAAATGACAAAATGTTGGTAGTTGACATGCTGCTGTATTCTTTTTTGGAGGTTTTAAAGAACTATTGCCACATGTTGCATTTCACAATGCATAGTTATTTTTCAAGGACGACTGTGCCAGATCTTTACAAACAGGTGATTAGTTTTGTGGACAAAATGAGGTGCTGATGCTGTAACTGTGCCAATTGTCTGCTGGAACAGGAAAAGAAACGTTAAACCCGTAGGACTTGCAGTCTGGGAATTCCTAAGTAACTGAACCACTAGGTACATGATAAACCACTGGATTAAATATTAGTTTGTATTATGACTGATTAATAAAGTATGACAAATAGTGCCAAAAAACTGGATTCAGACATGAAATAAATGTAAAAAAGTGCTTTAATACCTTAATAGTTTAAAATTAGCAAGCAATGTATAACAGCAGCACAGAAGTACTAAAGCAGATGTATGCATTTCAGAAATCAAATCATGTTTTTCAAAATATGCCAATGCACATTTCACAAAATAGCTTCATCACTGGCTTTATCAAAGGTACACGGTCACCAGTAACTAGCACTGTGGGGAGCAAATTGTGATTGTCAGTTGTTGTATGTCTTGCAAGCTCTGTAATTCAGTTTCTTGATTACAAACTTAAAAAATATCAGGCTCTGCAGGTCAGTTCTACTAGATATTAAAACATTGTGCACTATTTGTGGACTTAATGCTACAAGTAAGAAAGTTATAATTATTGTAAAAGAGTACTCTAGTTTAGCAATGTCACTTTCGTTTCATTTTTAAAGCAGCTGGTTTGTCTGGTCTATAGAAAATTGCAAACAATCTCAATCATCTCTATGTAAGTCCCTTTTTAAATGTCAGAGAAGAAGATTATAAATATTAATATTTTAAAATAAGGGATAGTGATTATTCTGCTGGCCTTAAATGGAAACCAGTCATACCAGATCATACAGATGATTTGTAATTCAGTGCATTTTGCTTCCTTAGATTTAGAAGCTCAGATGTACAATATATCCCTAAATGTTAGCATCTGACCTGTATGTAACAAAGGTTCATTTCAAGTGACCTACACATTTTCTAGCTATACAGCTATTTTATGTAGTCAATTTTCTCCATCTAGCTGCATGTCCTGTCTCTTTTGAAGAAACGGTTTCATTTTAAGGGAATAGGAAACGATCGCCATCATCCATTACTGTTGATTAAAATCCACCAGTAATGGTGACTGTTGTCCTCATCTCTCTCCAAATTCATTATAGTGACCAGTATTGTTTCACAGATCCTGCTTGCTGATCAGATGCTAATTGTAAATAAATATTGCCAGAATCCTTACGTAAATGACAAATAACATGAAAAATTAAATAAATATTTTTTAAAGGTCAGTTTTACTTGTAATTTTCCACTACTGCCACCTCTGGGAGTAGCGGCATTCTAAACATACTGCTCTAATTCTACAGTTTTTTTTTATAAGAATTCATGCCTCACCTGCTGCAAGAGTGGAGGCAGCCCACTAACAGCCTAATTTTCTATTGGCTGTATAGGTTGGTGTGAGTTCAAAGCAGCCAAACTCACACACAGAAACACACATAGTTTCAACCACATATTCACACACATATATTATCTAATACTCATATATTCTCTCACACATACACTCTTGCAAGCTGCCTCACATACACATTCTTACCTAGACATACACATGCATACACACACATGTACAGTATATGCATATATACATACCGTAACAGACACACACAATATTACACATACACTCACACACTTGTTCACACACACACACACACACACACGTATCACATGATTTAACCCTTTGAGTGCCACAGGGGTACGCAATGCACTGCAAAGCAATGCGTTGTGTACCCCTCTGGCACTCAAAAGGATAATACTATTCATTATATAACATGCTTTTTACAGTGGAGACATTTTTGGTAACGTGTGATGTATGAGTTAAAGCTTACACCATATGCAAAGGACTGATATGTAGCTCTGTAACCATAAATATATAAACTTTATAAAGTTTTACATAGGACATCCACATAGTTCAGTGGGCCTTTGAAAACTTCTCCTCCTGCATCAACATGCCAGAGAAACACAGCTTACATTCAGAATGCTTGCTCTGTCTTACACTCTCTTTATATTGGCAGTACTAAATGCATAGAAAAGAGATACTCATAGGGGATGGAATTTGGGGAGAATATGAAGACATTCATTTGTAAAACTGAGACCAAATAATTCAGTACATTGTCATATACTTAAAGAGGCACTATGCATATAAAATTAGTGACACTTAATTTGTTTCTGGATAAAGTGCGGTTAGCCATAGAAAAAGCAGGTGATTGGTAGACTAAAAATTATACCTTTATTGGCTGAGTGGCTTTATATTTTAATATTTAAATTCCATTGGCAGTGAATAGTCTTATCAGTATTGTCACTAATTCATTCCCTAGGCTCAAGTTGAGTATTTTGTAGTGAACTATAAAATACAAATACAATGTATTGCTTTTTTGAGGCTCCAGCGAATTTTAGTCTTTAGCCTGCATTGGCTTAGTCTATAGCATGTATGGGTTAACCTTCCAAGTGCCAGAGGGGTGCACAACCCTTCACTTGCAATGAGCTTGATCACATTGTATCTATGAGCATTCATATGTTTTCTTAGGATTTTTCCTGCCTCATCTATATATATATATATATATATATATATATATATATATATATATATATTGTCTTGTTTGGGGTAATTTCACACATATGATGAGGCAAACATTAGATGAGCCGCAGGAGAATTTGCCCTTGATATTATAGTTTTGTAGGAATATGGTTTGAGCACCTTATCTGTGGTACATATGTGTGCACAGGTTCCATATGTCTTTTGTAGACAGGGAGAAGTACCATTTTCTTTTGCGTTCTTAAAAGAGGTCTTTACCACCAGTTGTTTTAGGTTGGGGGCCTGTTTATAGGAGAGGAGCAGAGATTTTGTGAATATTCTTTTTAGTTTGTCATCAGTATGTATTATTGTTTGGAGCTATTTTGAGAGTTTGTGCAATACTTCAAGCTATGGGTTGTAGGTGAATACTGATGGCATTCTTTTCTCTTCCTGTGGTTGCTGTAAAAGATGTTGTTTTTTGTGTGCCTGGGAACTGTCGTTTCTGAGATAATTACACCTATTTGTTGGTTTGTGGTATAAAGATGGCTGGATGGATTTGTTACTAATACTGATTGTAGTATCCAGAAAGTTCATTTGTGTGTGTGAATGGCTGAGTTTGAGGTTAATTGTGGGATGGAAGGCATTGCAATTTTCGTGAAATGACAAAAGTTAATCTTCTCTGGCAGTCAAAATGATTAGGTAATCATCTATGTGGGGAGACATTATTTGGCATGTGGACAAGAACTCCGCCTCAAATTCTGCCATGAATAGGTTGGCATATTGTGGTGCCATTCACCTTGCCATGGCAGTTCCAGTCTTTTTTGTGTGTAGTCCAATACAGGAAAACTCTATTGGAGCCTAGCGAATGAATTATAGACAATAATAATAAAACTATTAAGTATCAAACATTCATCTTATTGTCTCTGATGAAGCAGTGAGTGTACACTGCGAAACACATTAGACTTGTGATTTTTATTACCATTTATATGGTTTAACCATATGTTGTTTTTAATACATTTATACTTTTGGAGCCGTTTTCTGTTCTTAGCCACTTAGATATTGCAATTGGTTTCTGAAGAGGGAGATCGTGAAGCTGCTTATGGATACCATCCAACATATCCTACTGCCCCAGGTACCCGAGTGGAGAGGGTGAATATCTCCACCTGCTGACCATCACTCCTGTGAGTATAGGTTCATCTGTTTATTTGACTTATACTCAAAGTTACAACACCATTGGGCTCCCTGTGTTTTTGTATTTTCATACTTCCTTACTGTTCTTGGCCATTTTGAGATGAGTCTGTTAAGTAGCAGGCCTTTTTGGAGTGTTTCAAGATCATCTGGTTGTGGGATAATCATATTTCCCAACAAGCCATTCTAGCTGTGCACTACATAAGTAGATTCACAGCCACTCATTTTGTGAGTATACACCAATTGGGTGTCTGTTGTGTTGGTGGAATGTGTATATTGGTGAATTATACAAGGAGGCACCTCCTGTTGTTTCTCTCTTTGTTGTTTCCTAAAATACTGATAAGACTGTTCACTGTCAGTAGAATTTAAATGTTAAAATAATTTGCATGTGTTCAAAGTGGAACTTTCATCCGCCATAAAGTAGCCCTGCGGGGGGCGGAGCTAACCGCGGACCAAGATGGACATAAGGGAAGGCTTGGCAGGGAAGGTTTGCTTGTTTGCTGATGACACAAAAGTGTGTAATAGGGTTGATGTTCCAGGAGGTGTCTGTAATATGGAGAATGATTTGGCACTATTAGATAAGTGGTCAAAACAATGGAAACTTCAGTTCAATGTTTCCAAATGTAAAATAATGCACTTGGGGAAAAGAAACCCTCAATCTGACTATCGTATTGGCAGTTCTGTGGTAGCAAAGACTTCAGAAGAGAAGGATTTGGGGGTGGTCATCTCTGACAGCCTCAAGATGAGTAACCAATGCAACCAGGCGGTGGGGAAAGCAAATCGTATGCTTGGCTGCATAGCTAGAGGTATAACAAGCAGGAAGAGGGAGATTGTGATCCCTCTGTATAGAGCTCTAGTGAGACCACATCTGGAATACTGTGTACAGTTCTGGAGGCCTCATCTGCAAAAGGATATAACTAAAATTGAGCGGGTTCAAAGAAGAGCTACAAAAATGGTGGAAGGTCTAAAGCATAGAACTTATCAAGAACGACTCAGAGATCTAAATATGTATAGTCTGGAGGAAAGAAGAGAAAGGGGGGACATGATTGAAACCTTTAAATATGTTAAAGGACTGAACAAGGTTCAGGAGGGAAGTGTGATTAATAAGAATCTGAATACAAGAACAAGGGGGCACAATCTGAGGCTAGTTGGAGGAAAAATCAAGAAAAACATTAGAAAATATTATTTCACTGAAAGAGTAGTAGAAACTTGGAACAAACTTCCAGCAGAGGTGGTTGATAAATCCACAGTAACACAGTTTAAACATGCCTGGGATGAACATGTATCTATCCTAAGATAACAATAAAGGAATACTAAAGGGCAGACTAGATGGACCAGGTGGTCTTTTTCTGCCGTCAATCTTCTATGTTTCTATGTTTCTATGTTTCTATGACGCGTTATCCTAAAGCTCCTCGTGCCATAGGCGACTATATGTGGTATAACAGCGGCAGTTGAGTGTCGGTACGCTACTACTTAACGTGGATCTCTTCCACACATCAGGAGACATCCGTACATACCCAATGACCCGTGGTAACCGGTCCGCTAAGCGGGCTGGGAAGAAAATTACGGACTTCCTACCATCCCGTGCAAGCTCGCCTATCGATACTGCGCCATCAAAGAACACTACAGTAACCTTTGTGACGGCGGCAGATTTAGAGATGGATCCGGAGACAGCTGAATATATTCCCCCCCAGCCTGGATCACTGAGATTGATGGCGCAATCCCCGCCGAGGGCTACAGAGGGCCCAGAGAGAATCATGGAGTCTCCTCCGTGTCCTACTCCTACCGAGCGACATTCCCTCCTGGGGGAATATGTCACGACGTCAGACATTGTTCATCTGCTCAGTAAGCAGGATATGCAATCATTTATCACGGAGATTAAATCTGACCTGCGACAAGCTGTTAAAACGGAGATAGCCGACTTCCATAGAGATCTCACACAGTTAGGCCACAGGGTGCAATACTTAGAAGACGGCCATGAAGTCTGTCTTCAGCAATCGCAAAATTTAGAGCATATGCTTCTACAACAGGACGAGTTGTTTAACCAACTACTTACCCGAGTTGACGATCTCGAAAATAGGAGTAGAAGATCGAATATCTGAATCAAAGATTTGCCAGAATCGGTGCCTCCGAAAGATCTAGTGGCTTCTCTACAAAGATTGTTCGCAGACATGTTGCAGATCGAGGAAGGTACAACGCCGATCAAGATTGATCGTGCTCATAGAACATCACGTCCTAAAGGACCTCCAGGCTCAAGACCCAGAGATGTGATCTGTTGCCTACACAACTTTTCAGACAAAGATAAAATCATGAGACGAAGCCGTGAGATCCCTGTATTGAAATTTGCTGGAACCACTATTCAGCTTTTTAATGATCTCTCTATACATACCCTTCAGAAACGCAGAGCATTGAAACCCTTAACAGATCACCTCCGTAACTTGGATATCCGTTACCGCTGGGGGTTCCCGGTCAGTCTCTCAGCTACTAACAACGGGATCACCGCGACATTGTTAGACCCAGAATATATACCATCCTTTTGTGCTACGCTGAATATTGCCATGCCTCAATCCTTGCTTCCTAAACCGACCGGAACGTCTGGGCCGTCATCTGCTTCACCAAACAGTCAGAGACGCTTGAAGTCTATGGTACAACGGTCAGGTTCGCCCGGGCCGGATGGGATTCCCGGTGTGCCCTCTTCTTCGGTGGGTAAAGTAAGGAGAGACAGATGGTCCACGGTTCGCACACCTCTGTTGAAGAAGTTTAGACCGGAGGAGGTTGCCTCGATTCAAAACCCTTTGACCGCCGCCTCGGATTGGGACTAATATACCCGGTCATATACGCTTATTATCTAAATCTAGTGGATTGTGCTACTTACCCCGGGACTTGGCGGACTGCTATGAGCCATACACACATGTTTTTGGGAAGACACTACTACCAGGTTCAAGGGAAATGTTGGAGAGATGTGGGGGTGCGGGGGGGGGGGATGGGATGTTTGCCATTTGATCTCTCGGCTGGGCTGCTGGAGACCTGGTGATTTGAGGCCTCTAGGCCGCGGAGTCGATAGATGGCATTTTGGGCTATTAAGGGGTGATGTTTTGGGTCTACTGTTATTCAGTATACTTGTTTTTGTTTCTGTTATATTATTCAGTTGTGTGGGTGGGGGTTCAAACATGGAGATCGGGACTCCTCGCGGCTTCAGAGTTTATCTTCCACATAAGGTGGGAGGGACTCTGGGGTAGCGTGGACTCTCGCGGATATTTAGACATGTTAGTATAGATACATGGATGTGAGAGGGATTATATATGTCGCGACCATGGTGACCCACTGGTTTACCGTTGGGGTATTGTAATTTTATTCTCCCCACCGTATTAATTATTATACTTAGGCCATGTTTGGCCTGTCTCCAGAGAGAAGGGGCGTCGTCCCGACGGATCCCAGTGGACACATGAGGTGGGAGAGACTCTGGGGTAACATGGTCTCTTGCTGATATTTAGTCGTGTTAGAACAGATACTTGGATGTGTGAGAGATTATGTATGTCGCGACAATGGTGACTTACTGGTTTACCGTTGGGGTAATGTAATCTTATTCTCCCCTCCGTATTATTTACTATACTTAGGCCATGTTTGGCCTGTCTCCAGGGAGGAGGGGCATGGCCCCGACGGACCCCAGTAGACTCATCGGCTGACCTCATGAATGTTCTGATGTGGGCATTGGAGTTCCCGGACTTCGATGCTTACAAACTTTGTACCCTCACCCATATCCCACCTTTGTTAGCATAGTCTGACCGTTTATGAGACCATTCAATGTAACCTTTCAGATATTTGTACAGTTATTTTACTGTAGTTTTTTACGTCACTGTAATCTCTTCCCTCACCCATCTTTAGGTCCACTATGTTTTTTTGTTTTTTTTTTATGATATACTTTCTCTTGACCGGCACTCGTCTGCCCGTTATTTTTCTTGCTAGTAATGTCGCCTAGGCATTGGACAACAGAGCTAGTTCCTTTCCCCTAGCCTATAATTGCAGACTGTGAGTCTGTTGGACCATATTATTTCGCATCTTACACAGTTCCCTCATTCGAATCCTATCTCTGTCTGCTTCATGATCTTTTAGTCTCTTCTCTACTATCTTGTGGCTATTTTGCATTTCTTTTCTTTTTTTTTCTTTCTTTTACTTCGCTTTTTACTTCGCTTTTCTTGTTCCTCCTTCTCCTCTTTTTTTTTTTTTTTTTTTTCCACTGATTTTGTCATCTTGGGATAGTGCCTGATCGATTTAGTGAGAATGCCTTTGACGCGTTTGAGGTTGGTATCCCTGAATGCGAAGGGGTTAAACTCTCCAGAAAAGAGGTCGATGGTGTTTCGGGAGGCATCAAGGCTACGGGCCAATGTGCTCTTTATACAGGAAACACATTTTCATGCTAATACTCACCCTAAATTTACTAATCACCGTTTTCCTAACGCCTGGTTTTCTTCTGCTCTGGAAAAGAAGAGAGGGGTGGCGATTCTTCTTGATGGTGACCTCCCTTGGATTTTAGAGGCATCTTCCTCTGACCCAGAGGGTCGTTATCTTTTCCTCCGGGGGACCATTTACTCTGAAAAATATACTTTGGCTAATATTTATGTACCGAATTCCTCACAAATTTCTTTTCTCAAACATACTTTGAAATTGTTAGACGAGTTCACTGAAGGGACTCTTTTATTGGGAGGAGATCTAAACACTGTGTTCCTACCTTCTCTTGACACATCTTCGAATTCCCCCAGACACAATAGGTTACCACCATCAGGTCTAGGTCCGCTGTTTCAATCTAGATGTCTTCTTGATGTTTGGAGGTATTTTTTTCCTTCAACGAAGGATTATACATTTTACTCCCATCCGCATAACTCATACTCGAGATTGGACCACTTATTCATCTCTCAGCATTCACTACACAGAGTTTCTAACACTCAAATAGAGCCAATAACGTGGTCCGACCACGCCCCTGTTTGGTTGGAACTAGATCTTATGAAAGATGCTCAGGGTGTACATCCCTGGCGACTTAATGAGACTCTACTGGATGATACTTTGATATTAGATTCAGTTAAGAGGGCTCTCTCTCTTTACTTTGATATTAATGCTCATGGGGAATGTTCTCCCGTCGTTGTATGGGAAGCACACAAATGTGTGATTAGAGGTGAATTGATCAAACATGGTGCATTGAAGAAGAAAGCCCAGAAGAAACAGATGGATCTTCTTCTTGATACGATTAGACGAAAAGAACAGTTACATAAACTGACATTGTCCTCATCGGATCTTCAAGAGTTGGAGTCAGCTAGGAGAGATTTGGCGACTATACTCCAGAGCAAGATCCACAAATCTTTTATGTGGCATAAATATAACCAATACTTAAATGGTGATAAATGTGGAAAGACACTAGCAAGAATCGTGAAAATCAAGAGGAGAGCACAATTTATTCACTCGGTGAAATCAACCAACGGGAGAGATTGTAGGACTTTCCCAGATATAGCAGAGTCATTTCGGATGTACTACGAAGAACTTTACAATCTTAAAAACAGTACTTCTATACACTCCGCCACTCCTCCTCTTTCTGTGATCCAGAGTTACTTGGAGAGGGCTAACCTTCCACACTTGGACCCGGAGTCTGTAGCTTCTTTAGAACAGCCATTCACAAGTGCTGAGCTGGACTCGGCAATTCGATCTTCTCCTAAGGGGAAAAGCCCAGGTCCTGATGGCTTTCCAATAACTTATTATAAATCTCTTGTAGATATCTTATCCCCGTATATGCTGGAAGCCTTTAATGATGTGTTCCAGGGCTCTCCCTTTTCGAGACACACTTTGGAGGCTCATATTGCTGTTCTTCACAAACAGGGCAAAGATCCTTCCCTCTGTCAAAATTACAGACCGATTTCCCTTCTTAATATTGACCTAAAACTATACTCAACTCTTATCGCTAACCGATTGGCTTCGCTGCTACCAGTCTTAATTCATCCCAATCAGGCAGGTTTTGTGCCCCATAGGATGGCCAAACATAATACCTCGAAGGCGGTAGCCTTGATACATCACGCTCTCGAACATCGGGTTCCGGCCATTCTGTTGAGTACTGACGCTGAGAAGGCGTTCGACAGGGTGGGGTGGGACTTCTTGTTTGCGGTTTTAGAACATATCGGTCTCGGTCACAATTGTCTTACTGCTATACGAGCTCTCTATTCTTGTCCATCAGCAAGAGTTAAGGCCAATGGCTGCTTATCTCAACCTTTCCAAATCACGAATGGTACTAGGCAGGGATGCCCCCTGTCGCCACTATTGTTTGTTTTGTTCTTGAGCCGCTCCTGCAGTTAGTTCGGAATTCTCCGCTAATTAAAGGAATAATATCAACATCTAATGCCTCCAAATTATCCACATATGCAGATGATATCCTATTTTATGTGGCATATCCAGCATCTTCGCTGCCACCTTTACTAAGACTATTGGAGGAATATGGCAATTTATCACAGTTCAAAGTTAATATGACCAAATCTGAAGTTTTAAATATTAATTTGCCTCTGACATCGGAACAGTTGTTGAGGTCCAGATGTCCGTTCTCTTGGATGACAACATCTATCAAATATTTGGGGGTGGCCCTTACCAACAATCTCCAATCTATGCTGTCATTGAACATGACTATCCTGTCAGACTCTATTACCACAGATCTTAACGTCTGGAATGGACTATTCATCTCCTGGCTTGGTAGAGTCAATCTACTGAAGATGATTGTCTTACCGAAGATTCTATATCTTTTTAACGCGTTACCTTTAAATATCCCATTGAATTATCTACATAAACTTCAGACCATGTTGTCTAAGTTCATTTGGAAATATAAGACACCGAGATTACATTTTCGACATCTCATCCAGCCTCCGAAATCTGGAGGTCTGGGCATGATGCACGTTCATTCTTACTACTATGCATCAGCCATGGCACATCTGAGTGACTGTCTACGGCACACTGTACCGGAATGGATTGAATGTTCTCTTCGGTCGCAACGACATCTGGATCCGACTCAATTTTTCTGGATCAATCCAATGGCAATTCCTAATTCTCTACGCAGACATCCCATTTGGAGTCATTTATTGGGAATCTGGTCTAAGATTAATATAAAATTTGATTTGGCTCCATATCCCTCTCCTTTAATGTCAATCTTACAGACACCGGATTTTGTTCCGGGACACATCGATCAGTCCTTCCAGATTTGGAAGAGATCTGGGGTCCATACCCTTCGGACGCTATTACCCTCAAATGTGGTTATTTCTTTTCATACTTTAGTATCGAAATACCACCTACCTGCTACATCGCTTTGGCAATATACGCAATTACGCTCTTTTCTACAGAAATTATTAGACTCAGGTTATGTGGATAGATCCAATACATCTTTTGAGGACATGGTCCTCTCTCCGACACTTCACCGTAATACTATTTCTAAATTTTATAGGATCTTTGTTGAGGGGATGCGAATTTCTGTACCATACTTTCTCAAAGAATGGGATGCAGAAATCGCAGGTCTATCATTATCTGCTATATGGCCTAAAGTGGGCAGGATGCTCTGGACATCGTCGAGAGACACGGCAACTAGAGAATGCAATTTTAAGTTGCTATCTCGATGGCATCGGTCTCCTCGACACCTTTCACTTTACGACCCAGCAGTGTGGGACGCTTGCTGGTGATGCGGCCATAGGCCCGCTACTTCTTATCATATGTGGTGGACTTGCCCTCCAGTTTTAGACTTTTGGACTAAAGTATCTGCAGACATTTCTGTGATCCTGGGGATTACAATTCCTTGCTCGCCTGATGCTTTACTCTTCTTCTCCTCACCACCTTTACCGATCACTCTTAAAAAACTGCGTAAAGCCCTTTTCTATGTTTTAGCAAATGCTGCAAAGCGACTCATCCCTCTTCATTGGAAAAATGTAACACCTCCTTCCATCATTCAATGGCATGCTCGAATTCAAATGGTGTACACACTGGAACGAATTCATGCTACTGCGACTAATAGTTTAGGCACTTTCCGTGATCTTTGGCACTTGTGGGAGAAATTCCGCAGGCCCACTCCTCGATCATTACCTATCATTTTTTTTTTTTTTTTCCCCTCCCCTCTCATAATTATACTGCTCCTTTCTCTTTTCACCCCCTTATATCCCTTCTTCTATCTATTTTACTTATCCCTTACCTCTATTTCATTCACTTATTCTTTATCTCCCCTCAACCTTCTTTTGTCAGGTCCATTCTGATATACTTCTTCTGAAGGCTACTGTGTAATTTATTTTTCATATACATGGTCAATATCCGTCCTAATTATCGGTCCTTTTCTCTGAATAATAATCCATTTTATAGTTCTGTTGCACTTTGTCTAGCTCATCACATGCACCTGTTTCTTTCTTTTATAAACTTTTGCTGATTATTCTCAATCTTTTATCCTTGGATTTAACGAATGATGTACACTGTACTCAAAATGCTTACTTTGTTATGAGATGTTTTTCATACAATAAAGTTTGGAAAAAAAAATAAAAAATAAAAAATAAAGTAGCCCTGCAACAATTAAGCAGGTAGCAACTAGCTTTATAATATATATATTACCTCTCAAATGTAGCTGATTATAAAGAAATCCTTTATTTTAGGTGACAGGAAGCCAGGCATCAGTGCAGACATTTTGTCTGCGCACCTGCACTGCAGTCCTGGTCTCCACTGAGAAGCATTGCAGTTACCACAAGGTAACCAGAAAAGACTGACAGCACAGGCGCACAGACTGCACTAACCTGGCTGTCAGTCTCCTAAAATAAAGGATTTCTTTATAATCGAATACATTTCAGAGGTAACATATATATTATAAAGCTAGTCACGACCTGCTTAATTATTGCAGGGCGACTTTATAGTGGATGAAAGTTCTGCTTTAACCTGTCATGTATTGTGTATTTATTCTTCATTCTCATTATGCCTGAAGAAGACCTAAATTGTCCTAAAAGTTTGCATCCTAGAGCCATTCAGTTAGGCAATAAAGGTATCATTTTTACACTACCAGTCTCCTGCTTAATTTGTTTAAAACAACTTAGTTAAGATCAATCTATGTATGTATGTATGTATGTATCCATCTATGTATGTATGTATCTATATATCTGACATGTAAAATATATATAACTAGAAATGCTCACTTCTGAGTAACTTGAGCAAAAAAAACAGTATAATGTCAGGTTCTGGAAATTGTTGAAGCCATTTTGTCTTTTAGTCTAAAATATGAGCTGCTGTTACATTTGCTTTTATTTAAAAGTACAGACTAAATGTCATGTATGTACATATAAAATGAGATACTGGGAGTAAGACAACCAGTAATGACTTCTTAACCGCAGTATCAATCTATTCAATGCGAATGTCACATTGGAAAAGTTTAGTCCTATGTTATAATAATGCTACCACTTATAACTCTAGATTTTATTAGGTATCTATCAATTGGGAAAACAGTAGATATTGTCTGGTGACTGTCTCTGAATGTAAATGTCAAACAATGGTCAGCAGATTAATGAACAGTCGAACAATGATGAGATGAATACTGGAAATGGAATGAGATGAGTGAAAAATGGAAATTTCTGTACCTGTAGCATGTACTATGCCTGCTCTTATCAGTCACTGGCTCTCAGGCATACTTGTATTCTGATTCTCCTGGGATAAGGGTAATAATGGCTACTAGAAAAAGAAAATATAGATTTCCCTGCTGCAGTCAGTATTCATGTACTGACCCCTCCAGTCAATTTAAAAAAATGATAAATGATGAAGAAAAGTGAAATTTCTAAACCAAATAGATAATATATTAGCACTACACTCTAAATAAAAATAGTGCAAAAAGGTTAGCAGTCAAAGGATGTCCGTAAAAAAGATATGTTGTGATAAAAAATATATTTATTATACTGGAAAACAGGATGAAATATGATCTGCAATATCAATCCACCCTTCACGTTGTATACAATACGCTGGAAAGGAAACAATATATAATTGATCCGTCCAAACACAAAGGTAACAACGTGGAGCGTGGCAAACAATATGTTAATGTACCAAAGAAAATGTGGAAATAAAAATACTTCAACACCCAATCAGTTAAGGTGTCTCATGGGGCCCTAATGAAACAACCCAACGACACGGTGTATAAGTTGCAGATAAATCTAAAAATAAATCTCACAAAACCTTCAGTACTACCTTGAAATAATAAAACATTATGGTTATGTATAGCAATTATATAAAAACAGTTGTCATATGAACCTTAACGAGGAGAAAAAATGGACACAATCCAAAGGGAACTCCTAGTTGTGGGATATGGATACAATGAAACTAGAAAAAATGGACATTATTTAAAAAAGATGCAAAGATGTACATCCGTACACCTTTAATTCAAATATTGTTGCTATATGAAAATCCGTCCTTTTTAGATTGTGGGAACTGTCTGACTGCAATTTTTACTTCACTTGGATAATATATATTAGTTGTTTCCAAGACGTGTTTGCAAGTCAGGTTATTTATGACATAGTCCCACTTCTCTTAAATAGTGTCCAGTATTCACAGATTATTTCATAGACAAACTGACTGCAGTAGTTTTTCACTTGGTATAATAGATATTGATTTTCCCAAGACTTACTTGCAAGTCAGACTGGTTGTAACAAAGTCTCATTTCACTTGTATATAGCTCCGTATCGACAGGTAAATATAGATTGAGGTGTACTCACCGTTGCCATCTTTGCTTGGAATAAAACGTCAATTTCAGATCAGCATATCCTTAATTGCGACAACCCGAAGGATGTTCAAATATTTAAGAGAAATGATGTAAAGTCCTCTGAGACCTCAGTTATAAAGACTCTTCCACAGACAACAGGTCCGACAGTCCAAGGGTATGAATTTGGATAATCTCCCACAATAATAAAATATATTTGTATATTAACAGTATAATATAGTATTGAGATGGTCTCCTCGAAAATGTACTGTAATTTAATTTAAAAACATAATAAACTGCTAAATAACTAAGACGCGTTTCGGAAAACTACCGTTTCCTTTCTCAAATCAGTCAAAATGAAATGGGTAGATCAACCTGTCTCCATCTGGGAACATCCAGGGTTCTTTCTTAATATGACAGGGAAGGAAATAGATTCTCAATGTAAAACAGATAAATATAAATTTATTTATAAAATGAATAAATGTGCACAAAACACCGTAGTAACATGTCTCAAACTGTTTTACAGTGTATTCTCACGCTTTATGAAAATGACAACATAGTATATGAAAAAATCTGCTGCATCAAACACATTTAAATAACAGTCATATGAACAGAAACGAATGACATCATAGTTGACAGGCAATTATATCACCACATATATGTTTCACAAAGTGACATCACCCCGATGGATAATAGAAACCTGTTAAGATAAATTGCTTACTACAGTAAATGAATGAAAATTACAATTAAACTGAATCTTTGAGAAAGCTGTGAGAATACACAGTTAAACGTGTTAGATTGAGGCCTATTACCTGTGGTGTTTTATGGTCAGCAGATGATTGAACAGTAGAACAATGATAAAGACATTGACAATACAGATAAAATAAAATAGATTTTATTGAAAATATAATAGTAGGTAAGGACAGTGCACGACACTTCATTCACCCTTCATTAGGCGGGTGTGAGATGGTACCACGTTTGTACCCTAACGCTAGGAAACCCAAAGCCAACAGGAGCGAGACACTCCAGAACGCTGGAGCAGTCAACAGGATCGAGAAACTCCAAAACACTGGAGCACCACCAAGCAGCGACTATACCTCCACCACCTTCACGAGTCCAGGTGTGAGGACAGTGAGTATCACTTCCTCAACCTTTCAATAGGCAGGTGTAAACTTGTAGCGTATACGTACAGGCCCTTCGCAACCTTCACAAGACAGGGTGTGAGGACAGTGCACAGCACTTCCTCAACCTTTCACTAGGCAGGTGTAAATAGTAGCGTATACGTACTAGCCCTCCGCAACCTTCACGAGACCGGGTATGAGGACATTGCACGGCATTTCCTCAACACTTTAGGTTAACAATAGCACGACTGTACCCTACCGCTAGGGTATACTGAGAGGCAAAGGTAAACTGCACCTAGAACGCTAGGTGAGGCAACAAGCCACTCGGACCATAGGCCGCAGAAGGTCAGTGACACGGACTGACCAAACAAGCACTGCTACAGGGGTAGCAAGCGCGGTGGTAACAGTAGGCCCAGTAAGCTGAGGGTAAACGATAGCCGGTGCTGGGTAGCCGAGGCTGGCAACAGAGGAGGAGGTAGTCAGATGAAGCCAGGAGTCAGAGCCGGATCGGGTAGTCAGACGAAGCCAGGGTTCAGAGCCGGATCAGGTAGTCAAATGAGCCAGGAGTCAGAACTGGATCGGGTAGTCAGACAAAGCCAGGAGTCAGAGCCGTATCGGGAAGTCAGATGAAGCCAGGAGTCAGAGCCAGATCGGGTAGTCAGACTAAATCAGCAGTAATACACAGGAATCAGTAAATGGACCAACACAGCACAAGGCTCAGGTACACCATGAAAGGGCACTGGGTGTTGGAAATGCTGAGGCCTTTAAGGCCTAGTAGGTGGGCGGAGACATGACAGCAATTACCAGTGACCTATAAGAACAGCGACTTGCACTGAGAAACAGCCAGGAAGTAGGACGGTCGCTTGTTACAGTAAAGTAACACAGGAGGCAATCATGGGCACCGTGATATGATAAGATGAATGTTGGAAATGGAAGGAGATGGAAATTTATGTACCTGTAGCCTCTACTGTGCCTGCTCTTGTCAGTCACTGGCTCTCAGGCATACTTGTATTATGATCCCCTGTACTGCTGTACTCACTCCATAGAAATATACATAAAAAACAAGAAACATAAAAAGAGACATACTTATTCGATTGAAGAATGTAAACTTAAGCATTTTCTTAATGCACGCCCTGCCTGTTTTGCCTAGTATTAAGTGGAATAATAGCAAGGTGCTTACATGGTAATAATGACTATTGAAAAAGAAATATAGATTTTGCTGCCACAGAATATTTGATAAAGCGTTGAGAATACACTGCAAAACGCATTAGATTACGGCACATTCAGTCTTTAAAAAATATGTTTATCTATTTTACATTGAGAATCTAGCAGCCTTTTTTCATTCTCCATCACATCCAGACTGGCCTTTTCCGAATGGAGACGGGTTAATCAATCCATTTACTGGTTTGTCAGGGGGAATGCCTTCTGAACATCACATTTGTGTGAGTATGTTCAAATGAAAAAGGGTTTATAATGTTGCACTAAAGGGCACTCTCTTATTTCTTAGTTTTGCACTTACTGAATAGATTCTTGATTGTCAGCTCATACATATCACAATAATCTGAATCCATAACAATACACATTTTTTTCTGCCAAAGAACCAATTGTGGCCTGCAATGAGCAGAACAACTGTTTGCTGATAAACCTGAGAGAGGAGCCTTTTGAAAAAGAGATGACCCATGGGAGGATTCAGTTCACTGCACTTTATTCAGTAAGAGTACATAGGCAGGGGCTCTTTGTGGAAGGAGGTCATATTTGTCTTTTTTGGTTCAGTAATCTTATGTTACATATTGCAGTTTCCCACATGATAGATCTTTTGAGCCGTGTATTGCCAGCTCACTTATAGCTCCTCTGATAGATCCCATTGTCAGTTACCATCCTGATCCCTGGTCACTTATTGTCTCCATGTAGCGACCATGTATTAATATATAAGTAGAGTAATTTTATTGTGTCATATTTTCATCCTGTCCTTTTGTATTTATAATATTCTTTATATCTGTCATTATTAGATAGATAATGCTTAGTAGCCGTGGAGGATGTCTCTTTTTTCCTTTTTATTCTACCCAACACACATACATGCACATATCTACAATTGCTTGTATTTGCTGATCCACCTTTCGGGTCTGTGCTTAATTCTTAGCCATTGAAAGAAAGCCCCATCCTTGACCTTTAACATAATGTGTTCATTCTCCATATAGAAACATTCTACAGACTACAGCAGACTAAAAAAAAGATTATAACTAGATTTACCTAACTGCTGTATGAAAGATACATGACTAAACAAGTCCTTCTATAAACATCAAGGGCTACTAATTCAAATGATATATTGTAGGTCCCCTTTATGGCTAAATGTCAGAGTTCTATACATTTGTCTGTTGTAATACAGTATTATTATATCAGTAAGATATTAGTAGACATTTGAACAATGGATAAACAAGATAGACATTGGACATTGAATATGTCCCAATCTCTGGGAGCAGTTATCAGTTGCATTGTCAGGATGTATTTTTGGTTGTCCTGATAATCTCATAGGGGAGCACAGGGAATGTGTTCATATCTTCATTGTTAACATATATTATAATTTGCTACTGTTTGTCAGAAGCCGTCATGAGCAGTAGTTTTCATTCTTCTGGTATTGTTATATTAAAACGTACCTCATATTATCTACTCTGTGAAGCATTTTTGTTGAATAGAATATAGCAATCACTGGTTTAGCTACAGGTGGGCCTGAGTAACAGTGGCTAGACAGGTGGGCCTGAGTAACAGTGGCTGGACATTGCTGACTGTAACAGTGAGTAACAGTGGCTGGACACGTGGGCCTGAGTAACAGTGGCTGGACACTGCTGACTGTAACATTGTATTTAATGAACTAGTTTTAAAACCTGTGTACACGGGTCAACACTGCGCTGTGGCTGATACAGAGGGGGGTGCTCCGAATTCACTCCGAATTCAGACTGGAGTCCTCTCTGCGCACCTTCCTGGAACCGATTGGTTCCAGGAAGGTGTGCAGAGAGGACCACGATCTGAATTCAGAGCGCCCCGCTCCGTATCAGCCGCGGCATTTTCCGGCAGTCAGTACTGTGTATGACTGCAGCGCTGTCAGTGTTGTCCTGCGTACACGGGCTTTAAAACTAGTTCATTAAATAAAATGTTAGTCAGCAGTGTCCAGCCACTGTCACCCAGGCCCACCTGTAGCTAAGCTAGTGATAGCTACATTCTATTCAGCAAAAATGCTTTACAGAGTAGATAACATGAGTTACTTTTTTAATATAACAGTACCAGAAGAATGAAAACTAGTAATTCACAAATACAACTTTGTACTAAATCCATTGATGTAACTCTTTTGTTTGCAATTTCAGATCCAGGATTATTAACAATCCAAATGCAGATGATAATATGACAAGCATCAGACCAGTAATCCTATGGATCATGCACTAAAGTTATGCAAAATTTAATGAACTGCATCATCTGTCATGATGTCTGAAATGAACTGGACAGCAAATATCACTCTGGAAAACTCTGTCTCATACATAGATGATAATGCTTCACAACCAAGAGAAACTATGCTGTCTAGAACAGGACACACAGTGGTTGCCATATTCCTTGGATTTATACTTGTATTTGGTTTTCTGAATAATTTTGTGGTGTTAATACTCTTCTGCAAATTTAAAACCCTGAGAACTCCAGTCAACATGATGTTGTTAAACATCAGCATCAGTGATATGCTGGTCTGTATTTCAGGAACAACTCTGAGTTTTACATCCAGTATACAAGGCCAGTGGATTGGTGGGGATCATGGCTGTCAGTGGTATGGCTTCATCAATTCCTGCTTTGGTAAGATGCTTTCTAATTTTCATATAATTCCATAAATATATATTGCCAAATGTTGGTTTAAAAAGGCATCGTCTTGGTAAGTATTATGACTCAAAGCAAAAGGTTTTATCAAGACTTTGAACCAAATCCTTAACCCCTTAACGACCCTTGATGGTCATAGCACGTCATGGGTTGTTATACCCTTAACGACCTATGACATGCTATGATCGTCATGGAATTCCGGGCTCCCCCCGCAGCTGCATGCCATTCGGGGAGTCTGGAATCCGAATCGCCAAAAAAAAAAAATGCTCAGTGGTCCTTTAGTGACTGCAACGTGCCTGCGCGGCCAGTCGTTAAGGTGTTAACCTAGCTATGAATAAATAAAATAACCACTTTTGTACCAGTAGAAACCCATGGTTTAAGTGGATATAATTGCAGGTGTATATGTATATATTTTAATGAATGCATTGAATTAATGTGTTTGTTCTTTAGCTGTTATGTTAAATGTGTTTTGATATTCATGTGATGAAGGCTCTGAAATATATTTACAGGTAAGACAACAGAAATGCAGAATGATGTGAAGTCTGTTATGGTGTTATCAAAATGAAATGGGATTCTTTTACTATCTCCAGATGGAGGCTGTGCTTAGAGACCATATTGTTTTCCCTTGAATCTCTAGCACATAAGGGGTTAGTAGAATTTCATATTTAAATGGGTGGACTGAACATGTATAATCTAACATCATTTTATTCCCTTTGTTATTGTTCAGAATCTCGTTATTAAAGGGATAGTAATGTTTCACTAAAACAGCAACTCCAATTAATCTTCATAGTATTTGAGCCATAGAAAGTGTTATTTCAATACTGTCAGAATTGTAATTCAAGAGTAATTGAATGATAAAATATCCCCCTCCAGCCCCTTTTACCTAGTGTAACATTGCTCACCTTAGATGTGGAATCTGGTCCACAGACCAGACAGCTCACAGCAAGGGACAATCTTCTTACTGAGAGAACAATGAAAGCCCTGCCCCCATTTACAGGTTTTTCAGGGTATTCCCTTATGTTAACTGAAGATTGTCCCTCTCTGCAATCCACCTGGACACCACCCTGCTGTTCTGAGGTGAGCAGTGTTACATCAGTAAAATGGGTGGGCGGGGGATACTTTAATCAATTACTCTTTAACTACAACTCTGACAATGCTGAAATAACACTCCCCATGGCCCAAATATTCTGAAGATTAATTGGAGCTGTTTTTATTATGAAACATTACAAAATGAAAAAATACACAAAAAAAAGTTAAACTTACAGAATACACTATTCATGTATTTGTATGGTTTATATCTAATTATATAATTGTTTCACACCACAAATTATTATCTTGAATTTGTTCATAGGATTTGCTCATACTAGATATACTATAATTTGAGTGTTTTGCTACACTTTCCCTTTCTCATTTTGTTTTTGTTTTTTTCACTTGCATCACTCAGGGAGATTTTGGATGACTGGATAGTAGCACATCTAAGCAGAAGAACAGAGAGACTTAAAACTGGATTTGTCAAATACAAGAGTGGGATTTATGATTGACATTTCTTAAGAACACTCTAAACAAAATTTAATTCAATATTTAATTAATAAACAGATATAGGATCTCTTTCCATCCAATGAAGTAAAGTAAAGGTTCTAGAGTGCTACGACAGTTTTTACTATTTGTTAGTGTGACTGAAACTATATGACAAATAGCGTCAGTACAATATCCTTGACTTGTTTTTTTTTAGACCATTATATACATGCAACAACAGTATAAATGTTTGAAATGTTTCAGCTTACTTTGTAAAAAATCAAATTTTTTGCTGAAATTTGTTATTGTAAAAGATATAAATAACTCACTCCTCTACATTAGCTCATATTAAAGCACACGTTATGCTTCAATACTATTCTGCTGTGACAGGCAACAGTGCTAAGTTTAATCTTTATTCTCTCTTCTTCTGGTTTACCAGCTTCCTGGAGATGGGGAAGCTTAATTTCCTTACTTCCAACATAATCTCTGACAAAAGGGAGGATTCAGCCCCTCTAACCTCATTAGTATCAGTTCAGAAGTTGGCCCCATTCCCATTATGTCAAGCTCCTTGCTCGGTACAGGAGAAATAAGCCATTTTAACGTATTTTGGAAGTAGTGTGTAGGGATGGGCTAAAGTTGTTGCCGTGTTCCCACAAGAAATTTCACCTAGCCTTTTTGTGAATGATAGAAAGAGATCAAGATCAAATTGGCTTTCAAGTGTGGGCAGCTACAAATGTGGCAGCTCACGATGTGGATGCTGTAAATGGATGGATATATCACAAATATTTAAATCTAGTGTTACTAATCAGACGTATAGGATGAAAAGCTATATCAACTGTGCAACGAAGGGAGTAGTATATTTGATAACATGTCAAAAGTGTAAAATCCAATATGTGGGAAAAACTATAAGGAGTTTGAGAACGAGGGTAACTGACTGAGGGATATTCGTGAGAACACCTATGGATCCACAGTAGCATCACATTTTGGGGGAGTAAACTGTACAATTGAGAATTTTCTAGTACAAGGAAGAGAATGAGTCTTTCGGGGAGTTACAGGTGGAAGTTAGGATGCAAAATTAATAAAAAGAGGTTTTTTGGATCTTTACTTTAAAGACTCGTCAGCCCCAGGGTTTAAATAAAATATATTATGTGGCTTGTTATGTGTGATATGTATCCTTTGAGGTGATGGTTATTTTAATTTCTCTTATTTAAAGGAGAGTTGGATTTTTAAAAAAAACTAAAAAAACTAAATATAAAAAATAAAATTGAGATTAAAGTTGAATAGCTCTATCACCTCGGAAGGATCTGAATAAGTATTGCACTAAACATGCGTTACACTCTATTTTACAATTCCCATGTTGTAATGTCTTTTGCTTTAGATATATGCATAGGGACATATAGTTTCTCCTTTTCAAATGTTTTTAATGGATATATCTTTCGCCTGTGGTTTAGACATTGTTGATCAATTCGGGTAAATGATTTTATTTGAATTTGATCTGTTGTCTTTAAGTTCGGGTGATTGACGATTCATTTTTTGAAAGATTCTTTGAAAGGTAGAATTGTCTCTATTGTACATTCTCTTAAAAAGGTATTGAGAGCAAGTTAATGTAAATAATCTAGTAAGGAGTCTAGATATTGTAGCTTCAGAAGATAAGTTGTTTTGTATCCAGTTTTTAGTAATGATATAGAGATATTTTGTATCTGTGTATCGTATACATTGATTGATTAGAAAGCAGGATTATAGATATTGGTCCCTCTATACATATACTCTTTGTACGTTGAAAAATAAAAGAATTTCCTTTAACAGGAGAAGACATGTAGATGAGACGTTTTGAATGGAGATTGAATTTCATTTAACCTCTTCCTTAATCTAATCTGATTTGATTGTGTCGATTTTATTCGATTTTGATATATCTTATTCAAATTGTATGTTCTTTGCCGAGTTTAAGGTTAGCTAACGTTATTGGTTTTTAATTTTGTTGTAATGTTGAAAGAAAGTTTTATATGTAATGATTATCAATGATTAACACGAATGCCGAGTTTGGGGATGTGGCATACTAAGAACGGCAACTTTGAAACGATAATAAGAAAGATGATTTTTTTGTATAAACATATATTTAAACATACATAATATAATATGTGGTATATTTAAACATCCTATATAATAATTCGCCTAGTTGTGTGTAATGCCCGACATGCGCAGTAGACACTGCTGCGCGTGCGGCAGTCATACGCAGTAGAGACTGCCCGCGCCGCGGCTGATACAGAGCTGGGCGCTCCGAAGGAGCGTCCAGCTCTGTATCAGCCGAGGAGCGGGCAGTCTCCACTGCGTGTGACTGCCCCGCGACCGGCTGCCAGAGGCTCTGTATCAGCTGAGGCGCGGGAGACCCGCGACCGGCTGCCAGAGGCACTGTGGCCCGTGTAACGGGCAGTTCAACTAGTGAGTGATAATTCATTATTGAACCCGAATGTGTGTGCCGTTAAGTGTGTGCCGTCAATATAGTGTATTCGATTTTTGATACTATGAGGCTTCCATACCTAAGCTAATTGCTTCTTGTTGCCGTGATTGGTTGCCAACATTTTAAATATACGGCTTTCAGTGTGATTAAGTGATCATGATTAAGCGTTCTTCCATGCGAAACACGTTGATTGTAACGGTCTAAGAGACGTCTGCAGTGTGGTGCCCGCCTCTATCTTACATACGCTTGTCTGAGAAATATGAGGTATGGACTGTATGTTTTTGTATTATAATAAATGATTTTACTGTTCACTTAGTCGTATCCTCGATGTGAGAACTTGGTGCACCATATTTTTGTGTATGCTGTTATTAAAAGGTGTTTGGAAGAACCTTTTTGGGAGCACAAGTGATGGTGGATGACAAGTGATTTTAAAGGGGATGAGGATTTTCATCTGAGCTCATGGAAGAAAGTTTGTTCTAAGCCAATTACATGCTTATGGTTCTGAGTGGAGCAGCTTGTTTTTGTTTCTTGATGGTCTTGGTGCTTCCTTACTAATGAGCCCTGTTGGCTCTAGTTCAGTGTGCTGTGTAACAGTTCCTGGGGTGTTTTACCCCTGTTTTGTGTCCGTTGACACTTCAGTTTTGTTGTGCTATCTCTAACCTTTTGGTCCATAGATTCACTGGTGACTTTGGGGGCCTTGTGCCTGGTCCTTGCCTTCTTCCCGCCTCCGGGGAACTCAATGGTTGGATATCCCAGAGTTACCAGTAACCTGTATTGGACAACAGTGAAAAGGATTTTAGTCTTACCTGTTAAATCCTTTTCTATTAGTCCATACAGGTTACTGGTCTCCCACCCTGTCAAGAGACCATGCTTGGCTCTCCTGTGGCAGACTGTGGGGGTCCTTCGGGGTCGTGCTCACAGGAGTCTTTTTCCCTTCTACTATCTAGTCATAGTTAATGTCTCAAATCTTTCTGCAGCTGATTGGCTAGCTGCAGCCAAGGAGGGAAGGGAGGCTCCACCCCCTGCATACATTTAGAGAAATGTTCCTGCCTACAAGGGGCGGATCACCTCCCAGAGTTACCAGTAACCTGTATGGACTAAGAGAAATCCTCTTTTAGTGTTCTTACCTGTTAAATCCTTTTTTTATTAGTCCATATGTAACACAGGTCTCCTACCCAGCGAAAGGTACCTCTGTTGGTCTCGCCTGTCTGGACATGGGAGTCCTTGTTTAGAGTCTTTATTCTAAGAGGAGCTACCTTCTATTTCTCTTCCTTGCCTTGTCGATGTGATTTTGATCACATCCTAACTGGAGATGTGGGGGGGGGATGGTTGAGATGGAGGAGTGGCTTGGAGTCTCCACCCACAAGACTTTGTCTTTTTGATATGTGTCCTGCCCTCCAAAGAGAGACAGCCCCATGTACCTGTGTTCCATATGGATTCTAGAGAACAGGATTTAACAGGTAAGAACACTAAAATCTGATTTTATAGCAGTGATGTTGCTATTGCTATCTATGCACAAGTTTGGTGATAAAAGTAGTTATCCAGCCGTAACAATACCATCATAAATTGGACAGGCCTTACTCAACAGAAAATATACTATAGCATACATCATTTTTCACAATAAGTAATGATTTCCCTTTAATATATCTGATATCGTAAAATCTGCATTCTGCTAGATTGGGGAAAGTAATTTTCCTTGTACTTCTCACTTGATGTATATTGGACATGGCATTGTGTTGTTTCCTGACCCGTAGAGTGAATTTCAAATGTAAATTGTTTCCCTCAAAGCCTTTTGAAATATCATGAATCAGTAGCTAGAGATGACCATTAAAGTGGATAGTTAATACCAATTTTCCAGTTCTGAGAGATATCTTGATAATTGTCCTCTTTTGTAAGAGTGACTATATGCTCAAAACAAAAATCATAGGTCAAGAGAAAGGAAAGGAAAAATGTGCATCAGGAGGTGATGGTGGTGGGGGTCCAGCCGAAAAGCACATACAAATTCTGGTGCAGGGATTTTTAATCATAGATAGCATTTATTGGCTCTTGATGAAATTTAATTTCTGAAGATGAAATTTAATTCTTGAAGAAACATCTTTCATTTGCACCTATAAACAAGAACTTGGACTTCTTGGTGGATATATATATATATATATATATATATATATATATATATATATATATATATATATATATATACATATATTACAGTAGGCTCTATGATTGTTTAAAAAAAATCCAAGGCATCTATTGCTGTGAATCCTGACCTGATCCAACTAGTTAGCACTTAAGAGCCCCAAGTTCACCAACAAGTGATCTGACCAAGGTCTCTTCAGTTGGTTTATGCACTTACGGTATTGCGTTTGGCTTGTTTTTATTTTTTATTTATTTTTGCAGTTGGTTAGTATGGTATCATTTTGCTACCAATTTCAGAGATCAAAGCGTATAAATGCAGGGTTCTAATCTGTTCATTTGTGTACAAAATCGACTGAAATGCAGACCTGACATTTATAATAAATTTGATGTATGTTGATTACAAAACCTGGCACTAAAACACTATTTTGTATTTTTTTTTTTTTTGGAAAATTTAATGTAATGGTTTTGTAACGTGTATAACTGTGTCTATATATCCACTGCTAAACAATGAAACTGCAACACCCGGAAGAAAGAAATGTACAAGTATGCAAATCTATCAACATAATGGGTAGATATGATACACTATATTCAAATCATTACAGTTCCATGTGCATAAGTCATATGGTTATCAGGTTAGATGGTTATAAATGTTGTTGGTTGGGAAGACTAGCTTATTTGTGATGAAGTCATTTACTATTGTTTTTCTGGCTGTGTGATTACAATGCTGTGGTATGGGTTGGCCCGTGATGTTAGAACATTGTTGGTCCAGTTGGTTTCACATCACTCAGTGGCCAGAGACTGGCTACCAACACACAGACCCATGGTTTATGAGGATAATGGGAGAAAGAGAATAGCAGACAACATATATATAATGGTGTCCTCCAGAACTCTGTTGGTACAGCTATGTCAAAATTATTCAACATTGCTTGCCTGAAATCAGGCTCCAGAATATAGGACCCACTGATGAGAATGGTGCCCAGCGCAATGTCTTTGATGGCAGGAATGGAACCCTGTACTCTTCACCGATGAGTCCCAGTTCTGCATAGATATGACAATTTTTGGATAATAATCTGCAGAATTGTAAATCGGTGATATATGGAAGACTACAATGTTCAACACCAGTATGATCCATCACCCAGCATAATGGTTTGAGGTGGCATCATGCATGGCAGATCCACAAACCTAGAACACATTCCTTACATTCTCATAGCCTGCTGGTAAGTAGCACTGGCAATAGACTATTTCCCCAGAACATTCCTTACACTCTACTGCAGCAGGTCAATGCCAACTCGCACATTACAATTGTTATCAAGGACAACTTATTTCGCCTTGCAAGTTCCTGGACACTACACCCATTCCACCCTGAAGAAGTTGTGTGCCTAAGCTGTTTTTGCAATAATCCACAATAAATGATTTACCACCTCATTAAATTTATGCCTCATCTAGCTGTTTTGGGTTGTTTTTTTTTGTGTCCTTATGTGCATATTCTCATTACTGAATAAAATGTTTTGTTGTGGAAATATTTGTCTCAGCGTTAATTACTTGCTTACTTTTTATTACTTGTTTCTCATGTCATCCCTGATAAATATATAGATTGTAAGGGAATCTGATATCAAGTGTCAATTGCTTTATTATCTGTTTTGTTTAATACATCCCTGGAAAGTATATCAATGCACCCAGGGTCAAGCAGTTTTATACCTGAATGGTAAGTATATTACTCAAATAAATGAGCAAATATTAAGGGGGCATCCTTTAAAGGGATAGTAATACTTAAATATTACTAATCCCCATATTGTAGGCATGTTAAAAAGAACTTAATTGTCCACAGTGTCATCTCTCAAACCTTTATGGTTTGTGAGATAACTGTACGCAAAATTCCCCCCTCCATCCCCCTTCCCTGAAATAAGCGTTGTAGCTGACTGCAGGGGAGCCTGTTGTATGACAGGCTAGCGGCTCTGCAGCAGAGCCGAGATCGCGTTAATAAAAAATAATTATTTCACTGAAATGTTCTTCTACGTGTGCTTGGTTTGCAAGCACACGTAGAAGACCGTTTCAGTGAAATAATTATTCTTTACTAACGCGATCTCGGCTCTGCTGCAGAGCTGCCTGATGCAAATAAGACCAGATATCCCTGCAGTCAGTACAACACTGACTTCAGGGAAGGGGGAGGTTTGAGAGATGACACTGGAGACAATTAAATTCTTTTAACATGACTACAATATGCGGATTAGTAATATTTAAGTATTACTATCTCTTTAAGACAAGAGGAAAGGTGCCTTTCAATTAAAAAAGACAAGGACTTTTCAACACTATGGCCTCTATTCAATTGCACCATTAGTCAAAAAACAGTTGACATTTTTTATGCACAGTAAGCCATTCAATTACCTGTGTTATGAGAAAATACCGGTAGAAAAAAATGTTGGGCACTAAGGTTAACGCCCACTGGAACCCATTAAAATGAGTTGTCGCAACAGACGCAGAGTTCCAGGCAGCAGAAAACAAAAACCCCTGAACAGAGCTGCAGTTAGTAAAGTAACAAACAGCCCATGGGGAAGCAGAAGGGTAGCAGAGGGCAGATCCCGAGAAGATATCTAAGAATTTAAACACAAATGAAAATGCAGTAATACAGGTTTTTAACTTAAATGAAGTACAGGCATGAAACAAATATCTTAACAATAGAAGCTCAACGAAAAAAATACACTATTTCTACAATACAGAAATACTACACTAAGAAGTTAGTATATGCATGAATAAATAAACAATATAAGCACAAAATGAAAGTACACAACAAAAAAGAGCAGCAAAGAAAGAGGAGGGGCTTGTGCAGACTGGGTCTTATATAGACTTACTTTCTGTTTTCTGTTTATGTAGATCTGTGCTGCTATGGATTTTCAGTAAAGGAAGTAAAAGAAAAATATGAAGCCTTCTGTCAGGTAGGAATTCTTAATGTTAGGCAGTAACATGCATTAAGGGACCCACGTTAACACCTGAAAATCTGCACCCACTTTTTTTTGGGTGCAGAGTCCCCTAATGCATGTTTCAACCTACAGAAGCAGGAACTGAAGGGGGAAAAAAACCTGTAAAAAAGCAGTGGATGCCTTGATATGGGGCCCTAAGCCCCATATCAATACATCCAAAGTACTCAAAAATGTGTGAAATGTTAGTAGAACCCTATAACCCTATGAGTGCCAATGGAGTATGCAATGCATTGCACAGCGTTGAATACCCTTCTGGCACTCACAAAGTTAACATCATCAAATGAAAATAAACACTTACCTGTAATCCTGATGTCCAGCGGGGTATTCAGCACCCTGATCAGCTACTGTCAATCTTCTTTATTCTCCTATTTTACATCTTCTTATTTCTCCTTATCTTTGTCTTCTCTTCTTCTTCTGTGTCACAAAGATGTCACTGCAAAGAATAAAAAAAGAATCAAAAATAAATATGTTCTAAAAAAGTGTGAATAAAAGATATGTCTGGCTAAACCCTTTGAGGGTTAAATAGTTGCTGGCAGTCAAAATCAAAAATAGATGCTTTTAGTCCAAATAAATAATATATTCTGGAATTCAAAATAGATAATATAGATACTGGTAGTTCAAATAGATCATATATTATGGCGGGTGACAGAGATGGTGGCAGCAGGAATACAGGCACTCCCCCACCCCCCAAGTTACCCCTCAGGTTATTGCTTGAGCCTTTCTGTGGAAAATTTGAACAGATACTGGCTTTGCACCTCCCAGTCAGCTCCTAGCGGGTTTCATCACCCCTCCCCACTAGGAGCTGATTGGCTGGGAGGTGCGTAAGCAATTATTTTGAACAGAGACTGACCATATGAAATCCAGTGTCTGTTCAAATTTTCCACAGAAAGGCTTGAGCAACAGCTCAAGAGGTATTTTGGGAGGGGGGAATTTTTTGCCTGCATTCCTGCCACCACAGCTGGTGACAGCAGCAGTGGCAGCAGTGTACTTTAACCATTTGACTGCCAGAATATATTATCTATCTGGACATCCAGCATCTATTCTCTTTTTTGACTGCCAGAATAATTTAGACTAGAAGCATCAAGCATCTATTTTCGATTTAGACTACCAGCAACAATTTAACCCTTTGAGTTCCAGAGCAGTACGCAACACATTACTCTGCAATGCGTTGCTCACCCTTCCAGCCCTCAAAGGGTTTAATCCAGCATATCTTTGATTCATACTTTTTGGGAGCATGTTTAATTTTGATTATTTTTTATTCGTTGCAGTGACATCTTTGGGACACAGAAGAAGAAGAGAAGGCAGAAGATAAGAAAATGAGGAGAACGAAGAAAAGGAAGATAGATGACAGAATAAGACGGACAGTGAATGACAGGTAAGTGTTATACAGCTCTGGGTTCTGGGTGTTAGGATAGTGTTAAGGCTAGTATTGTTGCACTTTACTGTTAAGGGTAGTGTAGGTTAGTGTTTGGGAGTGTGACTATGTGTTCGAGCTCACGCTTGGTGCTTAACAGTGTGTCAAGCACAGAGCATTAGCCGATTTTCTTTGGTGTTCCCATTTCTCACACTATTTAGTGTGAGTTTTGGGAACTTAAAACACAATGAATTTTTGGCCAAATGTTCATTGTGGTTTCTGTTGGTAGGACAATTGAATACCTCCGGTGACACTGTGTGTACCTGTCATTACCTGTTGTTAGGTGTTTTAGCATCCACAATTGAATCGAGGTTTTAAGAGAGATAAGGATGTAAAATTCCTTGCATCAAGAGGCTGTGTTGACAGATAGTGTAGTTACTTTTAAAAATTAATTGGACACCTTTTTAACTTAGACTAATATATAATTATGATGGTTGGATTCACTGCAGATAGGATGTTGTCCAGGGATATATGCTGTCTTTCGGAGTCAGGAAGGAAGTTTACTTACCCACTTGAGGGTTATCTGTGTATTTCATTTATTAATATGCTGTTTCAAAGCACCATACTAATTTATTCAAATGCTTCTTTTCCTAGTGAGAGAGAAGGGATTATTGGAATCCTTGCTTAAGTATATTAATAATATATTTTTTGTGGACCCCATATTCATTGAAGTTTTAAAAGTTAATGAATGGACCACATATTTTTAATATTCTCCATCCTAATCTCATCAGGATGAAGGAATGGGGGATAATGTTATTCCCCCCATAACTTTGATTGGTCATTTTGTCCCTAACTATATTTTTTTACTTCAGTTTTTAATGGGACCTCAATATTAGACATGTCAAGAAGACAATCCTTACTGTTAAAAAAAATTGGTGCACTTTTATCTTCTAAAGCAAATGATGTGCCATTCATCTGAAGGTCATTATTTGTTTAAGAGCTAGAGGTCCTAGTAGACAAGACAGGGACTGAAAAGAAACATCTTCCCCAGAGTAAAAGATTTATTTTGCATATTTTTTTATCTCTACAAGAAGTACAAGAAAAATTACAAGACCAGGGACGAGATGCACTAAAAGACGAAGAGAGCTCAAAATGTCTTGTCAAAGTAGTGTCGAAGGCATATCGACAGTATGCACTAAAGTGTCTTCGACAACACATCCCCATCAATCCGACAGAAATTTGCCCACATTTACATCAATCTGACATGTCTTTGACAGGTTTATGAATTATCACATCAACAATGGCTTACTGCTATATGCAAATGCATGATAATGGGCCATTATCGTTTTCATGGCAGTGTTTTTATATGTTAATGTAGCACTTCACCACGTGCACTAAATTCCGACAGCTGCCTCTGATGTCGGAGTTCAGTCTCAACTTTGCCTACCTGAGGCTTGGAAAGCTGGGATCTTCCTGTACTTTTCCTATGCGGTAACAGCCATCAATCAATCAGAAGCATGGAGGGTTGTAAACTGCTGTCGATGTGGAAGGGATGCTCTCCCTCACACATCACCAGCAGTAGACAACCCTGAAGTCTGATAGCATTCTCTCTGCTTCCCCACTTGCTCAGCAGGGGAGTAAAGTGGATCCTTTCAGCACCACGAACAGCATCACTCCCTTAACCCTTTGAGTGTCATAGAGATGTGCATTGCACACCCCTGTGGCACTCAAAGGGTTAAATAAAAGTACACCAAGCAGTACATAATCATCTCCTCAGCTCTGTATCATATTGTGCACTCCCAAGGGAACAAGGCTGAGGTTAGGCAGTATCCATGGGGATTTGTGGCTACCAGCTGCCTGCCAGCCTTGTTCCATTGCCAACTGGAAGCCATAGAATCCCATGTACACTGTATGACCCTCCCATCCACAGCCTTGTTCCCTTGCCTACTGGTAGCCACAAATGCAATGGGCACTGCCTAGGCAAGAGAGCAAGGCTGGGGGTGTCAGTCTTTCTATGTGTGGCTAACACACAACGGTGATGTTCCCCCATGCTGCCCTACAATATAGAAATCCAACATGATAGGTGATCAATACCAGTGGGACATCAGGATGCCCCCTGTGAGGTCTGATTTCATTTCAAAATAAAACAGACATATTTTTAAAAATATATACACATGTTATGGGGCAGCATATGTCGGATATGTTGGATATTAACCCTTTGAGTGCCAGAGGGGTACACAATGCATTGCTTTCTCTGGCACTCAAGGGATTAACTGTGTGGGGACAGCATATGTCAAATTTATGGGCACCAAATTTTACTGGGGGGAGCAGCCTGACAGATTTCTATATTGTGTGGCAGCAGGATAGATTTTACTTGGGGGGGGGGGCAGCATGAAAGATTTCTATATTGCGGGGCATTGTGTTGGATTTTACTGGGGGGGGCAGAGTGTCGGATTTCTATATTGTGGGGCAGCATGGGGAACATCATCAATGTGTGTTAGCCCCACATACACTACCTGACACCCTCAGCCTTGTTCTCTTGTCCAGACAGTCCCCATGGGGATTTATATAGTAATTTAGGTTGAAAAAAGACATGCGTCCATCTAGTTCAACCCTTTTCCTATTCCTGTTTACCATTTGTCGCTACCAGTAGGCAAGGGAACTAAGCTGGGGGTCAGACAGTGTACATGGGGTTCTATGGCTACCACTAGGCAAGAGAACAAGGCTGGGAGACAGCTGGTAGCCTCAGATCCCCATGGGCACTGCCTGACCCCCAGCCTTGTTCCCTTCGGATTGCACAACATGTATGAAATATGATACAGAGCTAATAGGATATTTTACAACTAGAAAACAATTCTGAGCTACATTATGAAAAAGAGACATTGCTGGAGGCCACAGTTCAGCTGGGCTACATGTTTGGCATGTCTGAACTGTACAGAGTAAGTAGTGAAACACGTGAAACAAAAGCTATATATAAATGGCATTGCTGGACATTTGAAAACGTAGATACTAATGTCAGGAAAAGGTGGGCTGGAGGTTAAGCCAAAATTGTCCCAAGATTAGATGTGTAGATAAAAGAGTTGGTTGAAGGGAAATTGAGAGTGTTAGCTAGAAGGGATAAAGGAAGATAAGGAAGCCAAGGCTGGAAGAAGTTATATAGTTTGGAGACAGGCATCTGTAAAGATAAGGATGTGGAATTATTTGACTCAGGAGGCTGTGTTGACAGATCCTGTAGATACAGGCGAAACCTTTTTTAGCTCAGAACAATATAAAGAATTATATAATTTAGTTACAATGCAGATGTTGATCCAGTGAGATATCAGATTGCCTTTAAGAGTTGGGATGGATTTTATTTTTTTGCCTTTCTCTGGATTAATAAAAACATGGGTAATATGGCAAAGGTTGAACTTGATGGATGCATTTCTCTTTTCATAAACCTTGTCTCTATATTACTATAATTCTCTTATTCTTAAAAAAAACATATCTCATAAAATTTTAAGTGTCTTGCAAAGTGAAAATCTAGAGAAAAAATAAAAATCACACTGAGAATTTGACCTACATTATTTTATTACATAACTTCTGCTTTGTTGGCAATATATTCACAATGGTGAAACAAGGACTTTACATTTCAAGTAGAAATGATTTATAGGACTGCTGACATGTATTCGCAAAGATTCTGGGAAAGCTTTTCCCACAGGGCAACTAGATTAGGAGTTAATAAATTATTTAAATAACAGGTTTATCATTAATTAATTCCATCTTAGTTAAAAAATGTTCAGATACTGTGAGAAGTGAGCTATTTATTCCAAGGCCTGATCAGGTGACCAGGGGACCCCCTTGAGATTAGAGGAAAGGAGGTTTAAACTTCAGCAGAGGAAGGGTTTTTTTACGGTAAGGTCTGTTAAATTGTGGAATTCATTGCCCAGGGAGGTGGTTATGGCAGATACAATGGATACATTTAAGAGAAGATTGGATACATTTCTTTCAAAAGGGAACATACAGGGGTTATACTGTTTATCAGTATGCTGATCAGGAAGGTCTGATAAAGACTAATTTAATTTATAGCAGGAAAACTATACAATTCTCAGTTACTGGGGTATGAGGAGAAGGTTGAACTTGATGGACATGTGTCTTTATTCAACCTAATTTACTATATTACTATGTTTTCTACTACTATGTTACTAAGTCAGTTCTGTGTATAATTTTAAAGTGGCAAACTGTACAAATTATGACATAGAAAAATCTCTCTACACCATCTGCCAAATTACTGCTTAACACAATTGCCATAATTTGCTCAACATACATAAAATTGTCTCTATATTAATACAAGCCTCTGTGCACAACCCAAGAAAATTACTGGAAAAGTGATAAAATGAAAAAAAGGCCAGGGGAAAGGAGAAAAAAGGGGGTTAACTAAAAAAATAAAACAGGAGAAAGAAACTGAATAATGAAAAATAAAAGATCTAATCTAAAATGATTGATTTAATCAACAACCAGTAGATAGCAAGTGTAAAGCCTACCTTATATACACAGTCCAGAGTTCACTGAATGATATGCTGATATCATGAAATAAGATTAAAATATGAAATGAGATGATGATGAAGTGACCAGATGAAAATAGAAATTAATTGCGAAGCAGTTATACAATGACATGTAATATATGTAAAAGTCCTCAAACCCCTCGTGCTGCTAGGGAGGATTGTCCTTGTGTACCAAAAAGGAACTTCATGCAGTAACCAGCTCCCATGGGAGGGAAGCAAAACAGAAGAAAGAAGTATCAAAGCATTTATGGTAACATGCTAAAACAAATATAAATCCCTCACATGATGCCAACTGGGCACAAAGCATCTCAAGGTCCTAAGTCCCCTAAATAATCTTGAACAATGTCCTCCTTCTCTTGAAAGTACCTGGGGAAGATGCACTAAGGTATGATATGACCCCAGGCCAGCCCATCCAGCCCCTTTGTTTATATGGAGGGGGTAATTGTAGGGGGGAGCAAGGGCCCCCCTTGCCCCCACCTCTGGAAGTGATAAAGCGTTGATGGCTTCTCCAGTTTCTATGTTATTCTAGTGAGCCAATGATCTAAGATTTCTATAGCTTTGGTGATCCTAGTGCTTAGGTTCTATATAATAGCATAGGAAATGGAGAAATGATATGGCTTGAGAAGTCATCTCTAGTTTATCACCTCTTTATCACAACTTAGTGCATAACCTCCCACCGGGGGTGACATGCAGGAAATAAAACTCCAAATACATCAATTCCATATGACAACAAATTATAGAACTTGATTTTTTAAAAATAAAACATCAGTTTGAGTTAGACATCATACTCATAGATATCTAATCAGAATACTACTAAATGAAAACACTAGTTCAAAATAGTATGTATGTAACTTAACAAATAAAATAGACATAGAATTAGATACAAAGGAGTCAACCAATATCATTCCAAAAAATCTGAAAAGTTCTAAATCTGAATTAAGACCCTATCTATTAAATCCTTTCCTATATTTCTAACATGTTCTGATAGTCTTTCATTTGATTTATGATTTGTCCTTCCTAAATGGATGGGATTTGAATGCAAATACTGGAAGTGTGTAGGTCTTGGCGATTTGGATTACAGACCTCTGATAGGCTTATTCCCCAAGAAGGGCTTTTGTGAGTGCATTTCTTACGGTTTTTTAAATTCTTATTATGCATTAATATACTGGACTTTTTTTTGTTTACTTTCTGTTTCTTATTCTAGTTTTCTTTGTCCTGGACACTAGTGTGGAATGTATCCTAGAATAGAAGTGAAGGTTCAATACATTTATGCTACATTGTATATGAATGTTTTACTCATTATTATTTTTCATATATATATATATATATATATATATATATATATATATATGTATATATATATTGCACTTATACTTTGTATGTTCTCTTAAATATGAGCCTCAATGTACTATAAATCTCCTGGTGTAGCACATTGCTTTATTGTCATATGAAACTTCACAGAAGACCATCATAAGCATATGAAACGTCACCGAAAAGGATTCATTACCATATGCAATGTCATTGAACACAATAATTAGCATATGAAACATCACTGGTACCACATACATTAGCATATGGTACCATGTATGACTATTTCCTTAACCCTTTGAGTGCCAGAGGAGTACGCAATGCATAGCAGTGCAATGCGTTGCTTATCCCCCTGGCACTCAAAGGGTTAACTGTACATTTCCTGGTCTTTTGACTAGCATGACACAAAGTCAAACTTATTTTGCTACAAAGATGTGACACATTGGCATCACTTTGAAAGTGAGAGACAAAAGATTGTTTCTTTACTATACAGTATATACATAATATCTAAGTAATGCTGAGAAAAAAATATACAGGAATTGTGAATGGAATTGTAAGAAATTATCTTCTTGCAACATATATTCTTTTGGGGGAAGTGCAACAAACAAAACACACAAATAAATGATAATAAAAAGTATTATATTATCTACAAAGCATATAGGCTGATAATAAGACTAACACATACGGTACTCCAAATGTATTCTCTAATGTCTTTTTTTTAAATAAGGACTTGTAGTAAATAACAGTATATAAATAATTGATTTAAATGTATGAAAGAATGTATTAATAAGTGGAACAATAATTCTCTCTGCTACCATATATACCAATAGAAATAATGAATCAAAGATTTGTCCTGAAATATTACTTCGTACCACATACCAGTTACAGAGTGGACATCACCTTTAATACTCAGGTGGTTAAATGTGCAAAAAGAAGTATTAGTATTACACCATTATACTTACATCTCTACTAGGTTTTGAATATCATCTGAAAGTTTTGGAACATTTTTATTGTTCTTTGGCTGTTTTTTTTTGTAGTCAGGAGTTTTTGGACTTTAGTCTAGATATACAGATTCTGTGGTTGGTTGTTCTTTGACTGTAATTCCAATATCCAGATTCTAGGGTATATTGAGTTTTAGGGGGTAGAATAGATAGCATTTATTTTAGTGTATACTTTTTATTCAGTTTTATCTATCAGGGACGGCTGTAGGTTTTTGGGGACCCTAAGTGAAAAATTCACATGGAGCCTCCCTTTACTCCTGCATTGGTATTTCTAATAAGACATTGCCATCTGATTTTGTTTACATGCGGTGGCGGTACTGTATAAGCGATGTGGGGCCCTCTGACCAAGTAGGGGCTGCTTATTCTGCTTATATATTGTAGTACAATCACTGTGTAACATTTAATTTTCTTTTTGTTTGATTTTTATTTTACTTTACATAAAATTGGTATATCTGTTGCAATATAGGGAAAAACAGAATTATGTTTTTGATAGGCATGTTCATAGAGTTAGCCAAAATACACTAAACTTAATTTACAATTCGTAATTACCCTGAAACATCAAAATAATCTAATTAAAGCATGATTTGTAGGTGCACATAGGTATGCTATATTCTGGGGCCAATGTGTTATGTGTTAATAACATAACAGAATCAATGAGTACTGTCTACAAAGCTATAACCAAAACACCTGTGAAATGAAGGGAAGGTGTACACTGTACGGATTAGTGCTGGGTCACATGAAAACTGGCCATAGATGATTAACAGCCCCCCCACCAAAAAGGTAGGTTTGCCTACCCTCAGATATCAGTCAAACATGATCCTTCCTATGTTACTCATCTAAACATGGTAGAAGAGCTTCTTCAGGGGACTAATAGGCAGGCAGGTCTGCTGGGAAACTCTCACTCTTTCTCCTTCACTCTCTCTGTCTTTCTTTCTCTACCCCTCACGGTGTTGTTCCCTTTTTCTTCCTGCCCTGTCACTTTCTGATATCTGTCTATTCACATCTTCCTGACTCTACCATGAGGCATCTTTTTTCTTCTCTTTCAGCTGTTCTTGCTTCCATTTTCTCCTGTCCTACCCATTCTCCCCTTCACACCCATCCTAGTGCTAACTGATGCATGATCAATAATAAGTGGGTGCCTCATAGAGTTTAAAGGCAGAAAGGACAATCTTCTTCATTCAGTCTTATCATTTCTCTATATTATATAAAATACATTTTCTTATATGATTCTCAGAATACACATGTCTATGCCAGATATTTCATGGCAGTATTTGTCTCTAAAACTTCTGCTGGGAAGCTATTCCACAAGTCTATCACCCATAGTACTTATGCACATTACTTATGAATTTTCCACCTTCTAACATCATGGCCTCTTTTTTTAGTGTTCTCATTCTTCTGAAAGATGCCTCCCTCTTGAACTACATTAATATTTAAATCTTTCTAGCATATTCTCTCCCTCCTTTCTTCCAAGCCATACATATTAACTTCTTTGAATCTGTCCTGGTACCCTATGTCATGAAGACCCTCCATCAGTTTAGTGGGTTTGCAGAGGTTTTGCTTTGTATTTATATCCATTCTTGCATTCAAATTGATAAAAGCCCTATTTAACCCAGTGTAAATTTGGCACTTCTTATTTGTTCCCTAAGGTGGTTTGCTCCAGTACTATTAATTCTTCAACAACTTATATTTTGTTTATTTATGTGATTATTTCATTTTTTCAACCATCTGATGCATTAAGAGCTTATGCACAATGAAAAGATGAGCAGTGCTAGAGCAAACCAATTGCTCCACTGGGCCAAATACAAATGGCCCTTCAGCTCTCGTTGGACTACAACTCCTATAATCGTAGACTGTCATTAACTGATGGGAATTATTATGAAATATGCATGTAAAGTACATTAATAAATAATAAGACATAGATGTTACTGTCACATTAACTATATTTATTAACTTCACTGTTAAATTCTGAATTGATTTGAATAAACTGCCAAATGTGTGTCCTAAAATTTAAAGTGTTATACCAAACAATCCTTTTTTTAAGTTTTACAAATAAATACGAAAACATACTAAAATGTTAATGAAGTTACTCCTGTTTATGTGTAGGGGTAACTTTGACTAAATAAAGGTTGAAAACTATTGTCTTATATTAATGATTTAATTTGATGTTCTAATACCTTATAGCATTCCTTTTATGCTATTTATTTCAAATGTTCATTATTGATATAATATCAAATTGATTCTAAGAGAGACCACTTCATTCTTGGAGCAATTTTAGATGCCGTTTTTACTTACAGTGCTCCCAGAGGAGCTCTGTAAGTAAAATGTATGTGATGTACTATGACCGTCACAGGTCCTTAAGGGTATAAGGACTGTGACAGTCATAGCATGTCATCTGGTCCTTAAGAGGATTAAGGGATAGTAAAGTTTCACAATAAAAACAGCTCCAATTAATCTTCATAATATTTGGGCCATGGAGAGTCTTATTTCTATACTGTCAAAATTGTAGTTCAAGAGTAATTGAAAGATAAAGTATCCCCCTCCTGCCCCTTTTACTGATGTAACACTGCTCACCTCAGAGTAGCAAGACTGTCTGGATGGCTCACATAGAGGTACAGTCTTCAGTGAGCATAAGGAAAAACCTAAAAAACCTATCAAGGGGGGCAGGGTTTTCCTTATGCTCACAGTAAGAAGAATGTCCCTTGCTGAGAGCTGTCCAGTCAAGGGACCAGATTCCACATCTGAGGGGAGGTGGCTTACACTAAGTAAAAGGGGCAACAGGGTGATACTTTATGTACCCAAAAAAACACAAAAAACACACAGGAGGCGCCAATAGTGCCCTATCACTCAAAATATGGGACAAATGTAATGATGTACTAAATGCACTCACATTTGCAAATTGCTGTATAAATACTTATGTACAGATACAGCAATACAGGCTTACAGGGAGTATCTTACCGTCCCTGTACGATAACCAGCCGATGTATAAACTAAATCTCTCGTGCAGGATAGGTACTGGATCCCTGGTGAGGGTTCACACCACTTGATCTCAATATCCACTTTAGGGAAGATGAAGAAAGCCTTTCCAACCATGTTCTTCAACCATATAATAATTTATTTAAAATAAAAAATATAAATGAAATATAAAATATACAGTATAATAACCCACACTACTACACGTTTCGTAACGATCTACGTTACTTTCTCAAGTTCTGTGGGGGGATACTTTATCATTCTTGAACTAAAACTCTGACAGTACTGAAATAAGACTCTCCATGGCTCAGATACTATGAATATTAATCAGAGCTGCTTTTTTTATGAAACATTACTATACCTTTAATGTTTCAGTATATTAATGCTAATAATATATTTCATTTCAATATTTCTATTAAATACATTTAGCAAGTTTGCTATACCCTACAATTCCCAGAACAGGGCTTGTAATCTATATCATATGCGAGAATCAGTTATTCCAGATAAGGAAAACATAGACTGTATAAAAAGCTGAAATATCAAACAGAGAAGAAACAAATGGAATATTGTTTGTTTCAAAAATGAAAGTATAACAATTGTTTATATCAAAGGAAAAAAATCCACTTTATTTTCAGCACAATGTATTTTGATATTTGCCTTTGATTGGATAGGGTTTGTTGAAAGCAAACATTAATTTTATATCAAGATAGTATGTGAATTGTACCTCTGTATCAGTAAAAACAAAATCGTGAAATAATTAATTTTTCTGTCTGTAAAAATAAAATATTATAAAGAGAGTTTATGCATTTGAGCATATATTACTCTATTTTTTATTTTAAACTTGTTGCCACCTTGCAAAATGTAACAGATATTTTAACTGCAATATAAAGAGATAGCCTTTATTTTGATAATATATATCATGCAAACGCATTATATGTCAAATTGCCTATTTTTATTATTATTGTTATCCTGATGTTCCTGACATACAGCTACTGGGTTCAGTTTCCAGAGAGCTTTCTATCAGGGACTGTGAACACAGTTAAACATATAGCTGTCCTTAACTGTGGCCTTTCTGAGTTAAGCCATCCAGATCAACTTCTGTTGATTTGCTTGGGGATCTTTGTTTACTTAACACAGAAAGTTACACTTAAGAGGGGGAAAATCATGGACAATAAGTAGGGCTGCATATGTCTAGTTATGCAATTAAAAAAATATAGTATGTAAAAAGATAGCATACATCATACAGAGCATTCAGTCCTGCTGTGATAGTGTTCTATTACATCAGTATTCTGCTTTGATGGTCAATTGACAGAAATCTTACTGGAAAGAGAGACCTGTGGAGCATACTGTCAGGGACAAATACAATTGTGAAAAGGGTAAGAAAATAATGTGTGAGGAAAGGAAAAAGAGAAGTAGAAATTTGAAAGGCAAGGGGACAAGGGAGAAAGGCAGTCGGAGTGACTCAGAGAACAAAGGAAAAAGGTGAGGAAGGTCAAGTACAGGGAGAAAATGGAGAGATTAAGTGTAAGGTTAGAAGAAAGGTGATGTGGGTAAAGAAAGAAAGGGCCGAGAAGATAAAGAAAAGGGAGAAAGTGGGAGAAAAAGAAGGCAAAAGGAAGATAATGGGAAAGATGAATAAAGAGGGTTACAAGGAGAAAGAAGTGATGGGGAGAGGGTGGAAAGAGGAGAAGGAAGAAAATGGCAGAGGAAGTAGAAAGAGTTTCAGATTGTGATGGAATTTGGAGACAGAAGGAGAAGATAGAGAGAAATGCAAGGATAAGTCATTCAGACGAGTAATTAGTTGGGCTGTGTGAAGCAATACTGAAAGTCTGGTATTCATTCAAAGCATGTTATTTCACATGTGTTTCATTTTCCATTTTAAATAATTATATAGAAGAAAAAAGGGTCACCTGATTTTCAGACATGTATTTTTAAATGTCAACCAGATGTCAGCTAAACTGGTTCCTCTCTGGATCAATTGTTTGATCAAGGGAGAAGAACTTCTTTGGTGGGTGGCAATACTGGTGATTGTCCACCTCACTTTCTCCCACTTTGCTCCTATTGCTCTGTATCCTCTATTCTCATGCTCCCACTGCTGCATACTCTGTCTCCCATGTTCACTACTGCTTCCCATCTATCCACAGTCTCACAGTCTCCCTGCTTTTGCCATCTCTTTGTAAAAGATCATTTCTGCTGTATACTCTATCTCTAGACTCCCAAATGCCTCCTTCACTCTCACCATGCTCCCTGCTCTTGCCCCAACTCTCAGTGTTTCACGATTTTGCCTCATCTTTAGATCTTGTGCAGGGAGCTATTGTTGAATGTTGCTAAAAAGCCTCTCTCTGTATCCTTTCTGACCCAACACCATTACTGCAAACTCAAAAACCCTGCTATTTTTGTTTCTTTTTCTACACAGTCTTTGATGTCATTTGCAAAGGCCTGAATAACACAACCAATAACAACTCTTTACGTTCTCTCAGTAGTAGTTATTAAATGGTTCAGTGTGCCATAAATAATCTTGAGAGCAAAGACAGTCTTTGATTCACATACAAGAAGATACTGGTCTCTGGGCACATTTTCATCAAGAGGGCTTTGGAGCGTCAGCTTCATAAATTCTCACTCTTAAATCCAACCCCAATAATAAACTGTAATTCATAAAATACCGTCATTAAAGCAATAGTATTGGGGTGAATGTATGCATTCACCAGAGAAATTCTGCTGGCTTTAGCCTGCATTGCCAGGGGCTGCACTCCAGGGTAGTATTACAGTCCATGATCACAACAGAATATACTGGCAAATATATTCTGCTATTGTTAAGACTTAAATGCCAGTAATCCCCTTATGCCTTCCTCTTACCATATGCAGGGAAATGGCTTGATATTTAAATACATGTAGTTAAACAAGGTGTAGAGAAAAGGAATGACCTGAAATACCCATAGGCTGCCCCGTTCACCTCCCCCTGGCACAAGCAATGTTAAGAAGAGACTTTTTGGTGTAGGTAGTTTAGTAAACTTGCATTAGGCAGGTGTAGGGTTAGAAAGTGAAACCTGGATCCTTTTTTTGCATGGGATTGTATGTGTACATTCCTTCTATTATACATTGGTAGAGACAAGAGCATAGGATCAAGAAGGAGCAATTTCATAAGGAACTATCCCAGCTGGAAACAAAATGGATATACAGATTCAAAGCTATAAATCTTTAAGGTCTAAGCTAGGAATTTGATCTATATAATTCTATTTTTACCCTTTGAGTTCCAGAGGGGCATGCAATACATTGCTTTCCAATTTGTTGCCTACCCCTCTGGCATTCAAAGGGTTAATAACTTTTTCCTTTCTGGATATTGTAATACTTATATCTGTTTTACATTTTTATCACTATTATTAGTGGAAATATATGTAGTGTTTAGGAGCATGATGAAAGGGCAAGGGTAGGTTTTGGTACCTTCTTGGAGTGTTTTTATTGATTTTTTTTGTGTGTACCTTAGTAGTCCAATTGGCTCCCTGGTGTATACAGTATGTAAAGGTGCATACATACATCTGGAATGGAGTAGTGCTGATTTACTTTACAGGAGATTTTCAGTGCATCTATCCCTATTGTGTGACTTATACCAAACATTGTAATTTACTGCATGCCTCATGACATGGGTAGTAACAAATTCATTATGGAAATTAGCAGTTCCCTGTATGAGGTATACATTGATGTCTTGCACAATAAGAGATTTATGCAAGAAGCTAAAAGGTGCATGAGTCATAGGGAGAAAATAAAAGCTCCCATTGAATTAAATGGGGCTTTTTTACCCCTTCAATGTTAGAGTGGTCTTTGACTAATTGAAGAGCTATAGACCTCTCTAGGATTCAAGGGATTAAAAATTTCAATTTAAATTAATGGGAATTTGTGGAATTTGCATTTGTTCCCTATGGTGAGATTTGTATCCTCCAAAATTACACCTCTTTACCTTTCTGTATGAACCCAAAAATGTAATGGAGGTAGCTGGGCAATGAGGAGGATGTAGGTTTTTTCTACGAATATAGAAATATCTCTCTCTGTCATGGATTGGTATAAACTGGAGCATAAATGGAATGGGGCAATGTAAGGTATCTTAGTATATCTCAGCATGCTCATGATGATCTCTAGCATTCAGAGGCTTCTAATTCTAATTTACATAAATGGGAATTTGTATTTGTTCTCTATAGGATGTTTGTATCCTCAAAAATTACACATCTGTAGCTTTCCGTACCAGGCCCAAAATAAAATGGAGAGTGCTGGGCAAGAAAAAGAATGTAGATTGGTATACGCTGGAACAGAAGTGGAATGGAGCAGTATAAAAGATCTCAGCAGGAGATCAGGAGATGACTTTGTTTGAAAAGAATTTAGGTCTCGATCCAGATGTTGGCGTCAGCATAAAAAACTGGCGATGGTGGTTTTTTAAGTCAAGTATGCCATGCATATGTTCCCACAAGTAAGAAATAATGTCAGTTTTAAAACGCACGACTCCTGTTGCCAAAATATCAAACTATCGCCCATTGAGGACAATGTAAAAGCTAAGCTCAGAGCCATTCAAATGTTGGAGTTAGGGATAACGCAAGTTAAATTGCAACATTTTCCTCCAGAAATCTAACACCTACTTTTTTAGGTGAATAGCGCATAAATCAGAGTGGAAAACCACCGTCGAAGAAAACAAAACTGAGAAGCAGCTCATTCAAGGACATAACTCAAGCATACAGAGGTCAGATATTAACCCCTGCAATGCCTAGCAAATACAACAAGGCCTACAACTGTGGTTCACAACCCCTCCACGTAAGACACCCCTAACAAGCAATCTGGATGTTCCAGATCAGAATGACCAGAATGGATCAGAATGACCACTAGAAACATGCATCACAGAACACGTCTATAAAGCAGTTGTAATCTCTATGGAAATTGTCAGTCACCCTGAGATTGCACTCATAACACACTAGAAAGCCACGGCACAATGGTTGTGAAACACCGGCCTAAACCATACAAACAAGTCACAGACAAACAACAAGAATCTAGCAACCCCACAGGAACAAGGGGAACGCAAAGCAGCACAACATAAGCCATCCCAACACACCTTTGAACAACAGGGGTTAACACACAACACAAAATGCACACCTGTCACTCCAAGAACAAACCAAGCTCACCTATGTAACATCAGCAGTCCGTGGAGAAAAAACACACACCTGACAGGTACATACCAATTACAAATAATCACACCACTAACCATAGACACACCAGAAAACAATTACCTGGATAACACACACCTTACCATTAGTCCATTATGACCACATGATACAGAAAAAAGGGAAGAAAGGAAGGAAGACCAACCGGAAGAGAACCACCAGGAGGTGCCCCCCCTACCCCCAAGAAAAGAAACCTAATAACTGAGGTACACTCCAGGAGTATACAAAAAATAGAAATAAGATTAGTTAGACAATACAAAATTAATCAAGTGAATACATCAAATCAATTACAAACCATCCAGCACAGGAATATGAAGTCATAAAGAAATTTCCCAATAGAATAATGCCCCCATAGACTGATAGCAAGTATATGTAAAGCAAATGTGCAATACCAAGTATCTACAAAAAATACAAAATGGCCCATTAGCAATGTGCAATATTATCATACATATAAAATGCAAAGTGATAATAATAAACAAAGTATAAATACACGTATGCTTATCTCTATGACTCCAGAAGTCACACAGTTTGATCTTTCCCTTGTGCTCTTATTTATATTCATGGAGATATGTATATGTGTATTCATACTTTGTTTATCAGTCTATAGAGGCATTATTCTATTGGGAAATATCTTTATGACTTCATATTCCTGTGCTGGATGGTTTGTGACTGATGTGATGTATTGTCTGATAAAGCTTATTTCTTTTTTTGTATACTCCTGAAGTGTGTGTCTTTTTTTGGGGGGAGGGGGTGCACCGCCTGGTGGTTCTCCTCCGGTTGGTTTCCCCCTTCCTTTCTTCCCTTTCTTCTGTATCATTGTATATCCCTATGAGTGCACCTCAGCTGATTACAGTTTTATTTTGAGTAAGGAGGTATGTACAGAGCTGGTGCAATTCCTCCCCTTTGTTTTGGTATTATCATTATGACCACATGAACAACACCCTACTGCTGTTTAAAAGTGACAGCCCACCCTCCTCAGATGTAGTGTGAGTGAGACACTGACAGGGAGACTGACCAACACCAGTATGTACACATGCTTGTACCTAAGATGACAGTGGAGACGAAGAAGTGAGAGGGTTAGGGCTCATCATCCTCCTCCTCCAAGCACCCCTGTCCAACAGCTGTCACCTGCTGCAACTGTTCATGCTCCGGCTGAAGACCTGCCATGCTGACTTGTTTGTGTATGTGTAGCACAGTGAATATGCCACTCCTGTCTAGGCGTCAGGACCATATGAGGTGTCCATCAAGAAGATGTCAAGCAGACATATGTATGTGTGTGGTGCGGACCCTGAGCACACACCTCATCAGTGTGTAGACTGAGATCCATGAAATAGCTCCTCTGTTTAATGGGTCTCAGTTTACACACTGATGTGTGTGCCCACTCACGTATACATATGTCTTCTTTCCATACCCATGATACAAACTCCATAAGGTCATGATGGCTAGACAATACCCTGATAAGCAATGGATTGTTCACTCCGTGTCAAATAACCAAGCTGTACCCATGGATTGCCAGTAAGGTCTCCAAAGCATTGCTGAGCAATGTGTTGTGTACACCTCTGGCACTCAAGGGTGTGATGATGGGTCAGCAATAGCATGACTGTTGTGTACATAGTGCAGTTTCCAATCTTGCTTTCACTCTCTGCAGGCATCCATGGCATGACCCCTCATGGTCCACAAGTTTGTTCTGGTGACATGTTGAATCCATGTCCATGAGGATCACCTGTTAGTGTCCATGTCAACTAAACATCTGATCACATATGTCTGTCTTGTGTCATTGATCACCTCTCCCCTGTCAGGGTTTTAAAGGGATAGTAATACTGAATATGTTTTAGAAATCTATGTAGTAGGGTTCACCCCTCTGAGTAAAACAAGGGAACTTCCACTGCTGAAAGGTGTTTCATTCCAAAGTTATTCCAGCTCAAAGCTTTAAGTCATAGATCAAATATCACAGTAGCATGAAAGTGTCAAATGGCGCTGTTGCTACACCATCCCATGGACAGCTCTGGTCCCTGCACCATGAATCTCCATAGGATGGTGTAGCAACAGTGCCATTTGACATTTTCAGGCCACTGTGATATTTGAGCTATGAATTAAAACTTTGAGCTGGAATAACTTTGGAATGAAACACCTTTCAGCAGTGGAAGTTCCCTTGTTTTACTCAGGGGGATGAACCCTGCTACATATGTCTTGAAACATTCTAAGCATTACTATCGCCTTAATTGTGATCATGTTGTTGATCTATTGATCTGTCTAATGTATTCATGTTGTCCAAGTTCAAGTCGCATCATGGAACAACACCCTGATGTTGTTTGGCTTTGATATGTCTGCGAGTTGACCTTGTACAAACATGTCTGTATGTGATGTGTGTGTTCACACCTGCTGTAAAAGCTTGTGACGCCATTCATCGTGCATGACTTTTGTTCACTGCATAGCTTTGCAATGCATTGGAAACAACTCTGCAAAACAAACAATATCTTGAATAGGAAACATGCATGGACACAAATGTTATGAAGAAGTGCAAATATTTCTTGAAAGGGCCAGGAGAGGGTTGGCTTTACTTCTTTTTCTTGGGAGGATCTGGGGGGGCTGCAGAGGTGGATTCCCTCTGACTTTGGTGGGTTACCCGAGGGGGGTCTGGTGGCTGGTGCTGGTGGTCGTGGATCACTGCTGGCTGGGCATGCATCACTGGACCCCTCGCGTGATTTCTGGGCCATTTCTTGCCTCTGATTCTCTCTGCGGTTCGAGTCCCGCATCTCCACCAGCATGTGGCCAAGGATCTCCATCATGCCAGTGTGGAACTGTAACTGCTGGGTGCTGGAGACCACCTGCTGTGCCTCAATCGCCCTGAGGCACCCCATGATCCGCCCTAGGGTCAGCTCCACTCGCCTCAGTGTTCAGACACACCTCCAGATGACTGTGAGCTGCTCCCTGTGGACGGCGACACATGCCGCATCAAGTGCCACTGGGTGTCACCAGAGTGGAGGCAATGGAAGCTGGCAGAGGTGTGGTGTGGGGGAGCAGACTCCCAGGGAGGGCCTAGGGAAGGACAACACCAGCATGGATGCTGTCGGGTGACAGATGATCCCCGGACCCCTCACTCCCCTCTGATACTCCAGCCTCAGAGTGGCGCTCATATGTTGGTGTGGTTGAGGGTGATGGCGTTGGTGGGCGGGGTGAAGTCAGTGCAGCCCTGTGGCTGCTGTGGCTCCCCAATGAGGCAAAGGAGGTGGTATTCCAGGGGCCACACCTCGGATGCCTCCTGGCTGACTGCTGTACACTTGGGTGGCTGAGACCTGGCCCACGTGTGGTACTCCTCCTGGCCTGGCATTGTGATTGTCTGTGGCATCCTGTGCCCCGCCACAGGCTGTGGTGGTGGAGGGACCTGGAGGGCAGGATCAAGCTGTGGCTGCTGCTGCTTTGGATCCTGGGGGCCAAGATGGGGCCACTGCTTCTGTGGCTGTTGACCTTGCTGGGGACACTGCTGCTGTGGCTGCTGCTGACCCTGCTGGGGTCACTGCTGCTGTGGATCCTGCTGACCCTGCTGGGGCCACTGCTGCTGTGGATGCTGCTGACCCTGCTGCTGTGGATGCTGCTGCTGACCACTGCTGCTGTGGATGCTGCTGTGGTGGTGGTGGTAGCGCCCTGGAGGTGGTGGCCTCCTCAGAGGAGGTTTCCCCTGACTCCTCCACTCTTGATGACTGATGTGCTATGTGGGGAAATGACATTATGTAATTAGTGATGTGAGCTATGACAGGAGTGCTGCAAGACTATTACATTGACATGTGAACCATTGAGTGGCAGTATGGTATCCATTGCATTGCTTTGCAATGCATTGGTTACCATCCTGACACACACTGCTGAGCTTGACATGATCCCATACATTGATTCTACTAACCTACAGTGGTGTAGATTTGGTCATCATGTGTACCCTGAGCAGAGAGGATGGCAAGGCATAATGCTATCCCCATTCATCAGGATACATGTGGTGAGCAGAACTGAACCATCACACCTTGAGTGACACAAACCCATTGCATGTCCTACACCTAGGCCTCAACAGCAAACACACTAGGACCTCTAAACACAACAATGCACCAGTGATGACCAATGACTACAGAGTCCAACCAATGATGTCAGCAACAGTAACAGACACACCAAGCACACCAACCAACATGATCTGTGGAACCCAACAACCCAATCAGCTGGAGGACACACAGACACACCCCAGGACAGCTAAAATCCTAATACACAGTAAACATGTGCATGGTTATACTGTACTATTGGAAGTTACCTCTACCTTTTCCTATGTTATCCTATGGAGCCTAAGCACTGGTATGTCATGAGTTGTTTAGATCTCAGTGCATTGGCTCCACAGAACAACACAGGAATTGCAGGTGTGATGGCACTGCAGTTGTCATGTACACATTGTCACCTCTTTCTGACACCCTAGTGAATGTCCCTCCATCATGATTGAGCCTTGTGAATCACATATGTCCTGCAGAGCAGTGATGGCGGGGAATGCCCCCTGGCCATCCTCACTCTACAGGCTATATATGATGCAGAGAGCTGAACCTTGGCTATTCCACTTGGACTAACTACCTACATGTACAATGCCTAGCCCTAACATGCAGTAACAATACAATGGGAAACACACCAATTCCCCTCCTTGCTATTCTCTGGTAACCCTTTGGGTGCCAGGGGACTAGCCAGTGTATTGTCAAACAATGCATTGCTTATCCCTGTGGCACTCAAGGGGTTGTGTGCTGACCTCTTTGTCACTCTATGTATGACATTGTGATACAGATAACAGTTAGATCTTGAAGGGGGTTCAACAGGGTCTTGACTGTTACCAATCAGGCTGGGCTTGTCAAGTATTCTGTCCTTGTTTGACGTCCCTCCAAGCTGTGTTGTTGAATTGTGGTGTGGAATGCTGTCCATGTGTTCAGGTGTCACTGTGTTGGCCTCTGTCTGGTAGGTGTCAAGATTTGTGTGATATGCGTGTAGGCCTTGATGCACTTACAGGTGGACTGGAGGCTCCTTTCATCCCTAGTGTCACTCCATCCAGAGATTCCCTGCACTGCTGTCCTGGACAGGGTCCTCCTCACAGCCTCCTCCCACTCACTGTACTCCACACGCAGGGGTGGACCACCCCCTGTGTTGGCAGCATGCAAGGCCTCTTCTCCCATCTTCTTCTTCACCTTCACGATGGTAAACAGGAATAGGAAAAGGGTTGAACTAGATGGACGCAAGTCTTTTTTCAACCTAGATTACTATGTTACTATGTTACCTTGGCCTTGCAGTCTGTCCACCTTTTTTAATGGATTCCAGCAACCGGCTGCGGCTGGAAACAGCATTCACTGCAGCCAGGACCTCCTTCCATGCAGCCTTTTGTTTGGACCCCATACAAACAACCTTCACCTTGGGAAACAGGAGCCTATCCCTGGCGATGACTGCCTCACAAAGGATGAGGTTCTCCTCCTCTGATAACTTGGGTTCTCTCTCCCTGTACTCCTTCTCACCCCCAGAGCTTCTTTGAGAGCCTTGGCTCTCAGGCCCTGCCTGCGATGGCCCTGGCTGCATGTGGTGCTCCCATGCCATACCCCTTGTCCCACTGCCAGCTCTTGCCCTGCACTCTGTGTGCCTCTTCTACTGGTGGTCCCCCTCCTCCCCAGGGCTCTCCCTCCCCTACCCTAACTGGGGATGCCCACCTGCTCCTCTTCCTCCTCTCCTCCTACACTCCCCATCCCTCTCTCCTGTCCTCCTCTCCATTTCACTCACCCCTCACACACAGGCACTCACTCAGGCCCTCACACACACACTCACTCACTCTCTGTCACTCACTTGCTCTCTCACACACACACACTGTCAAAAAAAAAAATCTAAAAGTGTATGTGTGATATAAAACAAAATAGCTATGTATGTGCATGTGTGTTTGTGTTTGGATTGTGTTATGGGTATGTGCAAAAGTTTGTTATGTGTCGCTTGGTGTAAGGGGCTCCCCCACTCCTCAACTGACTGATGTGAACACTCCTATCTCCCTTTCGCTAAACACTAACCTCCGCACCTGGGTCCTGTACTCTAGCTCTAATGAACGCGATACACAGACAAAGGCGCGTAGGTTATTTTGGGTCTATATATATATATATATATATATATATATATATATATATATATATATATATATATATATATAGTTTATTTGACTGAACTTGATACTTTGGGGTGCCTTGATTCGCTGAGGCACTAGGTAACGTCAGACACTTCGCTTTTTTTTTATTGGGACGTTTTTCGCGTTTATCGTGTGTTTTGCATCGACGATGAAGTCAGATTTTAGGCGATTCCAGTGTTGTAGTTTTCATATGTTTTGTAGGCCGTAGCACATTAACCTTTCCAGGTAAGGAAGATTTGAATCTCACGTTTCCTGGTCTTGTTTAACTCGCGAAGGCAGTTTTTTTCTTCACGTTGGTTTTAACTCCAACCTTTGCATCGAGCCCTTAAGTTTTTATTCAGACAAAAACATCAAACACAAATGGCTTTAAACAAAATTAAAAGTCCTTTTTCAGACAAAGAAAAGCAAAATAGTACTCAATCTGGGTAAATCACCATTTGCAGTTTGAAGTGTGACTGCTAGCAGGATTGAAAACACTGACAGACACAGACTGACTTTCCAGATGCTTATATCTGGTTAACAAGCAGATTCTGCAGCTCATTCATTAACCCAGCATGGCTACAAACAGGTTTTAACTCCGAAGTAACCTGTAACCCTATTATACTTAACCTAACATGATTACACCCAACTTCTATCCATGTTACAGGCAGACTGGGAACCATCATATATGGAGCTGTAACAAACCAGGATATAGCTTCTTTCAATAAAAACCCTTGACCCCAGAATATGACAGCTGTGTGCCTGCCTGGTCTCATGGAAAGTAAGTGGATACTGGAAGAAACAGGCAGTGGTACTGGATATATGCCAGTATATATATAGTGAACAGTGAGCACGAATCCTTGATGATGAGATGGCTCAGTTTGGTTAGAATTGTAAACATGTTATTATGGGTAGGCTACAATGGGGAAACAGGACGTTCAGCCAAGATAATGGTAGGAGAAAAGTAGAAGAGTCTGAGAAAGCTAGAGGTCAAAGCCAGGAACTCTGTCAGAAGAGAGAAACACAACACAATAAAGGAGAGGAAACAGAGCAAGACTGGGAAAACAGCAGTGGAACAAATACAAAGAAACATTAACTAGAACATGGTGAAACAGCAGTTGTAATGGTAGGACACATTGAGACTGTCAATTGTTTTCAAGTATGTGCTGGGTCTTCATTTTATCTTCCAAAGAGGGATGAAAGGTTGAGCTGACCTTGCAAGAACTAGAACCTGCAACCCAGAGTCTTAAACACAATTTGCAGCTGGTGCAATAACCAACTGAGCTTCATTCATGTAGATTACGTAGGCTGAGACAGAAAACCAACTGAGATACATTAGCTTGGCAAAGTATATAAATTCACAGAGATGTCCAAACTTAAATTGCATTTATTGTAGTATTTCTATTAAATGTAATGGGTTTCAAAACCCATAACATCTTCTTCTCTACTATGTTTTCCCAAATTACATCCATATTTTTCAACTGGAACAGGGTTCCTGTTGTTTACTGAAGCTATCTTGGATGTCACATTTGGATTACATTTTCCATTCATCTCTTCTCTGGGAGCAGTAGGCAGTAGGCATATTTTAGAAAGTCTCTATTTTGCTACCCTGGCTGTTTACAAGATAAAGTGCACGGCTTGTTATAGGTAAATCAGAGGCAACCCCAGGGTTTTGGGTTTCTAAAAAAATAAAAGTAAAATAAGCATGAGATCTGGTATTTGTTTTGTGTACTTCTGCATCAAAAAGCCATTGAAGCTACTTTAACATAATCTAAGAGTCATTCTGTAGTCTTCCAGCTATTGGGCTGTAGGTTCTGAAACATTGGCATATACCCAGCCAATATTTCTCATGTTTAGGCAGATAGGAATGAAAGTAATTGGTAGTAAAAAAAAACTAACAAGAGATGATGCCTTTTAATGGTTCAGGACATACAAACTGCAAGCTTTCAGGAGAATATCGTCCTTTCTTTGGGCATGGGTTAAATTAATTACCGGGTGCTAAATATTTGTATTTCTGTGAACTTATAGGGTCAAAGTTTTTCCAGCAACTGGAGACTCCCAATCTACATTTTACTGACATTATTTATTTATTTATTTATTTATTTTTATTTATTTATTTTTGTCTAAAAACCCATAGCACAAATTATAGTTTCTTGTGTAAATCCTCCAGACACTGTATCCTGTAACCTTTTACTTATAATTAAGGATAATGAAAGGGACACATCAATACCATTTACTGCACACACAGCAGAATTTGTTCTAAACAATCTATAACATGTTATTCAGACATTTGACTTCTTTGTATGTGGGGCCAACAATGTTTACAATACAATAGTAAGCCTGAACAAATCATATTTTCATCAGGTTCTCTATTGCAGGCATGTCAAACTTAAATACAGGCAAGTTTTGCTTATGGTCATTATTATATGTATTTTCTATAATGAAAATTTTCATGAGGGGAGATGGGGGGGAAGAGAAGCAAAGTTAGACAATATAAGAGAAAGTGGGGTAAATGAAAGAATGTGAGGGATAGACGGGAGAAAGGAAGAGACACTGGGGTTATGCACTAAGTCTTGATAACGAGGTGTTAAAGCAGAGATTACTACTTCTGTGATATCATGTATCTAGTTCCTATGTTATTCTATAGAGTCCATCCACTAAGATCTCCAAGGATGGATAATTCTTAGTACATTGGCTCCAAAGAATAGCACTTTTTCACCTCTTTATCACACCCTAGTGTATCTCCCCAATGGGGAGGAGAGAAATGAAATAGAAAGAGGCAAAGGGGAAGATAGATTGGCAAGTAAAAGGCAAGGGATGGAAGAGAAGCAATAAGGGAGCAGGATCAAGTGAGAGAGACAAGGGGGAAGAGGGAAAGACAAGTGAGAGAATAGAGCAGAAGAGAGGGGCAGGTCAGAGAGGCAAGGAGGGAGAGAGAAAGGTGAGGGATATGAGGGGGCAAGTGAGAGGCAGGTGAAGGGGCAAGACATGTGAAAGAGGTATGGTGAGAGGATTAAGTGAGAGAGTCAAGGGGGTTGGGGTAAAAGTTAGGGCTGGAGACAAGGGTATGCCAGAAAGAATATGGGACAAAGAAAGGGGCAATTGAGAGACAAGGAGGAAAACAGAAGCATGGGAAAAAGATGAACAGATGAGAAAGACAAGAGGAAAAGTAAGGGGCAAATATAACTGGCAAAGGATAGAGAGAGATGGTCAAGAAATTGAGGCAAAGGGATAGAAAGAGGCAAGGGAGAGAGAGAGAGAGAGAGAGAGTGTTAACCAAAAAGAGAGAGACAAGTAGAAAGAAAGTATAGTGAGTCAGAATGGCTAGGGAGCAAGGTAAAAATTAGAGCGGTAAGAAGGGATTGAGGGACAAGTGATGAAATGAGAGTGGCAAATAAGAAACACAGGGTAAAAAAAGAGGCAAATCAGAAAGGGAGGACAAAAGCAGGGAAAGTGAGAGAGGTAAGGAGGTAGAGATAATGGGCCAACAGGGAGAGAGGGAAAATGGGACAGGAAGAGGCACATACAGATATGTGTAAGAAAGGTTGTGAAGAGAAAGATGAATATAGAGAGACCATTTTTACTACCTCTACAAATGTACCTCATTGAGGCATTCAAAAAAGACAGCATTTAGCTATTCATTGCCATATCTTTTCAAAACCGGTCTATTGTTTGTGCCTGCTGAAATAACACATCTATGTGCTAGTATCCACCTTGACTATTAAACCTTTATGTGTCATAGGGTTGCCCAATGCATCGTAATTTCCCTCAGTTATTGATCTGCAGATAACAGCAGATAAGCTTTCTCCTTCACTCCCATTGAAAAAACAATATATGTTTTAGGCATTGGTGCTTAGACGTCAGACTAGTTTGAGTGGTACAGCATGGTTAATGATGGTAAGGATACTCTTTCCTTGATTTCTTCTATTAACATCCCCTGAAATATGGAAAAAATAGATCTTGCTGTCAGATCTTGCACAATATTCTGTATTTGTTATATGCATTCTGTGTGGTTAAATGCAGTCCAATCACCTTTCAAACTGGTTTCCAGGGGAACAACAGAGAGAACACCAAAGTGAACATAGTGAGAAGTAAAAATGCTTGAGGATATCAGATAACAGATGTCACAAGAATGTCAGTAATTGGCTTGCTTGTAAATCAGCTTACCTTTACTGCACCATCTATGCCTTTGCAGTCCAGTGTCATCCTGCTATTGCATTCCTGCCTCCAGAACTAAACATTTCCTGAAAGTAGATAAGATATCCAACTGCATCAAATATGGGATCCCTTACAGAGATGGACCATAAGTCAGAAAAGTTTCCTCTGGGAGTTTTCATGGAAAAACAACAATTTTACACTTTCTCGCTCATAGAATATGCATAAAATGTTCACCTTTTTGCCACTGCCAATAAATTTCCCATGAGAACATTGCCATTTTTCACCTATATCTTCTATGACTACAAGATTTCCCGCCTCAATATTACTTATTATGATGACTGAAGTGGAGAAATAAATAGCTAAAAGTAAAGGTTGTAAGTAGGGATGGGTGAAGGTTGTCGCCATGTTCCTGTGAGAAATCCCACGAAAATCATGTTATTGTATGCTTTTCACTGGAAAATCCACTTTTAAAACATTGATTAAAGTCTTTATGGTTTTCACTCATTGGCCAAAATTCCCCACCAATTTTTCAGTGGCTAGCAAGTTTCCGCCCATTGATTTATGTTGTTTTCGACTTTTTGCTATAAAAACGTGACGTATTCCAGGAAGTAAAACACAACAGAAGCAGCTGCAGAGCGAGGTAGACATGCTGTGCTTTTCTGTTGTTATTGATTTGAGAAATTGAGGCAATAGAGGCTCATAGTGACTGCTATCACTATGAACAAGTTTAAAAATAGCAAAAGGAGGAACTGAAGGACCCTTTTGTGTCCTCTGAGTCTGATTAGGAGGAGGAAGTAAGCACTACAGAACCAATGCTGTCCAGTCACCCCTAAGGATCTTGGGGAAATTAATGGCAAGGGAGGAAGAGAAGGGTAGTACTAGTGAGAGTAGGACAGGTCAGCTGCCTGTGCCTGCTGCAAGATGTGCTGCCCCTGTTGCCACCTTTGCTGTACCTGCTGCCAGACGTGCTGCCCCTGCTGCCACTAGTGCTGTGCCTGCTGTCAGACGTGCTGCCCATTCTACTGCTGCCACCATTGCTGTGCCTGCTGCCAGACGTGCTGCCCTTGCTGGCACCAGTGCTGTGCCTGCTGCCAGAGCTGCCCTGCTGTCACTAGTGCTGTGCCTGCTGCTAGTGTGTCTTGTAATACTCAGGGGGGGAGGGGAAGATGATGCCAAGTTTGACAGCAAGGTATCCCAAGTCACAGTTGCCATCCCCAAGCAGTTTCGCCAGTGCTGCTACTACTACTACTACTACTACTACTAAGGACAAGCAGCTATTAGCATTAGGAGTGAAGGAGGGTGGTAATCAACAATATCCTCATATTACTAGTGACTGTGAGGAAGAAGACTCTGCTGCTGAACTTGATGTGGTTGGTGTTAGTAGTAGTAACAGTAATGGTGAGGCAGCCAGAGTGGTATGGGAAATATTTGAGAGTGTCCAGACTAGCAGTCAAGGGATCCCACGCCATTCCTCTGACCCTGGGAGTCCTCCCCTTCCCTTCATTAAAGTGTACTAGTGGAACATGATCCTGAAGACTAAGAGACCAGAACTGTTGTTGGGGAGAGCAGGCTCAGAATTAATACCACCACCAACAGGAGCACAGATCAGCTGCCCGTGCCTGCTGCTATTGCTGCCAGTCTACCATCTTCAGGTCAAAAGAAATGACAAGTGTGATATTAGGGGACCCTCTGTCACATTGCTCATCACCTCCTCCAAGCAGAAGTGAGATGTCTGTAATAGAGCAGCAGCAGAAGCATGTAGGGACTAGTGATGGTGGTGATGATGATGGTGGAGAAGCTGGGGTGTAAGAGACATTGATGGCATTTTTAGCAGAAACTGAGAAGGAATGGGAGACAGGGATGAGGATGGGCATCACCACCACCAGTAGCAGTGAGATTTTGGAATTTGAGGAATTTGCAACTGCTCTAATTCCTGCTGCTGCTGAGATGCAAGGGCAGCAGGATGCTGAGAAGCAAGCTAATGTGCCACAGACCACCATGGACATAGTGGGAATAGGGTCAATAAGTGATGCAGGACTAGTACAGATTTCACATGTCGCGGCAGCAGTACTCCTAGTCCTAGTTGCAGTGCTGAATCTGAGGCAGTAGCAGCAACAGCAGCAACATTATCCGCTGCCACAGACAGTGAAGGGGAATGTGGAGGACAGGAAGAAAGAAGCCATTTTTCTCCACCTGTTCCCTCCCCCTGAAGTCATGGGTGTGGGACTGTTTTTTTCTTAGGGCAGGCACAGTGCAGTCATCACCAACGGCACTGTGCAAAATTTGTGACATGTCACTGAGAAGAGGAAAGGATGGAACACACCTTGGTACAAGCACCCTGATATCACACATGAAACACAGACACCATGACATTTATGTCAAACATGTTAAAGCCAAACACCCACCACAGAAATCAAGCACCACTGTTGCTGTACCCCCTGACTCTCCAGAAAGGCAACAAGAGGCAAGACAAAGATCAAAGAGGAGCAAGAGTTTAGAAACCCAGGCAGAGACTGGACATTCCATGACAAGTGAAACAACTAGCTCGCCATCACCATCACATTCTAGGGTAACTACATCTTCTGCCAATCCACCTCATTCATCATTACCTCCCCTGCCAAATGATACCAACTCTGTTGATGTTAGGATATGGCAGTTCATGTCCACCCATTGCACACTGTGTGGTGCACTGACCACACATGGCAGTGTGGTGGAGGAGAATCGCAAGTAGGGCATCAAGCGGCATCTCTGGAGATTCAACCCGCAGACTATGCTAAGATGCTGGCAGGGAGGGTTCATCATTACTATTAAACTGTCAGCAAATTGTCATGTGTCTTTACCGGGGTCTGGACAAGGGGTATAGTGACAGCGGAAGTACTTGGTTTCTGGTGTCATGGTGTTTGGATAGAGTTGTGCCCCCAAATGTTATTTACCACACATGCTGTGCACATTGCAGTTGCCGATGAGAGGCACAGTTCCTGTTCTCTAATAACAACACACCCATGATTTTGGAGGATGGGCAGGTGGAGTAGAATTATTGGCCAACTTCTTCTTCTCTCCACATAGACCAGGGGCTACTTATTGTGCTGCTACTGCCTCAGGTACATCACTGGAGCTGGTCATGGCAAGTGGAGCCTTCATCATCCATCACCCATGTTACTGCTATTGTTGATCCCATTCCCTTTCAGCTGACTAATCATCCTGCTGCTTAATCAACTCAGCAGCAGCAGCAGCAGCAAGAACAGCAGTTGCAAATTCAGCAATTATGCACTCAGGAGGACATTTGACAATGGCCAGTGGCCACTGGACAACATGACCTGTTGGCACTAGGCCAGTAGAGCATTTTTTTTTCTCAGGTCTTGTGCATTAAAATTTTTTTAAAAAAGTAGTCCTACAAAAAAAAACAATATTTGGGGGTTTGTTTCTTACAAGCCTAAGTCATACAAATCAATGTTTCCTTAGGGCTTGCATCAAACAAACTTAAGTCCTACAAATCAATGTTTATTGAGGGCTTGCGCCTCTAATCTAAGTCCCACAAATCAATCTTTACTCAGGGCTTGGGCCTCTAACAAAAAATCTAACAAATCATCCTCCACAAAATACTCTATCAAGTCAAGTATCAGTCCACCCCAGTGGCAGATTATGTCAGGAGGTTCCTGTCTCTATCACTTTAAATACAAATTAATTATTTTATTGATTTATTGTTTTATTAACTTCCCCCCCCAATACCAGTCAAGCAAACCCCAAAAAACAAATTCCCTGTTCAACTGATTCATTCCTCCGACTCCACCCACCAACACAGGTACCCTTGTCAGACCCCTTTTATACAATGTCTTATGGGAGATTTTTAATGGTATTTAGGATTTATTTTTTTACTAACTGCCCCCAATCCCAGTAAACAAACCTCCCCAAAAAACATTCCCTGTTCAAATTATTCTTTCCCCACAACCCACCAACACAGGCACCCTCATGCCCCTTTTATATTATGCTTTTGGGAAATAAAATAATATTTGTTATGTGTTGTATGTAAATTCAATGTTCAAATTGATTTCAATGGAATGAGCTAGGCGAAAAAAGCAGAAAATCTTCACTTTTGCAGGAAATTATTCACAAAGTGGGAAATTGCCATTATTCACAGATTTCAGTTTGAGGCAAAATTTTTCGCCCATCCCTAGTTGTGAGTCCTACAGCAACATATGCCTTGAAAAAACTGTTAGCAGGATAAGTGCTTTGCCACACCACAACCCTAACATCCTGTTAAAGTAACACTGGCACAGCCATCCTTGAAAGATAACTGTGTATTGAGATATTCCAGCCCGGTGAAACACAAGACATCAGGGTCTCTATGCAAATGTTGGAATTAAGAAAAAAACAGGCCTTGTTGTTTTTTAACCCCTAGAGTGCCAGGTGGGTACAATGTACGAGTGGACACAGCTGTACCTGCTGTGTCACGCTCGTACATTGTACAGCTAAAATGCGGTCACTGCATAAGCTGGTATAACCGGCTGGCAGTGGCCGCATTTCAGCTGAAATGCAGCCTGGCACTCTTGGGAGGACATGAGGATCACTCCTCATGTCCTCCCAGGTATTGATCTCCCAGCCGACTGCGCTAGGAGATCAATATCCCCAAGGGAGAAGCTCTGAGAAACAGAACTTCTCCCTCCTCCGCTCTCCTACCCGAACTTCCAGGTAGTAGTGGGCGGGACTGGGGGAAGCCTCCCAGCGTCATCGGTGACATGATCACCGATGACGTTAGGGAAGTTTCCCTTACCCGATTCACTCCTATCGGTGGTAGGAGTGAAAGGCAGGAGAGCTTTTGCTCTCCTGCGGTCGCCATATTGATCAGCTGGGAGATCAATAACTGGGGGGACACCAGGAGGGGTCCTGATGTCCCCCACGAGGTCTGAAATAAATAAAAAATAAAATAATAAAAAACAAAAATGCCTAAGTAACCCTATGAGTGCCGCAGGGGTCCCCAGCACATTGATTTGCAATGTGCTGGAGATCCCTGTGGCACTCACAGGGTCACTTCTTGGGGGATTTTTTTTTGCAAGACCTCATTGGGGGGATCAGGGGGGATCCTGATGCCCCTCAATGAGGTCTATGATTTAAAAAAATAAAATAAAAAAAATAACCCTGTGTGTGCCACAGGGGGGGCCCAATGCACCCCCCTCCTGTTGCACACACACAGGCCTTTTATCATTCCTTTGTTACCAGAGATTGTTGGGGGGCCATCAGGATTGGTCCTGATGGCCCCCCAACAAGCTCTGATTACAAAGTAATAATAAAAAAAAATTAACCCTCTGAGTGCCACAAGGATCCAATGCATTGCTTTGTAATGTGCTGGAGACCCCTGTGGCACTCACAGGGACATTTATTTATTTATTTTTTGTAAGACCTCATTGGGGGGAATCAGAGGGGTCCTGAAACCCCCCAATGAGGTCTATAATAAAAAAAAAATGTAAATTAAAAAAAATGAACCCTGTGTGTGCCACGGGGGGGGAGGGGGGGGCAATGCATCCCCCCTTCTGCGGCACACACAGGGTTTTTATCATTACTTTGTTACCAGAGATTGTTGGGGGACCATCAGGATTGGTCTTGATGACCCCCCAACAAGCTCTGATTACCAAGTAATGATAGAAAAAAAATTAACCCTCTGAGTGCCACAAGGATCCAATGCATTGCTTTGCAATGTGCTGGAGACCCCTGTGGCACTCACAGGGTCACTCTGTTTGTGGACATATATTTTTTATTACTAAGACCTCATTGGGGAGGGATCAGGGGGTCCTGATGCCCCTCAATGAGGTATATAATAAAAAAAATGAAAACAAAAATTAACCCTGTGTGTGCCACTGGGAGGGGGGGTTCAATGCAGACCCCCTTCCTGTGGCACACACATGACGTTGTATCATTACTTTGCGATCAGAGCTTGTTTGGTGGTCATCTGAATACAAAGTAACGATAAAAATAATTAACCATTTGTGTGCCACAGGGGCCCAAATGCATTGCTTTGCAATCCACTGGACACCCCTGTGGCACACAAAGGATTTTTTTCCCCCTTTTATTTTTTATTTAGACCTTATTGTATGGGTTCTGATGCCCCTAACAAGGTATACACAAAAATATTGGGGGAAAAAGACCCAGTAAATGCACGTGCCACAGGAGGGGGAGTCCAACGCAGTGCTTTGTATGAGGGGGACATACAGTGCACACTGGTAGTCACAGATCTCCCATACACACTATCAGACACTGCCCCACCATCACCACCATCCATGCTTCTCTGCTCATACCCACACACACTGCCTAATCCCTCACCCTCCCACACACTTTGTTACACTTGTAGTCACAGGTCCGCACGTACACCGACTGACGCCCTAGCTTCTTTCATCTGTTAGCCATAAAATCACACATACACTGTTTGCTTTCCCATTCCTGTTTCACTGGTAGCTACGCTCCTGTAGCATAAATTGGTATGTCAACCCACAACAGTGGGGTACCATTTTTCTTAGGCTGGCAAGAAGTCCTCCTAGGAAATCCCACGCCATTGAACCATTTTAGTATCTTTGAAGTGACTGATGTGTAAAACAAATGTTTCTTTTTTTTTTTCCTGTAACACCACATTCTGGAAATAGTTGTGCAAACTAACTTAGGGGTAAAAAGGCAAGTGACCCCTCATTAGATGCAGCACGTTGTCTTCTTTCCAAAATGGTATGGTTTATCTACCTTTTCTTCAATTCTGAAGGTGTTATAGCCATTTTCGTACAAGCAAGTCAGGTTTGAGAAAATGTTAGAAACATCAGAGTTTGTAGTAGGTGTAGTTTTCTACTTCTAGCACCCCCTAAGGTAGTTCACCTCATACCAATGGGTTGTCGTTTGACTCCTAAGAGCACTAGCAAACAAATGCAGTTGAAAATTCCATGGTTTTCACAGAGCTCCATATATTTGAAGGGGCAGTAATGTAAGAAAATGCCTTTTTTTTCATTAGCGCCACCTCCTGGAAGCATTTGTGCATACCAGCGTTTGGGTAAGAAGGCAAGTGACCCCTCATTAGATGCGGCAAGTTGTTTTCTTTCCAAAATGGCATTGTTTCTCTATCTTTCCTGCATATCTATTATGGTTATAACCATTTTAGTGCAAGCAGATCATTTAAAAAACAAAAGTGTCAGGTTTACGTACATGTTCCTAGCACCCACATATTTTATGTTAACCCACACAGATGGGCTACCATTTTTCTCATGTTGGTAGCAGGTACTGAATACAGCAGGAAATGTTATGGTTTTCAAAGATTTTAGTATCTTTGAAGTGGTGGAAATGTAAAAAAAACATGTATTTATTCCCATACCGCCACATTTTGGAAATATTTGTGCACTTCAGCCCAGGGGGTAGAAAGGAAAGTGACCCCTCACTTGATGCGGGAGAATGTTTACTTTCCAAAATGGTATACCTTTTATACCTTTCCTTCATGTCTCTAACAGTTATGAACATTTTAGTACAAGCAGCCATTTTCGAAGAAGCAAACAGGTAGGTGTAGTTATGTGCTTCTGGCACCCCTAAGGTAGGTCTACTAATTCCAATGGGGTGTCATTTTTCTCCTAAGAGCACTAGCTAATGAATACAGTTGGAAATTCCCTTTCTTCACTTCTGTATTTGTTATAACCATTTTTGTTCAGACAAGTGATGTTTGAGAAAATGTTAGCAAAATTAGAGGTTGCAATAGGTGTAGTTTGGTACTTGTAGCACCCCCTAAGGTAGGTGAACTCATACCAATGAGGTGTAATTTTTCTCCTAATAGGACTAGTGTTACGGTTTGTTATGACTCTCAGACACAAGTTTTAGGTAAAAATCAATTTTATTGAAATAATTAAATTGATCACTTAGGATGGCAATCACATACATATATAAATCATGAGTAATAGCAAAGACAGAAGGCAGACTCTACCGGTCCTGTCAATATACCGGACAGGACAGTCTGAGAGAATTGAATATTAGGCTCTACCGGCCTTGCCAATACCGGGTAAGGCAACCTGCAGATGGAATAGCATAACGGTTCTACCGGCCTTACCTAATTACCGGGCAAGGCAGCCCCAATAAGTACACAGTGTAGGCTCTACCGGCCCTGCCAATACCGGGTAAGGCAACCTGAGATGGAATGTGGCAAAAGGTTCTGCCGGCCTTACCAATACCGGGCAGGGCAGCCCAGAGATATCAATAGCAGTCGGATGATAATGGCAGAATGACAGGATCGTAAGCAACCCAGTGTCCGCACACTGAGACCAACAGGGGAATCGTATAGCCGCGAGGCTTAGGAGCAAACCAATGTCCTCGCACTGGAGTAAAAAGTGAATCATATAGCCGCAAGGCTTTAGAGCAAACCAGCATCCGCACGCTGGGACCAACTACTGAATCGTATAGCCAATAGGCTTTGGAGCAAACCAGTGTCCGCACACTGGAGTAACAAGTGAATCATATAGCCGCAAGGCTTTGGAGCAAACCAGCAACCGCACGCTGGGACCAACACTGAATCGTATAGCCGATAGGCTTTGGAGCAAACCAGTGTCCGCACACTGGAGTAACAAGTGAATCATATAGCCGCAAGGCTTTGGAGCAAACCAGCGTCCACACGCTGGGACCAACACTGAATTGTATAGCCGATAGGCTTTGGAGCAAACCAGTGACCGCACACTGGAGTAACAAGTGAATCATATAGCCGCAAGGCTTTGGAGCGAACCAGCGTACGCACGCTGGGACCAACTACTGAATCGTATAGCCGATAGGCTTTGGAGCAAACCAGTGTCCGCACACTGGACCAACAGGGAATCGTGTAGCCGCGAGGCTTTGGGAGCAAACCAGCGTCCGCACGCTGGGACCAACTACTGAATAGTGTAGCCGATAGGCTTGGGAGCGAACCAGTGTCCGCACACTGGACTAACAACTGAATCGTGTAGCCGCAAGGCTTTGGAGCAACCCAGCGTCCACACGCTGGGACTAACAAGCAATGTCGCCGATGCGACCAGGCAGAAGGTCGCCAGGATACAGGAGACAGGCGATGAGATGACAGGAACCAGCAGCGATCAGTCAGGTCAGGAAACAGCAGAGAAGAAGTTCAGCAGGAACTGCATCACCAGAGTACTACGCCGGAATCAGGACTGGAACAACTCAGCATGCAGGAGACACTGGAACAGTTGAAATCAGGAACACTGGAACAGAGGCCCAACTATCACTGGACATAGTGATAGCAAAAGGTCAGAAACAACACGAAAGGGCACTCAAAGGGTGCCCAATCCAGGTTTAAATAGGCAATATGAGGCGGGCTAAATGCAGACAGCCAATAGAAGCCCCCTACTGGTGACAGACAAGAAAATGCAGCAATCACAGGCACTGTGATAACTAGCTAATGAATACAGTTGGAAATTCCATGGTTTTCACAGATTTCCATACAGATTAAGGGGCAGAAATGTAAGAAAATGCCATTTTTTTCCTATAGTGCCACCTTCTGGAATCATTTGGGCACAACAGGCTTTGGGTAACAAGGCAAGTCACCCATCATTAGATGCGGCAGGTTGTCTTCTTTCCAAAATGGTATAGTTTGTGTACCCTTTCTTCACTTCTGTAGTTGTTATAACCATTTTTGTACAGACAAGTAATGTTTGAGAAAATTAGAAAAATTTGAGGTTGTAGTAGGTGTCGTTTTGCACTTCTAGCGCCCCCTGAGGTAGTTAAACTCATACCAATGGGGTGTCATTTTTCTCCTAAGAGCACTAGCTAATGAATACAGTTGGAAATGCCATGTTTTTCACAAATTTCAGTACATTTGAAGGGGCAGAAATGTAAGAAAATGCCTTTATTTTTCATTAGCGCCACCTTCTGGAGGCATTTGTGCACTCCAGGCTTGGGGTAACAAGGCAAGTCACCCATCATTAGATGCGGCAGGGTGTCTTCTTTTCAAAATGGTATGGTTTCTGTACTCTTTATTCACTTCTGTAATTGTTATAACCGTTTTTGTACAGACAAGTAATGTTTGAGAAAATGTTAGAAAAATTAGAGGTACAATAGGTGTAGTTTTGCACTTCTAGCGCCCCCTGAGGTAGTTAAACTCATACCAATGGGGTGTCATTTTTCTCCTAAGAGCACTAGCTAATGAATACAGTTGGAAATGCCATGTTTTTCACAAATTTCAGTACATTTGAAGGGGCAGAAATGTAAGAAAATGCCTTTTTTTTCATTAGTGCCATCTTCTGGAGGAATTTGTGCGCACCAGGCTTGGGCTAACAAGGCAAGTCACCCCTCATTAGATGCAGCAGGTTGTCTACTTTTCAGAAATATATAGTTTTATTTAGTTATTTCACTGTTTTAGGGTAGATTTCCCACAAAAACACTAGAACGCACATATTAGCTCATAAAATTGAAAATGTCATTTTGCGCTGCTGGTGATTAGGGCTCTACGCTATCCATGGACGTAGGTAAAACTATACAAATTTGGTATTTTTTTACTCGGGGGACTCGGGGCTTTTTCAAATAACTGAAACTTTTTCAATCAAGGTAAATGTTTTTGATACATAGTATGTGATTTTAGCAAAATGAGTAAATTTTCATTTTTTTTGTCATTATGACATCATAACTTTTTGCACAATGTAAAATTCTCTTCATGTAAGGTACCACGAGAAATCTCAATTCGTTCTGAAAAAAACAATATATAGTTTTCCATATGTAACTAAAAATCCCCAGAGGAAATCAAGCGTCAGAAGGATAGCAAAAATGTTGAAAAAGTGTCTGGCCTGCAGGGTACAGGAAATGGCATGAGCCTCTGGCACTGAAGGGGTTAAGTCAGATTTCTGTATTCAAATCCTCATGTTGCTATAACAGAACTGGCAGTGTTTCTACACAGCTCTGGTCAAAAGCAGCCCATAGGAATGAACTAAAAACAACTGGCAAGTGGTATTCAAGTCCATGCGTTCAGTTATACCACATGTTTTGTTGAAACATTTCTGTCAGTAATACTGCACCTCATAGTTGAGGAGTATAAGCCACAACGAAAGCAGCGCAGAATACATTCACTCATGCTCTCTAAGCACAAAACAAATAGAGAATTGTCAAGTTAAGCTTTAGATGGCATAGATTCACTAAAGGTCAATGCTGTGGCAATATGATTTTGTGGATGTATTCGAAACTCTGCTACATTTCATATACAAGCAGGGCAGTGTATGTCGAATAAAACTGTAGAAAGAAGAATGTCGGATGGAAGCAGTATATGTCGAAATACAAATGGAGAAAGTTAGTATGTTGAATGGGAGCAATATATGTCGAATTACTAAGGGGCTTTATATGTCAAAGGGGGGCACTGTATGTCAGATTTCTAACATGTTGTGCAGCATGTGGAACAACACCATTGTGTGTTAGCCCCATATACACTGCCAACACCCCCAGCCTTCTTCCCTTGCCCACTGGTAATGACAGATCCCCATGTACACTGTTTGACCCTCTCCAGCCTTTTCCCCTTGTCCACTGCTAGCCACAGATCCCTATGATCACTGCCTGGGCAAGGGAAGAAGGCTGGGTGGGGCAAACTGCTTCCTCCTCGGGAGATTGATCACCATAATTTAGCTCACACACTGCAGCAACCATGGCTGCAGTCAGTTTTTTGACTACCACTACCACTACTACTGTGTGTGTGGTTTTTACTGTAAAGTACACGATACAACAGATTAAGTGGGATGTCTTGCCTTGGCCCTCTACAAAATACTCTCTTGTCAAGTATCAGTCTGCCTCAGTCACAGATAAAAAAAAAAAAAATTGAAAAAATATTGAAGTCCCATTATAAACTTTTCTTTCAACAGGATAAACAAAGTGGTGCCGCTCCTGTCTGGTAGGTCCACTCCCCCACCAACTTCTCTGCAGTGAGAAATAAAAAGAAGAAGTGTACACGCTCTAATTGTAGAAGTTTCATAAATGTCATTGATGTGACACCTTCACCATGCACCTTTTGAGTGGGTACTCACTTCCCAGAGAGGCTATAACAACCTCCGATAGTAAACATTGATCTTAATAGACCCCAGTATAGTCACTAAATGGTGTAGTTCTCAAAATCCAATAATCTCATATATGTATAAGATAAGAGAACAGACATTCAGAAGATAACTCTAAGTGTAGTATATTGATGAATAATACAAGCTACCACCAAGAGACACCCTAAATATACAAGGGGTACTCATCTGGTTTAGAGACAAAACACTGCCTCAGATGATAATAGAAATAGAAATAGTTTATTAAAACTATAGAAAATATGCACAGAAATAGCTCATAAAACAATAACTCTCAAAACATCAAACAAGTCAAACAATGTATCACCTATAGGGACAACAGTCAACAATACCTAGAATAGTTGGCGAGGCACCAGTTCACAAACCCAGTGGAGGACACCAATATCACGCACTACCATCCACTATTAATGGTGTACGTGTAAATATATGTGTCCAAATATCTTAATGCGCTACACCAAACAGTGAAGATGAAAACACTATCCAATTACACACCAAAAGATGGGCAGCAAAGGAATAAAAATGAACACCACCACTCTAAGGGCTCGATTCTATTACTAGTGCTAAAACCAGCATTACAAGAAAAACAAGTAGCGTGAATTTTGCAAACGTGTTACGTCGCTATTCTATTGCAGAACCACAGTAAAACAAAACTGGCGTAGGCAGCACATTTCAGAGCACTAGCAAAACTGGCACTGTCTGCTTTTATTCGACTACCTCCTACAAAGAAACGCGCAAAATGTCAAAGTCCAAGAAATAGGTGTACCTTCGACGACAGAAAGATCAAGTTTAGTGTTAGATGTGTTCCCCACATAGCAAAATCCGACACAGAGTGCCCCCCGTCAACATATTAACCCCCCCTTTTAAAAGTCGACTGCAGTGATTTTGTTTCACCACATTAATTCGACAAATATTGTACTCGACACTTTAACCTCCCCTCCCCCTTTAAAATTCGAATTACAGTGCTCCCATGATTTTCTTTCACCATTTATAGTCGACATTTTTCTTCTCCTTTTTTTTTTCGACATGCCCTTGTATTTTGTATTGCAAGATTAACCCTATGAGTACCAGAGAGATAGCAACACATTGCAATGTGTTTGCTACCCCTCTGGCACTCAAAGGGTTAAAAGAATTAGTAGGAACAGTGCTCCTCAATATTAAATAAACCCATATCTTGATTCTTTTTTTTGTTATAGTCCTCTAAGATGTTTATTGTAACATTAAATAGCTGTTATGTAGTGATATAGTTATAAAGCAAATATATATAACATATATAATCAATATTTGCACAGGTGTTGTTAGACCCTTTAAGTCCTCATATAAAATGATGTATTGAGCCCACTGATATTATATTGGAGATACTGGTCATGTTGAGGAGATTCATATCTCCTATTCTTGAGCACGCTGACAGAATACTTTGTTGCAAGAGCTGATTGGAACTTATTGTTGGCTTTTGGCAGAAAGCCATACATACATGCTGGCTGTGAGAACTCTGAGGCTTCTACAGCCTAGGGCTCACAAGCGACCAGCTGTGTAAGGGTGGCTCATACGGATAATGGAAGTTAGAAGAGCTGATATCATAAAATAGAGTTTTGTTGATAATGACTTGAAGTTTAAACATATCCTGCCTCACAGGAGATATGAATCTCCTCAACATGACCAGTATCTCCAATATAATGTTGGTGAGCTCAATACAACATTTTATATGAGGACTTAAAGTTTCTAACAACACCTGTGCAGATATTGATTATATATGTTATGTATATTTGCTTTATTACTATATCACTAAATAACAGCTATTTAATGTTAAAATAAACTTCTTAGAGGACTATAACAAAAAAAAAAGAATCAAGATATGGGTTTACTTAATATTGAGGAGCACTGTTTCCACTAATTCTTTTAACCCTTTGAGTGCCAGAGGGGTAGCAAACACATTGTAATGTGTTGCTACCTCTCTGGTACTCATAGGGTTAATCTTGCAATACAAAATACGAGGGCATGTCGAAAAAAAAAGGAGAAGAATACTGTCGGATATAAATGGTGAAAGTCATGGGAGCACTGTATGTCGAATTTGAAAGGGGGAGGGGGTTAAAGTGTCGAGTACAATATTTGTCAAATTAATGTGGTGAAACAAAATCACTGTAGTCAACTTTTAAAAGGGGGGTTAATATGTCAAAGTGGTGCACTCTATGTTGGGTTTCTATGATGTATACTGTATTCTACTCTGCTTTTGTTCGAACAGTGATGGTTTTGAAACTGTCGTTACTCGTTATGGCTTCTACTCCACAATCGCTAAGGCGCAGAATTTCCAACTTAACTTGTATAAACAAAACAGGCGGTAATACTGAACGTGAGTAATAGGATACCAATTGCACGTTGTTTTTATCATAAAAATCACACAGTTAACTGTTAAAATCAACACATTTTGGACGGGTACCCCTTCCTTTCTCAAGAAAGAAAACTATCTGGCAACTTTGTCCAACATAGCATTTTTAACAACATAGCATTTTTAACAACATAGCATTTTTAACATAACTGTTTTCTAATTGGAAAATAGACTTGCCACCTGTTAATAATTAACTTTAAACAATGCAAACTTTATTATTCCCACTTACAAAAAGCCAAACAGTTCCATTTCAGCATTTAATCCCTTCGGCTGAAGTATGTCAAGATCAAAAATCCACTTTGATTCGTTTAGGGACATAGCCTCCAAATAGTTACCCCCTCTCCAATCTTTCATAACCTCATCAATAGCAAAAAAGGATAAATGCTTGGGATTCTGAATTGTGCTCTTTATTGAAGTGTAGAGAGATGCTATGATGTTCAAACCCCTCTCCACATTTCTAATATGTTCAGCTATTCTTACATTTAAACAACGTTTAGTTCGTCAATCATACTGTTTATTACAGCTACACTGTAATACATAAATTACTCCCTTCGATTTGCATGATAAATTATCTTTAATTTGAAATTCTTTTTCTGTACTAGTTACCACAACTGTGGAAACCAGTTAGCCCGGTTTTTAACCAATTAGCTTTCTTGTGGTCATCGGAGCCTCTGTTTTTTACAGTTGGAGCTAGAATAGAGCCCATATTTTGAGTTTTTTTATAGATTATCATTGGATTATTTGACAAAATTGTTTCTAACCATTTGTCTTGTGTTAAATGATGCCAATGTCTTTTTATAATTTTATTAAAATGCTTATGATCTGTATTATAATTCACTACTAATGTTAATTAATGTAGAATCAATATTTTTTTTTTTTTTTTTTCTTTTTCTTCCTCACATTTCGGAAAGAAAAAAATAATATTGATTCTACATTTCAATTAGCTGCTGCTGGCAATAGTAATGGCACTGCTGCTAACAGTTAATGCCTCTTCTACCACCTTGGCATGTGGGGATCTGTAACTACCTCTGGCTAGTGGAACCAGGCTGGGAGGATCAGATAGTGTATGCAGGGATTTATGACTACCAGTTTTGTAGAGTCAGACTGCATGTGAGAATCTCTGAATACCAGTGGGCAGTGGCTACAAGCTGGGAAGTCAGTGTATGTGGGGGTCTGTCAGCATCTGTGACTTCAAGAAGCAATGGACTTGCGAAGCAGGCAATGTCCATCATAGAGAAGTTTCCATGCATTGCAAAGCAATGTGGGGTACATCCTTATGGTAAACATAGGGTCAAATATTTATTTTTTATGTTTTACATTTACATCTTGTTGGGGAGGGCATCAGAACCCCCACTGATGTTCCCCTGGTATTGACTGCTTACACAATTGTGTAAGTGATCAATCTTGGTTTTAGGAAGACACTAGCAACCCTCTTCCACTACCCATTACTCAGTCTGGGACTCCCTAATCTCCTGGCTTGTGTGGGAGAAGCAAGGAACCCACAGTATCATCTGCCTGCTCCTCCCACTCAAGTTTGGGGAAGTCAGTGTTGAGTAGGAAGGGAGGAAGGCAATGACTGCCTTCCTTCTGTCACCTGTATGGGTTGCCTTTTGTGATCAGATAGGAAATTGCTAACAGGGGCATCAGGAGGACACTGATGTCCCCCCAAGGCTGTCTGGTTTTTTTTTTTGTTTGTATTTTTGTGTAGGGTTTGCCAAGTCAGTAAATTTGCAGGCTTGACAAACTAGATCCTTTTCTGTTATTGTTAAGTCTTGGCACTATAGGGTTAAAGAACAGAGGGTCATCCAACATATTGCTTCACAAGATTGTACAGCACATTACTTGGTCCTTAAAGGGTTTATTGCCTCTAGTTCTTATTCTGCTGTTTCCTCTTACTGTAATAAAGCTACTGTACTGCAAAATATGTGTTCAATAACTGACCTTGGTGAATGTCATCTCCATTTAAATAACATAACCTTTTTACAATACTTAAATCAGGCTAAACCAGTAATGAAATATGAAATGTGTTTTTATAATCAATAAACACGAGGTGTATTTACAGCACTAGAATCCACAGGACATAAATTGGTATGTAAACCATGTACAGCACAGCTGCCAGATTCATGCTTACAGACTCTTCAATATTAATTTTATATATGTAGTACAATTATTTTAAACCTTTTGTTTATATTTGCCAACATATAAAGGATATTTCCATAGTATTCAATTTATTCTACAACATTATTTAATGAATTTACTTGGTGTGCTTTTGACTAGGGATGGGTGAAAATTTTTGTCTAATTTTTGAATAATTTCCTGGGAAAAGTGCAGTTTTTCTGCTTTTTTTCACCTAGCTCATTCAATTGAAATAAATGGGAACATTGAATTTACACAAAACACATAGCAAATATTATTTTATTTCCCAAAGGCATAGTATAAAATGAGGGTGCCTGTGTTGGTGGGGTTTGTTTACTGGCATGGGGGGGAAGTTAATAAAAAATAAATCCTAAATACAATTACAATTATACAAAACATTGTATAAAAGGCGTCTGAGGAGGGTGCCTGTGTCTGGGGAAATAATCAGTTGAACAGGGAATTTGTTTGGGGGGGGGTTCTTGAATGGTATTGGAGGGACAGTTAATAAAAAATACATTAAATTAAATAAAATAAGAAATGTGTATGTAACATGACAGGAACCCCTAACATAAGCTGCCACTGGGGTAGACTGATACTTGATGTGACAGACTATTTTGTAGAGGATGATTTGTTGTTAGAGGCCCAAGTCCTGAGGAAACATTGATTTGTAGGACTTAGGCTTGTTTGAAACAAACCCCCTAAAATTGTTTATTTTCTTGTAGGCCTATGAATTTTTTTTTCAAGTACAAGCCTATTGCCAGCAGGCCATATCAGAATTTGTTACTGTTGTTCTTGCTTCTGCTGCTGAGTTGTTTAAGCATCAGGATGATTGGCCTATGATTAAGTGTATCCTATACATGAAACGTGTTAGGCGATTCGTATAGGTTTGACTGTCCTTGTAAATTTCTCACCATTCTGTATCGGTGTTTGTTATTTTTATTATATATATTAAATAAACTTTGGATGTTTTATGATCATTGTTTCCTGAGTGATTGGGTGTTCCGGAGCTCTGTGGATCCGAAGAGCAATCCCTTCCAGTCATCTTCTTGTAAGCAACAGGATGATTAGGCATCTCAAAGGGAATGGGATCAACAACAGCAGTCACATGGGTGATGGATGATGAAGGTTACACTTGCCACGACTAGCTCCACTGATGCTCCTGAGGCAGTAGCAGTACCATAACTTCTGGAGAAAAGAAGAAGTTGGCCAATAATTCTTCTCCACCTTCCCCTCCTCCAAAATCATGGGTGTGTTGTTACTAGATTAACATTTTTTTCCTTGAGAGCAGGAACTGTGCCTCTAATCAGCAACTGCAATGTGTACAGTGTGTGGTAAATGACACCTGGCACAACTCTATCCAAACACCATGACACCAGAAACCAAGTATTGCTGCTGTCACTATGCCCCTTGTCCATACCCCTCTAAGGACATATGACAACTTGCTGACAGCTTAATAGTAATTATTAACCCTCCCTGCCACCATCTTAACATATTCTGCAGGATGGAATGTCCTCAGATTCCACTTTATACCCTTCTTGCGATTCTCCTCCACCACGCTGCCATGTGTGGTCAGTGCACCACACAGTGTGTAATGAGTGGACACGACTGCCACATCCTAACATCTATAGAGTGGCTATAATTTGGCTGGGGAGGTAACGAGGAATGGGCTGGATTGGCAGAAGATGTAGTTACCCTAGAGGAAGAAGATGATGGTGAGCTAGTTGTTTCACTTGTCACTGAACTTCCAGTCTCTGCCTGGGTTTCTCTGTTCTTCCTACTCTTTGACCTCCACCTCACCTCTTGTTGCCTTTGGGTAGAGTCAGGGAGTACAGCAACAGTGGTGCGTGATTTCTGTGGTGGGTGTTTGGCTTTAACATGTTTGACATAAATTTCATGGTGTCTGTGTTTCATGTGTGTTATCAGGGTGCTTGTGCCAAGGCCTGTTCCCTCCTTTCCCCTTCTCACTGACTTGTCACAAATTGTTCACAGTGACATTGTTAATGAGAAAAATTGTCTCACACCCAGGACTTCAGGGGGGAGGGGAAATGTGGAGAAGAATGGCCTATTTCTTCTTCTCCTCCACATTCTCCTTCACTGGCAGAGGATGATGTTGCTGCAACTGCCTCAGAATCAGCACTGCAACTAGGACCAGGAGCATTGCTGCTGACAAGTGGACCCTGTCGTAGTCTTGCATCACTTGTTGACCCCATTCCTACTGTGTCCACAATGGTCTGTGGAACACTAGCTTGCTCCTCAGCATCCTGCTGTCCTTGCAACTCAACAGCAGCAGGAATTAGAGCACTTGAAATCTCAGTAAATTCCAGAAGCTAACTTCTGGTGAGAGTGGTAGTGGTGGTGATGCCCATTCCCATCCCTGCTCCCATTCCGTCTTGCTCACTCCATGGGGATTATGGATTAAGGTGTTATAAAGGGGTGATAAAGTGTTACTGACTTATCCATAGAAACTCCTTTTCATGGTTCAAGGCACAGAGTGTTAAACTTGGTTATCAGTTTATACTCCCAGATCTCTCTGTCTCTCTGTGTCTTAAAATTCCCATCAGTACAGTTAATTTGAGATCTTTAATGATGTGATTCGTTTTGTTAAAATGTTGACCAACAGGGTTGTCTCTGTTGTTCACACAGGACCTATGAGAATTCATCCTAAAACCGTGACAAGGAATTTATTCACATTATCCCACAATATAAAATATTTTTGATCCCTTTGCATGCTAGGGGGCTGCTCTTCTCATTGTGAACGATGGGTTGTGCACCCTTCTGGTGTTTGGAGGGTTAACCCATACACATTCTAAGCTTTCTATGGTCAATTTCACTGGAGCTGTTAAAAAGTTAATTAATCTTATTTGCATTTTGTAGTCCACTTCATTAAACTGTTACAGAGGCTAGAGTTTAATTTACAGCCATCACTGATTATACACATTCTGCTATTGGAATTTGACCCTTGGATTACACAGCGGTATCTAGAACATTGTGCTGCAGTGTGTTTTCCTCTCTGGTTGATGTTAAAACTATGCGTATGAGTTTTAAAGTCATGTATGTTGCATTTAGTGTTTATTCTTATTTTGCCTGAAAAAGAGACCTAGTTGTCTTGAAAGCTTGCAACCTAGAACCACTCAGTTATCCAATAAAGGTATCATATTTATTCTAACAGTCTAATGCATTTTCTATGGATAACATGGTACCATGCTCTACCCTTATCCGGTGATATCTCTTCTCCAGTTCCTATATTATTCTTTAGAGCCTATGTACTAAGATCTCCAAAGTGGGGGAAATCTTAGTGCATTGGTTCCATTAAATAACATAGGAATTGTAGAAGTGATATCACCAGGCCCAGACTGGCCATCGGGCATACCGGGCATTTGCCTGGTTGGCCGGTCCGGTGACCCAGGCTCTATAGTAATATAGAGCGCTGGGAGATGACATCATCTCCCAGCGCTCTGCATTACTGCGACCCGCACGTGGGAGATTCAGCACTGTGCCGAAGGAGGCACAGAGCACTGTTAAGTCCCTGGTGATCTAGCTGCATGCCATGAGGTAGGGGATCAAGGGGCATTGTGGAGACGAACGGGCTTTATCGGGCATGGATCAAGGGGCATTGTGAAGATGAACGGGCAATGTAGAGATGAAGGGGCTTTATGGGGCATTGATGATAGGGCAATGTGGAGATGAAGGGGAATTGTTGAAGGCGGCATTGTGGAGATGAAGGGGGCATTGTGGAGATGAAGGGGAATTGTTGAAGGGGCATTGTGGAGATGAAGGGGGCATTGTGGACATGGAAGGGGCATTGTGGACATGAAGGGGGCATTGTGGACATGAAGGGAGCATCGTGGAAGGGGGCATTGTGGAGATGAAGGGAGCATCGTGGAAGGGGGCATTGTGGACGTGGAAGGGGCATTGTGGAGATGAAGGGAGCATCGTGGAAGGGGGCATTGTGGACGTGGAAGGGGCAATGTGGAGATGAAGGGGGCATTGTGGAGGTGAACCTTGTGGGTAATGTGGAGGTGGGAGGAGGATGGGGTGGGCAGTGTGGAGCTGGGCAGAGTGTGGGGGTGAATATGTGGGCGGGGCAGGGGATTGTGTCCGGGTCGGAGGGGGGTGGGGGCATCAAAATGCACCTTCGCCCTGTGTATACATAAATCCTTGTACCGGCCCGGGGGACGGTCCGGGCGTTTAAAAAAAATAAATAACGAGCGAACGTGCCCCCCCATGGGCTGCTCAGAAAATAAAAACGGGCTGCTCAGCTTTAAATGCCCGGGCCTATTTTTTGTCCCAGTCCGGGCCTGGATATCACTGGAGAAGTCCTCTTCACTTTATCACTTCTTATCACACCTTAGTGCATCTCCCCCCAGTTCTCTATAATTTTCATAATCTCTGCTCCACTGCCAGCAACCCACTGACTAATCCACACTACTAGAGCAATCTGCTCACTCCATCTCTCCATGCTTTTCCATCTCTCCATACCTGCATTCTGCTGCCAGCAATTAAATGAATATTCCAAACTACAAGAAATAAGTGGATTGATCTACCTTCTCCTATAGAGCTACACAGGGCTGGAAAATAAAATCTTCTGCCAGTTTAAAATCTCTAAAAATAGCTGTTACTTTGTAAATGGCAATGTATTAATTTTATTTTCTTGTGTCTATCCCTTTGTAAATGTCTAATTTTTGCATAGTCAATGCTCTCCATAAGATACATGAAAATGAGAGAATTCTGAATGTATTCTTTTTGGTAAAACAATTTCTAAATAACTAAATGCTACTTAATCACAGTAATAGGCAGTAGAGCCATTTACAAAGGTTCGGGTTTTAAAGTGGTGGGTTTCTTTAAAATTAATATTCTTTATCTTTAAAATGAACCATTTTGGATACTATTTTTTGTGCTACCAAAACTCCAAGATAACCTTCATGGGTAATGTTAATGATTGAGTTCTGCAAATTATTTGAAACCACAATCTAGCTGCTTTGAATATAAGCATATTAATTAACAAACATGTGAAAAGGATCTCAGCTTTATGTTTTTTTTTTGTTTATTGATGCTGAACTGATGAATAGGTTTATATTTCTTGGTTGTATGTGTGATTGATTCCGGAGTGAATGTTTGTTATTGCATAAATTGCAATAAAGTAAATTTGTGGTTTGTTCCATTTCTGTTGGATGTAACAAATTATAATATGAAAAATGTCAAGCAATTGTTTTTGCAATTTAGTTACTCACTTAACCCTCATAAGAGGGTGGCTATCAATATGATGGAGGGTTTATGCTCTAAGGTGTGATAAACAGGTGATAAAGTGGAGATCACTTCTCCAGTTCCTATGTTATTCTATGGAGTCTATGCACTAAGATCTCCAGAGTTGGAGAAGTCTTGGTGCATTTGCTCCAAAGGATAACATTGGAAATGCAGAAGTGATATCACTGCATGTCATCTCTACTTTATCACCACTTCATCATGCATTAGTGCATCTCCCCTCTTTTCTTTTAAACCAGATGCCTTCCTAACACCAATTCTCTCAACTACCTATAGTGAAAATGTTCCCATAAAGACTTCTTGTGCCAAGGGCAGGGTAATGGAGTAGTTTATATGTGTTTCAGGCATTCTTTCCCTCTACTCAACACTGTATTTGGAGGTCATGTGATTTAGACATTATTTTTGTGACCGGATTACATTTATAAAAGATTAAAACATCAAGTGGAATGTTACTGCTTTGTTATTCACTGAATTTGAATGCTTGAGAAGGGTTTATAATGGTACCAGAACTCATGGGACTACTTTCACAGAGCCTAGTGTGACAAGAGGTAAAACTGTGTCAACAAATTGTGTTTTGCTGAATGGGACTGATTTCACATTGTTTAGAGTATGGACCCACCTATCTTAATTTGTCAGTCTTGGAGTCGACACCAACACCAATGCCATGACCTGGATTGCTTAATATAGAGAGATCAATATAACCCAAACAGCAAACTTTTCAATATACAGACACATTATTCTCCCGTGTAGAGTTTATCATTATCCCTTGTAGAGCTGCACATATTGTTTCTACTCGCCAGGTCTAAATTTTCACTCGTCATTGGCTAGTGGCGAGTGGAAAATTTGAGCCCTGATATATATATATATATATATATATATATATATATATATATATGGGATAAAGAGTGTTAGGGAGATTTTTCTAAAGCATTGTTAACTCATACATCACAAATTTGGCCTCAAGACAATGGGGGATGTACAAGCTAATTTCTGCTGTATTTAATCTATGGTAAGAGATCCTGGGGTGTTTAAGGGAGTAAATGAGATTTACCCAAAATGACCCAATATTTTGTGTGAGAAGACAGAGTCAGCTGTGATCCAAGTCCCTTCCTGATCTGGTTGAGCCTTTGTGGCTGACTGAATAAGTGACTAACAGAATATTAAAAAGACTACCACTCAGTAGACAGACAAGTTCAACTGACATTGGCTCCTTCAACAGCCAGAAAAAGAGGGGCTAGCATATTAAGTAAGGTCCATCATCATCAGCATCTGCACTAAAAAAGACTGCAGTGACATTGGGACAGAGAGAAAGAAAGCGAGATGGAGACACAAAGTAGCAGATGAAATCCTTTGACACTAGCTAAAGGCAAAGAGGTTAGGAATCAGTTGTACAGGGCATGTGTTTCTTTAGTTTTTTGCTGATGGTGATAGAGACACTTAATTATAAAAATAACAAAATGATATGACTGAGGAAGACAGATACAGGAAGAGTATAGAGCAAGACATCCCACACAGAGTTATGTTGTGCACTTCACTGTTAGAATACACACACTAGTTTGAAAATGTTCTAGGGACAGGGAGAGGGTGCAACGAGTAAGAGCATTGCAGGAATGTGTTAGTAAAATGGTAGTCCAAGTACTGACTGCAGCCACGATTGCTGCAATGTGTGCAATAAATGGTGATGATCCTTCTTCTCATGACGATGCTATTTGTCAAAGTCTTATAAAAATTACCACCACCACCAGAAAGATTAATAATCCATCTAAGAACACTAAAGACAAGTCACATTCTAGTGTTGATAGCCGAATAGAAGACGTTGTAGCAGTTCAACCAGTTTCTGCATATAACAGTGAGACAAACAAGTACAACACCTGTCCTGAGAATAGTTGTAGTGAACTTTGTGAAAATCACTGTAAGGGAAAAGTACAAAAAAGTGTTTGAGACTTCAAATATTGCAAGAGGAACATAAAAGTAGTAGGGAAGAAGTGGTGAGTGAGTGCTGAGGATGACATAATTACTTATGATGTTGATCTAGAATATATTCCTTCTGTGTCCTCCTCTTCTTCAGATACAGACGAAGCTGACAATGAGAAATATGATGACCTGGCCAGACAATTAGCTGAAAAGTAAAGGCTTAATCTTTCACACCTGAGAAGGAGCAATGTGTCTGCTTATAAACTGCTTGAAAAATTAATTGGAAAGTCTCACTCTGGACAAGTAAATAAGCCAAAAAATACACAATAATCTTTTCTGTCATCATCATTGTTGCTGCTCCCAAGTCCAAACTCTACTCATCCACTGACACTAGTGCTGAGAAACCAGCAGCAATGCAGGTTATAAACATTCACTACCCAGATATAATGCGTGCATCTGCTGTTGTTGGAAATTGAGCACCTAGTAGTACAACTTCAGTGACATCTAGCCCCAGTAGTAGTAATAGCCACTCACAAACTCCCTCAGTCTATGAAGTCTAGAGTATGGATATATTTTACTCATTATACAAAAGCTAAACATGTTATTTATTGTCTGTTTAAGAAACATGTGAGCGAGGGTAAAGCAGGTTCATTCTTAGGCATCTCCTCATGGAGATCCCACAGGTCTGATTGTTAGACACACCATCAACATGCTACAACTAACACAGCAGAACCACTCTTACAAGTTCCAGTGGCTCTGGAGAACATTATAGAAGTGATGTTAATTTGCCAGAGCGTGTGCCAATATTACATTCATTTGAAATAACACCTATGGCTCCTGCTGCAGAGGAGTTTGACTCAGTTTTAGAGTACATACATATACAGCTGCTGAAACTCCCACCACCTCTACAAGTCATGATGTTAAAACAGTAACATCACACAGTTCTTCTGCCGTGCACTTCTAACCCACAATTACTGAGTTATTGGGAAAGAGTCAAAAACGTTAAAAACATAATCCCAAAGTAAGCTTATGGAATGGCAAAGCTTCCAAGATGTTTACAGTTGACATGCTGCCTTATTCTTTTGTAAAATAAAACAAAGTTTTAAAGAACTGATGTAAAATATCAACCTGCTGGCATATCCCTAGTCAGAGTTATTTTTAAATGACGGCTGTACCAAAATTGTGAAAACAGATGGTTAGTGTGATGGGAAAAGGGCTGGAAACCTCAAAGAAAATGCATTTACAACAAATATGTGGACAAGTGGGAAGAGTACAAACTATATGACTGTCACTTCTCTGCTCACTAGGTTTCCCTTGCACCAGTGAGCAATTATAGATTGTAATTTGCAGCATCAAGCGACAGCCAGTATTTTTGCCTCTGATTCTAGCAGTATTATTAAAGAAGTGTAGCAGCAATGTAGCCCATACCATTGGCATGCCACTTTTTTCATTCAGAGTTTTGAGAGACAATTCCACACAGCCATAGATGTGTATAAACTAGAGCAGGTGATAGATGAAAGCTGGTTTTGTGTCTGCTGCTAATGGCTCCAACATAATAGCTGTCTAGAGAATACATGATATGTGCATGTACTCTGCTTTGTCCAAACACTGCATTTTGTTGTGACTAGATTCCTCTCAGAATCCAAAACCCACAGAAAAATGCAAAACAATTTTAGTTGCTCCTACAGCTTGCAATGCATTCTATTCCAACAACCTGCCCCATCACCACCAGAAAATGGAGATCCCTGGCAAGTGATGTAGTGTATTTTGAGTTTGCTCCAGTCCTGTTCCTGTGTTTTCTGTTCATCCAGTTGTGATGCCTTGTTATCGACTTTGGCTTTGTTTCTGACTCCTCTTCAGCTTGCTGCTCCTGTACCTCATTTCCAGTAATGATTCTACATTGTTGACCCTGGCTCTCAATCTTGATTACTCTTCCACTTGTCAATTTTGTAACTCCTTGACTGACCATGTGACCACCTACTCCTGCTTCTCGGAGCTTGACTCTCTTAGTTTTCACCGTTCACCTATCCGGTAAAGTCAGAGTTCAACGATTTAACCTTCAGTCTGTCCTGTTTCAGTATCACACGGTTCGATGCAATCAACTATCAGTCGGATTACCATTTCTAGTAGTTGGAGTTTGAATCATTGGACAGCTAGTCGAAGTTTGACTTCCAGACTTCTCCCTCTCCATTGCTCAGCATAGCGCAGTCTCACCTGAAGTGCAGGTACCTTATTTTCTATTATCCTGGTTTTCTGTTTACCTCAGTAGGTAGTTCCTATTCCCTAGGCATTTATCGTGGATGTGGGCCGGTTCCTTCGCACTGAACTGGTTTTGTGACCAGCAACTTTAGTTCGGCCTCGGTCACAGCAAGACTGCCTAGGGATAGTCTACATCAACCATCACTGCACTCTACTGCTCACTTCACATATCTAGCCTGCTGGGGGTCTCCCCACAGTTCTAGTTTGTTGTCAGTGGCTGTTTGCTAGTACCTGTTTCAGTGCAGCTTGTTTCAACCCCAGTGTATCTCTTGCTCTGGGGTTCAATAGCTGCCTGCTTATTCTCTGTGGAGTTGCCTCTCCACAGAGCAGGGTTATAGCCAGTTTAATTTTGGTGATAGCCAGCTTTCAGGGGCTTTTACAAGTAGAAGCAACAGCAACATCACCAAACATCCCATTCCCAATATATTTCCAAACACATGTCATCATTATCATGACAGAAAGCAATTCCATCAAGTTCAACATTTGCCTCATAACCCAGTGACATGAGAATTATATATCTTTCCTGCTGCCAAATAAGTTAGTCTTTATCAGATCTTCCTGATTTGCCTACTAATACACAGTATAACCCTGTATGTTCCCTTTTGAAAGAGATGTATCTAACCTTCTCTGAAATGTAACCATTGTATCTGCCATAATCACATCCTTGGGCAAGGAATTCCATAATTCAACAAAAAAAAAAAATCCTTGCTGAAGTCTAAACCTCCTTTCCTCTAATCTCCAGGGGTGTTTCCTGGTCATTTGATCAGGCCTTGGAATGAATAGCTCAGCACAGAGAACCATGTATTGACCTATCATATACCTGTACATTGTTGTAAGATCTCCTCTTAGTCATCTTTTCTCTAGAGTAAATAAAACAAGATTGTCTAGTCATTCCTCCTTTGTCTAGTCGTCCATTCGATTAATTAATTGTGTTGCACTTTGCTGTACCCTCTCCAGTTCTAGATTATCTTTTTTCACAACTGGTGCCCAAAACTGCACTGCATATTCGAGGTAAGGTCTTACCAATGATTTGTACAATGGAAAAATGATGTTATCCACTCTTGCTTCAATATCCATTTTTATTCAGGACAGGACTTTGTTTGCTTTTGCTACTGCTATTTGACACTGGTCACTGTTTCCAAGTTTGTGGTTTACAAGGATTCCCAGGTCTTTCTGTAGCAACGAGTCCTCAAAAATGATTCAATTAAGTTCATAAGTAGCATTGGGATTTTTCTTCCCAAATGCATGACTTTACACTTTCCCACATTAAACTTCATATTCCATTTGCTTACGCACTCTGCCATTTTATGTAAATCCCTCTGCAGAGAGCAAATATCCTGTTCTGAATTAATTACCCTGCATAATTTAGTGTCATCTGCAAATATTGATTTTTTTGCTTTCTATATCTATTTCCAGGTAATTTATAAACATGTTAAAATGCAGTGGACCTAGTACTGAACCCTGAGGTACTCTACTCTCAGCTTTAACTGTATTGGAGAATTATCCATTTACAACCAAACACTGTTTCCTTATTTTATACCCCGAACCTTCTGTGTGGCACTGTATCAAATGCATTTGCAAAATCTAGATATGCTACATCAACTGCCTTACAATTATCTAGGTTGCTCCTTACTTCTTCATAGAAGCTGAAAAGATTAGTTTGGCATTATCTGTTCATCATAAAACCATGTTGATTCCTGCTAACACTGCACTGAGTTCCTGAAGAACTCCTGGATGTATACCATCAGGACCCAGTGCTTTGTCAGTCTTTATTTTGTTCAATCTTCCCATGACCTTTTCTTGTTTTAACTCAATTTATATATATAAAAGAAGACTTTGTGCCTGGCAAACACACCCAGGGGTGGCATTAAGGCGGAGTTACTGCTCCCATTTGTTAATTCAATGGGTGTGTGATTTTCACTGCTAAGTCCTGTGAAAATCATGCAGGGAGTTGGCCTGCCCCCACTTCCAGCCCGCCCACCACTATCCAAGTTTGCAAAAAATAAACACACAGACACAAGACTTGCTTGCCTGTGGGATCCGGTCCGTTGTTATGTCCTGCAGCCACTCGCTCTGTTATCCCAACGGCCGTGCAGCTGCTTTTATTAGCGCTTCGCCACATAACACCCACTGCCTCTAGGCGCGCTGACCCACAATACCAAACCCTGCACCCCTCTTGCTGCGGTACTCCTACGGCAGAGTAGCAGCAGAGTAGCAGGTAATCGCGCTCCAGCACTTCCCCAAGTAGCTTCACAACTAACTTGACCGCTTGCCTTGTGGCTACAACTGACACACACACACACAAAACAAAGAAATAAAAAAACACTGGCCTGCAAAGGCACCTTTATTTATTGCCCGGGTGTCTGGGGAAGTCAGGGGACAGCTGCACAAAGTGATGGAAGGGTGGCACCGCATGCATTGCTAAGGCAAAGAGCCCTGCTTCGCTGTGCCGGGCTCATGGTGGTGCCTGGGGGACAAAGTTTTTGTTTTTTATCCCAGTGTCTGTGCGCCGCACAGTTGTTGATATCGGGGTGGAGGGGGAGTAGGAGATGTTGTAACGGTTTTTAGGACTCTCAGACCAGTAAGTGAAAATAAAACACACTTTATTTTTAAAGTAAAATAATGCTCAGGTTCGCCCTCTAGTGGCGGTAGGTAATACACAGATCAAGTAAACTGAGCTATTACAATAGTAATAGCACAATAGATATACATGCAAGACAGTATGCAATAGGGTGATATGAACCCCCAAGGGGTTAATGACTAGATAACAGTCCGTCTCAGATGTGGAGGTTTGACACGCCCTGGATGTTAAAAGGCTGTGCTGGATAGACAAAGTTCTTCAAGTACTGAAGACCGAACTGCCTCGCCAAGGTGTTTGGATATTAAGCAGAATAGGAATCAACTTAGCCCCCACGGGCGTAGTTACTGGAACTGCTTTGGTTTGTGCAAGTGCGAATAGCCTCCACGGGCGTAATGGGAAACGGACGGCAATGCAAGAGCTAACAGCCTCCTCAGACTTAGCTGAATGCTGGAATATGAATGCAAGAGCCACTAGCCCCCATGGGCGTAGTACCGGATAAGCTAACACTGAAGCCTTACTGTCACCACTCTGTATTACGGATATCGCCGGTAATCGACACCGGAGAGCCTTAGGCGCCCAAACGGCCCAAACAATGTGACTACTCTGCAGTGTAGGACTAGAGTTGCCGACGGTGAGCGGCCAACTCAGCAGCAGTATCACGGGTATCGAGGCTCGTACTGGAGATAGAGAGAGTGAAATCAAGGTAGCACTTCAAGAGTTAAAAAGCACGTTTACTCGAGGCTTCAGCGCTACTGGAAGGCTCTGCAACGAAAGGAAGGCACACAGATTCAAACACAGCTCTGCACGGGTAGCGAGGCACAGCACTAATCGTGGGTAACACCAGGCAAGGCAGTCACACTGAAGCGGGCAACAGAGACTGATAATGTCGCGACGGCGACAACTGGAACGCAGGTCACTGGAACAAGCTGGAAGTCGATCTTCAGAGCAGGAAGTCAGCCGGGCCGGGTCGGAGCACTTAGGAGGCAGTCATACAAGCCGGGTCATACACAAGCAGAAACGTCAGCCTAGCCGGGTCAGGATCCAAGGGTGGTACGCAGACGAGCCGGGTCATACACAAGCAGGAACACTGGAGAATAGTGAGGACAAGCCGAATCGGTACACAGGAACTCAGAATACAGGAACACAGCAACAGCACTACTGGCTCAGGAACACCACGAAAGGGCATCTGACAGATATGATAGCCAGGTATAAAAAGGTCATCAGGAGGTGGGTCAAACCCACTCAGCAAATCAGTGACAGCCACAACTGAGAGTGACAGGAATCACAGGCACTGTGATAGATGTCAAGAGTGCGGCTCTGCCTCTCTGTTTCTGCCGCTCATTTAACAGCAAGCCCTGCTGCTTATTGTCTCTGTGGCCTCAGCTTTGCCACTTTTCTGTATTATGCCTGCCAGCCCTGCTGTTCTGTTACCTCCTGCAACCGTCCCCTGCCCGGACTACATCTCCCAGACTCCTTCCTGTCACCTCTGAAGTTTCAGCAAGGTGGTTGTTGTAAATGCGGAGGTGACAAGAGCCGCTGGCAGGAAGGAGCCTGGGACATGGAGAGCCGCTATTGTACTAATATGTGCAGTGCCGGCACCCAATGTAAACTGTCCCTGTTGCATGTTTCCTGATCTGGGGCGGGGACACCTTTCCTCAGTTCTCGGTGTGTGTTGCCAGGGATCCTCCTGAGCAGGGCTGCCCTTGTGATGAGCGGGGAAAGAGTTTAGTGGGAGGATGAAGGTGAAGTGCAGGAGGAAATATAAGGAGGGAGAGGGCAATAAACTGAAAGAAGCTACACTAGACATGGTATGGAGGAAGAAACTGGTATTGAAGGACACAAAAGGAGGTATCGCTTAGGCACTGAAAGGGTTTTTTACTCTTTGCATGTTACAATGTAGTCTCATCCCACTGCTTCTTTATTGTGGACTCTGTGCAAGTGATCTGGCCATCATGTGTCTCTCTCTCCCCTTCTCCATCATGTCTCTCTCTCTCCCCTTCACCATCATGTGTCTCTCTCTCCCCTTCTCCATCATGTCTCTCTCTCTCTCCCCTTCACCATCATGTCTCTCTCTCTCCCCTTCTCCATCATGTGTGTCTCTCTCTCGCCCCTTCTCCATCATGTGTCTGTGTCTCTCTCCCCTTCTCCATCATCTCTCCCCCACTTCTCCATCATGTCTCTCTCTCTCTCGCACTCTTCCCCTTCCTATCTCTCTCACCCTTCTCCAACATGTCTCCCTTCTACATCTCTCTCCCCCTCTCTCTATCCCCCTTATTCAGCATGTGTGTCTCTCTCCTCCCTTCTCCAAAAGGTCTCTATACTTAACCCATGCTGCAAACATACCCAAACCCTCAAGCACTCAAACTACTTAATCCCTACGGGCAATGCCGTGCCCCTATTGCTAGTATCTGATAATTGTATTGTTTTATTTTTTACTTGAGGAGGCTCTTCTACCATTTCTTGTTCCCTTGCCATTTATATAACTAAAAAACTGTTATGGATTAGTCTTGCTCTCCCTTGCAATTCAAGTTTCATTATCTATTTTTGCTAACCTAATTGCCTTTTTTTCAATCTTTGTTGTACTCCCTGTATTTTAAAAAATAATGTTCAGTTCCTTCAACTTAAAGGGATAGTAATACTTAAAATGTAAAAAAAATATGTTGTAGGGTTTATCCCCCTGAGTAAAACTAGAGTACTTCCACTGTTGAAAGGTGTTTCATTCAAAAGTTATTCATTTTCAAAGTTGAATTTTTTAGGTGAAATATCACAGTGGCCTGAAATTGTACAGTGGCGCTATTGCTACACGATCCTATGGACAGCTCTGGTCCCAGGACCATAAATATCCATAGGATGGTGTAGCAACAGCGCCACTGTATAATTTCAGGCCACTGTGATATTGCACCTAAAAAATTCAACTTTGAATATTAATAACTTTTGAATGAAACACGTTTCAGCAGTGGGAGTACTCTTGTTTTACCCATGGGGATAAACCCTACAACATATTTTTTTACATTTTAAGTATCCCATCTAAACTGGAAGGAGGACTGTTCTCCTGGCTGCTATAGGAATCAGCCCTCTCCAATATTGCCAATTCTGAGCTATCCACATCAATCTCTTCACACAATCTTGCACATCTTTTGGACTGAGTCAACTCAGAACTGGCCTTCCTCTTCTGCTGCCCACTACCTCCCTGCCTTACTGTTACCCAGCTGCCTACCTGTTGCTCCTGATCTACATCTCCACCCTATTCAATACTAAACCCACATACTACCTGCTCTGTGAGTTATAAACTACTTTCCAGTATCCTGTGCCACGCAATGTTGCAATATTTCTTTCCAAATCCAATATCTTAGCTTCTAAAAAGAAAATATGCTCACACTTGGCACAGTGGTATGACTTCTAGAATGATTACTCCAAGTGTTCAAACATGTGACAAGTAGTGTTGAGCGAGCACCCCGATGCTCGGGTGCTCGGGTGCTCTGACCGAGCACCCCCTGAGGCTCGAGTGCTCGGCCGAGCACCCGAGCCCCATTGAAATGAATGGGGCGACACCAGGCACCCCCTGCTCTGATGAGGGGAGGGTGCCTGGTCAATGCCCCCTTCATCTCCGCTATGCCCCCTTCATCTCCGAATGCCCCCTTCATCTCCACAATGTCCCCCTTCATCTCCGAATTGCCCGTCTTCCACAATGTGCCCCTTCATCTCCGCTATGCCCCTCTTCCACAATGTGCCCCTTCATCTCCGCTATGCCCCTCTTCCACAATGTCCCCCTTCATCTCCTCTATGCCATAAAGGAGATGAAGGGGGACATTGTGGAAGAGGGGCATAGCGGAGATGAAGGGGCACATTGTGGAAGAGGGGCATAGCGGAGATGAAGGGGGACATTGTGGAAGACGGGCATAGCGGAGATGAAGGGGGACATTGTGGAAGAGGGGCATAGAGTCTATGCCCCTCTTCCACAATGTCCCCCTTCATCTCCGCAATGCCCCCTTCATCTCCGCAATGCCCCCGTACCTCCAGTCCCTGGTGGTCCAGCGGAGCTTCTTCGGATCTGTGCCTCTTCCGGCACAGATCCCCGCCACCCGAACATGGCGGGAGAGCACATGGCGGTACTCGACGAGTACCGCCATGTGCCGAGCAGAGCGATGCTCGAGCCGATCCGAGCATCGGCCGAGCACGCTCGCTCATCACTAGTGACAAGATTTGCGCTGCGTGAGATTGTCTAACCTGCTATCATTCATGCTTGGTTTTACAATTCACATAGATTTATACTGTCCTCTATTGCTCACTCTAAGGTAAAGTAAACCAAATTTAAATGTGAATATAGTAAATCTTTTGAAAATACTTTCACTACAGAGCTCTGCTGATTTCCAACTCCTACTTCTATTCTAACTCCAGTTTCTTTCCAAATTCACTCGTTTGCCATCCTTTTGAATGCAGCCACAAAGAGCAAGCTCAATATGAGCCTAGAGGCTGTATGTAAGGTAGGTTTTTAACCAGGTGAATCCCGTTAGCAATCACTCTTAATTACTCAGGAGAAGAGAAGAACACAGTAAACACAATAATTACATTTTTAACCCTTGAAATACCCACAAAAAATTTATCAAATAATATACCTTTTTAACCCTTAACCCCTTAAGGAACCTTGATGGTCCTGGCACGTCATGGGTGGATCTGAGTTAATGACCCATGACGTGCCAGGACCGTCATGGAATTCCGGGCTCCCCATGCACGACGTTCGGAATCGAGTGCAAAAAAAAAAAAAAGCTCTGTGGTCCTTAAGTGATGGCCGCGTGAGTGGGCGGCCGGTCCTTAAGGGGTCAATAAACACCCAAACACACTCACGTACTTTTTTACCAGGTTCTTTCCAGCTCCACTTGTTTGCAGCCCACTTGAATGTACCCACAAAGAGCAAGCTCAAAATGAGCCTAGAGGCTGCATATAAAGTAAGACCACTTGAATGCAGCCACAAAAGTGGACAAAACCACACATGACAGGAAAACCTCCGGAACATGTATTAACAGCAGCACTGAGGATGAGAAGGGGGGATTTGAAGGGTTGCTACCGTCTACCATTGTTGGAACCACTGATATGACTACTGATTAATATCTGACTATAATCTGAGAATAATGCAAGCTTAAATTAGACTCAAAAATAATAATACAAATTGGTCTGCTTTTAGTCCTATGAATCACACCACACTAGTCCACCACCACCACCACCACCACCACTACACATCTGTCCCATTCAGTGTACGTTATGACCTTAATTTTTTTAATTATCTCTTTAAAAATAATGGTTAGCAAGCACAGCAGCAGGCTAAAAGACAAATTATAGAAAATTGACAGGGCACAGACCCTCTAACAGTATAACCTGTTATGGTAAATACATATGGACCCCCCAATACCAATGTGCTCACCAGAGGTAGAAAATGCCACATTTATTGTATGAGAAAGCTCAGGATACAAACAATAAATCTATTGTTTATTTTATAAATGAGAGAAAACAAAAAATAGTAATAATAATATAATAGAAATATAAAAATATTAGCCCAAAGTGTTTCATATCTATTTAGACACTTCCTCAAGGACATAAGAGAAAATCATAAAGATGCTTTCAAAACTACAGAAGGGTCAATAATCCCTTTAAATACCTTTTAATTACAATAAATCCAGATGTAAAGGCTCCTTAGCATTTCCAGTATCAGACTTCTGGCTCCGTATGTCTGTGCCGGTTCCGGTCATGTGCATCTGAAGATTCTTGTACTTCCTCCCATTAACTTCTGTATTTGCATTCCATCATTTGAGTACAAAGGACAGACAATGGAAAAACCAAGACATAAATAAAAAATCTGAAAGATTAATCAGTTGAGGAAATTAGTGAAACACTGTATAGAGTATGAAGGGTAAAAGAATAGTAAAAAAATAATTACACAAATAAAATGTTTCAGTGTTTCTTACTCATAACTGCATTGTGCCTGCCCTAAGGGAAAAATTTCCAAAACCCATGATTTCAGTGAGGGGAGAGGTGGAGAAGAATGACCTTCTCCTTCTCCAGAATCCCTTCACTGACTAAGACAGGAGATGCTGCTGGTTCAGCATCATCTCTAGAACTAGGACCAGGAGTATTAATGCCAAGTGGAGCATGTACTACACTAGTATTACTAATTGAAGAAGTCAGTCCCATGGTGGCCATGGTGGTCTATAGCACACTAGCCTGCTCATCATCATTCTGCTGCTGAGATAGATAAACATTCTGAAGAGAATGTTAATGCTGGTGGTAATTGTGATGTCCATCCTCAGTTGCATCTCTTTTGCATATTACTTATTGCATTCCATCAAAAATGCTCTCATACACTCCTCCACATCTTCTTCTTCACCACTACCCTCACTCTCATCACCACCACCATGACAGGTCGATTGCTGCTCTATGGGACTGGATGTGGATGACAAGTGTAACAGAGCGTCTCCTGTTTTCCCACTTGCCATCTTCTCAGAAGGAAGCACAATGGCAGCTGTAGCAGCAGGCACAGGCAGCTGTTGTGCGCTGCTCATATTGCTAGCCAGATCTGTCTTCTTCAATATAGTACCCTACATCCCAAGTGACGATGTTGGGGATTGGGGTACATTGGGTCTGGGGAATGTGGGCTTACTTTACTACTGGTGCTGCAGTCTTCCTTCTCCCCCTCGGTATCAGCAGGAACATCCAGCAAAATCTATACAGCTTGTCTTGTTGCTGCTGGTCATAGTGCTAGCCACTCCAGTGGTGGTACGGTGATGCCCATCTCCAGTTGCATCTCTTTTTCCCATTCCTTATTGAATTCCACCAAAAATGCTCTTATACACTCCTCCACATATGGTTCTTCACCACTACCCTCAGTTCATCACCACCACCACAAGTCTCTTACTGCTCTATGGGACTGGATGGGGATGACAAGTGTGACAGAGGATCTCCTGTTTTCCCACTTGTCATCTTCTCAGAAGGAATCACAATATTAATAATAATAGCGTACAGGGGAAGAATCCAGAAAATTAATTTTAGCTATTTTGCATTTTTATAAATTTCTCAAAACAGTGACTATAAACTTACATAAGGGACTAAATGTATGCTTATTCTGTCCCCCCAATAATATATAATTAGCCTGGCTGCACTAAACAATAAATGAGTAAAACATCATTTAACACCCACAAAGCAAGAAAGGTGAAATCTGAAAAGGTCATGTGCACCTATTTAATTCATTCTTATTTAGTAGAAGACATAATAAACAACAGAACTCACCACCTGAATTTGTTTTTTTATTTTCTACTCTTCCAAATATTTTAAGTATATAAACAGAACTGATAAAAAAAATCTTATCTATCCACAATAAAGAGATTATGTTCTCTTTATTTATATAATTGTGCACTCTCAGTCCAATTCTCGATTTTTTCTTCTTTTTCACTGTGGTTTCACATATGTAATATAAGATCTGACCTAGTTTATATGAAAAAAACCCTTCTAAGAATTGTCTTTATGAGTCTGAAATATCAAGGACACTGGTTAATAGCCAAAGTTTACACTGATTTATGTTGTTATTCAACCTAATCAAAACTGCATACAGTTCTTGAGCGTATTTTAGCCCTGACACACACACATCTGTCACGGGCAGGTACAGTATAAATGATTTTTATACTGATGAATATAAAGTGTGTATTATCAACCAGCAACATTCAGTAATATGATGTGTGCAAGAGTGTGTATGGCAGATAGATAGATAGATAGATAGATAGATAGATAGATAGATAGATAGATAGATGTGTGTATATATATATATATATATATATATATATATATATATATATACATATATATATATGTGATTTTTACAGATATATCATATTCAGATTCCATTCACTTTATTAGGTTGAGTCATTAAGGATCATTTCTTCTTAAACAACTACCATTGTATACTGGCTGTTCAAAGTCCATTTCCATTCATTCACTGACTCATCTGTCTGTTATTTTGTATTATATCAATACTAATTCATCTATCAGTAACTTTAAATAATTTCACATTACTACCATGGATTTCTTTCTACTACTTCATGGGATTTTCTGAGCTAACTGCTATGTTAACAATATTAGTTAACAGTTTAATTATTTATATTAGAAGCACCAGTGGGATTTGGCATGTACATTGCTGGTTGGATTGATAATTATTATCATACATCCATTTTTTTTATTTTTATTACAGATCCATTACATCTTATGTCGATTTATTTATTTACTATTCATTTTTTTCTAATTTGTCACTTATTATATGGGTATTGAGCCATTATCTTGATATTTCAATTGTACCATTATGAAAAGGGTTTTTTTCATAGTGTAGTTGCACTACACATTAATAGACTGAGTACCATACACACTTCACTCACACACTGGCCTTTCATCTTTTTTTCTTTCTTTCTTTTTAATATACAGTTTAATGTAATTATTATTGATGTGTATTAATTTAAATTTTCAATACCAATTGATTTTCCGTGTAAATATTTAACATACAGCTTATATACTTAATGCTTAGCAATAATATAACATACTGCAGAAAAAAAGGCAGAAGAAAGAGTGGGGTGCCCCTGTGTACATAAAGACTCTTCAGTGCTGGACCACCATCAACACACTCAAGTGTATACTCAAAAAAAATGATGGTTGGACAGTAGCCCATGCTAATTCCAATAGACAGTCAACTGAGTAGATAACTGTCCCCAGTAACAGTATGGTTTTTCTGTGTGGAACAATCAGTGACCACTCTCCTCATAAACTCGATCTCCCAAGAGATATGAATATCCACCACAAAAAAATAAAAGAATGCGTCAAAATAGTCTAACATTGTTAATACATGGAGTTATAGAAGAGTAGAAAAATATACTCACATGTACTCATGGTCTGACAACTGATACTAGAAAGTCTGACTCATAGGCTCATGGAGATAGCAACCGCCATCTCCATTCGGGTAATAAACACACACTGTGAGAGGTCCAATCAAACTCAGGTGGAGGTCTTCATTAAAGGTGCTGCTCAAAACCCACCGCCAGTACATGGATGATATGCACTACCATCTGACAAAACAATAAATCTATGGGATATAAAACCACCAAAGGAGCATCCATCTCTGTATCAGCCACGGCGCAGGCAGTCTTTACTGCGCATGACTGCCCCGCGACCGGCTGGCAGCGGCACTGTGGCCCGTGTAACGGGCTCTTCAACTAGTTATCAATAATGAAATAAATATACAACCCCTTGAGTGGAGAACTTATAACATATCAATCAACTGCTTATTACAATAATAAAAAACAAAATGTGTTAATGAATAAAAAGTGTCTACCTAATATAAAATGAAAAGAAGGTTAAATGTGCTATCCTGACTACTACAAGAAGGATAAAATAAGTGACGTACATGTTAAAAATATTCCTAAAAATAATAACACCGGTTTTAAATCTATGAGGGCAACACAAACTACCAATCAAATATCCCATACATATACCTGAAAAAATATATAACTATTCTAACCCCACTTTAACAAAGGTTTTAGTGGACTGTTTTTCAGATAAAGATTACTCAAGTAAATCAATCTATGTCTCATTTGTGAGAGCAAGGAATCATGTGGGTGAGAATCAAGGGATTACTGATAAGAAGTGTTTGGATCCTGGTTATAGCCAGACTCCTTCTTTATCTGGAGATATATAGGATTTTTTAAAAAACAATATGAGATTCTACTTAATGATCCCTTGCTCAAGAGGAACATTTCCAAGAATTCCAAGGTTATCTATAGGAGATCAAAAAGACTGAAGAATATTTTAGCTCCTAGTAAATTCAGTGGCAGCAAGAAAGATAGGGGTCATAAATAAGGTTTTGAGACAAGGCACAATTTCACAACTTGTTAGTCAAAGCCATTTGATTACAGATCAATACACTTCCGGAAAGATAAAAGGAGTAATAGATGCCTTACATGTCCATTTATTATGGACAGATGCAATTCTTTTAAATCCAGTGTAACATTACGGGCGAGATGCACTAAGGCAGTGGTTCTCAACTCCAGTCCTCGGGACCAACTAACAGGCCAGGACTTAGGGATTTCTGTGCTAGAGCACAGGTGTGGTGATCAGAGGCTCATTCACATTGATTAACTCACCTGTGCTCTAACAAGGAAATCATCAAATCCTGGCCTGTTAGTTGGTCCCGAGGACTGGATTTGAGAACCACTGCACTAAGGTGTGATAAAGAGGTGATAAGGTGAGAATGTCTTCTCCAGTGATTTTACTTCTCCATTTCCTTTGCTATACCATGGAGTCTATGCACTAAGAGTTCATCATGTTTGGAGATCTTAATGCAGGTTTGGAGATCTTAATGCTCTATAGAATAACATAGGATCTGGAAACATTATACCACTGGAGAAGTCACCTCTGCTTTATCACCTCTTAATCATGCCTTAGTTCATAACCCCCCCAAATGTTTTTACAATTGCTAGTTTCTGAACTGTGCATCAAGCATTGTTATTTACTTCTTAACTTGTACCTGTGACTTTACAATATGTGGTTTGCACCACCCAGCATTTAAGAAATTGTATAGGTCAATAAAAGAAGGACATTTACAAAGGCTTTGTCCAACACATTGTTGTAGATCCACTAAACTATGATAAACTGGTGATAAAGTGGAGATGACTTCTCCAGTTTATCACTTCTCCAATCCCTATGCTATTCTATGGAGCCTATGCACCAAGATATCTTCATCTTTGGAGATCTTAGTGCATAGGTTTTATAGAATAACATAGGAACTGGTGAAGTGATAAACTGGAAAAGTCATCTCCACTTCTTCAAATTTCTATCACTGTTTACTGAATCCCCCCAGTGTATCTAGGCATTTTTTGAGTCATCATAATAAGAGCACTGCAGGTTTAAAAGTCTTGCCAATCATACATCCCTCTACATCATAAACAGTGTTTAAACAATAGGGAGAGTTATTAGACTTTTAGGCTTCCTACTCTCTCACCATTAGGTTTAAATGAGGCCTTGGAATCACCCCGGACTTGATCTAATTTACATATATATATATATATATATATATATATATATATGTTAAGGTCCTTAACTATATTGTATTTTATTAGTAGTTTCTTTTCTCTGATAGATTAGTTCAGCTAAGATGGGGTTAGTATAGTTATATGTTTCATCACATATATATGAGATATTCCATTGATATTATGTGTTCTCTCACAGATACAACACTAGTGTTATTATTTTTAAGATAATTTTTTTAAAGAGGAACTTTCAGATAATAGCAAATCACCATGCATTCATTAAATGCATGTCTAATAGCTTGAATATAGATGTCTTACCGTAAAAAAAATAGATGTGTCTAAAGGAATCCGTCCCATTTGGAGACCGGAACCCAGGCTACAGCACAGACATCTTGTCTGTGAACCTGCGCCGTCAGTCCCAGTCTCCATTGAGTAGACTGTTTTGTACCATATGGTCACCGGAGGGGACTGAAGGCGCAGGCTCACAGACCGCATAACCTGCCCGTCAGTCCCAAAACGGGACGGATTCCTTTAGACACATCTATCTTTTTATGGTAAGACATCTACTTTCAAGCTAGTCGCCATGCATTTAATGAACATTATACATTGTTATATACATTAATATACAGTTATTCTTAGATCTCACAACTAATATAAACATATTGTGCATAATATTCAATTACCTGTGTTGTGAAAAAATACCTGTAAAAAAAAAAAAAACGTGTTGGGCAATAAATGTTGCAGCGTTTTTGCCCATTGAAAAAAAAAAAAAATTGAAAGATGCAAAAGCAACCTAGGTCTCCAGTGGATGCATTGATATGGGGCCCTAAACCCCATAGAAATAGATTCAAATCACTGAAGAAATGTGTGAAAGTTAACCCTATGAGAGCCATTGGGGTATAATTATCCCACTGGCACTCACAGGGTTAATCCGACTAAGTTAAAAAAACAGCCATTGAAAATAAACACTTACCAGTAATCCTGATGTCTAGCGGAGTCTTCAGCACCCTGGTCATCTACAGTGTGTTCTCTTCTTCAGTCGTCTATCTTCTTTTGCTCTATCTTCTTTCTTCTTCTGTACTGTCTTCTTTCTTCCGTGTTCCAATCACAGTCCTGTAAAAGAAAGAAAAAGAGAAATATAAACTGTGTGCCCCAAACATAACTTGGACATATGTGCGTAGTTTAACCCCTTGAGTGCTAGAGGGGTATGCAATGCATTGCAGAGGTATATTTGATGGTGGCAGCTGTAGCAGGAAGAGGAGACAACAGACCCTCCCCTTTAGTACCTTACAGGCCAATGCCTGATCCAGTGTGAGGGAATTTTGAACAGAGACTGTCTTTTTATATAGACAGTCTCTGTTCAAAATTACACATACATTGGCTGGGATGTGTGCTGATGTGTCACGGAGTGACTAGGAGATTAACACACTGACAAGTACAGATGAACTTAATATAAAACTTTATTGAATACAATGAATGACAGGCGATAAGGCAACAGGCTGATGGCAATTGACACAACAGTAGTATGGTAATGACACAAAGTGGCAGTAGATAGTGGAACACCTTCACGAGACCTGGAAGGAACAGTGGATTCACTTTCCTTACCCTTCACCAGGTGGACAGAAACGGAATGGCCCTGGGACTACACGGTAGATGTGAGGGCAGTGCAGAGCACTCCCATACACAGATAGAATGGCACACCTTCACAAGACCAGAGAGGAACAGTGTAGGCACTTCCTCACCCTTCACTGGACAGGTGGTCAGAAACAGAATGGCCCTTGGACTACACGGTAGATGTGAGGACAGTGCAGAGCACTCCCGTACCCGGATAGGTTGGCATACCTTCACGAGACCAGAGAGGAACAGTGTGGGCACTTCCTCACCCTTCACAGGACAGGGGGTCAGAAACGGAATGGCCCTGGGACTACACGATAGATGTGAGGACAGTGCAGAGCACTCCCATACACACAGTTAGCAAAGATAAGGAGCAGACCAATACCCCGACAGGGGATACACTAGGTGGGTAGCCAGATGGAAGATAGGCTAGGCAGCACAAACCGGTACGGCCACGGGAGGTCAGACACACGGAATGACCGACAAGCGCCGCTAACGGAAGCGAGTGCAGAGCAGAAGACACAGGCAGCATGGGTACCAAACCGAGGCACGGAATGGTCACAGAGTGCAACATGGAGAGTAAACCAGGAGGCAGCCAATGGTCAAAACCGGATCGGGTAGTCAGATGTCACCAGTGGTCGTAGCCAGAATGGATAGTCAGTCGTAGCCAGAAGTCAGAACCGGAACGGGTAGTCAGAGGTAGCCAGGAGTCCAAACCGGAATGGGTATTCAGACAAGCCAGGAGTCAGAACCGGAACGGGTAGTCAGATGAGCCAGGAGTCATAACCGGAACGGGTAGTCAGACGTAGCCAGGTAATACACAGGAACGGTAATGGACCAACACAGCAATAAGCTCAGGTACACCACGAAAGGGCACTGGAAATGACACAGGCTGAGGTTTAAAATCCCTGACAGGTAGGTGGAGCAATGACCTCATCAGTGTGGTGCCCTATAAGAATAGTGACTCAGAGAGAGTGACAGCTAGGAAGTAAACAATGTCGCTCCAGGGCAACATCCAGCCACAGACAATCACGGGGCACCGTGATAGTACCCCCCCACTCAATGATCCCTTCCCCCGCGGAGGAGACCATACCTTGTTGGGAAATTTCATGTGGCAACTGCGCAACAGTCTAGGAGGGTGGACATCACCCTGGTCCACCCATGAATGCTCCTCCAGACCATAACCTTTCCAGTGGACAAAATTTTGAATGCGCCCCCGAACCCTACGGGAATCCAGGATGCTCTGGATCTCATATTCATATTGATTCTGAATGCGTACTGGACCTGGGGCTACCTGGGTGGAAGTGTAAAGGTTGCGGATCAGTGGCTTTAGGAGTGATACATGAAATACGTTGTGGATACCCATATTCCTAGGGAGGTCTAAGGCATAAGACACAGGGTTAATTCTTCGGAGTACCCAGAAGGGTCCTATGAATCGTGGAGCCATCTTGTGACATGGTACTTGGAGGTGCAGGTTCTTGGTGGCCAACCAGACTCTCTCCCCCACCTGAAAGACCGGAGCAGGATGCCTCCTGCGATCTGCGTGTCTCTGATATTGCTCTGAGGACCTTCGCAAATTATTCTGAACCTGTGCCCATGTGGAGCGGAGCTGCTCCATATGCTCATCCAGAGACGGAATGTCCTGTACCTGAAATGTATCCGGGAGCAAAGAGGGTTGGAACCCATAATTGATCAGGAAAGTGGAGCTCCCGGACGAAGCATTTATGACACAATTCCTGGAAAATTCTGCCCACGGCAACAGATCAACCCAATTATCATGATGGTCAGAAGCGAAACAGCGCAAGAATTGTTCCAGTTCTTGGTTAGCTCTTTCTGCAGCACAATTGGTCTGGGGGTGATAGGCAGATGAAAATAGCAGTTTGATACCCATCTGGTCACAAAAGGCCTTCCAAAACCTCGATACGAACTGACTCCCACGATCAGAGACCACAATTCGAGGTACTCCGTGGAGCCAGAATACCTCTTTAGCAAAAACCATAGCCAATTCCTTAGAGGAGGGTAGTCCGGGGAGTGGAAAAAATGTGCCATCTTAGAGAATCTGTCTACTATCTTTAGTATTACTGTGCAGCTCTTGGATCTAGGCAACTCTACCATAAAGTCTAATGAAATGTGTGACCACGGGCATTCCCCCTCAGGAACAGTCTGGAGTAGTCCTAGAGGTAGATGCCTAGGAGTCTTGGCACGGGCGCATAGGAACAGGATTCCACAAAGGCTGCACAATCTGCTCTCAGACTAGGCCACCAAAATAGTTGTGAAATTTACCAAATTAGTTGGTCTCGACCAATATGCCCGGCTGCTTTGGATGAATGGCAGGTCTCTAGTAGCTTAGTGCGGAGATTGTCAGCTACGAAACATTTCCCACTGGGTTTCTCAACTGGAGCACTGTTTTGTGACGCCAGGATCTCCTCACCCAGAGGAGAGGTAATGCTCGTACGAATAGTCGCTAAAATGTGATCAGGAGGGATAATTGGAACAGGTTCACTGTCAGACTCATGCTCTGGACCAAACTGTCTAGACAAGGCGTCAGCTCGAGTGTTCTTGGAACCAGGGAGGTATGAAACTACAAAATTAAATCTAGACAGGAATAACGCCCATCTGGCTTGTCTTGGGGACAGTCTCTTGGCCTCTGATAAGTACGTTAGATTCTTATGATCCCTTAAAATTAATACAGGAGCCTTAGTCCCTTCCAGGAGGTGACGCCTGTAACACTCAGGCCTGTGACACTCAGACACAGTAGGTGAAATAAAACACAGTTTTATTGAACAGGCTTATAGAATATAACCCTCAAGGGTCCAGCAGTAAATGTAACACAATACAGTACTGACACAGGACAGGTTATAGCAATATAAATATATACCCACACGGGTCCAGTATATGTACAATACAGAATTTACAATATACTGACACAGGTCAGGTTATGTTCGTGTGAACTCAAACCGAGGCAGCCAGGAATGGGTTACTATTAGGCCAAGACAGCGGACAACCCTAATAATGCGAGGCCCTTGAGATTCCCACTCTGCAGGAAGTGCTTAAATAGCGAGAAACTCCCAGTAGACAACGGAGGCCCAGTATTAACTTAGGACTGCCTTAGCAGTAATGGAGGACTGAGACAGTATGCCCAGAAGGGTGCCCAACGGAGACTGCACTGAGAATAACTGGTAATAAGTGACACCTTCCCCGAAGGGGTTAACGAACGCTAAGACCCGAAACGACTGCCTGATGGAAGCACAGCCTGAGGCGCCCAAAGTAACACCAACCTCAGCTATAGGCAGGAAGGAGGGTCAAGCTTACCATGGTGCACTGATGTAATAGACACCGGAATGTTGCCCACGTGACAATGACAGAACCGAGACTAGACTGCACGAGTGGCACTGAGGCCCAATGGAATAGTCCAGGGACAGAAGCCTTGAGAAGGACCCCAAACCGAGGACCGGAATGGGACCGCAGGGCGCACCAATATACAGGAGTAGTAGCCCTACCGGGCCAGTACACAGAGCAGGAACGTCAGCCTGGCCGGGTCGGTACACAGAGCAGGAACGTAGCCAGTCCGAGTCGGTACACAGAGCAGGAACATCAGCCAATCCGAGTTGGTACACAGAGCAGGAACGTAAGCCGGGCCGGGTCGGTACACAGAGCAGGAATGGATACAGCAGAGTAGTCAGGCAGTCCGGATCGGTACACAGGCAGGAACAGATACAGCAGACTAATCAGGCAGTCCGGGTCAGTACACAGAGATCACACGAAAACTGGAACAAGCACTGGCAATGGAAACACCACGAAAGGGCAACAGCGAAGTGACAGGACCCAGTATTTAAGGACAAATACTGGGCGGGACAAGGCCACTGCAACCAGTAAGAGTTAGCTGAGAGTGAGACTGACAGAATGTCGCCAGTATAGCACAGGCACAGTGATAGTACCCCCCACTCAAAGACCCCCTCTCCTAGAAGAGGGACCCGGTTTCTGAGGGTATTTGGAATGGAATGTACGCAGCAACCTGGGACCATGGACGTCATTTTGGTTAGCCCAGGAACGTTCTTCAGGGCCATAGCCCTTCCAATGAACCAAATACTGTAATTCCCTCTGAACCTTTGTGAGTCAATAATGTTTTGAACTTCGTACTCCTCCTGGCCTTGAACATGAACAGGACCAGGGACTGCAGGAGTGGTAGTGTAATGGTTGCATATCAATGGTTTCAGAAGGGATACGTGGAACACATTGTGAATACGCATGGGTGCTGGGATATCCAGGGCATACGAGACTGGGTTAATTCTGCGGATGACCTTAAAGGGTCCAATGAACCGGGGAGCCAACTTATTACAAGTGACTTACTAATTAAGGTTTCTGGAGGATAACCATACCCTATCCCCAACCTGGAAGGAGCCTGCCGGCAACCATCTGCGATTAGCATGGTGCTGATAATGCTGGAAGGAATTACTGAGGGTCCTCTGTACCTGTGCCCAGGTGGAGCAGAGTTGCTCGATATGCTCATCCAGAGCTGGAATCTGCTGCGTCTGAAATGAGTCTGGGAGCAAGCACGGCTGAAACCCGTAGTTAATGAGAAACGGGGAGCTCCCAGACAATGAATTAACCGCACAGTTCCTGGCGAACTCTGCCCATGGCAACAGGTCGGCCCAATTATCATGATGATCGGACACGAAACAGCGTAGGAATTGTTCCAATCCCTGATTGGCACGCTCGGCGGCTCCATTGGTGTGGGGATGGTAGGCAGACGAAAAGGACAACTGTATGCCCATCTGATCACAGAACGCTCTCCAGAATCTGGACAAGAATTGGCTCCCGCGGTCTGACACCAGCACCCTGGGTACCCCATTATCAGGGTGCCCATGTTCCTGCTCTGACGGTGACATTGTACTATGCCTACGCTTTGCTACTGTGTTGCTGTTCGTGTATGACCCGGCTTGCCTGACGACATTCCTGTGTTTCCCGTGTATTGCTCCATTACCGACTGATCCGGCTGAGAACCCGCTCTGTTGCTGAACTGATCTGGCTGAAAATCTGCTCCGTTACCGACTGATCTGGCTGAAAACCCTCTCCGTTGCTGAACTGATCAGTCGGTAACGGAGCAGGTTTTCAGCCGGATCAGTTCAGCAACGGAGCGGGTTCTCAGACAGATCAGTCGGTAACGGAGCAGGTTCTCAGCTAGATCTGTTCAGCAACGGAGCGGGTTCTCAGCCAGATCAGTCGGTAACGGAGCAAGTTCTCAGCCAGATCTGGCTGAGAACCCGCTCCGTTGCTGAACAGATCTAGCTGAGAACCTGTTCCATTACCGACTGATCTGGCTGAGAACCCGCTCCATTGCTGAACTGATCCGGCTGAGAACCTGCTCCGTTACTGACTGATCTGGCTGAGAACCCACTCCGTTGCTGTATGGATCTGGCTGTGAACCCAGTTGTCATAGTCTGCCTGGCTATTGAGCCTTGCCTGTGCACCTGACCAGTCTGTGCTTCCTGTTGGTTTGTAACCTGTTCAGCTGAGCCATTTTTTTGTTGCCATCCGTGTATGGTTGTGTCTACTCCATTGTCTAACTGGCCAGCATTACATTCAACGGTTTCCAGTTGCCTAGTTGGGGTGCGCTGCGTGGCGCTAATCTTATTCTGTCGACCATAGGTATAGCATTCGTGCTATCGCCACTTACTCCTACTGCCTCGCCAGTGTGTACATGCGAAGTGCCGGTACAGTGCTAGCAAGTGCTGACTGAGTTACTCTGATCTCTCTGTGTCTCCTTCTGCGCTAATTGCTGGGCTCACTCCCTGTGGGAGTTCCTATGTATCTCTGGGCGTCTCCTGTTAACTGTTCAGTGCCGAACACTATCTAAGCTACCTGTGTGCTCCTTCGTGTTGCAGTGCCTGGGTGAGGGACAGCACTTGCATTGGCACGCATTACTGGGTGTGTGGAGACCCTGAGCTCATATTCCTGTCTAGTGGCCTGAGGGCCTAGAGCCAGCATTTGCTTTTGTTCCACTGTCCTATGAGGGGACACCTGTGGCCTTCCTGTGTTCACTTCGATCCATCCCTAGCGCTCTAGGGTTTACCCTTTGTAAGTGGTGGCCTCGGTCACTCTAGGACCCCTGTCCCGTGGTCAGTGTTGCCTCGGTGCCTCCTTGGGTTCTGTGCCACCCAGGCATCTGGATCTGGTGCCTATTAACATCTCCAGGACTTACTGCCATCCTCTGTCCTGCTGTCAGCCGGAGTCCAGTAGCCTGATCGCTCCAGGTTCTCTAGTGGAGGGTTGCCTGCCTAAGATACCTCTATTACCTGTGTTCCGTCTCAGTCATTCTGTTTACAGTCATTTCTTACTGCCTATATATCCTCCATATAGTGTGGTTTCGTATTGTGGGCCAGTGGCCTCATTCCTTGTATGCACTTTACTCAATAAAGTCATTTTAACCTTACTGTTCTGTCTGAGTGTTCATCAAAAACCATGACACCCATGCAACCGAAACACTTCTCTGGCAAAAACAATAGCCAACTCCTGGGCTGAGGGAAGGCCAGAAAGGGGCACAAAATGTGCCAGCTTAGAGAATCTGTCTACTACCATCAGGATGAAAGTGTAACCCGTAGACACTGGCAGCTCTCTCAGGAAATCAATAGAGACGTGGGACCAAGGACGCTCGCCATTAGGCACAGGTTGAAGTAACCCAACTGGGAGGTGTCTAGGGGACTTGACACGGGCACATGTAGTGCAAGCTGCTACAAATGCGGTACAGTCAGCACATATAGAAGGCCACCAGAACAATTGTGAAAGAGACCAGATCAATTGATCTCTCCCTATGTGCCCAGCTGCTCGGGATGCATGATGTGTTTCGAGTAGGCGGGTACAAAATGGCACTGCTACAAAACACTTGCCCACTGGGGTGTCAGGGGGGGCAGCAGCCTGGGTAGCAAGGATCTCTTCCCCCAGGGGCGAAGTGATGCTGGCACGTAAGGTAGCTAAAATGTGATCAGGCTGAATGATGGGTACGGGGACCTCATCTTTATCTATCTCTGGACTGAATTGCCTGGACAGGGCATCTGCCCTAACATTCTTGGAACCAGGCAAGTAGGATACAATGAAATTGAAGCGGGACAGAAACAAGGCCCATCTGGCCTGTCGAGAGGACAACCTCTTAGCCTCTGAAAGGTACGTCAGGTTTTTATGGTCTGTCAAGATCAATACTGGAGTCTTAGTATCTTCCAGCAAGCGGCGCCATTCTTTGTGAACAAGGATAATAGCCAGTAGTTCTCTGTCCCCAATCTCGTAATTGCTCTGGGTGCTAGACAACTTTTTAGAGAAGAACCCACAGGGTCTCAGTATACTCCCAGGAACCGGACGTTGAGACAACACTGTATCACGGTGCCCGTGATTCACTATGCGACATTCCTACTTCCGGGTTTGTCTTGGCTGTCTCTTATTGGTTTTGGCTTGCTAGCCCCTCCCAGGGCTTGCCTTTATATACGCCCTCCTGTCACTAGGTTGGTGCCCTTTTGTAGTGTTCCTGACCTGACATTTGTATCTGTGTTCCAGTTCCGTGTATGATCCGGGTTTCGTCTGACCTTGCTCCTGTCTCCACGCTCAGTGTACTGATCCAGGCTTTAGCTGACTACCGCTCTCTTTGTACCGATCCAGGCTTTGGCTGACTACCGCTCTCTGTGCACCGATCCAGGCTTTGGCTATTCAGCCTAGCATCCGATTGTCGCTAGTGCTTCCGTTGTCCCTGTTGTGCCCTAAGCCTTGCCTCTACGGTAGCTGCCAGTTGGTGTTTCTCTGTTGCCTCCGGTTGCGCTACTCTCAGCCTGTGCCTCATCGCAGCCTCCGTTATGTGCTATACAGCCTGTGCCCTCCGGTCACTAGCAGTGTTAACACTTGTCAGTCTGCTCCTACTGTTGCCTCCGGTTGCACTACTCCAAGCCTGTGCCTCATTGCAGCCTCCGTTACGTGCTATACAGCCTGTGTCCTCCGGTCACTAGCGGTGCTACCTCCTGTCAGTCCGTATATTTCACTGTCTCCATTTGTGCTACTCCTGGGCTGCCTTACCCGGTTATAGGTAAGGCCGGTAGAGCCTCCTCTATTCCTTGTTGGCACCACTTACTAGGCTGCCTTACCTGGTTATAGGTAAGGCTGGTAGAGCCTCCTCTATTCCTTGTTGGCACCACTTACTAGGCTGCCTTACCCGGTTATAGGTAAGGCCGGTAGAGCCTCCTCTATTCCTTATTGACACCAGTTACTAGGCTGCCTTACCCGGTTATAGGTAAGGTCGGTAGAGCCTATTTACCTTTCTACACTGAGGTGCCTGCCCTGCAGTATAGTTCCCTCCTCAGACCTTTCCGGTTCTGTACTGCTGAGGCTTCATTTCTGTCTACATTACAGTCTAATTTGCATATTGTGTCAACTGTATCGCCCTGACCTGTGTCAGACCTTATATCTGTCCTCTTTGTAAAGTCTGGACCCGTGTAGGGCCTTATTGTGCTTTATACTGTTTTAATAAAGCTTTTATCTTACCAAATTGTCTGAGTGTTCAGTAAAACCGTGACACACTGCCCCTACCCCAGTCTCAGAGGCATCAACTTCCAAAGTGAATGGAAGGGAGGGGTTAGGGTGGGATAGCACAGGAGCGAATGCAAAAGTGGACTTAAGTGTCACAAAGGCCTGTTCAGCTGCCTCAGACCATTGGGAAGGATTCAACTAAAAGCACAAAAGCGCAAGAACATCTGAGAGAAGCATCTGAACGTCTGTTAGGCAAACATAAAAGATTCTACTCACAGGAAGAATGAAGTCAAATGAGCTCATATGTAAAAAGCTGGAAGGTGATATTCAGTGGTGCTTCTCATCCAGTAATTCAAAACGTCAAGAAAACCTATAGAAACAGCAAAAGCACAGGGCGAAGCCCTCTAAGGTTAATACTGTAAGATGAGTATACCCCCACAGATAGAATAGGTTGCACTCACCAGATGTGCCCGCTGAGACTGCATATAGGATCAGAAATCCAAAGTGAATCTAGTGGATCTTAGGGGCAGAGGAGCGGACCCAGACAAGCCCTTGTAACACATATTTTCCACCTGAGTGGTTGTCACTGATGCTGATACTGAGGAGGCCATCAGTGGTTGCCCAACTTTGTCCAAATGCACGGTTCAGTCTAGCAGTGTCTGCAACACTACTGACAACTGATCAAGCCATTGTTCCTGCATGTCCATCCTGGACATAATACTCAGCGACTGCCCGCTGCTGGTGTCAGTACTGTCAGTGGTCATGGTCTGTCATCACCTCTTCCTGCTGCTGCCACCACCACCGGCTACAGCGGCAGAGAGCACAACCAGAATTAATCATTATATTAATATTTTGCCGTAATTTTAATTTCCATTGGAATAATAGGATATTTAATTTACAAAAATAATGGAAATACTATTTTATTAATTTGGGAACAACAACAATTTCAATTCGGACATATATGGATTGTTTAATCCTTTGAGTGCCAGAGAGGTATGCAGTGCATTGCTCTGGTACCCCTGTGGCACTCAAGAGCTTAAACTATGCACAGGGAATGTGCAGAGCAGAAAAATGCAAATGCTTTATGCACCCTGTGTGAACACACAATAAAGAGAGCAAAGGCGAGATCTTACCTTGTCATGTCTGCATTAATAACCATATTCAGCAAAGGCATGCTGACGAGTATGCCAAAAAAAGTCTCACTCTCATGCCATTGCTGTTGGTGTTGACCGTGCTGGCCCATAGACACAAGAAAACCTTCACTAGTAATACTAAGAAGACAATAGCCAGCAACATTGAGCCTTTGCAGCTACCATCAACAGTGGCTACCCTCTCAGTTGCAACTTCCACACACATCCAAAGTGTTCCCACTCAGTCAGAAATCCCTCCTCCAATGCCATTTCCCCCTCCAGACAGCAATTCAGTGCAAGCATGGATATGACAATTTGAGTTCACACCTTACACCCTTACCCAGGGCTCAACATTTCCACTTGCCACTAGCCAATGGCAAGTGAAAATTTATCCCTGGTGAGTAGAAATTCAGCCCTGGTGGGTATGTTGTGGCTTGCAGTGGCGAGTACCTTTTCAGGTCTGGCTAGTAGCAAAGGACTTCATATTTTAAACCCTGCCCTTACCTTACACCCTCTGTGGCACAATGATTACACAAGACAAACAGGATGCAGGGCATAAAAGAACACATAAGAATCATGCATCCTGTACAATATGAGCGCCAATTAGCTGGGAGGGAGAATTATTTTTATGAGTTTTTTTAGTTCTTTTGTAATAAATTGTGTGAATGTGGCTGCTGCCAAGCTGAGTAATTTCTTTGTTTACCTTATACATTTACTTTGCTTTTAGTTTCCCGCCTCCAAATAATGTTTCATGGCTTACCATTGTGTAGGCTATTATATAAACACAATACCATAAAATCTTGGATATAATACGCACAATTTTACCCCTCTTCACCTTATGTGAAGTGGGGTGTGTGTATTATACATGAGAATTTATGGGTTACATTTTTTTTTCTTTCTGCAATTAAAAAAAAAAAAAAAAAAAAAAATATATATATATATATATATATATATATATATATATATATATATAAATATATATATATATATATATATATATATATATATATATATATATATATATATATATATATATATATATGAGGGCTGCCAGATACCGTCCCTCCCTCCCCCAGCACAATCCACTCTCCTTACTTGCACTGAGGTCCCCGTCTTCCCTGCGGATGGCATGCTTGCATTTGCAGCCTGCTTCCTTCAATGAGCTGTCAGGACCTTCCGCATACAGTATTGCTCTGTGAGGACCTTGAGATCCATGTTAGGCAGAGGAACGAAAAAACCCTTTAAAGTATTTTCCATTGAAGCCCCAAGTGAGATTAAAAATTATTTCCCTGACTCCAAAAGGCAGTTGGATCTTATTTAACCTTCCATTGTTTATATATTATTCATAAAGATCAATTAGTGGTCTTAGCAGTGGTCCTAACAGTGGTATATGGTAGCAACCTTCCTCCTGCTCTTCAGTTCTGCTACTGCTGCTACTCAATACTGGTGTTTTTATTCTCACTGTCAGATGCAGCAGTTGGTTGAACTGCTACAACTTTCTCCATCATGCCATCAACACGAGAATACAACTTGTTCTCACCTTCATCATGTTTTTTGTTTTTTTTTTATTTCTGGTGGTGGTGGAAATTTTTATGGGACTTTGACAAACTGCCTCTTCAGGAGAGAAGGATCATCATCATTTATTGCACATGCTGCAGTAACCATAGCTGCAGTCAGTTGTTGGACATTCCTGCTACTACTCCTTTCGCCCTATCACAGCCACTAGTACATTTGTTGGACATAATTTAACAGTGTAGAACACAGCAGAACTGATTGTGTGTGTGTGTCTTGCTCTTTGCAAAATACTATAACTCTTCTAGTATTAGTCTGCCTTTGTCTTAGCTCATGTCAGTCAAACTATTTTTATGTTGTTACTTTATTTAGTTAACTGTCCCTATCCCTATCACTGTCAACAAAAGACAAAAAAAACCCTCTGTAAACTGCTTATTTCCTCTAACACAAAGAAAACAGCCAATCAGTCACACTGAATTTTTGGATATTTGGGGTAAATCTTGTTTGATCCCTTCTCCTCAGACTCCCCTAACACCAGGATAAGAGCCAGATTAGGAAGAAACTTGGATCATGGTGGCATGTGTCTTTCCAGTCAGTCACTCAGAAATTTGGGGTAAATTAATTTCCTTTGCTCCCTTCTCATACCCCAGTCTCCAATAACACAGAGATAGCAGCCTCTCGTTTGAGAAGAAATGTTTTTCCTATGACTTTGGACTTTCTCTGAGGGAGCAGTGTTCATGTTTCATGTTGTTCATGTTGTCTTGATAAAGCTTCTTACTGGGCTGAAACAATGACATTATATAAATAAATGATTTTTTGTATATTCCGTGAGTGCCCTTGTTCCATTGCATTGGGTATATTGGGTATATTACTTGTAGTGAAGCATGAGCAATAATGTGGGTGTTACACAGAGATGGATTACTGAAATGGAATGATCCTTCTTAAAGGTACAACACCCCACTTACCAATTATGTATAGCCTCCCAAAGGTCCATAAATCTATCATGAAACCACCTATGAGACCTATTGTTTCATCATAGAGTAAAGGTACAATGTTCTATATAGATTTTGCCAAATTACATTAAAAATTCTCCATCATTTATATAGGAATTAATGGAGATTGGCCTGCCAGAGAAAGATATATTAGTTACTCTTGACGTGAAAAGTCTTTACACCATAATCCCTCATGAACAGAGAATGGAATCGGTTAAGAGAATACTTAACTTATGCTCTGTCTATAATGGTCCACCTGTTGAATATCTGATGGTGTTGTTGGAGTTTTGTATGTGCAACAATTTTTTCTTATTTGAAAATCAGTTCTACTTACAGAAGAATGGGACTTCTACGGGGTCCTCTATGGCACCAGCCCATGCCAGTGCCTTCATGTATGGGTTTGAAGAGCAACACATACTACCAAGAAATAAGAATGATATTCTCCTTTTCAAGAAATTTATCGATGATGTATTCATCATTTGGACAGACACTGAAGAACATCTGAAACAGTTTTTAAATAGATTGAACAAACTTAATTATCCAGTTAAAATGACCATCCTATATAATAATTCACTAAGGATGTTTGTCATAAGCCATCATGCACAGTAGAGACTTTTGCGTGCGCTGCAGTCATGCTCAGTAGAGACTGCCTGTGCCACAGCTGATACGGAGCGGGGTGTTCCAAATTCAGACCGGAGTCCTCTCTGCACACCTTCCTGGGACCGCTTAGTCCCAGGAAGGTGCACAGAGAGGACTACAGCCTGAATTCAGAGTGCCCCTCTCCATATCAGCCGCGGCACATTCGGGCAGTCAGTACTGTGCATGACTGCTGTGGCCCGTGTACACTGGCTTTTCAACTAGTAGATTATAATTCATCAGATCTGAGCTAATCCTCATCCCACCCAAGTCTGGCCCAGTAGCACCCTTCCAGGTGATTGTAAATGGCGCTACCATAAATCCAGTATCAGAAGCATGGTGTCTAGGGGTGATAATTGACACGTATCTCTCATTCTCTCCTCATATTAACAACATAGCTAAATCCTATTGCTTTCTCTTGAATAACATAGCTAAAATCCATTCCTTTCTCTGTTCCTTCACAGCTAAAATTCTTATACAAGCACTAACCCTCTCCAAAAGGACTACTGCAGCCTTCTTCTGTCTGGCATTCCTGCCTCCCAACTCCATCCACTTCAATCCATACAGAATGCTGCAGCATGGATTACTCTCTTGTCACCTAGGTTTGTCCCTGCCCTGCTCCTCCACAAATCTCTCCAATGGCTGCCTATGAAACTCCGGATCTCTTACAAAATCTTGCTTCTCTCAGTCAAGACCCTTCTCTCCTCTACCCCTTTTCACATTTCCACTCTGATCTCCAGCTATACCCCCATCCTGCCACTTACGATCAGCCAATGACTGTCTTCTCTCAGCTCCTTTTGTATCTACAGCTATCACGGTTCCTGTGATCTCTCTGTCACTCTCACTTGTGCTGCTCCCTTATTGGTTAAGCTTGTTTGGCCTGCCCCTGGTGACCTTTTTATTCTGTCCATTGGCACCTGTCAGGTGCCCTTTCGTGGTGTTCCAGAGCCAGTATTGCTGTTGCTGTGTTCCTGCTTTCCTGATCTCCTGTGTACCAAATTGGCCTGTATTGACTACGCTTCTGTGTTCCTGTTCCATTATCCGACCTGGCCTGGCTGACATTCCTGCTCGTTGCTGAGCTGGCTTTTCTGCGAATCTCCTCCGTGATCTGACCCGGCCTGGCTGACGTTCCTGCTCGTTGCTGATCTGGCTTGTCTGCGAATCATCTCCGTGATCTGACCCGGCCTGGCTGACTTCCTGCTCCGTGACCTGTACCGGCTTGCTACTGTTCCTGTTTACAGCTCCTGTTGTCGCCCGGGCGACATTCTGATCGCTGCAGCATGTGTGTCAGAGCCGATCGAGATTGCTGCATTAACTCCTGCTGAGCCGTGTCTCCTGAGCTGAGCCTTCCGTTTCTCTGGTGCACTGTACTATGTATAGCTGAGTCTCCTTGGCACTTGCTGTGCTATTCTGCTACTCACTGAGCCTCCGATCACTTGTAGTGCTTACTCCTCAACCTTTGCTGCTGTTGTTAACCCTTGCTGAGCCGTTACCTTATCCACTGCTTCTGCTGAGTTGGCCGCGTTGTGGGCCTCGGTTAGTCGGCGGCTCGTTTGTCATCTAACAGAGCAGTAGGTCTCCGTTAACGCGCCCGTGGGAGGCGCTATTGGCTCAAGCACTTGCAGCAACAGGTGGTCTTCGTTATACGCCCGTGGGGGCTATTGGCTCAAGCTATCACAATACTGTTGGTCTCTGTTATACGCCCGTGGGGGCTATTGACTCAAGCAATCACAATACTGTTGGTCTCCGTTATACGCCTGTGGGGGCTATTGGCTCAAGCTATCACAATACTGTTGGTCTCCGTTATACGCCCGTGGGGGCTATTGGCTCAAGCTATCACGATACTGTTGGTCTCCGTTATAAGCCCGAGGGGGCTATTTGGCTCACGCTCTTGCAGTACAGCATTCTCCGTTATACGCCCGTGGGGGCTGTTGGCTCAAGCGATCTCGATACTGTTGGTCTCCGTTATACACCCGTGGGGGATATTGGCTCAAGCTATCACCATACTGTTGGTCTCCATTATACGCCCGTGGGGGCTATCTACCAACTACCCTGCAGCTTCTGCCTCAACTCAGCTCTATCTAGCAGCTCTCTACATAGATGGACTTAAGGTGATCTAGCACCTATAGCTGCCTCTTATCACCTTGGGCATGCCTAACCCCATATTTGAGACTGATAATTCTTTGTATTTAACTATTCATTGCCAGTCGCTGTTTTATGCCTGTCCTGTGACAGTATCTGTATTGTCCCTGTTTCTGTATCCTGGTCCTGAGAAGGCATACGTAGCCTATATTCTGCTATTTACTGTACTGCCTGTAGAGGGCGATCTTGTTCTTATTTTTTTTTTCTAATAAAACTGTGTTTTATTCTAATCCACAGTCTGAGTGTCTGAAAAACCGTTACAACAGCCTTCTCACGTATCAAACCTTTTTCTCTCGTTACTCCTTATCTATGGACTGCTTTACTTCTCACCATGCTCCACTGCACCTCTCTTATCTTCTACAAGTCACACTTGAATCTACACCTCCTGAATAAAATGTCAACATGCTAGAAGGCACTGATGTTGTACAATGAATACTCTTATAAATGATTTACTTTACTAGTTTTAAAGCCAACACTGGCAGCACTGCAGTCATGCGCAGTACTGACTGCCCGAACGCGCCGTGGCTGATACGGAGTGAGGCTCTCCGAATTCAGACTGTAGTCCTCTCTGAACACCTTCCTGGGACTAAGTGTTCCCAGGAAGGTGCGCAGAGAGGACTCCGGTCTGAACTGGGAGCTGCCCGCTCCGTATCAGCCACGGCGCTGGCAGTCGGTACTGCGCATGACTGCAGGGCATGCAGCCCTCTCTACTGTGCATGACGGCTTCTGACAAACATCCTTAGTGAATTATAATATAGGATTTCATTACACTATCATCACCAGAACTCTAGCACTGTATTCTGCACTTGACCCTTATGTACTCTGTGTGACCTCATATCCAGTGTTTCACTCTACAAAGCACTTGTAACCCTGTATTGTCTAATGCCTTAAATTGTAAAGTTATATACTTATGGCGCTATATAAATAAACATATTAATTAATTCTTTCATTCATATACTCTCCTGTTTTTTTTTGAGAGGTAGCCAATTCCCGGGTTTTTCTGGGGTTCATTTCTGGGGACGTTGACATCAAATAATTACTCTGCCCCCCGATTTGACTAGTAGTTAAACCAGGATGTTTGCCATGTTTTTCATGCAAACATTGTATGTTTGAGAAGAAGAATATTCCATGACAAAATATGATGTTATTGATTGAATAGTAAGAAGATGTCCGAGGATTTATGTTGAAATAAGTCTGGGAGCCAATCCAGGATATTCACCTACCTGGACTATTTTTTGAAAGACCAATCTTTTTTTGAATGACCCATCGATTTTCATTTTTTTCAAATTTTTTTCATTTTTAATACTAATAGGGACCATTAAGACTTTCTGGCCATAGTAAGGTAAGTGGAAGAGGTAATTATTAGCAAATGCTCTCCTTTACGATGTAAATAAGTAGTCACATACGGTGGTTTAGAAATTAGTTGAAATAAAAAATGGAACACTAGCAGTCCTAGATGTTCTCTTCTGCTTTGTTAAGGAGAAATAATAATATTTGTTTTCAAATATCTAATATTCCAAAACATATGTACATTTTAAAGCAAGTGCAATAACTTCAAACTGAACCAAATGAGAATTGGAGAACCACAACATTTCTCTAACAAATTATTCATTGTTGTAGCCAGTCAAAAAAGGTTGTTAATTTTATTCTACATTTGCATGTCAAAACAAATACTACTTCTGTTTCATATGCCAGGTCACACCTTCTACACATACTAACTCATTTCTGAAACAATATTTTATTACAGTTATGGATACATACAGAAATTATAACATATATTTAAGGGGAATATTTGAAACTGAAAACAAAACAATTGTATAGCTTTTCCTGCTAAGTAAAACAAAGGTATTCACATTGTTGGTAGATACTTCATTCAAAAGTTATAAAATCTTAAATCACAAAACAAAACGCAATTATATATTCCTGTTTTTGGAGATCTTCTGGTCTCTAACTGACGGTCTCTATACTTCTCAATGGCAAAACGATATCATAATTGAGGCAAAATGATGAAATGGATTGATGGGTCTCTAGAAAAGGAAAAGATAAGGTTCTAGATCAGAGCAAGTATCTGTTTTAGAGATACCAGTGTTTTTGTTTTTTATTACAAGCTTGATTAATAAATCTGGCTTATTGCTCATTCAACACATTCTTAGGCAAAGAATGTTAATGTTGGTTTCAATTTAAATATTACACTCTTTAAATGTCACACTCTTTACTTGGCCCAATACTTCACTGTAAGAGACATGAATATTATTATCGCTCAGAGTAAGAATCATATTGTTACTTCTCTACATCTGTTGATTCAGGTATCTGGTAAATTTGTGTGCCCGATAATATAAAATTGGACCTGCTTACTGAAGAAAAAAAATCATTTTGAATGAATGAATATGTTTATATAATGCTGCAGATAAATGGCAGTTTAGGGTTTATACATTGCCCTAGAATTCACAATAAAAATGATGGTATATAACTCCATTTAAATTATACATTCTTGCTAAAACCCAAAGTGTGTGACAAAAAATATATTATTTTCTGTGCGGCAGAGTGTGGATTTTAAGTATCTGTTGTTCATCATATCTGAAAAAATAATAAAATGTAAAATATTATTTAACATCTAAAAGGTTTTTAACCCCTTGAAGTCCATGCTGTGATTTACAAATGATGTCCTTTTTGGCATGTATGCCCTGAGTTGCAGTTATATATACAGCAGTAAGCTTTTAAATGCTTATTAAAGTAGCAGACTGAAAGTGAACAAAGCTGTCAGTATTGACACTGACAGCATACTTCTGGGTGCAAGAGTGAGTGAAGTCAGAAGGTTGAGACATTCTGGCTTTCCTCCTTATTACTGTTGACCAGTGAATTGTTCCTAGTAATAAGATCTGCAATGGGCTAACATTAATGTGATATGCTCCAATTCATGCCCCAGACATAGAGGGCAGGCTGTTGCACACAGCGTGCACCCCTTATAAAATATAAAAATAGTTTAAAATACATATATTGCTAAATGTACAATTCTTACCTATTAATAAAAAAATGTGTGCACCTTATACTGTTAGCCCTACTAAATAAGCCTGAGTGAAACAATTTGTTTTTCTTGTGAAGCAGGTTCACTTAGCCATTGCCACCAATCACAGCATGTCTTTGTTCAGGGCAGTCATCTGAGCAAGACAAGAAACTTCTCTCCCCAGCTCTTTATTTTTCCTGCAGCTCCCCCGACTCCATTCTCCCTCTCTACTTTTCTCTTGCATACACCAGCTCCATTGGCAGTATCTTGTGCTCATTTGTAGCGTACGCCTATTTCTTCTTCTTGACTAGATCTTAGCTTTCCTTGACCCACGTCTCAGAGGCATTAACCACTAGGGTTTATTTTATGTATTAAAATTGAGGTTAACCCTTCTGTTGAAGGATTAGCAAAACTACTGTAATCTTGGGGTTAACTGAATACGGCGAGATGTGGGGAGAAAATCTGCCTGCTTTCTCGATCTTTCTAGATAGCTTTGTTTGGAGTATTTTCTGAAGGAAAAAAAAGCAGCAATTCGACAAACCAATTATGATCAGCAGTCAGAATGTGATTGCAGAATTGACCAGCTGGAAATATATGCCAATTTGGAAAATATCTATTCAACAAATATTTCCATCTAGAATTTGATCCATCCCAAAATCAGCAATTATAGAATATTTATGTAAATCCTAAAATTTAGAGAAAAATGTAATCTGCTTTCAATCCGAAAAGTAGAAATAGTGCTAACATGGTTGAACAATATTACTATTGAAGATGCAATAAACCAGACCAGATGCTGAATTTTTTATAAAAAAAATAATAATATTTAAAATAGTGCTGTATGTAGCTCTTTAACAGATAACTGAGATCACTGAAACTTTGACCCAAATTAGTTTGCACAATGTTTCAGTAATTAGTATGCTAACCTTTCCAACATAAATAGAATGCCCTTAATCCCTTTTTAGACCTCTAAATTAAAATATACACATATAACAAAAGTAATTTTCCCATCTTTATTGAAAACACAAAGTTAATCCTAATCTAATCCCGTCAGTGAGGAATATATCCAAACAACTACAAGTTCAACATAAATGATTAAAAAAAATACTGGCAGTCATGTACAAATCCACTAGCACAGCTGGAATCAGACGTTAGCTTCTGCTGTACTTCAAGATATGCACTAGAGCAGGGGTAGCCTGGTTCTCAAGAACTACCAACAGTACAGGTTTTCAGGATATCCCAGCTGCATCACAAGAAAATCAATCAGAGACTCAATATCTTGATTCAGCTGTGCTCAAACAGGAAAATAGTGAACACATGCATTGTTGATAGCTTGAGGACCAGGGTTGGCTACCCCTGCGCTAAAGTGTATGATCACTTTAATGCATAATAAATACATAATAAATGCATAGTACATTCTTCTGACTTGTAGCAGCACTGTATGGCTGGACAGGCTAAAGCGCGTACCTGCATTCCTCCTCTTTCATTCTCCATTTTCATACCCACAATGAAGAAGAAAGGAAAAAAAACACCCCTCCACATCCAGGCCCAGTGGAACCCTGACCTCATGGTTGCCAACCCCACGGGTCCAGCAGACCCCCAATGATGTGAGTCCACCCTACACCCAGGGGGGGGGCGCGAACCGTGATCAGCGAATCGGCTGACTAAGCTCCATCACAGAAGTCCACCCAGTAGCTACACATTTTGTCAATTTTTTGTGGACAACCACTGTGCAAATAGACCAGGAGGTTGGGATACAAGAGACACTTACTACACTAATCCCTATTCATGGCACGTAGAGTGGTGGATATGGAGTGGATGTCATCCGTATCCCCCTTACATTCCCACTAGCTGAAAACTATTACGCAAAATATTCCTTTGCACATTTTTAAGATATATATTTAGTGTGAAATGAAGATCAGACTGAACGACCTGAAATTCCCATACACTCACACGCTACCCTCCGCTTGGCATATGCATTTTTAAGAAAATAATTTCCAGATTAAAAGTTTAGTAAATAAGCAGTAGGTAGGAGGCAGTAGTAGGAAACTGTTTTCAGCACCTATTTTAGTATGGGATACTATCAGTACCAGCCCCTATTTCTGCTACAGTGATGAATATTGTATAATGAAGTAATGATACAAGATTATTTCCAACCCATGATTATGAAAGTATAGCAACAATGAATGACTAAAGCTAGAAACAATGCAGAGCAATGGGTTTTGTTTAATTAGTTTCACTATTTAACAGGATATAGAAATGTATACCCTTTTCTTTTTTTATAACAGAGTTCATTTCAAGGTAATGTATTCTCACAATCACTGAATAAAAAAATATATAATTGTTTTGTAAAAGTGCTATGGACCTGCTGTTATAATCACTGCCATAGTACTATAAAATTCCCAGTCAATAGGGTCTCCTGTATGCTTGGGAGGGGCATGTGCCAAAATAGAATGTTCCCTGTATAGCCAGGAAGAATCATTAACCTGCACTGAAGCCCAGTGCAATGCATCACACACTGATCTAATGTTAAAGAAAAAACAATATGGTGGGTAAAATGACCCTGCATCTGTCCAAATGAGAAAATCCCCAAATTGTAAATGTGTTAAGGCCTCCTACATCTCCTACTAAACTTTCAGAGTGGAGTTGAGTAATAAATCATAATGAATAATAGATTCAAAAGACCCCATATCCTTCTACTGATTATGGTGGTGGGGACATATAGTACAGTCCTTCGGTATTTGGATAGTGACACAAGTGTTGTTGTTTTGACTCTAGCACATTGTATGTGAAAGAAAATAATGACTAAAAGGATAAAGTGCATAGTGTCCGCTAGAGATTACAGCCCATTTTATACATAGTTGCTCCATTTTAGGGGACCAAAAGTAAATGGACCATTAGCTGCTCAGCTGTTTCTTGGCTAGGTGGGTGTCATTGAATTGTTATATGGGTAAAGAGTGGTATTGAGTTAGCTACAGAAAATACAGGAGACTGGTAGAGTAAAAAATGATTCATTGTTTAGCTTAGTGGCTCTAGGATGCAGACTTTAAATATAACTGGGTCACTTCTTCAGTATTAATAAGAATGAAGGCTGAATGCATAATAGATGGCATTAAAACTCATGCATGTTATTTAAACATTTAAATTGTACTGGTCATAATATTCTAATCAGTATAGACCATAAATATATTTCTAGGCTCTAGGCTCTTTGAAGTGGACAAGAAAATGGAAACACGATTAATAACCTTTTTCATGCTCCAGTTTATTCCAGTATTTAGCCAGTGAACTAACCATTGCGATGGACTGTGCACCCCTCTGGCACTTGGAGAGTTAATTCATGCATTGTATAGACATAGCTATCTCTGACTAAACATTGGAATTCACTGGAGCATGAAAAAGATTATTAATCTTTTTTCCATGTATTAAAGTCATGTATTCCAAATTCAGCCTTCATTCTTATTATGTCTGAAGAAGAGACCTAGATGAAAAGATTTCATCCTAGAGCCACTCAGCCAATAAAAGTATCATTTTTACTCCTCTATTCGCCTGCATTGAATTGTACATTCATGCAAAAGAGAGCTAATAAAAAGTCTACAGATGATTCCATGTGTGGCATTTGCATTTGGACTCTGCTGCTGTGTCTTTCAACAGGAGGAGAAGATAAAGTGGCAAATAATGCAAAACAGGCTTGAGGTTGAAAAATGTGAATAAATCGATCAGAGGCATGGTCAAAACATTGTGTCCAAATCAACTGTGTGGTGCATTGTTAAGAAGCAATCATGCACTATGCACATGAGAGCTTAGCAGTAGCAAACGACCTGGCTGACCATGGATAAAATTGTAGTGGATTATCAAGGAATGCATGTAATTGTGAAAAAAACCCTTTTCATCTGCTGAACACATCAAGAGCCTTCTCTAGGATTTAGGCATATAAATCTCAAAGAGAACCATAAAGGGAAGATTACACCAGCATAACTATTGAGGGTTTACTACAAGATTTAAACCACTGGTAAGCCTCAAAAGCAGAATCACACAAACTGTTGCCAATTCTGGTTATAAAAGTCCACTATCAGACTCCCTCTTTTCTTTTAATGTCCTGCATTTTCCTTGCCACTTGGAATAGAGGGTACCAGAGAAGCAGTCCTTTCCTGAGTGTCTGCAGGCAACAGTAAAACAATGTGTAAGTTCCTTGCAAATTTGAGGCTGCATTTCTGCAGATGGATTTGGGGATTTGGTCAGAATTAATGGTATCCTCAAAGCTGAGAAGTATAGGCAGATGCTTGTCCATCATGCAATGCCATCAGGGAGGCAGGTGATTGGCCCCAAATTTATTCTGCAGGCATGACAATGACCCCAACATATAGCCAAAGTCATTATGAACTATCTTCAGCGTAAAGAAGAACAAGGAGTCCTAGAAGTGATGGTATGGCCCCCACAGAGCCCTGATCTCAACATCATCTAGTCTGTGTGGGATTACATGAAGAGAGAGAAGCAACTGAGACTGCCTAAATCCACAGAAGTATGAAAACAGCCTGGTGCACACAATCTTATATCCAGGGCTCAAAATTTCCACTTGCCACTAGCCAATGGCGAGTGAAAATTTAGCCCTGGTGAGTATAAATTCAGCCCTGGTGGGTATGTTTTGGCTTGCAGTGGAGAGTAAATTTTCAGGTCTAGCTAGTAGCAAAGCACTTAAAATTATAAGCATTGGATCAATTACCAGTCAATTAAAGGAAGGTGCTACAGGGGAAATAATAACAGAAAGAAAACCCTGTTGTACTAGCACTCATCCCCAGTATAAATACACTCTAAATAAGATTGAATTCTAATCTTATGTGTCTTCTCACAAAGACACATATGATTAGAATTCAATCTGATTTTTTTTTTGGAATATTGAGAGTTCATGACACACATCTTGGAGTCTGGCTACTCAAGATCAGTGTGCTGGGAAGTTTCAATGTCATTATCCTCAATTATTTAGATCTGATTAGTGGAACCAGATAAGAGATTTTACAATGCACATCTGAGTCGGATGCGTCACATGTAGCATGCTCCAAAGTTCCAGAATTATCATCCTAAAGCAATCATAAATGTTACTATCAATTTATGAACCTCTATGAGGTAGAATTACTATATGTGAGGTGATTAAGTGTTTTCTATCTTTAAGGCAAGCCAGATATGCCTCAGCAGTACATTACATCCCCAATTGGAAACTTCACACATATTATTTTTATTTTGAAGGCTATTTAATAAAAGTTATGTTTTAATGAACATGTTATGCAGCAGTCCATAGGGATTATATAACTTAGAGTGTATTTATACTGGGGATGAGTGCTAGTACAACAGGGTTTTCTTTTTCTTTCTACAAAAGCACTGTGTTTAGTTCTCCAAGATGTTTGGAACAACCTACCTGCCGATTTCCTTAAAAAAACGTGTGCAGGTGTACCTAGAAGAACTGATGCTGTTTTGAAGACAAAGAGTGATCACACCAAATATTGATTTGATTTAGATTTTTCTTCTGATCATTCACTATGCATTTGTTAATTGATAAAAATAAACTAGTAACATATCTATTTTTGAAAGCATTCTCACAGCATTTTTCACACCTGCCTAAAACTTTTGCACATTACTATATATATATATATATATATATATATATATATATATATATATATATATATATAAAACATTGTAGAAAAGACACACTCCCAACAACAGCAGAACTGGCCAGGGGGCGCTGGTTAAATAATGATGTAGAATGCCAATGAACTGCACTCACTGGACTTCATAAAGAGGCAAGAAAAATGGAAAATCAATTGTGTTTATTATAGAAGAATCAACGTTTCTGTGGACACCTCCAACTTTATCAATACAATACATCATGTCTTGATAAAGTTGGGGGTGTCCAACGAAATGTCAACTCTTATATAATAAACACAACTGATTTGCCATTTTTTCTGCCTCCTTATGAAGTCCACTGAGTGTGGTTCATTGATTTATATATATATATATATATATATATATATATATATATATATATATTTTTATATGTGTGTGTGTTTACTGCAGTGAGCCAGCACTAAAACATGACTGTTCCAACCTGGGTGCCCATCAAAACAAATATAACCAGAAGCTGGATTGGCATTCGACAGAAATATTTAAAAAAATGATCTTATTAACACTATGTTTCAGCTTAACCCCTTAAGGAATGTGTGGTCTGGGTGTGGGGTGCTCTAGAGGATCATGGCACTTTTTACATTTTTCGATGGAAGTGTTTAGTGTTCACAGCGCAATGTGTATCCGTACTGCAACACAAACTTCCATGACGTGCAAGGACTGTCACTGGTCCTTAACCCTTTGAGTGCCAGAGGGGTACAGAATGCATTGCAAAGCAATGCATTCCATATCCCTTTGGCAATCAAAGGGTTAATGCCCAGACAGCCATGATGGCCCTGGCTCATTGGGAGTTAAGGGGTTAAGTATAAGTGTTTAAGAACACCTTATAGGTAATATGGAGCATTGACTAAGTGTATAAAATATTCCAGTCGAGTGCTAATCCATCTTCAGAATCTCTCTCTCTCTCTCTCTCTCTCTCTCTCTCTCTCTCTCTCTCTATATATATATATATATAGATATATTATCATTTAAGCACTATAATGAATCATTATTTCTTAAAGGCTAAATCAATTTCATTATACCTTATGTATGAGACATCAACTATTGTGAATTTCACACATCATGAGTTTTCCATTGTTGTATGAAAGGTGACAGGAAACATGCTGTGAATAACGTATTAATAGGTATTTGGAATTATCATCATACAGCGAATTCTCTGTTGAGTCCATTTCTGTGGTTATCTGGCAGTTGAAGCAGTGCATCTTTTTTAAAAGTAATGTATTATTTTATTTTTCTTAAAATAATGTTGTGCTTAACTCCCATTTGCTTTTATAAATATGGACCAGTATTTAAAAAGTGGATTACCCTCATTTTGCCATATATATTATAGTGAGTACAGTAATTGAAACCCTGTATTTTTATTACCCTTTCAATGATTAAATTTCACTTCTAATTGTTACAGCAGTAGAGAATAAATGAGGTTTAAATGTGAATGTTAATATTTATTAAACTTGGTCCTATATTGACATCTAGTGGAAGAATGTGTGCTTTCATATGTAAAAACTGCAATCAATAGTGCTACTTTTTCTCATAATAAAGTTTATTTTGTAGTTTTGAAAATAAATATAGAAACACTAGATGAAGAAAAAAAAACAGGAGCAATGGCTATTTTTTAATATTCTTATGCAAAATCTGTATTTATCATAGTACTACTACATTTTCTGAAAAAAAGATACAGTGAAAAATATCTTAGAAAAATTAGTCTCAATGATCTTGAGAGATGAATTCTAAAAACAAAAAAACAATAGACCAGGTCATGGGTACGAATGGGCAAAACTGGTTCCCCTGAAGCGAGAGACATGAGAAAAATAGCATTTTTTTGCCTTTTGCATATCAATGATATTAATAATATTCCTGTCATGTGTAGATTTTCCACCATGCTTTCTTACAGTATAAAAGGGAGTGTCAGTTCAGTGCATTATCAGTCTGTGCTGGAAGAGAAACCTTGTCACTAGTAGCAATAGACCCACTCATTCAGACTCCCCAGCCTTATCCCACTGCACTGGTAGCAATAGAATCACGCATACTACCACCCTCATACACACACACCAGCCTCTTCCCAGAAACACACACACACACATCACATACTGACCCATCTAGCCTTGGTCCACTTGCAGCCACAGAACAGCACATTCTGACCCCCAACTTTCTCCTACTGCACTTGTAGCTATAGAAACAACAAATACTAACCCCCTCCTTGTACAATTGCACTTCTAGCCATAGAACCACACACACATATATTGACCACCACTGTAATGGTGATCATAGAACAGTATATATTGACTCCCTGCCTTATTCCACTGCACTGGTATCCACAGAAAAAAAACATATTGACCTCCATCAGCCTTGTGCCACAGTAGCTATAGAACCACACATGCTAACACCCCTCCCCCTCAGGCTTGACCCACTGGTAGCCAAAGGACCACACAGACTGACCCCACAGTTTTCTCCCAGTGCACTTGTAGCTATAGAAACAACAAATATAGACTCCTTTCGTGTAGTACTGTAATGGTAGCAATAGAATTACATATATTGAACCTCACAGAAATAATAGCCATAGAGCAGCATATACTGAACCCCAGCCTTTTCCCACTGCACTGGATGCCATAAAAGTTCACATACGGACACTTGGCCTTATCCTACTGCCCTGGCAGCCATAGAGCTGCACATACTAACTCCAAGCCTTGCTCCGCTGCTCTGGTAGTCATATAACTGCACAAACTGACCCCATTTCCTCTCAAGTACTACAGCAGTCATTCTCAGGTCATAGAAAACATAGATGGAAATGGTAAAAATGTTAACTGGGTTAGAAAAAAAGCAGACATTTTATGGGTTTTCTGTGCAATGGAATATCCATGTAAAAAGTTGCAGATTGGGAGTTTTCAACAAAAATTCCACTGATAAGTGTAAGGCAGCAGTTGATATTAGCTCCCACCTGTGCTGGCTGAGTCTAAGGCTCTATTTAGACTAAGTGAGTGACAAATATTAGGCAGACATATATAATATATAATACATTCAAAACAAAAGGACAAGTGTGACTTGGCATATTATGTGTGACATTAAATGTCATCTGCCACTTTTCTACCAATTCATTCAGTTTATCTAAATCATTTTGCAGAAGAGAAAACATCTAGCTCTGTGTGTATTTACTTACACAGCTTAGTGTCATCAGCAATGAATGAGACACTACTTTCAATTCACACTCCTAGATCATTAATAAACAGATTAAAAAGCACCCCAATTACAGCTTTAAACCAACTTGAAAAGGTTCCAGCTACCACAACTCTGTGCCATCTATCATTTAACCAGTTCTCAAGTCATGCACAGATATCACGTCCCAAACCGAAGCCTTTCAATTTATGCAGTAACCTGTTGTGGGACACTGTAGCAAAGTATTTAGCAAAATCCAAGTAAACTACATCAACAGTTCTCTCGTCCAGATTGCTACTTACCAAATGCAAGTAAATTAGTTGGAAATGACCTATTCTTCATAAAACCATGCTGGCTCCTAATTATAATATTGTTTGTCTTCACATAGTTCTGAATACTGTCAGTTAGTAACCCTTCTAATATCTTTGCCACTATGTAAGTCTAGCTTTCCCCCCTTTTTGCACAATGGTACTACATCAGCTTTCCTCCAATCACAGGGCACTATGCCTAATGAAAGTGAATCAATAAATATTAAATATAATGCTCTTGTTATTACTGCACTAAGGGAGAGATTTATAAAAGTGTAGTTAATGGCCTCGGTTTTATATCTATAGAAACTGGCTAAAGGGAGGACCAGGTGGATGGGTATCCCTCTTCTGTATTTAAAATCCTTGGTAATCCAGAGTTCTGCCTGGGTCTTGATCATAGAGCGTTCTGAGCCTGGGTCTCTCCTGACCTCTGTGCCTTCCAGACTTTAGGTGCCTCTGGCACCTTTCTGTTTCTTCCAGACCTAACCCAGACTCATGGGCTTCCTCCACATGATGAGTGGAGATACTTGCATGTGAGACATTATTTGTCGACTGTGAGTCGGCTGAAGACCCTCGATCCCTCACTGACTGAGATGGACTTTCTCCAAACTATACCATATGGTGCAGAAGGAGGGTGAAGCTGCGCTCCCGTTTTATGCAGGGGTATGGTCAGCAGACCTGCAAATTTCTGATCTGCTGGGTGCCCAGGTTTGGAGGTCAGTCTTTGGTGCCTACCGGTTCTATCCCTGTGATGTTCTGTCACAGGAAAATAGATTTATGATCATATCCATTTGGTATGTCACTCCATTGCAACTTTCCAGGTTTACAACTCCACGTGAAGCAGCTTCCTGGAAATGTGGTGCTAGGAGTGGTTTGATGGATCATATATGGTAGCATTGCTAGTCAATCAGGAATTACTGGTCGCAGATAAACCAAGTCATGGAGACGGTGCCGAGTTTTCCTGTTCCCCCTAGATTACCTTCTTTCCTGTTTTCCTACCGTTCTATATTCACTCTTGCCTCTTTCCCTCTCCTTCGCTTTATGCTTTCTACTACAAGATTAAGCATCTCCTTCTCTTGGAAGCTCCAGGATGTCCCCAACCTGTTAGGCTGGATGGTTAGAGTCAATAAATATAGAGATATGGAGAGGATTCATGCCTTTTGCATGCATAGGATGGGATCATACAGGGAGATATGATTGCACTGGGACAGAGCTCCATACACTAAGATGGCTTAGCACTGAGTTACTAGTTTGATACGAGTGGGTGGGTTGGGGTGGCGGGGCCTTTCGGATGTAGTCTGGTGTTTGCGGCTGTCCGGGTGGTGGTGTGGGGTGGTGGATTCTGTATGGATTTCTCCCTCTGTTCCTCCTTCTTTCTTTCACCTCTTTTCTGGTCCCTCTCTCTTCTTTCGTCACTTCTGTCTCTTACTTGTTTCATATCTTATGGGCTGAGAGTGCTTATTCCTGCACGTTATTCACTGAGAATGCCTTAAGAATGCCACTTGCAGAAGGTGTGTTCAAATGTCCATACTCATTATGCATCTACATACCCATGTTATGTTATACATTTATTAAGTATTGAGTGTCTTCTTGATTTTATTGTCATTTCTGTGATGTCCTGTCATTGACTTTCTTTTCTTCAATAAAGCTTCTTTGAAAAAAAAAAAAGTGGAGTTAATGGAAAAAAGGCATTAAAATGGATATAAGATCGCCGCCATTCGTTATAAAAGTATTAAGGACAGTTTACATAGTTACATAGTTGTTTAGGTTGAAAAAAGACTTGCATCCATCACGTCCAAACCTTTTCCTATTCCTGTTTACTGTTGTTGATCCAAAAGAAGGCAAAAAACCCCCAATACAGCAATTTCAAATTCTTCTTTGAATGGGGGAAAAAAAATTCCTTCTTGATTCCAAATGGCAATCAGATTCTCCTTGGATCAACAAGCACTAAATACTATCAATCCCAAAAGATGTATGGTAGCCAAAATCAGACAGTTGTTAATGAACATGTGGATATAAGTGGTATTACTGAAACATGGTGTAATGATATACCTGATTGGGCTGTATATATTAAGGGTTATTCCTTTTTTATAAGAGACAGTATTAACAGAAAGGGGGGGGGGGCATATGCCTATGCTTGAAACCAGATTTTAATACAAATTTAAGGGAAGATACATTTGAGGAAACTGGTGATAATGTGGAGTCCTTGTTGGTAGAAATTGAAGTTAACAGTGACGTAAAAGGTAAAAAAAGATGTTAATATATATATGCTATAAACCAACAAATTTTGCTGAGAATGAAGAGGGCCAACTATTATTTCAAATTAAAAAAATCTGTAGATCCTGGGTAAGGATGGGCGAAACTTTCCGCCTCAAACTGAAATCGCCGAAAAATGGCACTTTCCACTTGGTGAAGAATTTCCCATGAAAAGTGCAGATTTTCTGCTTTTTTCTGCTTTTTTCTGCTGTTGAAATCAATGGGAACATAGAAGTTACACACAACACATTACAAATAATATTTTATTTCCCAAAGGCACAGTATAAAAGGGGCATGAGGGTGCCTGTGTTGGTGGGGTGTGGGGAAAGAATCAGTTGAACAGGGAATGTTTTTGGGGGGTTATTTACTGGGATTGGGGGGCACTTAATAAAAAAGAAATCCTAAATAAAATAAAATCAAATAAAAACCATAAGACATGGTATAAAGGGGTCTGAGGAGGGTGTCTGTGTTGGTGAATGAATAAATCATTTGAACAGGGAATTTGTTTTGGGGGGCTTTCTTGACTGCTATTGGGGGGGACAGTTAATAAAAAAATAAATCAATAAAATAAAATAAGATATTTGTATTTAAAGTGACAGAGACAGGAACCCCCTGATATAACCTTCCACTGGAGTGGGCTGATACTTGACTTGATAGAGTATTTTGTAGAGGATGATTTGTTTGATTTGTTGTTAGAGGCCTTTGTAGGTCTTAGACTTATTAGAGGCCCAAGCCCTGAAGAAACATTGATTTGTAAGACTTAAAGGGATAGTATTACTTCAAAATTATTATCCCTCATATTGTAGCTCTTAATAAACTGAGTTAGATAACGCCAGCGGCATCTCTCAAACCTTTTTGGTTTAAGAGAGAGCCGCTTTCAAAGTTTCCTCTCCCTTGCTGTCAGCGTTCTGCTGCCAGCAGGAGAATCCGGTCTCTGAATCAAGAGGAGGCTCTTCAGCAGAGCCAATATCTCGTTATGGAAGGAAAAATGATTAATTGAAACAGTCTTCTACGTGTGCTTGGTAACCAAGCACACGTAGAAGACTGTTTCAATTAATCATTTTCCTTTGATAACGAGATACCGGCTCTGTTGAAGAGCCTCCGTCTGTCCCGGGACCGGATTCCCCTGCTGGTAGCAAAACACTGACAGCAGGGGAGAGGAAACTTTGAAAGCGGCTCTCTCTTAAACCATAAAGGTCTCAGAGATGCCGCTGGTGTCAGTTAACTCAGTTTATTAAGGGCTACATTATGAGGGATAGTAATTTTGAAGTAATACTATCCCTTTAAGCTTGTTTGACACAAGCCCTAAGGAAACATTGATCTGTAGGACTTAAGCTTTAATAATATTACTGGTAGTTGGTCAGGGCCAGATTGTGATGTAATTTTTGGGTTAAGTAGGTGATCATATATTTCACTCTCATTTACTGGCATGAAATGAAATTCATTATCATCATTGGACCAGGTAGCAGATGACATAAGCTGATCTGTGCCTGTTTCTACTTCGGAATTACTTTTGTTTTGTCAGAGTTTTGGCACATCCAAGTAGTTGATAAATGCTTTATCTATGGCTAAGGGGGACTGTATAGTTGCTTTGCCTATGGTTATAGTTGATAGATGAGAGTGGTTAGGAGGGTTGTAGATGTTTTTAATAACATTCCAGAAGTTGGCTGGTTTTGAAATGTTGTTGTTCAAGATGTCAGAAAAATATTGAGCTAGATTTGTTTTCTTTGTGCAAGTATTGAGCAATTGCCTGTATGCAGTGTGATTATCAGCGGAGCCAGTTTGTTGAAATTTTGTCCATAATGCATCTCTGAAACTGTATAATTCAAGCAGGTCAGCAGAGAGCCAGGGTAGATGGCCCCCCCTTACCCTAATTTTCCTTAGAGGGGCATGGGTATTACATACCTGTAAGAATTCTGAGTCAAAAAAGTAAATTGTTGAGTCTAGATCAGGTATAAGGTGTATTCTATACCATGGGCAATTTCTTAAGTCATTTAGGAACGACTGGAGATTACATTTTTTAAATGATCTAGTAATTATGACTTTTGAACATGATTTGATTGGTTTTATTTTGCAAAAACAGTAGACTATGGAGTGATTGCTAAACACGTTTGCTAGTACACCTGATTCTTGGATTCTACTTGAGCAGGATGAAAGGATCCAGTCTAGCAGAGTATGGTTGGATGTTTTAACATTTATGTGAGTAGGGGAGGAGATTAGCTGAGATAAGTTTGATGTCTTTAACAACATAATTTTTCATTCCTGGAGTCTAGCCAATTGAGATTAAAGTCCCCAAGAACCAACAGTTCACTTTTTCTTATTATGAGTGGCAATCTCATTGAGGTGGTGGGCTATGTCTGTAAGCGACTGTGTTGGTGTATTTGGAGGCCTGTAGATGCCAACAATTATGATTTGTTTAGAGAAGGGAATTGTGGCTTGTACACATAACACCACGCTTTTAGTTCATCTGTTTTGGGTAGTATGCTGTGTATGTTGCAGTGCACAAGAGAGAGACCTTTTTTAAAGGTGAAGTTGCCATTTATTGTTGTTTGAGGGCCAGGATTGGATTCTTTGTCATTTGCCAAGGAAAGTAGTAAAAGTAGTGGAAAAGTTAGTTTGCCAAACAAACTAGTTCTTTTAAGTAAGACAGCATAAGTGTATGTTCCCATGTATTGACCTTGAACAGCTATTACACAAAAAAGGCACTAGCTAGTAAAAATAAAAATGAAGAAATAAAATAGCACTTCATATGAACCAGAGACTGGCAAATAGATCACTCTGAGTTTGGAATAATTGAAAAACAAGTTACTCAAGTAAAGCAATGAATATTTGTTTTCCTTCCCAATATAGCTTCAGATCTAATAATTCACATGAACAAAAAGATTTAATGTAATGTGAAAGATCCTGTTTAGTGGTCACAATCCAGAACTTGGTGACACTGACAAATATAAACATTTCAGTTACTTATTTCAAAATGTAACTTGAATTTAATGGCTGTTATTGTTTTATATATTTACTATACTGGTTTAATATTTCTTGTTGCAGGAATTGTGTCACTCATCTCACTGGCCATCCTGTCATATGAACGTTACAGTACCCTAACTTTGTACAACAAAGGAGGACCTAGTTTTAAGAAAGCACTGCTTGCGGTGGCTAGTTCTTGGATATACTCCCTGATATGGACGGTTCCACCTCTCCTTGGATGGAGCAGCTATGTACAAGAAGGGGCAGGAACAAGCTGTTCAGTCCGTTGGTCTTCTGAATCAGTGGAAACTGTTTCCTATATCATCTGTCTTTTTGTCTTCTGCTTGGTCTTGCCTGTGTTAGTAATGGTATACTGCTATGGAAGACTTCTTTATGCTGTAAAGCAGGTAAGAGGTGACTCTTTTTCATGGGATCTGGAAAGAGGTATGCCATGAACCCACCAAATGTATGGCTCCTTCAGAGCTAATATTTATTTAAGTCCAGGAATGAGAAACCTACTTGTGCTCCAACTGTTGATAGAGTACAAATATCATCTTTGGCTCATACTATGAACAAATATAATACATTCCAGTCAGAGAATGCTAATTTGTGTCTCTTGGCCATATTCATCAAGAGCTTTAATTCTTGAACAAACCAACTGCCACCCAGGGCTGGAATGACAATTTTTCAAATTCCAACTGATTTAAATGGTGATTGTAACTCCTTGAATGCTAGAGAAGTATTCAACTCCTTGTTTTGAAAAGCATTAAAAGTCCCATTTAAATCAATGAACAGTTTCATCTCCCCCACAGTTTATAGTCTATTTTCTGCAAAACTACCTTTCTTTACCTTGATGAATAGGGCTCATAAGTTCTGTCAGTTGTCTCTTCAGTTAAATTAGAATCGAGCTGGGATAGTTTTCAGTAGTTTCCTTCCTGCGTGCCTCCTCACTAGCAAGCAGATTCATGTAAGCAATAAAGATAACAGTGCTACTGAGATGTTAAAATGTTGTAGTAGTAAAAGGAGAAAATCGCTTGTAAAGAGATAATAATGTCCAAATGAATTTAATGAGATCAATGTGATAAAAATGCAGTCTGTGATGTGGCTTCAATAAATAGTAATTAGGAAAACCTTCACTGTGCGTAAAACAAAAAAGTAAAAAAAATCCAAAATGCTTTTGGATATATATACGGGTCAATATATATATTTCATTGGGGAATAAATTCAAGAGGAAAGAATTAAGATGAATGTGGCTTAAGAATAAGGATTGCAGGCTAATGAGAAAGAAGAAACAGGCTTTTAAATTGCGTAAGTCAGAGAAAATCACAGCATTTCCTCTACCATGTGTCTGGCTTGCTGTGGACAAGTCCAAAAGATACTGGAAAAGTTTAAAGTGAATAAAGCACCTGATGGCATACACACAAGAGTACTTAAAGGGATAGTAATACTTCATTTTAACTTTATTTTATTTTGTAGGCATTAAAAAAACATAAAGAATGATATAAGTCTTATCTCTCAAACCTTTATGGTTTAAGAGATATTCACAAGCAAAGTTTCCCCCTCCCGCCCCTTTTTCCTAGTGTAAGCCATCTCTTCTCAGATGTGAGTCTGGTTGTAAGACCAGACAGATAACAGAAGGGGACAATCTTCTTTATATGAAAACAATGAAAGCCCTTCCCCCCTTGACAAGTTTTTCAGCTTTTTCCCTTATCTTAATTGAAGATTGTCCCTCTCTGCAATCTACCTGGGCACCTCTCTTCTGCTCTGGCTGAACGGGGGGGTACTTTGCTTGTGAATATCTCTTAAACCATAAAGGTTTGAGAGATAAGACTTATATCGTTCTTCAATTTTTTTAATGCCTACAAAATAAAATAAAGATAAAACGAAGTATTACTATCCCTTTAAGGAACAGTAAACATTTTTATGCACAAACACATATTTGAAGGTTTATCCTGCTGCATAAAACAAGGTCCCTTCCACTGTGGGAAAAGAGTATTTCCAGAGTTATTACAAATTACACTGTGTTTTTTTTTACATTACCATTGCCCCTAGTGACCAGATTTTAGAAAAAATGTATTTTGAATTTTGTGGAAGAGGAGAGTCACTGACAACAGTTCTCCACAGAATGCAATAGTAATAGCTGAGTCACTTTCTGACAGTTTGAATTTTCAGGAAGTAAGCTCCCTGGTTCTCTGTTTCTGTAGAGTATAACAGTTTTGAACTGGTATAGCATTTAAATAAAAACAACCACCAGCAGAAGTACTCTTAGATTACTAAACAGAAATGCCATAAAACATACATGTTTTCATAGAAAACATCCACTGACCCTTCAAGGAGAATAGTTAGGTTATGTCAAGGCCATTATATTTACACCTCTTAGGGGCATCAGGATCCCTTCTGATGTCACCCCAGCTACTGACTGCCTAGCCGATTCGGTTGAGAAATCAATAGAGGGGACTCAGAGGAGCAGCGTTGCTCCCCTGTTTCTATCTTACCCAAACTGATGGGTAGGAGTGGGTGGAATAGGGGGAAAAACCTACCACTTTTAGTCACTGGTGACATGGAGTCATGATGTCCCACTATGAGGTCTGAATTTAAAAATAAAATAAAATTTAAGAAAAAATAATGTTCAAAGGGTTGTCTAATGTATTGCTTTGCAATGCGTTGTATACCCCTTTGGAACTCACACATACAACCCCAGCCCTCTGATCCACTGTCCAATGGTAGAACCAGCCCCTCACATACACTGTCTGTCCCCCCTGTCTGGTTCCTTTACAGATTCCCACATACACTGTTAGACCTTCAACCCATGTTCTACTGCCCACTGGAAGTCACATACACTGTCCCCACATACACAGCCTGGTTCTGCTGTCCACTATTACTCACAGACCTCTGTATTCACATTCAGACTCCCTCAGCCTTGTTCCACTGGTAGTTATGGAATCACACATTATTGGCTGCTCCCCCAGTGGCCACACTTCTGACACCCACTACTATATGACAACCCATGCCAAAGGGGTAACATTTTTCTCAGGTTGGCATTAGATACTGTGATAATTCCAAAAAGGAACAAGGGTGCAGGACCCTCTAAGAACACAAACTGTTTTGTTATTTCAATTTGAACCCTAATTAATATCTGCTTACCAGATACCATGTGAGTCAAACCTTAAATTAACAATCACCCTTCAGGGGGATGTTGAGATACTCTCCAGTTTCAATAGATCCAGGACTCAAGAAACTCCAGCTTTACACCATTATTATTTGTACATAATAAGCTCCAATATTAAAATAATAGTAATATGCCCAATGTGTTTCGTATCTAATTGATGCTTTCTAAAAGGCTATTAAAAATAATACAAAAAAGGCAAAATACCCTGATTTTGTTTTCTAAAATATCAAGCCTTGCATAACGTCCCATTATTTATCTAAAAGGACAATTTTAGTATGGGCAACATATTTATGAAAACAGGTACAGTCATGTGAAAGAGAAAGTACACCCTCTTTGAATTCTATGGTTTTACATCTCAGGACATAATAACAATCATCTGTTCCTTAGCAGGTCTAAAAATTAGGTAGATATAACCTCAGATGAACAATAACACATGGCATTGCATGGCACTGGGCCATTGCAACACCTTGATTGTTTTCTTTTTCAGCCATTCTGTCGTAGATTTGCTGGTGTGCTTGGGATCATTGTCCTGTTGCATGAATCAATTTCGGACAAGCTTTAGTGTCGGACAGATGGCCTCACATTTGACTCTAGAATACTTTGTATACATAGGAGTTCATGGTCGACTCAATGACTGCAAGGTTCCCAGGTCCTGTGGCTGAAAAACAAGCCCAAATCATCACTCCTCCACCACAGTGCTTGACAGTTGGTGTGAGGTGTTTGTGCTGATATGCTGTGTTTGCTTTTTGCCAAACTTAGAGCTGTGCATTATGGCCAAACATCTCCTATTTGGTCTCAACTATCCAAAAAACATTGTTCCAGAATTCTTATGGTTTGTTCAGATGCAACTTTGCAAACCTAAGCCTTGCTGCCATGTTCTTTTTAGAGCGAAGAAGCTTTCTACTGGCAACACTTCCAAACAAACCATACTTGTTCAGTCTTTTTCTAATTGTACTGTCATAAACTTTAACATTTAACATGCTAACTGAGGCCAGAAGAATCTGAGCTGTAACTCTTGGTTTTTTTGCAATTTTTCTGTGCATTGCACGGTCTGACGTTGGAATGAATTTGCTGGGACGTCCACTCCTGGGAAGATTGGCAACTGTCTTGAATGTTTTCCACTTTTGAATAATCTTTCTCACTGTAGAATGATGGACTTTAAATTGTTTGGAAATGGCCTTATAACCCTTCCCAGATTGATGGGCAGCAACAATTGCTTCTCTAAGATCATTGCTGATGTCTTTCCTCCTTGGTATTGTGTTAACACACACCTGAATGCTCCAGACCAGCAAACTGCTACAACTTTGGATTTTATAGAGGTGCTCACACTTGCTGACGATTAATTAATCAAGGGCATTTGATTAGCAACACCTGTCTGCTACTTAGCATCTTAATTCCTATGGAAGCAGTAAGGGTGTACTTAGTTTTTCACACATGGCTTCTCTATTTTGGCTTTATTTTTGTTAGATAAATCATGACACAGTGTAATATGTCATGTGATGTTGTTCATCTGAGGTTGTATTTACCTAATTTTTAGACCAGTTAAGGAACAGATGATTATTATTATGTCCTTATATGTAAAACCATAGAATTCAAAGAGGGTGTACTCCCCAACCCTCTGGCACTTAAAGGCTTAACATTTATTAATTTATTCTCAAAAGGCATAATGCACTCTGTGTGAAGGAAAACCAATGCAGTATCATTATACTAATAAATAAAGTAATAAACCTGGAGAAGATATCTAAGTTTGACTTCCACAGTGGTCAAAATGTTGAAGGATTACTAAGTGTTAGTATTCAAAGCTATTGACAAACAGCAACATTAGTACAGACTAGCAAATGGTGCACGGTGTTGCCCGTTGGATGTTTTGTAAGAGGTTTTGTATGTATGTTACTGTGCTTGAAAGCTGCAGGCCTTTCAGCAAACAGCTGGGGATACAGTTTCACTGGATGCAAGTAACATTGGGGTGTGTTTGCCTACCCTCAATTTATCCTCTTCATAAAAAGAAAACATGGCTTCGCATAGGGAACAGAAAACAACTGTAATATTATTTCCACACTTCACTGCTTTGCCTCTTCCAAAACATCACAACGCACCTTGCTTAAAGGGATAGTAATACTTTATTGTTACTATCCCCCATATTGTAGATATTTGTAAAATAATTTAATAGCCCCCAGGTTCATTTCTCAAACCTTTATGGTTTGAGAGATAACCGAAGGCAAAGTTCCCCCCTCCCTCCCCCTTCCCTGAAGTTAGCTTTGTACTGACTGCAGGGGAATCTGTCGTACGACAGGCTTGCGGCTCTGCAGCTGAGCCGAGATCGCGTTAGTGAAAAAGAATTATTTCACTGAAACGGTCCAAACACATGTAGAAGTGTGTGAAATAATTCTTTTTCACTAACGCGATCGTGGCTCTGCTGCAGAGCCGCATGATGAAAGTCAGATCGGATATCCCTGCACTCAGCATAACGCTGACTTCAGGGAAGGGGGAGGGAGGGGGAACTTTGCCTTCAGTTATCTATCAAACCATAAAGGTTTAAGAGATGAACCTGGGGGCTATTCATTTATTTGTCAAATATGTACATTATGGGGGATAGTAATAATAAAGTATTACTATCCCTTTAAGTGAAGGGGCAAGAGGACGAAGCTTCATGCACATTAATGCCTCATTGTGTCTAAACTGTTAGAAAGCTTCCATGTGCATACTGGAGGATTTAACATGCCCTGTAGGCTCAACATACTCTATCTATTGCTTCTTCACTGTCCATACAGTTCCGTCTACACTGGAGTCTGCATGTGTCCTGCATCCACACACTGCGTTAATTCCTATGCATACACATTCATCCACTCAGTCTGTGATGGTGGCAATATATGTACGTCCTCCAGTGAATACATAAAGCACAGAAAACAATGTGGAAGGAGATTCTATTAAGAGCCTACGGGGCCAGGTTAAATGCTACAATATGTGCATAGAGCACTGCAAACAATTTACATGAGATGGGGCATTATTATTATTATTATTATTCTTTATTTATATAGCGCCAACTAATTCCGCAGCGATGTACAATTGGGAATAGACATACAGAGGTATTAAATAGTACAATCAGATGTGTAGAACAGGAGGATCAGAGGGCCCTGCTCGTGAGAGCTTACAGTCTAGAGGAAGGCATTACTATATAGGGAGCTTCCTTTATCTTTCCCTTTTTCCCCTTCTTATCAGTGTATCTCTCACAGCTACAGTGTGTGGCACTTAATACATCAATAACCCAGACTTTTTACAGGTATGGAAGGGAGGACAACTAATTCACATTGTGGAGACAATATATTATTAACCCTAAGAGTACCATAGGGTATGCAGTACATTGCACACCAATATTGATATGAGGTCCTCAACATATCCACATGAAAAACAACCTCTTAACTGGACACTGTGAAAATCCTATGGATTGGGGGGAACTGAAGAAAATGGTATGATAAGCACATTACTATGAATGAATGCCACTGTGGAGGGAAAACCTTCTCTGCTCAAAGCCTGCCACTTCTGGGGCTGTGGCCTCCACTTCGCCAACCTGACAAGCTTATAAAGCACATTCACAATAATCACATCAGTGACTACTTTTACCTCACTGCCCAGGAGTTCCTGGCTCCCCCCTGCAGCACTGGGCTACCCGGTAGGACCCTGGATATGAGGTATCAAATGATGCACAAGAGCTAACTAACACAACTTTAACTGTCCTTCTTAACCCTTTACTGACTACAGGGGCATGCAGTGCAGTGCATTTCATACTCCCCTTACCCTTAAAGGGTTAACCAGTTACACGCAATCACCCCCTAAACAGTTCAGTTTCAGATGGGAGTTCAAATCATTGCAAACCAATGGGATTGACACCAGCTACACAAAGGTTTAAAAATACCAATGTAAATTCTTGTTTTAGAATGTATTTTCTTATAATGGCACATTGTCTGTATGTTTACCTTTTAGGAATCTAAAATAAACTGCGCATACTAACTTATGTCATGTCTTCTCTATCGTACACACACCTAGACACACACACCTAAACACTCCCCTCCCCCACATCTCCATATACATCCATACACACCCCTGCATACACAGATATTGCCAACACTGGCTTTGTTATGCTACTTTAAAATTACACTTTACATTAATAAATACAAGGATATAAAAAATGATGGGCAACACAGTCCCAAACTGCTAGTATATTTCTATTTGTATTTATCACAAATAATATACATGGTGCTTTGCACTGGAGAAAATAAAAATAAAAGAGAAGTACCTTAAAATATTTATGTTTAATTTTAATATGTCTGAATCTCACTGGTCCAAATGTCTTGTCTTCTCCCATATACAGCCATCACCATAATACCAAATACAGTCTCAGCAAACAGATAAAGGCACATGCATGCTTCTTTCAGCAGAGTTTTGCATTTATTTAGGTGGGATCTATTGTACCCTCTTACTGCTGTTTTGGGTAACAACTCTGATTGTATCTGATGAAGCCTTGTCAGATATGCGTTATCTGAAGAAGGGTCATTACCCAAAACTGGTGAGGGGGTACTGTAGATCCCTCTTAAATAAACAAGACATTTAACTGAAAGAACTAAGCATGCTCCTTTCTCTGTTGATTCCTTCAACATTCGGGTTTTACTTAATTTACACCAATTATATATTCAAATGCCAGAAGCTGTACTGTGTAGCACCAAATCGTATCTCCTGTGCAGTTTGAAAACCTCTCACTAACTGTCTATGGGGACTTTGAGTTACAAGTGACTTTGAACTTAGACACTGAAAGTCTTGTGAGACCTGATCCCTGTTTGGCTCACCAGGTAATCTGGAGCTTGGATTAATAGGCATCATTCCAGATGCAACAGCCTAGTACGAGATATGTCCATGTTTGTTGTCTTTTAAGTAACCAAGACCACTCTTTGTTAAGCAATGTAATAGAAATGTACCTAGTGTCCAAGAGGCTAAGGAGCTCTTTAAAACTTATTGTTTAGTGTGTGTGTGTGTGGGGGGGTATGAAAACATCCAGACGAAGCATGTTTTCATTGTATACTAGAGTTATGCAGTATATAAGTTTAGCTATGGTTTGGTAACAGAGATTTACTGTATGAATTCAGTTATTCAGAAAAATGGGACTAAGAAAATGTATGAGCATATAAGTACATATAAAAGGAATGTGTGAAATGTCATAACTGGATACAAGGTGCATAGAAAATGTGTTTTTGAATATGAACTTCCCTCCAGCTGATATCAACTGAAATTTGTGCCCAGCTGAGATGTAAACTCAATTTTGTTAAACCAGACCATACTATACAGAAATCCAACAGATAAATGGCAGAGGATAAAAATAGGTGGAATGAAAAATGGTGGCTACATGCAGATAAATTTCCCCCTTTGTAAATGCCAGTCCATATCTGGAAAGGGTGCTTTCAAAGGAAGAGAGACTGGATTTACGTACATTCCAGATATAAGAAGCAGTGGGGAAAAAAGCAGTATGTGATAAGAGAGCTAGAACACAGAAGTCTGACTGTTCAGTGCTTTATATACAGTTTTGAAAGTGATGCAATTAAGTGAACAGGTAGAAAATAATGAAAGGGGATGTCTGCATGGTGTGACCTTGGAGTACTAAAAATTAATTTTGATGGAAATGTAGTCCTCTGTAGTTATTCCCCTTAGTTCCATTTCAATAAATTTCCAGTTCATTTTTGAAGTAGTAGAGCTGTGAATTTGCATAGTCAATGGGGATGTTCTTTATATACAACATGAAAGAGAAACATAGGGTGAGTTGCTGCCATTAGCATACATATAGGTTCATAGCAGATTGTGGAATACACTGAGAATTTAAGCAGGAAATGAATCAGGATTAGAAATATGTTGACTGAATTGGAAAGGCCGATAGGCATGTATAACTTAGTGTCTGAAAGTCTATGGAGCTTGATGATCTATGACTCACATAGAGAAAAATATTTAATTTATTGGTTTGCATTTTTTTCCTGGTGTATCTTGTGCTTGCGTATACTACACAAAAATGTACAAAATAAATTAACATAAGTAGGACTCTCTGCATGGGAACTACTAATTTCATTGGAAAGAAATCTTCAACATTCCCTACATCTGCTAAGGCTTCATTGTATAGTTACATAGGACATCTTTTAACTTGTTCTCTGATAAATGAGCAAGTACAAATTTGAAGTGTATTTTGATAATAGAGGTTTAGTGCTTCTTATAGTGGAGTTTTATACACATTTGCACAATATTTCACACATTTTAATCATATTCACACATTTGAAGCCATTCACTGACAATCTGGAGACATGATCATTGCCATGATGAACCCTGCTGGCTTGCAAAAGGACACTTGAATACCATTGATTAAACTGGAGAGAAGATAATTGTGTATACATGTAAAAATTAAAGACTGATAAACTGTTAAATTCTGAAAAGTCTAACTCTATAAATTTAATAATGAAACCAAGTAAAACTTTACAAACACTTCAATAGTATGGAACTATTAAGTCATAAATTTGTTGTCTGAGGAGACCTGACATGAATGGACACTGAACTAGTGAAAATCTACTTTTGACACATAATGTACCTGTTCCTGCCATACTGGTAGTACAAATCTCCCATATACAGTGCGGTCTATAAATATTTGGACAGTGACACAATTTGTTTTGGCTCTGTACTACAGCACATTGGATTTGAAATAAAAAAACAACAATAACTATCCTTCTTAACCCTTTAAAGACTGCAGGGGTGTGCAGTGCATTGCATACTCCCCTTACCCTTAAAGGGGTAGCCAGTTATAATCACTCACCCTTAAACACTTCAGTTTCAGAGGGGGGTTCAAATCATTACAAACCAATGAGATCGACACCTGCTACTCAAAGGTTTAACCCCTTAGTGACGGCCGCGTGCAGACGCGGCCGTCACTTAACGTCCGTCTAACATTTTTTTTTTTTTTTTAAACAGAATCCGGAGTCCCCGAACGGCGTGCAGCCGCGCGGGGATCCGGATTTCCTGGACGTACATGTACGTCCTCTGTCACTAAGTGACACCCACAGAGGACGTACATGTACGTCCATTGTCACGAAGGGGTTAAAAATACCAATGTAAATTCTTGTTTTATAATGTATTTTCTTATAATGGCACAATGTCTGTATGTTTGCCTTTTAGGAATCTAAAATAAAAGTTACATACTGCCTATTAAGCATAACTGATTCCATGTCTTATCTATCCTATATATACACACACACACACAAAACTCCATATGCATCCATTCACACCCATGCATACAGGGATATTGCCAACACTGGGCTTTTTTTGCTACTTTAAAATTACTTTACATTACTGAATACAAGGATAAAAAAAATGACGGGCAACGCAGTCCCAAACTGCTAATATATTTATATTTGTATTTATCACAAATAATTTGCATAGTGTTTTGCACTGGAGAAAATAAAAAGAAAAGAAAAGTACCTTAAAACAGCAAACATATAAAGGCACATGCATACTTCTTTCAGCAGTTTTGCATTTATTTGGGTGGGATCTATAGTACCCCCTTACTGCTGTTTTGGGTAACAACCCTGATTTTATCTGATGAAGGCTTGTCAGATATGCTTTAGCTGATGAAGGGTCGTTACCTAAAACTGGTGAGGGGGTACTGTAAATCCCTCTTAAATAAACAAGAAATTTAAATGCTCCTTTCTCTACACATGTTAAGGTTTTCATCTAGAAGTGTAGTAAAACTTTGGTTCCAAGACTAAAGCCTTTCATAGACATTAACCCCTTAATGACTGTAAAATCTGGCTGGGAGCGGTCGTTAAGGAACACCGCTTTTTTTTTTTTTGTCGCAGTGAATTCTGGAATGGCAGAGCCGCACATGCGAAGGTCCTTAAAGGGATAGTAATACTTCGTTTTAACTTTATTTTATTTTGTAGACATTAAAAAAACATGAAGAATGATATAAGTCTTATCTCTCAATCCTTTATGGTTTATGAGATATTCACAAGCAAAGTTCCCCTCCCCGCCCCTTTTACCTAGTGTAAGCCATCTCTTCTCAGATGTGGATCAGGTTGTATGACCAGACAGATAACAGAAGGGGACAATTTTCTTTGTATGAAAACAATGAAAGCTCTTCCCCCCTTGACAAGTTTTTCAGCTTTTTCCATTATCTTAATTGAAGATTCTCCCTCTCTGCAGTCTACCTGGGCACCTCCCTTCTGATCTGGTTGAACAGGGGGGGATACTTTGTTTGTGAATATCTCTTAAACCATAAAGGTTTGAGAGATAAGACATATATCATTCTTCATGTTTTTTTAATGCCTACAAAATAAAATAAAGTTAAAACGAAGTATTACTATCCCTTTAAGGTGTTAAAGGAACCCTAACTTCTTTTAATAATAACCCACTTACCTTACTATGACCATTCCCCCTTGGTTCAAGAAATGATATCTTTAATACATATTTGATGTTGTATCTATAGAGGTGAACATGAAGGTCATGAAGGTCTCTACCCTCACTTCTCCTGTAGCAAGGCTTACCCTTCCTCTGCCTTCACATACCAACAAACAAATAAAATCACATAGGGAAGATGCACTAAAGTTTGGTAAGGGTTCAGCTGGTGATGCTGTGTTTGATCTGTGTCAAAGACATATCACCAACATGAATTAAGATGTCTTCACCATCACATCCTGATAAATCTGCCACCAATCCACTGTCATTGCCATGAATCCACCATGCCTTCAACAGGTTCACGATTTTACACTTAAAATATCAACAATGACTCCTTTCCATTTGGAAATGCTGGTTAACCACTGGAGTGCCAGCCACTTGTGGAACACAGCACTCTTCTGGCATGCGACTGGGCTCTGCCCCTATCCCCTCTTTCCTGTTTTCTTTTCAGGCCTCTGGGAGGGTATCAGGGCCCCTCTTGATGCCCAGTCAGCTATTGATCTCCCAGCTAATCACACTAGGATACCAATATTGGCAACTTCTTCTACCTGAACTTCCACTTAGGAGTGGGTGGGATTGGGGAAAGACTCGCACATCACTGGACACATGAGAAGTCCTTCTCTGATCCCTCATGCCCCCCATGAGTTCTGAATAAAAAAATAATGTAAAAAAACACAAAAAAAGACCTGTGTGTGCCATGAGGGTCCAATGTATTGCAATTCATTGGACACTTCTGTGACATGCACACTAACTATCCCCAATCCCACACACACACCCTAACCCTCCATTCTAGTTCCATAGCCCAGTGGCAGTCAATCTTCCACTGGTAGACACAGAACCCCCATATGATATACCTGGCCCCAGCCTTGTTCTGCTACCCATTAATAGTTAGACATACCCACATACAATGCCTGACCCCCAGCCTGGTTCCACTGGCAGTCTCAGCTCAGCACCTACCCTAGCTGGCTCCCTAGCCTGTTTCAACTGGCAGCCATAAAATAACACATACACGGCTTGCTTCCCAATCTGTTTTACTGGTAGCCACACTCTTGGCACCTGATATTGGATGTCAATCCATACCAATGGGGTACCATTTTTCTTGGACTGGCAGTAGGTCCTGAATATATAAGGAAGTCCCGCAGTGTTTGAGACATTCTAGTATCTTTGAAGTGTTTGATGTGTAAAATAGTATGCATTTTTCCTATAGCTCTACATTCTGGAAATAGTTGTACACACTAACTTAGGAGTAGAAAGACAATTGACCCTCATTTGATGAGGCTACTTTCAAACATTTTATGCTTTTTCTAACTTTTGTTAATTTCATTATAACCATTTCAGTACATAGCTGAAAAATGTATGAAAAATGACAGATTGTAGTTGGTATCATTGTTTTTGCTTCTGCCACCCCCTACAGTATGCCACCTATACCAACAAGGTTTAGTTTTTCTTGAAAGAATAGTAGCTAAAGACTACAGTCATAAAGTCCATGTTTTCAGAGCTATCTGTACCATTTAGTGCAGGCAGGTAATTTAATAAACAAAAGTGGCAGGTGTAGGTTAGTGTTCCTGGCAATCCCATATTATATGTTAAGCCTTTTTTCTCAGGCTGGTAACATGTACTGAATACAGTGGGAATTTCTATGATTTTCAGAGTGACATCAGCAGAGGAGAAGGGATTGACAGCAAAGTCTATACATAAAACCATACATAAAATGTATAATACATACTAATATAATTGTCTGTTTTCATATCTTCTCTCTTATGAAGTTTCATCTGATTGTATAAAGATGTATGACTTCACTTTCCCAGGAAAATGGACTTGTAAAACGTCTTGCAAATTTTTTATGCACTATAGTGAACAGAATATGTTTATGTTGATATATCCTGCATGTTTTGAGATTTTCATATTTTAAACTTATATATATATATATATATATATTGTACAAAAATTCACACAGTGCTTAACCTGCACCTTTATATAGTTTCACTAACACTTCACTCATGCTTGTGGTTATGTATTTGTGCTTAGCACATTCCAGTGTGCAACATCTAAGTAAACAACTCTTTAAAGGATCTCTATCAACAAAGGGGCTTTCAAAATCACCTATTTGTTGTATTTTTATTTATTTATTTATTTTAAGAAAACTGGTTTTAGACATCAATTATGCTAAATTAAGTCATTCTGATCAGGCACTTCCTGTATTATTCTTACATTACCTCCCCCTTCCCCGAAGTCAGCGTTCTAGCTGACTACAGGGGAAGCTTGTCGTACGACCGTCAGGCGGCTCTGTAGCAGAGCCAAGATCGCGTTAATAAAAAAAGAAATCTTTCACGGAAACAGTCTTGCAAAACAAGCACACGTAGAAGACCGTTTTAGTGAAAGATTTTTTTTTTTATTAACGCGATCTCGGCTGCAGAGCCTCCTGATGATCGTAAGAACGGATTTCAGCTACAACGCTGACTTCAAGGGAAGGGGGAGGGAGGGGAGAACTTTAGGAGCGATTATCTCTCAAACTATAAAGGTTTGAGAGATGACACTGGGGGCAATTAATTTCTTTTTAATATGACTGCAATATAGGGATTAGTAATTATTAAGTATTACTATTCCTTTAACTAACATAATCTACCAAATTAAATAAATCAGAATTTACTCAATATATATAGTTTATGCATCATATACTCTAAGTGATTTTGAACGCTCTTTCAAAATCACCAGTTGTACACATAAAGGTTTGAGAGATAAGACTTATATCGTTCATGTTTTTTTAATGCCTACAAAATAAAATAAACATAAAACAAAGTATTTCTATCCCTTTAAGTCTTCATTGTCATGACATTTGTAACACCTTTCTCATTGATTTAAATTGTACTTTTAACCACTTGAATGCTAGTGAGGTTTACAATGCATTGCTTTGCAATGCATTTGAGACCTCCTTTGCATTCAAGGAGTTAAAATCTCCATTTAAATCAAACAGAATATTAGGAATTGTTATTTGTTCTCTATGATGCAGAGGATTTGCTCCAGAATCTTTCCACTTATGCCTATGTTCATATTTAAGAGGCCTCATGACACATATATACTGCATAAATATATTCTCAAAAATCAGCCCAATACTACTAATGAAAAAAGTATGTTGAAGGGAAGAGTTTACAGCTTTTCCCATAGTGTAATGTATTTCATTTAAATATGCATTTGCTGATTTCCAGTTATGATTTACTCATTAAGCTGTGCAAAAGCCAAAGAAGAATAATTACATCATATAGTTGACATAATAGTCAACTATAAGGCTTCAGCAGACATCGAAAAGAAAAAAACAGGTGACATAACCCTTTGAGTACCAAAGTGGCTGAGCAAAACATTGCTCTGCAATGTGTTTCACACCCCGCTGGCATTCCAAAGGATCTAAAAAGAAATACAAGGTCTAACCTCACATTACTTTAACATACATCTTTGTATAGAGGTCAAAGTGCCAAAAAAGACCCAAACCACAATCAGATAAAAGTAATAACATCAAGGTTTTATTTCAGGATTAAAATGCCTACATGTGATATGATTCTCACAACCTTCTGGCACTCAAAAGGTTAATATTAGTCTACCATCAATCCCCCTATACATAATAATGTATAGGAAGCTAAAGAAATGCAAGTCTCAGACAAACCAACTGCCCTACTAGGGACATAATTCCCCAAATCTCCACTGATTTAAATGGCTATTTTAGCCTCTTGAATGCTAGGGAGGTTTCCAGAGCATTTTTTTCCCAATGGTTTTGTCGGCAGTTCTTTAGCATTTAACCCCCATTTAACATTGTAATGCATTGCACACCCCACTGGCAATCAAAGAGTTAAAGGGATAAAAAAAACCTTTTAATTAATGAGGATTTTGTCTCTTGTGGTACAGCTGGTTTGTTTCAGAATTCAACCGCTTTATCATGCTCAATATGGTTTAATGAGTTTAGTGGGACCCCAGTAATGGCAATTAAACCATAATGTATTGTTGATGTTAATAACATTCTGTTGGTAATGGTGACATCTAAAAAGACATACATACAACATATAGTCAGTGTTAATGTACAATGTTTTTAATTATAACATCACATATATCAGAGATATGTTGTATAGCTTCCATTGGCTTGACTAGAATTTTTTTCTGTGGCCCAAATGGCTTAGTGCTATGTGAAAATTGGTAGCAGCATGATCATTAACCCTTCGAGAACAGATGGATTCTCAATGCATTGCACTCACCTCTGGTCCTCAAGGGGTTACTATATCACAAAGATGATTTGGAGGATTTGTTTTGGTTCTTCAACACATAAGTTGTCATCTGGTGAACAAATTACAAACACTGTGGCATATGCACTAAGTGATAACAAGGATTTCCTTGAAATTTGGTAGCAGGATAGATCTTGGAGGACACGGTCCATTCCCTTAATGCCTTCGACCAATGGTCTCACTCCAGAGATTCCAAAATCTGAGAATAACAGTGTGACCACATGCAGTATGTTTCGCACCAAAAAAAGTTAAAGCAGATTTGTTTATCCACAACCGATACTTGTATTTCAACTCTTGATTGTGTACAGTGTTTCTTTCATCAGTCATGCTTAATCAAAGAAAGAAAAAGGTAAGAAAGAAACCCCTAAAAACTGATTTAAGCAGTTCAATTGTGCACTTGAACCTTGCTGAATCAAACAAAAGATGACATGATAAAATGTTGATGGTGAATGTGAAGAGCTCTTGATCGAACAAAATATTTAATCATAAAAAAGATTTGATGAAACATAGATCAAATATAATAATAACACACTTCCACAAAGTAATGTGTGTGTGATTGTGCAGGGACATTGTTTGATTGAACAATTACAAGAATTTGCAAAAATTGGTGATGCTCCTGAACCACTCTTGATCGAACAAAAACTGAGTATATAAAAAAAACACAAGAAAAACGGGTTCTAATGTGCACAAACAAAACATTTAACTGCCAAAAATATACTTTAATATTAGTTGATTCAGCACCATGTATAATATATAACAAAACAAAGGGCACAGTATATTTTCATGCCCATACACATTTAAGAGTATTCCTTATAATGAGATTGGCACACTCATTCCTATACTGAATTCAGTGCTGCTACCACTGCTACTGTCCATAACATATAGATGTGTCCCACTGAACCTTTTCCCACTGCTCTAAAATATAATTCAGCTTCCGCTTTACTCCCACAATGTGGTTTAAGATCAGTATGATTGTACAAAGGGAGCTGAGAGAACTATGACTCTGTAGTTGTCTGTAGTTGTGCCAGTTGTTTCCAATGAGGGCAGATGTGTCTGTTGTTTCCAGTCCTTTCCCTATTTCACAATGTTTCCTTACACACACTGTGCACATTACAGTTGTTGTGAAAATTCCCATCACCCAAATGTGGATAGCTCAGTTTCCCAGGTGCTTTTGTGGACCTAAGCCCTGGGGGGAAAATCTTGGCTGCAAGTTCTTTCCCCAGGAGTTGCCCACTGAGTCTTCTTCTTGATTTATGGTAATCTGAAAACAGAAGACCAGCTGAAAAGTTGTCCCATGCTTCCCATCCGCACAGGGGTCTCATTGGAGTTCCTATTACATACTCATGCACTCATTGGGTTTATCTGTATGTCTATTGGGTGTTTAGAACAAGTTTCTGTGGTAACTTAACCCTTTAGCTGCTGGTTAGCATGCTTTGCAGGGTTGTGGACACTTTCCCTACTGGGTTCGATGTTTATTGGGTCTCCTGACTCATTCTAGTAGGTTTTTTAGTGTGTTTTACATTTTGTAATCACTTTGCTAAATTTATGTTCCGCGCCTTAAATGTTTACCGCATAGATGCCATTGCTCCATTCACTCCAATGGGACTTTACAGTTTGAGACATATCTCTGAAACAGCTTGATGTAGCGAGGTCAGAGATGGCTCATGTTGTTGGTCTGCCCTTGCTCTGTCTTCCGGTCAACGTTCTGGGCATGCTGGGGGGATCAGGGGGCTTCGGGAACTGTTGGGGTACTTTTTTTTGAGAAACTACAAGTCCCATGAGTGCTTGCTTCACACGCTCGTTTCTGATTGACTCCCTCCACGGCAGCCATTTTGTGCCTTTTCTGAATGAGTATCCTACGCAGGGCTTGGACTCTCCTTCTCTTCTCAGCAGTTTAACCGTTCGCATGCCAGATAAGTCTATTTTAGCATTTCTGGGGTGAATAATTTATCATATACACTGTTATTTTGGGTGTTTCTGATACTTTGACCGTTTGACTCTGTGAGCACGTCTATTCCATTAGACCTCAGGGCTAAACCTAAGACTAAGGACACTGGGGCGTTTATGTCCCCTATCGCTCATTGTTCCTCAAGTTACTCAGGGATACCTTGAGAATATTCAGGTGATGTTTGCCCAGCATGCGCTGCTGCCCCTGAGTCCCCTGCAAGGACCTCCAGCCATGCACTAAAGCCAGTTTGGATGCAAGAGTTTAAGGATACTACCAAGGACCTCCAGTTTACCTTTTGACTCCTTCCATCCACTTTGCAGGGGGTCTTTCACTCATGGCAGGCCCCCACCCCTATCAGGTCTTCCCTGCCTAAACCGTCGGGAGTACCTGATGTGTGGATTCTGATAACTGTTCTGCTTTTCCTTCCTCTCAGTTTTTTGGGAATCCCTTTGAGGCTGATCCTGTTCCCTCAGCCAAGGTCCTGATCAGGGCTGTGTTGAACACCCTGAACATTCCCTTGGTACAAGAGGTTTCCTCTGATCCCTCTGATGTGTTTCAGGAGCCTGTCCGACCCCATACTTGTTTTCCACCTAACCCCACTCTTGACCGCTTGGTGTCTGAGGAGTGGATGTTTCCAGACAGGAAACTGTCTGTCTCTAGGAAATTTGCTAAGCTTTATCCATTCTCTGAAGCGGCCCTAGCTCAGTGGGTTCATCCTCCAAAGGTGGATGCCCCTGTTTCCAGGCTTTCTAAGTCCACTGCCTTGCCCGTGGATGATGCATCTGCTCTGAAAAACTGGACTGACAAAAATCTTGAGACCTCTCTCAAGACCATTTTTGTGAAGGCTGGTTCTGCCCTGCACCCCGCATTTGCTGTGGAGTGGGTGAATAGGGCTGTGGCTGTTTGGACTGAACAGCTAATTTTAGCTGTCAGTCAGGGAGCTCCTACTGCTGACATGTTGCGGCTTCTCACCAACATATCTGAGGCCCAGCATTATGCTCCAGTTGCCCTGTTTGAAGCCGTTTGTATTGTGGCTTCTACCAAGTCTGTGGTTGCCAGACATGCTCTTTGGCTCACTATCAGGTCTGCTGACTCTGCCTCCAAGAGGGCTCTCCTGTCTTTGCCCTTTCACTGTTCGGACCTGATCTCAAGGATCTGATCAGCGAAGCCACTGTGGGGAAGAGTACTCACCTGCCAGTGGTCCATAGGAAGAAGACGCCTGTCAAGCAGAATCATTTTTTTTCATCCCTTCCAGGCTGAATCGTGGCCAGTGACCCAGGCGGTACCTCAGGTTCTGTGCACCAAGGCTTCAAAACCTTCTTCTGCATGACTCGCCGAATCTGGGTCCCCACCCACAGGTGGGTGGCCACTTGCCCCACTACCTCTCGGCTTGGGAAGCCTCTTTGGCGGACCTGTGAGCTTTGCAGGTGGTGGCTGTGGGGTACAGGATTCCCTTTACCTCCATCCCACCCGGACCTTCCCTTCTCGCTCTCCTCTGGGTGCAGAAAAGTGCCAGCTTTTTGAGGGAGCCATTCAGGCCCCATTGGACAAGGCGGTCTTGGAACCAGTTCCTCCTCAGAAAAGGGGGTTGGTATTCTACTCCAACCTCTTTGTGGTTTCCAAGAAGGACGGCGGCTGTAGTCCCATTTTGGATTTGAAGGACCTCAACTTCTTTGTGGTCAGGGCCCAGTATCACCAGGAGTCACTGCGCACGGTGATCGCTGCCATGTCCCCTGGGGAATTTCTAGCTTCTCTGGATCTTCAAGATGTATACTTGCTCATTACCATTCATCCAGAAAGCCGGCAATATCTCTGCTTTGCCTGCAGCTGAGGGCGTTTCCAGTTCTCTGCCCTCCCCTTTGGCCTGAACACAGCTCCTCAAGTCTTCAACAGAGTCCTGGGAGCCTTGATTTATGTCGTCCATCGGTACGGCATCAGAGTTACCCCGTACATGGACGACCTCTTTCTGAAGGCATCTTCTCCAGAACTCCTTCATCAGCAGGTGCAAGACTACATTCATGCTCTGTCCCATCACTGGTGGATCGTCAATCTGGACAAGTCAGACTTTGTTCCTTCCCAGAGGATGGTTTTTCTGGACATCCTCTTCAACACTCAGAGAGGGATGGTGTTTCTCATAGACAAAGAGGCTTATCAGATAGCACTGAAGGTCCAGACTGTCCTGAATCAGGATCCAGTTCCAGGCAAGAAGTTGTCATCCCTGGTGAATAAGTTCATTTCCACCACAGAAGTGGTTCCGTTTGCCATGGCTCATACCAGGGAACTCCGGAGGTTTCTAATCCTGGCTTGCAGGGGGTCGACTGGATCTCCTGGAGAGGTTCCTATCTCTCCCTCTTCATATGGAGCTGAGCCTCTCGTGGTGGCTCAATCTGGACAATCTGCTGAAAGGGAGGCCCTTCATGGTGCCATTCTGGACAACAGTGATGACGGATGCCAGCCTCTCCGGCTGGTGAGCGTTCCTTGAATGCTCAAGGCCGGTGGTCCCAGGAAGAATCAGGAAGAATCTCTCCTTCCCATCAATGTCTTAGAGCTTCGGGCGATATTTCATGTCCTGTGCCACTGGATGCCAACTGGAGGATTGCCCGGTCAGGCCCCAGTCAGACAATGCCACATTGGTAGCCTACATCAACAAACAAGGCCACACAAGAAGTCTCACAGCTTGGTTAGAGGTCAAGGCTATTTTGTCCTGGGCAGAGGAGCATGTCCCTGCCATTTCCACAGTTCATATTCCTGGCATAGACAACATTCTGGCAGACTTCCTGAGTGGGCAGAGGAGAGTGGGAACTGCATCAAGAGGTGTTCAACCTCATTGTCCAGCGGTGGGGTCTTCCATGCATCGACCTGATGGCGACAAGACACAACAGGAAGGACCCAACGTTTTGCTCTCGCTGGGTGGATGCCCTGGCTCTGGCAGTGGATGCCTTGTCGATTCCATGGAATTTTCCTATGGCATACCTTTTTCCTCCCATTCCCCTGTTGCACAGGGTGATAAGGAAATGGAGACTGGAGCGTTGCCCAGTCATTCTGATTGCTCCGTACTGGCATAGACAGACTTGGTTTCCGGAGCTTATGGATCTCTCTGTGGCGGAATCTCTTTGGCTCCCCTCCTGTCTGGATCTTCTTCTACAGGGTTACCTGTGGAAGGAGGATGTTCATCGTCTGGCTTTGACAGCATGGAGGTTGAATCCTCAGTTTTGAAGAAGAAGGGTTTTTCTTCTGGTGTGGTGGCTACTATGCTTAGTGCATGTAAGCCTGTTTCCTCTAAGGTCTACCATCGAGTTTGGTCTACCTTTCTCTCTTGGTGTGCTTATAGGGACCTGTCTCAGGATTTTGATTTTCCTATGGTCCTTTTTTCCTCCAGGATTGTGTGGACAAGGGCCTCATTTTGAGTTCCCTTAAGATTCAGAGTTCTGCTCTCTCGGTTTTCTTTCAGAGGTGCATTGCTATTCTTCCTGATGTCAAGGTTTTCTTCCAGGGCGTTGCTCATACTTGTCCTGTTTTCAAGACCCCCGCTCCTCAGTGGGATCTTAACTTGAGTCCTTGGATACCATTCATCTATTCCTGCTGACGTGGAAAATGGCCTTTTTCCTGGCGATCGTGTCCATTCGCCGTCTCATGGAGTTGCATGCTCTGTCTTGCAGACCACCCTTTTTTGGTGTTTCACAAGGACAAGAGCTTCACAAGAGCTTCTCCCAAAGATGGTGGCTGAGTTCCACATTAATCAGGAGATTGTGATTCCTTCCTTCTGCCCTAACCCTAATTCTGACAAGGAGAAGGATCTTCACCTGTTGGATGTTGTGCGTTGTCTCAAGCTCTGTGTGTATCGCACTGAGCACTTGCGGCAGTCCGACACTCTTTTTGTCATTCCTGAGGGTCCCAGGGCAGGGAAGCCTGCTTCAAAGGTAACCATTGCTTCTTGGATCAAGTCCACTATGTATAAGGCTTACGAACTTAGGACAAAGCCTGTTCCCTTTCAGGTCACAGCTCATTCTACGAGATCTATTGGGGCATCTTGGGCCTACAAAAATCAGGCCTCTGCTGATCTGTTGTACAAGGTGGCCACTTGGTCGTCTGTGCATACCTTTTCCAAACACTATTGTGTGGATGTGCTGGCATCGGCTGATGCCAGTTTTGGGAGAAAGATCATGGAGGCATCATTTCCTGTCTAGGATCTCCTTCGTCCCTTCAGTACTCTCACTTTTGAGCCCTGTTGGCTCTAGTTCAGTGTGTTGTGTAACAATTCCTGGGGTCTGTTTTTATCCCTGTTCGATGTCCGTTGACACTTTACGGTTATTCTTGAGCTATTCATGATCTGTTGGTTCATTGGTGCTATGGTGACTTTGGGGGCCTGTGCCTGGTCCTTGCCTTTCTTCCTGCCTTGGGAAACTTAATGGCTGGACATCCCAAAGTTACCAGTAACCTGTATTGGACAACAGAGAAAAGAGGATTTTAGTCTTACCTGTTAAATCCTTTTCTCTTAGTCCATACAGGTTACTGGTCTCCCACCCTGTTAAGGGACCATGCTTGGATCTCCTGTGGCAGAACGTGGGGGTCCTTTCGGGTTCTTGCTCACAGGAGTCTTCCCTTACCTTCTTACTACCTAGTCAATAGTTAGTTTTCAAATCTTACTGGAAGGGGATTGGCTAGCTGCAAGCTAAGGAGAGGAGGTAGGCTCCACCCAGCAGTCACTTCTTTTGAGCTTTCCAGCCCATTGCCCACCACACTAATCACCTGCTTGTGTAATTCTGGCACAGCCATCCAGGAAAAATAGCTGTGGCTTGGGATATGCCAGTGAGGAGCTACACATTACAAAATTTCTCTAAGTCCTCAGTTTTCAACAAAATAATACAGCAGCATGTCCAATGCCATTCCACAGGTGCACTTTGGGATTATTTTATTTAAGTTTTAGATTCCTTCCCAAGAACTCAGTGTGGTTTGGCGGTACATTTCAGGCGAACTCTGTAACCAGATTGCTTTATCAACATGACTAGAGGAGGTGCTGGAGGTGGATGCAGCATGTGTTGACAGTCTATGACTGTTGTCATTGCATACAGCAAACTCAGAGTCATACTCCTCTGCAGCAGGAGCCATAGGTTGTATTCTGAATGAACAAACCCTTGGCACACTTTCTTTCACATCAACATAACTATTTCTATTAGGTGTCCCAGTGCCATGGGAACTTTTAGGAGTTCTTCTGCTGCTGCTAGTTGTGGCTCCTTTGACATGTTGATGGTGTGTCTCTCAGTCAGATGTGTGGTTGTGCTTCAGGTGGGATCTCATTTAGGAGGTGCCTAGGTGTACACCTGTTTTACCCCTACTGTGAGTGGCTGAGTGGTGCTTGGACTTGGAAATGGAAACAATGCTGATAATGACTGACAGGATAACTTTGTTTTTTTGCCATATTTGCTTGTCCATGGGCAGACTTCCCATTTATTTTCTCAAACAGTTTAAAGATAGGCAAAGTTCTTTTCAATGGTGGAAGGTTGAGCCTTTGACTTTCAGCTAACTTTCTGGCCATGCCATCATCTCTCTCACTCTAAATGTCCTGTGTGTCTGAAGAAGAGTAGGATGCCTGAGGGATATATTCTAGATATACATCATCAGTAATTATTAGGTCATCCTCAGCATTGCCCACCACTTCTTCCCCACTACTTTTATATTCTTCTAGGCATTCAGAGGTCTCAAACAATTTCTTTTCACCTTGGAACACCTGGTGGGACGTTTACAAGGCAAACTGCATCCTCCGTTGGAGTAGAGGGATCATTATAATTTATTGCACATGCTGCAGCATCCATGGCTACAGTCAATTTTTGGATTATCACTTTACACACGTCTCTGCACTGCTCCTACTCCTTTCACCCTACCCCTACCCCTTGTGTGTTTGCTGGACATTATTCAACTACTTTGTGTGTGTTTTATTGTAAAGTATACAATACAACTGATTATGTGTGATGTCTTGTCTTGGCCCTCAACAAAATACATTGCTGCTAAGATGCAAAGATGTGCTAAAGTGCTTCTTCCAAGCATTGGCTCTGGGGTGTATGTGTGTGTGTGTGTGATGGTGGTGAATACTTATGCAAATAACAAGTTGCCCTAGAACTCACCTTGATTATTATAATATGCTACTGATTGTTCAAACAGTGCACATCACCACATGTTAATTATTTATAGATATTCAAAGTTGCACAAACTAATAAACCTGTGAGGAGTCCAGATACAGGAGGGCATGAGTTAGCGCAGTGGATGAGCCACTGATCTGTGCTTTAGTTCTCATTTCTACTTATTTGATTGATTTAGAAAAAAATCTGAGCTAGGACCAAGGGGGTCTTAGTATCAAGTAGGTCTGTGGTTGTAAAAGCAGCCATAAACACTGACAGGAAAATAATACCACCAAAAAAGAAAAAAGTGCACACAATCTGAGTGTAGACTGTAACAAATTACTTCCTTGTTCTCTCTTGAACCCTTCATCAAGTGAACTTTTAATGTTGTCACCTCCTCCACCTTGGGAATCACCTTGAGATTAAAGCAGGTGTTGGACTCACCTTTGATAGAGGTAATCTTTGCGTCAGATCCTCTCACCTCTCCCCTTCCAGTTCCTTGGCATCCTACCAGACTGTTCTCTCACAGGCTTACCATAGATATCTTGGGTGGACAGTTAAAAAAAACAACTAAATAATACATGGTATAAAAGATGTCTGAAGAGGGTGTCTGTGTTGTTGGATGGAGTCTGGGGAAAGCATCGGTTGAACAGGGAATTTTTTTGGGGTTGTTGACTTTATGGGTGGACAGTTAATAAAAAATGGGATGGAGTATTTCTTTGAGAATGATTTATAGGACTTGTTGTTAGAGGACCGAGCACAGAAAAAACATTGTTTGTCACAAGCCATATGGAATCATTGATATGTTGTAGAACTTTGACATGTGTTAGGCGCAAGCCTTGAAGAAACATTGATTTGTAGGATTTCAACTTTTTAGGGCAAAGTCCTCAGGAGACATTGCAAATGCTATCTTGGTGTTCCTGCACCAGTTTTAATACCACCACATAGCTTGTGTCGCACACCACAGCGTTCCCATCTCATATTAAAAAGAAGGGAGATGAAAACATCAAAAAAACAGTCCACAATTGCGATACTGGATTGGCTACTGCCTATCCAAAATGACAGGGCTTGCCATTAAATATGTTGAGAGGCCCAAATTCCAGATCCAACAAATGACAAAATGGAAATTGTTGACAGACAAAAAGTGCATAGAATATAGAAAAAATGGCATTCACAATACAATAAAAATATGTCAATATAACCAGTCCTTATAACATTCCTCAGATATGCCTTCTCTGCTCAGACTATGTAGGTTTGAACACCCCATGAATTACCATCTGTAGCAAAAAAAAAAAAAAAAGAAGAAAAAGCCAGTGCAGCAGATTCCTCTGAGTGTAGTATTTTTGGTTTCAACTTTGGCCTTCACCTTCACCATAGTGCTCTCTTTAGACTAGTACTCACATATTAATGAGGCTTTTACTCTGCCTCCAAGATGTATTCACTTTCCTGATAAATACCCCAGGTAAGGTATTCTTTATTCTCCAACAATCTGTATCCACTGCTTGTCTCACATCAGGATGTTATGGAGTTCTTTAGGTGACCACTCCATAAGGACTACCAACCCACTAAGTAGGTCACCTTAACCCCCTACCCCAGAAAAAATATATATATATTTAAACTATGGATACTAGGAGCATAATGAATGATTAACATTAAACAGAACACCACAAAGGTTAAGGGAAGGCACAATGATTTACCGTAAAAGATCTTGCCACCCAATGTTAAATCTTTTCAAATGTAGAAAATAATAAAAACAAACTATTTGCAAATAGTATAAAAAAATATAATTAAAAACATATCACATACTGTACATCAGCTCTACGTGTTTCATGGCTGTATGCCACTTCCTCAGGAGAACAAAAAAAGATGAAGACTACTCAGATTGCTACCCTTTATATAATAAATATTAATTTGTCCATTGATTTAATTCGTCCCCTATTTTCCCGCCAAACATATAGCTACCAACTATATTGTTCAAGCCAAATCTATGATCCATTTTGTGCTACCAATAGGTCTCTTCTCCCATAACCACGTCACAAAAAAAAACGCTGATCTATCCGAATTATCACCCAATAGGCTTCAGATCTATTTGTATCTTGCTAGTTTTAATTATAAAGCCTTTCTTATTACCGAAGCTTCTGTAAAATAATTCCTACATTGAATACATCCTCCCACTCCTCTAAACTCTCACATCCTGAAAGAGCCAAAAACTCTCTTGAGTTCCACTTCCAGAGCGCATCATCTACAACCAATTACAAAGGCGTCTCTGCTCATCTTCCTCAACTAGACTCTACTGTCGCGAGAGCAATACATTTCTCTTGGGTTCCACTTCTGGAACGCACTATTCACAAACAATTACAGGAATATCTCTGTTCGTCAGCCGAATCAAACAACAGACGGACAGAGCTTCCTTCATAAAACTACATATTTCAAATTATAGTGAGGCATTTAATTGCTAGATATTTTACTATTACATAATTTTTTTTAATACTCCTTGTATTCTAGCAGGCTCTCCAACACACTGCATGGAGATCTCTCTCTAGTATCTAAGGAGTTAAACGTTTTATTTGTACTGGCATGTTTTTTTATGTCATGAGACTGTTCAGTGTCCTGTGAGGAATGAGTGTATGGCCACTGGTGCATCTTAGGACAACTAGGTGCTTTGGCTAGAGACATCTGGGATGTAAATATGTCCCTCTTCACATTAGTGTTTGATAAGGAGCATATTTGAATCTAACTCACAGACACTAGACTATATAGTCTAGTGCCTATGTTATTCTTTGGAGCCAATGCATTAAGATTTGTCCATCGTTGGAGATATTAGTGCATAGGCTGTATAGAATAACATAGGAACTGAAGAAGTGATATTCATAGGGTATCCAGAGGATGGGCTGATCTGTAGTATAGTAGTCTCCAAGCCTGGTGGTTATGCACTAAAGCATGATAAAGAGGTGATAACATGGAGATAACTTCTCCAGTGATATCACTTCTACAGTTCCTGTGTTATTCTATACAGCCTATGCACTAAGATCTCAAAAGTTGGAGAAATCTTAGTGCTTTGGCACCACAGAATAACATAGTAAGTGTAGAAGTGATATCACTGGAGAAGTCATCTCCACCATCATTGTCTTTAGACCACCTACAGACCCAGGCCCAGGACAACAGTGCCTTTTGATTAAATCCCTTGTGAAAGGTGCTTCATAGAGCAACATAGGAATTAATCCGCTCATTTTATATTGTAAAGTTTCCAAATAAATCTTAATTGGGCCTCACGTATAAAAGGCTTCACATTGTTCAGATTTGACATTAAACATAAGGTCCACTGTATCTGCCTGGCTCTTTGTTTTTTACTTCTCATATTATTAGTGCAAGATACCAAATGTAACTTTCCTCTATTAGATTTTATTGCTTTTATGAGCCTTTTAAATGGAGGCCAAGAGCAATGGATTGCACCACACTGTCAGTTTATTGTAGATTGCCCCAAATATTCAGTCAATGCCAAACATCCCATCTCCATATTATGCTGCAAGCATGACCTGCACAATTTTAGTGCATCTGCCCTAATTATTTTTTCACCACATTAGTGTCCAGATTTTATATTAAATTGTCCCATTTATCTGTTTTAATGCCCCTTTACTTTACAGTATTTTAAGAGGTTTTTTATGTGCTTTATTTTATGTGGATCCTTTCACTCGCAACGTTGAGCACTCAGTAACAACTTATTAAAACTATCTTTATTGTGACATCTTTAAAATCCAACGTTTCAGTCCTCTATTGGGCCTTATATCAGAAAGTCCCAATACAGGACTGAAACGTTGGATTTTAAAGATGTCATAATAAAGATGCAGTTTTAATAAGTTGTTACTGAGTGCACAACTTGTCGCGAGTGAAAGGATCTACATGGATTTGAGTTTGGAGCACCGCAATTAACTTTATGAGTGAGTGCTGTGGTTTCAGCGGAAATACTTTATTTTATGTGGCCATGGATGGTGAACAAGTTGCCTAGGGTGCCTTGCCTGGTTGCAGGTGGCACCACAATTGTCAATCTGGGCCATTATTCAATGTGATTAATCTGCAGCTGGCAAACAACATATCTTATGTGTAAAAGAAAAGTGGTAAAAATCTGAAAGACTTCTCTAGCATTCAAGGGTTAAAAGCTCCATTTAAATCAAAGGCCCTTTTATTTATTACCTTTAATGTAGTTGGTTTGCTCCATAATTGCACCACTTTTCTTTTATACATAAGGCCCAAAGAATATAAATGGCACCTTGTGATACCAATTTAAAATAGATAAGGAGACATTGGGAGAGATTCACTAAAGGTCGACGGGGAATCAAAATGTTTTGGAGCAAGTTCAAGGCACATCGACAGTATGCACTAATGTGTCTGAGACATAATATCCCCATCGGTCTGACAAAAAACTGCCCACATCAACATCTATCCGACATACCTTCACCAGGTTTACGAATTGTCACTCATCACATCAACAATGGCCTACTTCCATATGGAAATGAAGCATAATGACTCTTTTCCATATGGAAATCAGGATAATGAGCCATTATTGTATGCAAGCTGGTGTGTTTATATGTTAATGTGGCACTTCACCACATTCACGAAACTCTGATAGCAGCTTCTGCTGCCGGAGTTCACAGTCTCAACCTCATATACCAGGGGCTAGTGAAGCTGAGATCTCCCTGTACTTTCCTATGCAGTAACAGACCTCAATCAATCAGAAGCAGGTAGGCTTGTGAACTGTTGTCAGTGTGGAAGGGATGCTCTCACTCAGACATCAGCTTTAGAGAATCTGCCCCGTTATATGCTTTTATTTTGTGGCACCTATGCATGAAATTAGTTTGAGTGGAAGAGTTCATGTGCCTGCTTGTATCAAGATAAAATAATTTTCTTTTGCATTTGATGTTACTGCTTTATCCTTCAACAGGTTGGAAAGATCAGGAAGATTACTGCTCGCAAAAGAGAATACCATGTGCTGTTTATGGTGATTACCACTGTTATCTGCTACCTGCTTTGCTGGTTACCTTATGGAGTGGTCGCCTTGCTTGCTACTTTCGGAAGGCATGGAGTGATATCTCCAGTTGCAAGTGTTGTCCCATCTATTCTGGCCAAGAGCAGTACTGTATTTAACCCCATTATCTATATACTTATGAATAAGCAGGTAAGTCACTAGCACAGAACTTATATATATATATTTTGATCTATACTACTGGCAAAATGTACACCTCACATATCTGACATCAGAATAAATGGAAATATATAACAATATAAGCATTAAACATAAAATCATGTGCAGTAGTGTGATAGTGTGCCCCTGCTCTGTAGTGGGGTATTAGTAAATCCCAACAAAAGTGCAGAAGATAACAACCTTAGAGGTTATCTGCAATCCTATATAATAAAACGCTAGAATGTTTGTCCGATGCAGTCATGCGCAGTAGAGACTGCTCGAACACACAGAATGCTGGGAGTTCTGTGCTGGGAGCATTCTGTGTGTTTGGGCAGACGCTATAGCGCATGACTGCATTGAGTGCGCCGCCAGTGGGGCAGCGGCAGGATGCAGAGCAGGACCATCCTCTTAACCCTTTGAGTGCCAGAGGGGTACGCAGTGCATTGCATCGTAAATCTTGACGAAAGTAAAAAAATCAGCGTTTTTCACACTTTGACTTCAATGTTGATGTCAATTTTAAGTATATGATAGGTGAAGATTTTTAAAAATGCATTGTTTAGTGTTCAGCCTCTTCTTCTGAGTATGGCAATACCCCATATGCATAGGTTTCTCAAGGTTTGGGGGAGCTACGGTGCGCAAATTGGAACAAGCGCGTTTGTAGTTTCACACTTTGAATTTTCACAGCTTGCGTCACTGGTGCCATGTCTCATTTGGGGCTGTGTAACAGTGCTCCACTCTAAGATTTACCCCTAAAAGTGTATATTTTTGAAAAGTAGACACCCAAGGCTTTCATTTTATGTATGCTTTCACATTTTTTACTCAGCCATTTTACCACCAATCCCTCATAAATCTTGATGTAAGTAAAAAAATCTGCATTTTTCACACTTTGACTTCAATTTTGATGTGCGTTTCAAGCACATGATAGGTGAAGATTTTTAAAAATGCATTGTTTAGTGTTCAGCTTCTTCTTCTGAGTACGGCAATACCCCATATGCATAGCTTTCTCAAGGTCTGGCGGAACTACAAGGCCCAAATTGGAACATGCGCGTTTCCAGTTTCACACTTTGAATTTTCACAGCTTGCGTCACTGGTGCCATGTCTCATTTGGGGCTACGTAACAGTGCCCCACTCTAAGATTTTCCCCCAAAAGTGTATATTTCTGGAAAGTAGACACCTCAGGCTTTCATTTTATGTATGGTTTCACAATTTTTATGCAGCCATTTTACCACCAATCCCTCGTAAATCTTGACGTAAGTAAAAAAAAAATTAGCGTTTTTCACACTTTGACTTCAATGTTGATTTTTAAAATGCATTTAGTGTTCAGTTTTTCCTTCTGAATACAGCAATACTCCACATGCATAGGTTTCTCAAGGTTTGGGGGAGTTACGGGGCCCAAATTGGAACATGTGCATTTCCAGTTTCACACTTTGAATTTTCACAGCTTGCGTCACTGGTGCCATGTCTCATTTGGGGCTGCGTACCAGTGCTCAACGCTAAGATTTCCCCCCAAAATTGTATATTTTTGGAAAGTAGACACCCCAGGCTTTCTTTTTATGTATGTTTTCAATTTTTGTTTATGCAGCCATTTTACCACCAATCCCTTTTAAATCTTGACGTAAGTAAAAAAAAAAATCAGTGTTTTTCACACTTTGACTTCAAAGTTGATGTGAATTTCAAGCACAGGATAGGTGCAGATTTTAAAAACTGCATTTATTAATGTTTAACTCCTTCTTCTGAGTGCTCCACTTTAAGATTTCCCTCCAAAAGTGTATATTTTTGGAAAGTAGACAACCCCAGATTTCATTTTAGGTGTGTTTTCAAATTTTTTACATAGCCATTTTACCACCACTCTCTCGTAAATCTTCATGTAAGAAAAAAAATCAGCGTTTTTTTACACTTTGACTTCAATATTGATGTGAATTTGAAGCAAAGGATAGGTGTAGATTTTAAAAACTGCAATGTTTAATGTTTAACTCCTTCTTCTGAGTAAGACAATACCCCATATACATATGTTTCTTGTGGTTTGGGGAGCTGCGGTCCCAAATTTGAACAAATATTGAATTTTCACATCTTGCTTAACTGGTGCCATTTCTCATTTGGGGCTACGTTCCAGTGCTCCACTTTAAGATTTCCCTCCAAAAGTGTATATTTTTGGAAAGTAGACAACCCCAGATTTCATTTTAGGTGTGTTTCCAGTTTCACATTTGAATTTTCACAGCTTGCATCACTGGTGCCATTTCTCATTTGGGGCTGTGTAACAGTGCTCCACTTTAAGATTTCCCCCCAAAAGTATATATTTTTGTAAAGTAGACACTCCCAGCTTTCATGTTATGTGTGTTTTCAAATTTTTTACAGTGCCATTTTACCACCGATCCCTCGTAAAACTTGACTTAAGTTAAGAATTCATAGTTTTTCACACTTAGATTTCAGTGTTGATGTGAATTTCAAGCACAGGATAGGTGTGGATTTTAAAAACTGCATTGATTAGTGTTTAGCTCCTTCTTCTGAGTAAGACTATACCCCATATGCATATGTTTGTCAGGGTTTGGGGGAGTTACTGGGCGCAGTTGGAACATGTGCGTTTCCTTTTACAGCCATGCCATTTTTACAGCTGGTGCCTTGTCTCATTTCGGGCTGTTTGGCAATGCTGCAATGAATTTTACCCCCAAATGTATATTTTGTAGAAGAGTAGACAACCCTGGCTTTCATTCTATTTGTATTTCATAATTTTTTTTGCTGCTACACTATCATCAATCCTTCCCAAAACCTACAGTAAGGAAGAGAAACACCATTTTTCACATTTATATTTTAGTGTTGCTCTGGAATTGAAATGTACTACCCCGGGTCTTGCTGAAATGATTTCTGGTGAACCTTGAAGCAAAAATAAGGAAATAAGTTGTAACTGATACTGTAAAAAAAAGTACACTTTGGATTGGGGTTTGCCAGTTTGAAAAGTAAAAATGAATTGTGTTCTGCAGTCTGCATCATATAGGTAGCAACTTTTTTGTACCATGCCCTACACTTTCTCATAGCGAGGTATGGCTGCATTAGTTGATCATACAAATCAACTCCCCCCATGTTCTTATTATAGTTCCTGATGCAGACTGGCTTTCTCAGTACCCCTCTCCTGCCACAAACAGTGAATGCCACAGTTCTGTCCTCATGCATGGTGGTAAGCATGTAGACATCTTTTCTGTCCTTGAACTTAACTGCCAGCAGATCCTGTTGGCACAAAGATAAGGACTTCACAGTTTTTAGTTTTGTTTCTACAAGTTTTTTTGGCAACTCCCTGCAATTGCACATAACAGTGACACAGGCCATGGTGTAAAAACAAAAAAGAGACATATAAAAGGGGGCTGGTGTAATAGTTTTCAACAAATAACTGATAACTGATGTAACAAGGGGTAAATTAGATCCCAACCGATTTTCCCATTTGTTCCCATAAATTCGGGGCAACCAGGAGGATCAAAAACCCTGGGTATAGCCTGTGGCACTTTCACACAATTTATAAAATTTAACACCAAACTTGGAGCGCTTGGAGGGGATGTATTGCTTGAACCCTAAACTGCCTTTATACTTCATCAGGGATTCATCTATACTAATTAGTTTTTGGGGGTGTATATATTTGGGCAACTTTTTTCTGTAAATGATTTATTAGGGGGCGAATTTTGTACAGTCTGTCATACTGGGGGTGCTCTTTTGGGAGGCACAAGGTATTATCACTAAAATGCATAAAGTGCAAAATCACTTCAGATCTGGACCTGGTCATTGTCTTGGAGAATATAGGGGGTATCACATATGGGGTTTTTGCTCCAGTAGGATCTTATACTTGGCTTTTTAATTATCCTCATTGCCATTATTAAGGCCCAGAATTGCTTCAATTCTGCAATGTCTGGGTTGGCAGTAATATACTGGGCTGCATACAGATTGGTTTGGGACGCAATTTCCCCCAAAATGTCTTCCACCAAAAACAAATAAAAAAAACTGATCATGGGTAAATCCTTCCACATCAATTTGAATTCCTGGGCTGTCGGTGAATTCTGGGATCTGTGGGTTTAAATTAAGTTGGTGATACCCATTCATTTGGATCAGGAGGAGTGGCAGGTCTTGTGACATTTCTTTGGGCAGGTCTTATGGCATTTCTTTGGGAAGCACTTGGGGAATTTCTTTGGACAGCTCTTTGGGAAAGTCTTTTGGCAGTTACTGGGGCAGCTATTGGGGCAGTTGCTGGGGCAGATCTTGGAGAAGTCTTTTTTTCACAGATGGATCAGCGTCATCACTACTAGAGCTGCTCTCACTCTCTGAAAATTGCATTATATCAAAATCTGACGCAGTGTCTGTGGCTTCTGAGTGAGACTTCAAAAAGGAATATGCCTCTTCTAAACTGTAATGCCGCAGCATTTCTCCTAAATAACTACCCACCCACTACTTAACTATTACTATGTAAATATTATACTTAACTCTAACCCCAAACTGTCATTTTTTTGGGAGTTTTTTTTTCCCTACACTACTCCTAAACCTAAATCTATCCCTAAGCCTTACCCTAACCCACGTATTCCCTGAACCTACCTAAACAACTACATATCTAAACTAGCTTATAACAAACTGTATTTTTAAATAAAATAAACTTTTTTTTTTTTCCCCTATGCTACGCCTAAACCTAAATCTATCTCTAAGCCTTACCATAACCCACGTATTCCCTGTACCTACCTAACCAACTACCTATCTAAACTAGATTATAACACAAACTCTTTTTTTTATAAAATAACATTTTTTCTGTTTTTTTTCCTACGCTACTCCTAAACCTAAATCTATCCCTAAGCCTAACCCACGTATTCTCTGAACATACCTAACCAACTACCTATCTAAACTAACTTATAACACAAACTTTAATAAACTTTTTTGGGGCTTTTTTTTTTTTTTCCCCTACTCTACTCCTAAACCTAATGCTAACCCTAAACCTTTCCCTAACACACGTATATACTAAACGTACCCAAATACCTACCTAAACTACCTTATTATTTATGTTTATGTTTTATTAAAAAAAAAAAAATAAAAAAATAAAACTTTTTTAAAAAAAATACAAGGGGGATGGGGAAGTACCACAGATCAGCGAAAGCAATTGATCACTTTTAAAGTGATCAGAGGGGGTGGATTTTGTTGATCATGACAGTGACAGTGATCAAGGGGTTAATTTGGGGTTTTAAATCTCTTTTTTCAACCTTTAATACTGGAACAGGATCTGGAACACTGGAACATGATGTCTCTCTCCACCTCAGCAGTGTCTAAGATGGAGGGAGGCAGAGAGATGTGACAGGTACAGTATTTACAAATACTGTCCCTGTCATTCGGCTTTTGCAACATGTGATTCGCTCATCAAGTGAATCACATTGCAACAATGTTTCTACTGTCTGTTACTAAGCCTTCAGAGAAGAGGTAGAAAATTGAAAAGACATTTTATGAGCAAGAATACAGCAGTAGCATACTAAAACAGAGCTTACCAAATGGCATGACACTCAGAAAATAATTGCTGCAAACTGCACATAGAAAATATTTGACATTTTGAATGAACTGTGGCATTTATTTTTTTAAACAACCTTTTATTGAGAAAGTTACAGAACAAATCACATACAAATACAATGACCAAGGTTGCATAGTATCAACTATAAATACATCACGGAAGAAGATAGAACAAGTATGGCCAAAGAATTTTATCAAAGGCCTTCTCGGCATCTAAATTGATGAGTATATTGGTACTTTGTGGGAAATCAGAGGACTTGATGAGAGCGGCAGTAGTCGTCCACACACTGGTAACCGAATACCTACCTGCAACAAAGCCTGTTTGCTCCAAGGAGATAATCTGAAGTAGAAGCTGATTCAACTTGTTAGTCATGATTTTATTGAGGATTTTGTAATCTGTGTTCAGTGGTGAAACTGGTCTGTAAGATTCAGCTTGGTTTACCTGGCTTTAGTAAGACTACTGGTTAAGGTAAAATAGGAGGGCATAGCGTACAATTCAAAAATGTTATTTTAGAGTGACAATAGGGTGGGAGAGATGTCAGCTTCCGCAGGAAGGCCATCTGGACCCTGGGACTTAGTGTTATGCAGGAATCTAAACACCAACTCCATTTCCCTAAGGGTGAAGGGAGTGTCTAAGACCTGCCATTGTTCTGGGGTGAGCTGTGGTGGGGGTAGGGTATCCAGGAAAGCCTGCCTAGGTGCAGGGTCATCCACTACTGGACCGTACAGTCTAGAAAAATAGTCAATGAATGTGGAATTGACATATACAGGATCTGTAGTAATTGTGGAATGTGGGATTTTTTGGAAGGGTTGAGATTTGGGCCACTTAAGTCTAGTAAGATGAGCAAACAACCTGCCCTGAAAGTTGGCTTTGTGATAATAGTGAGCTGAGCATTAAGTGATCTGACACTGTGCCACCATTTGCCACACAGTTTCTTAGGCCCGTTTGGCATCAAGGTACGTCAAGGTACTTCAGAGATATAGGCTCTATAATATTTCATCAGAGTACACTGTAGTTGGATGAGTTTATTAGCAGTTTCTTTGCTCATTTTCACCATGTACGATATTATGTGGCCCATGAGGATTGCCTTTGCTATAGGACAGAACAGGCTTCGATTCGAGGGGTGCTGAGCATTGCCGGTTTCAAAAGCGAGTCATGCATTCCTTAGGCTTGTGCAAAAATCAGGTGATGAGCAAGAAAGGAGGGCATACGCCAGTAGAAGGGAGAGAGAAATTGGAGCGTGGCCTGAGATTAAGATGTCATGAAACTGGTAGTCTGTGATAGAGAGAAGGGTAGTAGAGGCCCAGAAAAAGTAATCAATTCTGGTGAAGGTGTTGTGAGGGTGAGAGAAAAAACCTGTAATGACAGTGGGGTGAAGGAGATGCCAAATGCCAGTTAAAGGGACCTGGTCAAGAAAGCGTTGAAGAGGGTTCTGCAGTGGTAGGGAGGAGATGGTGGGTCACCCACTCATTTCTAACTGCGGATTGAGAATGGCATTAAAATGTCCCAGAGTAGAATGTTCCCCAGGATGTGTGGCATAAGATGAGTTAGTATAGTGGAATAAAAAAGCATAGGAGGGGTTGTTAGGGGCATAGACATTGCAAATCAGAAACGGCGCCTGGTCAATTTCACAGTGGATAATAAAAAAACGGTCCTCTGGGTCTCTGACAGTTTGTAAGTGCGTAAAATCAAGATACTTATGAATAAGGATGGCTAAGCCTTGATTTTCATTTGTGTATGGAGCATCAAGACAATTCCATTTATTAACAGAAGATGAAGATTTTAAAGAAGTGTTAAGTGTTAAAATTTAGGAGTGGGCATAATGTGAAACATATATTGCATAAAAGCCGGTTTGGCTCAGATGTGACCTAAAATGACCATTCCCATATAGTGACTATTCAGCATGTCAATACATGGAAAGAAGCAAAAGCTTTGGCACAGTAGGAGATCATAATAAACTCATAATTTGTGAATTCATCAACTATAAGACAACAGGTATCATATACCTTATGTCTTGCATTTGTGGTAAAAACTATGTAAAACCTAAAAGACAATTAAGGAGACGCGTTCCGTAACACATTGGGGATATCAGAAACCACAGGGATAAGCTGGTTGCATAACATCTGAAACAGCGTCATAATGGAAATACAGATGTGAAATTCATGGGTATAAGTACATTTCAACTCACAGACAGAAAGGTGATTTGGACAAAGTATTAAGATCACACTTCATGATACCCGACAAAGCAAATCAACATGTTAAGTTATATTGTATACAACCCTTTTACATATAGTACTAAAAGGTGAAATAATGGAACAAAAAACAGAAAAAAGGAGGCACCAATAGTGCCTTATCAAAGAAATAATGCAGTGGCATACAAAATCATATATATATGTATGAATACATATGTATAAACACATAATTGAAAGCATACAGGGCATTTCTTACCGTCACTCTTCGGTATTGTGCAGGACAAATGCCTGAACTCCTCATCCATATGATACCTAGGAGAAGGTAGAAAATCTGATAATAAAAGAGCGGTTCCAAAATGTCCAGATATAAAAAATGTATTAACATAGAAACTACATAAAATATATTCATGCAGTGTTCCACGCTGCTTATTCACATATGTAGGTAAAAATTAAAAGCTAACTGGTGGATCCGGATCAGACGGTCTTTGTGCCCAGATAGGAGGCAAGAGACAACACCAGAAAAATGATTAATCTTATGCATTTGGTTACCCAATCTCCATTGCATTCAATCTTTCTGACAACAGATGCTGAGAAGGCCTTTGATAGGGTTAGGTGGCCTTTCCTCTCACTAAACCTTAAGGCATTCAGTTCTGGAATTCACAAAATCTGTGCTGGCACTCTATTCTGTCCTTTAAAGTTAATGGATCCCTTTCCGAGCCCTTCTTTATTTTGAACGGCAGCCAACAGGGATGCCCTTTGTTCCCGATCTTGTTTATTTTGGTTATGGAGGCGTTATCCCAACAAATACCGTCTAATAGGCTGATAGTTAGTATTACATGTGCTTCAAATGAGCACAAACTATCACCGTTTTTTAGATGACATTTTAGTTTCCATCACTAAACCGTCTGCTTCGCTACTGGCTCTTATGTCTGAATTTGCGAACTTCACTACCCTCTCCAACTTTAAAATCAATTTTGACAAATCTGAGGCCATGCCCTTTCACATCCTCAGTGAAGACCTGGAGACATTTTGTCTGTCCTAGCCGTTCAAATGGACAATCTTCTCCTTCAAGTATCTTGGGGTTCGTTTCACATCTAACGTTGCAACCCTATACGGGGCTAGCTTCCCTCCCTTGTTATCAAATGTTCAAGCTGATTTCAAAAAAATGGGATCCCCTCCACATTTCATGGCTTGGCTGTTTCAGAGTTGTGAAGATGAATGTCTTCCCCAGAGTACTTTACCTTCTACAAACCCTTCCACTGGATATCCCCAATATTTTCTGTCACTGATTCGTATTGTCCATGACTTTATATGGCACTACCACCGGCCCAGAATTAAACATGACACCTTGCAAAGGACAGAACTCCTAGGGGGCATGGGAATTCCGAATTTCCAATTTTATCACCATGCGATACTATTGTCTTCAATCCCCGATTGGTGCCACCATGATTTACCCAAAAGATGGGTGTATATCGAACGTTCTTACCTATACCCTGGGGGCGTCCTCACGGAATTCTTTATTCCGGATCAAGAATGGGATCCTAGGCTACGTACCCACCCTATTTTCTCCCCGCTGTTAAAACTATGTAGTTTATGGTTGAAACCTCGAGGACTAGTTACTCTTCCATCCTCTCTTTCACGCGTATTTTATACTAGACCAACTCGCTCTACTCTACAGTAGTCATCCTAGACGGTCTTTAGATAAGAACACATGCCTGTCCGATCTGAGCTGTGACACAGGCCCACACCTCTTCCCCATACTGCAAGAAAATCTCTCCCTGCCCCCTGGAGAAATCTGGAGGTATCTCAGAATTGCACACTTTTTGACAACCCCCCCCAAATAAGGAGGCGATGTCACGTGACCCATTGGCTTTTGAACGTATGTCCATGTCATCAGACGCTAAGACACATTTCTTGGGTAGAATCTAAGGTATTCTCTTGCAGAGTGCTTCCACGGATAGCCCATCCTATGTGAGATCATGGGACAAGGAAAATAGTGGCATGTTTACATCAGATGATCGGAAATCCGTATGGAAACGGCAGAGTCTCTTTCCATCTCGACCCAAATTTTAGAAACCAACTATAAATTCCTGTATAGATGGTACTTTACGCCCTCTAAATTGCACATGATTGACAACTCAAAATCATCTAAATGCTGGCGGTGCTCTCAACATGAGGGTACTTACCTTCATCTTTGGTGGTCCTGCCCTAAACTTCAGCCATTATGGAGGAACTGTCTGACACATATTGAATCTTTCCTGAAGAGATAAAGATCCCTCGCCCGTCCCTTTTGGCCATGTCACTCTGAATCTGCAGTCTGGTCAGGATGGCTGCAGTGAGGGACAAACTTCAGTCAGCAAAGCTAAATCCTGCCCTCCTTCATCAAGGGGGGCAGGATTTTCCTTATACTTACTTACTGAAGTTTGTCCCTCGCTGCATCTGTTCTGACCAGACTGCAGATTCAGAGTGATGTGGCCAGAAGGGGCGGGTGGGGGATCTTTATCTCTTCATAACTTTTGAACTACATGCAAGTAAGGACTTAGACATAGCACAATCTGTTCCTTGTAAAGAAGACTCAGCAAACAACTTTTAAAAAGACATTACTAACCCTTTAAGCTGGAGTAAGAGTAGGTAGTCTCTGCCTCTAAGGCCCTATTTTTTGTACTCTGGAGGAGGGAAGCTTAGCCCCCATGGTTCTTGCCACCCATATGTACTAAGAGAAAAGGAGTTAATTGTAAGTTCATTAGAATCCTATTTTAATGATTGGTGTGGAGGACTGTCTTGTCCACACTATCATGAATTTTTAAAATGTAAAATATTACATTTTTGAAGTAAATCATTAAAGGTTAAGTTTTAACCTAAGGCTACAGAATAAGCTAATGTGAGACTATGTAGCACTGTAACCAAAACAAATGGGTGAATTTAACCTGTTGTGTTGTGGGTAGGGATGGCCAAAACAGAAGAAAAATGATACCTCGCTCCAAACATATTAGTGGAAAATACAGAGTTTCTGCATTTGCTTTGAAATCAATGGGGAGACTGAATTTCCCCCCACCACACAGCACGTTTCCCTTCTTTACCTGTAGGCAAAGTATAAAAGGGGTGTCAGGTTCCCAAAGCATGCCATTCTATGTTTAGAGAAAGCAGCACTTTTTTGAGCTACAGAAGACAGGCTAATAAAATAGCATTGAAGATTAGTTTAGGGAGCCTTCTAGGCAGAACACTTGCTCTCTGTATTAAGGGAGCTTGGGAGACTCTTGGGGAGAGGAAGGGAGAAAGGAGGTTGACCCCAAATATCCCATAATTATGTGTGACTGGCTGGGAAGACAAATTCCTTCTTGATCTGGCTGTTATTATGTCTGTGCTAGGGGAGTCTGGGGGTGTGAGAAGTGAGCAAAAGAGATTTACCCCAGATTACCCAAAATTGTGTGTGACTGAGTGACAGGGAAGACACGGGAAGCTATGATCAAAGTTCCTTCAGCTGGTTTTATCATCACAAACAGTCAGTTGTATTGCGTACTTCACTATAAAAATACACACATTATTTGAATTATGTCCAGCAAATGCACAAGGGGGCAGGGAGAAGGTGAAAAGAGTAGGAGCAGTGCAGGGACTTGTGAGAAAAGTGGTAGTCCAAAAACTGAATGCAGCTATGGTTGCTGCAGTGCATGCAATAAATGATGGTGATCCCTCTCCTCCTGAGAAGGCAGTTTGCCAAAGTCCCACAAAAGGTTTCACCACCACCAGTACAGTACTATTAATAAACATCTAAAACACTGAAGACAATAAGTCAAGATCTAATGTTGATGGCAGTGGAAGAAGGTGTAGCAGCTCAACCAACTGCTACATCTGACAGTGAGACAAACAAGCATAAAAGCATCTGTTCTGAAACACTGTGAAAATCCCACTAAGTGGAAAAGTAAAAATAATTTGTTTGAGACCTCTAAATGCCTGGAGGGATATAAAAGTAATGGGGATGAAGTGGTGGGTGATTCTGAGGGTGACCTAATTACTCTTTGGCACATAATGGAAGTGCTGTTCATGTGTCAGAGCATGTGCCAAGAGATTGTACTGCCAACCCAAACTTACTGAACTTTTAGGAATCTCAAAGAACACATTTGGAATGGTAAGGTTGCGAAGATGTTGACAGTTGACATAATGCCATATTCTTTTGTTAAAAATCAAGGTTTTAGAGAACTGATGCCATGTGTAGCCCCTTGTTCACATATCCCAAGCCTCAGTTATTTTCAAGGATGGCTCTGCCAGAATTGTCCAAGCAGGTGGTTAGTGTGTTAGACAAAGGGCTGGAAAGCTCATGCAGCATGGAAATCCACCTGACAACATATATGTGGATAAGTGGGCATTGCAAAGGCTATATGACTCTCACTGCCCACAGGGTTTCCCTTCCACCACCAGTGGACAACACTAGCTCACATTATTAGGTGACAACCTCTATTAAAAAACAGCAGCAGGATAGCCCTTACCATTGGCACACCACCTTGTGCATGCAGAGGTTTGAGAGACAGTCCCATAAAGCCTTAGATGTTTTAAATACATTTGTATGAACAGAATAAGGCCATTAGCAAGTAAAATGCAAAACTGGAATGCTTTGGAGGGAGCCTCTTTGTCACCTGGACAATGTCAACTATTGTATGATGTACGTGTTCTGCTGAAACCTTTTGAAGGGGCATCCGTGCTAGTTAGTCATGTGGGGTAGGAACTGGTGAAAATTCTTCTACTTCCATTCATTGCACAAAAAAACTGAGGAATATGGCTGAGGAAACTTTCCATAATGACAACATATACATACACCAGCTGGTCAAGGACATGTTAGCATGCTTGAAGATACACGCTTTCCACTTTGCTGAATCCCTGCTTTAAACATAACATTTTTGGATTTCTACCAAGGCATGACCAGTTTGTCACAACAAGGAGTCTTGGAGGGATCACATTCTGTTAAAGAATATTAAGATGTGCTTATAGATCAAGTGTAGTGTTGCATTCTGGGGATGAGAGAGAGAGAGAAAGATACGACAAAAATAACTGCTAGAAAGCATAGAAAAAGTCAGCAAGGTGTTTAGATCAGCAACAACATCAACAAGAACATCCTATTTTCAAGATATTTCCAAACACATATTGTCATCAGCAAATAAAGCTGTTCATGGGTCTCACGAGTGGTAACCAGCCATTTCAGGTGGTGGTGGCACTGTTGGCGGCGCATCTCGATGGAACTTGCTTCCAGAGTAAGAGCTGTAACTGATACACAGAAACACTATGTATCTCCTAGGAATGGTCCCACTGCACGTGAGATGGTTTCAACGTACTTGCATTATAGCTATTTTCTCAATAGAAATGATGATCCCATGGACTGCTGGCAAAGAAATTAATGTATTTCACAACACCAGTGGCACACCGGGAAAGAGAGAGAGAAATTATTATTTGTCACTATGCAACCTGACAAGGACCACTACTCCTCCAGTCCAAAAACAAAATTGTACTTTATAGTCTGGCGCTTAAAGCGGAACTACCACCTGAAATACACTTTAGCTTAAATAACTCCCCATCTGGCGACTAGTTGCTTAGTAGCGCTAGTCACCAGAATTATTACATTGTTAAATAGATTTATCCTTTCTTCCCGGGCTAACAGCAGGACGGAGAGCAGACATCTTGCCATAGTGACGTCCGTGTGTCTGCGCTGTCAGTCCCAGCAGGCTCTAGGAGGTGTTGCTAGGAGCCGTTTGGCTCCGGAAGGGACTGACAGCGCAGGCGCGCGGACATCATCGTAATATAAAATACATACACATACATACACATATGCTGGTGAGATGGCTCAGTTGGTTAAGGCACCAGCTGTAGAATCTGTTCAAACTGCAAGGTTACAGGTTATAGTCCCAGCAGGGTTGAGTCAGCCTTTCAGCCTTCCGAGGTAGATAAAATACCCCCAGGATATACTTGAACATGAGAGACAATCTCAATGTATCCTACCTGGCAAAATACTTTGATATTATTATTATTATATTTATGGACATATATACGTAATATATATGCTTAATGTTAGTCATCAATAACACATTTACAGTCTAATATGCCATCTACCACCACATATCAAATGGTATTAGACACTTGTTTACCTAATTATATATTTGTAGTCAAATATGATATTACCCATATTCCATATATATATAGGCCAGATATAGACCGAGAATTCAAATGTTTAGGTAAGGACGCAGGGACCACATGTTCCAATCATTGATAACATGACCAACTTCAAATAACCAAAGTGCTGGACTCATCAGAACTACTCCAGCTGTTCTTCATGGAACACAGGATAAAGGCTCAGTAACATATACTATGATAATCCGATACCCCCACATTCCATGTGAATGCACTAGATAAGAAAATGAGAATGCAACATCCCAGATAGGAAGGAAGGGTCCATATATCCCAATGATAACATCTTAAAGGGACATACACATCTTCGAAACATTAGAATGTCGGACTAATCAAACCTTTTCTCTCTCCATCCACGACAAGTGGTTACCTGACCATCTTATAACCATGAATCTGATCATACAGAACTAGGACACTATACCAACTAAAAAATGCTATGCCTATCAGAATAAGCAAGAGAATAACACATTACAACTGGAAAAGTCAATTATCTCACACATTTACTATAATTTAATATTTCTCACATAACTACTCTTTCATATTTATATTTTTTTCTCATAGAAAGCTGAAAATATCTATCTCTGCATTCAGCCCAAAGGTGAGAGAGTCTGCATGTCATAAATCCACTGAGTTTCTCTTTTAGACATATCTGAAATGTAATTTCCACCCCTCCAGTTCCTAGTCACAGTCACTATATTTCAGATACTATCTACCCCCTACATGTATTTTGCAGCATGTTTGTTGAATAAATCAACCTTTTTAACTGGGTGAGTGCCAGCCTTTTTGTCTTTTCATTTTTGGATTACTATGGACTTATTGCATTGACATTGGCTTGAGCACTGGGTATATGCGAGGATATACGGCCTAACTGCCTAAAAGTGAATTTCAAGCATATATGTATGTACCCTAACCCATGTATATAACTTTGCTGTGTTTAAGTCATGGGCATTTAGTTTTGGTTGTCCAAGTAGCTGTTTCATTGCCTTTAAATGGATTTAACATTTTATATTTATACTGTTTTAAACCCTTGACTAATAGAGAGGTCACCGGCTAGAGAGGTCTCCCTGAGAAATAATGTATTGGGGAATTCTGTACTAGAAAGAATAAAATATTTGGATATTCGGATTGATGATCAAATCTATTCTGAGTGAATCTATGAGCACACATGATCGCACATGCACACACACAAAATGTATAATATTACAGTTTTCAGACTAGAATCTTTTTTCCACAAGGCATTAAAAAACTTTTGATTGGATATATTGAGGCAAAACTTCATTAAGACAGAAATGGCTCAATGCACAAGGAAATCAAAGGCTTTCCTTGTGTGTAATTCACCTATTCAGCAATGGCTGGATCATTTCTAGTTCATATTTAGTTATCACTTATCAGTGATAGTAAGATACATCCACATATTTCATACTGAAGCTGGTGGATCCCAATGTAGTCAATGAGAGCAAAAACACACATACTCTGTATGTGAATGCATGTGTGTCTGGAATTACAGCATTTACACAATGTTCTGTTGCATTATCTGCTTTGCATATGCAAGGCAGGGAGATACAAATGATCAGTAATGAGTACCCTAATGAATCCATCAATCATTGTGTTCAAAACCTGGTGAAATGCACCATATTTGGTATGTAGCTCTTCCAGCAGTTTGATGAATTTCAGCATGTATCAGAGGTGTAAGCTACACTGTAAAGCAATGTGGTACTCAGTGTTAATGATAGCATTGTCATTTAAAATATTGACTACACATAGTTATAAAACACAGACAAATGCAAATCAGATCATCAGAATATGCAATATAAATAGAAACATATTTTATTTACATGAGATATATATACATTGTGCATACATAAAAAAAAATATACAAAATCAAAATAGAAAAGTGTTAAAATGTGTACAAACACTGCTCAAAAATGGCACTCCTGGAAAAAGTTAAGATTTTGTCTGATGGACAGAAAAGTAAAAAAAGTTTACTAAAAACCCCTCACGCTAGTAAAAAATTGGTCTGGCATTGAATTCAAAACATTAAGAATATAAAAAGTGCCAGTGAAATCTACAATTTGTGATTCTGCAACTCAGGCTGATGAAATAAGACTGAAGAATGCTTTTTTTGGACTTACATCCTGTGTAGGACAATAGCATATGACAAAAATAATGGCAAAATCACTATGGCTGGGGTTCCTTAGCCATCAATAATAAACTTTATATGCTGCATTGAGTCAATGAGCCGTTGTGTTGGTTTGATACTCTGTCATCTATTGATAAATTCAAGTTGACTGTAACCCAGTGACTTATTGTCAATAGACAACCAATCATTTGTAATTTATTTGTAGACACTGAGGGAGTACATGTTTGCAGTGACTGAGGGCAGGAAATAGACTTGTAGCATACTTTACTGTATTTAGTATTGGCACCAGACAATTAACACATCTTATGTTATCATGGTAACTTAGGGCTCTGACCGTCCACTTATAAAGAAGTGAAATTAATGGTTATTCTGATTTACGTTTTATTAGATGTTAGAGCTTATTACACTTTAATACTTTCACAGGTTGTGCAATTGTGGATTCGTCAATCTGTATTTCCTTTCTACCAATAATTTCTGGGAACGTATTTATGATTGGGAATAATGCATTTTAGAGCCTCTCTCAGATGTACCGTAAAATCTCGGGTATAGTACGCACAATTTTACCCCACTTCATCTTATGTGAAGTGGGGGTGCGTATTATACACAAGAGATTTTTTTTTACTAAAATTTTTTTTATGGCTGTCAGTATCATCCCTCCCTCCCCCGGCGCTATCCTCTTTCCAAATAAAGCTTACTATGCTCCAATGGCTGGAGGCGGAAGGTCCTGCAAGCCCATTGAAGGAAGCAGGCGGCAAATGCAAGCATGCCGCCTGCTTGGAAGATTTACACAGATAGAGATTGCCTTCTCTTCTTTTGGCTGCAACAGGGAGCTCAGTGGAGCATAGTAAGCTTTGTTTGGAAAGCTGATAGCGCCGGGGGAGGGAGGGACGATACTGATAGCCATACATATTTTTTTTCGTAAGGGGGGAAAACAAGGGTACGTATTATACATAGGCACTCTTGTTTTTCCCTAAATCTTAGGTATAATATACACCTGCGTTTTATACCTGAGATTTTATGGTATCCCTGGGATTCTTCTCAGGAGTAAATCAAATGTTTTTCTTTGACATTTTCTTAGTATTAAACCATTAGGTGAGTGGGGCCTACAATGCAAAGCAAGTTTTAAACAATCAGATTTTTAGATTGTTAAACAAGGAACATTTGATACTTGACCTTGATGTGATTTCTAATTATTGCTTTGTGATACAGAGTGAAGCTATACTATCACAGAGAAGTTTGTTAATGTTAAAATACATTTAGCCTACACTGTTACCATCATTTTGACAAGTAATCTAAATTAGTATGAACTGTAACAAACTGTAACCAAAAATTGTTACCTTATCAGTTGGACCGAATCTCTTTGTTACTAGATTGTGCAGCAATTTTTGGGCGAACAGTACATTAAAGATAAATATTAAAATGAGCTCCTTGTATATACTACGTCACATGAAGTATAATCAGGGAGGTGGGAAAGTATTTTATGTGTTAAAAATACATGGTTAATACTATTTTTAAAGAACAGTAAATAATTACTACAAATCTTTTAATATGAACACTTGATTGTTTTAACTCTTTAATACATTTTAAAAGAAACTGTTTATTATTTATTTATTTTAAGCACTGAAAAAATCCCCTCTACGTGATTTTGTGTGCACGCATTCTACTGTATCACTACATTTTTGGTAGTATAATTTTCCTTTAAGACAATATGATTTTACATTTTTTTCTTGATCCACATCTAGCATTGTGAAGATTCTTAAAAATATTTTCTCATTTTAGCTTTTTGAGATTCATGTCACACTGAATGTAGTCTTCACATTTGCAAACTTCATTCTAATAGGAGATTATCTGCTCCTGAACTATATACCGGCTAGACTTCTGACTAGCATGATGCATAGTTAGTATTAAATGAAGTCTGGAAACATACACACTTCATTTGTGATTACAGACTAACTTGAAATAACAGTTTTAATTATGCAGTACATATCATGCAAAAAAACACTATCATCATTTTTTCATTCTGATACATGAAAGATGACAGAGTTTTAAAAGAAGTTGAACGTTATTCTTCCTACCTTTTGGAAATATATATAATTGAACACAATACCCTATATATCACCTATTCACACATTTTTTTTCTCAATCTATCCTCCAGATGACCCTCAACTTACATAATGTATATCTACAAGTATCTACTAAAAGATGACCATGTGGATATTTGATCAATAAACATTTCAACTATATAACACCAAGAAAGGTCACACATTCTGTAGTGTTGGAGTATGTACAACCACAAATGAGAGCTGATTGCGTTCCAATAACATGATAACAATATGGCACATTATAGAGGAATTAAAAACTCAGATCCACATTAACATATTGATTTCTACCTAGCTGGTGCATGTTGTTACTTGTACCACCCATCAGCTAAGCTTGCCTCACTCATTTTCAAAGCAGTAATAAATAGTCAATGGCTTAGACAAAACTGTCCATGTCCACCAATTACAGTTTAAAGACCAGTGTCTTTAATGGTCTCAATATTTTCAAGTATTTTTGTTGTCAGACAAACACTAGCAAATTATTGCACATGATTTCTGAAAGTAATGGACCTAAGCCATTTTATGTAATGCGATCACTTATGGGACATTGTATTGAGCTGAATCCAGGCAATGTTACTTTCCCTTTCCGTAGAAGGTTGTATTCCGTTCCTTGATTTATCCTTTGTATAATCATTTTTTCATACAGTAGAGGGTGATAGGCTCCCAGTGTACAAGCTGCATCATAATATTGTTCGTGATAGTGGCAAAGGTCTGTTTGTCGGTATGAAGGAATATATTCATATACATGAACTTTCTGGCACATGGACATCATTATAAGGATACCTAGCAATATAAAGAAACAAAATAGTATGTTACTTTTTCCTTTTTTATTATAACTTTTTCACATTGAAACAAATATATTATCTTTAGTGTTTCATTCCTTTAGAATCTTAAAGTAGCAGTACATATAATATATATATATATATATATATAGATAGATAGATAAAACAATGAAATTTAAGATGAAGAACATCAACTACTTACGTAGTACACGACAATGAAAAAACATAATGTGACCACTGTAATAAAAGCAATATATAAACACACTCCTGTACTATAATGTTTTTCATTGTCATGTACTACATAGAAAACTGTTCATATTGTATCCAAGTGATGTGTTCAGTAATAGTGATTAAAAGGAACTTTGTATAAAATCCAAGCATATATGCAGATGTGAAGATAGAAAAACAGACAATCATACTGCTTCAAAAGAGGTTTTTCTGTAAATACCAAACAAGCTAAGTAGTACAACTACCTCGACTCAATGCTCCTACTTTTTATACACCAAGCTCTCACTGCATTCACTCATGTTTGTAACAAAATATCTGAATTGGAGACTGGAGGATATCAAATACTTCCACGTGTTCTAGTAAACCAATTTTGGTATATTACTGCCTAGGTTTTCCAGTCTGTGCTAATATAATAGGTCTCTTTACACAACTGAGTTGATGCAGACAGAGTATAATGTGGGAGCACTGGCTGGAGGCTGTTTAGTTCCTCTACACACAATTTAGCTTGTTTGGCTTATACAGAACAAGTTCTGGCATTGTAGAACATAGAGAAGAAAAACAGGAGGTGCTCTTCGTGTAAAACCTTCAAAGATTAAGATCACCCACCATCACCAATAGAAATAGACTCACAAAGATGGTGGCTGGATCAACACTTATGTGTTATCCAGAAATTCAGGCACTGGGGATATCTTTATATCTGCCCCCCCAAAAGCAGTAACTAAAGGCTGCTCCACTCTTCAAACTCTCATCCTCCAGGAATAAGGTAGATATATGTAGAAAAAGAAAAAAACACCCAAGAGGGTGCCAATAGTGTATTATCCCACAGGTATCCAAATATCCAATAAATAATTGTATATTCAACTCACATTTATAAATAGTTGGCCACAAACATATGTCTGTAACCAACAAAAAAAGCATGCAGGGTACTTTAACCGTCCCTGCTAGGGTTAAATCCGTCCACTTCGAGGAATCCAAGGATTTCTTTCCAGCTGTTGACACAGTTCAAATTAAATCCAATCGATACTAAACCTAACCAATAATATTTAAATATATAAAAAAAATAATAATAAAATAATAAAAAATAATGCCAGTAGCCAAAAAAGAAATTGTAATAAAATATGTATAACATTAAAAGGCGTTTAAGGACGCGTTTCGCAACACACCCGGTTGCTTTATCAACTATTCAAACCTCTCACAGGAAAAAGAAAAGGCTACTAACGAACATATATTTAAATGTTACCTTGCTACATCCGATTGGTTGTGTGATTAATTGGCCATAATAGACCCTATGTGTTACATCCAAATCAACCGACTCGGACAGACTCAAATAATCGGATCAAGCAATGCAAAACTTCACAACTGTACATATATCACAATAAACATGCATACACATATATCACAAATTGCGAGGATGGGAACAATTTCTTTCTATACATATATTTATATACTCCCATCTTCACAAATAAATTCTAAAACAGGAAAAAACCTCCCAACAATAGGAGTTCGCAAGGAGTTAATCCCAGTGGCTGCAGAGTATGCCAATATCAGAGGAAGAGAAACAACATAAATATTCAATATACCTAAACAAAAAAAAATAAAATTATAAATCTATACAGACAAATATATAGATATCTCCATATAGGACGGGCGACATCGTCCCAAGGAGCAGTCAGCCCAATGCCAACACACTCACATAGACCATGCCGCGATGCTCCATGTCAAAAAAATGTATCACTTCAGTGCAGTCCATCACAACATAATCCACATACAGATACATCAACATCAAAATCAAGCCAAATATCCCCCAAAGACGATGTCATCCCTCCCACACAAAAGATCTCACTAAATTTAAAGGGACCATAACTAAAACCAACAATCAAAATATTCCATATATGTATAAATATATACATATTCATCCCCTACATCAATATAAGCAACCTCACTCTTCTAAGAAGACATGAGTCCGAGTGGTCCAAAAACTAGAAAAAATATATAAAAAAAAAATATATATATATATTACAAATAAGTACAAATAATAATAATACTAATAACAATAACCCTTCGTGGATCTCCCCCATCTCTCCTCCCTAGAGATAATCCCCCACCAGGGGCAATAAAAACAAAAACAGCGACATAGTTCTACACCATCCACATAGCAAAAAAAATATATTACCATCGCAATAAAAAGTATACCATAATCAATACATAGAGGACCATCTCTATAAAAAGAATACCATAATCAATACATAGAGGACCAAGTCCCCCATATACTGAAAATATAAACCACATACTGAGGGTTAAATAGCTCTCCAGTATCTATTCTAACTACAAGACAGTGCAATCTCACAGAGGGCTGACAATTCATGATCTGAGGGCAAATACAATAGAGTGATCCACATCTTAAACCAATCTTGCCATCCTAACCTACACTTATACCAAAGTCCCAAATGAAACTGTCGGAACAAGTGTTATCACTCGGTCCATAGCCAAAAAAAGGCCACATCAAATACACCACAGAGTCCACAATCTGATTGCAACAAAAACAGGAAAAAATATATTCACCCTGCTTGCAGCTATGCGGTACAATCCATGCAACTCCATCTCAACTGCACCCTGATTGCAGCTCTACGGCACAATCCATGCAGCCCCATCTCAGTCACAAACCACGTGGCATCAACTATAAAAATCCATCCACAGTAGCAAATAAGTATGACAACAACCCACTATCTAAAACAATCAACTAGTAATTGTCCCCCTATCATCCAAGCCAGCCCCCCAAAAAACTGCATACCACTACTAATCTCACCCTCACCGTACCCAGTGGAGAGCCCCCCAGAGAACAGAGACATAGGACATCCACAAACAAAAACTGGTCTAAAGAGGACTAAGGGCAAGAAGATCACATGATCATAACAATATAAGCCTAAAAACCTCACGTCCCCCCAGGACAGAAAAAAAAAAAAACTACCAAAAAGTATCAATAGTTTCATTTAGACCACCCGGACTCATAGTCTCCAATCTAAAAATCCAATAAGACTCTCTCATATTGAGTCTTCTTTGTCTCTCACCACCAAAACAAGAGTCAATATGTTCAATGGGGACAACTTTAAGACAATCTGGTTTAGCCGCATGTTTTTCCACAAAATGTTTGGAAACCCCATGCAGCAAAAAAAATTAATAATATTCCTCCTATGTTGTCCTATACATGTCCTAAGACATTGTGTTGTACGTCCCACGTACTGTAAACCACAGCTGCAGGACAAAAGGTATACTACAAATCTAGTGCCACAGTTAATAAATGACCTAATCGGAAATTGTTCAGATGTCCTGATGGAATTAAAACTCTGAACTCCATTAATTATATATTGGCAAGTAAGGAATCCCCTAGCCCCACATCTATATGATCCCTTAAGTTTGTTTTTTTCCAAAGTATATTGTGTAGCATACTTTATAGGAGAATGTACAATTTTAGAGGGAACAACCATATTCTTAATAGTTGGAACTCTCCTATAAGTAATGATGGGATTCTCTGGAATAATATTAGCTAATAAAGGGTCCTTCTTCAAAATCCCCCAATGTTTCCTCAAAATATTAGCCCTATGATTAGTTTTACTATGATACTGAGTGATAAATCGAGGAAAAAGATCTAATTTATCCTCTGTATATTGAACAGATATATCTCAACTAATTTTATCCATAACTCTATCCTCACTCCGAAATCAAACAATAGACGTTCTCACCTTCTCTCTGGAATCTAAAATTAACTTTCTTGGATATTGTTTCTCCAAAAACCTATTACTTAAGATTTCAGACTGTACTGTAAAGTCCTGTTCACTTGAGCAATTACGCTTAATCGTTACAAATTAACAGTACGGCACATTCTGCAACCATTTTTTATGGTGGCAGCTCGAAAAATGGAGGTAACTATTTACATCCACAGGCTTGAAATGTGTATGAGACTCTATTCTTTTTCTTGGCACCCCTATCAACTCAAGATCCAAAAATTCAATGCTATGTTTATTAGTATTCACAGTGAAGGTAATCCCCCAAGGATTATCCTCCATATGGATCTTAAATGGATCTATAAGCTGAGGGTTCCCTCTCCAAATCATTATTATGTCATCAATATAACGGCAATAGAATACCAGGTTCGCGCCCATATACGACGAATCATATACCCTTTGTTGTTCCAAAAACCCCATAAAAAGATTTGTGTAACTGGGCGCGAACCTGGAACCCATCGTCGTCCCCCTAACTTGCAAATACACTTGTTGATTAAATTCAAAATAGTTATGAGTTAAAGGCATTAAAAAACATGAAGAATGATATAAGTCTTATCTCTCAAACCTTTATGGTTTATGAGATATTCACAAGCAAAGTTTCCCCTCCCCGTCCCTTTTACCTAGTGTAAGCCATCTCTTCTCAGACGTGAATCTGGTTGTATGACCAGACAGATAACAGAAGGGGACAATTTTCTTTGTATGAAAACAATGAAAGCCCTTCCCTCCTTGACAAGTTTTTCAGCTTTTTCCCTTATCTTAATTGAAGATTGTCCCTTTCTGCAGTCTACCTGGGCACCTCCCTTCTGATCTGGTTAAACGGGGGGGGGGGGATACTTTGTTTGTGAATATCTCTTAAACAATAAAGGTTTGAGAGATAAGACATATCATTCTTCATGTTTTTTAACACCTACAAAATAAAATAAAGTTAAAACGAAGTATTACTATCCCTTTAAGAATAAAGTCTCGTTGTGTACTTGGAATCAGGTCATCGCTATCCAAGAAATGCCCAGATGCCAAAATACCACCTGCATGTGGAATGTTAGAATATAATGCAGTCATGTCCATGGTGACCCACATGTAATCCTCCTGCCAAATAACATCATAAAGAAGCTCCAACAAATGTGAGGAATCTCTCAGATATGAATCCAAACCTAAGACAAATCTCTGTAAATGTACATCTATATATGCAGATAAATTGCAAGTGAGGGAGTCCATGACGGAGATAATCGGACGTCCAGGAGGCCTTATCAAAGTCTTATGGACCTTGGGTAAATGGTAATACAGAACCATCCTGGGACTAAAGGAACAAACAAAATCCTTCTCTGTCTTAGTCAAAACCCCTCCGGCATAGGCCCCCTCCACAAGTGCAATTAATTCTCTGCGATATTGTTTTGTAGGGTCACTAGATAACCTAACGTAATAATCCTCATCCGAGAGTATGCGGTCTGCCTCTTCCATATAGTCCGCATATTCCTGAATGACAATAGCCCCCTAGTTCTTGCATTGTGTCTATTTTTATTTACTTTCTTCTTTTTTGTATATAATATCTGTGTAGATGCTGTTTGAGACTGAATACATTTATTTAAAGTTCTATTCAACCAATTTTTAAAATTTTATTGAACGGATCACTTGTATACCATATGAAATGTTTTCTAATAATTATGGGATTGGATTGTGTTTGTATATATTACACAGTATAACACGATTACATGGTTTTTCACTTACTATATGATTAGTGGATCAACTTTATTGCACCTTCTTCATTATCATTTTCATTATTTTTTCATTATCATTCCAGTGATTGTTATGTAAGTATTGACTGTATTATTGTCATTAGTTTGGTTTATTTAATATTATTACATCATTATTTGCATTAGCACATTGATATAAATTGTCATATACATGTGTGTATAGATAGATATTTTATTAGTTAATGAAAAAAATGTTACAGTGAGTAAAAGCAGAGTAAAAGAAGGGCACTTATCCTACTGGGAGATTTTTCATTCAAAACATATTGCTGTTCAAACATACTTTTTATTTTAAATCAGTAAAATACAACAGACTGGTGTCCAAACATTTTTATAAGCACAATATGGGAGAAACTGATCATACACTATTGCTCTCCATAGTAAGTGATAGGAACAGCATACTTGTTGAACAAAATGGGAAGTTTCAGATGTACTAACTAACGAATAAACATTTTTCCAGCAGACTGAGTACCTTTGTTTTACTCATCAGGGAAAACATTATAATACACACATTGTATCTTATTGATGGGTATTAGGAAAACCATGACTTAAAAAAAGACAGTAGCCTCCTTTCACATCTATCATTAAAAACAATGAGTGTGAGTACTGTAAAGTATGTTTCCTTACATACATAAATAAAATAAAAATCAAGTTTTCAACTAAACTTGTTAGCACATTCAGCATTGTAAATGGACAGTAATATTTAATATGTAAAATAAACATATATAGTAGGGTTTATCCTCCTGACTAAAACATGGATGCTTCCACTGCTGAGAGCTGCTTTATTCAAAAGTTATTATAGCTCAAACTTGAATTGTTTAGATGCAGTATCTCGATGGCCTTAAATGTTACAGTGGCGCAGTTGGTGCACCATCCTATAGACAGCTCTGGTGAACTAAATCTCCATATTATGATGCAGCAAGAGCGCCACTGTAAAATTTCAGGCCATTGAGATATTGCACCTTACAAAGTCAAGTCTGAGCGACAATAACTTTTGAATAAAACATATCTCAGCAGTCCGAGTACATTTGTTTTACTTTAATAAAACCTGCAGTATATATATTTTTATGTATAAAGTGTTACTGTCCTTTAATTTCTAGCTTGCTACAGAAGAATAAAGAATGATTTGCTGTCCTGTTAAAAGGATTATTATACCTAACTGGCCAATTTACTAAGCAGAAAAATCAGTTCCTTATTTCATAGCTCTAAAAGAAAAAAAAAAAGCTGTAGATAATTCTCTTATTCATAATGTTAAAAATCTTGTTTAAAAACGAAAGGGAGACCCAGAATAAATTAATGTATGTTTTGTATATAAAGTGTCCATTCTTGCCAGTTCTATAGTACAACTTTCCAATGAATATAAATGGTACTGTATGTCTAGCATGGTATCCATATCCATAAAAGTATCCAAACTAGTTTCAGAATATCTTTGGTATATGGACAAAGACACAAAAACAGAGAGCGTCTCTGTTTTTGTGTCTTTGCATTTATTGTACCTCATGGGGAGCAAATCACACATGAGCAGGCCAGTTAGACAGCGGACTACGTCTCTTGCTTATTGCAGATCTTTGGGCAGCTTGATATCCCCAGAGGGTGTTTGTAGCTGCTTCCTGCATAAGTGTGTTAACGGCCACTTATTTTGTGAGAATTCACTCACTGTGGTGTATTGGTGGAGGCATATGTTTGGTTGATCTCAACAGAAGGGAGACCCCCTGTAATTTCCCTGTTTGGTGTAAGGGGAAGCTGTAAAATGCCCCCACCCCGCACAAAAAAAAATAGTCCCCACAACTGTCCCCTTAGTAAATGCTTTCTGATATACAACATTTTTATACCAAATTTAACTGCTTATTCCTTTTCTTGTTTCCTTTCCTCTCAGTTCTACAAGTGCTTTCTCATACTCTTCCACTGCAGTCCTAAATCATCACTTGACGGGAAATCTATATGTCAGTCTAATGTAACGGTCATTCAGCTAAACCAGAAATTCAGCACCACAACAGCAACATCTGGCCAGACAAAGATACCTAAAACTGATAGCATGGAAAAGATGCATTGGATTCAAAGACAAGATACAGAGGCTCCATCTGAATAAACGCCACAGGTTTCAAAAGTGAATACAACTGTATAGACTACATACAACAACTGATAATTGGTTCTCTATGTAATTATTGCAATTTTTGCAAAATTGTTGCAAACAAAATAATATGAAATAATATGAAATACGAATTCTTAATGCAGTTAAGGTTAAAAAAAGTCTTAATTGATTCCTCAAACCAAGTATATACATTAATATGTTTGACCAGCGATTAGATATATTTTTGTAGAATGGCTACATAAGTGTTAAAACTAACATCTGCACTTTCCATTTGCTAAAAATCAAACTAAAGCTTTGGGTGGCAAAGTTAACCTACAGGAATGGCTTAAACGAAGAGGCAGAATAAGAGATGTTTGGAAATAGATTATGATAATTAATATGTTAATATACTGTATAAAAAATATGCAGTATGTAAAGGACTCACAAATGGCAGATTGTTACATAAACATTTTTTACAGTTAATTAGTAGTTTTGATAGTATGGCATCTTAAACAGTACTATAGCCATTTTTGTAGGAGAAAGCCATTTGTACAACCCTTGGATGTAGTTTTCACTGGACACATTACAGAAGGGGTGGGCAAATATTTTGGTATACGGGCCACATCTCTGTTCAAAATAATTTGAATGGCCGTAGCTTAAGCTGTGCAAACCTCACCAGGGGCACAGTAGTTGTATGGCATCTCCAAAGAACGCAGAATATGTGTTTGTGTAACCTCTTTCCTGTTATACGTTGTGAGTGAAGATGACAGAGTATTATTATCTGTCTGTGTTTTATACTTCTGATTATATTTTAATATATGTGCCTGGGAATGAGATAACTGGATATTAAATGCACATATTTGCAGTTTTTGCACTGCGTGTGATACTTAGAATGAAAGTTCTTTTGAGCATTTCTTGGCCATTTTGGGTACTAAATACATTTGATAGGATCCTGTGTATGAGAGAAATGTCTCCTGTGTGAAAGAGAAATGCCTTAAATATCTCATGTTTTCTGAGATGTGAAAAGGCACTAATTTTTTATTTTAAGCATTTCTAAGCTGTCAGTTACCACTAGTCACATTTACTTGTTTGGAGAAAAATCACTGAACATGTATAAAATTTGTTCAAAATGTGTGAAAATGTACACAGAATTTTTTGGCTATTTCTCAAAATTCATTGTCATTTTTAACACTACATGGGAGCTGCGGGGATGAATATATTACTAAAATAACAAAAATGTCTTTGCTTAATTCATCAGCCATACATGACAGAGTAACATGGGGTATGAAAAAGTGGCAAAGGGAAAAGAAAAGCACCTACAGAAAAGCTCCATTGCATGTTTAATAAATAAACTGAAGATTTGTCTTCATTAAGAAGTAGCTGGTGCCCTGGATAGTTTTCATTTGATGTTTCTATACATTGTATCTGTTTCACATGCATTGGGAGACCATGGAAACTGACCCCTGTAAGTGTAGTGAAGACTGGAGGAACTAAACAATTGGTGAGAATATTTTGCCATCTGTATGCTGCTACAAATACTTTCTTGGTCAGCTAGATGTTTAATCTCCTACTCTAGCTGTCAAGGAGTCTCTAATGCTAAACTATTCCTAAATAAATCTATCATAGAATGCTCTCCCACAATTTTTTTTTGCTTTCTATATTAATAAAATAATATTGTTAAAGTTTGTTGTGACCAGCCATCCTACTTCTAATAAATCATAGCAGTGCCATTAAAAAGATACAAGGCTAGTTTCTATTATTAAAACTGAGTTAGACAAAGTGCTACTATTTATTAATAGTAGTTGTTAAAAGTGTGAATTAGTGATATTATTTGATGTAATGATTTGCATCTCCATGTGTTTGTCACAAAATGGCCACAAAATGCTTACATAAGTTAGTTTTGTATGACCATCTCTACTCATTCCCATTATTACTATCAATAAATCTAAATATTTAGAAGCACACATAATAAACCCCAGCCTTGTTCAATGGTAACCATAGAACCACACATACTAACTTCAGAGTCCCCCCCCTATGAAGAATTCTCTGGCAGAGGAAGCAACTGGCAACATGCTCACTGAAAATATATTTTGGCTAGTGAAAAGGCAGACTTTTTTATGGGGATCTGGAATTTCCAAATAAAAATGGTAAAATGATGGCTATGAAAACTCCCGCACAAAAGAATTTTTACTTATCACTAGTTCTTATTTCATATAATGCCCCCCCCAGACTTCAAAGTGTGGTGTTTTAATACAAAGCAAAATGTAGAAGGAAGATTAGATTCTTTTGATACACAAAACTTGCCCTTTTCCTACCAGATCTCTTTTTGATTTATTATCCTGACGGGTCAAGAATGGGAAAATGTATATATAAATATATATATATATATATATATATATATATACATCTGATATGTATAATGACCAAATGAGATATGGGAAAATACAAAGATATGCATATCAAACCCCCCCTAAATGTATAATAATACACACAGAATGTGCTGCAGACCTATTACTTCTTCCAAAGCTTATAATTATTTCTCAAAACAAGGCTATGCTTACCCTACAAAAATTCAAAGAACAGACCACTATATTCAACCATATGTAGCATATCTAAAACTTGCCACCACTAGCTCCAGTGATGCACCTGAGGCAATAGCAGCACCATAACTAGTCCCCAAAACTTCAGGTATATATGGAGGAATAAGCTGGCCAATAATGCTTCTATACCTGCCCCTCCTCCAAAATCATGGGTGTGTTAGAATATACATTTTTCCCTTCACAACAGGAAATGTGCCTCTCATCAGCAACTACAATGTGCACAGTGTGTGTGGTAAATAAGGAAAGGATTGGGAACAATGTGCACCTCGGCACTCACATCAAACCCTTTGCATTACTATAATCAAACACCATGACGCTTAGGGTCCCCAATGTGGAATCATCCCACCAGAAATCAAGTACCACAGCTGTCATTACGCCCCTTATCCACTCCCCTCTAAGGACATTTGACAACTTGTAGTCAGTTTAATAATAATGATGAACCCTCCCTGCCACCAGTTTAGCATTCTCTGCTGGACGGAATCTCCTCAGATGCCCCTTGAGAATATCAGTGCACCACACACAGTGTGCAATGGGTGGTCACTAATTGCCACATACTGAAATCTACTGAATGGCTATCAGGTGTTGGGGAAGGTAAAGATGAACGAGGTGGATCACCAGAAGATGTAGTTACATGATCTTCCCATGTCCGGACCCTAGAGCAAGGTGGTTATGGCGGGCCAGGTGTTTCGCTCACCATATAACTTTCAACCTCTGGCTGGGTTTTTCTATTCTTCCTTCTCTTTGATTTCTGCCTTGCCTCTGGTTTCCTTTGGGGAGAGTCAGGTGGTACAACAACACGTGGTGCCAATTTCTTTGGTAGGGGTTTGGCTTTAACATATTTCACATAAATGTCATGGTGTCTGTGTTTCGTGTGTGTTATCAGGGTGGTTGTGCTAAGGTGTGTACCTTTCTTTTCCCTTTTCACTGATTTATCAAAAATTGTGCACAGTTCCTTGCTGATGACTGCAGCATGTCTGTTCCAGGAGAATAATAGTCCCACACCTAGGACTTCAGATGGGAGGGTAAAGGTGAAGCAGAATGGCCTCTTTCTTCTTCTCCTTCACATTCTCCTTCACTGGCTGGGTCAGAGGATGATGTTGCTGCACTTGCTGCTACTGCCTCAGAATCAGCACTGCAACTAGGACCAGGAGTATTGCTACTGCCAAGTGGATCCTGTCCTAGTCTCACATCACTGAATCTCATTCCCACTGTGTCTCACAGCTGGTGGTGGTGGTAATGCCCATACCCATACCTGTCCCCCATTCCTTCTCAGTTTGGGCTAAAAAGGCCATTAATGTCTTTTCTTGCCCAGTTTCACCATCATCATCACCACCAGTCCCTCCTTGCTGCTGCTGCTCTATTACAGATGTCTCACCAGTTGAGGAGGTGATGAGAAATGTGACAGAGGGTTCCCTACTGTCACACTTGCCATCCCTTGTTGACCTGAAGAAGGCATACTGGCAGCAATAGCAGCAGGCACAGGCAGCCTATCTGTGCTCATGGTGGTGGTGTTGGTAGTATTATTGTTCCTAGGCAACAGTTCTGGCTTCTTCAGGATCATGTTCCATCTGGACAATGCCTTGGGAGGAAAGGGACTTCCAGGGTCAGGGGAATGTTGTGGCTCCTGTGACTGCTAGTCTGGCTGCCCTGCAGTACTTCCTCTACCACCTTAGCATCACTAGGAGGATCTACCGTGGTAATGATAGTTCCACTGTTACTACTACTAACACCAACCACATCAATTTCAGCCCCTAAGTCTTTCTCCTCACTAGTAGTATGATCACCCCCTCCCTCACTCCTAAAAATCTGAGTCTGTAGCTGCTATACATTCTTAGTAGTAGTAGTGGCAGGACTGCTTGGTGATGGGAAGTGTAAGTTAGAGTCCCCTACTGTCACACTTGGCATCATCTCCTCCTCCTTTCCCCCTCCTGAGAATCACAAGACACCCTAGCAGGTGCAGCCTGGCAGCAGGCACAGGCAGCTGAACTGTCCTGCTCACACTACTACACACTTCTTTCTCTGCCTGTGACACAAATTTCACCAAGATCCCAAGGGGTGATGTAGGGGGACTGGCCATCGTTGGGTCTACAAACCCTTTCATGTTGATAGTGGTCACTTCCTCCTCCTCAGACTCACTGGATGCATAACGTCCTTCCAGCTCCTCCTTTTATTATTATTCCACTTGCTCATAGTGATAGCAGATGCTATGAGCCTCTCCTGTCTCAATTTTGCTATAAACTAACAGCACAACAGCCTAGCACCCTCTCTCGCTCTCTCTCTCTGCAGCTCTTGTATTGTGTTTCACTTCCTCGAAAACATCAAGTTTTTATAGAGAAAAGGTGAAAAACATGTAATTAAAGACAAAAACTTTCTAGCCATTGCCATTAAAAAATAGCAAAAAAATGTTGACAATGGCCAAAAACGTTAAATATTTTAATTGCTTTATTTAAATCGGATTTTCCTGTGAAAAAGCATACAACCATGTGTTTTTTTCTGTTTTTTTTTTTTGCAACACATTTCACCTCCCACCAATACATCACTGTATAGTATTTTTTATACTCTTTATATTTCACTTTTAAATTGCTAATATAAAAGATATTAAATCTATCATAGAAGGGGTTAATGAATACAAACAGTCATCTGTCAGTGTCTACAGGACAAAATCCAATCATTGACTTAAATAATTATTATTAAAGATCTCTCAAACGCATTTGAGAGATACTGCTTCATACAGCAAATGTTTGTATTAACACTATGAAGCGAAGTAAGAAAAATTCCTCCAAAACCACTATTAAGAAATATTATCAGTTTGGATGTCTGCAAACAGAGTGGGATAATTAATTGAAGAATCTTGATTTTGTACTTTCTAATGTTAAAACCAATTTAAGAGTAACATTTCCTGTATTGTCAAACTGAACAAATAAATAGATATGTATAATGGTAATATTGTATAGAAAGATATCTCTTCCATGTAATTTAGTGTGAAGTAGTATTCCTAATTTAAGTTTTAACAATTGATTCATAACAGTGATATTTTAGGGTACTCCTGTTTTTATGAGGCTGGCTAGCATTGCAGGGTTTTCTTTTATTCTAACTTATTGATTGTCCATTTATAATCCCCTATAGCACCTTTAGGCTCTCATCTAGCCTGACATAATGACATATTTTTAGATTTGTATTTTGCAGTGTATGAAATCCCCCATTTTGAAGCAAATACTAACAACTGTAAAAATTCTTAATGTCTTTTCTGACAGAAATTTTTGAAAAAACAGTGTAGTGAAATCACGTGTAGTTATATCGCAGCTGGTAATTATAATTTTTCTAAGTAATACATTATTTGAAAGTAAATATTTTGCTCATCAATCATTTTCAACATGTTTGTAAGCAGTGATTGCATGAATATTATATGTTAAAAATATATATTGCGTTAAATGTCCTAGAACTCAAGCTTGCTGGAATAGCTGTCAAATGATTTCTGCATTTTTTGTTTAGTTAATTGTGGGTGTGTTTAATAAAACATGATTTGCTTTTCAACAAGAACATAAATAAATAATGTGAATAAGATATATTTGTTGTGTTTTTCTTTTTTTAGAAGCTTGAGTTAATAGTGTAATAAATATTGTACATGTATATGTATTTTATCATGTAAAACAAAATGTTTTGCTATATTTGCCAACAAACTATACTGTAGAGAATATACTTGAATAAAACTAAGCATATTTTATCTTAATTTTCACTGTGTAGCAATTTTAATTAATACTTTGCAATAAAACAAGTTGCTGACACACAATTTCATATTTTTATTGCCAGCTAATAGATAAGTACAGATATAAAGGCTAATTTTATTAAAATAGTTTAATTTTAATACATATTATAAACATTTACAAATAGTGGAATATAATAATCAAAATTTTAAAACACTAAATTAGTCTAATGAAGGCAATGTGTGTTTGTGTGTAGCAGTTAGAGGGTTGGCTTGGCTAGCTCCTTATTTTAAGGCGTAAATATGTACAGAAAAAAGCCAGTTGAGAAAAGTATTATACATAGTATGAGTAGTGAGTGGCTGTGAGTAGTGAGTTTTCTTTTGTTGTTTTTGTAATTCCTTGCATTGCTCTTAAAACCCCTGGTTACAATAATTGGACTCATATGTGAACATGTTCCTTGAAAAATAAAATAATTTTGTCTATTAAAGGGATAGTAATGTTTTATAATAAAAGCAGCTCTAATTAATCATCATAGTATTTGGGCCTTGGAGAGTGTTATTTCAATTATGTCAGAGCTGTAGTTCAAGAGTAATTGAATGATAAGGTATCCCCTTCCTGCCCATTTTACTGATATAACACTGCTCCCCTCAGATCAGCAGGGAGTGTCCAGGTAGATTGCAGAGGGACAATCTTCAATTAAGATAAGGGAAAAAGCTGAAAACCCTGTCAAGGTGGGGCAAGGCTTTCATTGTTCTCACAGTAGAATACTGACCCTTGATGTAAGCTGTCTGGTCTGTGTACTGGATTCCACATCTGAGGAGTGGGGGTTTACACTAGGTAAAAGGGGCAGGAGGGGAAAAGTTTATCGTTCAATTACTCTTGAACTACAACTCTCACGGTATTGAAATAACACTCTCTATGGCTCAGTTGCTATGAAGATTAATTGGGGCTGCTGTTTTTGTGAAACATTACTATCACTTTAACAATAAAAGGTTATTGGGGTATATTTAATAAACTGGAGATATGAAAGGCCTGAACAAATTGCCGTTTCAATGTTTTTATTAAGCCATTAGTGCCAAAGTTTATAACCACCAACAACAATTACATTGTCTACGCAATACAGCTGAATAGTGTCTTTTTCTTGCCCCTGCAGCCAAAAAGAAGCCACTATTCAGGCCTGCTGATTAAACAATTCAAAGAGAACATTTACCTGCATCTTTACATTTAAATCTTTGCACAATGTAAATATTGGGGCGATGGTATAAGTACTGCCTTATAAATAAGTTGCAACAGTAATTTGCACAGAGGTATCATGGCACTGACTTATTAAATGGACCCACATTATATTTTCACTTTTCTCTAAGCTGCAGTTTCTTTTATTTTTTAACATATAAAATGTAAATGGCCATTTGCAGCTCTAATGTTATTCAATTTTCAGACAAACTCTGCGGTGTGAGTGGGAAGCCTACCATGCTTAACACAAGTTGCTTTCTATAATGTATCACTAAAAGAAAGTATGTAGAGAACACAATGCACCCTTAAACCAAAGTTCCCAAAGTCACACTTTGTTTTTTTATCTCTCATTGACAAATTGCCAATAGCATCAGACTTGCTTGGACAGGAGTAGGGATGGGCAAAAAGTCAGATAAAATTTCCTACAGGACTTTTTGCAAAAAATAAAAAAAATGTTCCCGCTTTTTTTGCAAAACTTCCCGCCCATAGATAATACATAAAATGTTCTTCTTTTCATCACTGCCAATACATTTCCCGCCAGAACTTTGCCATATTTCACCTATGTTTTCTATGAATGCAAGATTTACCTATACAATATTACTTCTTCTGCTAAGTGGAAAAATAAATAGCTGAAAGTAAAAGCTGTGAGTCCTACAGCAACACATGCCTTAAAAAAATTAGTATGCTGAGTGCCGTTGTCCTTTTCACACAGCCACTGGCCAAAGAGCGCTCCAGCTTACATGCAGAAATCCTCTGTCATTGGAGGAGGATGGATCAAGGGAGGGGAACAGAGGAAGAGCGAGAGACTGTGGCACACAGCTGTAACCAGTCTGTCTGGAAGGAAGACACAGGAACATCTTAACACTCTTGGGGCGGGATGTTCATAAAGTCATCATAAAGAAAAACTTGTCGGATCATGAGTTGATAGTAAAAGAAGGACCATATTTTCAGAAGTAAATCTGTCACTTTGAAAATTCATCTAAAGAATTAAAAATGACGGTAAGAAGATCTCATTGAACATTGCCGTTAAAAATTCTGATCTTAAAAATTGTCTTTGATTTTGTCTTTGAAATGAAAATTTTCAAAGAAACAACAATTTTTTTTGTCTTTAAAACGAAACTTTTCAAAGAAACAAATACATTTTCTTGTCTTTGAAACAAAAAATTGCTTCTCAGTACTTTAATTTTTCTTTTCCAAATTTAGACCTTTTTTATTATGTCGGGAAAAAAATGACGTTAATCAGACAAAAAAATGACGTTCAAACGAATATTTTTTTCTGAAAATACCTTACATTATGATGGAAGATTAAACCACACCCACTTTTAAGATGGCTTTTTCCCTTTGAGCTGGCGGAATTGGATGCAAAAAATGACGGAAACATGTCTGAGAATTGACGGATCATGGTGTAAGAACTTTTTTATTCTGATTACAGACAATTTCAGTTACCGCCACTTTCTGAACATCTCGCTCTTAATCTAGCTAAAGAAATAATAAAATTACAATTGTATACCAGCTAGTCGCTATATAAACTTTCTTTTTAGACAAACTTGTCTAGGGGTGACAGATCCCATTAAACCAGTCTACCAAATGGAAAATAAACATTTTACCTATTCCTAGATTAGGAATAAATTCATAAGGAACTTCATTCTACAGTAAAGAGTCATTCTCTTATAAGAAAACCATGGAGATTTGTGTAGTGTAGTGTTCTGTAAACAGGACCCAGTCTGTGCTTCCTATCGAGAAATGAAAACTCAGTCTACTTTCTCTGTATATAGACCAGATGGGTGAGTGCAGTGTGAGCTACTTAAAGCGTGTGTGAGTGTGTGTATCTGTTATGCTGTGTGTTGTTTATAATTAATGCTCAGAACTGGTTTATAACACTCAGACACAGGGAGGTGTCTCAGTCAGCAGCTAGCTGAGTAGGGTTGCTATAGCAACCACAGCTCCAGCAATCATACAAGGTAAGGGATGCGAGGATAATACAACTTAGATAATTAGAAATATAAATAATTTTTAAGAGTGTAAATGAGATTAGCCACACTCATAAATGGCAAATTATTAAATTATATGACATTTAAAATAAGCATTACTTTCTCTTTCATACAAGATATTTTCATATTTTTTTTCCTTGTGATCTGTTATAGTGTGTTACTACTTGTTACTTTCAGTTTACAATCCAATAAAGAAAACTGATCGATGTGAACATTGTCTATGGAAGTTCTTTGTTTTCAGGATGTGAGGGCTATAACCAGGAAAAAGTAGATACAATGCAAAAAAAACCCTGATAAATAGATACAGTACAAGACTGCTATATGATGGACAATTAACTAAGAAAGTAATTTTATTACATACAGTAATTATATAGATATACATAACTATTGTATGCCTTCGACTTAGATAAGTTCTTCTTTTGAAGACAGAAAGCGTGAGGTCGACAGGGTATTTTTGAAGAAATATAATGAGGCACTTAACATGATGCCATATATAGTGTGTGTGTTTGTGTAGGATTGGGGAGAGTTAACCCTGTAATGTGTGACAACGGGTTGGTGGGGTTACCATGTAGGTAATAATACTTATGGCAGTCAGTGGCTGCCTGGCTGTTGTCTGCCTCCTCCCAACTGACAAATTTGTTTCCATCTTCCTTCAGTCAGACTCCTTCCTGTCCTCTTTGAATTATTTGCTCAAATACAGAAATGCCTATATTGCGACAAGTAACACACTGCAAGCTTCAATTGTACAATCAAATAAACAAGAATAGAAAAAAAGACAGAAAGAGGTAGTATAGCCCTTACAGCAATTCTAGACTACGAAACAAGATTATGGATATATATCTTGTTTTAACCTAGGGTTTATAATGGCAAGTTCAATGCTTTGTATAGAGAGGTACTGTATCTTCCTAAAACATCTACTTTTATTAAGTTTATTTTAAAACAAATGAAAATAAATAGTCAAGAATATGCATTGGCTATGTGTATTATCCAGTTGCTTTCCATCAAATTATTTGAAAGCAAATGTATTCTCACTTCTTCACCAGGTTAGATTTGGGACTGTTCTCCATAAGTACATCACACATAAAATAGAACAACCACCAATTGCCATAATCCAGTTTATTATGGCAATAAATAATTTCTGCATTTGATACATTTTTCTGTTACTTTGTTCTCATGAACCTCTTATAAGTCAAATACAGACTATAAATTACCTTCAAATGTCAATCAATTTTATGAGTTAATATTGTTGTTCTCAGCTAGCATACATATACCCTTTATATTAGAAAAGATCAGCATTCTTATAACCTCCCAAAATCCAGACAGTAGTGTATATATATATATTCCTTAGACACAGAAATGTAATTATTGATATATATATATATATATATATATATATATATATATATATATAACTGAAGACTGCCAGCAAATTAAAGTATACTTTGCCCCAGTGTATCCATTTCGAGCCAGTCATACATAGGTAGAATGCCCTCAATGAATATCTTTGATCAACATCACCACAAATACTGACTACAGGAGGATCAAAGTGATATTCACTAATAAATAGATCTCAGAATTATTCTAACGCTATAAGGTAATGATTTTAGAGTATCCACTTAGTATCAGTAATGTATACCTTTGATCCACATCACTGTGCGTCAAAAACTATGCACTAAACAGGGATCAAAGTGGCATTCAAACACTGGAGAATCGAGAAGTGATTGTAAATACTATTTTAACTCCCATTATACAAAGTGCTTTTCACTAAGAACAGTATATGGGATCGAAACTACCTGGTGGTAATTCCAAGCCCCATTCTGATAATGTGGAGGTACAAAAAAAGCACACCAATGGTGGCTCATTTCCCTACTAGCCCCTGATGAAGCCAATTTGTTTGGTGAAATGCATTGGGCTATGGTGCCGTTTTTACACTTTTTTCACTTAGCTCATTACATTGAAATCAATGGGAACATTGAATTTAAAAACAACACATAGCAAATGTTATTTTATTTCCCAAATGCAACACATAAAATGGGTATGTGTTGGGGGAGTCTGGGGAAAGAATCCAAAGAACAGATTTTTTTTTTGTGGGGGGTTTCACTGGGACTGGGAGGACAGATAATAAAAAAATAAATAAAATTAAGAAAAAAATGCATGGTATAAAAGGGGTCTGAGGAAGGTGCCTGTGTTGGTGGGTGGAGTCTGGGGAAAGCATCGGTGGAACAGGGAATATTTTTTGGGGGGGTTGTAGACTGGTATTGGGGGGACAGTTAATAGAAAGATACATAAAATAAAAAATAAAATAAGAAATTGGTACATAACTTGACAAAGCTAGAGACCCCCTGATGTAAGTTGTGACTGGGGCAGACTGATTCTTGACAGGATAAAGTATTTTGTAGAGGATAATTTGTAGGACTTATACTTGTTTTTAAAGGCCCAAGCCCTGAGGAAACATTGATTTGTAGGACTAAGACTTATTTTAGACACTAGCCCTGAGGAAATATTGATTTGAAGGACTTAAGACTTGTTTGGCACAAGCCCTAAGAAAACATTGATTTGTTGTAGGACTTAGACTCGTGTTAAGCCCAAGCCCTAAAGAAACATTGATTTGTAGGACTTAGACTTTTTAGGCCCAAGCCCTGAGGAAAAATGGATTTGTAGGAACTTAGCTTGTTAGTGTCACAAGCCCTGAGGAAACACTGTTAATTTTTTATCAATTTGAATTGTTAGCATCACAAGCCCTGAGGAATCACTGATCATGTTTATCAATTTGGCTTGTTAGCATCACAAGGCCTGAGGATTCAGATACTTTTTTATCAATTCGGCTTGTTAGCGTCACAAGTCCTGAGGAAATACCAATAATTTTTAGCAATTTGGCTTGTTAACATCACAAGCCATGAGGAATTACAGATAGTTTTTATCAATTTGGATTGTTAGTGTCACAAGCCCTGAGCAATCAGTGATTTGTAGGATTTAGGCTTCTTAGAAACATATCCCCCAAAACAATTTGACTTTTTAGCATCACAGATAATTTTTATCAGTTTGGCTTGTTAGCATCACAAGCCCTGAGGAAACAGATAATTTTTAGCAATTTGGCTTGTTAACATCCCAAGCCATGAGGAATCACAGATAGTTTTTATCAATTCGGCTTGTTAGTGTCATAAGCTGGAGGAATCAGTGATTTGTTGGACTTGGGCTTCTTAGAAACATGCCCCCAAAACTTTTTTTTGTAGGTCTCTGGTTTTTGTTTTGAAAGAAAAAGCCCCGGGAAAAAAAATTCCCTACTGGCCTAGTGTCAGCAGGTCATGTTATGGTGGCCAGTGGCAAATGACCCAGTGCAATTGCTGCATTTTCATCTGCTGTTCCTGCTTCTGAGTTGTTTAAGCAGTGGGATGTTTAGGCAGCTCCTAGGGAATGGGATCAACAACAGCAGTGATATGGATGATGATGATGATCATGGTTCCACTTGTCACTACTAGCTCCAGTGATGCACCTGAGGCAGTAGCAACACCACAACTAGCTCCACCACTTCAATTATATATGGAGAAAAGAAGTTGGCCAATAATGCTTTTCCACTTGCCCCAACTCCAAACTCATGGGTGCGTTAGAATATACATTTTCCCCTTGACAGCATAACGGAATTGAGTCTCTTATCAGCAACTGCAATATGCACAGTGTATGTGGTACTGGGAACAATGGGCACATCTGCACTCACATCAAGCACCTGGCAGAACTGTAATCAAATACCATGACGCTTAGATCTGCAATGAGAAATCATCCAACTAGAAACCAAGTTTTACTGCTGTTACTATGCCCCTTGTTCACTCCCCACTAAGGACATGTGACAACTTAAACTTTAATAATACTGATCAACCCTCCCTGCCACCAGCTTATTGTATTCTGCTGGATGGAATCTCTTCAGATGCCACTTGGTGCCCTGCTTGTGATTATCCTCCCCCACAGTGTCATGTGTGGTCAGCTAACCACACAGTATGCAACGGGTGGGCATGAACTGCCACATTCTGACATCTACTGAATGGCTATCAACTGGTGTGAGAGTTAAAGATGAACAAGGTGGATAACCAGAAGATGTAGTATGATATTGCCATGGCCAGTCCTAAGAGAAAGAAGGTGATGGCGAGCCATGTATTTTGCACTTCATCAAACTTTCAGTCTCTGGGTGGGTTTCTCTATTCTTCCTCCATTTTGATTTCCGCCTCACCTCTTGTTGACTTTGGGCAGAGTCGGGGGTACAGCAGCAGTGGTACCTGATTCCTTTTGTGGGTGTTTGGCTTTAACATGGTTCACATATATGTCATGGTGTCTGTGTTTGATGTGTGTTATCAGGGTGGTTGAGCAAAGGTCCGTTCCGTCCTTTACACTTTTCACTGATTTATCACAAATTGTGCACAGTGCCATTGCCGATGACTACACTGTGCCCGCCCCAAAAGAATAATAGTCCCACACCCAGGACTTTAGGGGGGAGGGGAAAGGTGGAGAAGAATGGCCTCTTTCTTCTTCTCCTCTACATTCCCCTTCACTGTCTGGGGCAGAGGATGATGTTGTTGCTGCTACTGCCTCAGAATCAGCACTGCAACTAGGAAAAGCAGTATTGATGCTGGCAAATGGAACCTGTCCTAGTATTGCATCACTGGATCCCATTCCCATGGTGCTGCTGCTCTATTACAAAAGTCTCCCTGGTTGGAGAAGGTGATGAGAAATGTGATAGAGGGTCCCCTACTGTCACACTTGCCATCACTTATTGAGCTGAAGAAGGCAGACTGGCAGCACTAGCAGCAGGCACAGGCAGCTGGTTTGTGCTAATGGTAGTGGTGGTATTATTGCTAATAGGCAACAATTATGCCTTCTTCAGTATCATGTTCAATGTGGACAATTCTGGAGGTAAAGGGATTACCAGGGTGATAAGAATGTTGTGGGCTCCCTTGATGGCTAGTCTGGCCACCCTGCATTACTTCCCCTACCAACTCAGCATAAGTAGGAGGATCTACTGTGGGTAACGATAGTCCTACCAGCTGCTTCTCCATCACTATTACTACTAACACCAACCTGATCAATTTCAGTCTGAGTTTTCCTCCTCACTACTAGTATGATCATCCCCTCCCTTACTCCTAACACTTTGAGGCTGTAGCTGCTGAATCTTATTATTACCAGTAATGGCACGACTGCTTGGGGATGGCAACTTAGGGTCCCCAGCCGTCACACTTGGCATAATCTCCTCCCCCCCCCCCCTAAGAATCACAAGACACCCTGGCAGTTGCAGCACTGGCAGCAGACACAGGTAGCAGACACGTCCTGCTCACACTACTACCTTCTTCTTCCTCTGCCTGTGACACAAATTTCCCCTAGATCCCTAGGGGTGATGTTGGAGGACTGGCCATAACTGGGGCTGGGGAATCAGGGCATCCAGACCCTTTAATGTTGGTAGTGGTCACGTCCTCCTCCTCAGACTCATTGGACATATAACAGTCCTTCCAGCTCCTCCTTCTATTAGTATTCAAGGTGCGCATAGTATTAGCAGGCACTATGGACCATATGTTCAAAGAAGGAGCGAAATAGCTTTTGTTGTTTGTAACAACATTTCAAAGTACAGTGTTGTTGGGCTCATTAATATTTTCGGTTGTGACAGGAAATATGTTGTTTTGTCATTAAAGTATGATTCCTGACTGAAATTGACATATGTAAAGACATAAATGTTGTATGTAACAACACAAATGTCTTAACTAAAGACAAACATGTTGGTATATAGGTATGGCAATTGTGCTTGTGTTGTGTGTCCTTAAAGGGACAGTAATGTCCCCCCAAAAAATGTTTCATTTTGTAGAGTTTAAAATATCAATACTCTCCAAACCCTATCTCTCAAACCGCTATGGTTTGAGAGATATAGAGATTCAAAGTTCCCCCTCCTCTCCCCTTCTCCTGATGTCAGCTGTAAAGCTGACAGCAGGAGAATCGAGTTGTACGAGTCGAGGAGGCTCTGCAGCAGAGCCAAAATCGCATTATTACTAAAGAATTAATTAATTGGAAAGATCTAAGAAGTGTGCCTGGTTTGCAAGTACACTTTGTAGACCTTTCCAATGAATTAATTATTTTTAGGTAAAGCAATTCCGGCTCAGCTGCAGAGCTGTCTGCTGGTCCCCAAACCAGAATCTCCTGCTGTCAGCTAGAGATATCTAGGGCTGCAACAACTAATCGATATTATCGTTAAAAATCGATTATGAGAATCGTTGTCAACGATTCTCATAATCGATTAGTTGCAGCCCCAGACTGCCGCTGCCGCCAGCGTCAGCATGACAAGATCCATCTGCCCGCATCATCACGCGCCCCTGTGGGCCGTGATGACATACAGACAGAGAAGAGGAAGAGGGCAGAGGCACCGGAAGAGAAGCGCTTGCTGCCAGCAGACTGATCGTTACTGTCTGGCAGCAAGCGCTTCTCTTCCGGTGCCTCTGCCCTCTTCCTCTTCTCTGTATGTATGTCATCACGGCCCGCAGGGGCGCGTGATGATGCGGGCGGGCAGGAGGAAGAGAGGTACAAAGGGGAGAAAGAGAGGTGCAAGCGGTGAGAAAGAGACACATGGGGGAGAAAGAGACACATGGGGGAGAAAGAGATGCACAAGTGGGAGAAAGAAGTACAAGGGATAGAAAGAGGCACAAGTGGGAGAAAGAAGTACAAGGGATAGAAAGAGGCACATGGGGGAGAAAGAGAGGCACAAGGGGGATAAAGAAGTACATGGGGGAGAAAGAGAGGCACAAGGGAGAGAAAGAAGTACATGGGGGAGAAAGAGAGGCACAAGGGGGAGAAAGAAGTGCATGGGGGAGAAAGAGAGGCACAAGGGGGGAGAAAGAGAGGTACAAGGGGCAGAAAGAAGTACATGGGGGAGAAAGTGAGGCACAAGGGGGGAGAAAGAGAGGTACAAGGGGCAGAAAGAAGTACATGGGGGAGAAAGTGAGGCACAAGGGGGAGAAAGAAGTACAAGGGGGAGAAAGAAGTACATGGGGGGAAAAAGAGGCACGAGGTGGGAGAAAGAAGTACATGGGGGAGAAATAGAGGTGCAAGGGGGGGAGAGAGAGGTGCATAGACCCCATAGTAAAATAATAACAATGACGCATGTTAAATGTGTAAAGTTTTTTATTCTGCTGTTTGTAATTAACACTCCGTTTGTTCATTAAATCATTTTAAATAATGAAAAATTAGCATATTGTTTTTTTTATCCGATTAATCGATTAATCGAAAAAATAATCGGCCAACTAATTGATTATCAAAATAATCGTTAGTTGCAGCCCTAGAGATATCTCTCAAAAAATAGCGGTTTGAGAGATAGAGTTTGGAGAGTATTGATTAATATTTTAAACTCTACAAAACGGGACTTTTTTTTTGTGACATTACTGCCCCTTTAAATTATTATAGGTTTCTCACATTCAGAACTTCACATTCCCTCCACTTTTTTCTTAACGTACAAATTTTGTCTTTTGCAAGACATTTTTTTGTCGTTGTAAACGACAAATTTTCTTTTTCTCTATACAACACTGGAAAATAGTTTAGTCACGCCCTTGCCCTGCCCCTCTGCCCGGCAATTCTGGAGTTGTGTTGTACACAGAGGACATTACTAGTTTTTTGTCATATACTCTATAGAAAATATGTTGTTCATGCATACAATTACTTATTTTTGTCGTTCATATGACATTTTTTTGTTCTTATCCATTTTAACATTACCCTCTGCTACCTCGGTTTCTAACAATTTTGCACAGTACATCAGCCTAGCACCCTCTCAATCTTTCTCTCTCTTTAGCTGCATGTATCGTGCTTCACTTCCTGGAAAATTTCCTGGTTTATACTGAAAAAGCAAAAAACATGCAATTAAAGAGGAGAAAAGTTTGTAGCTATTGAAAAAATAGCTGAACATTTTTGTCAATGGACAAAAAAGACAAAGATTTTAATCCCTTTATTTAAAGCAGATGTTTCTGTGAAAAAGCAGATAACATGTTTTTCACTGATTTTTTTCATGGGAAAACGATGGTAGCTTTCTGCCCACCATTAATTGTGTCTCACATTCTCTGAAAGTGTATTTGATCTACTGGTTTGATGCAGCTTCATTACTAATCCTACATTGTTCCATTCTATTAAAATGTATATCTCAGTATGAATCAAAAGTTAATAAATGTCGCACTTCGCATCAGGCATTTAAATGGGCTTGTTTAAATTTATTTAAACCTAAATATCCCATCTCTCAATCCTGAGCAGATTGGGACGAGAGTGCATAAGAACATAAGTCTTGAAACCCCCAAACACCTTTTATCAAAAGCAGTACACTTTCATTCTCTCCCACTTTTTTAAGTGGAATTGCAAAGAAATACATTATATACATTGTATGCATATTACATATTAATACAGTCTATAGGAAGAGGTCCTGGATCCTTTCCTCTGCCTTCCCTAAGGGAGAACATATGTTAAAAAAATGAGTATACGTACACAACCCAATATTAATTAAACAAAAAGTGATAGCCCATGCCATAGGACTCCAGGCCCCTGAAAAAAATATAATCAACAGGGAAAGGGGTCATATTTTCTAACTGGTTTGAAGGTACACATTCTGTGACCTGCATAACTCCGCTATCACGCTAAAGGGAGTAAAGGAAACATGTAGACAGGGATTTAAACAGGGGTAAATATGGAGAATGTTTTGATGATTTTTTTTTATTTATTATTTGTTAGCATTGTGGACACAGCTGGGCCTCCAACGTCAAGGTGAGTATATGTATTAAAAACATATACTTACCACACCAGAGACAGTGGGGCTTGTAAGGGGTCTTAATGACCCCCTTCTAGTTGTTTTTTTAATAATATGGGGACTACAGACCCCATACTACATTTTTTTCACACTCCTGCACTGAATAATAGTATTGGATGAATGGACTATTTTTTTAAACTTATTAAACCTGAGGCTAGTTGTAGTCACAATAGCAATAAAGGGGATTAATCATTGGATGGGGAGTAGGGGGTGATGGTGTGTTTTTTTCTTATTAATGATGGTTAACCCCTCCATTGCAATTACAGCGAGATTGTTGAGCTACAGCTATGGAGGTGGTAAGTTAACCATTTCTGTGTATGGGGTGTCTGGGAGTGATGGGGGGGGGGGGTCCTGTATGTGTTTTTCTTTTTTTTTTCCTTGGTAGTTCATCCATTCATCCAGTGAAAGAGGTTAGCCATGGGTGCCAGGGATGTGAAGAGGGTGCTAGAGGATATGGAGATTATTTTGAGCCATTAAGGAGCATTTGTCAGCTCTTGAAAAGGATTCTGAAAGGAGTGTTGGGAGGGGAGGATATTCAGCAGTCCAGTTCTGACTCCCTGTCTGAATATGACTGCAGGACTATGCAGATGCAAATATCTATCAAATCTAAAAACTGGAACTAAACAAATATTTCCTACTATGATGGGATCTCAGTCACGTTAATTCTAGTACATTTTTAATAGCGAACAGCAAAGTTTTCTTTTATATGTTTATAAAATGAACCCCTTGCCTGCTAGAAATATTTAGAATGTTGCAATCTAACAGGTTACAAACTGTTACACACAGGACAGTTGTTTTGCTCCAGAACTGCTAAGTGTTTGCCTTGATACTAGTCATTATTTCTGTAAACAATAGAATATATATGTCAATGACAAGGCTGTTTATGAACTTCCCATATAAATCCATTCACTCTACAGAGTCAGGGTTGACTAAAGCATTACCAAACTATTATTTATTGAGTGGAAGACAACAAACAAACAAACATAACATTAATACATAGAATAACGAACACAAATAAACCAGAAGAAAATAAATAGCAGGAACAATGTTATGCAGTATAATTGTGTGGCTGAGCCACTGATCCGGAGGTCAGAAAATCAATGTCATATTTACCTCTGTGAAAGTGAAGCTGAGTATTTTGAACTGAAAATATATTCTTTTCTATTGCTATAGCACCACCTTATGGAAGTTTGGGTAAAAACAAAGAATTTGATTGATGCAACTGAATACCTCACAACATTTCAGATGGGCAAACAGGGACACTTTGGTGATGTTGCTGAGGGAGAGGCTAGTAGGTGAGGTATTACCAAGAATTTTTAGGCTATTTTATGACCTACTGACACCTCTTTGTGTAACTGAATAAAATATTTAGAACAAGATTAAAGTATTTTATTTACACAAACTAATCTATAAACATGTATACTGAAGTTTAAACAAGCATTATTGTTAGTTTTATTGCTATGGAGGAATTTAATGCACTTTAGACACACCACACAGTCTGATCTCCTAAAAAGAGGGACACCAGGGTGGGAAAGAGCGACAGAGGGATTGGGTCTCAAAGAGAAACTGTCCTTCCTAAAGAGGGACACTTGGAAGGTATGCAACTGGTTGTCTAGTCTGCAAAATGGAATGCTTTGTTTACCTTGTCATTATGATAAAGAGTCACATTATTTAAAAACAGTTATATTATGCAGAAAACTATAGACTGGTAGGTACAGTTTTGTCTTTCAAAGATTCAGTATGGGGAATGTACAAATAGGATTCAGCAGTAAATAAGAGCAAATAACTGTTTTTGTGCATTTCACCTTCCTATTGCTTATGTATAAAGTGTTTTTTTTAGAGAAAATAGCTTTTCCGCACTTCTTATCATAAAGGGGTGTTTAGTGTGGGATTTTTTGGGAGTTTTAGAGTATGTCATTCATCTATGTCCTGCCACTCACTATGTATGAACTGGACACAGAGGAAATCAGCAAAAAAGGTTACCTTACACTAGGTAGATCACTATTGTATTGCAGAAGGCTAATAAAAATACATACTGCAGGGTTACAGTTTCCTGGGCAGTCCTGCAAAATACAAATGTAACAAACATCCTGCATTCATATGGTGATCTGGTCACACTGAGTTAAAGGCTTGTTCATATAGCTGTTGGGGACTGGTGGAGCTTTACTTCAGAATGAAGATAAGCATGGAACCAAATGCTCAACTAGTGAAAGTATATACAGTATCTCACATAAGTGAGTACACCCTTCATATTTTTGTAAATATTTTTATTTTATCTTTCATGTGACAACACTGAAGAAATGACACTCTGCTCCAATGTAAAGTAGTGAGTGTACAGCCTGTATAACAGTGTAAATTTGCTGTCCCCCTCAAAATAACTCAACACACAGCCATTAATGTCTCAACCTTGGCAACAAAAGCGAGTACACCCCTAAGTGGAAATGACCAAATTGGGTAAAAAGTGTCAATATTTTGTGTGGCCACCATTATTTTCCAGCACTGCCTTAACCCTCTTGGGCATGGAGTTCACCAGAGCTTCACAGGTTGCCACTGGAGTCCTCTTCCATGCCTCCATGACGACATCACAGAGCTGGTGGATGTTAGAGACCTTGCACTCCCCCACCTTCCATTTGAGGATGCCCATAGATGCTCAATAGGGTTTAGGTCTGGAGACATGCTTGGCCATTCCATCACCTTTACCCTCAGCTTCTTTAGCAAGGCAGTGTTCATCTTGGAGGTGTGTTTGGGGTCGTTATCAATGTTGGAATACTCCTCCGAAGGGAGGGGATCCTGCTCTGCTTCAGTATGTCACAGTACATGTTGGCATTCATGGTTCCCTCAATGACCTGCAGCTCACCAGTGCTGGCAGCACTCATGCAGGCCCAGACCACGACACTCCCACCACCATGCTTGACTGTAGGCAAGACACACTTGTCTTTGTACTCCTCACCTGGTTGCCGACACACACGCTTGACACCATCTGAACCAAATAAGTTTATCTTGGTCTCATTAGACCACAGGACATGGTTCCAGTAATCCATGTCATTAGTCTGCTTGTCTTCAGCAAACTGTTTGCGGGCTTTCTTGTGCATCATCTTTAGAAGAGGCTTCCTTCTGGGATGACAGCCATGCAGACCAATTTGATGAAGTGTGCGGCGTATGGTCTGAGCACTGACAGGCTGACCCCCCACCCCTTCAACCTCTGCAGCAATGCTGGCAGCACTCATACATCTATTTCCCAAAGACAACCTCTGGATATGACGCTGAGCACGCGCACTCAACTTCTTTGGTCAACCATGGTGAGGCCTGTTCTAAATGGAACCTGTCCTGTGAAACCGCTGTATGGTCTTGGCCACCGTGCTGCAGCTCAGTTTCAGGGTCTTGGCAATCTTCGTATAGCCTAGGCCATCTTCATGAACAGCAACAATTCTTTTTTTCAGATCCTCAGTGAGTTCTTTGCCATGAGGTGCCATGGTGAACTTCCACTGACCAGTATGAGAGAGTGTGAGAGCGATAACACCAAATTTAATACACCTGCTCCCCATTCACACCTGAGACCGTGTAACACTAACGAGTCACATGACACCGGAGAGGGAAAATGGCTAATTGGGCCCAATTTGGACATTTCCACTTAGGGGTGTACTCACTTTTTTTGCCAGTGTTTAGACATTAATGGCTGTGTGTTGAGTTACTTTGAGGGGGACAGCAAATTTACACTGTTATACAGGCTGTACACGCACTACTTTACATTGTAGCAGAGTGTCATTTCTTCAGTGTTGTCACATGACAGATAAAATAAAAATATTTACAAAAATGTGAGGGGTGTGCTCACTTATGTGAGTTACTGTATATAACACAGCTCTTGTCAGCATTTTGTACATTCACTTATTTATCTTTTACTTTCTGCTATTTTATGCAGACATATGTGTGTAACATTTTTGAAATGAAAAGGCAAGTGACTCCCCATTTTATATGGACTGCTAAAATACTTTAAAGTTAATAATAGGGGTGCTACATTGCATTTTAAAAAGGTTATAGATAAAAAAGGAATAATGCATGGCTGCAATACTCAAAATGGATGTCTTTTCCATAAGTGTCTTTTTATTAAAATGGCTAATTGCAATATTATAAATTGTAAAAATCCTAAAATTTCCCTGGAAACGTGGACATTTTATTAGCCTCCCTAAATATAACATTCACCACCTCCTGTAAACTAAATAATGTAATGGAATTAAATAAAAGCATGAGGAGTGTTTATAATAACTTATGTGGCATCCACAGCTAGGCTAATAAACTGCTGAATACATTTACACACTCAACATTTAATGGCTGCCTGATTGCTAAAGATCAGTTAAATATTCATATGTTTAGCAGTAGATTACAATTTTATTTAATTGTATTTGCATCTGGGACAGATTAATCATGCCTGATGGGCATAAATGGATCATGGGCTTTAGCTTGGACATCCCTAGAGTAGGAAGATAGAAGAGTGTAAGTCGTTTGTATAGTGTAGTGTAATAGAAAATGTAGAAAAATATACTCCTATACAGTTCACTGTATAAAATTTGATCTACACACTAAAGTTTTACAAACAGCTCAAAACCACCAGAGAACACATGGGTAGTATAGAAACTAATATTCAATCATGGGGAAGCTAAAAATCAGCCCCCGCAAAGCACTCAATAGACCCAAATAGCCAAAATAGCATAGGGAGGGTTAACTAAAGAAAATAACAGGGAAATAACAGACATCCTCACTCCAAATTCCTCTAGAGAATAACAATGACACCCATAAAGAGTGCCAGAGTATAACGATGCTCACATCAGCCTCACCAGTCTATTGTCTTCATGGTTACCACCATAGGAGAGGGCAGAATCTCAACAGACTCAGCCATGAGAGAAGACTTGTCATAAAACCACCCTCAACAGTGCACCTGTGAACTGGGCAATCCAACTCCAGGGAAGCCCAGTGATGGTAACCCACCTAATGGGGGATTATACAGCCCCATATTTAATAGGAAAATAATAATAAACCTAAGATGGTCTCTACACTCTAACTGCTTTGGAGGACACATGAATTTTGGGAGTAGGTTGGGGGGGGGGTGAGCTGGAGGAGGAGGGAGTCTCCAGCCCCCCAGGAGGAGGGACTCAACCCGATGGTACCAGAGTTCCATATTGGATGTGAGTGAAAAGTAGATGTTCTAGCCACCAGACTTGATGTGTACATTATCACATGATTATTGCCCAAATATAAACTGATACTTAAGTATTAATGTGTGGATGCTACAAATACCTCTATTGTCTCAGACATCTTGTCATGGACCCAAAGTTTTCTGAACAGTAGCTATGCGGATGAGAGCCCATGCTTCTCCAGTCTGCTCCGCTGGCATCCACTCACATCCACATACATCGCCAGGCACCATCTGGTGAGGTGAGCAGATGTGAGTGGATGCCAACTGTGCAGCTTGGCAAAGCATCTGTTCTCATCTGCTCACATATGCTTTCCTCAACAGACAGTATATGTGAGTAGATGCCAGCTGGGCAGCTTGGAGAAGCATCCTTTGTCAACTGCATAGCTTCTCTTCAGAAAACACTGGGTCCATGACAATTTTCCTGAGACCTTGTTTTGCATTCTAGAGGTATCTGTAGCATCCATGGATTAATCATTATGAAATAAAAAATATTTGGGCAATAATCATGCGATAATGAACACATACTTTCTGGTAAGTAGAACATCTACTTCTACATTTGTGACATCACTAACTGTAAAATTATATAAATTCCTTAAGGACCCTAAGGATGTGAAATGCAATGAGTAACCCCTCTGGTCCTCAAGGGTTTAATGCACAACTGTTTTACCACAAACATTTAATCACAACTTTTTTACACTTTCAATGCCGCAGGGGTATGCTCTGTACATCCCTATGGCACTGAAAGAGTGTGGGAGTTGAAGTCTGAGAGCATCCTCTCTACTCCCCCAGTGTGCAAGTGAGAGAGGATGCAGTCAGACTTCAGGGCTGTCAGACTGTTGGTGATGTGTAAGGAATGACATCCCTTACACATTGCAGTTTCTTACTTACACACAGCAGTTCGACAGCCCTGTATGCTAATGAGAACCCCCCATCCATACCTAATTCTGCATATGGGATGAGTGTCTCCATTGCCAAGGCGATGTGCTCATCACCAGACACACGTTGCTATAGCATCGCCCCTTAGTGCATTTCCCCCCTGGTGTCACAAATTACTATTTTTGTATGAAAACCTGAAAAGTGATTTTGTTTTGTTTTGCTCATTTGTATATTATCTGTACCCTACTGAAGCTATGGCTTGTTTGCAGTGTGTTAGAGATATCTCAAACATCCAAGTGGTTAAAATTATATTGTGCTGTTTTTCTAAAACCTAATCTGTAATTCCCTATTCTTTAAACCACAGTGAATTTTTAATATACCCTTGGGCACAATAATCTTCTTAAATGTTAATTGATGTCCATACTGAGCTGAAACTTTCCAGTCTACAAAACAATTCAGCACTTGCTTTTGTGGTGGGCATCTTTAATTTAGTTTAATATAATTATATTGTAATCAATTGGAGGCCATTAAACTTTGCACTTGAGGTTACAACTGAAAGATGAGTAGTGTTGTTATCCAAGAACATTTTGTCCCCAATCAGTGCGCTAAACATACTTACCAATGAAACCTGATGAAGGAGGATTTGGCTGAATCTTTTCATCACTATTCTCTTGAATTATTTTCCATAGTTCCCATGTGAATTTTGGGTGAAGAATATAAAATGGCTGGTCTGGATTCTTCTTACGATGTTGCTCATATGGTGGGAAAAGGTTGTAGTCTGGTTTGTGATACCACTGAAGAAAATAAATAAATAAATAAAAGCACAAGGTTTTAAGAGAACATTACACAAAAGCTACAGTGAAATGGATAATGTGAAGTGCTTAACATTATCAGCTGAATGAACAATACATGTCAGTTACGAATGTGAATGTGATATTACTTAGTTCTTTATTTAGAAAAGAAATCAACCTTTTGTTGCCTCTAACAGCATTTCCATCAGCACAATGCTGTGCTAGTGAAGGTGCACAAGCATACACCAACTTTGACTTATTAATGAAACAAAGCAATGTAGATTTAAACATAAATATTTAGAGATGAATACACTAGCCATTTTTTGGGGGGTGGAAGTTATTTTAATAGAACAGTACACTTGGTTAAGAGTTTGCAACCTTCAAAGTAAAAAGAATGCTCATCTATAAAAATATACATTCCTAAAATGTTCTTATATTAAAGAGCAGGTTTAAGAAGAAGTTTTTTAACCCCTTAAGGACCAGTTGAAGTGCTATGACCGTCACGGTCCTTATGCCCTTAAGGACCAGTGACGGCCATAGTACGTCACATACTTTTTACTTACATTGCTCTACCGGGAGCACTGTAAGTAAAAACGGGGCCTAAAATGTACCTCTCCAAGACTAGAGCGGTTTCTCTCTTCGGCCCCAAAGCGGCGCACTGCTACGTGTAACAGGTCACGTGTACAAGCATGTCAGCAAGGATCAAAGAGGTCCTTAAGGGAAGGTAACTTCCCTGGACCCCTGGTCCTTAAGGGGTTAAAATGGGCAATAAAAAGTGCCAATAAACAATTACATAGTGTAATTATTTCTGTTAATGTTAACCTCTTCATAAACGGCAATTACCATCTTTTACTAAGTATGTTTCTATATCAGCCATTTTTACGCAGAGAAGGGTGAAAAGTTAAATTTTTTTTCCTGTGGGAGTTTTCATGGAAAGTCTGCAGTTTTGCACTTTGTCCACATAATTCCCATGCATGGAAACACCATAAAATTATCACCTTTTTGCTGGTTTCCATCTATGTCTAAGACATCCTGCCAAGGTTCAGACTTAGTATTTATATGGTTACCAATGTAATTAGTCATGGGTGTCACTTATAAAGGAAAAGCTTGCACCAGTATATAGTAAAGTACAATATATTAATAAACACTTAAGTAGTGTGGAGTACTCCCAGGCATATATACAATCTAAAAACTAGGTCTAAGAAAGACTCTCCAAAGAAAGAGATGTCTAATAGACCAAAATAACCTTTACGGTAGCACTCAAGAGAAAACATCATAGTAGTACCAAGTAACTTTATTAGTAGCAAAACATCACAACTGACAATTCCATACTATTAAAAACAATAAAAACATCATAATACAAAGAAAGGGGAAATATGACACAAATCCCTCTATAATTATCCTAACCAGTCTGACTATAACTCCCCAAGGGTACCAGAGTTAGACTGGAAAGGACCAAACAATTCAAAATATTCTCCAAAAAATATAAATAAGTAAGAAGACCACTGTCATGAGAATTTAACAATCATAATAATATAAAGTGCTAGTGCAAAAATTATATGCAGTCTAACTTTGGTACACTGGGAAGTTATAGTCAGACTGGTTAGGGGAATTATGTGATGATATTTTTAGTGTTTTTGATTGTAGGAAGTTGTTAATTGTGATGTTTTTGCTACTATAAACTTAGTCAAGGGTGGGACACAAAGGTCAGTATGTTTAATTAGTTGTGCACCTACCAATGCAATGAGACAAGGCTGGGGGTCAGTGTGGTTCTATAGCTACCGTGGGACATTGCTTGGGGTTAGTATGTTTGGTTTTATGGCTATCAGTGCTGTGGGACAAGGTGGGGGGGCAGGAGGGGTCTAGTATGTGTGGTTCTATGGCTTTTCGGGGGCAGTAAGTGTGGTTTGAAAGCTACTATGAGATAGGTCAGTTTGGAGCAGTATGTGTGGCTCTATGGCTAGCAGTGCTCTGGGACAAGACTGTTGGGAGCAGTATGTGTGGTGTTATGGCAACCAGTGCAGTGTGATAAGGTTGGGGGTCAATATGTGTGGTCTATGACTAATGTAGGACAAGGCTGTTGGGAGCAGTATGTGTGTTGTTCAATGGCTACTGTCGGAGAAGACTTTTGGGAACAGCATGTGTGGTTCTATGGCTACCGTGCAGTAGAAGGATGGGTGTTAGCATGGTTACCGTGCAGTGGAACAAGACTGTGATAGAAAAATGCAGGAAAACATAACATTATTAAGGGAATTCCTGCAAAGTCACAGCTTTGTACAGTTGTTCAGCCAAGGCCTGGTAAAGAACAAAGGTGCACCACCAATTAATCAGTATATAGGGTACCCAGATGGATAAAGGAATGTGCTGGGGATATATGACTGATAAATCACAAAGCAAAAAGAAAAGAAAATCTCTAGATAGCACCAAACTCACATTGTCTGATACTGCTTAGGACCACCAAGCCAGAGATGTATGGAGACACAGAAGTGCGTCTGCCGACACACCAATAATTAAAACATAACTTTTATTAACAATAAAAAGATAAAAGCTGACAAATTAAAATCAAGACTGTTCTATATGTGTTGAATAAGGCAACTGAAATCTCTATATGTACTCAATTCAAATAAACAGGCAGCTACAATCAACCATTACTGTAAAATCTCACTCACCCGGCCCATTGGACTTGCCGATCCGGTGCAGCTTGTGTCAACCTCGGCCACGTTTCAGCAAACTAGAAGACAGAGGATGGGAGCGTGCACAGATCCGCACCATAACTCCAGCTTCAGATATACATGAACGCTTTCATGACAGGGTCACTTAATCATAGGCCACCATTAGGCACGTGGTGCGCTCAGATGATATCCTTTTTATTATTGTGGCCACCTTCAGACACTGGTCCAATATGGATTAATTGAATCAAGTGACAAAGTGTTTCAACATTATATTTATCAGCAGTGCTCTGGGCAGTAGTAAGTGCAAGATGTCTCAAAGATACTGTTCAATAGCAAAGCACTTAATATGAATCGCTCATAAGTAATAATTCACTATGACTTAGATCGTTTCTCTGTTAAAACGAGGGAGTCTTACAGTGTATTGAGCCTTGCTCGTCACAGTAGGTATATGTAATAGGCATAATGTTCTGCTCACCACAGTTCATATATGGTTAATAGGGAGTGATTCAGTAGTTAGAAAAAAGAGGGAACAAGAGAAGCGCAACTAAGCTTCAGTTGCTAAGCTGGTTGGGATCTCAAAAAATCATTTGGTAATGATCCCAGCTAGCGGGTACCCCACAAAAAATACATATAATTCAGCACAGAGATAGAACAGAGAACAAGAAAAATATCCACAGTAGTGTGTGGTCCTCAGTCTTGACATACTTTTCACCATGATTATGTCTTTATCAAAGGGTAAAAAGCCATCTGGATCCTGATGCTTTTATACTTAAATCCCCACCTCCTTTACAATGGAGCAACAATGAGAACAGTGAGAGCTGAGATTTGTACTTTGTGGGAACTCAAGCTGAGACCCTCGTTAACTCCAACCTGAAAGAAAGACAACATCATATGAAGATCAAAGACATGTGGAGACATACTCTTGCCAGCACACCACAGGTGAAAAATGGAGCAGACCCTATGGTACACCTTAGAGGAGACCGTTTCTGAGCCTGGATCATGGCAGAGACTAAATAATTGGAGAATCCTTTCATTTTCAGAATTGTGGCCTCTGGAGCCATGCTGTCAAGGCCAGACTCTCAACGTTCTTGTGTCACAAGACCTTCTGAAGCAGCAGATCATGCCTGGGTGGCAGGCAGATTGGCTACTGAATGGACAGACTTATGAGGTCTGCAACCCACTCCCTCCTGGGCCAAAAAGTGCCTTCTCCATCCTGATCTTCCTGGGGATAAGAGGAATTGGGAGAAACACATAGGAGAGTTGAATTGAATAGACATGGCATTCATTGCAAAGGCCAGAGGTCCCTTGTACATGCTCGGAATGCAGACACCTTCCTTTTATCCCTGGTTGCTATCAGGTCTATCACTGGGACCCTCTAGTGTTGAACTATTAGGTAGAACACTTCCAGATGAAGCTCCCAGTTTCCTGGATTCACATCTTGATGACTGAGGAAGCCTGCAAGCATATTTCAATTCCTGGAATGTACACAGCTCAGATGGCTGGTACTTGGGCCCATGTGAGGAGATCCTTCACCTCTCGCCACGCCATCTCGCTGTGTGTTTCCCCTTGACAGCCGATGTAGCCAGTGCTGTTGAATTGTCTGATTGAACCGTCACCGGACTCCCCATGAGTACCTGAGAACAGTACAAGAGAGGCAGTTTCGACTTTGAAATCACAAAAGGTCTTCCCTGTCAAGTGTGGACATTGAAGCCACCACTGAAGAGCCTCCCTGGCCTGTGGGGATAGGGTCATCTGATGGATGAAATGATCCTGGCTCATGTCCTGAGGATGTCCCTTTGAAGCTCCCTCATGCGGAAATGAGAGTAGGGGACTGCCTCCAGAACAGAAACCAACCGACCCAGGACTCGCAGGTAGTCTGTGATTGTGGCCGCCAGCCACTCCAGTGCCTGTGAAACATCCTGGAACAGAAGGTGAACATTCTCCTCCATAGAAAACTCCTTCCCCGGTCGGGTGTCAAATCACATACCAAGAAACACCAAAATCTGGGATGGAAAGGTTGAAAATTCAGCCTTGATGTACCAGAATGTGGGTGCACTATTGGATATGGATAGCCAAGAGGTCTTCTGAAACTCCTTGATCTAGAGAATGTCCAAATATGGTGTCAGAGAAATGTGTTGGGTATGAATATGCGCGGCCAGGACTGCAACGATCTTGGTGAAAATTCTGGGTGCAGAATCCAAGTCAAACCATAGAGCCATGAACTGGTAGTGATTCTAAGTGAAAGCAAAACACAGGTAGTGCTGTCAGTCCGGGTGAATGCGGATATGTGCCCTGGACATTTAGGTAGGTTAGACACTCCCCCCCAGGTACATCGCTGTAATGACAGAATGAAAGGATTCCATCTTGAAGCATGTATCAGATAAAAGCAGCCGTCCTTTCTGGGAACCACAAAAAGGTTGGAAACCTGAAAAGCGATCTTGGGTTGGGACAAGAGCCAAAGCCTGCTTTCCTGGAAGAATGGAGACTGCTTTGTGGAAAGCAATGCCTTTTCTGGATTTTGAGGAACCTTTGACAAAAAGAAGTGATATGAAGGAAGGGATTTGAAATCAATGCGGTGCCCTTCTGATAACACCTGAAAAACCCACTGGTCCATTACAGAAGATGCTCAGGTGTCTCAACAAAGGTGGAGATGATACCTTTCAGGCAATGAAGGACAAGGATCATGTGGAGATTGGCTTGTCAGACTTAGACTTTGCAGATAATCGTTTGTGCTGCCTGGCTTGTCAGACTTAGACTTTGCAGATAATCGTTTGTGCTGCCAGGTCTGGGCTTTGAGGAAGAGGCATGATTGGGAAACTTGATGAGTTTGTGCACTAAGCACCCTGAATATGTGGGGGATGAAACCCACACCTTTTCCTTGCTATAAAAGGACCACTTTGTGGAAATCTAGGGCAATAAAATGCTCTTTCCACAGTAGCATAGCTAATTATCTGATTCAGGTCAGGCCCAAACAGGGCCTTGCTTGAAAAGGCGATGATACCAGTGACTTCTTAGAAGACTGGTCCGTAGACAAAATCTTGAGCCGCAGGGTTTGGTGCACAGAAACAGAAAAGGCTGAGAATTTCCCTGAAAATCTAGCCACATCACACAGAGCCTCAGTAATGTAAGCATTAGATTCCATGAAATTGGCAACCAAAATCGAGAAACATATGCCATCATAGAGGGGGAACGGAAATGAGCCCCCGACGCACCCTAATGCAATATACACCCACAATAAACCAGTATTGCAGAAACAGCGAGGGACAAACAGTGGACCAAGACAATTAAAGGGTTACTCACCAATCTTCTGTCTTCAGGCTCCCATCTATCATGGCGTCCGTGATTGCCTCCAGTGGCATGGTGTTATACTAGCCACATTGTTCTTGCCCTACCTCTCTCTCAAATACTATGCGCTATTCTTATAGGCCACTGAGGGGTGATTAGAGGTCTCCGTCCATATGCTAGGCCTTATAGGCCTCAGACCTACTTTACACCTTAGTCCTTTCGTGGTGTATCTGTGCGTTGTGCTTCTGTGTTCCGTTTATTGATTCCTGTGTATGACTCCTGGCTTCGTCTGACTTCCGTTCTGGCTGAGACCTCTAGCTTTGTCTGACTTCCCGATCCAGCTGAGACCTCTGGCTTCGTCTATCTACCCGATCCGGCTGAGACCTCTGGCTTCGTCTGACTACCTGTGAACTGGGCAATCCAACTCCAAGGAAGCCAGTGATTGGAGCCTGTCTAATTGGGGACTATTCTGCACCATATCTAAAAATAAACCAATAAAAACCTGAAGACAGACTAAGAAGGTGGTCTCTCTCCTCTTTCTGCTGCACAGGACACATCAATCTGGAAGTAGGTGGGGGGAGTCGCCACCCCAAGGACCCTGTCTCTTGTGATGTGCCCTGTCCTCCTGGAGGAGGGACTCAACCCCCATAGTTTCTATATTCCATATTAGACGCAAGAGAAAACATGCTGGTGACGTGTCTTTTCAGAGTTACTACAGTTTAAATTATCATTTATTTACATTAACGGTGTCCTAGTCAGAATATTAGCCAGGAGTTCACCTGGGGCTCGATACTATTACCACTAGTATAACCGGTGGTTATAGCAAAAACAGTAGCACCAAAAAAAACAAACCTGGAGAGGTACATGGCAAAAAGCGTTGTTGGCCAAAACTCGCGTTCTGGCAAAATGTTCATTATAGTTTTTTTGTTACCACAACTCATGTTAATTAGTGGGAATTGTGGGAACATCAAAGGCAAAAAAAAACAACTCTTCGTGTCAAACAACGAAGGAGCGCTAAAACTAGTCAGAAAATGGATCACTTACCTTTCATCCTCTGTCCAGCTTCTTCATTAATCTTTCCTTCTTTCTTGTTTCTCCAGTCTTTTTTTCTTCCTCTGATCTTCATTCTTCTTTTCTTCATTCTTGCTTCAAAATTAATGAAAATATTCATTAGTGTTTTGTCTTCTTAAAAAAAAAAACAAAAAAAAACTCCCCCAAAGATGCTACTGTTAACCCTTTGAGCGCCGAAGGGATAGCCCTCCGGTGTTCAAAGGGTTAATATTAGTGCCATCTTACTGTTCATATTAAATATAAATAATCCTTTTTCGGTGTCCATTTTCTCGTAAAATGTAAATCTATTTACCCCCATGCCTCCGTCACTGTCTCCGCTGGAGGTGGAAGGCATTTGGCCCAGCACAAATGCAGCCTTCTGACCTCTCGGGCTGTTGCCCGAGTCAGACTGCCGGAATTTCGAACCGAGACTGGCTTTTATATGCCAGTCTCGGTTCAAATTAAATTGGCAGTCTCTTATTGGCTGGGAAGTGCTTACGCACCTACCTGCCAATCAGCTTCTAAAGGAGTTCGTCATCACCCATGCTAGAAGCTGATTGGCTGATTTGCATAAGCATTTCCCAGCCAATAGGAGACTGCCAATTTATTTTGAACTGAGACCGGCATATAAAAGCCAGTCTCGGTTCAAAATTACGTCAGTCTGACTCGGGCAATGGCCAGAGAGGTCAGAAGGCTAAATCTGTGCCAGTCCAAATGCCTTCCACCATCAGCGGAGATGACAGTGGAGGCATGGGTGTAAACAGATTTACATTTTACGCTCAAAGGGTTAACGTTAGCATCTTAGTGGGAGTATTTTTTTTTTTAAGAAGACAAAACACTAATGAATATTTTCATTAATTTTAAAGCAAGAATGAAGAAAAGAAGAATGAAGGTCAGAGGAAGAAGAGAAGATAGAAGAAAAGAAGAAGCCAGCCTCGACCCCAATGGACTGGTAAGTTTTTAATTATCGGGACATGCGTGAAACTTTTTCTGGATTAACCCTATGAGTTCCAGCAGGGGGATGCAACTCTGTAAAATGCTTTGCATAACCCACTGGCACTCATAGGGTTAATCTTTATCTTTGTTTCAACCACAAGTATGTGTTGGAAACCAGTTTTCCAACACATAACTGTGGTTTTGACCTCCTGTTTTGGGCTCTGCGCCTGCCTTCGCATGGTGCAGATTCTGTGCCATGAAAAGTGCGTTGAAGCCACCACATGGAATAGGATAGCAAAAGCGACTATTTTTAGTTAATGTTCAATAGGTGAAATTTGCATACCTGTTGAACATTTTTGATTGGTTTTTGCTGTTAATAGCACAGTTTATAGAATTGTAAAGTGTGCTGTCAAAACCATTACTGCCTGTTTTGAAAATAGCGGGGTAATAATATTGAGCCCCTAATATGCAAGCAGTTATTCTATTGCAGTCTATAGGAGAGGTAAGTCACTGACCATAGTTATCCATAGAATGTGATAGTAACAGCTTAATGGTTATAACTTAAAAAAAAAAACAACAACAACAACCTAACAGCAGTGGCGATGCCTTTGAATTATCCATCAGGAAAAATTCTATACCATACAGTTTTTCATTAGAAAAGAGAACTGCCCCTTTAAAGTATCACCGTTGACATACAGCAAAACTAAGACTTTTGGACAACCATAACTCACATAAAGAGCACTGTGTGAATCTCTAGAATTATACAGTCATTTCAGATGTACTGAGAAAATAGATTATCTCACCATGTGTAGATCTGCATAGTAAGGAGAAGGATCCCAAGCAACTAAGGTGACATCTTTGTACAAGGAACTGTCAGTAAAGTGATGGCTTGGATTGGTAAGAATCTGCAATTAGAAAGAAAACACATTTTGTTAGAGCACTTGTGGCTGGATTCTATGTCAGGCACTAATTTTATCTCTGCTTTTATCTCCAGATTTCCCCATAGACTTCAGTGGGAACATTTTTGATAAAACTGGTGTTAACATTTATCGCCTGCAATAGAATCCAGTCCTTAATCTCTTAAATTAGGGATAACTAACCTTTGTCACTCTAGTTGCTTCCATAATCTTATGCACCAAATCATGTTAGGAATTGTGATCTCCAATATCTGAAGTGCAAAAGGTTACCAACCATAATCTTATATCCTAGAAACATTTTGAATGCATGTCTTTGCAATGTTTTATAGACATGGTACCTACAAATTATATCTGTACATTTGCAGAAGAAAATACAATCTATAGAGATTAAACAATTACCAATTACCTACTTATGACAAAACAATTATATACACAGAGCTTATTTTTATGTATTTATTTATTTGCAAATATTTATAAATATTAATATTTAACATATGTTGATAGCTTTATGAAGCAAACCAATGGGGAGGAGGAATAAACATTCAGTTGGTTTAAATGCATTGTGACCTATCTAGCATTCAATGGTGTAAAAGCCCCTTTTGAATTTGTAGGAATTTGGGAATTTATTATGTTCCTTATGATGCTGTTGGTTTGCATCCAATTTGCTCCAGTTTCTTTGTGCACATGACCTTTTGTCTGATGGCATAACTGCATAACAAAGCAACCACTCCATTGAGGGGAAAAACTTACCAGCTACTTTTGCTTATGACACCAGGTCATTAACTAAACTAGAAACAGCTGTGTAGGAGGAATAAAAGTGGGTGAGGAACAGCAAACTCAGCTAACAAGGTGAGGTTGCTGAAGACAGTTTAATGTCAAAAGTCACACACCATGGCAAGACTGAGCACAGCAACAAGATGCAAGATAGTTATACTGCATCAGCAAGGTCTCTCTCAGGCCCTGAAAGCCCTGAGAAGCAACTGAGGCTGCCTAAATCCACAGAAGAACTCCACAAGATGGTTGAAACAATCTACTGGCCAAGTTCCTTAACCCCTTAAGGACCCATGACGTGCCAGGACCTTCATGGGTGAACTTGCCCTAGGGACCCATGAAGGTCCTGGCATGTCATGGATTTCAGGGCTCCGGGCATGACTGCACACTGTTCAGGGAGCCCTGAATACGATAGAGCAAAAAAAAAAAAAAGAAGCCCCATGGGCCTTAAGTTCCGGTTGCATTAGCGGGTGCCGGTCCTTAAGAGGTTGAAAAATTGTGTGCAAGTGTACCTAGAAGAACTGATGCTGTTTTGAAGGCAAAGGGTGGCCACACCAAATATTGGTTTGATTTCGATTTTACTTCGTTTAGCTCACTATGCATTTTGTTAATTGATGAATATAAACTATTGACATGTTTATTTTTGAAAGCATTCTTGCTTTACAGTATTTTTTCAAGCCTGTCTATAACTTTTGCACATTACTGTATATAAGGAAAAAACAAAGATTAATCCCTTAGTGACCGGCTGCGCGCACACGTGGCCGTCATTTAACATCTGGCTAAGAATTTTTTTTTTTAATTATTCCAGAGTCCCCGAACAGCGTGCAGCCGTGCGGGAACCCGGACTTCCGGATGTACATGTACTTCCTCTGTCACTAAGTGACAGTTTTTGCGGGACGTACATGTATGTCCATTGTCGGGAAGGGGTTAAGTATTGAATGGATCTCTGAGCCTACATTTTCACAAAGCAGTACAAACAAATGTATCCAGACAGGAGGAGCGAATAAAGATTCCTTCAACATTTTAGTGTAAGCCCTTAAAAGTGAGATATCTGAAGCCACAGAAAAGTTTTTTTTATTCTGAAGGAAAACTAGTGACCTCCACAATCATGCAATGTCTAATCAGCAGTAATAACTGTTACATTATTATACAATCCATAGCTAACATACTAGATGCCAAAACATAAGTTTGTTCTAACAAAAAAGACTCCAGAGTCAAGGAGATTTTGTAAACATATTGTCATATCAATCCTTTAAGGCCTAAAGAAGCGAGGTTAATCTGGGAAACAATCATTGCCTGCACTGGGTAACATGGAAGGTAAATACCATGGCATCACACATATAGCAAAGCAGTGACATTTGAAATAACTGAACAATGTCATCCTATATAATAAAACACTAGAATATTTGTCCGATGCCGTCATGCGCTGTAGAGACTGTCCAAACGCACAGAATGCTGGGAGTTCTGTGCTGGGAGCATTCTGTGCATTCAGGTAGTCTCTACAGCGCATGACTGCATCGCATGCACTGCTAGTGAGGCGGCGGCAGTACACAGAGCAGGACCAGCCTCTTAACTCTTTGAGTGTCAGAGGGGTACACAATGCACTGCAAAGCAATGCGTTGCGTACCTCTCTGGCACTCAAACGGTTATCACCACCCAGGCCTTGGCCCATGTACACGGCTTTTACACTAGTATATCAAACATAAAACGTTTGTTTGTAAAAATGAATAATTAATTTTCATAGCACATTCCTCCCTATGTAATCACAACTACAATATAATATGCAGAACCAAGCACTAACTTGTGAATTGAAATGTACAGGGATATTTGTTTTCTTGCCTTAGGCATAGGGAGATAAAATGACTTGTGCTAGGCCATAAATGCCTGACATTCAAAGCAGAATTGTGCTTCTTTAGTCCTCAGAAGTGGTAGATTTTACAGAACAGCAACTTAACAAAATAACCACTGGGTGTCACTGTAGCACCATCAAAGAGTAAAATACACCATTTAAAACTGCAAGATGAAAACATCTTGCTGGGTTGAGTTTGTAAATATACAAAAACTACAGAATTGCTACCAGAAATCACACAAAATATTGAGTACCAGCAACAGATTTGACAAATATCAGATGCTGCAGTTATCGGTTTATGGCAAGAAGAAATGACACTGTAGCTCAACAGTGACAGACTGTGATAAGCCTGTTTCTGAAAGATATGGACAATCGGCACAAACTGGTTTGATATGAAAAACAAACAAGAGAGTGCACATTCAACCTATACACTTCAGTATTTTAATGACAATTTATGTAATGATGGAGTGTGTTACAAGTCTACATACAAGTCCATCCTAATGAATCAAACTGCTGTCTTACCCACATACAACTGTTAACCCTTTGAGTGCCAGAGGGGTACAGAATGCATTGCAAAGCAATGCATTCCGTACCCCTCTTGTACTCAAAGGGTTAAAGAGGTTTAGCTTCAAAAGCATTTTTGTCCTGGCATCAAACTATGCATTAATGGCCATTAGAGCTGCCCTAGTTATTTTAATGCACTGATTTCACAGATGTCATCCACTGTAGACAATTAGATGTGCACTCTGTGTACGCCTTAATACATTTTTAAACCATTTTCTGATAGCTCATATTAAAATACAAAGTAAAATTATTTGGCTCATTTCTTTGAAACAACCATTTATACACAGAACATAATCATCTGGATGAAGGTGAAGAAAAGATAAGGGCATTTTCATGTGAGGCCCACTGTGTTTACCACATATTAACCCCTTGAATACTACAGAGGTAGTAGAATCATTGCTTAGCAATACATTGGAGACCACTATAGCTTCCAAAAGGTTAACCCTGTAAGCATAGCTAGGAACTTTTCAGGTTTCACCCGGAAACTCCGGATTTAGAGTATCGTCTCTGGGTCTCCGGATGAAACCTTAAATTGTTCCGGTGAGGTGTCTTTGCTGCTCCGGCAAAGAAGATGCTAAGACGTGTGTGACCTGTCACCCACCTGACCTGATGATGATGATGACTGAGTCAGCCAATACTGATTGGTGTTGCTGGAGAGCAAAAAGGAAGAGCTGCGTGGCATTGCAGGGCAAGGGGAGCAGAACGGGACAAGCAGTGAAGGCAGTCCAGATCAAAGAACCTATGCTGCGTACCTCTCCAGTTTTGTAAGATTTTTTTCTTAAGTAATCAACTCAGCAACAATGAAAGAATGTCCTGATTATGATCAGAGCATAGATGGGGAAGTGGAGGCTTTTACTGTGGGGTGGAATTGTCAAATTCAACATGTAAATGGTATCGAACAAGCTGGAGCTAGCCAGGGCAGGGGGCAACCTGTTTTTCACAGGAAGACACTATACATTGGTTATCTAGTCTGTTCCTTTAAGCAATGCAACTCAAATGCTAAGAATTGAGGGCCACAGCCACATATGTTGAACACTGTGAATATAATTTATTTATCTATTATGCAACTAAAGAAAATGGACCAAAAGTACTGATAATAACTGTTCATTCATCATCAGTGGTGATGATAAACAGTTATCAGTACTTGTTGTCCATTCTCTTTTGTTGCACAATAAATGTTTAAATAAATAAATAAATAAATAATAAGCTAGCAGGAGAATGAGAAGATTGCACTAATTGAATTTCAAGCAAAAATAATCTCAAAAAGTGTTTTTATGAATTTAATAGTTCAGCATCTACCTAACACCTATGTACAAAGCTTTATGTGCAATAAAATAGCTGATTTGCACCATGGAGTGGGAAGTATCTCCGTATGGACATTTTGGAGTGCACCATTCCTCTGCGCCCACAGATGACAAAGGGAGAGAGGGGTAGGGAATCTACGAAAGGGACAGAGTAAAATAATGACTTAGTAACTTAAGGATAGAGGGCAGATCCACCATCCACAAACGGCGCTTGGAATTTGAGCTTGTTTTTGCTTTCACTTTCAAACTGGATTTCCCCTCAACAGCTAAGGAACTGAAGGGACTTTTCAATCTTTGATTACTGTAATAAATAAACCTATCTTGGTTTCACTGCCTTAATATGTCCCTGCAAGGCTGTGATGTATCGCAAAACTACCGCATCTAAATATCCCCGTTACAGACATGACAATTAAAGTGCATTTTTGTCACTGGAGGTTTAAGTAAAATGAGACTTCATAAATAATGTAAGGCTGTCCAAGTTCTGTCCTCAAGGGCCACCAGCAGTACAGAATGTAAGGATGTCCCTGATTAAGCACAGGTGAGTCAGTCAAAATGAAAGAGCCACTAATTAACACACCTGTGCTTAATCAGGGAAATCCTTACATCCTGGCCTCTTGGTGCCCCTTGAGGACCAAACTTGGAAAGCTCTGGTCTAGTGGAGCGTTAGTAATTATGGCAAGCTCCCATATAAAGGAAGAGAAGGTAGCTACTCTGCCACCCCTCCTCTATCCCTTTTGACACTTTCCCTACCCTTCTCTCCCTTTGTCATTCACTGTGCGGATGACAAAGGGGGAGAAGGGTTACAGAAAGCAGTGAAAGGGACAGAGGAGTGATGGAAGGTCAAGAGAGGTGAATGGGTGGCAGTCGCAGAGTGCCAGATGTGTAGAGGAGAAGTGGGAGAGTGAATGAGTCTTATAAGTACTTTTCTGGTTCCTTTGTCAACAACTCCTCACTGTACATTTTTTCAGTCTTACTTATTTTAACACTTTGGTTGCTAGAAATATATCTAACCCATTGCAAGCAATGGACTGGAGACATCTCTGCCAGCCAAGGGGTTAAATTTACCATTTTTTAAAAATAATTTTGTGTGTACAATACAAATTTTAAAATTAATTCATCAATAATTAAGTAAAATAGTGCTGAGATAATTTTTGTGTATTGGTATACTCAGGGCCAGATTTACATCTCAGGAGCCTGTAGGCACAGAAATCTGAAGTGCCCCCCCTTGGCCATCTCCATTGGACACCTCCACAATGCTCCTAATCTTCACATTGCCCCCATCAGCTCCAACTTGCCCCCCATCAGCGCCACATTGCTCTCACATTGCCTCCACCATCTCCAAGTTGCCCCCCATCAGCTCCACATTTCCCCCACCATCTCCATATTGTCCTCACATTGCCCCCCATCAGCTCCAACTTGCCCCCCATCGCCCCCACCATCTCCATGTTGCCCTCCATCGGCTCCAAATTGCCCCAACATTGCCCCCATCAGCTCCACATTGCCCTCACATTGCCCCCCATCAGCTCCACATTGCCCCCACCATCTCCATATTGCCCTCAAATTGCCCCCATCAGCTCCAACTTGCCCCCCATCAGCTCCACATTGCCCCTGCCATCTCCATATTGCCCTCACATTGCCCCCCTCCCCATCAGCTCCAACTTGCCCCCCATTAGCTCCACATTGCCCCCACCATCTCCATGTTGCCCTCACATTGCCCCCCTTCGGCTCCAACTTGCCCCCACCATCTCCATGTTGCCCTCACATTGCATCCCCCCATTGTCCATTTCCTACCTTCCCCCGTTGTCTGTTTCCTACCTCCCTGGCAGGAGATCTGTCATCTGTGCCTCCTTTGGCACAGTCCTGTAGCAGCTGGAGCTCCCGCTCGGTCTCCTATTCAGGAATGCAGAGCGCTGGGAGATGATGTCATCTCCCAGCGCTCTGCATTCCTAAAGAGCCGACGATGGAGCTCAGCACTTACAGGACTGTGCCAAGAAGGCACAGATGACAGATCTCCTGCCAGGGAGGTAGGAAACGGACAACGGGGGAGGTAGGAACCGGACAATGGGGGGGAGGCAATGTGAGGGCAACATGGAGCAGGCGCCAAGGCTAATTTAAAAAAAAAAATAAAATAAAATTTAAAAAAGCGATCCCAATTATAGGCACCCCTCTGTGGGGTGTGCCTGTAGGCAGATGCCTATTCTGTCTTATTGTAAATCTGGCCCTGGGTGTACTATACTTTTTTAAACACCCCCCCAACACCACCACTGAGCACACTTCAGGACTGTCTACTGTTGATGATGTTTAAGCAAGGGCATCCTTTCCACATTGCCAGCATGCCATGCCATGCTTATGATTGATTGAGGGCTGTTACTGCTTTGGAAACTACATGGACATTTCCTCATCGCCAACCTGAGGTAGGATATGTTGGGACGTGAACAGCTGTGGCTGCTGTCTGAGTTTAGTGCATGTGGCAGACAGCCACTTTAAAATATGACAATAGCTCATTATCTGCATTTGCATAAGGAAATGAGCCATTGTCGATGTGTTCAGTCCAAAATCGTAGCCTGTTGAAGGCATGGAGGATTGATGGCAATGACAGCGGATTGAAGGGGATATGATGGCAAAGCCACATTAATACATACTGGCCTTTGACACAAATCTGACATTGAACCTTTGTGCATCTCAGCCACTGTGTTGCTATGCCTTGGATACCTCTCTGGAACTCATAGAGTTAAACACAGTACTGGTTTGTTTGCCTTAGTGGGGTACGATAATTCTGTAAAATGATTATGTAAAAGAAAATTTCAGTAAATTTACAGTGGACCTACTACCTTAAGGTAAGTGTAGGTAATTTTAAAAATCATTAAACATTGCCTATATATTGTTCTAACCATTTGTTTGTAATATTAATAGTTTTTCATAAATTAAACCTTTAGGGGTCACAGTGGTGTTCAGTGAATTGCATATCAATACGTTACTCATTTCTCTGGTTCTTAAAGGGTTATGACCCAGGTTGACGCATTAAGCTAATTAGATTCTGTACTGGGCCAATGTTACAACACACTGTGGTATAAACTAATCTAGGCTTAGATTGTAAGCTCTGTGAGGCAGGGACCTTTCATCCCTATGTATAGTCACCTGGTGTTTCCCTTATGATTTTCTTTATAAGCACTTAATCACCGCGCTTACTGTACCTCTTCTATATCAAATGTAAACTGTAAAGTGCCAAGTACACTGGTTGCCGCTATATAAATAAAAATATACAATACAATATACAATACAATAGGCAAATCTCACAAACTGAGTGCATAGACAGCGAGCAATAATACTGGCTGCAAACATAACTAAACAGGATACTGTGTAGGCATAAAGTGTTATACTGTGCCAATATCTTTTGAAAACTATGTATTTTACAGAAAATGGATAGTGCGACATACAGGCAGATTTTAATTACCTTTAACCCCTTCAGTGCCAGAGGCTCGGGCCATTTCCTGTACCCTGCAGGCCAGACACTTTTTCAGCATTTTTGCTATCCTTCTGTTTATGCTTGATTTCCTCTGGGGATTTTTAGTTAAATATGGAAAACTATATATTGTTTTTTTCAGAACGAATTGAGCTTTCTCATGGTACCTTACATGAAGAGAATTTGACATTGTACAAAAAGCTATGATGTCATAATGACAAAAAAAGTGAAAATTTACTCATTTTGCTAAAATCACATATGTATCAAAAACATTTACCTTGATTGAAAAAGTTTCAATTATTTGAAAAAGCCCCGAGTCCCCCGAGTAAAAAAATACCAAATTTGTATAGTTTTACCTACGTCCATGGCTAGCGTAGAGCCCTAATCACCAGCAGCGCAAAATGACATTTTCAACTTTATAAACTAATATGCGCATTCTAGGGTTTTTGTGGTAAAACTACACTAAAACAGTGGAATAACTATATAAAACTACATATTTCTGAAAAGTAGACAACCTGCCGCATCTAATGAGGGGTAACTTGCCTTCTTACCCCAAGCCTGGTGTGCACAAATGCCTCCAGAAAATGGCGCTAATGAAAAAAAAAGGCATTTTCTTACATTTCTGCCCCTTCAAATGTACTAAAGTGCTTGAAAACCATGGCATTTACAACTGTATTCATTAGCTAGTGCTCTTAGGAGAAAAATGACACCCCATTGGTATGATTATAACTACCTCAGGGGGCGCTAGAAGTGCAAAACGACACCTACTACAACTTCAAATTTTTCTAACATTTTCTCAAATATTACTTGTCTGTACACAAATGGTTATAACAACTACAGAAGTGAAGAAAGGGTACACAAACCATACCGTTTTGAAAAGAAGACACCCTGCCGCATCTAATGATGGGTGACTTGCCTTGTTACCCCAAGCCTGGAGTGCACAAATGCCTCCAGAAGGTGGCGCTACTGAAAAAAAAAGGCACTTTCTTACATTTCTGCCCCTTCAAATGTACTGAAATTTGTGAAAACCATGGCATTTCCAACTGTATTCATTAGCTAGTGCTCTTAGGAGAAAAATGACACCCCATTGGTATGAGTTTAACTACCTCAGGGGGCGCTAGAAGTGCAAAACGACACCTACTACAACTTCAAATTTTTCTAACATTTTCTCAAATATTACTTGTCTGTACACAAATGGTTATAACAACTACAGAAGTGAAGAAAGGGTACACAAACCATACCATTTTGAAAAGAAGACACCCTGTCGCATCTAATGATGGGTGACTTGCCTTGTTACCCCAAGCCTGGAGTGCACAAATGCTTCCAGAATGTGGCACTATAGGAAAAAAATGGCATTTTCTTACATTTCTGCCCCTTCATCTGTACGGAAATCTGTGAAAACCATGGAATTTACAACTGTATTCATTAGCTAGTGCTCTTAGGAGAAAAATGACACCCCATTGGAATGAGTCGACCTACCTTAGGGGTGCCAGAAGCACATAACTACACCTACCTGTTTCCTTCTTCGAAAATGGCGGCTTGCACTAAAATGTTCATAACTGTTAGAGACATGAAGGAAAGGTATACCATTTTGAAAAGTAGACATTCTCCCGCATCAAGTGAGGGGTCACTTGCCTTTCTACCCCCTGGGCTGAAGTGCACAAATATTTCCAAAAGGTGGCGCTATGGGAATAAATACATGTTTTTTTTTACATTTCCACCACTTCAAAGATACTAAAATCTTTGAAAACCATAACATTTCCTGCTGTATTCAGTACCTGCTACCAACTTGAGAAAAATGGTAGCCCATTTGTGTGGGTTAACATACAATATGTGGGTGCTAGGAACACGTACGTAAACCTGACACTTTTGTTTTTTAAATTATCTGCTTGCACTAAAATGGTTATAACCATAATAGATATGCAGGAAAGGTAAAAAACAATGCCCTTTTGGAAAGAAAACAACCTGCCACATCTAATGAGGGGTCACTTGCCTTCTTACCCAAAGGCTGGTATGCACAAATGCTTCCAGGAGGTGGCACTAATGAAAAAAAAGGCATTTTCTTACATTTCTGCCCCTTCAAATGTATGGAGTTCTGTAAAAACCATGGAATTTTCAACTGCATTCATTAGATAGTGCTCTTAGGAGTCAAATGACACCCCATTGGTATGAGCTGAACTACCTTAGGGGGTGCTAGAAGTAGAAAACTACACCTACTACAACCTCTGATGTTTCTAACATTTTCTCAAACCTGACTTGCTTGTACGAAAATGGCTATAACACCTTCAGAATTGAAGAAAAGGTAGATACATCATACCATTTTGGAAAGAAGACAACCTGCCGCATCTAATGAGGGGTCAGTTGCCTTTTTATCCCTAAGTTAGTTGGCACAACTATTTCCAGAATGTGGTGCTACAGGAAAAAAAAACCAAACATTTGTTTTACACATCAGTCACTTCAAAGATACTAAAATGGTTCAATGGCGTGGGATTTCCTAGGAGGACTTCTTGCCAGCCTAAGAAAAATGGTACCCCACTGCTGTGGGTTGACATACCAATTTACGCTACAGGAGCGTAGCTACCAGTGAAACAGAAATGGGAAAGCAGACAGTGTATGTGTGATTTTATGGCTAACAGATGAAAGAAGCTAGGGCGTCAGCCGGTGTACGTGCGGACCTGTGACTACAAGTGTAACAAAGTGTGTGGGAGGGTGAGGGATTAGGCAGTGTGTGTGGGTATGAGCAGAGGAGCAAGGATGGTGGTGATGGTGGGGCAGTGTCTGATAGTGTGTATGGGAGATCTGTGACTACCAGTGTGCAATGTATGTCCCCTCATACAAAGCACTGCGTTGGACCCCCCCCTCCTGTGGCACGTGCATTTTTTTGGGGCTTTTCCCCCCAATATTTTTGTGTACACCTCGTTGGGGGCATCAGAACCCATACAATGAGGTCTAAATAAAAAATAAAGGGGGGAAAAATCCTTTGTGTGCCACAGGGGTGTCCAGTGGATTGCAAAGCATGAGGAGTGATCCTCATGTCCTTCCAAGAGTGCCAGGCTGCATTTCAGCTGAAATGCGGCCACTGCCAGCCGGTTATACCGGCTTAAGCAGTGACTGCATTTTAGCTGTCAAATGTACGAGCGTGGCACAGCAGGTACAGCTGTGCCCACTCGTACATTGTACCCACCTGGCACTCTAGGGGTTAAAAGAAACTAAGCTTGTCTTAAGGTGACAGGTCCATTTAAATATAATATACCAGTTCCTAAAAGGTAACCAACAATCAAACATAGTAACCTTTTGGATGACAGATGTCTCCAATGAATTGTTTGGCAACACATTAGAGATATCGCTAGCATCCAAAGGGTTCGTCATACAGCTTGATCCAGTGACACACCTATGTTCAAGCAGAACTACCCTTAATATATTACCTATTGCTAGCCACTGATGAATGTCTATGTGCATTTTACAATATAGTGTCTTGTTTCAGTTGTATCCAATAAAAATACAAATAATCTTACCTGTGAATTTATAATACGAAAGGTGGTTTTGTTTCCAACATCTTTTTCATAGTTACGTGTTGGGGCTGAATTAAATCTTAGCACCGCATCATGAGCATCTATGGATACACAAACAAATATATGTAAAGATTTAAATAATAAATCATATATCTATAAGTGTACATAAAGAGGTGTCGCAGAATGAGGGCTTAACCTTTTGAGTGCCAGAGGGGTAACCTACACATTGCAATGTAATGTTTTGGATACCTCTATGGCGCTCAAAGGGTTAAAAAAAAGTCTTCTTTATTATCTTGCTTTGCCAAAGGACCTTGCAAAAAGTTTCTAGCATCTTCGTCAATTAAGAGCATAAGCCATGCACATTGTGGCCTAACTACATTTACTAAACCAGGAGTGTAAAAATTCCAGGAGTCTGGGAGCCAGGGCTCCTAAAATCTTATTGTTGGCATCTACATTTTTAGAGTATTTTATATACACCTGTGTATATTCACCCCTTCAATGGCTTCTAACAATGTATTTTGCTGCAAAGCATTTTATATTTGTGCACAACCCTGTACAATACACTGAAATGAGTTATACAAAAGTGATCCCGTTCAATCTAGTGGAATTCCAGGCTGCCTACCCAGGGAATAGCTATCACTGAAATCAATTTCACTTTCTTTTCTTTGCTATTATTTCTGGAGATGGCATCTCATCAACATACATTTCTAGCATTTAAGGGGCCAGCATAGAATAGAGTGTAAAAAGAAAGAAAAGACATTCACAAAAATTCAAACTCGAATGACACCGATTAGGGGCTCGATTCTATTACCAGTGATAAAAATAAAACAGGCGTTTTTTTAAGTCTGTTTTTGGTATCCTATTACCCGACTTGTGAAAACAAAATCAGCGATATTTATACTTACCGCCAGTCTAAAAATAGCCCATAGGAAACAACTAAAAACAATGTGCAATTAGTATCCTATTACCCACGCTCATTATTACCGCCTGTTTTGTGGTTACATTTAAGTTGGAAATTCTGCGCCTCAGAGGTTGAGGCATAGAAGCCATAACGACAGTTTCAAAACCATCTTTGTTTGAACAAAAGCAGTGCAGAATACAGTATACAGCATAGAAATCCGACATAGAGCGCCCCCATTCGACATATTAACTCCCCCTTTTAACATTCGACTACACTGTTTTCTTTCATCACTTTAATTCGACTAATATTGTTCACATTCCACATTTTAACCCTTCCCCTTCAAAATTAGACTTACAGTGCTTTCTTTCACCACTTTAATTCGACAAATATTGTTCATAGTTGACAATTTAGCCCTTCCCCTTCCAAATCCGACTTACAGTGCTTTCTTTCACCATATTAATTCAACGAATATTGTACATCCGACATTTTAACTCCCCTCCCCCTTGAAAAGTCGACTACAGTGCTCCCATGACTTTCTGTCACCATTTTTATCCAACATTTTTCTTCTCCAATTATATTCGACATGCCCTCGTATTTTATATTGCATGATTAACCCTATGAGTACCAGAGAGGTATTGTAATGTGTTTGCTACCCCTCTGTTACTCATAAGGTTAATAGGCAACCTGTATATGTATATAAAAAAAGGTTTGGTTTTTATTATATATGTAATTTGTGTGAAAACGTAAGTAAATATTTAATTTATGTGTAACAATGATTTTCTTTTTTTAAATTATATATGTAATGTGTATTAAAAAAGTACTTCAGACCTCAAGAGAGGTATCATGACCCCTCATGACACCCCCGTAGCATGGTGGCGACAATTGCCCCCTTTATTAATTAAAGAGCATATAACCTATGTTTCACAAGCTTGCAGAGAGAGTTTCCTGCCATCTCAGTATTCATAGTGTAGCCGCTTGTCTCCACAAGAATAGACAGAAGGACTGCTCCAAGTCCAAAGTATAATTTCTCAATAGTATGCATTTGTTATAAAAGTTAAAACATAATAATGTAAAAGCTTTAAAAATAAAAGCTTTAGTTTAACCTGTAACCCAAGGAGAGAGGGTTTATTTTTCTTTTTTCCTGAGTATAAGTGGGGTTTAAAAAGATATATACAACATTTTGATATTTATTCTCTTTATGAGATAATCAGGGTTAGGGTAAGATAAGTAAGTTTAAATACTTATTTTAATCACTCACTTCTCCCGACTATATACTTGCAAACCTTATAGCTGTACGTTGATAGTCATTACTTACTGTACATTTGGCTATTCCTTTTCTGGCCTCTTTTCTGTGATATACTTCATTTTATCTTTATTTTATTTTGTAGGCATTAAAAAAAACATGAAGAACGATATAAGTCTTATCTCTCAAACCTTTATGGTTTATGAGATATTCACAAGCAAAGTTTCCCCTCCCGCCCCTTTTACCTAGTGTAAGCCATCTCTTCTCAGACAGATAACAGAAGGGGACAATCTTCTTCCTATGAAAACAATGAAAGCCCTGCCCCCCTTGACAAGCTTTTCAGCTTTTTCCCTTATCTTAATTGAAGATTGTCCCTCTCTGCAGTCTACCTGGGCACCTCCCTTCTGCTCTGGCTGAGCAGTGTTACATCAGTAAAAGGGGCGGGAGGGGGTACTTTGTCATTGAATTACTCTTGAACTATAACTCTGACAGAATTGAAATAACACTCTCCAAAGTCCAAATACTATGATGATTAATTAGAGCTGCTTTTATTATGAAACATTACTATCCCTTTAAGTATGAAGTATCCATGACAACTGATACCTGTAGATTGTTGTGAGGAGGTGTGATCTAGATAGGTCCAGTGCAATGATATATCTATTTCTATATCCAAATATACATTTCTTTCAGGTAGGAAGTACCAAACCAGAACTTGTAAATCAGAGAACTGAGGCAATTGAGATTTTTTTTTTTTTAAAAACAAGGTTTGGTTTTCTCTACTGAAATGGGGTATTTATAATTTGAAAACATGTTTGCTCCTATCCTATATAATAATTTGCTTGGATGTTTGTCAGAAGCCGTCATGCACAGTAGAGCTTGAGTTCATGCAGTCTCTACTGCACATGATTGCATCGCGTGGAGCTCTGAGGTAGCAGCCTCTTAACATTACCTGGACCTTGGCCCGTGTACACGGGCTTTTACACTAGTCCAAAATAATTTAATTATTTTAGTTAAGACTGTGACACTGTTTAAGACTGTGACACAGACAAAGGAACAGACAAAAGACAAGCAACTCTGGAGCAGTCCAACTCAGCCATAGGACAAAATATTCCCTAAATCCACACCGATTTAAAACTAGTATTTAACATTTCAACTGCTAGAGAAGTCTCCAAGACATCGCTTTGCAATATGCTGAAGACCTCTCTAGCTATTTTAGGACCAGAGGATTGTACAACGCTTTGCAAAGCATCATGTTGTACACTTATCAGGTCCTCAAGAGACTAATATTCAAGAATAAAATATAGGTATTTTCATTTGTCCAATATGGTGCACATTGTGAAGCAATACGTTGCTGAAGCCTTAAGAATTCAAGTGGTTAATAACATATATACCACAAAAGGACTGAATATTACTGTATAATATAGGTATTGGGCTATGTTTAAATCCACTTCCTATGAAAGCTTTGAGCTGGTAAATTTACTTATAGGTGGTGCATCCCTTTTGCATACATGGAAGCCAGTTTCAACTGGATTTCGAAAGGAAATAAGCTAAGATCATGATGTTCCTTTTCTGCATTACCAACTAAATCAAGCTGTAAAAAGGGCACAATCAGCGGGAAAAAATAAAATTATAGTTTAAACTTCAACAGACATAGAAACATGTAGGACAAATGAAAAACAGACTTAAAGGGATAGTAATACTTAAAATGTAAAAAAAAATATGTTGTAGGGTTTATCCCCCTGAGTAAAACAAGAGTACTCCCACTGCTGAAAGGTGTTTCATTCAAAAGTTATTAATTTTCAAAGTTGAATTTTTTAGGTGCAATATCACAGTGGCCTGAAATTGTACAGTGGCGCTGTTGCTACACGATCCTATGGACAGCTCTGGTCAATTGACCATAAATCTCCATAGGATGGTGTAGCAACAGCGCCACTGTACAATTTCAGGCCACTGTGATATTGCACCTAAAAAATTCAACTTTGAAAATTAATAACTTTTGAATGAAACACCTTTCAGCAGTGGGAGTACTCTTGTTTTACTCAGGGGGATAAACCCTACAACATATTTTTTTTTACATTTTAAGTATTACTATCCCTTTAAAGTGAAATTTTGCCTCCAATTAAAACTAAACCTTTTGACAATTCCTGTCAGAAAGAAGCAAACAGAGCCGAAAGGAAGCAAATAAAGTGGTTTATTCGGCTCTAAAATTGGTTTGGGAGAAACAGAACCCTTTGCAAATCTGCCTAAATAACAGAGGAAGAGAGCTGAAAATGTAGGTAGGACAATGCCTTAAGGACATGCTGAGAACGATTGGAAAACATCCACTGCTACAGCTAACTGTGTCCTATAATAATATTTTACATTCAATCCCAAGGGCAAACACACAGAAATAATTGTGTTTTATTTCTATACAAGTGTTTGCATCTCTCTGAGCTATGTGTCTGTCGTATGCCTCTATGTCCTGGTAGTGGAAGACTCACAATTTGCATTCTATAACACACGGCCATACAACAGAAACAAAAGGGGGCAAGAGCTGGTTTAGCAAAGAACCACAATTATTGATATCACCTTTTTCTAGAAACTTCATGTCATCTAGTTACAGGACAAGCTTTAGGTCTTACATATTGTTGTAGCAGTGAATATATCCAAGCTTTTCTGGAAGTGGATTAGAAGGAGCATCCTTGTCTCTATTTGATGTAATTTTTAAAAACAGAACAAAAAAGTTTCAATTGTGAAATATACAACTCAAAAATATCTGAATATACCAAATATTCCATAGCTACAAATTTTAAGTAAAAGTTGCACAGATGCTAAGACTGTGACAAATGTCTTAATAAGGACCAAAATTGTCCGGTGATGTATCAGTGCTTATTGTAATGAAGATTATATGCCTGAAAAAACAATCCACAGCACAAGATTTGAGGCATAAAAGGGGATTGCCACTCACATCATAATGTAATTCATTGTAAATCATAATATTTGCAATCATAGTTGCAGGTTTTTCAAAAACAGGATATATTCACATAAGTTCAAGACTTGTTACATTATGTCAAGAACTTACATTTTCAATTGAGGAAGAATAAGCATCTTAGTGCTAGTTATTTCAGTTTACGATCTGATAAAGACAATTTGACCATTGTGAGCCAGCGACTGATATTGCAGCCCATTGTTTGTTTTGAGGAAGTGTGATCTATAGCAGTAGTTTCCAACCCAAGTGCTCAAGGTCCACAAATAGGCCAACACTTGAGGATTTCTACGCTTAAAGGGATAGTAATACTTGCAAATTACTAATCCCCATATTGTAGCTTTGTTATGGTTTGAGAGATGATATCGCTCAAAGTTCCCCCCTCCCTCCCCCTTCCCTAACTGAATGCTGACTGCAGGGGTATCCGGTATTACTTGCATCAGGCGTCTCTGCAACATTGCCTAGATCGCGTTTATAAAAAAGAAATCTTTCACTAAAACGGTCTTCTACGTGTGCTTGCAAACCAAACACACGTAGAAGACTGTTTCAGTGAAAGAATTATTTTTTATAAACGCGATCTCGGCTCAGCTGCAGAGCCGTCTGGTGCATATAAGACTGTCGTACAACAGCTTCCCCTGCAGTCGTTTTTGTCGTTAGTCAGAGCGGATGATGGGTTTAATGCCTTGGGCACAGGTTCCTCTTCTCATCCTTGCCATCAATGTGGCAGGTCACCTGATGCAATATCACAATGATCTCATTGTGTCTATTCGTTTAAATAACCAATGTTCCATGGGCCTGGTGCTTCACCTACTAGCTACTTTCCTTTCCTTGATCCATTGACCTAGCTTGTGATTTTATTTTGCTCCAGTTCTCCTGTGCTGATCCTGGCTTGTAACCTGACCATTCCTCTGCCTGCTCCTTTGGTACTTCGCTTCTGGATAAAGTGTGCTGACCCTCGCTTGTGACCTGGCCATTCTTCTGTCTGCTCCTTTGGTACTGCTCTGCTGGACAAGTGTATTTACCCTGGACTGCCTGACTATCCTGTTGCCTTCTCCTCAAAGTACCCATTCTTCTATATTGGGGTTTGCTTATCTGTACAATCGCCTGTATTTGATGTTTGCTTGCTCTATCTGTTATTGCGTCCTTCGGAGTGCCCCACTCTGTATCAGCCTCGTCACGAGCAGTCTCTACTGGGCATGACTGCGTTGTTACAAACTTTCTAGCAAATTATTATATAGGATAGTTTGGGCCAAACGTACAAAGTGGAAGTCTCTGTTGAACTTATAAGCATTGCTGTGGAAAAGCCCATTTAAATAATTGTGAATATTAATTTGTTCCAGAAATTCACCTCTTTAGCTTATTAACCCCATAACCCCCTTAAGGTTGAAAGGGAAGCGCAGAACATTGAAAAGTAATGCATTTACAAACCCTCTGGTCCTTATAGGGCTAACCCTTTGAGTACCAGAGGGGTGTCCAATGCATAGCAAGGCAATGTTTTAGGCACCCCTCTAACACTCAAAGGGTTACGGACCAGATGGGTATGCAACCCCTGATAGGGGTTAAATTCTACTTCTTATGACAAATATATTCTATCCATGTTGCCATACCTGGGAACTTTCAAAATTAGCTGACCCTGAGAGTTTATAGATATTAACCCTCAAAGTTCCCCTCAACATAGGTTCTTGGTGAAATGCTCCTACTCGCTCTAATGGAGAGGGGCTCCACCTGGTCCTCAAGGAACCGCTGCCATGGAACAAATTAGATATATCCCTGCTTGGGCACACACAAGACAAACAGCACTCATCCCTCTGCCTTCCTAGTATAAGTGGTACCAGTTTAGGGCCCTATGAAGCAGTTCATTGGAGCAGATTTGATAATAGGTAGAACTGGACTGTCTCACCCTGAGAATTTGGCTCTTCACCCTGAGACCCTGAGATTGGGGTCAAAACCCTGAGTCTCAGGGTCAAACCCTGAGAGTTCCCAGGTATGCATGTTGCTCATAATATATTTTGACATGCATCCCCTGAATTTCCACTAGACAAGATTTAGGATATTTCCTATTTGCCACCCATGAGTTTACATCTGTACATTCAAATGCAACTGCTTGGAAGGTGTCACTTGCAATCAGATCACAAACCAATCGATTCAAAGCATTTGAGGCAGCTTATTTTCTTACTTGCATACCTTGCTTTACAAGCTAAAAATCCTTAGAAAATAACTTCAGTTAATATATTGTCCCCATGAATCATTTTCACACTAACAAACATTGACAAGGCACAAAAACATGCTGTTTGCTACTTTATTGCCATGACCGATTCAAGCAAGAATTAAATAAAAGGGTGATAACATTTCTTGCACACCTATGGAGACAAATGCAGTCATTTTTTTGTACTATACTGAATGTATCATGTTAGTCAGCTTGAATCAACATTAAGATTAGATTAGGGTGGGCAACATTTCTCTCTTGATCCCTTGAGGGCCTGATCAGCGCTCAACACATTATGCATTGCACACCCCATTTTTCCTCAATTAGTTAAGCTGTTAAGACTAAATCTCCCATCCCACTGGCTCCCCTCAAGATGATCCGAATTGTACACCAACACCAGGTGGCAAATCACAGACTGCTCACACCCTAAAGCATTGTTTTCATACAAAAATAATGAAATAATGCTTTGTTTTCTGATCTTGAGAAAAATCTATTGCAAAAAAAGGCTAACATATAATTTGGCTCAGTGGGGTTTATTAAGTTATTTCAGGTCTTTTTTTATTCAATTACTAATAACCAATAAAAGGATTCAAATTACCTAATCCACTTGTCAGTGTTCACCAAATTGCTATGCACTTATATGATTAGCTTGCCACAAAATAATGTATTTTTTATTTGGTATGGAATAAAAAATTAACTTCAATTAAAGGAGAATTATCGTATGCATTGTAGCTAATTAGCTAGACAGCTAATTTGAAACACTAACAGTTAAACTACATAAGCAGCAGCTATATAAAACTTTATATCATGCAGAGCAAACTAGTAGCTTTCAACACACACACACACACATGCACACCTATGCATACCCCTTCCATTTTATCATGTGTTTTCTTGAAGTCTCACAATTCATGTTCCAGAGAAATGCTATGCTCAGACAGTTGTTTCCAAAACCTGACAATCTCTGTGTTTGTTGATGGCAGTACACATTTGACAGTTTGTTCCTTTGCTTGTGAACATTAAGGGAAAAATGCTGGCACAAACAGCCTGGCTTCCTTCTCTCTGCTGGAAGCAGAATAAACTGGTTCACAGCAGTATACCTAAATATTTTGACCTAAATGTGAACCCTGTCACTAGCATTCACTGAGTTCACATTTAAAGTGCACAATACAGTAACCATGTGATTCAACCAGTGAATCCTAATATTCTCAGTAGAACTTATAATTATCAATTTAATTGAGTAATTTTTTACTGTCTATGAATCTTCAGAGTTCTCTCTTAAAAGGACGAGGCATATCTCCATAATATCTAATTTAAGAAGCAAAGAAAAGAGAGGAAAGGAAGCCTTTAAAGTAGTAATGTTTCATAATAAAAGAAGCTCTAATTAATCATCATAGTATTTGGACCTTGGAGAGTGTTATTTCAATTCTGTCAGAGTTGTAGTTCAAGAGTAATTCAATGACAAAGTATCCACCTCCCACCCCTTTTACTGATGTAACACTGTTCAGCCAGATCAGAAGGGAGGTGCCCAGGTAGACTGCAGAGAGGGACAATCTTCAATTAAGATAAGGGAAAAACCTGAAAAACTTGTCAAGGGGAGCAGGTCTTTCCCCTGCTGTTATCTGTCTGGTCTATGGACTGCATTCCACATCTGAGAAAAGATGGCTTACACTAGGTAAAAGGGGAGGGAAACTTTGCTTGTGAATATCTCTCAAACCATAAAGGTTTGAGAGATAAGACTTATATCGTTCTTTATGTTTTTTTAATGCCTACAAAATAAAATAAAGATAAAAGGAAGTATTACTATCCCTTTAAGCAGTTCTTTAAACTCAAATACAGACAAATGTGAATATCCGTAAAATACATAAATAGGGTAGCGCTAAACTGAATAATCTAAATGCCGTGGGATACTGGTGGAGAGATATTCAGTTACTAAGACCCAAGATATTAAATACAGCAAGTAAAATAAAATAAAGTAAAAATAATAATAATATGCAAAGTGTTTAACAAAGGGACCGATGGAGAAGTGAATTCAGTGATCAGAAAATGAAAATAAACGTAAACTTAAAGAAATCATATATTAAATTCCAATGCTATTAAAATATGACCCTATAAGTCCATAAAGTCACTGATCAATAAATATATAAAATATATATATATATATATATATATTTGGAGAGAGAGAGAGAGAGAGAGAGAGAGAGAGAGAAGGTCCGACCTTGATGTAGTAATAGTACACAATTCCTTTACTTCCAATGATAATGTATATGAAATGGATGAAGTGAGGATGAAGTAGATGAAATGGATGAGATGAGTCAATGATGATCCTTTGTCACTGAATATTATTACGTGCAGACTCCTTTGTCACCTGTGCTGCTGTTCCCAAAGTGGGTCTGCCAACCACCGACAACAAAACTAGCAAAAGAGAAAAAGAGTGCACACAAGGCAGGCAATAAGGAGTGCAGATCTAAGTGTAGTATTTATTTAACACAATCATATAAAAATCATATGCAGTAACACACTCACATGTTCCCTATCTTGGGGTGAAGCATATCGAGGTCCCAATCCCCTCTTAGCCACGAAAACTGTGTCCTTGTAAGTCCTTGGAATCTGTAGATGAGCTGTATCCAGATGTTCCCTTCTTCTGGGGATGATATAAATCCAGTCACTGTGTAACACTGCTGATAGCTCTTACAGTTTCCACGCCAATATGGACGTGTCAGAGTTCCAGCTCGACACACAGTTCAGGCAGTGAACCGAAGAGAAGATCAATCAAGCCGGGATCAAGGAAACTGCAGGAGGCGTGGGTGGGGCTCAGTGGAGTGCAACAGTATATATCACCCCCCAAGATGGGGAACATGTGAGTGCATTACTGTATATGCTTTTTAGATGATTGTGTTAAATAAATACTACACTTAGATCTGCACCCCTTCTTCCCTGCCTTGTGCACTCTCTTTTTCTCTTTTGCTAAATTCAGATATCCACTCACATATCAGAGATCCTTCATTTGTCTAGAAAATCTCCTTGTGCCAGAATACCAGTATCATCCCTATAGGTTGAGGAAACGTACAAAGGCCCCCAGTCAGTAAATGTATCACTCTCCACAAGTAATAAGATACTATCTACCCAAATCAAATTAAAATAGAGATTTTCTGTCTCCTGGTAATCTACTCTCTCCTCTTGGTTAACTTATCAGATGTTAAAGATTATGTAAGTTTCTGATATAAATAAGATATGGAAATAGTATTACTTTTCTGATGTCATAAAGGAACTAGTGAAAAGATTCCTCTCTTTCTTTTTCAGGTTAATATCGTGGAAACATGAATTGTCCAATCAAGAGTGAACTAAGAGGACTCATAGACTGAAAATAATTACTTTATTAAAGGACTAATTCTAATCTCTACTGATATTAATAGGATTTACTAGTTGAATCGCCCTGTTATTATTTGCATTGTGGTCTCCAGGTCTGTGGGTGTCAGTCTTGATCTGTAGCTGAGAAAAAACAATCAGAAACAATTGTGTTTACATTCATTGTGTATTGTGATTATATAGTGCCGATGTTTACAGTTACATTTGTTTTTCACACTTAAAGGAGTAGGGACTATATTCACCTCATTAAACATAATAAATATATTATAAATAAAATCATTCAAAAATAATACAAATAATAAATACAATACAAAGTGTGTGAGGGGTGTCCAATTCATTGATTTTCAAAGAGCATATGAAAGAAGCGTATTGCTAGGGCTAAAGATAGGCAAATAAAGTGGAGTTGGAGGATAGTTTAGGAAGTCTTGGGAAGACATTTTTTTCTCAGTGTTAGGGGAGTTTGATGACTCTGGGAGACCGTGAAATGTTTGACTGAGAACACACAGGTAGGTGATCCAAGTTTCTTTCTGAGATGGCTGTGTCTCTCTGTGTAAGAGGGAGTATGGGGGAGTGTGTATGGAAAAAGATTTACCCAAATATTCCAAAATCTTGTTTGACTGAGAAGACACAGGCAGGTGATCTAAATTCCTTCCTAAGATTGTGGAGCCTCTGTCACTGACAGATATACTTTACAGACTGACATTATTTATTGCTCCTTGCTGGCATATCCCAAGCTGCAGTTATTTTTCAAAAGGGCTGGAAACCACATACTGAAAGAAAATTTCCCTGACAACAGATATGTGGACAAATGGCTGAGGTACAGACTATATGACTGCTACTGCAAACTGTGTATGTGGGTATCTGCAGCTACCAGTGGGTAGTAGAACCAGTCTGGGGGTCAGATAGTGTATGTGGGGCTCTGTGACTACCAGCAAAAGCAGACTGGCAGTTAGACAGTGCATGTGGTTATCTTTGGCTTTCAGTAGTCATGGGAACAAGGATGGGGGCTCATAGATCATGTGGGGATCTGTGGATATCAGTGGGTAGTGGGAATTGGGGCCATGGGGGGTATTTTATTTATTTCTTTATTAATTTGTGTTTTATTTATATTTTATTAATTTATATTTTATATAGTCAAACTTGGAGGCATCAGGACCCCTCCTGATGCCCTCTGGCATTGATCTCCTGTCAAATTGGATAGGCGACCAATGAAGCATCCAGAAAGGCTCTTCAAGGCCCTCCCATGTCATCGTTGATGCATGTGGGTCTGGAAGGTCCTCAATCCAGAAGGTCATACAATCCTGGGTTGAGGAGGTAAATGGAAGGAGGTGATTGCCCTCCTGGTAGCAGCATTACTCGCCAATCAATGCCTGGGGGGTATCAGGAAAGGTCCTGATGCCCTGTAACAAGGTCTGATTGTATTTGTGAACCGCACATAGTGTGGGATAAGGAGATCCCGCACTATGTGAATTTTTTATATACATGGGAGCAATCATGTCTATTTTAAAGCAATAAAACTTGCCCTGCAGTGTAATGAAACTCCTTCCCTACATGAAGGGCAAGTAAGGCACCAGGTTTCAATTTCTAGTCACCATGGCAACCTGGCACCTGGATTTTGTGCAGCCCTGGCTTATTAGCTAGCTACATTTTTTGTCTTGTGTTGCAAGCCACTGAAGCACCAAAGGGGTTATAGGCAGTATATAAAGATTATGAGACTGGAGTTAATAATATGTTTCTGCTTTTGCTTAGTATTGACATCATTTAGACATTGGAGGGGGTAATGTGTGATTTTTTTAACCCTTAACCCTCTGAGTGTCAGAGGGATATGCAACGTATTGCGGTTAAGGGGAATATTGCTTGTAACATTTGAAAGATTAGAACATATTGACCAATGCCATTAGAACAAAAAATAGAAATACATGTGTAATTCTGTGTTTCAGTACCATGGACAGAGATCAAGGCTGCTGCAGTTATATATGAGCCTCTATTAATGTTAGGAGCATGTACAAAGAAAAGGGAGACCGGGTCTGGGCACATTATTGGTGCATCAATCCATCTGTTCTGTGCCCTATGCCAAGTTGATGTTTTGTAGGTTCCCTTTGAGCCCTAGTACACAGGTGGTCTCCCCAGTCAAGGCTGGATGTGCCTTCACACTGAAGTTGGAACCAGCTATGACTTAGTGAATCAGGTGCAAGGGAAGCAGTCAGGCCATATTCATGCTACTTTACCCCTGGATCAGGGGCCTTCCCAAGCCCATGTCTGATTCACACATATTATAAACCTTAACCCTTCCATTGCCAGACCTGACTGAATTCCAATTTTACTAGCAATGGAAGTGTTAATAAACAATGAAAACCCTATACTACTCGCTCCACTAAACCCTCTTTCCCAATCTGACCTCATATCAACCCCTCAGTTGCCAGCTTTGTTTGGATTAGTCAGACCAGAAATAGGGTTAATGATTACACAAATAAAACATTCAATTTCAAAATGGGCTTAAAATGTGTGTGTGTGGTGATTTTGTCTGTGTGTGTGTGGGGTTAGGAGTAGTAACATTATCTCCCTGTCATGATCAGTTCAGTATGTAGAGTGTGTTAAAATAATATGGGTCCCTGGGTCTACATAATATGTTTTTTTGTCATTAAAGAGAGGGCACTTTAATTCACTCCCATAATGAAACAAAATAATGGGCACATTCCACCCATATTTTTTTAAATTCACATGTAAATACATACCTAAAAATATTGCTTACATGTTACTTGAAAGAGCCACTGGAATTTTCATTATTTTTCTCCTTGATAAACAATACATTTTTTAAATGTATACACAATGGGGGTACCACTAGAACTGTGAGTATCAGAGTCCAGCTCAATACTTAATCAGTAGAGATGTAAATATATTAGAATGCTTTCTTTATTTAAACCTTTGATTGCTGCTGGGGTGTGTGCTGTTGTAGTGCACTAGACACATCTCTAACACTGATGATTAAAGACAAAGTACACAATTCCCCACAGAGGTGGGTCATAAAAATTCAGAAGAACCTGCTTGTACCGTAAAATCTCGGGTATAATACCCACAATTTTACCCCACTTCACCTTATGTGAAGTGGGAGGTGCGTATTATACTCGAGAGTTTTTTATTTTAAAAAAAATTAAGCCGGCCAGAACCCTTTCCCTCCCTCCCCTGGCGCTATCAGATTCTAAAATGCCACTTACTTTCTTAAAAAGACAAGTCCCCGCATTTTCAGCATTATCAGGAAACATGTAAACGATGTGAATCTTCCCCTGCGGGCGGGCGGCATGCTTGCATTCGCTGCCCGATTCCTTCAATTGGCTTACAGGACCTACCGGCTCCAGCCAATGGTAATGCCCTGTGAGAATCTGAAGGTCCTCACAGGGCAGTACCATAGCCGGAAGGAAGCAGGCGGAGAATGGAAGCGTGCTGCCCGCAGGGGAAGATTCACACTGTTTACATGTTTCCTGATAATGTTGAAAATGTGGGGACTTGTCTTTTGAAGAAAGTAAGAGGCATTTTAGAATCGGATAGCGCCAGGGGAGGGAGGGAAGGGTTCTGGCAGGCTTCATTTTTTATTTCATAAGAGGGGAAAACAAGGGTGCATATTATACATAGGCACTCTTGTTTTCCCCTAAAATCTTGGGTATAATATACACCTGCGTATTATACACAGGTGCGTATTATACCTGAGATTTTACGGTAATCTTTACCAACATTGCAGAATGCTATTTTTTTAAGTATTTTCACAATGCTTTGAAATAATTGCACTACCCACTGGGTACCATCAATTTACTTGACTCTTTTGTAAATGTTTCTCAAGATCTCCATTATAATGAGAAGCCTATATACCAGTGGTTCTCAATCTATTTTCGTTCAAGGCAACCTTAGCATGAAATCTAGTATGTCAGTGCACCCCTCACATTTTATGGCTAAATGGAAGGAACAATGCATATAGTTATTCCTAGAATTCACAGTCAGAATAACAAGTGCATAATAATTTCCATAAATATACATTAGAAACTCAACCTTAGTTGAGAACCACTTCTGTATAAGCTCTTGAGTAAATTAGTTGCAGAGTCTCATAATGTGGAATAGGTGCATGACATTCTGATACATATAAAATACTTTCAAGCCTGGCCACATAGCAACCTCATTGATTTTATTCTATCCTAAAAGGATATTCATAACCATTTTGCTATGGGAGGGATTCCATAGCATCCATCTTAAAGGGATAGTAATGTTTCAAAATAAAAGCAACTCCAGTTAATCTTCATAGTATTTGGGCCATGGAGAGTGTTATTTTAATACTGTCAGAGTTGTAGTTCAAGAGTAATGTGGAATATGGTCTTAGGACCAGACAGCTCACAGCAAGGGACAATATTCTTACTGTGAGAACAATGAAAACCCTGCCCCCCCTTGACAGGTTTTTCCCTTATGCTAATTGAAGATTGCCCCTCTCTGCTATCCACCTGGACATCACCTTTCTGTTCTGAGCTGAGCAGTGCTACATCAGTAAAAGGGGTGAGGGGTGGATATTTTATCATTCAATTACTCTTGAACTACAACTCTGACAGTAATGAAATAACACTCTCCATGGCCCAAATACTATGAAGATTAATTGGAGCTGCTTTTGTTTTGAAACATTACTATCCCTTTAAAGTATTGGAGTCCTGTCTAACATTCAATTGGTCAAATCCCCATTTAAATCAATGGGAATTTTCAGTTCTCCCCTATAATGTAAATGGTTTGCCCCAGAACGCCTCCACTTTTCTTTTGAACATACGGTCCTAAGACTCAATTAGCATTGCAGCCTTGAAATGGTGTCTCAGAAGTAAATTGCCATGAGGTTAGAAAAAAATGCACATATGGGCACACTTGCAATTTTAGCAGCATTAGGATTTGTCTGTCATTGTTAAACATTTAAAATGCAATCATAATCACAATGTTAAATACTCCCAAAGTCATATAACCAGTAAAATAACTCAACTCTGCACCTTTATTTGTTCTGTAAAACCTTTTTCAGTTGTCTGATAATGATGACAGTTGTAATCTATTACAGACATTTAAGAGGGACTCATTTGTGTCAAACAAAAGAAAAATAGATAAGAAAGTGCATATCCTGAGAAGCCGCAGTGATGGGATGATTACTTGCTGTTCACCCAGTAAAGGATTGTAGGTGTTCCAAAAAACAACGGAGACAATCAAATAGCAAAGAAATTACCACTTGGAATGTGGTTTCGCTCAGGCTAAATGAAAGTGTCTTTAAAGGGATAGTAATACTTCATTTTAACTTTATTTTATTTTGTAGGCATTAAAAAAACATTAAGAATGATATAAGTCTTATCTCTCAATCCTTTATGGTTTAGGAGATATTCACAAGCAAAGTTCCCCTCCCCGCCCCTTTTACCTAGTGTAAGCCATCTCTTCTCAGATGTGAATCTGGTTGTAAGATCAGACAGATAACAGAAGGGGACAATTTTCTTTGTATGAAAACAATGAAAGCCCTTCCCCCCTTGACAAGTTTTTCAGCTTTTTCCATTATCTTAATTGAAGATTGTCCCTCTCTGCAGTCTACCTGGGCACCTTCCTTCTGATCTGGTTGAACAGGGGGGGAATATCTCTTAAACCATAAAGGTTTGAGAAATAAGACTTATATCATTCTTCATGTTTTTTTAATGCCTACAAAATAAAATAAAGTTAAAACGAAGTATTACTATCCCTTTAAATGAAGAAGTGCTAATATAGAAAAGTAGGTGCTGCCAAGTATCACAAGCAAAGGCTATAGGCCCTGCTGAGACAGTGGGGAGAATGTGGGAGGGAAAGGGTTAACAACACCAGACCCCTGGTTATCTGTTACTATTCCTAGCAACCACCAAATTAACCCCTGAAATCCCTACTGCACTGTCACCCCAGTACTACAATTTGCTGCCACCACCAAGACTTTATTTCTGGGTGTCTTAGGTTACCCCGAAAACAACAGAATTACAGTATAAAATCACCTCAATAATCAAATATTTAGACTTTAGTAGAGTGTTCTAACTGAGCTTCCCGTAGAGTAGTGAGTTCATGTTAGAGAACAGAGACAAGCGCTGATTAATTGAACATTTAATCTGAAAAAAGCCTTCACAGTGCTGGTTACAAAAATACAGAATTAAAAGACATACATAAATAAAGATTATACATTGGAAAAAACAGTCCATAAAATAAAATGGGAGAAACACAAGAAATCCTTAAATACAATTACCGATATTCGGAGAGTCCTTGCAGGAACTTCCGATGGTATATCCCCCTTCAATTGTTACAAAGAAATTCACTGTTTTTATCCAAAAACCCATATTAAATAGGAGTCCACAGTCGCTTCTAAGAGGTCAGACCCCCTGGGTGTTACCTAGGAGGTCAGAGGTCTGTCCTGACCGTTTATAGCCCACTCAATCAGACCTGTCAGGGATGCTACTGCAGAGTTCTACCTGAAAAGTCATAAGGCTTCCCAAAACATGCAACCCAAAGCACACCTCTTTAATATTATAATAATCATATTCCTCATATCTGTGTGAATATCTGGACACCAAACATGCTGGGTATAACTGGTTGCAAAGTGGCTATTCTTGTAAATCACAGCAGGAACACCTCCCCCTGGCATGTTTGGTATCCACCAAAAGGGTAAAACCTGGGCATTCTGAATATATATTTGTATTGAACCATTTTACACTATATATACATGTTCTCCCTATTTCATAATATTTGACTGTCCCCTGGATGAACCCCATCAGAGCAGAGGGTCCAATATAGTTTATGACACTCTGTTCGCTTCGGTGATCTCTTCATTCTTCTCTCCTCATGGTGATGTTATCTACTCAGCTCATTTTATGGCCTAGGACTGGTGCACTTTGAATAACATACAGGTCAGCAAACAAACAAACAAAGTATACAACCCAGAGGGCCAACTCATGCCTTGGCATGACACCAAGTATTCAGGGCAAGGCCATAAATACAGCAGTCACAATGATATAAGCAACAGATTTGCAGATAATAGTGGTTCCTGAATATAAGTTGACTAACAGGAAGGGCTATTCTGTGATAGTGAGAAGCAACATGTGCAATGGACTACTGCAAATAACAATTAGTAAAAGTGTGAAGATTAACTCCTTGGATGAATGGAATATTATTTATTTAGAAAATGTTTTACCAGGAAGAATACGTTGAGATTTCTCTCATTTTCAAGTATGTCCTGGATAGTTTTCAGTACAGTAACAAATTTAGGAAACAAAAAGAAAATGAGAACACCCTACCACAAGAGGTTAAAAACAGCTTGTAATACAAAAAAAAAGAGAACAAGAAACCTCATCTCTTATAAAGCCCAAATACTGTGGGGGTGAATCTCACTGACTGATGGGCTACTTTCACCACCTACACCCTAGAGATAATGTGACACGAAAAATGCTTGTCGCTGCCAAGATGGAGAGGAACCACAATGAATTTCCAGTGGAGAGGATCAAGGCTTAGCTTGTTTGGCTCCAAGCAGAATTTGTTTGTTATACATGTGAGGTGGAAGCAATGCTGGAAGCCTTGACTGAAATGTGAACATTCTGAGAGGTAAGACATATGAAGAAAACATTTATATAATATATACATGTATGTATGGCTGTATAACATATGAAATTCACTGCTGTTTCTATTAATACTGCTATCAGTGATATATGCTCTTAACCCTTTATGTATTTAATTTATTAACTTCTGCACAATACACTTTATCTGCTGCTGTTTTTAATTCCTGTAGATTACTTGATTTTGCTGTGGCTGCTATTGATCATTTGTCATTACTTGACTCCCTTGGCTACTACAACTCAGATATTTCCTTTGCTTGTTCTGAACTTGGATGAACTGATGGACTGTGCTTTGGCATATTTATTGCACTTTATATTTGCTCCATTATATATGAGGTTTTGGATACTAGTAGCTGTTCCTCTATGTTATAACTCATTTTATTATGTAATTTATCCTTCTTTGTTTTAATTGTATTTACTATGTATTATGTGTGCCTTAAGCTTTTGAGTGCCAAGAATGTATCCAATGGATTGCAAAGCAATAGCACCCAATTAATTTGGTGAGAATAGGTCGGGAGGATTAGTTTAGATAATTTCAGAGGATTTTTTTCTCATGTATTTTCTTTGTGATGGTTCTGTGTTTTTTTTTATTAACCCGTTTAGCTCTAGAAGAGCGTGCAAAGCATTGCCCTTCTGGCATGGGAAGGGTTAATTTTATATATCCTATATAATAATTCGCTAATGTATGTTTGTCAGATGCCATGCGCAGTACAGACTGCCTGTGCTGAGGGTGATAACAGAGAGGGGTGTTCCAAATACAGACCATAGTCCTCTCCGCGTACCAAAGTCTCTACTGTGCATTACTGCACTGCGGTCATTGCTGCCTGGCACTAGTGGCTTACACTAGGAAAAAGGGGCGGGAGGGGGAAACTTTGCTTGTGAATATCTCTTAAACCATAAAGGTTTGAGAGATAAGACTTATATCGTTCTTTATTTTATTTTGTAGGCATTAAAAAAACATGAAGTTAAAACGAAGTATTACTATCCCTTTAAAAAAACATGAAGAATGATATGTCTTATCTCTCAAACCTTTATGGTTTAAGAGATATTCACAAGCAAAGTTTCCCCCTCCCGCCCCTTTTTCCTAGTGTAAGCCATCTCTTCTCAGATGTGAATCTGGTTGTAAGACCAGACAGATAACAGCAGGGGACACTCTTCTTTGTATAAAAAGAATGAAAGCCCTTCCCCCCTTGACAAGTTTTTCAGCTTTTTCCCTTATCTTAATTGAAGATTGTCCCTCTCTGGTGTCTACCTGGGCACCTCCCTTGTGATCTGGCTGAAGAGGGGGGGGGGGAATACTTTGCTCGTGAATATCTATTAAACCATAAAGTTTGAGAGATAAGACTTATATCATTCTTCATGTTTTTTTAATGCCTACAAATAAAAGAGGCAAATATAGTTTTTGATACATTTTATTGGCTAACTAAGCAGATTTAAATGCAAGCTTTCAAGACCTTAGGTCTCTTCCTCAGGCATGTTATATAGATAAATATGAAAACATCTCTCTTAAATACAAGTACACATCACATTGTTTAGCATGGAAATCAGATAACAGAATGCAGTCCAGATCCAGATATCTTTGATCAGTCAATGGTAAATTGCACTCTTCCTCTGAGGCTTTAGAGGTATTTACGATGCTCTTGGGTCTGTTGGAAAGGTCAATCAACTAAATTGTATTTTGATAGAAATTCTTTATCCCTGTTCAAATCACTACAAATTGCATTAAATTTTAACATTAATTTTACCTCCCATACTTTTCTGTCCCTCTGAGTGTGGAACAGTCCCATCAATACAGTTAACTTAATATCCTTGACACTGTGCCCATTTTGGCAAAAATGTTCTCCCACTGGTGTCTCTGTCTACAAAAGAGATGTGAAACTTGTGCACACATTTACACCACGGACAACATACCAATTCCAAACACCCAGTTACACCATAGGATCAATGGTACCTTCACCTGTAAATCATCCAATGTAATATACCTTATCAAAATGCCCAACAGCACTGTATGTGGGAGAAACTGGACAAGCACTACATAGGAGATTTAATTCCCACATATCCAGTGTTAATAACAGTAGCTCCAGTAGTTGTAGTAGTAGCAGAAACCACACATGACAGACAAAGCCAGGACAAATATATTAACAGCAGCACAGATGAGGAGGTGGAGGATGGATGTGAAGAAGGGTTGCCACCATCTACCCCACCCGGGACCACTGCTATGACCGATAAGTAATATGTGTCAGTAATATGAGGATAGAGTATGACAATGGTAAAAATACATACACAAATCACACCATGCCAGTCCCCCACCACCACCATTACAATACATATCTGCCACATTGTAGGTTGTACTTTATTTTTTTTTATTACTTGATATCATCCAGAATATGTGCACAGCACAATTATGATAAAGGCTTATTACAGGGTTCACAATTTATATTATCAGTATGGATCAGCGCAGGTTAATTTTTGCTTTTGTGTTTCTTCTAAGTTTTTCCTAAGTTTGGGGGTTTGGGGACAAGCCCCCTCTTTCCTTGCAGTATTCCATACCTTAAACACTAGATTCATTCACATCCTTCACATTAAATATATTAATCATGGTGGCTTAGAGCTGTGGGTTTTCTGTCTTTGGTTGTTTTGCACTTTGTCCTTTTTTCCCATTCTAGATGGTTACACCATGGTATCTTATTTTATTTAATTCACATATTTAGCATTTTCTTTAGTTTTTAATAAACATAACTACGGCACATAAAGGGTTAATTGTGGGCATATATATGACATTTTTGTTTGCTTTGCTGGCATAGCATTGGCATTGTCTTTAATTACATGTTGTCCAGGGGAGTTCAGGTATATTGCGGTGGGGAGGGAGGCTGGGACTATTTAAGGGGGGATTGATAGTGTTTGGTCCATTGGGTCCTGCCTCACTTGCTCACTGTGGCTGGCTTCAGCTGGACAATCGGTGAGTCCTGATATGGGGGGCTATGATAGCTCCACCACTATGTTTTTAAAGTTTTTGCAAGCTGAGACGTTTCCTCAGACAGCTTCAGATGTTTTTAATTTGTTTTTAATGCTTACAGGCAAGCTGCAACGTTTCCTCAGATCAAGCTTTAGAAGTTTAGTATATTATGTGTCTAGGTTAGGTTTAGGACTCACTCTCTATGGGTTGCCTTGGTGTGGCGAGGGGGCTTAAACATACATTGGCCAATTTATGCTACTAAAACCCTAATTATTATTTTATTTAAAGATAGCCCAGCACAATTATAATAAAGGCCTATTACGGGGTTTAAAATTTATATTATCAGTATGGATCAGTGCAGGTTAATTTTTGCTTTTGAAATTCTTCTAGGTTTTTCCTAAGTTTGGGGGTTTGGGGACAAGCCCCCTTTTTCCTTGCAGCGTTCCATACCTTAATCACTAGATACATTCACATCCTTCACATTAAATATATTAATCATGGTGGTTTGGCGCTGTGGGTTTTTTTATCTTTGTTTACAATACATATCTGCCACATTGTAGGTTTACTTTATTTTTTTTTTATTACTTGATATCATCCTGAATATGTGCCAGTGTCACTTAAGCATGAAAGTGTTGTGGGCAAAGGACAAATGCATTCTGCATGCTAACACATTTTTCAAGCCATATTTTGCTGTAGGACTCACAACTTTGACTTTCAGCCACTTATTTCTAAACTTCAGCCCTCAAAGAAGTAACATTACAGTACGAAATGTAGTACCTATAGGAAATATAGGTGAAAAATGTGTTAAAATAGGCGGAAAATGTGTTAACATAGGCAGAAAATTTGTTAAAATAGGTGAAAAAGAGGACATTTTTGCATAGGAGGAAAGGCGAAATACTTCAAGGGAAAAGCAAAAAATCGGCACGTTTTCACAAATTGTTCGTGGGAAATTTTTCACACTTTTCGCTAACCCCTAAAGAATGGCACTTCCATGGAATTCCAAGTGTTAGTGTGGTAAATGTATACATATGATTTTGTGCTAAATCAAGTGCTGGAATCTGTTTTCTAGGCTTGTCTGACAAGAATTTACTAATTTTTAACTCTATGTCCTAAACAAGGCATATTAAACATGATGCAACTTTATTTCATACCACAAGGGGGCGGTGCGAATAAAGAATGCCTGGGTGCCAAATTTCAAATAGATTAATAAACAGATGGCACTTGCTGGGAGAAGAAATATATTGAATCATGGATAAACATTTTGGTCTTGAACCGAAAAGGCCTCAGCTGAAGGATGAAATATTGACTTTCTTGTCCATGACCCAGTGACTGCCTCTGTATTTGGTTTATATTATTATGCAGACAGCACAGTGTAAGTCTCCTTGTAAATCTCTGTATATTCCCTCTCACCATCTCACTCACGTTGTCATTAGTACTCACTGTTGTGAGTCTGATTCATTTTCAGTCCATTTCTTTCACACTCATGTGTGTACTCTCTTGCTTTCTCTTGTTCTCTCTCTCTGTCTGTCTCTCTTGCTCCCTCTCATTCATGATCTCTCGTGCAAACTCTCAATTTTGCACTCTTGAATTTGTGATCTCTCAATGTACCTCTCATGCACTCCCTTCTGTACTCTCTTGTTCTGTTTCTCTGTCTATCTTTGTGTGCATTTGTCTCTCTGAGTTGGGCATCCTTCCTCTCTCTTCCTATATAGAAAATCCAATATATTAAGCATTCACTGAGAAAAAAGTAGCACGCCTGGGTGCTTGCCATCAATAGAACTACGTATATTGGGTCAATATGTTAATTGATAAATTTGCACATTTTCGACCTTCAAGCAATTCCTGAAAAGTGTTTGTTTCTTCTGTAATATATATATATATATATATATATATATATATATATATATATATATTCCCCAAATCCCAAGGTCAGAGGTTCTAATCCTCAGCAGGGTTAAACATTTGCCAACCCACATTGGACCAGTGTAGCAGATAATGGTCCAGACCCTCAGCTTGCTGAGGAGGCCTTCATCTTGCAGTGGATTGATAATGGCTGTGACTTTATCCTTTATTATATATATATATATATATATATATATATATATATATATATATTCACTTATAAAATTAACCTGCATGTAATTGATAAATGTAGCCTCTTGTTTATGCTGTGAGAAGCAAGATTTCCATTTAATTTCAGTCGGCTGAGCTGTCAGGTTTGGAAAACAATCTTTCACATACATTAGCAGATTAAAAAACAACTTGACAGCAATAAAATAACAATTCAGATGGAAAGTAGTTTTCTCTATGAGGAGATTTTTCAGAAAATGAAGCAAATCTTTAGACTATGTAACGTGTGCACACCACCAGCAATAGAACGTCACTTAGGAAGCAACAACAAAAACAGGGTAGCTCTCATGGTGCTATAAAGTACAATGTGACAGCAAAAAAGTAAACAGTGAGGGAAAAAACCTAGTCCTACCAAATGTTCCACACGCCTGAATGCACATATGGTCCAGAGCACTTGCTTGGCAGGAGAAATAAAACTGTTACCACATACAGCAAAATGCCAGGGGGCGGATGTACTAAGAACAGGAGCAATTCTTTGGAAAAGCTACAGCATCATAAAGGATAAACACAAATTCCCATTAATTCAACGCTTTGAGTCCCAGAGAGGTAACCTGCACATTGCAACACAATGCATTGCATACCTCTGACAATGAAAGGGTTAAATGGAATTTTTTACTTTTTGAATGCTAAAGATGTCTCCAAAGCATTGCAATCACAATTTAAATCAATGGGAATTGTAGGGTCATGGCACATCATGAGTTAAATGATCATGCCTGGATGCTGACGTCAGATTCAGCCTTTCCCTCAGCGAGTGGGTACAAGTGATTGCTCACATGTGCCCGCTCAGCGAATAAAATGTCTCTGTTCCTCAGGTGTATAAAACACCTGGTCCTTCAGGGATTAACCCTCTGAATGCCAGAGGGGTACGCAACACATTGCAAACCAATGCATTGAGTACCCCTCTGACACTCAAAGGGTTAAATCAATGAGAGTTTTTATTTGTTCCTTATGGCACTGTTAGCTTGGCACGCAAACTTGACCCTGGATCTCCTCAAATGAACACAGGTGAATCAATCAGTGGTTCAATCATCCTGAAGGATCTGTCTGAGTTAACCTTCTGTGTGCCAGAGAGGTACACACCGCATTGCAAAGCAATGCGTTTTGTAACCCCCTGGCACTCAAAGGGTTAACAGAATTCACGTGTGTTTAATTGAGGAGATCCTGAAAACATGAACTGTTGTGGGGGTGACAACAGGTTTGAGCATCCATGGTGTAGGCAATCGCAAGTCAACAAAATGTACAGAGCTGCATACTTTCAACTGAAGAGCATGTGGGAGGGATACTACCTTGCCTCTGCACTGTTCAGTCAATCTGCCATCTGTAGCCACTCCTGAAGAAATAGAACTGTTTGCTCTTCAACACATTGGGGCATTTGTGTAAAGAACAAAAGAGCAATTTTTGGACAAATCAACTGCACCACTGGGAATAAATACAAATTGTATTGCATTAAACTGAGAATTCTAGCACTTGAGGGTTAATAAGCCTCTTTTACAATGAATGGGAATTACATTTTCTTCATATTGTTCAGTAGGTTTGTCTCAAAATTGCTCCACTTATTTTAACCTATTGAGAGATTTTAGTAGATATTAAAGGGGAACTACCACCCCGCAATAACTTAACATTAATTCTTCATCTGGCGGGGACTGACAGCGCAGGCGCATGGACGTCACTATGACGAGATGTCCGTGCTTCCTGCTGCTTCCTCCTACTGTGAGCCTCCGAAAAACTGGAAAATCTTTGAAACCAGGTAATATTTCCGGCGACTAGCGCTACTAAGCAGCTAGTTGCTAGATGAAGAATTAATTAATGTAAAGTTATTGCGGGCTGGTAGTTCCCCTTTAATCTGTTACTTTTTTTTTTTCTGGGCCCAGTGCTTTTTAATATGTTTATTAACCCCTTGAGGACCAGGGGAGTGATCAACATAGTGAGCACCAACATATTCTACATCTCTGTTGTCCTCAAAGAATTAAAGATCTTGAAGTGGGTACTGAAAATAGTGTCTCATTCTTTGCTGATGCCACTAAACTTGTAAGGAGAGTCACACACAGCTCAATGTTTTTCCTCTGAAAAGATTTTAATATACTATATGAAGGGGCAGATAAGTGGCGGATGAGCTTTAATATTCTATATAATAATTTGCTACAAAGTTTGTAACAACGCAGTCATATGCAGTAGAGACTGCTGTGGGTGCTGCAGTCATGCCCAGTAGAGACTGCCCATGACGAGGCTGATACAGAGCTGGGCGCTCTCCGGTCTGACTTCGGAGCATCCAGCTCTGTATCAGCAGTGGCGTGGGCAGTCTCTACTGGGCATGACTACACCGCTAGAATGCAGAAGAGCAAAAAAAGGGGCGCTCCTGGTGAAATATCTAAGGAACCAAAACCACCACCACTGTATCACCTCACTTACAAGATGTAAATAAAATCTGCGTATATGGAGGATTCAAGACAGCCCCCACTCTGTCACTTCTCCACCTTTAATAGTCTGCAGCTCCTCTAAATAGAAGTCCCCACGTGACTGGATAACCTCGAAGCAAAGCAAAACAAACACCAGAGAGGGCGCAAGACCACAATATATAAATGCTGTAGAGCATATAAAAGTAGAATACTCACAGCTTAAAATTAAAAATAATTTAATAATGCACAGATTTTATATTATAGTGACAATATTGTGTTATAATTTTTGGGTTCTGATGAAGGAGTCTTGAACTTCGAAACGCGTTAACCCATTTATTATTGTCATATTATTTTACATTATTCAATTATTTTAATTTTTGGTGGATTTAACATCTTTATTGAGTCCGAATCGGGGCGGATAAGAAATCCCCGTTTGCTGATACCGGTGATACTAGAGTGGAACCGGTACAACACAACAGCTGTGAGTATTCTACTTTTATATGCTCTACAGCATTTATATATTGTGGTCTTGCGCCCTCTCTGGTGTTTGTTTTGCCATGACTACACCTTGACTTCCTGCCACTGCTACTACTTCTACTTCTACTAGTAGATAAATAAAAGGTTTTGCAAGTGCGTTGCAGAACAAGCATGCTACATTTACAGTAAATTGGTAGATACTTGAGTAATCCTTATTAGTGAAAGATTTATGAGTACTGATAGACCAGGGCTTGACAAATCTTGTTTGACTCTAGGAGCCAGACCAAAAATGTAGGAGCCAGACTCTGCATCAGACGAGACCCTTCCCTCAGGGCCTAGTGGAAGAAGGCTGGGGAAGCAGAATATGTGTATGTCTCTTTGGCTACCAATGGGAAAAGGCTGGACTGTTAGAATAAAGTGTGGTTCAGTGGCTACCAAGGGAACCGGTGTGTGGGGTGGTCAGACCCTGTATATGGGGAATCTGTGACTACCAGAGCCATGGAGACAGGCTAGCTAGTCACTCATCAGATGTGGCAATCTGTGGCTACCAGTGGGCATGGATACAAGGCTGGGGTGGTGTCAGACAGTGTGAATGGAATATGTGGCTATCAATGGGCAAGGGAACAAAGCTGGGGGGTCAGACAGTGTACATGGGCATATGTGGCTACAAGTGGGCAAAGGAACAAGGCTGGGGATCAAACACTGCCCATGGTGTGGCTACCAGTGGGCTAGGGAATAAGGCTGTTAGTGTACGTGGGGCTTTGTGATACCAGTATAATCAGGCTGGTATGGCTGCCATGGGGCAAGGCTGGAGGATATGGGGGATCGTTGGCAACTAGAGCAGTGGAGACAGGCTAGGGAGTAACTTAGTGTGTGTGGCTTCCAGTGGGCAAGGGAACAAGGCTGGGGGGAAGGTCAGACAATGTCCATGGGAATATGTGGCTACCAGTAGGCAAGGGAACAAGGCTGGGGGGGTCAGACAGTGTACATGGGGATATGTGGCTACAAGTGGGCAAGGGAACAAGGCTAGGTGTCAGGCGTGTCCATGGGGATTTGTGGCTGCCAGTAGGCAGGGAAACAAGGCTGAAGGGAGGCAGTCAGTTAGTGTATATGAGGCTTTGTGATACCAGTAGACTCAGGCTGGTGTGGCTGCATGGGGCAATGCTGGGGAGGTGGGATATTTCATTTATTTTTGTATGTTTTTTAGAATAATTTATTTGCTGTCCCCTCCAAATCAGACCTCTTGTGGGGTATTAGAACCCTTCCTGATGCCCCCTGAAGGCGATCACCGCCTTCCTCTACCTCTTCAACCCAGTGTTCATTGGTTTAGTAGGAGGATCTTCAAGACCCTCTCTCAACTCGGGCACCTGTAGAACACTGTGTTGAAGAGGAGATGAAGGAAGGCTGTAATCATCTTCTTGGTCACTGAATTGATCGCCTACCCTACTGGATAGGAGTTCAATGTCGGGGGGGGGGCATCTGTAGGGGTACCGATGACCCCCACGAGGTCTGATTTTCTTTTTTTTTTTTAAACTGAGCAAAGTGCAGGTTCAAGAGATCCCGTACTATGTGCATTTATACGTACAGGTTCGCTCCTATGCTCATGGGAGTGATTGACAATATTTTAAAATATTAAAACTTGCCCTGCAGTGTAGGAAAAATCTTTCCCTACATACAGGGCCAGTTTCAGGGCACCAGATCCAAATTTCTAGTAACCATGGTGACCTGACTCATTGAATGACAAAAGACTTCACAGAAGTGTGCGGTGCCACTTAGTCGCTGCAAAAGCCAATAACATAAAGTCATGTATAAAAAAGATATAGAAGCACAGGATGGGAATAACTTTACCTCTCTAAATCATTGGTAAAAAAGTAATCTATAGTTTTGGGTACTTGTTTTAAAACATATATTTTTTAACTGGTAGAAGTACAGTGACATGCAACAAAACTGATAGAGGGATCGAAAGATATTACTTATGGAGAGAGAGGTTACACACATTTGAGGACATGATTACAAATATATTCAAAGCCGAAAACGAAAAAAAGAAAAGCACTCACTGGTGAACTCTCTACTCAAAATCTAGCAGCCTTCCTTTAAAGTGGAACTTTCAGCTATTAATAAATCGCCATGCATTCATTAAGCGCATGGCGACTAGCTTGGAAATCCATGTCTTATCTTTAAAAGTCACTGATTCTAAATAAATCCTTGCCGTTTGGAGACCGGAACCCAGGCTACAGTGCAGACATCTTGTCTGCGTGGCTGCACTGTTAGTCCCGGTCTCCTTTGAGTAGCATTGCAGCGTACCACATGGTAACCAGAAGGGACTGATGGCGCAGGCGTGCACACCGCACTAACCTGCCCGTCAGTCTCCAAACGGCAAAGATTTCTTTAGAATCTGCAATTTTTTTTAAAGGTAAGACATGGATTTACATGGCAACTTAGTAATAGCTGAAAGTTCCCCTTTAAGAAATGACAAAAGGTGCTTTTAACTAAAACAAAGGCATGGATTTATTTTACAGTAAGGGCAGTAGGGATGTGGAATTCTTTGTCTCGGGAGGCTCTAATGGCAGATCTGTAGATACATTAAAAAAGCATTGGATACCTTTTATACTCTGAGAACTGAAACTGTTGGTTACAATTCAGATACAGTGTTGATCCAGGTACACTGGAGATGCATTGGAGCCCGCTCCAGAAATCAAGAGATTAATGGCCCATTTTCAATCAATGAGATGTTTTACTTCTCCCCTATGATTCTGCTGGTTTGCCCCAGAAATGCTCCAGTTTGCACTGACACATAAGGCCCATAGAGTTGTATGATATTTGCAATAATTGGAACAACTGCTTCTAGTTTATATGGGTAAAGTAGACTTTCAATAGAAAACTGAAAGCCCAATAAACAACTTTCACAAGATCTTGAGATTTTATTTGCCATATAATATATATTTAAAAGAGTGGCATAGTTCAAAACAGCATGTCCCCAGAGAGAAGCCCCTGAAGCGATTTTTTTTAGAAAGTCATTTCATGAGAGAGGCTTTCTGCAGCTGTGCCAGCAATTTTCTTTATGATTCCTCTATCTCATTAGCTTCTCTACAGCACTAAATAGGTCAAAGAATTGATATTTACTTTTTCAAGGTTTTCATATTCTCAGTGGAACCAAACATTAAATACTGTCTCGTTTTATATTTACAGATGATGCTACACTTCAGAGTGCAGAAATTGCTGGCAGAATAAAGACTGGACCATCTGTATAAAGGCAGAAGTGGAGAAATTCTGTGGCAAATCAACTGCACCACAGGGATCAATTAAAATTCTAATTAGTTTAAATAGGGCTTTTGCCATCTGAATGCTGAAGAGGTCTCTAATGCAGTCTAACAATCAAGAGGTTAAAATTGAATTTAAATAAATACCCTATATTTTATGTATAGTGCCGTTGCTCAAATTTCTGTCTTTATAAATATGGACCACTCAGTCAAGGCTATACAATACCTACTGCACAGGATAATTCATACCAAGGCTCTTGTACTAGGAAAAAAAATGGAGCAATTTCTGAACGACTTCACCATAGGAGACAACGTAAGCATTCCTCTTTGATTTAAATGAGACTTTTACCAGCAAAGCAATGCATTGGAGATCTCTCTAGCATTCAAAGAGTTATGCCTTCCATTGAATCAAAGGGAAGTTAACCCTTTGAGTGCCAGAGAGGTATGCAACACATTGCCTTGCAATGTGTTGCATACCCTTCTGGCACTCAAAAGGTTAAGGAATTTTGGTACTTTCCTGTTATCCGGAACCATTTTCAAAACAAGCATTTGCAAAACCATTTTTCAAACATTTTTAAACAAAATCTTTATTATGATATGATTACGACAGGAAATCGATGACAGGAAACAACAGATTCAGACAGGAAATAACAACAACAGATTATGACAGGAATTCGTTTTCAAAATGGTTCTGGATAAAAGAACAGTACCGGAATTTTTATATTTCCCCTATGGTACACTTTTTCTTAACCCTTTGAGTGGCAAAGAGGTACGCAACACATTGCTCTGCAATGTGCTGTACCCCTCTGGCACTCAAGGGATTAATCATTAGCTTTGCCATGTGCTACAATTCTATATAGTAACCACTACTGAATGATAAAATATATAAGATCTACAGTAAGCAGTCAAACTTAAATGTGTTATCATAATTTCAGTGTGTGAAAAGTTAAATTGAAATCTAGATAAGCAATAATTTATGCAAATCAGTGGTTCTCAACTCCTGTCCTTAGGACCCACTAACAGGCCAGGACTTAGGGATTTCTCTGCTAGAAAACAGGTGTGGTGATCAGAGGCTCATTCACATAAATTAACTCACCTGTGCTCTAACAAGGAAATCATCAAATCCTGGCCTGTTAGTGGGTCCTGAGGACAGGAGTTGAGAACCACTGATTTAAATAATGAGGGACAGAATAGGAAAAACACTGATGGCAGACAAAACAAGCAAAAGGCATTCAAACCATATCCAAACTAAACTCTTGGATGCTAAGCACCTCTCCAATACAAAAGTACTGGATGTGACATAAAAAATAATGACAAGTGAATGACCATATATAAGGAAAATAATGTTTAAAAAGTTAGACTAACACATGAAAGAAGCATGCCCCACTTGTTCCTGTTTCATCTTTAAATTCTTACATCAAAATGCCAATAGGTATCCAAGGAAAGAAAGAGTTCAAAATGTTCTGATTAGCATTAATATAAATACATTTAATGTATACTATAGATGAATCTTGAGAGTCAACCTTTTTTCACATAATCATTGCATTGCATAAGATATTCTCTTGTCAATATAACATTTTCAATGTGATATTAGGTGGAAAAAAGCTATGATGATAAAATACACTTGATAAATATCACCCATGACCGTGACATTATCTTACTGTTCTCCTTGATGATCCAAGAATTGCATGCATTTAGTGACTCAAGAAAAGACTGATGCACTAAGGAGGACTGGAGCAATTCTGAACAAAAACAACTATACAATTAAATAGTGAATAGAAATTCCCCACACTCCCATTTATTTAAATGGGGTTTTAACCCCTTAAATGTTAATGAGGTCACAAAGTACTGTGTAGCAATACATAGGAAACCAAATTGCTCTTGTGTTCAAAGGGTGGAAAGCCTCATTTAACTAAAAATAACTTTTTGTAATTTTTGCACCCCCTAAACATAGTTGGTTTGCATCTGAATTGCACCAGTTCTTTTTGTACATCTGTCTCACTATACCTTGTAAATACTGAATCCAGAATAAAGCCGTACCTATTTCTGCTCCGAGTGAAGAGTTAAGTATTGCTCCAGCTGAAGAAACTACTGCACAAGTTGAAAATCCTCGTGGGTGTAATTTAGTCAGGGGTAATTGAGGAAAATACTTTTCCCATCCCAAATTTGAGAACGGAGGCTCTTTTCCATCCAAAGTCTTCACATGAGCACGCATCTTGAGGACACAAAGCAGTTCTTGTGGACTCAGTTTCCTTGAGTTCTGCTTTCCTGTGAAGATGACACCAAGTTTATTTGTTCTGAGGTATTCCCTCCTAGCTTTCTGCAAGCGAGGAGCCAACATCTTTGAAGAGACATTACCCCTCCACAGTTTCCTCAGAAAAGATTTTGACATGGAAGAGGAGAATCCATTCCATTCATCGGACTCTTCAAACATATTTTGTCTCTTGCTCTCTATGTTCCTTTTCATTTTTCTGCGTCGGGAGAGAGTATTTTGGTATTTTCCACTGTATCTCATAGACCTTTTCCTACCAACCAAATTTATATTTTTGTGTAACTGCATCTCTCCATAATCTCCATGACTATGATCATGAGGGATTTCAATTTTATTTGAAAATATAAACTCATCTTCACTTTCAAAATAAGGTTCAATGTCAGATAGTTTTTTGACTCTATTTGGGCCCAAATTAAAAGAATCTAAAAGTTCTTCACTAAGTAAATTATTGCCATCAATGGCATATGATAGTGATTGATCTTGAAGTGCTCCCATTATGGCCCTCTGCTTACCTTGAATAGGTAAAAGATTTTTAGGTTCTAGATATGAGAAAGAACTTGGTACTGGTTCCACTGAGTTGCTGTCTGTGAAGTAGATGAATATGACAAGGAACAGGAGACCCCAAGCACAGATACCAAATAGCATGAGTTGTTTCCATTGCTTCAGGTTTGGTTTCATGGCTTGCTCTACTCTGGCTCCTCTGGCAATAATACTGTTGATGTTGGCGAGGAAATGAGGGACCTACAAAGGATATCACAACATGGTCAGACCATACAGGAGATCATTAAATTGCATAATTAAGATAAAAGCAAACTTAAAATGGAACTGTCAGTTATGCCCAATGGACCTTTTACTGCAAGACAGAAAAGAACAAATTGTGTAGGTGACAAAAATTCTCATTGATTTAACCCTTTGAGTGCCAAGTGGGTACAATATACGAGTTTGGACAGCTGTACCTTCTGTGCCAAGCTCGTACGTTGTACAGCTTAAATGCGGTCACTGCATAAGCCAGTATAACCGGCATGCAGCGGCCGCATTTAAAAAAAAAAATTGCCTGCCACTTGTGGAGATACATGAGGATCACTCCTCATGCCCTCTCAGGTATAGATCTCCCAGCAGATCGAGCTGGGAGATCAATATGTACAAAGAGAAGCGGAGCTTCTCCTTTCCCCTTTCTCCTACCAAAACTTCCGGGTAGGAGTGGGCGGGACCGGGGGGAAGCCTCCTAATGTCATTGGTGACATGTTCACCGATGACATTAGCAAGCTTAACCCGTTCGGGTTCACTCCTACCAGAGGTAGGAGAGAAGGGAAGGAGAGCTTTTGCTCTCCTTCAGTTGCCATATTGATCTCCCAGCACTATCGGCTGGGAGATCAATAACTGAGGGCACAAAAGGAGGGGTCCTGATGTCCCCCAGCGAGGTCTGAATTAAAATTAAAAAAAAAAAAAAATAACAAAAAATTAACCTTGTGAGTGCTGCAGGGTCAATTCTTTTGGGCACTATTTGTTTTACTAAGACCTCATTGGGGGACACCAAGAGGAGTCCTGATGTCCCCCAATGAGGTCTATAATAAAAAAAAATTGAAAGAAAAAAAAAATAACCCTGTGTGTGCCACAGGGGAGGGGGATTCATTGCAGACCCCCCCCTCCTGTGGCACACACAAGGCTATTTTTCACTAACCTATAATCAGAGTTTGTTGGAGGGACATCAGGAAAGGTTCTGATGTCACCCCACAGTCTCTGATAATAAAAAGTAAAATATAGTTTAAAAAAATTAACCTAGTGAGTGCCGCAGAGTTCACCAGCGCAATTCTTTTGGGACATATTTCATTTAATAAGACCTCATTGGGGGATATCAGGAAGGGTCCAGAAGCCCCCCAATGAGGTCTATAAGAAAAAATGAACAACTAAAATAAATTAACCCTGTGTGTGCCACAGGGGAGGGGGTTCATTGCCGATCCCCCTCCTGTGGCACACACAGAACTTTTTTTTTTACTATTGCTTTACATTCAGAGCTTGTTGGGGGGGCCTGAGGGGCCCTGAAAATGTGTCTGGCCTGTGGGGTACAGGAAATGGCCCAAGCACCCGGCACTGAAGGGGTTAAATGAGCCTTTAAACCCTTCAGTGCTAGATAGGTCACCAACGCATTGCTATGTATCCATTGCAGAGATGTTGCATGGTTGTACTATGCGATGATGTTCCGAGTATATTTTTCGGGAGGCTACAATAAACAAAACACATTTCTAGTATATTTTACATGAATTTGTGTAACACATTGAAGTGCATATTGCCATATTCGGAGCGCAAAAAAAGCAGTAAATCTGGGTCAAACCGAATGCAACCCAGGGGACAAATACAAATTCCCCAAATTCCTATTCATTTAAAAGGAGCTTCAAATGTCTTCAATGCAATGCACTGCAGATCTGCCAAGCATTCAAGGAGTTAATTGCCCTGTTTAACCCTTTGAGCCACAGAGACTTTTTTTTTGCAGATCCAGTTCAGGGCATGCAGCCACACGGGAGCCCTGAAATCCATGACGTGCCAGGACCATCATGAGTCCATTAGGGAAGTTTTCCCATGACGGTCCTGGCATGTCATGGGTCCTTAAGGGGTTAAAAAATGACACATGAAAAAAGTCTGCTTTATTGATATATGGGAAGCATTGCAACCTAATAATTAACTACTGGAGCCCTGAAACAGGCATTTTTATATATGTTCTCATTTAAGGGGATGATCCAGCAGCCCTAGTTTAATCAATAAACCATTGTATGTAAAAGAGACTGCTAACACATAGCTCTGTTTCAGTGAGTTAAGGATCTTTTTGAAACACAGTTTTATTACATTTAACACCGGATGACAACAAAAGTAAGTGTTATTTCCCTTTAAATAGCTCTCACATAACCCTGGCCACCTGCTGATTTTGCTCAATTCCCATTCCATAAAACCTGATGATGAAAATAGATTACAGCTGCTAAACTCAATGCAAACAGCTGTGATGTTCTTTGACCCTGCCTCATACCACCCATACCATTAAGGCTTTTTATTTCCTCACGCTCCAATCAAATACTAAAGCTCTTCTCAAGCCATGCATTTCCTACTTAAGCTTATCAGTTGAAGCAGGTGTGGAAGATTAAGAAAATGTTCTTCTGCAGAGCAGCCTATGAACCAGTGCAACCTTACAGTATACATGTTTAAAGGGATAGTAATACTTCGTTTTAACTTTATTTTATTTTGTAGGCATTAAAAAAAACATGAAGAACGATATAAGTCTTATCTCTCAAACCTTTATGGTTTAAGAGATATTCACAAGCAAAGTATCCCCCCCCCTGTTCAGCCAAATCAGAAGGGAGATGCCCAGGTAGACTGCAGAGAGGGACAATCTTCAAATAAGATAAGGGAAAAAGCTGAAAAACTTGTCAAGGGGGGAAGGGCTTTCATTGTTTTCATACAAAGAAGATTGTCCCCTGCTGTTATCTGTCTGGTCTTACAACCAGATTCACATTTGAGAAGAGATGGCTTACACTAGGAAAAAGGGGCAGGAGGGGGAAACTTTGCTTGTGAATATCTCTTAAACCATAAAGGTTTGAGAGATAAGACTTATATCATTCTTCATGTTTTTTAATGCCTACAACATAAAATAAAGTTAAAACAAAGTATTACTATCCCTTTAATAACTGCCCTGTGTTAGCAGGGCCGGCCCTTTCATGGGTCCCAGTGGATCCATGGACCCAGACGACACTCTGACAGGGACGGCAATTTGCCGTCCCGAGGCATGTTATTTCCTGTGCGGCTTCTCCCCACTGCCTGCACTGATGACAGCCGGGACATGTCACATGCGGAGACACTGTGTGGAGCATGCCGGGGGTTTTCTTGGTCTGTTCGGAGGCCAGTGCAAGTTTAAACTGTGGTGCAGTGGGGAGATTGAGTTAAAAAGCAGGAGAAGAGAGAGCCAGAAGGAGAAGAGAGAAAGCAAGCCAAAAGTTGAAGAAAAATAGGCAAGGGGGGGAAGAGGCACAAGGGATGAAAAGAGGGGAAAAAAGAGGCACAAGGGGTGTAAAAAAAAACATTACAGTTGTATGTGGTTTTAGGGGCAGGAGAGGGATTAATATAATTAAGGAAGTGGCGTGTTTTGGTGGGTGTGGTTTTGGTATGCGGAGGGGGGGGGCAGCATTTCATCCTTGGACCCAGGCAGCACAACGTCTTGGGCCAGCCGTGTATGTTAGGGATAGTTCACACTGGAGTTTTTAAAAAAATAAAAAAATTGTGTTTAGTTTCATTATGTCTTATGAGATTGTTAACACTTTTTACCTGCACATCACTGAGGGCAATGCAGCTACAACCTGAGATCTGCACTGAAAAAAATCCAAGTTGTGGAAGGCCTGATGTGCATGATACCCTAGGGAGCAATTGTCTCATTCTGCTAACTGGATTGCAGCAGGAGCAGATTCAGGAAAACGCCTGAGGGTGTGCAGCCTTAAAATGGCTCCTGTTGAATGGAGGGTCAACATACTGACTCCTTTGGTTGGATCACACACCAAAAGGCTGTATTTGATTTTGTTTTATATTTAGCCAGCACATTTTGATAAAGCTGTCATAGACCACGAAAAGGTAATCTTGCTGAGCTTTTAAATTTATTTTTATATTTTATATTGTACTAAGACCAACAGTGATGTCACATGACTCGCATCTCCTTCTGTCAGCTTTACAGCTGACTTCTGTGGAAGGGGAGGGAGGGGGAAAGTTTAGCATTGTATATCTCTCAAACTATAAAGGTTTGAGAGACAGGACTTGGATCAGTTAGTTTATTTTTGTAATATCTACAATATTACATTTTATTTAAAAATACTTTACTACCCGTCTAAGTAACAATCTAGTTATTTTACTTATTATAGGATTAAAATTAGGACAGTTCTTACAGAAGAATTGTTAAGGTGCAACACTGCATAAGGTTTGTGTAAAGCATACCTACCATATATTTCTTATAGATTTTTGTACAGTTTGGAGTAGTGACCTCCTGCTAAAATAGATTTCACTGTCTATAGTTTTATGCAAGGTCTTTGGATGTTATAAGATCATATCCTATATAGGCTTCAAAGTAATATGTTAAGAAAAGCTTAAACAACTCACACTTAAATGGCTTATTTAACCCTTTGCATACCTCTCAACATTTCAAATTGACAAAGAGGGACACTTGTGTTTTAGGGGGTGTTGCTGGGGGCGTGGCTGGTGGGTGGGGTATTACCGAAATTTTTTTAGGCTATTTTATAACCTACTGACACCTCCTTGTGTAGCCTAATAAATGACTTATAACAAGACCAAAGTATTTTATTTACACAGACTAATTTATAAACACAGATACTGAACTTTAAACAAACATTAATGTGAGTTTTATTGCTGTAGAGCAATGTGATACATTCATAAACACATCACACAGTCTGATCTCCTAAAAAGAGGGACATCAGGGTGAAAAAGAGGGACAGAGGGATTTGGTCCTAAAAGAGGGACTGTCCCTCCTAAAGAGGGACACTTGGGAGGTATGCCTTTGCATGTAAAAGAGATGAGCAATACATTGCTTCGCAATGCGCAGTTCACCCCTCTGGCACGCAAAGGATTAACTGATTAAATTACTTTTCTCAAACTCCATTCCTAGAGACATTGCTGAATATAGGACTATCCATAGTTTTGCACACGTGGCTAATTTATTGGCTCAGTCATGTTGACCCCTGTGTGATATCACAGAAATTCCTAAAACTGATATCGTTCAGGAATTCATTTTAAGAACCCTGAGTTAACTGAATTGGACAGGAAACTGACAGACTTTATTTTCAAAAATCAAAACAATAAGACCTAAATATAAAAAAATGAAAAGTGTAAACATGCTAAATGTAATAACAAAATGGCATTGAATTTGCAAAATAATATAGTTGAATTTTGATAGAATGCAATTATTTTTAAACATGCAGTCAGCATCTGGATATCCGAAAATGTTTTGTTGTTCTTGAATCTAGCATTACTAAAACAACAGTGGAAAAATGTGTCAAGAAATAGCTGCTGATATACAGAGGAATATTCAAGCACTGATTATTAGAAAGCCTTTTCATAGTGCTGGTGGACTGCCATTGTACTGGCCTGTCAACTGGCAGTTATCTGTGAGGCTTAGGATGGAGAGTAACCTCAGACCTCAAAGTTGAATTGTATGTTTCAATGGAGTTCAGTGCAGTTGACAGGTCTTTAGAGGGAGGCTTAGTTCATATGCTATTAAGGGACAACAATATTAACCTTGCTAATTTAATTAGAAAAATTGTTAGGCAACTCCGTCACCTTCTCTGACAAACCTATAAAACCAAAGGATTACTGCAAATGCAGCAAGAAATGGTGGGCTAACCCTTTGAGTGTGTTGCATACTCCTCTGGCACTCTGGAAAATGTTACATATATATATATATATATATATATAGAGAGAGAGAGAGAGAGAGAGAGAGAGTGTGCAAGTCCCACAAAACAATAACATGCATATCAATTAATTAATCTGCTATCCAACAGCCTCGCCAGTTGGTGTCAGAAACTGCATGTCCCCACTAGTTTACACTCTTTAATTAAAGTGGAACATCCACATTGTAACACATTTTGAAAAGTGTCTAAAACCAACCATATTTTAGTCATTTTTAATTTCAGACACTAGTTTATATTTTTAGCTTTATCTGTCAGTTTATGCAGCTAAGCAAGTACTTCCTGGTAGGAAGTGGCAGTTGGTAATGCAGAGCTATGCAGAATGTTTGAGTCCTGCGGGCATGACAAATAAACCTAAAAGTCTCAAACTAGTGTTTTAAATAAACATGCCTAACATAAATATAGTTTTGAAAGCTCTTTAAAAATCACTTAGTCGCTACATACTGTATAGAACATTCATCTGCATATACACTATTGTTCATAAGGTTTAGGGTCACTTAGAAATGTCCTTGTTTTTGAAAGAAAAGCAAATCTTGTCTGTTAAAATAACATTAAATGGATCAGAAATACAGTGTAGATATTGTTAATGGTGTAAATGACTATTGTAGCTGAAAATGATTTTTAGTGGAATATCTACATTTGCTGCAAATGGAGGAGTCTTCAAAGTAAGCACGTTTAAAGGGGACAGTTATTATTTAAATTAAAATCTAAAATTTCTAACCTTGTCAACTTCTTGACTGTATTTCCTATTCCTTTTGCAACTTATTTGATGTGTGTTTTCATGGAAAACAAGGGAATTTCTGAAGTTACCCCAAACTTTTGAATGGTAGTGTACACATATATTTGCTACACAGGTTTTTACTAACAACTGTAATTTCACATTGTCCAAAATAAAAACTATATAGTAAGGCTGAAGAAGGTAACACAAGAAAATTATGATTTAATTATGAAGCAGGTGCTGGCAGTTTAAAATGTAAACTATACAAATAGTTTTTTTTATTATATTAAACTTAGAATCACACTGTACACATATTAAACCTATATATCAGTAACTCATCTGCCTACCAGATTCATGTGTGATAAGTAACGCAAAAAAAGAAACTAAACTATGTGGGCAAGAAGAAAAGGGAGCACCTAAGACTGAGACCCTAAGAGGACTTCTCTGCCATGGCAAGATAACACAGGCAGGTTTGTCTCTGGGAGGGAATCCTATGTTGCAATAGGGACTAATGAAAATGGATTTAAAAGTAAGTTCTTAAAAATCCTATTTTCTCTTATGTCCAGTATGGAACAGTGGAAGCATGGGGATATACCAAAACATCACAAAAATTCTGGGGAGGTAAAGGACAAAAACTCACACTTCCTATAGGATATCAGTATTCCACAAAACTAAACTGGTTTCAATGAACTAGCACAGCAAACCAACAATAGCTAATGAGGCTCAAACTACTGAACAAAACTTAGTAGTAGGTGAAAGAGAAAAACAGAGAAACCGCAAACAGGCAGCATTGCCTGAAGGAATTTCCAACGGAGACCTTGGATGCTTGAAGATGAGGAAGGGAGGCAGGTTCACTCCCCATCCTTTCAGACTTGCATCTGTCATGACAAGGTTCCACTCCGGAATCACTAAAGGGCACCACTGAGGCAATGAAACCACCAACGGAGGTCCTCTTTTACTTGTGAAAAGAGTAATTTGATGAAAGAGGTGGATCACGTCCTGAGAATGTCCCAATGACGTTTCCTCACAAGGAGCTGGTTGTAAGGGACTGCTTCCAGTGAAGACCTATATCTGTAGCATATAGTCCCTTATCACCACCAAGGGCCACTCCAGCACCCATGACACATCCTGGAACAGGAATTTGATCCTCTTCTCAGTCAAGAACACTGTTCTCTGAATTCCAAAGCAGCCCTAATGCCTCCCTTGTGTGTATAGGCAGAATATTTAATCACTCTTTGCTTTAATAATTTAGAGAGAGAGGGACAAAAAAGTGTGCAACACCTCTACCTCTCCAGGAGGTACTGGGGTGTTTAACCACCATTTTTACTGGTGGAGGTGCCAAGTGGTAGATAATTATTACAAAAAGAGGAAAAAAAACTTTTAAAGACACTCATACATATCAATTATGTAATCATACGCCATCAGAGAAAATAAATAACAGTTAATTTGTATTAACCCTTTGAGTGCCAGAGTGGTATGGAATGCATTGCAAAACAATGCGTTTTGTACCACTCTGGCACTCAAAGGGTTAATGCTTAAAGAAAAGGATGAAAAAAGCCATAAAATTAGAAATGCTCATTTGCTCTAGCCTGTCACACAAAACAGTGCACAAGCAAAGAGCTGGGCAGAGATGCTCAATTATAGAATTTAGCAGGCTCTATAGGAAATTTCTTTTAGCTTACAAGTTCACAGAGAGGAAACATTCTAAAGCTAAAGTAAGACAACATTCCTATAGAGCCTGCTCAATTCTATGGCATGCTCGGTCCTAGTCGAGCATCTCTGACAACTTCTTTTGGTGGCCCTAGAGGACTGAACTTGAACAGCCCTGTTCTAAGGGATATCTGGAATTCCCTCTTAAGTGTGCACAAAATTGTGGTTTGCCTATACAGGATCAGTCAAAGAACTGACTGCACATACAGTGACATAAATGCCTAACATGTTTCACCTGGGAATTTGGTATTTAACACACAACACACACAAGTACCTATATATTATGTTGCGGGAGAGGGACCAAAAACTACCCAAAGGACTGGAAATTCACAACTGGCAGGGTTTTTGTGCGCCTGTCAGCCAGCTGAGGATTGGCTAACCGGAGTTAAAGGGATGCCGTAAACATTGCATTGGAAATGTAGGAGGCTTCTTGACTGGCCTCCAGACACCCGTTCCGAGTTAAAGGGCATCCATAGAGTTTGTATAGGGAATTTTCGGAGTTGCACTGGCTAGGGGTGGACATATAGGGGGCAAGAAGGTGTGATTGGTGAGGAAGAAGCGGTTCACTGGTCGCTCTGATTGCTATAGGATGGGACTCGGAGCAGCCAAATTAAATTAAGAAAATGCTCTCCAAACAATGGCCGTTCCCTTCCCATATTTACCCTAGCCATTGTAGGTCCCTAATAGAATTAGCCACAGTGTTGTTCCCCTGGCCCTGGCCCTCCTTCCCTATTGTTCCCATGTTTACTAAAAATGTGTATAAAACTGAGTGATGTTCAACAATAAAGTGTTCGTGTTTTAACCCCCAAACTGGTCTTGTCTGGTTACTGGGGGGGATTGGGGATTATAGTTGAACAACTGGATGTCAAGAAGGCGACAGAGTACCGTGACGGAGGTACCAACATAGGGTACCTGGACTCCTGTCACATATTACATTCAATTTGCTTAATTCTGTTTGGGAATGCTGTAATCTATGGCAGACATTACGAACAGAAATGTGACTCACAGGCCAAAATTTTTCTACTGATCATTGAAGGTAAGCCCACAATCTGGAGCATGCACTGAAGCTTGCCCCTGCCCCTTTAAAAGTGGACCCTATACCTGCTACACATAAAGGGTTTGCTTTCTGCTTAGTCCATTGAAAAGCTTACTTTTGACAATCATTTATTGTTCCCAGTAGTAAGAAGGGAAGACGGGTTATCTTGAAGAGCCTGGCTTTCCTCAATCCCTAATAGCGTGCCCCCACTCTCTTTTTATTGCAATGTATCACCTCTTCGGGAGTTCAGAAGTATAGAGTGCAAATCAGAGTGGCTCCCTAAACTGACTGGAGACTCCAGCTGGTAAAAACAAACTAAGTCTCAGGCAGGAAGGTATATCACTGCTGAAAGTGCTCTGATTCTGTTTAAAGGGCCAAATGACATTTATAAAATGTCAATGTGTGTTAAGGATCATAAAATATTAATGTTTATAAACATTATAATGGTTCTTAAAGGTGAATGAACACATGTTAACCCCTTAAGGACCCATGACGTGCCAGGACCGTCATAGAATTCAGGGCTCCCCGCACGTCTGCACCCCATTCAGGGAGCTCTGAATCAGATGAATTGGATGGTCTGTGGTCCTTAAGTGCCGGCCAGGTGCACGATCGGCCAGTCCTTAAGGGGTTAATAATACATACCTTACTATGACCACAACATTCCAAAGGCTCCTGTGAGTGTTGCTCTTATGCCATTCTTCAAGAGATATCTTCACTCAGTCCTGATGTCATGTCCATGAAGGTGGACATGCTAGCTGTTGCTAGCAAGACCCTTTAAATGGATAGTAATACTTGAAAATACATTTATGTTCTATTGTAGCCCTTAAAAAAACATTAAAAATGATATAAGTCTTATCTTTATGGTTTGGGAGATATTCACAACTAAAGTTACCCCTGGAGTGACATCACTGCTCTAGCTGTCAGATTTGGAATCCGGTCCCGGTCCCGGGCTACAATATAAATAAAATTATTTTCAGGTATTACTATCCCTGTAATGTACTGCACAACACTCTGACCATTAACAGTTTAAGTATATTCATGTCTGCTTCAGTTTAAAAAACTGCCAGAAGCTGTCATGTCTGCCTCTTTAGTCATTAAATTCAGGAGTGTTTGAAGGTGGTAACTCCCTGGGGCAAAGGCAAGGGCACATTTTATATTAGGATTGTCTGACCATAATTAGGAGTGGTTACTTTAAGAAATGTTAGTCCTCCTTTAAGATGTTACTGCCATGTTTCCATTACAAAGGGTTGATTACATGGTCTAAAACAGAACACTACAGGAAATAAAGCATGCTTCATTCTAACTATTGCACACTAAAATATTAATTGATAACATACATTTTAAACAATTTTGCATGTGTTCCATATCTTTAGAAATCTTGGGGTTGGAATTATTCAAGTCTTAATTCGTGCACATTTTTGGTTTCCATGGTAAAATGTTTATCTAGATGAGTAAAGCTCAGTGAAAGCTGTGGACAACATGATACATAGAACATCAATAAAAGAACCAACAAGATTAAAATAACAAAAATGTTAATGTCTCTGGATCTACAACTTAACTGCCGACCAGGCTTGGTGAGTTTTCTGTTATCCCTAACAAGAAGAAATAAATACCTCTGGTTCACTTTAACAAGAATTGCTTTCTCTTCTCAGCTTACCCTTAGAGGTAATATTGTCAAAAAATATACATCTGATGGTTCAATGTAATTTTTATACTAAATGTTATGCTCTGAAAATCCTTTACATTCATATTTGGCTTGAAAATCCAATTAAAAGTTTCCCCCTCCCGCACCCTTTCAGCACATCATGCTGACTCTCTGATCTAAAAGCTGGATCACAATGAGGGACAATATAGTATGTGTCAGTGTAAGGAAAACCCTGCACCCCTTGAAGCAGCAGGCAGATTTTCCTTATGCTGACACAATATTGTCCCTCATTGTGATCCGTCCGAACCGTCTTTCTGATGTGAGGGAAGTCAACATGACGTTCTAAAAATGGGCAGGAGGGGGAAACTTTTAATTGGATCTTCAAGTCAAATATGACGGTAATGGATTTTCAGAACATACTATTCAGTATAGAAAGTTAAACTGAACAATCTGATGTACATTTATTTGTTTTAAATCAGTATTCCTTTAATCTTAGAAACCACTTAACCCTTTAAGTGCTGGACTGGTATGACACTCAAAATGGCTAATATAATAAAAACAGCTCTTCAGAAAGTCTCTTAAAGGGATAGTAATACTTAAAATGTAAAAAAAAATATGTTGTAGGGTTTATCCCCCTGAGTAAAACAAGAGTACTCCCACTGCTGAGAGGTGTTTTATTCAAAAGTTATTAATTTTCAAAGTTGAATTTTTTAGGTGCAATATCACAGTGGCCTGAAATTGTACAGTGGCGCTGTTGCTACATGATCCTATGTACAACTCTGGTCAGTTGACCATAAATCTCCATAGGATGGTGTAGCAACAGCGCCACTGTACAATTTCAGGCCACTGTGATATTGCACCTAAAAAATTCAACTTTGAAAATTAATAACTTTTGAATAAAACACCTCTCAGCAGTGGGAGTACTCTTGTTTTACTCAGGGGGATAAACCCTACAACATATTTTTTTTTACATTTTAAGTATTACTATCCCTTTAAGAGCTCAGATGGAAATGTTTTGTCAAATCTGCATCAGAGGTGCATCACCAATATGCACTAACATGTCTTCGTTGTCATATCCCCTTCAATCCGCCAACATCTTCATGAATCCACCATGCTTTTGACAGGTTTACGATTTTACTCTGAACACATCGACAATGGGTCATTTCCAAATGGAAATGCAGGTTAATAAGCCATTGTCGTATTCATGTGGGTGTGTTTATATGTTAATGTGGCTGTTTGCCACATGAACTAAACTCCAGTAGCAGCCTCTGCTGTCAGAATTCACAGTCCCAACATTGCCTACCTGAGGCTGGTGATGTTGAGATCTCCCTGTAGCTCTCTATGGAGCCAGAGGACAGTTTGATGCCTCTGCTAAAAGAGCAGGGACAGAAGTTGCCCTCCCTTAAACCATTCAGTGCCACAGGAATGTGCATTGTTAACTAATATAATTGTAGGACAAGTGATCCCATAGTGTCAGACAGAAATAATAAAGACCAGTACTTAATAATGATAACTATAGTATAATAATAGAACTGCATACTCTATGACTGCTTACTCTACAAGTATCTGTATGGTCTTCTAGCTTCCAGCTTGTATAAGTATCCGCTGCCATCTGTTCACCTTGACACCTTGCACTGTGTGTCTGGTGTGAAGGGATATGCCTTCACCAAGCAAAGCTGAACATGAGGGTGTGAAGTTAAGCTGGAAGAACATATCATTCTAATTTCTCTGGGTTATAAGGCAAAGGTTGAACTTTTTTCAACATAATTTACTCTGTTACTATGTATGTAACCTTATTTGCAGACTATTGTGCATTTGAGTGAGAACTTAACTGTGGGTTTAGCAAAAGTTTTTTGTCATTGAATTTACATAGAATTTTCCAAACGTTCCAATTAGTGCAGCTGGTTTACTCCAGAACTGCACCACTTTACTTAAACTGGTGTATTTCTGGAGCAAGCCAAATGCACAATAGAGATCAAATTTAAAAAAAAGTCTTGTTGCTGTAAATGGGGCTTTTAACCAGCAGAAGCATAGTGCGGTTTCAGAGTGGGTCAGTGACTACCAATGAGTAGTGACACAAGGCTAGGATGGAAGCAGTGTATGTTGGGGTCTATGAGAGCATATCTAAGTGACGCAAATTTAAAGGGTGACTGATGGGTGACTGATGAGATCTTAAACACCCCAGAAGCCAATGCCTTTAGTCCTCAGCCTACCACAACCTAAATTTCCTACATATAGTAACATGCTCTATACTGTGCATGTTAACAACATTATGACAATAAATGCTCTTTTATTCTTTTTTTAAATTTACAAGCTAATATCTCCTGTTCTATTGATACAATGTACTCAGTGTCCTTCTCCCTGTCAGTGTGGGTGAGAATCCATAGCACCAAATGGGAAACATGCATTTTTTAAGCAGCTTGTTACTCAGAAATTACACAATCCATTTTTATGGAACTTGCAGAGGTTGATAACTTAACTATAGAAGATCTATAGGACTTCTATAAAATGGGTCTTCAATAAAAAATAAATTTAATAATAATTTAAATACGTGTAATATAATCTTGCAAATGCATACAATTCTACAAAAATAATGATATCTTTGTCTGCAATAAAATGTACACTGTGGTTCTTTTACCTTAATAATACAGTACCATTGCTGTGAGGTAGTTTCAGTGCATTACAGTGTTCACTGTTTCCCAGTGGAGCTTTTGGCTCTAAGCAGATGTTGTCTACTCTACTAAGAAAATGACAAGTAGATATACTGCATGTACAGCTTTTTATATAACAACATAAATCTCTGTCTTTGGTTTAAGTTACTACAAAAGAAACTGAGAACCACAGTTTGTTTTGTGGTAAATTATATCTTTGTATTTGAAGGTTAGGACAAATTGTTCTGCAAAAGCAGTAGATAAGGGGCTATGTTTAGAAGTTGTCATTTCCAAGTAAGCTACTGAGACTATTATTAAACCTTTATGTTGCACATCCCTACGGTCTTAGAAGTGTTAAGGAATAGCACAAAGAAAATCTACCGACACAATTCTATTAACATGTCTGATATTATGGATACTAATGTTTAAACTGGGTTTCTTTGTTCTTACCGATAAATCCTTTTCTTACTCTGTGTGGAACACAGGAACTATGGGGTATAGTATCCTCCTACTGGAGGGCAGGGCACTTGCATAAAATGAGGTCTCTGAAGGCAGAGACTCCCTACCTGTTCCACTTATCCCCCATCAGACATGCTCAGATTCATGTTTCCCCCTTTTATCCATAGTTTTATATTACACAAAACTGTTACACGTGTTACATGTAAGAGATTTTATTTCATATTTAAACAGCTTTTTACCTTGGCGCATCATCTGTTCAACTGATCTTTACATCCATTTATTTTGTATAATTATTTAATTTCATGTAATTGTCACTTTGATACTCTTACTAGTACTAACTGTCAATCATATTTGTGTACATTTATGTGTCAAAATGGCCCCCTGAGCCAGACTAGGTGAATTGCGCTGTGGGCTCTTTACCAGAGGTGAAGCTGTAGATAGGAAGATGATGCAACTCCTCTTTATTCAGTAAAGCACAGCATACAGGAATAGGATACACAACATCACATGAATATTGGGGCTTCAGAGCACTGCCTGAACCGATAGCCAAAGTTCCATTATTCATACCCAACACTCCTGAGGGCCTTCATACCTGTGAAGTCCAAAACTGCTAACAAGCTCCAAGCTTGAATTCATTTAATTGAAACCCTGATAATCTCCATTGCAAACAGTGAGTTTATTCAATCTACCTAGGCAATCCCTTCAGCCTGTGGTGTGCAACATTGTTCTTTAAAACAATGAGCAAGCTTGTGACTCACTGTTTCAGTCATGGTGTTGAATCAATGGAACTACATGAAGTAAAACAAAACAACTAAGCCTGATTTTACACAATACACACATACACACCTCACAATATTGCATTAGCATACCTGGGAACTCTCAGGGTTTGACTCTGAGACTCAGTGTTTAGACCCAAATCTCAGGGTCTCAGGGTGAAGGGCCAAATTCTGAGGGTGAGAGAGGTCTGTGATACCTACTAAAAGATTTACCACCATTAAATGTTTCTTTAGTATCAAATTGGTGCCATTTGTACCAGAAAAGCAGTAGGACATGCCCTGCTGGTCTTGTTTGTGTTTAGGCAGTGAAATCTCTAAGTTGTAACTTGTTGAAGGTTCCTTGCTGACCGACTGTAGAACCTCCGAGTTAGAACAAGCAGGTACGTATTGCATAAAATCTACATTATAGGAAGCTTTAAGGGTTAATACTCCAAAGATTTCAGGGTTAGCTCATTTGGAAATTCCCAGGTATGTTCATTAGGTATAATTTATACCAAACGTAATCCACCCAAATTACACAAAACATCAATATAATTTTAAATACAACACAAAATGAGCCCACTGGGGCTTCATACATTCCCAAATCTGCGCTGATGGGAGAGCTAAGGCTTGAGAGACCTGACAAAACAACAACTTAATTTTTCTGCTGGCAGGAAGACCCATTATCCACAACTTCCCTTTGCATCTCCCACAGGTACCAATCAGAGTACAGGTATGTTTTCTGAGGGCAAGTTGCAGTTTTTTTGTTCCCATGTACTGCAGATTAATAAAGCAAGAATATTATGAAGCAAAGGAACATTTTGACAGGTGTATGCAATATTTATGATATTTTAATATTTTAGCTTTATGGAATAAGTGTAGAATGTCCATACTTTTTGTATAAAAATCCCCCATTAATACTGGGTTTATATACTTCAACTCTCGGATCAGTGAAAACTCAACAGACAGAGACACGTTAAGCCTTACCTCCTAATCCAATTTCCATACTATGGCCATGAAATCCTTATAGCAACTATGAATTTTACATTTGTGCCATAGTTAAGAGACAGCATCTCCAATCAGTCTTGGATACCCTTCCCATGGATGAGGACATGACATCTGCTAGCAGGATCACAGGACACTGCAAAAATAATCGTAACCCTTTGAGTGCCAGAGGGGTACACAACGCATTGCTTTGTAATGCGTTGTGAACCCCTCTGGTACGCAAAGGGTTAAAGGGACAGTAACGTCCCATAAATTTTTTTAGAGTTTTGTAGAGCTTAAAAAATAATTTAAATACCACAAATATTATCTCTCAAACTGCTATGGTTTGAGAGATATATTCCGCTAAAGTTCCCCTTACCCCCTCTTCTCCTGACGTCAGCTGTAAGCTGAGAGCAGGAGTTCCTGGTCCAGGGACCGACAAGTGGTTTTTCAGCGGAGCCGCAACATCGTGATTTAAAACAAAATACTACTTTGGAACGGTCTACAAAGTGTGCCTGGTTTGCAAGCATGATTTTTAGACCATTCCAAAAAAGTAATTCTTTTTAAATCATGCTATGGTGGCTCTGCTGAAGAGCCTACTCGTGCCGGCCAAGGAACTTTAGCAGATGATATCTCTCAAACCATACCAGTTTGAGAGATAAGATCTGTGGCATTTTGATTATTTTTTAAGCTCTACAAAACTCTAAAAAAATGTATGGGACATTACTGTCCCTCTATGATGTTAAATAGAACATGTGAACCAGCAGAGATGTACTAATACAAATAAGAGCAAGATCCTTTTTTGTGTGCTGTGCCAGCCTAATACTTATGGAAGTTATAATATGCTGGAAAGTATTTTATTTGCACCATTTACACTATAGTGCTCAAGTTATAGGGACCAGACTGGGGCTTGCACACATTAGTTTTATCATGCACTCTAGTACATATCTGGAAATGAAGCTGCATAATACTGTTCTAACATTAAAATACATTAAATGAGTTGCGCTGATGGATTCATTCAGAATGTTACTCCCCGAGCAGTAAGCAGCTATTGACGTTTTGCTGTACTGAAATTTGGGGAAGGGAGTCTGAAGAGGTGCTTATTTATAGCCATTCCGACCAGAACAGTTAGGGAAAGGAAGATTTCATGGTGAAACCCAACAGTTCCAGTTTTAGCAAATGAAAGAATGAGTCTGGTTATCAGCTTGAGAAAGAGCATTTAATTGCAGACAGCTGCCTACTGCTGCTTGTAGAGAAGTTGTCACTTTAAAGCAGAAATAAAAACACACTGGCAACATCTGAAACCTTAACCCATTAAGGACACGTGATGTGCCATGACATGGAATTTTGTGATCGCTGTGATCACAGATCACATACATGTTAAAAAAAAAAAAAAGTGCCCTAGTCCTACCAGATCTTGTGGTGCATAAGGGGTTAAATGCCATACCATAAGTGAGCTGCTGCATCCTGGAACACTTCCCATGCTGTACTACATGGACTGGGCACATCAACAGGCATCCCTCTCTATTTCAGGAGGAGAATGCAGGACAATCCTGGGTAAGGGGAACTTATGCATGATTTAAGTGGACCTGTCACCTCGATTTGCATATTTGAAAACTTAAAAAGCTGTCTATGTGTAGTGTTAGCTAACAGACCAACAAATGTATAGTTAAAGAGATAGTCATACTTGGAACTGTATATTAATATATGCTAATTATGGTACCTGTGCAATACCAGTGACTTTTTATATGCTAATTAAGCTTTTCCAGTGATTTGTCATAAGCTACTGTAGCACTGTGCTGCACCAGGAGACTTTCACTTTTCCCAGAAATAAAAGGATTAATTCTATATTCTATACATCTATTAGATTTTTGGTTAACATGACACGGGCATTTTAAATTTCCTTTAAACTTACGAATCTTCCTATTTGAAAATTATGCTGAAAAGAGAAAGGAGAAAAAAAGTAGGGTGTGCCCCTGTGTCAACACTACTCAGTGCTGGACCACCACCAACACCCTTAAGGTGTATACTCACAAAAGTGATGGTTGGATAGTAGCCTACGCTAATTCCAACAAACAGGCATCTGGGAAGATAACTGTCCCCACTAACAGCATGGAACTTCAATGAAGGACAATCAATGGCTGCTCTCCTAAACTTGCTCGCTTATAAAAAAAGTAGCAAAAACTTACTCACATGTGATCATGGTCAGACAACTGATACCAGAAGATGTGACTAGCAAGCCAACAGAGATAACAAACCCATCTCCGATTGCATAATACACTCAATATCAGAGGTCCAATTAGACTCAGGTAGAGGTCTTCATTAAAAAAACAAATTTATTAAAAGCATAAATAAAACAAATGTTTGTGGGCTTAACACTTACATGTTTTTCAAAGTTTAAGAAGCCGACAATTAAACACATACAGATGTTTTGTATGTGTTTAACTGTTGGCTTGTTAAGATTTGGGAGATGGGGTTGTTATGTCCGTTGGCTTGATAGTCAGACCTTCTGATGTCAGTTGTCTGACCATGATCAATGTATGTTTTTGCTACTTTTTATAGCACCATGTACTAACAGTGTAACACTATTTTTGGATCTTTCTTTTATTTATTTCTTTTATCTTGTTTGTTGTTCTTCAAAATGAAGCTATGTGGAATAGTATAAATATTGGAGAGCTTTCTCTCCATGGACACAGTTTTCTCACCTCAGCACCTATTCATAGAAATGCCATCCACTAAATGCCCTTTCTTTTGCCAGTGTGAAAGTCATGATAGTGCATGCAGACGAATATTGTCCAATCTTATGGCGATCATATATGACATTGTGCGCCATGTTATATTACTATATACAAAACACGTGTATACATTTATCACTGACTCAATGAAAATGTGGGTTTGAAGTCCCCCACCTTAAAAAAATCCACAACTGAAGTATCAAGTGATCACAATTTACTAAGAGGTTGAACTGTGTTTTTTATTTTTTTTTTTACTTTAGCAAATTTCCATTTTCACTCTATTTCCTTTTGAGTCTATGCTATAAGTGAAAGCTTTATATAAGCAACAATTACAAGTTGTATAACAATAAAGCTGATTGTCCCATTCATTTTTTGATCACGGTCAATGCATAGAAATGCTCTGTATTTTAGGAAACAGGAGAATTATATGAGTCCATTCATGACTTAAGAGGAACAAAAAGAATAAACAATGTTGTGCAGCTTTTTACTCCTTTTAGCAAATCTCAGCCTGCAGCTAAATAGGCCTTTCCAGGATTGATATATAGACACCATATTGTATGGCTTTTAGCTGGTACACAGACATGCTTGGTTAACATATTTAATCTAAATCATTTGTAATAGATGGAAATGAAAACAGCTGTGCTTCCTTTCAAACACATCCTGCATTATTTTGTATTCTCTTTAGGAATCTCTATATATTTTGATCTATATCTAGTAACTGAGTTTTCAATAGATTGGAACATCATGTAGAGATATCCAATTGCAAATATACTGCATTTTCTTCATTCAGTGGAATGTTTTAAAAATAACCAGTGCTGTTATCACATTCTTGATATGTGCCACTGAACTACAGCTAGCTCTCAGCAGACTTTGTTTAGCTGTCTTATTTAGTAATTAAATACCACTTAACAGTCTCCTGTGTATTCTAATCTTTATACTAGGAAACAGACAGCATGTTTAACTACATTTACATCTGCAAAACAATATCACATAAAAAAATCTTCACTGTGAACATTTTCTCTTAAAATATGTTTTAGGAACTTACACTTTTAATACATACATAAGGAGTTTGATGAACTCTGCCTAAATATTACACTAGTGAAGTATTTCATAAATACTTTTAAAATAAAGTATTAATTTTCAACAAGCTGTATTATAACAGTATCACGCTAAGATAAGTTTAGTTAATTTTTGTTGCTAGATTCTGTACTAGACAATCTACAATTGTTTGTGGCACAGTGTGATACTTTAACCCTTTGAGCGCCAGAGGGGTATGCAACGCATTGCAAAGCAATGCGTTGCGTACCCCTCTGGCACGCAAAGGGTTATACTAGTTTCTGCACAGGACCAATATTACCATACAATGTGCTTTAAATGAAGCTAAGCAAAATATGTAACTAATATGCCTTACACTACAGGTAGACACTTTATATTACATTTTAACAATCCCTATGTCAAACATCCTGGTCTACTGCAATCCTTAACCAACATGATGTAGACATCTCCATGTTCAGGTGTAGATCATGCTCACGATGGTGAGATATGCTGTTTTCTATTGGTAACAATACATAGGGACCTATATCAGCCCACTGTGATAGCACGGTCTATAACAGTAGGAATGTCATCATGCTCAGAATATAATCAGGAGGGGAACAGAGGAAGGAAATTAAAGGGACAGTAATGTGCCATAAAAATGTTTATAGATTTGTAGAGGGTAAAAAATGTCACAAATCCCATCTCTCGAACTGCTATGGTTTGCGACATATTCATAATAAAAGCCCCCCCTCCCCTTCTCCAGACGTCACCGTCTAGCTGACAGCAGGAGATCCCGGTCCGAGGACCAGCCAGCGGCTCTGTTATTAGAAAATAATTACTTCATTGGAAAGGTCTACAAAGTGTGTCTGGTTTGCAAGCACACTTTGTAGACCATTCCCACAAAGTAGTTATTTTCCAATAACCCAATTTCGGCTCTGCTGAAGAGGCTCTTTGTGTCGGCAGACACAGATCTCCTTCTGTCAGCTTTACAGCTGACATCAGGAGAAGGGGAGGGAAGGGGGAACTTTGATTGTGAATATCTCAAAAACCATAGCGGTTTGAGAGATGGAGTTTGTGGCATTGACTTTCTTTTTTTTACCCTCTACAAATCTATAAACATTTTTATTGGACATTACTGTCCCTTTAATAAGAGGATTTTAGTCTTACCTGTTAAATCCTTTTCTCTTAGTCCATACAGGTTACTGGTAACTTTCGGTAGGCGATCCGCCCCTTTAAGTAGGCAGGAACAATTCTAGAAATGACTGCATGGGGTGGCGCCTACCTTCCCTCCTTGGCTGCAGCTAGCCAACCAGCTCCAGAAAGATTTGAGACACTAACTATGACTAGATAGTTGAAGGAAAGAAGACTCCTGTGAGCGTGACACCGAAGGACCCCCACAGTCTACCACAGGAGAGCCAAGCATGGTCTCTTGACAGGGTGGGAGACCAGTAACCTATATGGACTAAGAGAAAAGGATTTAACAGGTAAGATTAAAATCCTCTTTTCCCTGCCGTCCAATACAGGTTACTGGTAACTTTGGGATGTCCAACCATTGAGATTCCCAGAAGTGGGAAGTAAGGCAAGGACCAGGAGCAAGGCCCCCAAAGTCACCAGCGTGTATATGAACCATCAGATCAGAGATAGTCCAACAAGAATAAAGTGTAAACGGACACTGACCAGAGGTAACAACACCCCAAACTTACACGGCACAGTGAACTAGAGGCAACGGGGCTCAAAGTGAAGGAAGCACCAGGAACCAAAGAAAATCCTAGACAGGCAAAACTGCCTCAAGGATTTTCCTCCCAAAGCTGGCATCAGTCGATGCCAACACATCAACATGGTAGGGCTTTGAAAAGGTGTGCACAGACGGCCAGGTGGCAGCCTTGCACAACTGATCAGCAGAGGCCTGATTCTTGTAAGCCCAAGAGGTCCCAATAGATCGTGTAGAATGAGCCGTGACCCTGAAAGGGACAGGCTTCTTCCTCAGCTCATAAGCCTTATGAATAGTGGACATGATTCAAGAAGCAATAGTCATTTTGGATGCAGGTCTTCCTGCCCTGGGACCCTCAGGAATGACGAACAGCACGTCTGATTGCCTGATAGACTCAGTGCGATGTACATAAAACTTGAGACAACGCACCACGTCTAACAAGTGGAGATCCCTCTCCTGGTCAGAGGTGGGGTCAGGGCAGAAAGAGGGCACCACAGTCTACTGATTGATGTGGAACTCTGAAACCACCTTGTGAAGGAACTCCTGAGAGGTGCGGAGCACCGCCTTGTCCTTGTGAAACACCAAAAATGGTGGTCTACAGGACAGCGCATGCAACTCTGCGACACGCCGAACAGACACGATCGCCAAGAGAAAGACCATTTTCCACGTCAGAAGGCATAGAGGAATAGTAGCCAAGGACTCAAACGGAGGGCGCTGAAGGACACCCAGAACCAGATTAAGATCCCACTGAGGAGCAGGAGCCTTACAGACAGGGCGAGCATGAGCAACGCCCTGGAAAAACACCTTGATGTCAGGAAGGATAGCAATGTGCCTCTGAAAGAAAACAGAGAGAGCAGAAGTCTGAACCTTAAGGGAACTTAAACTGAGGCCCTTATCCACACCATCCTACAAGAAGGCCAAGACCGTGACCAGACACGATGGTAGGCCTTTGAGGAAACTGGCTTGTGAGCACTAAGCATGGTAGCCACCACACCGGAAGAAAAACCTTTCTTCTTTAATACTGAGGATTCAATTTCCAAGCCATCAAAACTAGACGATGAACGTCTTCTTTCCACAGGCAACCCTGGAGGAGAAGATACGGACGAGAGGGTAGTTGGAATGGCTCCGCCACTGACAGATCCAGAAGCTCCGTAAACCAAACTTGTCGAGGCCACTGCGGAGCAATCAGAATGACTGGACATAGCTCCAGTCTCAATTTCCGTAACACCCTTTGCAACATAGGAAGGGGAGAGAAGATGTAAGCCAGCGAAATAACCAAGGAATGGACAGGCATCCACTGCCAAAGCTAGAGGATCACTCCAGCAAGAGCAGAATCTTAGAACCTTCCGGTTGTGTCTTGTCGCCATCAGGTCGATGCAAGGAAGACCCCACTTCTGATCAATGAGGTTGAACACCTCTGGTGTGTGTGGACTGAGGAGATCCACCATGACGTTGTCTACGCCTGGAATGTGCATTGCCCAGGACAAAACAGCCTTGACCTCTAACCAAGTGGCAAGACTTCTTGTTCCGCCCTGCTTGTTGATGTAAGCCACAGCCGTGGCGTTATCGGACTGAACCCAGACTGGGCATTCTTCCAGCTGGGGTGTCCAGTGACGAAAGGCATGAAATATCGCCCGAAGTTCCAATACATTGATGGGAAGGAGAGATTCCTCCGAAGACCACCTTCTCTGAGCACTCAGGCAACCCAGGACCGCTCCCCAGCAGGAGATGCTGGCATCCGTCGTCACCATGGTCCAGAAGGATATCAGGAAGGACTTGCCCTTCAGGAGATTGGAGATGTTGAGCCATCATGACAAACTCAGTTCCACATGAAGAGGGAGGGATACTGACGTCTGCAGAAGGTCCGGCTGACCCTTACATACCTGGATCGCAAACCGCTTGAGCTCACTGGTGCGAGCCATGGCAAAGAGGACTGCTTCCATGGTGGAGATTAATTCCCCCACCAGAGAGGATAGCTTCTTGGCTGGAACTGGATCTTGAGCTAGAACAGCCGAAACCCTGTGGTGAGCCACTTTCTCAGTGACAAACACCATGCTCTGCTGAGTGTCGAAGAGAAGGCCCAGGAAGACCAGACGCTGGGATGGGACAAGATCCAACTTGTCCAAGTTGATGATCCACCCATGATGGGTGAGAGCGTGAATGCAGTCCTGAACCTGCTGGCCCAAATAAAGATGTACCCTGAAAGGGCAAGGACAGCAAGGCTTTCAGCATCCCAGATCTTGAGCCAAAGAGCTCGTCTACAAACCACAGACATGGTGGAAACCCTTGCCACCAGGCGGATAGTATCAAATAAGGCAGCAGAAACATAGTGCTGGGCCTCAGATATGTTGGCAAGAAGCTGCAACATATCTGAAGATGAATCACCCCGACGTACAGCTAGGGTGAGTTGTTCAGTCCAGACCACAATGGCCCGATTAACCCATGCTGCAGCGAATGCTGGACACATGGCAGTACCAGCAGTGGCAAAAATGGACTTGAGGGAAACCTCAAGCTTCTTGTCAGTCCAGTCCTTCACAGAGGACGCATCAGAAACTGGTAAGGCGGTAGACTTAGATAGCCTTGAGAAAGGAGCGTCCACCTTACGGGGATGAACCCATTGAGCAAGCGCCACCTCAGAAAAGGGGTAAAGCTTAGCAAACTTCTTGGAGACAGAAGGCTTTCTGTCCAGAGATTTCCACTCATCAGCTACTAGGCGGTCCAGAGTAGGGTTAGGTGGAAAACAAGTATGGGTCTTTATAGGCTCCTGGAATACATTAGAGGGATCTGAGGAAACCTCCTGAACTGGGGGAATGTTTAGCGTGTTTAAGATGACCCTGATCAGGCCCTCAGCCGAGGGTTCTGGATCAACCTCAAAGCGATCCCCAAAAAATTGAGAGGAGCCCACAGCTGAACATTCCTCAACATCTGAATCCAACAAAAGTTCCTCTTCAGAGGAATCTGAAAACGTCAGGTACTCCTTGCGGTTTTGGCAGGGAAAATCTGACCGAGGAAGGGGTATACCAGCAATGGAAGACACCCTGTAACCGGGATGGAAAGTTGCAATATAGACCTGAGGTCCTTGGTAGCAGCCTTGAACTCTTACACCCAAACTGGCTCTAATACATGGCTGGAGGTCCCTGGGATAGACATGCTGAGCATAAATGACCAGAGAATTCTCTAGGCAACCCTGTATGACATGAGGAACAATGCGCAATGGGGGATACAGAGACCCCAGTGTCCTTAGTCTTAGGCCTGGCCCCAAGCTCCAACGGAGTAGACATTCTCACAGTGTCAACAATGTTCAGAATAATTAATCACCCAATTTACAGTGTGTAAGATTAAAATTTCACCCCAGAAATTGCTAAAATGCACTTATCTGGCAGGCAAAGGGTTAACCTGCAAAGGAGAGAAGGAGAGTCCAAGCCCTGCATAGGATACTCGTTCTGTAAAGCTCACAAGATGGCTGACGTGGAGGGAGCCAATCAGAAGCAAGTGTGCAAAGCAAGCGCTCATGGGAAATATAGTTTTCCCAGAAAAAGTACCCCAACAGTGCCTGAAACCCCCTGAGCCCCCCAACATACTTGCCATTGAACCAGATGATACAGCAAGGTCAGACAATTAAAATGAGCCATCTCTGAAGTCGCTAGGTTGAGTGGTTGCAGAGATATGTCCCAAACTGTACAGTCCCGTAGAAGTGAATGGAGCAATAGCGTCTATGTGGAAAAGCGCGCAGGAACTCAATTTTGTCAAAGTTAGAACTGAGAAATAAAAATACATGAAACATCACAAGAACATGTAATCAGACCCAGAAAACACTGAACCCAGTAGGGAAAGTGCAAATAACCACCCCAAAAGATGCCAACCAGCAGTTAAAGGGTTAATTTACCACATAAAGTTGCTCCAAACACTGACAGACATAACAGAAAGACCCAGTGAGTGCAGGAGTGTGCAATAAGAACTCCCAGGAATAACCCCTGTGTGGAGGGGCACTGTGGGACAAGTGGACCTGCAGCACTCAAAGGGTAGCTCACCTTTCCTGCAGATCTTCTGTCTTCAGATTACCATGTAGTAAGAAGTAACCTCAGTGGGTAACTCCTGGGGAAGTACTTGGAATCAAGATTTTCCCCCTCAGGGCTTACGGTCCACAAAAAGAACCTGGATACTGAGCTAGCCACATCTAAGGGCATTGTCCATTATGGTAATCCACCTAATGGTGGTATTCCATATCTAACAGAAAAATAAAAAAGTTTCTAAAACTATAGCAGACCCGTTCTCTTGCCTGTGTTATCTTCACCAAGGAACAAATCTTTCCGGAGTTGGTTGGCTAGCTGCAGTCATTTCTAGAATTGTTCCGGTCTACTTAAAGGTTACCAGTAACCTGTATTGGATGACAGAGAAAAATGTATACCTAATGTACAATAAAAGACTGGGACAAAGTACTACTATAAATATATACCCTTATGTACTCTGTATGTCTCCGTTTACCTCTTTAGATTGTAAGCTTTCAAGCAGGGACCCCCACTTCCAGTGTTTCACTTTTCAAAGCACTTATAATACTGTATTGTCTAAATCCTTAAGGATTAAAGCTCTGTGTACACTTGAGGAGCTATATAAATAAACACATTCATTCATTCATTATTAAATACAAAACTAGTATATTTTCAGGAAAGCACGATAAACATTAGATACACTTTTAAGGCACTCAAATAGTTATATACATTTTTAAAGGCATGTATAAATCTTCCAGCAAAATCCATCTGCTGTGCTTATTTGTAAGCTTGAAAATCCTGCACCTATGCTTATGCACAAATGGCTTTAATACAAACCTCAGTGAGCAAGCTGATAACACAAGTAAGACAAAACACCATTCCCAATAAAAATGCTTAAGAATGGTGCATAAATTAGAGCTGATTTATACTGTACATTGTTAGTACATGGAATACAACAAGATACGGAGTAACAGAAAACCTAAAAATGCCCATGCACTCTGTGATACAAGCAGAACAAAGTGGTAATTTTTGCATGAATTTTGTACACAGGTGCTAGGCAGATACAGCACACAAGCCAGGTTCCTTGGGCCTATTTTAGTCCAGCAGAGCACTTATTAATTCCAGTGTTTACATACCAGCAAATGAGATTACATTGTAATCTCCTATGAATAAACCATTGTCCCGGAGTTCAAGTACACTCAGCCAAAACAAATGCACAATAATATATTACCTATCTGACTATAGTTGATTTAAGATCTTGGCTATTTCATCCTGTATGGCTTGAATCCGTCTTAAGATAAATAGGTCATAAACATAACCTATTGTTTCCCCTTCCAGATCTGGCCCAACACCATGTTTCACCATCACAACTAATGGGATTAACATTCAACCAGTTTACCAGGACTCTGCCTAAGGGAGATATTTGATTATTTCCTTCTCCAATCGGATTAACTCCTTGGCTAGAACATGTTTCTTCCTTAGTAATATTCCTAAAATGTGCACATGCCCCCATTCTATCCCAATTAGACTATTGCAACCTACTACTAACTGGCTTGCCTGCTTCCCATTTCTTCACTATACAGTCTATCCTAAACTCAGCTGCATTAATCAGTATACCCTCTCCCAAAACTGAACTTACTTATTTTCTCTTTAGAGCTCTCACATTGCTTACTATTAAAGGGATAGTAATGTTTCATAATAAAAGCAGCTCTAATTAATCATCATAGTATTTGGACTTTGGAGAGTGTTTTTTCAATTCTGTCAGAGTTATAGTTCAAGAGTAATTCAATGACAAAGTGTCCCCTTCCCGCCACTTTTACTGATGTAACACTGCTCATCCAGATCAGAATGGAGGTGCCCAGGTAGATTGCAGAGAGGGACAATCTTCAATTAAGAAAAGGAAAAAACCTGAAAAACTTGTCAAGGGGGGCAGGGCTTTCATTGTTCTCCTAGGAAGAAGACTGTCCCCTTCTGTTATCTGTCTGGTCTATGGACTGGATTCCACATCTGAGAAGAGATGGCTTACACTAGGTAAAAGGGGCGGGAGAGGAAACTTTGCTTGTGAATATCTCTCAAACCATAAAGGTTTGAGAGATAAGACTTATATCGCTCCTCATGTTTTTTTAAATGCCTACAAAATAAAACAAAGATAAAGCGAAGTATTACTATCCCTTTAAGCATCTGCCCTTCTTTAAAGGGATAGTAATACTTAAATATTACTAATCTTTATGGTGTGAGAGATAACCAAACGCAAAGTTCCCCCCTCCCTCCCCCTTCCCTGAAGTCAGCGTTGTACTGACTGCAGGGGTATATGGTCTTACGTGCATCAGGCGGCTCTGCAGCTATGCCGAGATCCCGTTAGTAAAAAATAATTATATCACTGAAACGGTCTTCTACGTGTGCTTGCAAACCAAGCACATGTAGAAGACCGTTTCAGTGAAATAATTATTTTTTACTAACGCGATCGCGGCATAGCTGCAGAGCCGCAATACTGTCGTACGACAGACTTCCCCTGCAGTCAGTACAACGTTGATTTCAGGGAAGGGGGAGGGAGGGGGCAACTTTGAGTTCGGTTATCTCTCAAACTATAAAGGTTTGAGAGATGACACTGGGGACAATTAAATTATTTTTAACATGCCTACAATTTGGGGATTTAAGTATTTAAGTATTACTATCCCTTTAAGGCCTTACTCTCAGTTGTCCCCCACCAACCTTACATTTTTTCGCTCATCTTTACTTATATGCTGGAATATGCTGAAGATCAATAAATACATGAAAACATTAATAATGTACAGATGCCATTCCCTGGATGGCACCCCTACAGAGGCAGAAAAAAAAAAGATTTCTGTTTTCTCTGCTCCCTGTATGGCCCCAGATTTTTTATTAAATTATTTTTCTGTTCTGAATTACATTACCAAAGGAAGATTTTGTTTAGGAGTTAACCCTTTGAGTGACAGAGGGGTACACAACGCACATTTCAACGCAATGCGTTGCATACCCCTCTGGCACTGAAAAGGTTAAAGACTCCTCATGAGGTTTTATCAGATAGAACACACTTACTTTGTTGCCGAACTTACAGTGAACCTGTCAACTTAGCAGACCTGTAACCTTAAAGGGATAGTAATACTTCATTTTAACTTTATTTTATTTTGTAGGCATTAAAAAAACATGAAGAATGATATAAGTCTCATCTCTCAAACCTTTATGGTTTAAGAGATATTCACAAGCAAAGTGTCCCCCTCCCGCCCCTTTTACTGATGTAACACTTTTCAGCCAGGGCAGAAGGGAGCTGCCCAGGTAGACTGCAGAGAGGGACAAACTTCAATTAAGATAACAGAAAAACCTGAAAAGCTTGTCAAGGGGGGCAGGGATTTCATTGTTTTCATAGGAATAAGAGTGTCCCCTTCTGTTATCTGTCCAGTCTATGGACTGCATTCCACATCTGAGAAGAGATTGTTTACAGTAGGTAAAAGGGGCGGGAGGGGGAAACTTTGCTTGTGAATATCTCATAAACCATAAAGGTTTGAGAGATAAGACTTATATCATTCTTCATGTTTTTTTAATGCCTACAAAATAAAATAAAGTTAAAACGAAGTATTACTATCCCTTTAAAAAAAGTTTTACAATAAAAGCAGCTCCAATTAATCGTCATAGTATTTGGGCCATGGAGAGTGTTATAGAGCGTTGTAGTTCAAGAGTAATTGAATGATAAAATATCCCCCTCCCACCCCTTTTACTGATGTAACACTGCTCACCTAAGAGAAGCAAGACTGTCTGGTTGGGTCACAGAGAGGGACAATCTTCAGTGAGCATAAGGAAAAACCTGAAAAGCCTATCAAGTGGGCAGGGTTTTCCTTATGCTCACAGTAAGAAGATTGTCCCTTGATGTGAGCTGTATGGTCCCAGGACCAGATTCCACATTTGAGGGGAGGTGGCTTACACTAGGTAAAAGGGGCGGAAGGAGGATACTTTATCATTCAACTACTCTTGAACTACTACTCTGACAGTATTGAAATAAAACGATTCATGGTCCAAATACTATGAAGAATAATTGGAGCTGCTGTTTTTGTGAAACGTTACTATCACTTTAACACCTTGAAGACCAGAGAGGTATTGCACACACCTCTGGTCCCCAAGAGGTTAAGACAGCTTTATTTTTTCTGAAAATTAAAATCTGCATGGATTTTTCACTTGATGATTTTCTGTAAAATAAATACATTGCAGAAATTAACTTACTTGATTTGTAGGCAGAGTGATATACTTCATGCTAATTCCCTACACAGTATGCTAATTAATCTGGTTGAGACTAAGCTCATTCCACTGCATATTATTATAAATGTTCACTGTGTATGTCTACATTAATTCGTAGCACTGTGTGTGGTAATATTTCCACAGCACATCGGTCCATTAGAATTAACTGCCATACTGTGCCACCAACAAATAATGGCTCATTTCTACAAAGTTTATATAAAAATGGCTAGCATAACATTCAAGCAGCTTTTAATTATATTTGACAATAAATACGCTTATTTAAGGGTGATAGGTCCACTGTAACTGAGCCTCCAGATCCAATTAATTACCACTTTCAACACTGACCATGTATGCATATATGTGGAATACAGCTCAATCACATTCTGAGTTAAAGTGCAATGTCATAAGATTAATTCAAAGACATCTGCTTTTAATTTCTAAGTGTCATGAAAGACTGGTTTCAGGCTACTATAAAAAGTCAGAATTAATCTAGACTCACAATACAATTATAGGGTGTGGAAAGCTGATTAAGATCATTTTATATTAAAGGCATAGTAATGTTTCACAATAAAAGCAGCTCCAATTAATCTTCATAGAATTTGGGCCATGGAGAGTGTTATTTCAATACTGTCAGAGTTGTAGTTCAAGAGTAATTGAATGATAAAATAGTCTGCTCCCGCCCCTTTTACTGATGTAACACTGCTCACCTCAAAGAAGCAAGACTGTCTGCATGGATCACAGAGAGGGATAATCTTCAGTGAGCATAAGGGAAAACCTGAAAAACCTGTCAAGGGGCCAGGGTTTTCCTAATGTTCACAGTAAGAAGATTATACCCTGCTGTGAGCTATCTGGTCCCAGGACCATATTCCTCATCTGAAGGGAGGTGGCTTACACTAGGTAAAAGGGGGGAGGGGAATATAATCATTCAATTACTCTTAAAATACAACTCTGACAGTATTGAAATAACACTCTCCATGGCCCAAATACTATGAAGATTAATTGAAGCTGCTTTTATTGTGAAACATTACTATCCCTTTAGGAAGCCACAATGATCATATATAGATTACAATGCAAACAGTAAGTGTTTTGTGCCCAAAATAATAAACACTTTGTTTTATCCGAGATACAATATAATCATGTTTTAACATAATGGGAAGATGTACTAAAAGATGATACTTTGGTGATGTGTGGCGAACGCATCGCCTTGGCGGTAGAGAATCACATCACCATATACACTAAGAATTAGTGATGCAAGGGGAGAGTTCTCGAACTGTCCAGAGATGTAAACAGATGTTACCAGATCCAGATGGGAAGCGTGGCGAAGCATCTGCTGCCATCCGTACACATCTGACAAAATGCACAAAATACATGATTTAATAAATATTAAGGAAAAAACAAAAACATTTTGACCTTTATGGTCATATATTTGCTGGCCAACCATCACACCTGGGAACTCTCAGGGTCTGACCCTGAGATTAAGAGTTTTGATGCAGATATCAGAGTCTCATAGCGAAGGTCTACATTCTCAGGATGAGATAGCTCCATGTTACCTACTATATGATTTGCCACAATTAAATGTTTCTTTAGTCTCTAAATTGGTGCCACTGATACATGGAAGGCAGAGGGAGAAGTTCAGTGAGTGTGTGTCTTGTTTTATATTGACGCAATGATATATTTAAGTTGTTGCATGTTTATGGATCATAGAGCACTGTTTGGAGCATCTCTCAATTAGATCAAACAAGGACATTGTGCCAGTAATCTACACTACCATTCAAAAGTTTGGGGTCACTTAGAAATGTTCTTGTTTTTTAAAGAAAAGCAAATCTTGTCCATTAAAATAGCATCAAATGGATCAGAAATACAGTGTAGACATTGTTAATCTTGTAAATGACTATTGTAACTGTAAATGCATGATTTTTAATGGAATATCTACATTTCCTGCAAATGGACAATTCTTCAACAAAAGCATAGTTTGAAGCACACAATTATTATTTCAATTAAAAATCATTATTTCTAGCCTTGTCAACATCTTGACTGCATTTTCTATTCATTTCGCAACTTATTTGAGGTATGTTTTCATGGAAAACAAGGGAATTTCTGAAGTGACCCCAAACTTTTGAACGGTAGTGTATATTATGGGTAACTTTGGAATTTGCATTTACAAGATCTCAGGGTTAGCTCATTTTGAAAGTTCTCAGGTATGCCAGTCATATGATTAGTTATTCTTTAATGTAAAATGATATGAAACACACATCATCCCCATCCTGAGCAATTATCAAACTTTAGTGCATTTCGGCCAATGTGTTTTCTAGAAAAAATATTATTAGAAAAAAATGGTGCTTTGTCTTTACTTGAAAGTTGACTTATTGCATACATATTCTCAGCCACACTATTTTTTTTACATATCTGCTAAATTTTTATCTTATCATAATAAAATATTAGTTGTGTATTGTGTTATGTATGAAGGGGTTGAGTACCTCCTCCTGGAGGGCAAAGGGTTGAGTACCTCCTCCTGAAGGGCAAAGCACATCAAAAAAGACAGTGTCTTTGGGGTGCAGACTACCTCCTCCTCCTCCAGCTAAACTCCCTGTTTACTCCCAGAAATTATGTGACAAAAATCACACATAAAAGAAATAAGTGGGAAAGAAGAGAGGAAAAGCCGCCAGGACTACCACTCCTCTGAACGGAAAGCAAAACAGGCAAGGTTTTTTAATTAGAGTGGGAGGCCTGTATTCCATATAGACTAAAGAGAAATGGATATAAAAGGTAAGAACACTAAAATTCTATTTTTACTTATGTCCAATATGGAACACAGGTATCATGGGGATATACCAAAGCTAGATCTTTTCCCCTTTTCCCTCCTGGATACTCAGAAAGTGATAGGGTGATGGGGCACAAGTAGACAAGAAATTGGAACCCTCTCTGACTGTTGTAACCCAAACAGTTGCAGAGATATGTTCAAAACAATTTCTTCCCATAGAAGTCAATGGAGCAAGGAGAGATCCCGTTTTTATAGGGGCCGTTGCATCAGAATCAATGTACAATAAATACTACTGCCAGGGGCTCAAATCCCTCAGTTAATACCTGGCGGAATATAAAAACTAAGTTCAAAGTAGTGGTAGGATGAAAATAAAACCCCCAAAGCCCTACAACATCCCTAAAAGACCAAACCAGCACCCACTCCACCCCATGGTTTCTGTGTTCCATATCTGAAGTAGGAGAAATACAGAGAGACAGAAGGGGGCTCCGGACAAAGGGAACAATACATAAAATGTCAAGTACATGAAATAAGAAGACATATAATATATTAATCAGAAGCAAGTAAACAAAGAGTTCAGAAGCAAATAAACAAAGAGTAAACACATTTCAAGAGATAATTACTAACAGAGCGGGGTGACCGATGACAACACTAGCCCTTGGGGCACACCAATAAGTCAGACTTTTAGGATATCTCTGCTTAATCACAGGTGAGTAATCAGTGGCTGTCATTTTAATTGAGCTGCCCTTGCTTAAGTAGACATGCTGAATACCTGACCTATTGGTGTGCCCCGAAGACTGGAGCTGAGAATCACCGATCTATAACCTAGACCATAGAAGAAGGGTTATATTTGCCTCACTAAAGCTTATTTTAAAAAAATAGAACAAGGGTTAGTAATGAGGATTAGGAGACAGGGAAAGACAATGTAAAAAAAATTAAGGTAGAGAACTGAACAAATGAAAAATGGCAGAAGAGTAGCTTCAAAGAGAATTAATTGAACATTAAATATGCTGTATGGTTCTAAGTCACTAAATCACTAATTGCCTCACAAAATTACATCCATTTTTAATGTAAATATATAATTACAGAATAATTATTACTAAAACAAGTAATGGAAAAGTTGCAAACTTCAAACTAATTCTATTTTTCAAGCTGTTAAATAAAAGAACATTTTGTAAAAGCTGTAATCCATTGGTAGAGGTTAATGGAAGGAATTTTCTGAACAGGGTCTCTGGCCTCCTACTCATAGAGTGCATTAGAGTGTATAATTGATTTAACATATACCACCATTGTTAAGACATTAATGCCTGTAAGCCCTGAATGCCTACACAATTGAATGCAAAGGGAAAAAGAGTCAAGTTTTACATTCTTACTTTTTAGTACATAATGCAGAACAAGTCACATAGTGAAAAATCCACCCGCTTCCAGGATTTTTTTTACCCATTTGGGTATATATATATATATATATATATATATATATACAAAAATACAGGATTGGCGCTAAAGGGAAGTATCTCCAATAATACTATAAAAAAATCTTATAAAAATAGTACTAGTTCTCCATACTTCTGCTATATTTTCTGACAGTGAAAATACCACAAAAACAAACAAAAGCAACACAATAGAGGAAAAAGAGCTATAAAGTACTATATTAATAAAAATGTATTATACAAGACACATAAAAATGGAAAATATAATACTGATAATATGAACATAAAAGCACCTAGTCAGGCTTATGGTAACACAATATTGCCTGTGTTAGGCACTAAGTACACAATAAGATACAATAAATTACAATGAAAAAATATAGGTAAGAAACAAGTGACACGGTAACACAGTACAAGTACAGATACTGTGTGTACCTGAAGTCAACTATAAAATACGATGCAACGTATATATATATATATATATATATATATATATATATATATATATATATATATATAAACCATGCTAATGACTGCTATAATATTGAATCAGTCACTATGTGAGTTCTATAATAAGAACTCCAACAATCTTGAGTAAAGCTTTATCTCCCATCTATAACAATATTATCTTTGCTGGATAAAACAGCAACTGAAAAGAGTCATCTGCAACTGTGTAACCAAGACCGGAGCTAGGCAGTATTGCAAACTAAGTGTAAAGCCGATCTGTCTGTGTACTAATATCCTGACTATAAGTCTCGGGCCGAACGGATACTGAGCTTCCCTTCGCTCTATCCAGCGAGTAATAGGAACCGGGGCTTGTTGGATGAGTCAGACCATTCTGACCTGGCGCCGTTTCTTAGAGTAAGCTCTGCTACTCGGGCTGATGTCAATCAGTATCAATCAGTGTGTTCAGTTGAGACAAATATATTCAATTGAAGTATGCCACAAGTTGATTCCTTCCAGCAACCAGGAGCTTTTGAGTGCCGGGATATAACAACCAGCAGATATCAAGGCATCCACCAAGTTAATATCTTTTCCAGTAGGCAGATTGCCTTACTCTATGTCCTCTTGTGACTTTAGGCAGTGATTAGCTGGTGCAAACAAACATAAAAAGCCTACGCATATCGTATCTACAATACTTCCTTAGGACAATGCTGTGCAGAATATCTGCACTAAAACTCTGTGCACCAGTACTAAAATGAATACATTTAAAGGGATAAAATAACTTAAAGGGGAAGTTAACTCCTGAATAGCGCCAAATGGAACTGCTCAGTATGCACCAAAGGATATGTCTTTGGACAAGGTGAACTTTACCCCCTAACCTTCAAATAATGGAAGTCATAGACCCACCAGAACAGTAAAAGACAACCCTACTGCCAATAAACATAAAAATAAATATGAAAATAAAATTAAAACATACAAAATAAAGAAAAAATTAAATATAAAAATAATATATATATATATATATATATATATATATATATAAATTAAATATCCCAATAATAAATAACAAAAATAATGAAGAAAAACATTTAAAATAAATATAAATGAAGTAAATGAAATGAATATACAGATATATGTGTGTATATATATATATATATATATATATATATATATATATATATATATAAAAAAACATAAACTCATATATATAATACACATAAACATATATAAATACACATATATACATAAAAAATGTATTACAAATATATATATATAAAAAATCTAAATTAAATTAAAAAAAACAAATCCAAAATGTCAAGACTCTAGTTGATCTAATCTAGATAGGAATTAGGGTATCACAATAATAAATCCAAAAGCTCTATTTTTGACACAACTGATGATACCGTTGTCCCTGAGACAAAGCAGGTGAAATTCTCTCCAAAGGCATAAGTGTTGTACCATTCATATTACTAGCATGATATTTTTGATAGTGTATAGCTAATGGATATTTATGATCTTTGGTCAGAATAGCCCTTCTGTGTTTAAGGAATCTTTCTTTTAAATTTCTTTTGGTCCGTCCAATGTATTTTTTTGTCACAAGGACAACTGATGCTGTATACAGCATAACTGGAATTGCAGGTAATATGATCTTTAATGGTATGTATTTGTTCCCTCCCATCCTTAAAGTCTCTAATATCATGGGTTATGATTGTACAGGTAATGCAACATTTAACGCCACATTTATATATCCCATTTTTTTTTTTAAGAAAGTTGTTACAATGTCTTTCTTTTCTGGGTGGTTTCTTTTTAGAAAATATATTTTTTAAATTATTATTTTTTGTAAAAATAATCTTTGGATTTGGATCTATCAATTCCTTTAAGAGTGGATCTTGCTGTAATAAATGCCAATGCTTACTGAGAGTCTTTCTGGTCTCCCAATGAGCTTGATTATATTTTGTAACAAACTTTGGAGCATTGAGTCCATCATTCTGATCTAATTTCTTTTTAGTACCCAAAGTATCTTCCCTCTCCATAGCTGCCACCTTAGAATAAAAGCTTGCCACCAGCTCTTTAGGGTAGCCTCTGGAGATAAATGTATCCACAAGTATTTTTTACTGTATATGAAAATCTGTATGTCTTTTTCAATTACAACAAATTTTATGGAATTGACCTCCTGGTATTCCTGCCTTCCATCTTTCCAGGTGGCCACTTCCATAGTGAAGATAATTATTCACATTGGTAGGTTTAATTTGTTTGTGTAATAATTTCATTGTCTTCATGAGAAAGCGTAATATCAAAATAATTTAAGCTATATTTGTCAATATTATATTTAAAGGAGCGACCCTTGGTGTTGTCATTAAAAGTAAGAACATTTCTCCAGTTCCAGAGCATCTCCAAATTATAGGTTGCTCTATGTACCCTGTGAAATAAGGTCTTGCCATATTGAAAGAACTTTGTAAATAAGCTCAACAGAACAACATCGGAATTTCCTGGTGTGTACAGTATCTAGTGCTAGTCTAAGAAAACTGGTACCCAACTGGTATGGGCTGACATACCAGTGCCAGGAGCATAGCTAACAGAGAACAAGGCTGGAGTGTCAGACAGGGTAATGTGTGGCTCTGTGGCTACTAGAAGAACCCAACAGCAGGGCAGACACTGTGCACAGGGATCTTTGTCTTCTTCCCTACTTACAGGACAAGTTTGAAGTTTCTCAGGGAGGAAGCGCATTTGCTATTGATGTCTATGGAGATCTTTACTCTACCAAACTGAGAACAGATTTCCACAGATAGAAATCTCAACAGTGCCAGCTGACAACAAACAAAAAAAAAACAAAAAAACAAACACTAGTTCTCTACTGCTTTAAAAATAGAATACTTTAATAAGGCAGTTTTTTTAGACAGAATAAAGAGCATATAACTAAATCAAACTGAGAAGGTAAAATAATATGATCTACAAGAAACTATTTAGATTTTACCAACTGTCAGCATTTACTATTTCTATAGATAGACTCAATATACAGACAATTGTCAAAAAGCTAAAGCTGCTAACACTGACCCAGTCTTCGATGATGTATTATTCAGCGTGTAACCACTTCATAAAAGCACTTATACATAATACTATATAATAATAGCTTCCATTTTCTTAAAGCAACCACATTTTATTGAACAGCAACTAAAATTAAATTAAACAATATAGGGTAACATTTCTCAAACCAAAAACTGAGATATTCTTTGATGAATATGGAGCAGTTGTTTTATTCCAGAATTGCTCATCTTTTGGTTTATTAAATTTAACTCATAGATAATAAAGCTTAGTCTTTCACTAGTTACCTGCTACTAAACCACTCCTTCCATCGGTGTCCATCTCTCCAGAGCTATTACTCTGAACTGCAGAGTCAGCTGATGATTTATATTGCTGTTCTGATATGACACACACCAGCAGGCACAAAAAGGAAAGATACAGCCACAGACATCTTGCTCAAGCAGGAGGTGGGACAATAAGCTGGGTGAAGACGTACATAATTAGTGTGTGCTTCTTCCCTGTGCATAAAACTTGTGTGCTAAAAAAGTGTGTCCGTTTCATTTGTCCCTTGAGTGCTGCTCTTCCATACAATTGGAATGTGCACTAGGGCAGGGGAACTTTTTTGATTAATGGGAACTATCACCGCTCTACAGCTTTGCCTAAACAGTACCTTTATATAGTAACTAAGAGGCATACTAGTGTCATTTTAAAACAACAAAATTGTTGTTTCTCTGAAATTAACCTTTTAAAGCTGACCATGTGGATTCCTTCCAGACAGACTGTGGGTACAGCTCTGTACCGCAGTCTATCACTCTCCCTTTGCTCCACTCCGATGTAGCGTCTGGATCCAGCCTCTCCTGTTTAAAAATTACACAAGTATGCCTTTTAATCACTATATATAGGTACTTTTTAGGCAAAGTTGTAGAGTGGTGATAGTTCCTCTTTATGAGCGCCTTCACCACTTCATTTACAACTAATAAAATTGAGGGTAAAAAGTTTGTATACCATATATGGGTATCATGACTAAAAGGTAGGAAGATTTGTAGTTCAGTACCATGGGGTTCTTTGAATTCCTTTGTGGCAGTTACAAATGCAGAAATGTGTATCTAAGGATGAACTGCAAAGTAGGAGACAAATGGTATGCACAGTCTAATTGGTGACACCAAGTTAAAAGTGGGTAGAACAATGTAGATAAGTAAGCAGGTTCTCTGGAAAGTGGGAGTAACTCTTGGAGAAAATATTAATCCCAGGTGATCTAGGAATAGATACACTAAGATGTAATAAAGAATAAAGAGGTAATAAAGAGATAGCTTTTAGTGTGACAAACTCTTCAATTTCTATGTATATTTATGGAGATTGGAGAATATTCACCAAGATCTCTGAGAGATCTTAGTGCATAGGCTCCATAGAATAACACAAGGATTGCAGAATTTCGCTGCTCTTTTTTATCGGACCTTAGTGCATAACGCCCCTGGAATGTAAGAGTAAATATCAGAGTCTTCAGGACGAGTCCTTAAAGCTCCAAAGTATGATCTTACAAGTGTCACTGCTTTACAATCTTCATTTCTTCATTCCCTCATATCAGTTAAATAACAAATGTTATCACTGCTATTCATTAGCGACACAGCACTATGATTTAGGTGCCATGGAATATATATTACATATATATATTTTTTTTTAATGAAATAGTTTCACTAAACTTTATGGTTTTGTGTCAAATATGCATGAAGCGAATAATCAGGATTTTAAGACTTTTCTTCTTGCATTGAATAACTAGTTTGTAGAGTTAGCTCTAGCTGGTTGCACTTGCAATCCAATTTTTTGGCATGAGACAATTGTCTATGGACAGAAAGTGTATCAAAGGAATCAAACTAGATGAGCTGTTTCGGAGTCAGTGAGGTAAATGTCCAACAGAGATACCACCCTAAATCTGAAGCTATTCTTAATTTTAAGACCAACACCTGCCTAATGTCAGTTTACACAGCTACAGTATGTATGACTAAGTTCTTCCCTTAACGTCACTTGCACCAAGAAAAGGACAATGAAGCAGTCAATGGGCATTTGAGGGGATTTTTTCTTCTATGCCTTGTTTAAGAAAATGTATTAAGTAAAGCATAGAAGAAATAGTATTATTTAATGGAATTTCCCTGCACGTGCTATTGGGCCGGTGTACTGAGCTTGCTGGCATTAAAATTCTAATGATGGAGGATATTGTTAATCGGTATGCACTACAGCATGCACTATGCGCTTGGATGCAGGCTTTTTGTACAACTAAATGTGGGCATGTGTCTATAGGCGTGCCATGAAACAGGCAAAAAAAAAGAGCCTCCCCTCTTACTTAAGCCACCTTCTGGCCAGAGCCACTTAGATTGATTTCTTCCTACACCAGGTAGAAGAACATCTATGCATCTTAGTGTTTTATTATTTTTATTCAAATATGGAATACCACCATTAGGAGGGTGACCATGGCTGTGAATTGCCCTCTCTAAAGTGGCTGGTGCAGCTTCCAGGGATTTCTGTGGACCTTACGCCCTGAAGAGGGAACAGCTTGTGTTGAGCAGCTTCCCTACTGAGGAATTTACCTCTGGGTTATTCCTTATTCATCATGGTCACCTGAAGACAGAAGTCCTGCAAGAAAGGTGAGTCACCCATTGAGTGCTGAAGGTCCACTTGTCCCCACAGTGTCCCTTTGATGGGCTTGTATTTGGGAGTTTTCAATACACTCCAGCACTCATAGGGTGTTTTTTTTATTGCATTTTTAATGTTTTATGCAATTTCTGTGGTATTCTCTGGGTTTTGGAGCTTGGGATATTCGTTTACTTATGTTTCTTATGTGTTTTATTCTTGTTTGGGCACTTTTTAATGTTCCCTTGAACTTTATTAAAAATTGAGTTCCGCGCCTTTAAGCGCGGCTTTTCCCGCTCAGACGCAATGGCTCCTTTACTCTCTATGGGAATTCACAGTGTGGGACATATCTCTGGAACCACTTGTCACAGCAACTCCAGAGAGGGCTCATTTTACTGCTAGGCTACTGCTCTATCATCCGGATTGTGTTTTATTTATGTGGGGTGTTCAGGGGGGCTTCGGGCACTGTTTGGGATACTTGTAGAGGGAAAACTACATTTCCCATGAGCGCCTGGTTCGCGCTCGTTTCTGATTGGCTGGCATGACGGCCGCCATTTTGTGGTACTTTTCCTATGCGAGTACACTACGCAGGGACCGAGCCTTCTCTCTCCTCTACAGATTAACCCTTCGCTGGCCAGATAAGTCCGAATTTAGACATTTCTGGGGTGAAACTTTAATCCTTTACACTTTTTCTGGGTGATAGTGTTATTAGTGGGGTATATTGACGCTGTGAGCATGTCTACTTCACTGGAGCTAGGGGCTAGACCCAAGTCTAAGGAGGATGGGGGGTCTTCTACCCCCATGGCGTTTTGCTCCTCTTGCCACATTGGGCTGTCTAGCGATAATGTGGGGGATCTATGCCCTAATTGTACTGGTCAAGATAGCAACCCTGGGCTTCCCAGCCATGCTATTGAGCCGTCTTGGGTGAGGGAGTTTAAAGCTGCCACTAGTGATCTCAGATCCATGCTTCAACTCTTTCCCTCTCAGATACAGGGGGCTCTCCGGGTCTGGCAGACCCCCTCTACCATCAGGACCTCCCTGCCTAAGCCACAGGGGGCTCCTGATGTAACTGATTCTTCTGAAGAAGAACTCTTGCAGGATTCTGATGCTGAGGAACGTACTGTTATTGAATCTAACAGGTCCATTGGGGACCCCTATGAGTGTGACCCTGAAGTTTCGGCTGAGGGTCTGATCAGAGCGGTTCTGAATACGCTCAACCTTCCTCTGACTCAGGAATCCACTTATGATCCTACTGATGTTTTTCAGAAAAAGCCATCTAAGCCAGTTGTTTGTTTTCCAACTAACCCTACTCTTGCCCGTCTGGTCTCTGAGGCATGGAAGAATCCTGATAGATCCTCCTCTGTCTCTAAAAAGTTTGCTAAACTGTACCCTTTTCCTGAGACTGAGCTGGCAAAATGGGTTTATCCTCCCAAGGTGGATGCTCCTGTTTCTAGACTATCCAAGTCTACCGCGTTGGCTGTCTCTGATGCCTCTGCCCTGCAGGATTGGACGGATAAAAAGCTAGAGCTTTCTCTTAAATCTATTTTTGCCTCCATTGGCACTGCCATGCGTCCAACCTTTGCTGTGGCATGGGTTAATAGAGCCATTGCGGCTTGGACTGAACGACTGACTGAAGCAGTTCGCCAGGATGCACCAGTATCTGAGCAGTTGCAGCTTCTTGCTAATATCACTGAAGCTCAGAACTATGTTGCTGACGCTGCCTTTGATGCTGTGCGCATGATGGCGAGGGCCTCCACTTCTTCTGTGGTGGCTAGACGCGCCCTTTGGCTGAAAATTTGGTCTGCTGATACAGCCTCTAAGAAAGCCTTGCTTTCCTTGCCCTTTCAGGGGAATTTGCTTTTTGGGTCTGAACTCAAAGAAATGATCAGTGAGGCTACTGGAAGTAAAAGTACTCTTCTACCCTCAGTCTTTAAGAAAAAGTTTCCAGCCAAACGCAATCGGTCCTTTCGTTCCTTTCAGACTGAGACACGCTCCTCGGCCCAAACGGGTCCTCCCGCTACGCGCTCCTCCTCCAAGCCCAAACAGTCTTGGAAGCCCAAAGTGGCCCCCAAGGCCAAGACCTCCAAGACTGCTTCGGCATGACTCGCCGAACCCGGGTCCGCATCCAGCTGTAGGTGGACGTCTCCGCATCTTTCGCCGGATTTGGGAGGAGTCAGTGGCGGACCCATGGGTTATTCAGGTGGTGTCAGAGGGATACAGGATCCCTTTCTCCTCCCTTCCTCCTTTTCGGTTCCATTTTACTCGTCCTTCTCAGGAACCCACAAAAAGGCGTCTGTTCGACGACGCTATTCAGGATCTCTTGGACAAAGAGGTCCTGGAGGCGGTTCCTCAGGGGGACACAGGTTCAGGATTCTATTCCAACCTGTTTGTGGTAGCCAAAAAGGACGGAGGGGCTCGTCCCATTTTGGATCTCAAAGATCTCAATGCCTATGTGGTGACTTCCCACTTCCGCCAGGAATCCCTGCGATCTGTGATTGCAGCTTTGTCTCCGGGGGAATTTCTTGCCTCCCTGGACCTTCAGGATGCTTATCTTCACATCCCTATTCATCCAGAGAGCAGGCGGTATCTCAGGATTGCCTGCCACAGGGGACACTTTCAGTTTGCAGCGCTCCCCTTTGGGCTGACTTCAGCCCCTCAGGTCTTCCAGAGGGTGTTAGGCTCCTTGATAGCGGTGCTTCATCAGGATGGGATCAGAGTGACCCCCTACATGGACGATCTCTTACTGAAAGCCTCCTCAGCGGAGCTTCTCCGTCAACAATTACTGAAGTGCATGCACACTCTGAACCGTCATGGCTGGATCCTGAATCTGGACAAGTCGGACTTGGATCCATCTCAGAGGCTTCTGTTCCTGGGTCTCCTGTTCGACACTCGCCAATGCATGGTGTTTCTTCCGGAGGATGTGGCTCACCAGATAACCGTCAGAGTGGCTGGGATTCTGGACATGGACGAAATTCCGGTACCGAAGTTGTCGTCTTTAGTGGGGAAGTTCATTTCCACGATCGAAGCAGTACCATTTGCCATGGCCCACTCCAGGGAACTTCAGAGATTTGTGATCCAGACGTGCAGGAATCATCCAGATCATCAACATCTGTCCGTCTCTCTACCTCCTCATGTCAAGTCGAGTCTGCACTGGTGGTTGGATCTCTCTCATCTCCTGAAAGGGAGATCCTTTCTAGTTCCTCGTTGGACCACAGTCACAACGGATGCCAGCCTTCGGGGCTGGGGTGCAGTCTAGGGTCGCTTCAGTGCTCAGGGGAAATGGGGTCTGGAGGAATCTCTTCTCTCCATCAATGTTCTGGAACTTCGAGCTGTCCGGCTTGCCCTGAGGCACTGGGAGTCTCAACTGACTGGTCGTCCGATCAGAGTGGAGTCCGACAACGCCACGGCGGTGGCTTACATCAACAGGCAAGGCGGCACAAGAAGCGGTTCCGCCTGGTGGGAGGTCAAGGATATTTTGTCTTGGGCAGAAGATCACGTGCCTGTCATCTCTGCAGTTCATATTCCAGGCGTGGACAACGTCATGGCAGACTTCCTCAGTCGTCACACCGTCGACAGCGGAGAATGGGCTCTTCATCCAGAGGTGTTTCACATGCTCACTCAGCGGTGGGGGATGCCTGTGGTGGATCTGATGGCTACCAGACACAACAGGAAGGTTCCGGTGTTTTGCTCCCGGTGGAGGGACTCCCTTGCTCTAGCAGTGGATGCCTTGTCGATCCCTTGGGATTTCTCCCTGGCTTACATCTTCCCTCCTCTTCCTCTTTTGATCAGAGTTATCCAGAAGTTGAAGCAGGAGCGTTGTCCTGTCATCCTGATCGCTCCAAACTGGCCTCGCCAGTCCTGGTATCCGGAGTTGATGGCCATGTCAGTGACGGATCCGATCCCGCTACCTGCCCGTCCGGACCTACTTCTTCAGGGATATCTGTGGAAGGAGGATGTTCACTCTCTCCATTTGATGGCATGGCTGTTGAATCCTCGATTCTAGCAAAGAAAGGATTTTCTCCTTCTGTCGTGTCGACTATGCTCAGTGCTCGTAAGCCTGTGTCTTCCAAGATCTATCATCGCATATGGTCAACTTTTGTGGCATGGTGCTCTGATAAGAAATTATCCCTTGAGTTTCATCTTCCCACTGTCCTGGCCTTCTTGCAGGACGGTGTTGATAAGGGGCTCAGTCTGAGTTCCCTCAAAGTTCAGACTTCTGCCTTGTCTGTGTTTTTCCAGGAAAGGATTGCTATCCTTCCTGATGTGAAAGTTTTTTTCCAAGGTATGACTCATGTTCGACCTGCCTTCAAGAGTCCTACCCGCCAGTGGGACCTCAATTTGGTGCTGGGAGTTCTCCAGCGACCACCGTTTGAATCCTTGGCTTCCATTCCATTACGTCTCTTGACTTGGAAGATGGCCTTCCTTTTGGCTATTGTTTCAGTTCGCCGGGTAGCAGAGTTACAAGCTCTGTCTTGTAAACCTCCTTACCTGGTGTTCCACAAGGATAAGGCTGTGCTTCGCACTACCAAGGAATTCTTACCCAAGGTTGTGTCCGAGTTTCACATCAATCAGGAGATTGTGGTTCCCTCTTTCTGCCCTAATCCTTCATCTGACAAGGAACGAGATCTCCATTTGTTGGATGTGGTGCGTTGCCTCAAGTTTTATGTTCATCGCACCGAGTCTATCAGGAAGTCTGACGCTCTATTCGTCATTCCTGAAGGGCCTAGGGCAGGGAGACCGGCCTCCAAAGTTACCATTGCCTCTTGGATTAAGGCTACTATCCGTGAAGCCTACAAGTTGCGGAATAAGCATGTTCCCTTCCGAGTGACTGCCCATTCCACCAGATCTATTGGGGCCTCTTGGGCCTACAAGAATCAGGCTTCTGCTGATCAACTGTGCAGAGCAGCCACTTGGTCCTCTGTGCACACTTTTTCTAAGCACTATCGAGTTGATGTACTGCCTTCGGCTGATGCCAGTTTTGGAAGGAAGGTCCTGGAGGCAGTCTTGCCTGTGTAGGTCTTCCGCTCTGTGATCCTTAGTGCTTCCTTACTGTTGAGCCCGGTTGGCTCTGGTTCCGTGTGCTGTGTTAGTTCAGGGATTGTTTCCCTTGGTTGGTGTCCGTTGACACTTACAGTTTGGGCTATGTTATTAACTGGGTCATAGCAGTTCTAGTGACTTGGGCCTTGCGCCTGGTCCTTGCCTTACTTCCCGCCTCTGGGTCAGCTCAATGTTTGTACATCCCAGAGTACCAGTGACCTGTATTGGACGACAGTGAAAATAGGATTTTAGTCTTACCTGTTAAATCCTTTTCACTTAGTCCATACAGGTCACTGGTCTCCCACCCTGTCAAGGGACCAGTCTTGGCTCTCCTGTGGCATTCAGTGGGAGACCGTTCGGGCATGCTCACAGGAGTCTTTCTTTTTGTTTACCTGAGGTCAGTTTTAGGGTCTCAAATCAATCTAAGTGGCTCTGGCCAGAAGGTGGCTTAAGTAAGAGGGGAGGCTCCGCCCCTTGCAAATCATTTGCATAGTTGTTCCTGCCTATTAAAGGGGACTTACGCCTCCCAGAGTACCAGTGACCTGTATGGACTAAGTGAAAAGGATTTAACAGGTAAGACTAAAATCCTATTATTTTCTTTAAGCCTGCTGAAGGGGTAGCATACACAAGGTGTGTGCCTACTTGGTATACTCTTAGATTGTGCACATGGAGGAGTGTGCACCTATATGTGCTAAGGATCCTGCTTTTTTGTTTTGTATGCTTATATATATATATATATAAACAATAAGAAATGTGCTCTGATATCCAGCTGCCTTTATATTTTAGTCAGCAACATAATCAGCATTTGAAAAAATCATCACAAAGAGCTTAACTGAAACCAATTCAGCACTCACAATGTACATTTTAATAATACGTTCTGCGTTAAATAGGGAGCCAGAAAAATGTATGAATAGCAGTTGTGGCCCTGTGTTTAAAGGTAAAATAGGTTTCTTTGTTTCAATATCCTATAGTCTAATATCATATTTTGTATAGGATTCAGAAAGTCATTTGCTATGGCATAATCCTTTAGTACTCTGAATGTATAAATTGGAAATATTCAGATGGTAGATCTTAGAAATAATTTCAACTTAATTTAAAATGCAAAAATTAGGTTTACTAAAGCATGTATCTTGTACCATCTGATGGGATCATGCCAAATAGTCTGAAAATCTATATGGATGGAAGAATGGCCAATAATGTTATAAAACAATGGTCAATTAGGAGGTATTCCTGTTGCCAGACATTCAACAGTGTTATGTATTAGGAATGCATCATTTGTGTTCCTTATTGTATTATTCATAAAGTGGTTATACAAAACAAACAGCACAGTTCCTGTGAGATGCCATGAAAATGTTCCATCAAGTAATTCTAAATATCCTTTGATTTTCTGCAGTTATTCAAGGGTTCAATCTATAATTCATTTTGAGCTGCACTTTGCCGTAAATACATTTAGATAATAATAGTTTACATTTCATTATTATATAATTAAATATTAAATCAGTTTTGGTACTTATGTTTTTGCTTAGGCTGACCATACGTACCGATTTAAAATGGAAAATACCGTTTTTTTTTCGTATTTCCAGACCGCCCCATCTTTTTAATATAAGTGTCAATTTTGTCCCGTTTTTTATTATAACATATATAAAACTGAACATGGCTAGTTTATTTCTCATAGGATAAAGTAAATCGGAACTTCCTTTCGTCACACTAGTGGTTTTACTGTACACATTGATTACCATAGAGTCTTATGACTCGAGCGACTTATAACTGTCTAAGACTCTCAAGTCTATGATAAATTACCATAGAGTCTCTTAGACAGTGATATAAAGACAAGTCATAAGACTCTATGGTAATCAGTGCGTACAGTAAACACAGTAAAACCACTAGTGTGAGTGACGAAGAGGGGAAGTTCCGATTTACTTCAGTGGCGGGCTTTTTGGCCAGAGAGAGAAAGAGAACACTGCTAGTAAGAGACAGAGCTAATGCGTTCTCACTGATTGCAGCTTACTGCTATCGGATGGAGTCCCACTGTCCGTCTGTCCCACGCACCATCCTGTTTTTGTCTCAAGGAAATATGGTCAGCCTATTTTTGCTCCGAACATTCCCTTAAATGAACACCAGTCAATAGGGTGAATGTACAATGGAGATTCCACACTAAATCAGGCACTGGAATCAATTATTTTTCTTTACACCTGCATAACAATGTACTAAGCTACTTACACCAAAATGCCTCCACATAATGCAGCTTACATGAAGGCGAGGGAATTGGAGCAGTCTATTAACCCTTTGAGTGCCAGAGGGGTACGCAACGTATTGCTTTGCAATGCGTTGCATACCCCTCTGGCACTCAAAGGGTTAATTTTTGTGTTATTCCTTTCATCTTCTATATGTTTAATTAGAATTACATAAGAAGCAGTGTAAATAGTGTGACAATGCCATTTCCCTAAAAATGCTTTGGGGAAGGCACGCAGGGCTTACTAGAATTAACCCTTAAAGGACCAGGTGTATCAGGGCTGGTTTGTACTTAAGGACCAGGTGTATCAGGGGTGGTTTGTACTTAAGGACCAGGTGTATCAGGGGTGGTTTATACTTAAGGACCAAGTGTATAAGGGGTGGTTTGTACTTAAGGACCAGGTGTATCAGGGGTGGTTTGTACTTAAGGTCCAGGTGTATCAGGGGTGGTTTGTACTTAAGGACCAGGTGTATCAGGGGTGGTTTGTACTTAAGGACCAGGTGTATCAGGGGTGGTTTGCACTTAAGGACCAGGTGTATCAGGGGTGGTTTGTACTTAAGGACCAAGTGTATAAGGGGTGGTTTGCACTTAAGGACCAGGTGTATAAGGGGTGGTTTGTACTTAAGGACCAGGTGTATAAGGGGTGGTTTGCACTTAAGGACCAGGTGTATAAGGGGTGGTTTGTACTTAAGGACCAGGTGTATCAGAGGTGGTTTGTACTTAAGGACCAGGTGTATAAGGGGTGGTTTGCACTTAAGGACCAGGTGTATAAGGGGTGGTTTGCACTTAAGGACCAGGTGTATAAGGGGTGGTTTGTACTTAAGGACCAAGTGTATAAGGGGTGGTTTGTACTTAAGGACCAGGTGTATCAGAGGTGGTTTGTACTTAAGGACCAGGTGTATAAGGGGTGGTTTGCACTTAAGGACCAGGTGTATAAGGGGTGGTTTGTACTTAAGGACCAGGTGTATCAGGGGTGGTTTGTACTTAAGGACCAAGTGTATAAGGGGTGGTTTGTACTTAAGGACCAGGTGTATAAGGGGTGGTTTGTACTTAAGGACCAAGTGTATAAGGGGTGGTTTGTACTTAAGGACCAGGTGTATCAGGGGTGGTTTGTACTTAAGGACCAGGTGTATAAGGGGTGGTTTGTACTTAAGGACCAGGTATATCAGGGGTGGTTTGTACTTAAGGACCAGGTGTATCAGGGGTGGTTTGTACTTAAGGACCAGGTGTATAAGGGGTGGTTTGTACTTAAGGACCAGGTGTATCAGGGGTGGTTTGTACTTAAGGACCAGGTGTATCAGGGGTGGTTTGTACTTAAGGACCAAGTGTATAAGGGGTGGTTTGTACTTAAGGACCAGGTGTATAAGGGGTGGTTTGTACTTAAGGACCAGGTGTATAAGGGGTGGTTTGTACTTAAGGACCAAGTGTATAAGGGGTGGTTTGTACTTAAGGACCAGGTGTATCAGGGGTGGTTTGTACTTAAGGACCAAGTGTATAAGGGGTGGTTTGCACTTAAGGACCAGGTGTATAAGGGGTGGTTTGTACTTAAGGACCAGGTGTATCAGGGGTGGTTTGTACTTAAGGACCAGGTGTATAAGGGGTGGTTTGTACTTAAGGACCAGGTGTATAAGGGGTGGTTTGCACTTAAGGACCAGGTGTATCAGGGGTGGTTTGCACTTAAGGACCAGGTGTATAAGGGGTGGTTTGTACTTAAGGACCAGGTATATCAGGGGTGGTTTGAACTTAAGGACCAGGTGTATAAGGGGTGGTTTGCACTTAAGGACCAGGTGTATCAGGGGTGGTTTGTACTTAAGGACCAGGTGTATCAGGGGTGGTTTGCACTTAAGGACCAAGTGTATAAGGGGTGGTTTGTACTTAAGGACCAGGTGTATTAGGGGTGGTTTGTACTTAAGGACCAAGTGTATCAGGGGTGGTTTGCACTTAAGGACCAGGTGTATAAGGGGTGGTTTGTACTTAAGGACCAGGTGTATAAGGGGTGGTTTGTACTTAAGGACCAGGTGTATCAGGGGTGGTTTGTACTTAAGGACCAAGTGTATAAGGGGTGGTTTGTACTTAAGGACCAGGTGTATAAGGGGTGGTTTGCACTTAAGGACCAGGTGTATAAGGGGTGGTTTGTACTTAAGGACCAGGTATATCAGGGGTGGTTTGTACTTAAGGTCCAGGTGTATCAGGGGTGGTTTGTACTTAAGGACCAAGTGTATAAGGGGTGGTTTGTACTTAAGGACCAGGTGTATAAGGGGTGGTTTGTACTTAAGGACCAAGTGTATAAGGGGTGGTTTGCACTTAAGGACCAGGTGTATAAGGGGTGGTTTGCACTTAAGGACCAGGTATATCAGGGGTGGTTTGCACTTAAGGACCAGGTGTATAAGGGGTGGTTTGTACTTAAGGACCAGGTATATCAGGGGTGGTTTGTACTTAAGGTCCAGGTGTATCAGGGGTGGTTTGTACTTAAGGACCAGGTGTATAAGGGGTGGTTTGTACTTAAGGACCAGGTATATCAGGGGTGGTTTGCACTTAAGGACCAGGTGTATCAGGGGTGGTTTGCACTTAAGGACCAAGTGTATTAGGGGTGGTTTGTACTTAAGGACCAAGTGTATCAGGGGTGGTTTGCACTTAAGGACCAGGTATATCAGGGGTGGTTTGCACTTAAGGACCAGGTGTATAAGGGGTGGTTTGTACTTAAGGACCAGGTATATCAGGGGTGGTTTGTACTTAAGGTCCAGGTGTATCAGGGGTGGTTTGTACTTAAGGACCAGGTGTATAAGGGGTGGTTTGTACTTAAGGACCAGGTCTATCAGGGGTGGTTTGTACTTAAGGACCAGGTGTATCAGGGGTGGTTTGTACTTAAGGACCAAGTGTATAAGGGGTGGTTTGTACTTAAGGACCAGGTGTATAAGGGGTGGTTTGTACTTAAGGACCAGGTGTATAAGGGGTGGTTTGTACTTAAGGACCAAGTGTATAAGGGGTGGTTTGTACTTAAGGACCAGGTGTATCAGGGGTGGTTTGTACTTAAGGACCAAGTGTATCAGGGGTGGTTTGCACTTAAGGACCAGGTATATCAGGGGTGGTTTGCACTTAAGGTCCAGGTGTATAAGGGGTGGTTTGTACTTAAGGACCAAGTGTATAAGGGGTGGTTTGCACTTAAAGACCAGGTGTATAAGGGGTGGTTTGTACTTAAGGACCAGGTGTATAAGGGGTGGTTTGTACTTAAGGACCAGGTGTATAAGGGGTGGTTTGTACTTAAGGACCAGGTGTATAAGGGGTGGTTTGCACTTAAGGACCAGGTGTATAAGGGGTGGTTTGCACTTAAGGACCAGGTATATCAGGGGTGGTTTGCACTTAAGGACCAGGTGTATCAGGGGTGGTTTGTACTTAAGGACCAAGTGTATAAGGGGTGGTTTGCACTTAAGGACCAGGTGTATAAGGGGTGGTTTGTACTTAAGGACCAGGTGTATAAGGGGTGGTTTGTACTTAAGGACCAGGTGTATAAGGGGTGGTTTGCACTTAAGGACCAGGTGTATAAGGGGTGGTTTGTACTTAAGGACCAGGTGTATAAGGGGTGGTTTGTACTTAAGGACCAAGTGTATAAGGGGTGGTTTGTACTTAAGGTCCAGGTATATAAGGGGTGGTTTGTACTTAAGGACCAGGTGTATCAGGGGTGGTTTGTACTTAAGGACCAGGTGTATAAGGGGTGGTTTGTACTTAAGGACCAGGTGTATAAGGGGTGGTTTGTACTTAAGGACCAGGTGTATAAGGGGTGGTTTGTACTTAAGGTCCAGGTATATAAGGGGTGGTTTGTACTTAAGGACCAGGTGTATAAGGGGTGGTTTGTACTTAAGGACCAGGTGTATCAGGGGTGGTTTGTACTTAAGGACCAGGTGTATAAGGGGTGGTTTGTACTTAAGGACCAGGTGTATAAGGGGTGGTTTGTACTTAAGGACCAGGTGTATCAGGGGTGGTTTGTACTTAAGGACCAGGTGTATAAGGGGTGGTTTGTACTTAAGGACCAAGTGTATAAGGGGTGGTTTGCACTTAAGGACCAGGTGTATCAGGGGTGGTTTGTACTTAAGGACCAAGTGTATAAGGGGTGGTTTGCACTTAAGGACCAGGTGTATAAGGGGTGGTTTGCACTTAAGGACCAGGTGTATAAGGGGTGGTTTGTACTTAAGGACCAGGTGTATAAGGGGTGGTTTGTACTTAAGGACCAGGTGTATAAGGGGTGGTTTGTACTTAAGGACCAAGTGTATAAGGGGTGGTTTGTACTTAAGGACCAAGTGTATAAGGGGTGGTTTGTACTTAAGGACCAAGTGTATAAGGGGTGGTTTGTACTTAAGGTCCAGGTATATCAGGGGTGGTTTGCACTTAAGGACCAGGTATATCAGGGGTGGTTTGCACTTAAGGACCAGGTGTATAAGGGGTGGTTTGCACTTAAGGACCAGGTGTATAAGGGGTGGTTTGCACTTAAGGACCAGGTATATCAGGGGTGGTTTGCACTTAAGGACCAGGTGTATCAGGGGTGGTTTGTACTTAAGGACCAGGTGTATAAGGGGTGGTTTGAACTTAAGGACCAAGTGTATAAGGGGTGGTTTGTACTTAAGGACCAGGTGTATCAGGGGTGGTTTGTACTTAAGGACCAAGTGTATCAGGGGTGGTTTGCACTTAAGGACCAGGTATATCAGGGGTGGTTTGCACTTAAGGTCCAGGTGTATAAGGGGTGGTTTGTACTTAAGGACCAAGTGTATAAGGGGTGGTTTGCACTTAAGGACCAGGTGTATAAGGGGTGGTTTGTACTTAAGGACCAGGTGTATAAGGGGTGGTTTGTACTTAAGGACCAGGTGTATAAGGGGTGGTTTGTACTTAAGGACCAGGTGTATAAGGGGTGGTTTGCACTTAAGGACCAGGTGTATAAGGGGTGGTTTGCACTTAAGGACCAGGTATATCAGGGGTGGTTTGCACTTAAGGACCAGGTGTATCAGGGGTGGTTTGTACTTAAGGACCAAGTGTATAAGGGGTGGTTTGCACTTAAGGACCAGGTGTATAAGGGGTGGTTTGTACTTAAGGACCAGGTGTATAAGGGGTGGTTTGTACTTAAGGACCAGGTGTATAAGGGGTGGTTTGCACTTAAGGACCAGGTGTATAAGGGGTGGTTTGTACTTAAGGACCAGGTGTATAAGGGGTGGTTTGTACTTAAGGACCAAGTGTATAAGGGGTGGTTTGTACTTAAGGTCCAGGTATATAAGGGGTGGTTTGTACTTAAGGACCAGGTGTATCAGGGGTGGTTTGTACTTAAGGACCAGGTGTATAAGGGGTGGTTTGTACTTAAGGACCAGGTGTATAAGGGGTGGTTTGTACTTAAGGTCCAGGTATATAAGGGGTGGTTTGTACTTAAGGACCAGGTGTATAAGGGGTGGTTTGTACTTAAGGACCAGGTGTATCAGGGGTGGTTTGTACTTAAGGACCAGGTGTATAAGGGGTGGTTTGTACTTAAGGACCAGGTGTATAAGGGGTGGTTTGTACTTAAGGACCAGGTGTATCAGGGGTGGTTTGTACTTAAGGACCAGGTGTATAAGGGGTGGTTTGTACTTAAGGACCAAGTGTATAAGGGGTGGTTTGCACTTAAGGACCAGGTGTATCAGGGGTGGTTTGTACTTAAGGACCAAGTGTATAAGGGGTGGTTTGCACTTAAGGACCAGGTGTATAAGGGGTGGTTTGCACTTAAGGACCAGGTGTATAAGGGGTGGTTTGTACTTAAGGACCAGGTGTATAAGGGGTGGTTTGTACTTAAGGACCAGGTGTATAAGGGGTGGTTTGTACTTAAGGACCAAGTGTATAAGGGGTGGTTTGTACTTAAGGACCAAGTGTATAAGGGGTGGTTTGTACTTAAGGACCAAGTGTATAAGGGGTGGTTTGTACTTAAGGTCCAGGTATATCAGGGGTGGTTTGCACTTAAGGACCAGGTATATCAGGGGTGGTTTGCACTTAAGGACCAGGTGTATAAGGGGTGGTTTGCACTTAAGGACCAGGTGTATAAGGGGTGGTTTGCACTTAAGGACCAGGTATATCAGGGGTGGTTTGCACTTAAGGACCAGGTGTATCAGGGGTGGTTTGTACTTAAGGACCAAGTGTATAAGGGGTGGTTTGCACTTAAGGACCAGGTGTATCAGGGGTGGTTTGTACTTAAGGACCAGGTGTATAAGGGGTGGTTTGTACTTAAGGACCAGGTGTATAAGGGGTGGTTTGCACTTAAGGACCAGGTGTATAAGGGGTGGTTTGTACTTAAGGACCAGGTGTATAAGGGGTGGTTTGTACTTAAGGACCAAGTGTATAAGGGGTGGTTTGTACTTAAGGACCAGGTGTATAAGGGGTGGTTTGTACTTAAGGACCAAGTGTATAAGGGGTGGTTTGCACTTAAGGACCAGGTGTATAAGGGGTGGTTTGCACTTAAGGACCAGGTGTATAAGGGGTGGTTTGCACTTAAGGACCAGGTGTATAAGGGGTGGTTTGCACTTAAGGACCAGGTATATCAGGGGTGGTTTGCACTTAAGGACCAGGTGTATCAGGGGTGGTTTGTACTTAAGGACCAAGTGTATAAGGGGTGGTTTGTACTTAAGGACCAAGTGTATAAGGGGTGGTTTGTACTTAAGGTCCAGGTATATAAGGGGTGGTTTGTACTTAAGGACCAGGTGTATCAGGGGTGGTTTGTACTTAAGGACCAGGTGTATAAGGGGTGGTTTGTACTTAAGGACCAGGTGTATCAGGGGTGGTTTGTACTTAAGGACCAGGTGTATAAGGGGTGGTTTGCACTTAAGGACCAGGTGTATAAGGGGTGGTTTGTACTTAAGGACCAGGTGTATAAGGGGTGGTTTGTACTTAAGGACCAAGTGTATAAGGGGTGGTTTGTACTTAAGGACCAGGTGTATCAGGGGTGGTTTGTACTTAAGGACCAAGTGTATAAGGGGTGGTTTGTACTTAAGGACCAGGTGTATAAGGGGTGGTTTGCACTTAAGGACCAGGTGTATCAGGGGTGGTTTGTACTTAAGGACCAGGTGTATAAGGGGTGGTTTGCACTTAAGGACCAGGTGTATAAGGGGTGGTTTGCACTTAAGGACCAGGTGTATAAGGGGTGGTTTGTACTTAAGGACCAGGTATATAAGGGGTGGTTTGTACTTAAGGACCAGGTGTATAAGGGGTGGTTTGTACTTAAGGACCAAGTGTATAAGGGGTGGTTTGTACTTAAGGACCAGGTATATCAGGGGTGGTTTGTACTTAAGGACCAGGTGTATAAGGGGTGGTTTGTACTTAAGGACCAAGTGTATAAGGGGTGGTTTGCACTTAAGGACCAGGTGTATAAGGGGTGGTTTGCACTTAAGGACCAGGTGTATAAGGGGTGGTTTGTACTTAAGGACCAGGTGTATAAGGGGTGGTTTGCACTTAAGGACCAGGTGTATAAGGGGTGGTTTGTACTTAAGGACCAGGTGTATCAGGGGTGGTTTGTACTTAAGGACCAAGTGTATAAGGGGTGGTTTGTACTTAAGGACCAGGTGTATAAGGGGTGGTTTGCACTTAAGGACCAGGTGTATCAGGGGTGGTTTGCACTTAAGGACCAGGTGTATAAGGGGTGGTTTGTACTTAAGGACCAGGTGTATCAGGGGTGGTTTGTACTTAAGGACCAAGTGTATAAGGGGTGGTTTGTACTTAAGGACCAGGTGTATCAGGGGTGGTTTGTACTTAAGGACCAAGTGTATAAGGGGTGGTTTGTACTTAAGGACCAGGTGTATAAGGGGTGGTTTGCACTTAAGGACCAGGTGTATAAGGGGTGGTTTGCACTTAAGGACCAGAGCAATATTGCCTTTTTGAGTAAGTCTTTGTTCATCCATATTTTCCCTCTAATTCCTTTAGTACACCCACACAAATTATATATATTGTTTTTTAAGCACAAATAGGACTTTCTTTTGATACCACATTTTTATGAATAACACATTATTTTATTTGTTAACCCCTTAAGGACCACAAAGCATTTGTTTTTTTCATCTGCTTCCTGACTCCTCGAATGGCATGCAGCTGCGCGGGGATCTGGAAGTCCATGACGTACATGTACTTACTTGCTCCTTTAAGGACATCTACCTCATGACGTACATGGTACAGGGGTAAATAATAAAGAAAACAATAAAAAAAAAAAACAAACACAAATTTTTATCCGTTCTCCTATGATAATTTGTGCTCAATTGGTTAATTTTACTGTATGAAAGATATGAATGTCATTCATTGCTGCCATATGTCCAGTTTTAGGGGAGCATTGTCCTTCTCAGGTGAAAATCTCTATGTTCCTCTTTCCCAACCTGTGTCCCACTTTTTGGAGATTAGACTGTTTGTTGTGTATATAAGTGTATTACATTGCTCAACAGCAATAAAACTCACATTAATCTTTGGTGAAACTTCTGTATATGTGTTTATAAATTAGGTTGTGTAAATAAAATACTTAGGGATTGCTCCAAAGCATTTTTTGGGTTAAACAAAGATGTGTCAGTAGGTCATAACGTGACCTTCACTTAATCCTGCCCCCAGCAACAGCAAATGAATTGAAATTGTCCCAGTCTTTCGCCAGTTGTATTCTATTTTATGTCTGTTCTCTGCTTCTCTCTTCCTCACTATCACAGTAAGGAAGCGAGAGGCAGAGAACACCGACAAAGGCAATGTACAGAATACACTGCCTTTGTTATTTACTCAGCCGGTACATGTGATCGATGTAGCAGCGATCACAGGTACCAGCAAAATGGGGAAAGCCTGACACTGACTGCTCCAGCCTCTCCAGCATGATCATTGCACTCCCTGTGGCTCACTGTGATCATTTAACCAATGATGTGATAGAACCATCACTGGTCCTTAATACAGGAACACCAGTGACAGTCCTGGCATGTCACTGGTCGTTAAGTGATTAAAGTTCAACTTGCGAAGTTTGTCATCAGGTGTGCATTACAGAGATATTATGTTGTAATGTGTACCCCACGGTGCAGCTAATGGAGTTAGAGGCTTATACTAGTGTGGCTGCACTGGCAAATTTGTGCATTCTCTCCAATGAGAAAGAAGTGTATGTGTGGAGAGATCTGTCTTGTATTATAACTCATAAGCCTGAAAATCAGGTTCTCACAATCCAGTCTTCTGTTACAGGGAAATTGGATGTACCCTAGGAATACCTAGTTCTTAGTTTGTTTAAAGGGATAGTAATACTTCATTTTAACTTTATTTTATTTTGTAGGCATTAAAAAAGCATGAAGAATGATATAAGTCTTATCTCTCAAACCTTTATGGCAAGCAAAGTTTCCCCTCCCACCGCTTTTACCTAGTGTAAGCCATCTCTTCTCAGATGTAGAATCTAGTCGTAAGACCAGACAGATAACAGCAGGGGACAATCTTCTTACAGTGAAAAAAATGAAAGCCCTGCCCCCCTTGACAAGCTTTTCAGGTTTTTCCCTTATCTTAATTGAAGATTGTCCCTCTCTGCAATCTACCTGGGCACCTCCCCTCTGATCTGGCTGAGCAGTGTTACATCAGTAAAAGGGGCAGGAAGGGGACACTTTGTCATTGAATTACTCTTGAACTACAACTCTGACAGAATTGAAATAACACTCTCCAGAGTCCAAATACTATGATGATTAATTAGAGCTGCTTTTATTATGAAACATTACTATCCCTTTAAGTTCATGATAGCCTTATGCCTATCCCATGCATGCTTAATCTGCACCACTGTATTTACTTCTACCACTTCTATTGTTATGCTATTCCACTTATCTATCTCCCTCTCAGTTAAGTAGAACTTTCATATATTAAATCTAAGACTCTCTAGTTTCAGACTATGACTTCTTGTCCTAACATTTCCACTCTCTTGAATTGTACTTGTACTTTGTTGAATCCCTTTTAATACTTGAATGTTTCTCTCTTTTCTTCTCCAAGATATATATGTGCAGATCCATTAGTCTATCCTGGTAATTCCTATCCTGTAAAACGGTCACAATTTTAGTAGCCCTTCCCTGAAATCTCTCAAGAATATGTATATCCTTCTTGAGATGGTTTCTCCAGGACTGTACACAATACTCCAGGTGAGGTCTAACCAGAGATCTAGAGTGGCATGGCCACCTCTCTTACTCTGCTCCTAGCTACACAATCCAGCATCCTGCTTGTATTCAAACCCTGCAGTTTAAAACTATGTGGTAACTTGTCGCTACCCTGTTTATGTTTGGCAACAACTGGGATTGTAGTCAGGCAACAGCTGGGTAGATTTGACTATATTATCTGTCTCCCCCTGAAACCAGCAACCTCACAGTTTCACAATTACTCCCATCATCCTCAACGAATTATGGGAGTAATGAAATGTGGTTAAAGCGTGGTACCATGTTAGCCATAAAATGCAAGAGACTGGAATCATTTTTATTCTTGTATGCAAAAGACAAAGATATTCAGCAGCTCTGACTTCTAACTCACATAGGACAATAAATTCACATTCAAGATCTGATGAGATGTAAGGTACATCAGCAGGTTGTAATCGTCTCACGTATATACAATGACTGTCACTAATTGTGTGATCTCATGAAAAGATGGACTGGAAATACTCTATGGGTGCGCAATGAGGGGGTTTCCCTGTAACCACTTGTAGCTCATGTATATACCACAACAAGAATACACACTTCCAATGGCAGAACCAAATCCAGAAGTAAAACCAATAAAAACATTATTTGATACAATATAGTAAAAATTTGTACCTCCACAATTTTCTGGCCTCACAGTTTCTGAAGTGAGAGACTTACATAGGTAAAGAAGAAAATCAGTAGATGTAACAAAGATGCATCCCAAGGATCAACACACAATAGCAATCAAGACATAGCACAAGTACTACAAGGCAGCTCAGCTGGCTGTGCAAATCTAGTACTTGTGTCTGACAACGCGAGTCACCCCTCTGAACTGCAGAATGATGCGCTGCGTGCCCAGACCAGGCAGTCTCTGACATAGCGTGAGTGAGATAAGCATTCTCCCCCCCAGCACATTAAATCAAATCATGATGAGGCAAACTCGGGAGTACCTGGTCAGGGATGACTCCTGCATAGTCCGGTGTCAGTCATCCTGTTGACTCATCACCCGCTTACACATGCTGGTGTGGTGTGCGCACCTAGTACCAATAAGGACTACCTGTAGGCAGCCGCGGCCAGTGGTGGAATACAATGTACGCTGTGCGTGAGTGAAGCGCATGCGCAGTTCAGTTTTAGGTGTCTCTGGAGCTTGAGCAGTTTTGAAAGTAAATTAAAGGGTGCCGGAGCGGCCGGACATTAACCAGCACCTAACTCGCCTATAGGTGCATACAGGGCTTCAATTTCCACCCTCAGTCAATTTTTCCTCGCCAAGTGCGAGGAGGCGAGTGGAAATTTTGAGCCCTGTCTATGCTTTTGCAAATCTTTCTAATTTCTGCAAAAAATGCATACTTTTCCTCGAAGAATTTTCAATATCACAAATATTAAAAGGAATGGGCTCCAGTCAAATCCAACTAGCAATAGGGCATTCCTCTCAATATTTTCCATTAACTACAACCTACTGTCTCCTGTCACTCAACCTTTGCGTTATCCATTCAACTATTTTTACATCCAAACCAAAAGTTTGCAATTTATTAATAAGTCTTCTATGAAGGACAATGTAAAATGCTTTAATGAAATCTGGGTAAGCTATAGCTATTGCTCCTCCCCGGTCTATTATTTTAATTACCCAGTCAAAATAGCTATGAGGAAAGTTGGACAAGGTCTCCCTGTAGGAAACCAATGAGGTTTAGGATTTTGCAAGCCATTTAAATCCAGATACTAAAAATAATTTCCTTTAATGTGGCTTCCGTTAATGTTTCCACTACTGATTGAAGACTTACAGGTCTGTAGTTCCCAAACTATTCCCTGCTAGCTTTTTTGTGAAGCGGTACTACATCTGTTTTGCCAAAACACTCCTAGGTTCTTCTAAATGTTTTGTATGTATCCCATCTGGTCCCGTTGCTTTATCTGTTTTCCTAGGAATATGGTGATATTTTCCCTGATTTTTAGGGTTCCTGCCCCTACATTTGCCCATTCTCAATAGATTCTCTCTAGGGGTATGCAATGCTCTCCTGTATGCCTGCTCCACATCCCATTTAGAGTAACCCCTATCAATCAACTTGTTCTTCAAAATATTTGCATGTAGTTCAAAATCATCTCTCATGGAGCAGTTGCGTTTAACCCGCAAAAACTGCCCACAGGCAAATTCCTAATTAAGCTCATTGGATAACTCGAGGTAGCATGCAGGAGAGCATTGCTTGCATTAGGCTTGTAGTACATTGTAGTATTAACCCTTCCATCTTTTTCTACAAATAACCTAAGATCCAAAAAATGTATACTATACCTATGAAAATTCAAAGTAAATTGTAGATTATACCAGTTATCATTCAAAAGCTCCACATAGTGCAACAGATCCTCTTCGGTACCATCCCATACCATCAGTATGTCATCCACATACCTAAAATATTTCTTTATTCACCCCCAAAGACGTGGTTCTCCCACCACCCCATAAAGAGATTGCCATATGAGGGAGCAAAACGCACGCCCACAGAGGTGCCATGCCTCTGGAGGAAAAAGGCCCCATCGAAGGTGAAGAAATTATAGGTCAATAGAGAGTACCTTGGTATTTTTACATTGCAGTCTTTTTTCATTGTACCAGGTCTCTGTAATCCTTGCTATGTACACATAGTCACTTGTTGTTATTACAGTGAGATCAGTAATCTTTTTCATAAACTGTAATCATTGATTTGCTTTCAGCGTATTCCTCAAAGATAATAGAATTTATTGGTGCACATTATTCATAATTGTTTCACAAGGTTAAATTGCCAACAAAGCTTAGAAAATAATCTCTCTCAAAACATGCATTGACCCAGAGTTTACAGCACTGACTGGACCACAGAGCTTACAAACATCAAGGAAACAGAAACCATTTGAAATATGTCAATATTTTGTGCAACCAAATGTCAACCAAATTCATTATTAGTGCACCATGTAGAACAATAGCACCATTACTAGCATGGATATTAGCAACATTACATGCTCCAAACTAGAAACAATACCCATGGCTTCACACTGAGGCTCTAAGGTTCTCAAATCCGTGGGGATTTTTAATGTTCTTGTACAGTACAGCTGGTTTGTCCCCAGATTTGCTCTTTGAATCAGCTGCATTGTTGTATTTGTTTACAATAGACAGAAACTATTATGAACTATTTTATATTTGTTATTTTGAAAGCAATTAAAAGAACTTTCAGATTGCTGCAATTCATTATCTTCTCCCCTTCCTACTTACAAAATCATTTGATATTGCTATTAATTGCCTATAACACAGACAGAATTAAGTTGTGTGAATTCAATTTAACATAATGCAGAATTGCTTATATTTCTGCTAATTCCTTTATTCCTCAAGTCTACAGGATGCTAAACATCATGCAGAACAGATTTGTCCTTGCTTAGTGTACACAGTTTATTGCCTATTGTATCACTAGTCATGGCACAATAATAATGTGTGAACAAGGAATTTATTCCGTTCCACTCCATAAACACTTTCATATTGTCTTGGTGTTTATGAGAGAAGGATATGTTTATTTCATTCAGCTGAGGTTATTGCTTAAATACTACCTCAAATTTTCAAACGCTTTAGAAATTATGCCCCATAAAAGCATCCCAAAGAGTGCAATAAACTATATCAATGTATTCTCTATATTATGCACTCACCTCACTCACACACACAGCAAATCCTATGCATTGTAATACTGTATGCTATGCAAAGGATTCTCCATTGTTAAGTAAAAACAACAGAAAAATAAGATTAGACAAAGATGAACTGGGATTATGCTGGCACAACCCACCTGCGCCAAAAAAAGTCCCATTATGAAGCAGGCATATTATGCTGAAAAGTGTTAACGTGTTTCAGGGGACCTGCCTATGATTGTTTCTTTTGTACTAGGAACCAGTTTGTAAGACATTCTGTTTGGTGGTGTGTTCCTGGCTGGCAGTCACTGTCAACTCGCACTGTCAGTATAATTTTTACCCACTATATGCATAGTGGTAGTAAGTACCAAACATATAGGATAGAGTTGCCATTTGGGGGAGATGTTCATATTAACCCTTTGAGTGCCAGAGGCGTACGCAACGCATTGCTTTGCAATGCGTTGCGTACCCCTCTGGCACTCAAAGGGTTAAAAACTGCGATTCTGACATTGATTGCCTGCCTTTGACTAGAATAATCCAATATTGCTTATAATAGCTGCTGAATTTGAATTGAACAAGCAGCAGTATACTACTGGCCTGTGCTGTGATGCAGGGGAACTCTTCTTTTTTGTTCCCAGCTGTGCAGTATGGCCTATATTTGTAGTTCACTATTGCTGGTATTCTACCAATTACTTTAAAAGAATGATACACTGTAATATGTAGCTATTATGGTAAGAATCTAATTCTGTCAGATATGTTTCCCCCTTTTTTTTCTTGAATGCAGGAACTGTGGAGGCAAGAATACCCTGGCCCTCATATTCCTGCTATAATCAATTGAATTAGGGTTTGATTTCTGACACACATTATAGAATTCATTTCACAAGGAGCTCCTTCTAATATTAACTCTTTCCAAGCTCGTGTGCATAAAGGTTACATATAAATTAAAACAACTGTAGTTTTTTACAAAGTGAGTGCACCTAAGCAAACATATTCTCTGTCCTTCTGTACTAAATAGCATTAGTGCATCTGTGGCCACATTAAACCTGGAGAGTTTTCTGGTATCATATATTCTCCTAGCATTTATGATCATATTTTTATTATAAATAGTCCAGGTAGCACCCTACATAATTTATTACCAGCAATGCACATACACCTGCCACATACCCTAAATAATAGAATAATGCTACACAATTTCCTCTGCAGCTTGTTTATAACATTGTGGTCATGTATCAAGTTATTTTCAGTAGATTGTAAGTAGATTGGCCTTCACTAGTGTGCAAATCTATACCTGCTTTGCACCTATGTACAAAGCCGATCTGCTGGAAAATGGCCTCTTTCAGCTTGGGTCAATTCTGTCTGAACCTAAGGTGGATATGTGAGCATCAGATGTAATGCTGATGCTATGCAGTTTTAGAGAAATCAGATGATCTATATGACTGATTGTCTATACCATTAGCTAGCAGGTGTAATGAAGGAGTGACATGATCCTTCCCATTGCCTGACCCCAGTGTCCACTAGTACCTCAGAGCAGCCACACACACAAACTCCTAAACCCCATGGTTGCCATTAGTTTGCAATGCAATGCAAAAATATATATATCCATAACAAACTTTCACCCTGCCAGCCCCCTCTATCCTAAAACAACTTCGGATTAACCTCATGTTGTCAGATCTGCTTGTATTAGCCAAACTGGCAATGAGGGTTTAAAAAACAAAACAAAAAAACAAACAAACAAAAAAAACATACAATTGTATTTAAGGCAAATGGTTAGCTAAAGGATGGGGGTTACATTCACTCATCTGATACTACTTTTACTACACTGTGATTGGATGAGAGATGAGGTTACTCCAGGGTCACTCTGTGCCCTATGTAACCATACCTTACAGCAAATGAGAGTGCGAGAAGCAACAGTGACTGGCCTTACAAAAGTCCGTACCTGTTTATTTTAGTTCTCATAGTTGTCATAGTGTCCTGGCAGGAATGGGGGAAGGGGTTACATTTTATTATTTTTTTTTTTTAGCAGTGTCAAACGTGTAGGTGGCATTTTAGGGTCCTCAGTTTATTTTTTTTAATGTCTGAAGGGGACTGCAGTAGAGCACAAGGATGTGGTGGACACCACAGTACCTCAGATATCCTGGTAAATGTGGTCCTGAGGACTATTAATGGAAAAAAGATTTGGGGGGTCAGTGTATGTGAGGTTCTTTGACTACTAGTGAAACAAGACTGGAGTGTCAGTGTATGTGAGGGGTATTTTGCTACCAGTGGGACAGTAGAACAAGGTGGGGGTATCAAGCATCATATGTGGGTGGAGGAAGGGGTGCCAGGCCCACTTCCTTGGACATTAGTTGATTAGTATGCGGTCTCTGGCCCCATATTAATTTATCTTGTTGTGTGTTTTTCTAATAAACTGATATAGGGTATACAGACCCCTTATTCATTTATTTTGTTTGCAAGTGGGGTGAATGAACACTCATATTTTTTTCCCATTTAGTTCATTCAGGGAAAGAACAAAAGTGACCTCTCTTTGATGAAAAAAACATGATATGGGGTTCCAAGACCAAATATTATTTTGAACACACACACACACACACACTTGGCAGAGATCATCCCCCAATGTTTTATTTAAGGCACTTTTGCCTTATATAAATTAAATGTTTTTTTCTTTTAAATATTAGCCGTTCTTTTTTGATTGTACATCTAATATGATCTGATCTAAAAAAAAGGAATGGGGGACTGATGGTCAAGATAGAATAGGGGAGTGCCTAGTGCAATGATTTGGCTTGACATAACCCCTCCATTGCTGGTAGGACCAGGATCCTTTGCTGTTTATGGGGAGTGCCTTTTTGTGGAAGAGGGTGACTGTAGAGTCCAACAATGGCGTGGGAGGATCCTTACCATGATGAGTACCGCTTCCAGATCCAGAAGAAAGGGAGAAGGCATATGTTCAACATTCTTGCCTTACACACTAATCACTAAAGCAGAACAGACTGCACCTCCAGTGTGGAAGCTCAGCAAGCTTTGATCAAAAAATCCACCTTTGTACTAAGGCTCCAAAGAAGCCTTTAGTAAATAGGTGTATACTGGGCATGGTGCATAAGACAGGTGGGTCAATGAGCCTATACTGCTCTCAGACTCAACCCGTCTGTTCTAAGCACATGTCATCCACTGTGTTAAACAAGGTATGTATAGGAAATTAACACCTGAAAGGGTCATGGACTACCCCACTGCCCTCCCCTTGGCAGAAGTGGTGTTAAGGGGAACACTTTTGGCACAAGCAGCTTAGCTTAGTAAATTTGAATTAGGCAGGTATTGTGGGCTACAAAAATCTATTTTAGTGCCTGATTTAGAGAGGAAATTGCATTTGTGCATTCAACACTGTAGTGTGGGAAAAACACAGGTGCTTTGGTGGGGGGGAGGTTCGCTAAGCTGTAAGGTATTGGGCAACAAATATCTTCACAATACACTGCACACTACTCTGTTTCTTAAAGAGTTAAATAAATTGTATGCAATTAAAAGTGCACAGCTATGATATCTGCATTTTACAAAATGTGACATTTAATGTGTTTTAAGTGAAATTATGGAAGAACAAACACATATACACATTAACTGCTCATGAGAATCAAGAGCAGCATCAAGGTGCTCCTGTTTGGAATTTCATCCAGATTTACTACATCAACAATCAAAACAGCAACCCCCCATCTCTATCAATGAAGTAGAATACAGCTTTCCATGAGACAAGATTAATGGCAACCAGTCCACGGTTCATTGATTTTGTAATCTATGTTTGTGCGTCCCCTCACTCAGACATATTCTTAGTCCAGGCTTCAGCAGAAGTTACTGAGCAGCAAACATGAAATTATTGTGTTAAAAAGGGACATTGTTTCCTGAAAATGAGTAAGGTTTATAATCTCTTAAGGTGACAGTCAACCTCCTTTTTAAAGCTACATATTTTTTGAGTGCATAATACGTAAAGTCAAGTTACCTATACATTTTATTATTTGTTTGTGAGTGCATAATATATAAAGTCAAGTTACCTATACATTTTATTATTTGTTTGTGAGTGCATAATATATAAAGTCAAGTTGTCTATACATTTTATTATTATTTTTGTAATGTTGATGTCTTTTTTACACATTCCTTCCTGACAGAGAGTTGTCTAAGTTTCTGCTTCCAGAAAGCATTTTGTCTGGGACTGTAAAAGCAGTGACAGTGATACAATGTTGCAATATCCTTGAACCTCTGTATTTTGTACTGGAGCCAGTCATTTCTGCTTACGGTACAGTGCAAACCTGTATCACTGTCCCTAATGCACTTGAGGGACCTAAATGCAGTCAATAATGGATAAACAACTCCAACCAAATATAAATAATAACACTACACTTCTTATAATATAAGTGAGACAGACTTCAATAAATAACAGAAACCAAATAAAACAAAATCATTTAAAAATAAATGATTAGGTATAAAACAGACCTAAAATAGCTTATCCTATAAGCAAGTAGTTAATGGGCCCGACAAAGAAGTCTTACTAGAGATATTGTTGCTCTATGTAAGTTGCAGTTCTTATAGGTCGCTGTGGTTGTGATCATCTCTCCGCCCACCTGCCAGGCCTTTTAAACCTCAGCCTGTCCTATTACCTGTGCCCTTTCGTGGTGTACCTGAGCCTAGTGCTGTGTTGGTCCATTGCTGTTCTTGTGTATTACTCTGGCTACGTCTGACTACCCGATCCGGCTCTGACTCCTGGCTAAGTCTGACTACCGATCCGGCTCTGACTCCTGGCTACATCCGACTACCCGATCCGGCTCTGACTCCTGGCTATGTCTGATTACCCGATCCGGCTCTGAATCCTGGTGACGTCTGACCACTCTCCCTCTGTTGCGTTCCGCTACTATTGCTAGCCTCGGCTACCCAGCAGGCTACTGTATCCTTGCTGTTTGGGCCTACCTTACCACTCTCACTACCCCGTTAGCAAGTGCTTGTCGGTCAGTCCGTGTCACTGACCTTCCATGATCTATCTAGTCTGGGCGCTTGCCTCGGTCAGTCCGTGTCACTGATCTCCTGTGTTCTGTCCGGTCCCAGTGTGGCCTCACCTAGCCTGCTAGGGGAGGTTTTGCCTTGTATAGGTATACCCTAGCGGTAGGGTTTAGTTGCGCTACGAGTCACCTGCTTGGTGTGACTAGGGAAGTGCCATGCACTGTCCCTCTATCCTGCTATGAAGGTTACCTAGGGCCGTTCGGTTACTGCTACACCTGCCTATTGAAGGGTTGAGGAAGTGTCTTACACTGTCCTCACTCCTGGCCTCGAGAAGGTGGTGGAGTTAGTCGCTATTGTGCTGCTCCAGAGTTCTGGGATACTCGCTCATGTTGCCTGGGTACTCTAGTGTTAGGGTACAGACGAGAGTTACCACACTTGCCTAGTGAAGGGTGAAGAAAGTGTGTACTGTTCTTCCCTGGTCTCGTGGGAGTGTACTATTCTTTACTGCCACTGTTGTATATAAAATAAAGATTATTTTAAATTTTATCTGTACTTGTCAAGTGCCGTTATTTCCAAGTCGCTCCATGACAGAGTCTTCTCTGGAATCTCCTAAGCTACTTCTCCCATCCTTTATGATCTTCTACTTTCTCTGTCACTCCATAATAGCATACTTAATACATTTATAGTGAATCATATAATCAATTGTTTAAAAAACACCATATAGTGTGAGTAAAGTAAAATGTACGTATAGAAATATACGGCAAAAGAACCATATAAATCACTGATGGTATAGTAGTTCATAACCTATCCATTGTCAATATAGATAAAATAGATAACTGATGTAACCAGAAAAAACATAAAAGCCCAAAAAGTTAAATATTCCCCCATACAGCTGACAAAAGAAGCCAGAATAGGTGGGAAATCAAAGAGCATTGAATGGAGTGATAGAGAAAGAGGGATAATACAGGATGGAAGTGGTAACCTACGAGAGTTCAGAGAAGACCATTGGGATAACCACTTCCCTAGTGAGACTTCAACACCAAGAAAGATTCTGGTGAGCACAATGCATTAATTGATTGTGAAGAGTCAAGCACCAAGCTGACACACTGTAAGCAAAATTCACTCTGGCGTGGATTCTTCTGGAAACAGGAGGGTTGCATGCTAGTATTTATTTCCTTGGGATGTTACTATTGTTCACAGTCCACTCTCCAAACACCGCTGAAATGGTCAATATACAGACTTTTTTGCCAGGCCATTTCACTCCTGGTTTATAGGATAAAGGGACTTGTGCCAACTAAGTATGATGTTTTAGGTCTGTTTTATAACTAGTTGTTTATTTTTGCATAGGATTTTGGTTTTATTTGGTTTTTCAGTTGGTGGACTTTTCAGCCTCAACAAACTTATCTTCTTTAAATAAATCTCATAGAACTGCCCATATGTTGTGCTATTTTTTTGTTAATAAAGGCAATACTTTATAATATAGAATAACTTAAAATAGTATCTGTTGATGTCAGTCACGACATCTCCTGCAGTACAAGCTGTACCGCAGAAAAGTCTCCAACAGACTGGACATCCCCTTCCATGGAATACTGTACCTACCACCCTTCCCAGCTCTCTCCACGACCACGTGTGGAGAGCATGCCTCTTAGAGATTGGGCGGGCTTAGGATGGAAGACTGACTGCTATTCAGTGGGAGAGAGTTGTCATTCATTTTAAAAGTAAGAAAGATAGATGTGCTCTCCCACTCGGATATGGTAACAGAATCAAATTAATTTTAAGGCTGGGTGGATGTATGTTTCAAATCAAATGAGATGGTAAAGCATAATTATGCAAATAAAGATATGGGAGCAGGAAGTAGGAAGGTCACAGGGCAACATCCTTACATATTGTATATTACAATAAATGTATTATTATTGTTTATATTAGGCTGAAGTTGTTTATCCATTATCTTCTGCATTTAGATCCCTCTGGTGTGCTGTTTGTTTTGCTTTTTTCTTTCACATCGCTTCTGCTTTCTGCACATAGCACAACCTGGTTGACCCTTTCCAATATGGCTTTCACACTGCTCACTCCACTGAAATTGCTCTTGCAAGAGTGGTCAATAATAATCCTTTATTTATATATATAGCGCACACAGATTACGCAGCACTTTACACTCATATTGGTCCCTGTCCCCATTGGGGCTCACAATCTAAATTCACCTATCAGTGATCTACACATTGCCGAATCACAAGGTCACTCTTCAATACTTATCCAGCTGCTTGTCACACTTTTTATCATGCTCTCCTCCTCCAAATTCTTCACTCTTTAGGAATCTGTTAACTTAGTACTGGACTGGCTATCCTCTTATCTAACTGACCAATCCGTCAGTGTCTCCTCTGCCTCCTCTTTATCCTCTCTCATCCACCTCTCTTTTGGGATCCCTCAAGGTTCTGTTCTAGGACCGCTCCTATTCTCTCTTTACACAGTGACACCTCTATGCAGATGACACCCAACTTTATTTATCTGTACCTCGGCTGACTTCTGATATTCAGTATAAAGTCACAAATTGCCCCTCAGTTATCTCAGACTGGATGTCTCATAGGTACCTCCTTTCCCACATGTACTACTGCAGCCTTCTTCTCTCTGGCCTTCTTGCCCCCAGCTCCATCCACTTCAATCCATGCAGAATGCTGCAGAATGAATTATCATATCGTCATCTAAGTTTGTCCCCACCCCACTCCTCCTCAAATCTCTCCAATGGTTGCCAATTAAACTCTGGATCTCTTACAAAATTTTGCTACTCTCATTCAAGACCCTTCTCTCCACTACCCCTGCCTACATTTCCACGCTGATCTCCCGCTACACCCCATCCCGCCACTTATGATCAGTCAACAACAGTCTTCTTTCTTCTCCTTTTGTGTCTATAGCTCTCTCATGTATCAAACCTTTTTCTCTCACTGCTCCTTATCTATGGAATGTTCTACCTCCCACCCAGTGCCAATGCACCTCTCTTGTGGTCTTCAGGTCACACTTAAAAATACACCTCCTTGATAAAACTTAAACATGCTAGAAGGCACTGTCTTTGTACATTGAAGGCTCATTTAAATCATTTACTTTATTTGTGTCCCCTATCCTGAGCAGAACTCTAGAACTTTATTCAGTACTTGACCTTAAGTACTCTGTAAGTCTCCCATTACTACTTTAGAGTGTATGCTTTCGGGGAGAGGCCTCAGTTCCAGTGTTTCAATACAAAGAACTTGTCACTTGTGTGGGGAAGATAACCAAGGTGACCAAACTGCTACGTATCAGTCATATATGCATGAAGCATGGATTCTTTCCAGTTTCCTAATATTTTTTACTCATTGAAATCATGTATCTGCCTTTCTAATTCACAGGCATATAAAGTATTGCAGAGATTAATAAGAAATTTAATAGAGAGTCTATAGTGATTGGTGGTAGTATGTTCACTGAAAATGGTATGGCTCTATTTGTGATGTCATGGATAAGCAGAGAAATTTGTTTCCAGAAAGAAGCATATCAGCAAGACACCATATGTGTAGTAAGGTACCTGCTCCCTTGCCATATATCCAACAATCGCTGTTGCTGTCTGGATGTAAAGTGGCTAGTTTGTGTGGAGTGAGATACCATCTAGAAACAAGTTTATAATTATCTTCCATGGTACAATAATTCCTAGCTAGTTTCTAATAATTTCTGAAGATCCTGTGCCATGTGTCTTTAGGGATAGACATCTCAAGCTCTTTATTGCATCTGTTTGTATAAGAAGGTAGGAAGGTATCTTCAGGCTGTACTACGAGAGTATACAATTTGTAGATAGCTTTTTTATTAGGAGTTTGCTGTGAAAGCAGCATTTCTATTTGAGATAGGGGTCTATTTAGATGGTATTTAGTAAGCATGTCAAGTAGACAATGCAATATTTGTATATACATCCAATGCTCCGACTGAGGGAGGAAATCGTCCTGTACAAAAGTGGCAAACGGAATAAGTTCCTGGGGTGAAAGTAATTCTATAAGTTTTGTATGTGGCTCAGTACCCTCAGTCTGCCACTCTGCTTATGCTCCCCTCCCTCTATCCAGTCTTCTCCGAAGGAGGAGGCTTTCTGCAGAGTGACAGACTCAGGTTACAAAGCAGGTAACAGCAGTCTATGTGGAAGTAGATGCAGGGCAGAGTTTATTCTTTCATTTTCAACCAACTAGAGCTTTTAAAAAAGAAATAAATAAACTTTTACACATATTCGTTATATAACGTAACTATTCAGGTTAACTTGAATAGGGGTGACACATCCCCTTTAAACAAACTGGACAGGAAAAGTTGCCTAACTATAGCCTCTTAACTAATCTGGAACTTTTATGTCAAAGACAACATAATGTTTAAAAAGACAGTAATTATTAACCCCTTAAGGACCACTGCCGTACCAGGACCATCACAGCGGTCCGGCACTTAAGACCACTGAGGGTCCTGGTACATCATGGAGTTCAGGGCTCCCGGCATGGCTGCATGCCGCTCCGGAAGCCCTGAACCGAAATTACATTAAAAAAAAAAAAAAAAAAAAAAAAGCCCTGTGGTCCTCAAGTGCCGGCCATGTGTGCGCGCCGCTCCTTAAGGGGTTAAAGTGCAACTCCGAGTCTTCTATACGGTTTTTTATAACACATACTTACAGTTCTGTAGTTCAAAAGCTATTCAAGCTGAAAGTTTCTCCCTCCCATTCCTTCTGGCTGCCTCCCATTAGATCTGAAATCTGGTCATGGGACGGATGCAGTCAGGGGTAATCTTCACACAGTAAGTATGAGTAAAACCCTTCCCCCTTGACAAAGGAGGGCAGAATTTTCCTTTTGCTTACTGAAGATTGTCCCTTGTGGCACTCCATCCAGACTATACGCAGAGCCAGTGTGATGCAGAGAAAGGGGCAGGAGGGGGATCCTTTCAGCTTGAGTAGCTTTTGAACTACAGAACTGTAAGTAATTAAACATAGCATTGCGTGTTATAAAAACCATATACAACACTCGGAGCTGCACTTTAATATAGACATTACTATCTCTTTATATGGAAAGTGATCCTTTTAATTTCTGTATTTTTTTTTTACACCGGTTAACCTCTTAAGGACCAGAGGGGTGTACAGAGCATTACTAATAAATAAATTGTACAATCCTCTGTTCTTCAAGAAGGGAATAGGGAATTGTACTATATTTCATTTCTCCCTAACCTTTAGCACACCAAATGCATGACAAAATAATTGAAAAGTGGTGGTGGAACTAATAAAGTGCACGACTTATCATTTAGCAGTTTCAGTAAATAAAAACAAAAGCAAATCATAGTAAGCTGATATCTTTGAGCCTGCATATTGTAAAAATAATGTGGAGACATCTAAATAATATAAAGATCTACCCTGCGAAGCTCCCTGTGGGCGTAACCGCACATACGCAGTAGAGACTGCTGGAGAGAAGCAGTCATGCGCAGTAGAGACTGGCCGAACGTGCTGATCTGGAGCGGGGCGCTCCAAACGGCTCACCACCTGTCTCTGCTCCCAGCTCCGGGGCAACAGCCGGGGCTGCTGGGTGGCACTTTAGCCCGTGTTCATGGGCTTTCATACTAGTTTTATAATACTTGTGCACACATTTAGTAAACTGGCAATCCACCATATTCTTTGGCTAAGTGTTTATGCTATATGGGAGACATCATACAACATAAGAATATGTGTAAAATTAAAAAATGAGACCGTTCCACCTTAGAGACAGAAAGCCTCTGTCATCGGAGGATGCTGGTTAGTGGGACGGGAGCAGAGGCAGAGCGGCAAGCTACAGCATGCTGGAAGTAGGGTGCTGGGCATTCTTTAAACCTAAATTGTTGCACAAATAACGTTTTTTTTAAAACAAATTAATAACATTTTAAACTTATTCGCTAAATGCTCTAACTAATGAGCATTACTTGTAAAGATGTGAGAGATCCCCTTTAACTCCTTAGAAGCTAGTTTTCCAACAAACAATGGAAAATGTCCACATACATATTTCTCAATATTACAAGAGCTCTTAAAGGGATAGTAATACTTAAGTATTACTAATCCCTACAGTAAAGCCCTACTAAAAAAAACTGTATTGCCCCCAGTGTCATCTCTCAAACCTTTATGGCTTGAGAGATGAACGCTTCTATAGTTGCCATGACTGAAGGGAAGTCCGGTCTGAGATCATCAGGCGGCTCTGCAGCAGAGCCGCAATCGCGTTAATTAAAAAAAAACTTTCACTAAAAGTTTAGTAACACGATCAGGCTGTGCTGGAGAGCCGCCTGAAAGTCGTACGACTCTCTTCCCTGCAGTCAGCTAGAATGCTGACTACGGGGGAGGGACAGGGCAACTTTAGAAGTGTTCCTCTCTCAAACCAAAAAGGTTTGAAAGATGACGCTGGGGGCAATAAGGTTTTTTTTAGTAAGGCTTTACTATAGTGATTAGTAATACTTAAGTATTACTATCCCTTTAAATATATAACAATATAAAAAACATTGTTTAAACAAGAAACAGATGAGTAGATTCATCATAATCCTATATAATAATTAGCTAAATCGTGTGTAACGACGCGACATGCGCAGTAGACACTGCTGCGCGTGCTGCAGTCATGCGCAGTAGAGACTGCCCGCGCTGCGGCTGATACAGAGCTGGGCGCTCCGAAGTAGCGTCCAGCTCTGTATCAGCCGTGGCGCGGGCAGTCATTACTGCACGTGACTGCCCCGCGACCGGGTGGCAGTGGCACTGTGGCCCATGTAACGGGCTGTTCAACTAGTAGTTATATAATGTGTTTGGGGTACATAGTATGACCTTAGTAATGTTTTCACTCCAAAATATTTAACCTTTTGAGTGCCAGAGGGGTACGCAACGCATTGCCAAGAAATGCGTTGAGTATCCCTCTGGCACTAAAAGGGGTTAAGCATTACAGCATTTTTCATAGTGCACAACTGCTAATTTTGTTATATATGGAAAAAGTAAACCATTTCTGAAAATTCTGTCACAGTTTACATTCATAAGAAAATTAATGCAGCGTGTGAAATTCATTATTTTAATGCCCTTAGACATTGTCTGTAACTGTTCACCTTCAAGTATTAATTAAATGTATTAATCCCAGAAATAGGTCATGGACTTTAAAAAAATTCAAAGCAAAAGTGTTCAAGCTTGCTGTGAACATCCCTGCTGGCTGGTAGTCAAACACATGGAAGTGGGACGTTTGCATGAGTGTTCTGTAAACTGCGGTTGAGAACACTGGGTCAGGGTGCCACAAGCATAATCCTGTTAACTCTAGTGTAATGTAGTCATTAGGCCCTCTGCTGAAGGTGAAGAAAGGTAACACTCATCTAGAAATGCATACAATGTCAATCCATTAAAAAGCATAATGTTTTACAAGTCAATTATTCAATAAGTATTAGATTTGATAGAAAAGAAAGGAAAATGTTTTTGCAGACTGATCACTTCATAAAATATATAAAAACAGATGGGGGCCAATCTTTATAGTCGTGATGGATTGCACCTTAGTGGAAGGGGGCCACTGTGCTGGGCGTTAGGATGGTTAGAGGGCTGGTGGAGACTTTAAACTAGAACTGAGGGGGAAGGTGCTGCAACACAGGCTGGGGAAAGTAGTATAATTGAGGAAATTGGGTTAGAGAAGGGGCATGGGGGTGGAGAGGGAGAATGGGCTACTTCATCTAAGGATTTGCCATTGTTACAGCCTGATAAAAAACAAATACATATTAAATATTTAAGAATGGCAAAAGATAAAATGTATGCATGCAAATGCTCGTATTCTGGCTGGTAACATGGGGGAACTAGAAATGATTGCAACACATGAGCAGTATGATCTGATTGGTGTGTCTGAAACCTAGTTAGATGATACATGGCTTAGCAGCCAATCTAGAGGGTTATTCATTTTTAGGAGGGATAGGGTTAATAAAAGGGGAAGAGGGGTATGCCTATATGTAAATCATGCCTTAAAACCTAGTTTAAGGGAAGATATAATTGAAAAGGTAGAGGCCTTGTGGGTTGAAATACACAATGGGGGCACACATAATAAAAAAATGTTAGTGGGGTTTGCTACAAGCCAGCTAATATTGGGGAGTTAGAGGAAGCCCAACTTTTACTGCAAATGGAAAAGGCTTCTAGGTCAGCAATGGTAGTTATAATAGAAGATTTCAACTATCCTGAAATTGACTGGATCAATACGACTTCTGGCACAAAAAAGGGAAATTATTTTTTAAGTATGATAAATGATAATTTAATATCCCAAATAGTAGAGGAGCCAACTAGAAAATATGCCTTGCTTGACCTAGTGCTCTCAAACAATATTGACATGATAAACAATGTACAAGTAAGGAAAAATCTGGGCAGCAGTGAACACAATATGGTATCCTTTGAAATTTGATATACACAATAGCAAGGGTTTAACTAAAACATTACATTTTAAAAAAGCAAATTTTACAAAGCTAAAAGAATAATTAAAGGATATTCAGTGGGATGTAATTGTCAAAGATACAAATGCACAAGAATCATGGAATGTATTTAAAATGCTCTTAGACAAATGTACACGTCAATATATACCATTAGGGAATTAGCACAAGAGGAGTAAAGTGAAATCAGTGTGGCTTAAAGGGGATCTATCACCCTAGTACAACTGTGTGTTAAATGTTAGATTACCTAGCAATTAGGTAGATTTTTTGAATCATTTTTTTAAAATCCTATGTTGCCAGTTTAAAGACTGCACTTTTGGATAGACTTACAGCTCTATACCCGCAGTGTGTAACTCTGCCTCTGCTACCCTCCTTCTATCCAGCCTCCTCCGATGACTGAGGGTTTCTGTCTGTTGGCTGGAGTGATCTCATTGGATACATTTCGGTCTCTGCCAATGAGACCACTCCAGGTTACAGAAAGAAGTCTCCGTCATCGGAGGAGGCTGGACAGAGGGAGGGCAGCGGAGGCAAAGTTACAGACTGCGGGTATAGAGCTGTACCCACAGTCTATCTGGAAGTGCAGTCTTTAAATGTTAATTTTCGGGAACATAGGATTAAAAAAAAAATTAAAGAAATCCACCTAATCGCTAGGTAATCTAACGTTTAACACACATTTGTACTGGGGCGATAGATCCCCTTTAATAATGAGGTTTGCAGGGAAATAAGAAATAAGAAAATAGGATTTTAGTCTTGCCTGTTAAATCCTTTTCACTTAGTCCATACAGGTCACTGGTACTCTGGGAGGCGATCCCGCCCCTTTAATAGGCAGGAACAATTTCTCAAATGTATGCAAGGGGTGGAGCCTCCTCTCCCTCTTAGGCTGCTTCTCTGGCAGCCCCACCCAGAAAGATCTGAGACACTATACTGACCAGAGAGAAGAAGGAAAAAGGAAGACTCCTGTGAGCATGCCCCAAAGGTCACCCACCAAATGGCACAGGAGAACCAAGCATGGCCTCTTGACAGGGCGGGTGACCAGTGACCTGTATGAACTAAGTGAAAAGGATTTAACAGGTAAGACTAAAATCCTATTTTCACTGTCGTCCAATACAGGTTACTGGTACTCTGGGATGTACAAACATTGAGTTGACCCAGAGGCGGGAAAAAGGCAAGGGCCAGCGTAGGACCCCAACCGACACCAGAACCACTATGAGCCAATTAATCATAGAGCCCAACAATGCAAGTGTCAACGGACACCAACGAGGGGTAAAACAAACCCATGAACAACACAGCACACTTAACCAGAGCCAACAGGGCTCAACAGTAAGGAAGCACTGAGATCTCAGAAGAAGAAGACCCTAGACAGGCAGAACTGCCTCCAGGACCTTCCTCCCAAAGCTGGCATCAGCAGAAGCCAGCACGTCCACACGGCAGTGCTTCGAATAGGTGTGCACCAAGGACCAAGTGGCCGCCCGGCACAGTTTATCAGCAGACGCTTGATTCTTATAGGCCCAAGAGGCCCCAATTGATCTGGTAGAATGAGCAGTGACCCGAAAAAGGCACATGCTTATTCCGCACTTCGTAAGCCTTACGAACAGTGGATTTAATCCAAGAAGCAAAGGTCACCTTGGATGCCGGTCTCCCAGCCCTAGGCCCCTCAGGAATAACGAACAGGGCGTCAGATTTCCTGATGGACTCAGTGTGATGAACATAAAACTTGAGACAACGCACAACATCCAACAAATGAAGATCCCTCTCCTTGACAGAGGAAGGGTAGGGCCAAGGAGGGCAGCACTATCTCCTGATTGATGTGAAAATCAGAGACAACCTTGGGCAGAAATTCTTTAGAAGTGCAAAGCACCGCCTTATCCTTGTGGAACACAAGGTAAGGAGGTTTACAAGACAGAGCTTGTAACTCCGCCACCCGGCGGACAGACACAATAGCCAAGAGAAAGGCCGTTTTGCAAGTCAAAAGACGTAATTGAACTGAAGCTAAGGACTCAAACGGGGGCCGATGAAGAACCCCCAGCACGAGATTAAGGTCCCACTGAGGAGCCGGACTCCTGAAGGAAGGCCGAACACGAGCCACGCCCTGAAAGAAGACCTTAACATCAGGGAGAATGGCAATGCGCTCCTGGAAAAAAAACAGACAGAGCAGAAGTCTGACCTTAAGGGAACTCAAGCTGAGTCCCTTCTCATCCCCGTCCTGTAAAAAGGCCAGGACATTGGGAAGATGGAAATCCAGAGATAGATCCCTATCAGCACACCATGCTACAAAGATTGACCAGATCCGGTGATAGATCTTGGAAGACACAGGCTTACGAGCCTTAAGCATGGTAGATACAACAGAAGAGGAAAACCCCTTTTTCTTCAATATTGAGGATACAACCTCCATGCCATCAAATGGAAACGATGAACATCCTCCTTCCACAGGTAACCTTGAAGTAGTAGGTCCGGACGGGAAGGTAAAGGAAACGGATCCGCTACTGACATGGCCATCAGGTCCGGATACCAGGACTGACGAGGCCAATTCGGAGTGATCAGGATAGCAGGACAGTGCTCCGCTTTCAGCTTCTGGATGACTCTGAGCAACAGAGGAAGAGGAGGGAAGATGTAGGCTAGGGAGAAATCCCAAGGAATCGACAAGGCGTCCGCTGCTAGAGCCAGTGGATTCCTCCACCGAGGGCAGAATACTGGAACCTTCCTGTTGTGTCTGGTGGCCATCAGATCCACCACAGGAACCCCCCCACCTCTGTGTGATGAGATGAAACACCTCTGGATGAAGAGCCCACTCTCCGCTGTCGACTGTGTAACGACTGAGAAAGTCTGCCATGACATTGTCTACGCCTGAAATGTGCACCGCCGAGACGGCGGGGACATGTGCCTCTGCCCAGGAAAGGATGGCTTGAACCTCTGACCAAGCGTCGAGACCTCTTGTGCCGCCTTGCCTGTTGATGTAAGCCACAGCAGTGGCGTTGTCGGACTCCACTCTGACTGGACGACCTCGGAGGCTGGCATCCGTCGTAACCGTGGTCTAAGAAGGAATCCGGAAGGACTTCCTTTTCAGGAGATGAGACCGGTCCAACCCCCACTCCAAGCTCAGTCTCACATGTGGAGGAAGAGACACAGACAAATGCAAAAGGTCTGGATGGGTCTGGCATGTCCGGATGACAAATCTCTGAAGTGCCCTGGTGTGAGCCATGGCGAAGGGAACCGCCCCAATGGCGGGGATGAACTTCCCCACGAAAGAAGTCAACTGAGGCACTGGAACCCGGTCGAGATTCAGAATCCTCGATACACGGAGGGCAAGCTGATGAGCCACCTCGTCCGGTAAGAACACCCTGCACTGCTGAGTGTCGAACATAAGACCCAGGAATAGAATCCGTTGGGATGGAACCAAGTCTGACTTGTCCAGGTCACTATCCACCCGTGGCGATTGAGTGTCTGAACCGCAAGTCTGAACTTGCTGATGAAGTAGGGCCGCAGAAGAAGCTTTCAAGAGCAATTTGTCCATGTAAGGGGTCACCCTGACTCCTTCCTGATGGAGCAATGCTATCAAAGAACCCAGGACTCTCTGAAAAACCTGCGGGGCTGTAGTCAGTCCAAAGGGAAGAGCCGAAAATTGAAAATGGCCCATGTGGCAGGTGAACCTGAGATACTGCCTGCTCTCCTGATGGATAGGAATGTGCAGATACGCACCCTGGAGATCCAGGGAAGCAAGGAACTCCCCCGGAGACATAGCAGTTATCACTGAGCGCAGGGATTCCTGGCGATAGAGGGTACTCACAACAAAGGAATTGAGAGCTTTGAGGTCCAGAATAGGACGGGCACCCCCGTCCTTTTTGGCTACCACGAACAGGTTGGAATACAATCCGGAACCTGTGTCCTCCATGGGAACCACTTCCAGGACCTCTTTGTCTAAAAGATCCTGAACAGCGTCGTCGAACAGACGTCTTTTTGTAGGCTCCGGAGAAGGACGAGAAAAATGGAATCTAAAGGGGGGGAGGGAGGAAAAAAGGGATCCTGTATCCCTCCGATACCACCTGAATAACCCAAGGGTCCGCCACTGACTCCTCCCAGGTCCGGCGAAAGATGTGAAGACGACCACCTACAGCCGGATGCAGACCCGGGTCCGGCGAGTCATGCCGAAGCAGTCCTGGAGGTCTTGGCCTTGGGGGCGACTTTAGGCCTCCAGGACTGCTTGGGCTTGGAGGAAGGGCAAGAAGCGGACGGACCCGCCTGGGGCGCCGAGCGTGTCTCGGTTTGGAAGGAATGAAAGGACCGATTTCGCTTGGCTGGAAACTTCTTTCTGAAGACTGATGGTAGAAGAGTACTTTTACCACCAGTAGCCTCGTTAATCATCTCCTTAAGCTCAGAACCAAACAACGACGTCCCCTGGAAGGGCAAGGAAAGCAAGGCCGTCTTGGAAGCAGTATCAGCAGACCAATTTTTCAGCCACAGAGCCCGTCTGGCTACCACCGAAGAGGTGGAGGCCCTCGCCATCATGCGCACAGCATCAAAAGCAGCATCAGAAATGTAATTCTGAGCCTCAGAAATATTAGCCAGAAGTTGTAACTGTTCAGATACTGGCGCATCCTGGCGAACAGCCTCAGTGAGCTGTTCAGTCCAGACAGCTATAGCTCGGTTAACCCACGCCACAGCAAAAGTTGGGCGCATGGCGGTACCAACAGAGGCAAAAAATGGACTTAAGACAAGTCTCCAACTGCTTGTCCATCCAATCTTGAAGAGCAGAAGCATCAGAGACAGCCAAGGCAGTAGACTTGGACAATCTAGGAACAGGGGCATCCACCTTAGGGGAATGAACCCATTTAGTCAATTCAGCCTCAGGAAAGGGATAAAGTTTAGCAAACTTTTTAGAGACTGAAGAAGATTTGTCAGGATGCTTCCACGCATCAGAGACTAAACGTGCAAGGGTAGGATTAGTAGGAAAACATGTAATAGCCTTAGAAGGTTTTTGAAATACATCCATTGGGTCATGAGTAGACTCCTGACGCAAGGGGAGATTGAGGGTGGTTAACACAGCCCTGATCAAGCCTTCAGCAGAAATTCAGGGTCACATTCATAAGGGTCCCCAACAGACCTGGTGGACTCAATCACAGTACCATCTTCAACATCAGAGTCCAGTAACAACTCTTCCTCAGAAGAGTCAGTCACTGCAGGAGCTCCCTGTGGTTTGGGCAAGGAGGTCCTGATAGAGGAGGGGGTCTGCCATGCTAGGAGAGCCCCCTGAACCTGAGAGGGAAAGAGCTGAAGAGTGGATCTGAGATCCCTAGTTGCAGCCTTGAACTCTTTAACCCATACTGGCTCAATCGCATGGCTGGAAAGCCCTGGGTTGCTGCCATGACTTTCCACACACACTAGGCATAAATGACCAGAATAATCTCGTGGTAGCCCTGATTGACAGGAGGAGCAAAACGCAGTGGGGGCCACAGACACCCCAGCCTCCGTAGTCTTGGGTCTAGCCCCTTGGAGTAGACATGCTCACAGCGTCAGATATACTCCACCGATAATAAACACCCAGAGAAAGTGTGAAAGATTAAAGATTCACCCCAGAAATGCTAAAATATAGACTTATCTGGCGAGCGAAGGGTTAATCTGCGGAAGAGAGAGAGAAGGCTCGGTCCCTGCGTAGTGTACTCGACGAGAAGAACTGACAAAATGGCTGCCGCGACGGGAGCCAATCAGGAAACGGGCGCGAAACAAGAACTCAAGGGAAATGTAGTTTTTCTCAAAAGTACCCTAAAAACAGTGCCCGAAGCCCCCCAAGACCCCCTACACACCGAAACTTGCAACCAGATGATAGAGCAGGGGAAGACAAACATTTTGAGCCCACTCTGAAGTCGCTATGACAAGCGGTTCCAGAGAAACGTCCCATACTGTGTAATCCCATAGAGAGTAAAGGAGCAATGGCGTCTATGCGGGAAAAAGCTCGCTTAAAGGTGCGGAACATAAATTTTTAATAAAGTTACCCTGAGGGGAAAAAGTTATAAAACACACCTCAAACACATGTAAAACATGAGAAAACAGTAACCCAATATGGAAACTAGCAGGGAAAGGGTTAAAACCCGCATAAACTGCTCTAAAACCCAGGACAAACACACAGACATTGCATAAATACATTGCAATACATAGAAAAACACCCTATGAGTGCTGGAGTGCATAATGAGAACTCCCAAATACAAGCCCAATGAAGGGACACTGTGGGACAAGTGGACCTTCAGCACTCAAATGGTGGCTCACCTTCTTGCAGGACTTCTGTCTTCAGGTAACCATGTGAAAAGAGGATTAACACTGAGAAAATCCCCTCCAGGGAAGCTACTTGAAACCAAGTTGTTCCCTCTTCAGGGCATAAGGTCCACCAGAAAATCCCTGGAAGCTGTGCAAGCCACTTTGAATAGAGCATAGTCAGCCATGGTCACCCTCCTAATGGTGGTATTCCATATTTGCAGAAAATAATAAAAGAACTAAAGTTGATTGAGAGATGTTCTCCACCTGTGTGCACAGCACAAGGAACAGATCTTTCTGGGTGGGGCTGCCAGAGAAGCAGCCTAAGAGGGAGAGGAGGCTCCACCCCTTGCATACATTTGAGAAATTGTTCCTGCCTATTAAAGGGGCGGGATCGCCTCCCAGAGTACCAGTGACCTGTATTGGACGACAGTGAAACAGGCTTTTAAAGTGTTTAAGTCAAATGGGTCAGATGCATCATTTAAAAAATATAAGGAATGTAATAAAATCTGCAAACATGTAATTAAGCTAGCTAAAATTGAAAATGAGAGAAATATTACAAATGAGAGCAAGAAAAACCCTAAACAATTCTACAAGTATATTAATGACAAAAAAGTTAAGGTTGTTATTGGCCTCTTAGGACTGAGACAGGTGAATTGATAAGTGAGGATAAGGCTATGGCTGACACCTTAAATACATTCTTTGCTTCAGTATATACAAAGGAAGCAGCAATGACAGGCTATGGGCAAATAGACAAAACCATGGAGTTTCATGCATATGGCTTACTGAGGACAAGGTCCAAAAGGGACTGGAAAGGGATATGGTGAATAAAGTACCTGAACCTGATGGTATACACCTAAACGTATTAAGGAACTTAGTTCAGTTATAGCAAGACCATTATACTTAATATTTATTAATTCGCTTTCACCAGGCATAGTGCCCTGTGATTGGAGGAAAGCTGATGTAGTTCCATTGCTTAAAAAAGAAGCAAGATCCAAACCAGGAAATTATAGAGCTGTGAGCTTGACTTCCATAGTAGGTAAGATAATAGAAGGTTTACAAACTGACACTATTCAGAACTATGAGAAAAAACATAGTTCTCTGTAGAAACAAACTTGCTACATATACTCTAAATGGGAAACAACTTGGGGAATCCTCATTAGAGAAAGATTTAGGAGTACTGATAGACAATAGACTTCACAGCAGTATGCAGAGTCAATTAGCTGCTGCAAGCGCAAATAAGGTACTAGCCTACATAAAAAGAGGTGTAGATGCAAGGGATGCTAATATTATCCTACCTCTGTATAAATCCTTGGTTAGGCCACATCTAGAATATGGAATATAATTTTGGGCACCGGTTCTTAAAAAATACATTGTTGAACTGGAAAAGGTGCAGAGATGCTCAACAAAACTGATAAAGGGACTGGAGGATCTGAGTTATAAAGAGACACTAGCCAAACTGGGTTTGATTACATTAGTGAAGAGATATCAAAGGGGTGATATGATTACCATTTACAGACACATTCAAGGTCAATAAAAAAACTAGCCAATGAATTATTTACACAAAGATCTGAGATAAGAACAAGAGGGCATCCCTTAAGACTAGAGGAAAGGCACGTTCAACTAAAACAAAGACAGGGATTATTTACAGTAAGGGTGGTAAATATATGGAATTATTTGCCTTGGGATGTTGTACTTGCAGATAATGAAACTGCTTTCAAAAAAGCAATGGATGCCTATCTAGTAGGGATGTATCAATACCATTTTTTTAAGACTGAGTACGAGTATCGATACTTTCCCCAAGTACTCACCGATACCAATTCTTTTTTTGCAATGCCATTTGACAGTTTTCCAAGGGGTTTTGAGAGTGTGCAGTGGAACTGAGTGGGAGATGGGGGAGGGGGAGGGGAAGCAGGGGAACTGAATGGGAGAAGTGGAGGGCTGAGGGGAAATTAATTGGAGAAGTGGGGGGGCTGGGGAGAACTGAATTGGAGAAGTGGGGGGGCTGGGAAGAACTGAATTGGAGAAGTAGGGGGGCTGAGTTGGAGAAGTGGGGAGGCTGAGTGGGAGATGGGGGGCATTCAATGGAGCTGATGCATGGCAATGGGGCTGAAGTCATGGCTTTCTGCAAAAGAAGTAACAGAGAGACTGTGCCAGGGTCTCCCCAGTTTACAGCTTGTCCAGTCTGTGCCAAGCTGTAGCTTCTGCCTGCCTTACCCTCCAGCTACCCTCTGTAATTTCCTCTTCTGCCGGGTGCTCGCTGTTCTCTCGCAAGCCCCGGCAGAGGTCAGCGTTGGAGTGTTGCCATGGTAACCCACGGCAACGATCCAACGCTGTACAAGGGCTCCCTCTCTGCAGCATCGACCCTGACACAGGGTATCGGTGTTGGCATTGGCCGCATTTGCACGAGTACTCGCTCAAATACTGGTATTGTCACCGATACCAATACCTGTAATGGTATTGGTGCAACCCTAATTTTTTCACTTTAATTATAACATAACTCATTCTTAGGATGGGACACTCAGAATTTACAGTAAACAGTGGTGAACTTTATTACTCCCCGGGCTCCCTCTCTGCAGCATCGACCCTGACACAGGGTATCGGTGCTAGAATCGGCCGCATTTGCGCGAGTACAAGTATCGGTATCGGTGCAACTCTACTATCTAGCACAGGCCAATATTAAAAATTATGACAGATGGCTTCAAAGCAGATAGGATGTTGATCCAGGGAACTATCTGACTGCCATTTGGAGTCAGGAAGGATTTTTTTTTACCCACTTGGGGCTAATTTGGAAATTGCTCCAGAGGGCTTTTTTTTTTTTTGCCTTCCTCTGGATCAACAGGGGTGTTTTTGGCAGAGGTTGGACGCGTGTCTTTTTTTAGTCTCATCGACTATGTTACTATGTATTTAAAGGGACAGTAATACTTACATTTACTATCCCCCATCTTGTAGCCCTTAAAAAACTGAATTAAACAAGCCCAGCGGCATCTCTAGCTGACAGCAGGGGAATCCGGTCCCTGAGCAAGAGGAGGATCTTCAGCAGAGCCAGGATCCCCTTCGCCGGTCCCGGGACCGGATTCCCCTGCTGTTAGTTAAAATGCTGATGTCAAGGGAGAGGGAACTTTGAAAGCGGATATCTCTCACAACATACAGGTTTGAGAGATGCTGCTGGTCTCATTTAATTCATTTTTTTAAAAGCTACAAAATGGGCGATAGTAAAATTGAAGTATTACTATGCCTTTAATTAGTTCCGTATTTATAAAGATAAAACATTTTAAAGTTTACCTTCCAGACACTGCCTGGGGTACAAGCTGTCTTTTTAGAAAAATTCCCATCCACCACTCAAGAGGCTGAATTCAATCTAACCAATATTGTTAGATATAACAAAGTAGCATGCACTTGGAGACTGTCCCCAAGAGAAGGGGCAGGCATATGGACAAAGACTGGCAGAGATGAGGAGTGAGAGCACTGCCAATCATTTCCAAATTAAGCAAGATGGCCGCTCTCTCTCTCCTGTATGGGCTGCAAAGACTAGGTACTTTTAAGCATGGGGGGAACAGCGGCATATCATTTAACTGTTTTTCTTAATATGTTGAACATATATACATATATATATATATATATATATATATATATATATATATATATATATATATATATATATATAAAGATATTGGGAGGGGGTTTAGGGAAGGTGAGATTTCCGCTTTAATATTTGGCATATGACTCTGCAAGCCAGAACTAGCTAATATGCACATTGTTTTAAATAAAACCTTGCTAACGTAACATAACGGTGATTTCTGAAGCACTTTCAAGATTCCCTATTTTTTTTTGGTGTCTCCACTTTAAGCTTACATACATAACATGGAGCTTTACTAAGCAAAAAAAAATTATAGCATTTGCACCTTTTCACAAAACACATATAATTCTCTTATGCTCTACCTGACAGAGAAACAAATTCTGCATGAGCAGAACATTATATTAAAAAGTAATAAAAAAAACAGCATAATTACTTGATTGACAACAAGTTTGTTTTTTAGGCAGACACACCACCTGAGGGGAATGTATGATGGGACAGGAAAATCAAAATATCACCAAACCTATGCCCGTGTTTGTACATAGATTCCTTAGTACATGTCAGCTCACAACAATCCTTTAATGACATGACAACCCTATAGCAGTCTTAAGGAAAAGTAGTTATATTCCTATTTTATCTGTGTCCTTGGAGACAGCTGCACCTCCGAACAGAGGAACAACACTCTACACTGCCCACCCCTTGATGAACAGGACACAAAGCAGACATGTTGTTATGCAAAAAAAGCATTTGTATATAGGCAGTAAGCAGGATCAGGACCATTTAGACCACAAAAACAGTCAGTTGTACTTGTTTTTGTGTGAAAACTGTTTTATCACTCTCTATGAGGCCAGTGTACTATGAAAGTGGAGTACTTTGAGGACAAACCATTTGCAGCACGGGGGACAAATGAACATTACCATTGATTTAAATGAGGCTTTTAACCCCAATATATAGGTCTCCAACTCATAAAGAAGTAATGTGTTGGTGAACTCTCTGGCATTCAGATGGTTAAATTCCCAATTTATATAGTTCAGTTGGTTAATGTGCCAGCTGTAGAATCTGTTCAACCTCAGGGTTGCTGGTTCTAGTCCAGACAAGGTCAACTCAGCCTTTCACCCTTCTGAGGTAGATAAAATGAGTGCCCAGGACATACTTTAAAACAGAGACAATCTCAATATATTCTTCCCAGTAAAATACTTTTGCTATAAATAAATAAATAAATAAATAAATAAATATTCACCTATAACGCAACTTATTTGCTGAAGAATTGTACCCTTTCTTCTTAGTACATCAACCTCAGACTCTCTTGTACTTATTTTCACATATTTTCATTTTTAAAATAAAGTGGCTCTAAGAGCTACCCAGAACAATTTAGGAGTCAGACACTGCATCAAAACAGAGAATCTCATCTTTGCTCCTACAGCATGTACAATGACATAAAAATGTGAGTGGAGGGTTGAGTGTTTCAAACTTCAGTTAAATATGAATTTAGACATCTTGCAACTTAACCCTTTGAGTGCCATATTGCTTTGCAATGCGTTCCGTACCCCTCTGGCATTTAAAGGGTTAACTACTTGAGTATCAAGGAAATATGCACATCAATGAACTGTACATCAATTAATGTGCCTTTACTTAACCTACACCGGTATGCAAGGCATTGTTTTTCAATGGGTGGCACAATTCTCTGGCAGGCAAAGGTTTAAAATCCAGATATTGATCATTTGATTACACCTCCTCATTCCAGTGTTAGTCAGTACTTGAGTTATTCTGGAGTAAACCAACTTCACCATAGAAGAGAAATAAGAATATAAAAGAACCAAGCCATATTCTATTAACAAAGTCTCAATGCAGCAAAACTAATTTGGCTCTCCAGTTAAACATGGTAACTTCCTGGTTTTGATGCCTATACAACTTCACCGCACATATTTGTATGTCAAAATTCAATTTGGAAATCAATTTTCAGGAAAGGAAATGACCTAAAATATACAAAACAAAGATCTTACTGTATACAGCCCCAACCAAATATGTTGCAAGCTCCCAGTGCTTACAATAATGCACACTTCTTCATCTGGATTTAATGGAATAAAACACATACAACTCAGGTTTATATAATGAAATCAGGACCATATGAGCACTTTTCATCTGAATGGTAAAATATATAAACTGACAGTAGGAAATATCATAACAAAACAGAAGAAACTGTAAAGAGCTTGGTTCCAAGCACAACCAAAGAATGTATTACCAAAAAATATGTTTTGCTTAAAAGGGGCAGTGCCTCCTTGATGATAAAAAAATGGTTTTCTTAATAAATACAACACAAGTGGTGGTGGCTTATCCCTGATACTCTTTAAAAATGCACAGTTAGTTGTTGATATTTTCATTGTCATGTTAAACTTTATGGTGGCTCTAAATTCTACCAATACCTTATTCTGTCATTTTTTCTTTAAACCACCTATCTTTACCTCATGTTTCTCTTGCCCCTCTACACTGTAGTCTCTCACAAGCAGTACCTTGCTCCATGGTTATGGTTTGTGCATGTTTGTTACAATTCTTTGTTTGTAAATTCCCCTTTTGTACATCTTCCAGGAATATGTTGACACTTTATACAGAGAAGAAAATAATAGACATAAACCATCAACTCATGAGCAAAATGTAATACATCTTAAAGGGCAACTGTCGTGTTTTAAGAAAGTGTTCTCCAATGGGAGCATATTAGGTAAAAAAGATTGGGGCTGCTCTGTGCAGCCCCAAAATGTATTCTATCAGCTGTTCAGGTGGTCAGAAATTGTAAAGACAAAAGGGGGAGACAAAACCAGGGAGTGCCCCTGTGCAAATCAACAGGACAGTATTTGGAACCTCGACCAACACCCAAAAAGTGCCTACTCACAAGAAAAAAATGCTGAATCTTGGTATATACCACAGAACCAGCTATTTTTGCTTTCTGTGTTAATTCACTGTAGCCAGTAACAGTAATGTGTTTTATGTTGTATGATTCCTGGCTGCCATCCTCTCCTCATGTTCTCCTCAACGGTACAGACATAACATGCAACAAAAAGGAACAAAGGAGGCGCCCCAATAGTGTAATTCAATAAAATTATTGATAAAACAATAAAAAGTAGCAAATCTACTCACAGAAGCATATTGTCAGTTAGATGTTATCATTAAAACTGACTTCATGAGCATTCGGCGATCATCAAACCTGTCTCCAATCGGGTGCATGGATCCTCTGTGTTGAATCCAGCAGATGATCATATGGAGCCACAGGAACAGCGGGTAAATCAGAAATGAACTCAAAATGGCGTATTCTCTTACAATGTAAAATAAAATTTATTCTGACTAAAAACAATATTAAAAAAACAATATTAACAAAAAGGCTCTTACTCATGTTGCAGCACATACGCTGCTTTATCAAAGATAATCAGCCTAAGAACATAAAGAGAAATAAACGCTATTGTTATCCATTGTCTATATTTAAATACTGAGATCAAAGTTCATTGGTCAATTCAAGGTGGATGGCCGTTATGTCACATCACGACTGACCACCCAATTAGTTCTTACAACCCGCTGTTATCAAAAAAATGTAAAAGAATAATAGGAAAACAATAAGAATAATGAAAACATAACAATAAAGTAAAAAAATTACTATGACCTGAAACCTGAAGGATAATCCTATCGGTATTCTCGCTAGGTTAAAAAATATGGTGAGCTGATAAAAAAAAACAAATCAAACTCCTCATAAGATTATAACAATAAAACTGATTAATAGGAGTTCCAGACTACATAGTTCCATTATTCTCATAACGAAATCAATGAATATGCATCCCTATCGAAGGACTACTCTCTATAACAACAAAAAATAAAATGTATGTAGTGCCATTTAACCACTTCCTGAATCTAATCCCTCAAATATCTTCCCAATGATGTCATCAGATACATATACCCAACACAAATACATCCTAGCTCCCAAAGAGAATTCCATAGTTCCAGGTGTTGACCTTAATACATAACCAAAATGTGACTCTATATTAACTATTATATGTGTCTCTAACCTTATCCAATATGTTGTCAAAAGATAAGCTAATTACATGAAAAATCTGTTAAGATAGAAAAATAAAAAATAAATAAGGACCATCCGCGTGGTCTGATTCAGGGCCCCCCTGAATGGCGTGCAGCCGCATGGGAAGCCCTGAAATCCATGATGGTCCTGGCACGTCATGGGTCCTTATGACACTCCAACCCATGACCTTCTTGGGTCCTTAAGGGGTTAAGGAAATTTGAAGGAGCAGCATAAGATGAGAGGGCTGGGTGGGATTTGAGCAGCTGACATCACAAGAATAGAAGAAGAAACTCAATGTAGAGATTCTCACCATTACCATAGCAGCACAACGTACTTGGTAAACAAATTTTTTATATTTTCATGTGACTAAGACATGAGGACTAGAATAAATATTTTAAATATTTGCGTGTAGCAGAAGGCAGTTTGTTTGCTGGAGAGTGGTACAAGAATGAGTGTCTGCAGGCAACAGTAAAACATAGTGGAGGTTCCTTGAAAGTTTGAGGCTGCATTTCTGCAAATGGAATTGGGAATTTGGTCAGAATTAATGGTCTCCACATTGCTGAGTAGGGCTGCAACTAACGATTATTTTGATAATCGATTAGTTGGCCGATTATTTTTTTGATTAATCGTATAAAAAAAAAAAATATATGCTAATTTTTCATTATTTAAAATGATTTCATGAACAAAGTGAGTGTTAAAAACAAACAGCAGAATAAAAAACTTTACACATTAACATGCGTCATTGTTATTATTTTACTATGGGGTCTATGCACCTCTCTTTCTCCCCCTTGCACCTCTATTTCTCCCCCCTTGTACTTCTTTCTCCTTCTTGTGCCTCTCTTTCTCCCCCATGTACCTCTTTCTCCCCCTTGTGCCTCTCTTCCTTCCCCATGTACTTCTTTCTTCCCCCTTGTGCCTCTCTTTCTTCCCCCTTGTGCCTCTCTTTCTTCCCCATGTACTTCTTTCTCCCCCCTTGTGCCTCTGCTTCTTCCCCCTTGTACTTCTTTCTCCCCCCTTGTGCCTCTCTTTCTTCCCCATGTACTTCTTTCTCCCCCCTTGTGCCTCTCCTTATTCCCCCTTGTACTTCTTCCTTCCCCATGTACTTCTTTCTCCCCCCTTGTGCCTCTCTTCCTTCCCCATGTACTTCTTTCCCCCCCTTGTGCCTCTCCTTCTTCCCCCTTGTACTTCTTCCTTCCCCATGTACTTTTCTCCCCCCTTGTGCCTCTCTTCCTTCCCCATGTACTTCTTTCTCCCCCCTTGTGCCTCTCTTCCTTCCCCATGTACTTCTTTCTCCCCCCTTGTGCCTCTCTTCCTTCCCCATGTACTTCTTTCTCCCCCCTTGTGCCTCTCTTCCTTCCCCATGTACTTCTTTCTCCCCCCTTCTGCAGCATGACAACGACCCCAAACATACAGCTAAAGTCATTAAGAACTGTCTTCAGCATAAAGAAGAACAAGGAGTCCTGGAAGTGTTGGCATGGCCCCCACAGAGCCCTGATCTCAACATCATTGAGTCTGTATGGAATTAAAGGGCAACTATCACCATTATACTAGTTTGCCTCAGTGTGATCTTCATATAGCAATAACCTTTAATCAATGTTTGGGAGGGGGGGGTTGTTGTACAATTCATGTTATGGCGAAATTTACATTTTTTAAAATGAGTCAGACCTTATTTCAGGTCAAAATGAGGTTACAGCTCTGTGCCGCAGTCGGTCACTCTTTGTCTGTTCCATCTCCAAATACTGTCGCTTTCCAGCCTCCTCCGATGATGGAGGATTTCTCCATGTAAGCTAGTTGGAACACAACAGTACTTGGGGAGGTAACAGATGAAGATTGACAGGCTGCAGTACAGAGCTGTAACAGCAGTCTGAAGTATTGCCCCAGCTCATTTTAAAAATGTACATTTCGCCATAGCATGAATTGTATAACGAAAAAACAACAATTAAAGGTTATCACTATATGAAGATCACACTGAAGCAAACTTGTATAAGGGTGATAGTTCCTCTTTAAATGAAGAGAGAGAAGCAACTGAGGCTGCCTAAATCCACAGAAGTAGTGTGGTTAGTTCTCCAAGATGTTTGGAACAACCTACCTGCAGCGTTCCTTAAAAACTGTGCACAGGTGTACCTAGAAGAACTGATGCTGTTTTAAAGGCAAAGGGTGATCACACCAAATATTGATTTGATTTAGATTTTTCTTCTGTTTGCTCACTAAGCATTCGTTAATTGATAAATATAAACTATTAACATGTCTATTTTTGAAAGCATTCTTACACACCTGCCTAAGACTTTTGCACAGTATTGTATATAGATAGATAGATAGATAGATAGATAGATAGATAGATAGATAGATAGAACATTATAATATTTTGGTATCTACAGATGCTGGTTCCAAGTTTCTACAGAAAACGGATGGAAGTTTTTTCCAAAACTAAAGAATGTTCCATTTGTTGCTGAGATAGACAAGGAACTGATTAAGAAGCATTATTTAGAGTACATCTTATTTTTCAGAGCTGTACAAAAAGGGATAGGGAAGGGCAGACAAAGATTAACAGAAACAAACTGAAATGAATGGTACACCGTGATCTTTACTATGAACACAACATTATTGTAAATATATATTTATCCTTTAAAAACCTCTGCTGAAAATGTTATTTAAAAATAAGCAGTGGTTAGCACTTTGAACAGAATACCCCATTGTTTTAGTGGTTAAATAGCATCATAAATGTTTGTTGCATGTTTGTTCATTTATTTATTTATAATTTTGTTGGCTTCTGCTTATTATTACATTTATTTCACCTTCATTTTATTGTGTTTTCTATCAACATTTTAAAAGTGGAAAAAGAGGGGGAGAAGGTGCCTTAACTTTTCATACATATCAGGGGTTACTACCATTGACTATCCAGCTATTTTGCACTTCAACTCCATCATGACTGACCAGCTGATGATAAGACTTTTAGTAAGAGATAGTTGTTTTTTTGTTTTGATTCAACAGCCACATTTAGATTTAGAATGTGTGCAGAGGCCCAATGTAGTCATGTGGAGCACTCACGCACACAAAAATACACACTCTCACATATGCACTCACACATTCTTCATATGTATATAACTTCTCCCTTACCCAGTGCCCTGTCAAAACCTCCACCTGATCAGAGTGACATGATGATATCACATCTATCTGACCCAGTCAAAGTCACAGAGCAGTGGATATAAGAAAAGCCAACTGGGAAGTGGAAGACCTCAGTGGCTTCTTCTCCAAAGGCAAGATTTGTACTCTATCTAGAAGACCCATGGGCTTGATCAATTTGATAAGTGGTCTGTGTTTTGCCCACCTGCGATCAATATGCTAAAAAATGCTAAAAAATTAAAAATACAAGCCTATGTGTAATTTTACTTGACATCCTGACACAATTAACTGAATACCTTTTATGTCCAAGGCCTTAGAATAGTAATTGTCAATCTCTGGAAGTCTACCTGTTGGAAACTACAACTTTCATCAACCCCAAATAGCTGGAGGTCCAAATATCGGCTGCTCATGCAATAGAAGTCATTTGAGATGCAAAATAAGAACACAAGATAACACATTCATCCACTCATTCCAAATATTTAGGAATGTTTTTATAAAACACAGAATAAGGGATTGCACTAATGTGACTGATCTAAAACATGTGCTAAATCTATTTTCATAGTGCTCAGCCTGCCTAATGCCAGTTTATCAAGCTACCTCCATAGAAGATTGTCTTCTGCACACCACTTGACCAAGGGAAGGCAATGGAGAAATGCATCAGTTTTCAAGACCTTCCTTTCCTCTGTGTCTTGCATAGCCCCACGTACTAACAAGGCACAGAGAAACTGTGTATAACTTTACTCCATTTCCTTTGCTTGTAATAGGAGAAGTGTTCTGGGCTTGTTCACATTAAAATCTTAATGATGGCAGAGTGTGTGCCTTGGTATGCACTAAAACAATCATATGCTTGAATGCATACCCTGGAGTGTAGCTGCATGATTAGGAAGCCTACATCTCAGTGCAGAAAATGAGCTATGCCTGTGGATTTATATACTCTTCCCAGAATGCAAAATTAAGCAAAAAAAAAAAAACTATTTATTTTCTAGCTTATTAGCCCTTGTCATTTATTAATTAGAAAATGTGTTTTTGTACTCATTTATTAATGCCATACACCAGGTTTGGCTAGATTATTTTATTTTATTCAGTGAATGTGCATATCTCTTGTGCATTTTGCTGCCATGTTTGCAAAGCAGGAAAATTCATCAAATTATTCATATATTAAATACCTATTTTTGGCAATGGTTGTGAGAGAAACATATCTGACAAACTGTTATCGCTGCTGGTTTTTTTTAACCTTGAAAATTATTCTGTTTGGTCACTAAATTCCTGATTGACTCAGAATAAGCGACTACAAAGTTAAGTTTTCAATGTGGTTATCTAGGGATCTAGCAAGAAAGGGAAAACATTTTATTTTGCATTATTTATAGCTTTTGGTAAGCATTCAAATCAGTACACGTTTATAAGTGCTGCCAGTCTAAATTTACATATCTTTGTAGATCTATGCATGCTACAGAAAATAAATTCATACCCCTTGAAACAAAATGACATATATAGGCTAAAAAACTACAGATGTCTGACTAAACCATATAACACTGACTTAGAAGGAATACAATTATTTCTGAATACATTCAACTACATATTGTTTCAGATAAATATTTTTGGTATACACAAGATCATGACAATTGTTAATAATAAAATATTATAAAGTGTCATGTTAATTGATGAAGGAATGTAATGGTGTAATGGTCAATTGATGGACCTCCAGCTGTTCGTGACTACAGCTCACATCTTCCCCAGTCAGTCAATGGTTGGTGGGAAATTATGCGGGTTGTATTCATTAACAGCTGGGGTTCAAGAATTGATTACCTCTGCATTAATGTATGATTAAAATATGGTATATATATATATATATATATATATATATATATTACAGTATTTATATTATACTAGTATAAAAGCCTGTGTACACGGGCATGTACCAACGGCTTCCTGCGTTCACTGTGTTCGGGCAGTCTCTGCCGCGTATGTCTGGCCTGCAGTTTCCACTATGCATGACTGCACCTCTGACCTGCATTTGCTGCGTTCGGGCAGTCTCTACTGCGCATGACTGCATCAGACAAACATACATCTTGCGGAATATTATACATGATATTTAACCCAATGAATGATACAGAGTTTGCAAAAGAATAGCGATGCACTGGAGTCCTACCTAGAACCCTGGGTAAAATAATGTAAAACAAACAGATTACATACAAGGGAGTCGAAATTTGTGCTCAAGGGCCAAAAATACAGGTTAGAATATCTCTTCTATAGCACAAGAAGTCTGATCAATTTGAATGTACTACTGATTAACTAGCATATCCTTAATCAGGGATAGCCTTTAATTGTGACTTGTAAAAATCCCTTGAGCACAGCTTTGGACATCCCTGAATCAGGGCTGGATTTTCCATTAGGTAGAGTAGGAAACTATCTAGAACTCTAACATTTGAGGTGTTTCTCAGATATGTTGGCCTGTATTCTGAGTTCTGGGTGTGGCCAGTGCAATCTTGATGCCCCGATTTATGGTGGCAAACTTATTTTGCAGTTTACATATCACTCTACTACAATTCTTTAACCCATCGGATGCTAGGGAAGTATCCACTGCACTGTGAAGCAATCTTGGCTTGTGGTACTTTAATTGTAAAGGGAGCAAAAATGATTCGGTAATTTTTGTTAATACTCTTCTAAGATTCTCTTTTCCGGATATGGATATTTGCAACATGGCTGATGAACTACTGCACAGCTATCTAGTCATAAGAGTGAACACAATTTACTGTGCTTCTCGGCAATATTAACACATAATGAAGGGAAACATATATATATATATATTTTGGTCTACATTTAGTTCACACCTCTACACAGTACATTATAGGTAGAAAGGAAAAAATGAAATAAAAATATGTTATAGAGGTTTCCCTACAGAGTAAAACATAGGTACTCCCAATGCTTAGAAGTCTGTCTTTCAAAAGTTATTACAACAATAACTTAGCATTTTTCTTGTCATTTGTCACAGCCATCTAAGGTTGTGGATGTGATACTCCGTTTATTCACAGACAGTAATAGCATCACCTAGCTGCAAAACAGCTTGAACGCAAGCTATCAGAAAAATGGCAACTTTTCTTTTTAATAATGTTTAAAAGAAACATCTCCAAGCATTGGGAGTACCCTTGTTTTACTCTATAGGAAAACCTACAACAGCGGTAGCCAACCTTGTTCCTCAATTGCTACCATGGTATCCTTGGATAAACATAACTAGACCAATTAATGTGACTAGGTCACTAATTGTTCCACTTGTGCTCCTGAAAACATACACCATTGATAGCTCTTGGACCAGGTTTGGCTACACCTGCCCTGCAATGTAGATTTTGTTCATAATTAGGGCATACTGCCCCTTTAATGTAAAATCTCATAGAAATGCCCTACTTACGGTGATGCAGATTGTGAGCTGAATGTAATTAGTAATATATCCTAGTTCCAAAGGTAAAAAAAGGAAAATCATTCTGTTACACAAATTATCTACTAGGATACGAGAGACATCACCAACTCATTGTTCAGAAATGCATTAGAAACATTATTGGATGATGGGAAATTTAAGAGATGCAGTCTCCATTCGCTGAAGGTTCAAAGATTGACTAACCTACAATTCATGAGCAAACCAATGACATAACAAGGGACAAATATGATTCCAGTAATGTTATACTCTCTACCTCTGGTAAAGAGGTCTCAAATAAGCTGCTTCACAATGCATTGGTTACCTTTTCAGTATGCTAGGGGTCAAAAGTCCCATTTAAATCATAATGAGCATGTCCAATTTCTACTACAGTGGACTTATTTTGCTTCAGTATTATAGCTCTTCAGGTTCCTGAATATGGCCCTATGTTTCCAACACCCAGCAACTCAAAATGTTCCTTTGGCTGCCATTCTTCCAGGAACATGCATAGGAACTAAGTGGAGTGTAAATTTTGATGAATGTAAGTTTAATGTACACAAGTAACTCATGTGCAAACTGAGCACAAAGGGAAAATGTGCTAAATGCACAGATTTCCTAATGCAATTAGAGGAACAAGGCTGCCTAAAAATGTAAGAGGGTTATAGTCTTGAAGTGGACATGTCCCCCAAGGACGTATTTAGTTTGTGTAACACAGAATTAAATTCTTCCCATATTTTGTAGTAGCATACCTACCAAATATCCCAGTCCCTCTTTGAGACCCAAATCCCTCTGTCCATCTTTCCCACCCTTGTATGCCTCATTTTATCAGATCAGACTGTGTGGGGTGTATGTAATTGTATCACATTGCTCCACAGAAATAAAACTCACATTAACCCCTTAATGACCGATGACATTCCAAAACCATCATCAGTACTTAAGTATTACTAAACCCTATAGTAAAGCTCTACAAAAAAAAAAACGTATTGCCCCCAGTGTCATCTCTCAAACCTTTATGGTTTGAAAGATGAATGCTTCTAAAGTTGCCCTCTCCCTCCCCATTCCCCGTAGTCAGCATTCTAGCTGACTGCAGGGAAAAGAGTCGTACGACTTTCAGGCGGCTCTCCAGCACAGCCTGATCGCGTTAACTAAAAAAAAAAAACTTTCAATGAAATGGTCTTCTACGTGTGCTTGGTTTGCAAGCACACGTAGAAGACCTTTTTAATGAAAGTTTTTTTTTTAGTTAACGCGATCGCAGCTCTGCTGCAGGGCCGCCTGATGATCTGTGACCAGATTTCCCTTCAGTCAGCTACAACACTGACTTCAGGGAAGGGGGAGGGAGAGGGCAACTTTAGAAGTGTGCATCTCTCAAACCATAAACGTTTGAGAGATGACACTGGGGGCAATACGTTTTTTTTGTAGGTCTTTACTATAGGGATTAGTAATACTTAATTATTACTATCCCTTTAAGGACTGGTGACGGTCCTGACACATCAGGGAATTTCATAATCACAGCAAGCCTGCATGGCTGGGTATGTCACTGAAATAAAAAGGTTTTCCAGCATGCACCCCACTCCTGGACCGCATGGTGCTTAACAGTTTAATATTTGGATAAACTTCAGTATTTGCATTTATAGTTTAGTATGTGTAAATAAAATATGTTGGGCTTGTTCTAAATCATTTATTAAGTTACACAAAGAGCTGTCAGTATATCATCTAAATCACCTAAAACAAAGGCATCCCTCTTAGGCCATATGAAATTTTGGGAAGTGTGTAGTAGCCATTTTTCTGTAAAGTAAGTTGAGCGATTAGTTTGACCTCAAACAGAATTACTCAGCATACTGAGCAATGAATTAGCATTAAGTGCCACAGTGTGGGATCAATACATAAAAAGTTAAATTCTCCAAAGCTAATTATTTGATAAAAAAAATGGCTAATACACTGTGTAGGCAGATTTGAATTATCTGTAAAACAAATTAAGCTTGTCGTAGAGTGACTGGTCAGCTTTAACTATTTAGGTGCATTGGAGAGTTGTAAGTAGTTCCCCACTCCATCACTTAAGCAGTAAAATTGTGCTATTTGTCACCTAAAACCTAAACTTTAGACTTACGTATGCCCTGTCTACGTCTGGATTGATATTTTGAGCATAACTTTCATGGGACCTCATTAGGATAGCAATCTGAATAGCTGTCTCAGTAGTGATAGTGAATTACTGTCTGTAAACTAGATAAAATAGAAGCAAAATCAGTACTAATCTCAAATTGTAACTGCTGTAGCTCATATCTTGCATTACACACTGCACAAAACAAAAATGTATCTCTATAAACTCATTCTATACAGGGAATATGAAAATAAATGTATGGATCTAAAATGAAATTAAGATTTTTTACAGATTGTAGGTCTGAGTAAAATATGCAATGCGTAAAAGTCAAACCCAATTTTACTTTTAGGAGTTAGTGTTCCTTTAAACGTTTTTGGTCCATAACTGAAAGGCCATAATCAAGGATTAGATGCTGTGTGAAGAAGTATGTGCACAATAACATTACATATTACACCAGCACATTTGCTATGAAAAACAAGTAAAAATACATACATTCACACACACAGTAAATAGATACATGTTTTTATAATATAAACACATTATTTAACCTTGACATTTTCCTTTTAACCCTTTGAGTGCCTGAAGGGTACACAACACATTGCAAAGCACTCGGAGGCTTTAACATACATTTCTCCTCTTTATATTATTATATCTCTACTGAAGATGAAAGGTGTGAATGGAAAACATGCACTAACAGTGTACAGTTCTATAAAAGTCAATTAAATAACAATAATAAGAATAAAATGTCTAAGACACTGATGGCTGCCACTTCAGAAATACCTGGGGTTACTCATGACAGTTAAGTGGATTTCTTTGTGTTATACATTTATTTTACATTAATAAAGATATGGTTCATGCTAGTTTTCTTTTAACCCCTTGGATCCTAGCGACACCTTGAAAGCATTGCAAAGCAATGTATTGGAGATGTCTCTAGCTTGTGAGGGATTAAAGAATCACTATATCAGACAATTCTGAAAAGTTTACTGTTGGTGGAGATAAATTGGTTTTAAGGGGTCAAATACTTACAGTTTACTACTTTCAGTAATAAAGTTCACCACTGTTTACTGTAAATTCCGAGTGTCCCATCCTAAGAATGAGTTATGTTATAATTAAAGTGAAAAACTTAGGGTTGCACCAATACCGATACAGGTATTGGTATCGGTGCCGATACCAGCATTTGCGCGAGTACTCGTACTCGTGCAAATGCGGCTGATGCCAGCACCGATACCCTGTGTCAGGGTCAATGCTGCAGAGAGGGACCCCGGGGAGCTGCTTAAAATGCTCCCCGGGCACCTCTCTCCCTCCTGCAGCGTTGGAGCGTTGCCACGGGTTACCATGGCAACACTCCAATGCTGACCTCTGCCGGGGCTCGCGAGAGAACAGAGAGCACCCGGCAGAAGAGGAAATTACAGCGGGTAGCTGGAGGGTAAGGCAGGCAGAAGCTGTAGCTTGGCACAGACTGGACAAGCTGTAAACTTCTTTGCAGCTTTCCAGGGAGACCCTGGCACAATCTCACTGTTACCTCTTTTGCAGAAAGCCATGGCTTCAGCCCCATTGCCATGCATCAGCCCCATTGAGAGACCCCCCATCTCCCACTCAGCCTCCCCACTTCTACCACTCAGCCCCCCTACTTCTCTCACTCAGTTCTCCACAGACCCCCCACTTCTCCAATTCAGTCCCCCCCCCCCACTTCTCCAATTCATTTCCCCTGCTTCCCCTCAGCCCCACCCCCCATCTCCCACTCAGTTACACTGCACCCTCTCACCACCCCTTGGAAAACTGTCAAATGGCATTGCAAAAAAGGTATCGGTAATTGGTATCGGTGAGTACTTGGGGAAAGTATCGGTACTCTTACTCAGTCTTAAAAAAATGGTATCGGTGCATCCCTAGAAAAAATGCTTAAATATAAGTTGCTTGTACTTCACAGCTACAAATATGTAAAAAAAAAAAAAAGAAGTTGCCACATCTTGATAGAATTTTAGATACATTTCATTGTGGATACTGATTTTCAGCAGCTTGAGTGGGAAACAATTTTACCTTCCCATTTTCAGTAAAGGAGCAAAAAGAATGTGGATTTTTTTTAACATCCTGGAAACATTTTACTGTTTCATTTGATAGAACAAAGAGAACGGAAACATGTTTACCATCTGAAAAACCCGTGTTGCAACATTAAAACTTTGCTGATCACAGACTTTCAAGAAGAAAGAATGGAATATGGGAAAAACTGTTCCCTCAGAAAAACAAATATTCATTGGAGATCTCTTGAGCTTTAAGTTGGTTAAATATTAAGTTTCATATTAAGAATGTCTCCATTATTTTAATACTTAAGTACCAAGTACAGTGGATTAACCCTCTAAGAACCAGAAAAGTGTGCAGCGCACTGTTAAGTAATTTGTTGCATACACCCTCTGTTCATTAAAGGGTTAATACTGGAGAAAACCAACTGCATTGTAAAGAGCAAATTCCCCTGCATTCCAGAGAGGTCCCAAATGCATTGCTTTGCATAGTGTTAGAACAACTTAGCATTCAATGGGTTAAAAGACCCATTTGAAACAAAGAAGATTTAAATTGTTCCCTATGGTGTCGTTGGTTTACAGACCTCTAGCAATCAATGAATTAAAATCCTCATTCAAATCAATGAAACATTTTTATGGAGTAGTTGATTTGGTTCAAAATAGCACAACTTTTCCTTAGTACATCATTTTCATTATCGTTAACACCACTAAATTGTAAGACAAAGGGTAGTAGAAGACTAACATTGACTATGTTACCTATAATTGCACAAGCAATTCTACTTGTAGTGGAATCATTCCTAGCCTAAACTCATACTGTATACAGCGAACTTAAGAACAAATATTAGGTAGCTGCAGCATTAACAAAATTATGCTCAAACATGTAGGTTTCCGCAGTATTTAAATGTATCTCCAGTCTGATTTCTTCATAGCAACCTTGAGAGCTACATGCAAAAAGCATTCATTATTATTTTCCCTGCTGTCCTGACCCAAAAAGTCAGTGTTATAAGTTATTAGATCCCATAGGAGGTGAAAGCAGACAAGCTTTCCTCTCTGCTCTTACTACAGAATTCTTCCTTCTAGGAATCCCTGAATAACTGCAGAACCTGCCAATGTTTCCTTTGCCTCCTCAGAACACTGAACACTTCTGCCTGCACACATTGCAACAAGAACTTCTGAGCCCTGAAAGGACCACTTAACAAAAACTCCTAGCAATTCCATTCTATACCTTATGCCAACCTCACCACTGTAAACTTGGCAAGGATTAACCAGCTCTTTATACAACACAATACAAACACTGTGCCCACTTAATAGCAAAAAATCGTTTAAATTGAATGTGGAATATAATGTCACTATAATACATATATATTATATATACGTGTGTGTGTGTAGATAGATAGATAGAAGCATTATTTATAGATATATACGCATTATAGTAGATATATATGCAGAGAGCAGAAAGGTGTGTGTGTGTACATAGTGTTACCACCATTTGCATTTCTCACTATTGAATGAGGGTATGTACGAGGTGGTGTGTATGTATATGTAGAGCAAAGTGTTTTGGTGTGTGTTGGTGTGTGTGTGTGTGTGTGTGTTTATTTATACATCTCAAAATGTGTGAGTGGGTAGAGAGAGAAAATACAAAAACGAATGCATATGCCAGGTTGTACAACACGACATTAGTTCTTTGTGTAGACTAAAAGACCCCCGTGCCCATGCAGAAGAACAAAGCCATTCAGTGGTTGGTGCGGTGCCTCCAGATCACACTGCCCCTCCTCAACCGCCTTTACCTGGAGGCGTGGGGTGAGATCCTCCTCCTGCTCAGGTCCTGAGACTCACACTGAGCCCTGGAGCCGCCTGCTTTGCTAGGCTACAGAAAGATGACTCCGTTCGCTGCCTTGGGACGGACATGTTGAGGCTGCCCGGAGCCGTAGCTACTGATCCTACAGCTACTGATCTTACTGCTGCCGCTGCGCTCTGACTCCCTCCCCTTAATGGGACTAGCAAGAGAGGGAGGGAGAGACTAGTGTGTGTCTCTGCGTGTGTTATATCTTCCCTCCCATTCTTTGTCTCCGTCTTTACCCACATTATTTCCGATTAGCTTCTCTTGCAATACGAACTTATATCTGAGCGTTTGTGTGTGTACATGTACAGAGAGGTCACATACCTTTATTAAGCCTTTACGGGCAAGAGGGGTGTGCAACGCGCTGCGTGGTCCATACAGGGTTAATTCATCCGTATAATTGTATAACGTTATAACATGGTGCCTCTCTTCTTCATATTTTAATGCAACATACATATAGTTATTATTAATGGTGCCAGCCATTTTATTTAATTTGTTTCCAAGTTGGGTAGGAATTTGTTGTTTTATTATTTCTCTGAGATAGTAATTATCACGAGGTAAAATTGTGAAGACTCCACTGCCTGTTCTCATGTTACACGTATCGACCTGGGATGGTTTCAGCTAGATTTCAAGTAGACAACCTGTGAATCTCCAGCTGTTGTTAGGCTACAATCCGTAGACACCCACTGACTGGATGGTGGGGGTTGTAATCCAAAAATAAATAAATAAACGGTTGTCTATCTCCACCAAGAGACATTGGTTAGCATTTAGCAAACATGACTATAATCCATTGAAAAACACTTGCGCTCAATTTAACAACTGTTAACCCTTTGAGTGCCAGAGGGGTACAGCTCTGCAATGCGCTCCGTACCCCTCTGGCACTCAAAGGGTTAAACCCCTTATTCAACGTTATTGCAGATATTTCGGATAGTATTTTTGTGTGTTCTCATTCGTTTGCCTAAATGATCACACAACTACATAAAACCTGCAGTACTTGCTTCTGTAAGTGCTCATCCTTACATTTTTTATTTTAACTCATTATCACATACTGTATTTATAAATGAGTCCAGCATAATGAATATGTCACTATTCTTATTCAGCAAATTAATAAATCAATTAACGTCAACATTGTTCTTAAAGGGATAGTAATACTTCGTTTTATCTTTATTTTAATTTGTAGGCATTAAAAAAACATGAAGAATGATATAAGTCTTATCTCTCAAACCATTATGGTTTATGAGATATTCCCAAGCAAAGTTTCCCCTCCCGCCCCTTTTACCTAGCGTAAGCCATCTCTTCTCAGATGTGGAATCTGGTTGTAAGACTAGCCAGATAACAGAAGGGGACAATCTTCTTCCTATGAGAACAATGACGGCCCTTCCCCCCTTGACAAGTTTTTCAGGTTTTTCCCTTATCTTAATTAAAGATTGTCCCTCTCTGCAATCTACCTGGGCATGTCCCTTCTGCTCTGGCTGAGCAGTGTTACATCAGTAAAAGGGACAGGAGGGGGATACTTTGTCATTGAATTACTCTTGAACTACAACTCTGACAGAATTGAAATAACACTCTCCAAAGTCCAAATACTATGATTATTAATTAGAGCTGCTTTTATTATGAAACATTACTATCCCTTTAAGAACAGATTATAACTGGCGATAATATTTTGGTGAAAATGTTATGTTTAAAATGTCACATTTAGCAACATTTCTATATAAATTCGCTGTTCCAGTATTTTTGTCCCATTTACGTCAGTTCTCCAGAAACACAGGTACATAGTGGCAAGACTTCCAAAACTGGAGTTTCTTTATACCACAGAGCTTAAGTTTAATGCCAGAATTATCCCACATTTCTCAATACTCCATTTTTATAAATCTCCCCCATTGTATCTGAAACAAATATTTTTAGATAACATACTGATTATTCACTTGCTTGAAGTGTTTTTAAAATTGCCTTCCCCTTGAGAAAATTATATTTTATTGGACTCATATATGTATATATGTATGTATGTATGTATTTATTTATATATTTTACTTTGGTTGCACTTTTCATTTTTGTACTGGCTGATCTGGTTTCTAATACTTTAGCCATTCTTCACCTGGACTGAGTTGTCATTCTTAAACCTTTGTAGACAAAATTGTCTGGAGAATGTTCTGGAGCTATGCTCTGGGGCATCTCTGTTAGCAAGGAATACAACCTCTTATAGTGAGAGTAGTGGAGTGGGGGTAGAACATAGGCCAATGAGTACTACTTTACAATGCATTTTTGGAACCCCCACCCTCACTGCTCTTAATAGGTCAACAGTCCTATAAATCATAGTTAAATGGTTTTAAAATAACATCTTATCTTTTCTGCTTGAGATTACAATTTATTTAATCTGACACAAACTATAACATTCTGAATTGAAAATAAAATAAGAGTATAGGATTTCCAAGATACAAAATACTTGATATTTTTAAACAATAGATATGGCCAGAGTTACATTTTCCTTTAATGCCAAAACACTGCAGATTTTCTGATACAATAACTTGTCTGTTAGGTTCTGTAGAATGAAATAATTCATTATATAGTTTAGTCTGCTCAGGCATCTGCCTCATTGCCTTAAAGAAGAAGTAACACCTAATAATAACCCCCACACCTAACTTATTATTTTTTAATCCTAATGTCTCTTATGAATTTTGCCCTTGTGTCTTTGTTTAAATGGATAGTAATACTTAAAATGTAAAACATATATGTTGTGGGTTTTATCCCCCTGAATAAAATAATGGTATTCCCTCTGCTGAGAGGTGTTTTATTCAAAAGTTATTACAGCCCAAACTTGAATTTCTTTAGGTACAGTATGACAGTGGCCTTAAATTGTACAGTGGCACTGTTGCTACACCATCCTATGAAGATTTATGGTCAACTGACCAAATATGTTCATAGGATGATGTAGCAACAGCGCCACTCTACAATTTCAGGCCACTGTGATACTGCAGCTATAAAAATTCATGTTTGAGCTGTAATAACTTTTGAATAAAGTGCCTCTCAGCAGCGGGAGTACACTTGTGTTACTCAGAAGGATAAACACTACAGATTCATTATATTACATATTCATTATTAATGTCCTTTTAAGAGGTAACATCTGTAACCAGTCCTGGTTGTCAGGTTTATGGAGGCAAACATGACAGGTGCTGGCAGTTATTTATGAAACTGAATATGGCACAAAGCATGAGCCTTTAAGAACTAGAGGACTGCACAGTGCATCGATTGCACATCCCTTGACCCTGAAAAGGGTTAATATTTCCATTTTCCAGTGGACATAGTTTTGGTCCTGAGGCCCTCCTAACAACTGGAATGTCTGTCTCCATGGACGTGTCATCCAGAACTGATTGAAGATGTTATCTTTTGAACAAATACAGAAGTCAAAATTCGTAGGAGCCATTAGTTTTTTTAGGTATAATAATTTAAGTAGGAGATTATTATTGTTATATTAATATCTAATATAGTGGTTCTCATAGTGTTTGTGGTGGCAGCACTCTTTTGTATCAGTTCTCCTTGGAACTCCGAACAATTAAACCTTTTAACCCTTTGTATGTTAAAGATGTCTCCAGTGCATGGCTTTGCCATGCATTGAGGACCTCTTTAGCACCCAAGGGGTTACACCTGTTTGAATATCAAAATTATTACAATGCAAGATGTTACAAATAGCTTAAGAATAAATTTTTAGGCTACATAGTAACATAGTTGATGAGGCTGAAAAAAGACATGTGTCTATCAAGTCAAACTCATGCCAGATCACCCATATTGATCCCGAGGAAGGCAAAAAACCCCACTGAAGCCATTTCCAATTAATCTCCATCCATCCTGACTCCAAATTGAAGTTAGATAGTTCCCTGGATCAACAACCTATTTGCTTTGAAGCCAAATGTCATAAATCTCTGTATTGTTCTGTGCTATATAGGTATCCATTACTTTTTTGAAAGCAGTTACAGTATCTGCATGCACAACATTCTGAGGCAAATAATTCCATAGCTTTACCTCCCTTACTGTAAAAAAATCCATGTGTTTGTTGTAGTTGAATGCTCCTTTCCTCCTGGATGACTTCTCATTCTTAGCTCAGTTCTTTGAGTAAATAATTAATTGGAGAGTACTTTGTATTGGTTTTGAATATAGTTGAAAATAGTAATCATATCACCCCTTAGACACCTCTCATCTAATGTAAACAAACCCAGTTTGGCTAGTTTATTTTTATAACTCAGATCCTCCAGTCCCTTCATCAGTTTTTGCACATCTCTCCACTTTTTCCAGTTCAGTAAGAACTGGTGCCCAAAACTGTACTCCATATTCTAGATGAGGCCTTACAAAGGATTTATAGAGAGGTAGAATTATATTGGAATCCTGTGCATCTATGCCTCTTTTTGTGCAGGATAGTACCCTATTTGCTTTTGCAGCAGCTGAGTGACTCTGCACACTGCTGTGAAGTCTATCATCTATCAGTACTCCTAAATGTTAATGAGTATTCCACACGTTGTTTCCTATTTAGTGTATATTTCTCCAGTTATTTTCAGGATAGTTGAAATCTGCTATTATGACCACATTTCCTGACAGAAGTCTTTTCCATTTGCAGTAACAATTGGGCTTCCTCAAATGCTCCAGTGTTGGGTGGCTTGTAGCAAATTTCCATTAATATCTTTTTTCATGTGTACGCCAGGTGTGTATTTCAACCCACAGGTCTTCTACATTCTCACTGGAGCCTTAATTTTATTTTCCCTTATACTAAGTTTTAAGGCATGCTTTACTTATAGGCATACTCATCTCCCATTTTATTAACCCTATCCCTCCTTGTGACCAGATGGAGTGATTTAGGACACCTGCGAAGGGAATCAGCACAAGGACATGTGGTGATGTTCACCTCCAGGACTATAACATTTGAAATATTGCTCATTGTATTGTATATTGTATGGTATAATGTAATAGCTTGTGTGTGGTGTTATACTATAAATTATGTAAAGGGATTTGGTAGTGGGGAGTCAGAGTGCAGAGAAAATAAAGGTTAAGCCCAGCACTATGGCTTGCTTACAGTAGGCAAATATAGTTGTTGATACCTTTATTGGTTAACTAAGCAGATTTAGAATGCAAGCTTTCAAGACCTTAGATCTCTTCCTCAGGCTGTTATACAGATAAATATGAAAACATCTCTTATATACCACTACACATTGCATTGTTTAGAATGGAAATCAGATAAGAGAACACAGCCCAGATACTTTGATCAGTCAATGGTAAATTGCAATCTTCCTCTGAGGCTTTAGAGGTATTTACGATGCCAGTGGGTCTGTTGGAAAGGTTAATCCACTAAGTGATAATGTGACAAGAATTCTTTGTCTTTATTCAAACCATTATGAATAGTAGTAAACTTGCAAATTAACTTAACCTCCCATACTTTCTGTCCCTCTGAGTGTGGAACAGTCCCATCAATACAGTCAACATAATGTCCCTGACACTGTGTCCATTTTGGCAAAAATGTTCTCCCACTGGTGTCTCTGTCTTTTTGTTGTTAATACTGGATCTGTACGAATTAAACCTTTTATGTAATGGCTGTCCAGTTTCACCCACATAAAGAGCTGTTGGGCATTTTGCACACATGGGGCTTGATTCTATTACCCAAGCTAAAACCAGCATTACAAGAAAAACAAGCAACGTGAATTTTGCAAACATGTGTTACGCTGGTATTCTATTGCAGAACCGCAGTAAAATAAAATTGGCGTAGGCAGCACATTTCAGAGTACTAACAAAACTGGCGCTGTCTGCTTTTAGTCAACTACCACCTAAAAAAAAGAGCAAAATGTCAAAGTCCAAGGAAATAAGCATACATCTGATGACAGAAAGATCAAGTTTAGTGTTAGATGTGTTCTCCACATTATCAAAATCCGACACAGAGTGCCCCCCTTCGACATTTTAACCCCCCTTTTAAAATTCGACTTGCAGTGCTTTCTTTTACCACTTTAATTCAACAAATATTGTTCACATTCCACATTTTAACCCTTCCCCTTTAAAATTCGACTTACAGTGCTTTCTTTCACCACATTAATTTGACAAATATTGTACATTCGACATTTTAACCCTTCCCCTTGAAAATTCGACTTAGAGTGCTTCCATGACTTTTTTCTCCATTTAAATTCGACATTGTTCTTCTCCTATTTTTAACGCCAAGCCTTCTTTGTATTTGTATTGTATGATTAACACTATGAGAACCAGAGAGGTAGCAAAGCATTACAATGTGTTTGCTACCCCTCTGGTACTCATATTGTCCAATGTACAATATTTGTCAAATTAATGTGGTGAAAGAAAGCACTGTAACTCGAATTTTGAAGGGGAAGGGTTAAAATGTAGAATGTGAACAATATTTGTTGAATTAAAGTGGTAAAAGAAAGCACTGTAAGTCGAATTATAACCCCTTAAGGACCTGGAAAATCTGAGGTCGTTTTCCCTTAAAGGGATAGTAATACTTTGTGTTATCTTTATTTTATTTTGTAGGCATTAAAAAAAACATGAAGAATTATATAAGTCTTATCTCTCAAACCTTTATGGTTTAAGAGATATTCACAAGCAAAGTATCCCCCCCCCTTCAGCCAGAGCAGAAGGGAGGTGCCCAGGTAGACTGCAGAGAGGGACAATCTTCAATTAAGATAAGGGAAAAAGCTGAAAAACTTGTCAAGGGGGAAGGGCTTTCATTCTTTTCATACAAAGAAGATTGTCTCCTGCTGTTATCTGTCTGGTCTTACAACCAGATTCACATCTGAGAAGAGATGGCTTACACTAGGAAAAAGGGACGGGAGGGGGGAACTTTGCTTGTGAATATCTCTTAAACCATAAAGGTTTGAGAGATAAGACTTATATCATTCTTCATGTCTTTTTAATGCCTACAAAATAAAATAAAGTTAAAACGAAGTATTACTATCCCTTTAAGGACCGGAGCAATTCTGACCTTTTTGACTATGTCTTTGTTCATCAGTGTTTTCCCTCTTAGGCTTTTATTCCACCCCCATAAATTATATACTGTTTTTTTAAGCACAAATAGGGCTTTCTTTTGATACCCCACATATATGGATAACCCACCATTTACTTTATGAAAACTGAAAAAAAGTAAAAAAAAAAACACCATTTTTGATTTTTCTCTTGGGATCAATTGGTCAAAAAGGGTTAAATTTTTATGGAGACTGCATTAAAAGTATGACCGGTCAGTCATACCAACAAAATGCGCAGTTTAAAGTGGCCACTGTCCCCCCTGGGTGAAAATCCCCATGTCCCTTTTTCCCACCCTATTTTGACACTTTTTTATCCCTGACATTTGGTGGTGTATATAAGTGTATTACATGGCTCCACAACAATCACACTTGCAATATTGTTTAATTATGTTTTTTTTTTTTTAATAAAAAATTTTTTTGTAAAAAAAAAAGTGTGTTGTATTTAAAAAAAAAAAAAAAAGTAAATAATTGCAGGTCAAAAATGTACCTGCATTTAGCCAGCCTCCTGCACCAGCAGTGAAGGGGTTAATACCCCTAGCTGCTGTATTTTATTTTGCCACTAGGTGTCTCCTCTCTACTTCTCTCTCCCTTACTTTGATAGTAAGGGAGACAGAAGTAGACTAGACACTCAGAGTCAGCATGCAAACTCTGTTTGTCAGAATGCCGGTACATGTGATCGCTGGTACGGCGATCGCATGAACCAGCAAAGGCAAGAAGGGCTGAGACTGAACTCCCCAGTCTCGGAGCGCTCAGTCTCAGCCTGGAATTAATGATAGCAGCGTGCACGGAGGCACGCTGCTATCATTTAAGCCATGACGGACCTGGTCCGTCATGGGTCCTTAAGTGGATAGTAACCCATGATGGTCCAGGTCCGTCATGGGTCCTTAAGGGGTTAAAAGGGGGGTTAATATGTCGAAGGGTGGCACTCTATGTCGGATTTCTACGCTGTATACTGTATTCTATACTGCTTTTTTTTCAAACAACGATGGTTTTGAAACCGTCATTGTGGCTTCTACACCTCAACCTCTGAGGTGCAGGATTTCCGATTTAAAATGTATCAACAAAACAGGTGCTAATACTGAGCGTGGGTAATAGGATACTACTTGCATGTTGTTATTAGTTGTTTCCTATGGGCTTTTTTTTGACTGACGGTATGTATAATTACCGCTGATTATGTTTTTACACGTTGGGTAATAGGATGCTAAAACCTGACTTACAAAAAACACATTGCCTATTTTTTTTTAGCTCTGGTAATAGAATCAAGCCCATGATAAAATATATTACATTGGATGCTTTGCTTTGGTGAAGGTACCATTGATCTTATTGTGTAACTGGGTGTTTGAAATTGGTATTTTGTTAATGGTGTAAATGTGTGCACAGGTTTCACACCTCTTTTGTAGACAGGGAGATGTGCCATTTTTTGTATTTTTATTCAGGGTACTCCTTATCATCAGTCGTTTTAAAGGGATAGTAATGTTTCATAATAAAAGCAGCTCTAATTAATCATCATAGTATTTGGACTTTGGAGAGTGTTATTTCAATTCTGTCAGAGTTGTAGTTCAAGAGTAATTCAATGACAAAGTATCCCCCTCCCGCCCCTTTTACTGATGTAACACTGCTCAGCCAGAGCAGAAGGGAGGTGCCCAGGTAGACTGCAGAGAGGGACAATCTTCAATTAAGATAAGGGAAAAACCTGAAAAGCTTGTCAAAGGGGGCAGGGATTTCATTATTTTCATAGGAATAAGATTGTCCCCTTCTGTTATCTGTCTGGTCTTACAACCAGATTCCTCATCTGAGAAGAGATGACTTACATTAGGTAAAAGGGGCGGGAGGGGAAACTTTGCTTGTGAATATTTCTTAAGCCATAAAGGTTTGAGAGATAAGACTTATATCATTCTTCGTGTTTTTTTTAATGCCTACAAAATAAAATAAAGTTAAAACAAAGTATTACTATCCCTTTAAATTTGGAGGCAGTCTGAAGGAGAGTAAGGGAGGCTGTGGGAATATGTTCTTAAGTCTTACATCCGTATGTAATTTCTTTTGACGTTCTCTTGATATTTGTAGCTTGCATATTATTTTTGAAAAAGGGGCAAGTTTATAATGTATGTGTAACTTGTGCTAAGAAATGGGTGGAATGTTGATTGATTCCTGCTGTGCTTCCTTGAGCAATCAGGGGAGGTTATTTTTAATCCAGTTAGAATGTCCCTTTTTCTTATCTTGAAATGGAAATGTAGGACATTCCCTGATTGGTCAAGCGTAGCAACACTGTCCCAAGCCCTAGTTTACATTCTAATCTTAATAAAAGTCTCTAGAAGTGTATATAAGCATTGTGTTTCACCAAAAAAGCTGTCTGTTCTACCCTCTATAATACAAGTCTTGGCTGTATTTATGGAGGGGGCTTTGGCTGGGGATTCTCACCTTAGCCACTGCAATAGCAAGTTCACTTGCCTTGCAGGTCTACTGTTGTAGGGTCTTTGGAAACCCCCACCTAGGGTTCTGCAGTTAAATTCACTAACTCTGCCAGTTTGCCAGGGGGCAGCATCCAGTTGTTCCTGATTGAGTATCCAGGACTTCCAGACTGCCAGGAAGTAGCAGGGCTCCAGCTGGCCGTGGAAGAGGGGCAGCAGCAGCGGTGGTTCAGGAACCAAGAACCCTAAAAGGTTCCTTATAACCCTGGTACCATAACACTCCTAAAAAGTGAATAACTCTCTAGATTGACTGCCAAGCCATAAGTATCATCTAACAGGTTTCAGACATGCCAGTTAGATCATACTTGTCATACACTACAATCATTTCTAGTTCCCCCCATCTTAACAGCCAGACTATGGTCATTAGCATGCATATATTTTATTTTATTGCCATTCTGAAAAATTACATTCTTTGTAATATGTACCTACCCCATCCTGTGTTGCATTATCCTCCGCCCTTTCCAGTTAAAGTATCCTTCAACCATCTAACTATCCTAGCTCCTAGCCCTGTGGCCCCTTTCCGTTAAGGTGCAATCCATCTCAAGTGCAAAGATTGCCCACAAGGGAAAATACTGCCCAGTGCTCTAGAAACCCAAACCTCCTGCTTACTCTAAGTCTTTAGCCACACATTTAACTCCCTAATCTCTTACTGCCTTTCTGATGTAGTGCTTGGCACAGGTAGCATTTCAGAAAATACTGCCTTAGAGGTCCTTTGCTTAAACTTAAAACCTAAATGCCTGAAATCCTTCTTAAGTGAACTCAGTTTTTCACTGACTTTTTCATTGGAACCAACATGTTGTCACGCTCCTCCTGATCGTTCCCCCTACCATCATTCCTATTGGCTGCTGCAGGCTTTATCTTTCTAGGTCAGCCTCCTAGCCTTGCTCGATTTTAGCGCCAATATTCTGAGAAATCTTTGTTGCAGAGTTCCCGAGTTCCTGAATCCGTGTACCGAACCTTGCCTTGATTAACAACCTTGTCTCTTGCCATCTGCCCTTGGATCTCGACCCAGCTTTTCCCTGACTACGTCTCCTTCTGATCCCCTGGCTCCTTGATTTGATTTCGGCTTGACCTCGACTATCCTTGACCACGCTTGTCTCAAACCCTTCTGCCTCGCAACAGGAGTCCCTTCAGCTGCTCCCAAGTTCCGACTCCAGTTTGCTCAACCCTACACCTCAGGCTCTCCGGTCGGTTCGGGGTGCCATGACCGGTTGCTCCGGTGACTGCCCTGGCCAGTCAAGGGTGTAGGGACTCTAAACCCTCTTGCCTTCTGCCTGACCAACTAGTCCTCAGGATCAACCCCGACATCTGGTTGATTCTCCTTATTACCTCTGACTAGTAGAGAACCGTGGACTTGTAGTCTGTTGACCATCCGGTCCTATCTCGAACCTCTTTGATACTTCCTCAACCTCAGACTAGTGGAGAGCAGTGGAGTTGTAGTCCGTCTACCATCCGGTCCTATCTCGAACCTCTCCGATACTTCTTCAACCTCCAACTAGATGGGAACAGTGGACTTGTAGTCCGTCGACCATCCGATCCTGTCTCAAACCTCTTCGATACTCCAAACCCCATCCGGTCCTGTCTCGAAAGTCTTAAGTATTGTCGACTAGACCATCCTGTCCTGTCTCAAAATACCACGACATTTGCCCATCTCAGAGACTGACACATGTACCATGACAGTTGGGTCATGCCCACCGCCTCCCAACAAACTATGAACCCGATCTACCACATGTCAAACCTGAGCACCCAAGAGACAGCAAACTTTTATTGTAGTGATCCTGGTGACACATGTCATGCCTGTCTTCCTAGTAATGGAATCTCCTATCACCACTATCTGTCTAAGTGTGCTTGAGTCATGGATCAGTGCTTGAGGGGCTGTTCACCTGTCCAGCAAAGGCATTCCTGTGCCAACGTCCCCAATACTATCACTCTATGTAGCTAATCCTTTTGTGTTAGTAAATACAGGAGTGTCCTTCCTATTCCTCTGCCCCCTGGTTACATCTAATTGTAACCCATCTAGCTACCTGCTTTTTTATTTGAGCAGAACACAGCCCCAGAACATTCTACAACAGCTTCCTTCTCAGTCAGCAGAGCCCTCGCAGGACTGAAATGGTTTGCAGACATGTGACAGACTTGTGCACTGAGTTAAATGGACATTCGTGTTACCGCTCATATTATGTCAGTTACCACAAGTTAAAAGGCAGGCAGAAAAATATGTCTGCACAATAAAGTTAATGAATACTTGTTCCTCTTTGTAATCCCAGTATTTGAATCCCCTACTGTTTAAATTCCCAACTTTCCACACTACTGCACTTAAACACTACTCAAGATTCACATGTTAACTGTCCATTTGCTCTATATAGGAGAAAGTCACCATTTACAACTCAGCAAACAAAACCACTCCTACCACATGCATACTGCAATCAATCATTTGTGGAACTGCAAAAGGAGAGAAAAAAAGGCTTGTTTTTAACCCCTCCCTTGCCACACTACACAACACAGAAAATACACTTATTCAATTTGTCCAGAAAATATCCCAAACTTAGCTTATTTCAGCTCACAGTTTACTGGTTAAAGTTTAATGGGTAACAAAGACCATGTAATTGTAGCTTTCTTATTAGTTTTGAAAAAGGGGAATGTTTATAATGCTTGTGCAAGTGAAATCTAACAAAACAATACTGAAATGTTTTATTTTTCCTCTAATATTCACAAAACCACACTTAAACTTCTGCCACTGCATCTTTGTTCTTCTATCTACTGTTACATAGTCTGCTTCTTCAATGGGATTACCACTCAAAATAACAAAAGCCAGCTACTGGTTCTTGGAGACTTTTATGTTAATTGACTGAACCCCAGTAATGACAGATTCATTACATTGTATAAGGCATGTAACTTAACACTTTGAATGCCAGAGAGGTATCTAGTGCATTGCAGCACAATGCATTGGATGCCTTTCCAGCACTCAGAGGGTTAATACAAATCATCTCCTCCCCTACTGACATAAATCAAAATATAACCATCCAATCATACTTTGCTAGACTGGATCCTTCCATCCTGCTCAAGTTATCCCTTGTTTTATGGTAAAAATTTGAACTTGTGATCACACTGTCTACACAACTGCAGAATACCTGTACAAAGCATATACAACTAGCAAAAGCTCAATATTTTACCAACAACTTGAAAAGAAACATATCAAATCAGGTCAACTTCTGAAAGTATGTTAAAAATATCTACAACCCCCCATAATCATTCTCACCCCATAACTATAAAAAATAGATAATGAAACACTATAAACTAGGAAAGGGGAGGGAGGGTATAGTTAGTAAAAATGGTGTAGATAGTATGGATAGGAAATGGGTACACGTAAAGGATCATTGGGGCTGGAGAAGTGAAAATAAATGTAGCTAATAGGGAGGAACTCCATTTAAATAAGGATATAGAAAAAATGTATGTAGTGGGTAAAATGTTGGTGAATGCAAGAAGTGTGGTAGGTAAATTGGGAGATGTAGAATTGATCTGGCAGTTAACGAGCATTTGGCCATAATTAGTATAACTGAAACATGACTTGATGATACACATGATTAGGCTGTAAATATAGAGGGCTATTCCCTGTTTAAGAGCAACAGGATTCATAGATGAGGGGTAGATGTTTGTTTATATTTAAAATCAGATATAAATCCAAGTTTAAGGGGAGATATTTTTGAGAAAACTAGCCATAATGTGGGATCCTAGGGCTGGATTCTATTACTGGTGCTAATTTTATCTCTGCTTTTATCTCCCGTTTTCTCCATAGACTTTAACAGGAAAATGTTTGATAAAATGGGAGGTAACATTTATCTCCTGCAATAGAATCTAATCCCCTTGTTGGTACAAATTGAGGCTAACTGTGGTGTAAAATGTATAGATAAGTTGTCGGTGGGTATGTGTTACAAACTACATACTATTGATGAGAATGTTGAGGCCCAACTGTTATTGCAAATTAGAAAAGCTGTGCATCTTGGGCATACTATAATTATGTAAGATTTTAACTATCCAGATATAAAATGGAGACAAGAGACCTGTCAGAGTGCTAAGGGAAGCAGGTTTTTGTAAGCATGCTTAGGGATAACTACATGTCACAAATGGAAAAAGTGCAGGCAAGAAACAATGTGTCGGACCTAGTGATAACAAATTACAGACATGGTGTCCACTATTATAAGTAGGTGAACATTTAGGAAACAGTGATCACAACATGATTTCATTTGAGATCAGTTTGGCAAAGAAAAACGATATAGGTACAACCAAAAGTATTAACTCTTTGAGTGCCAGAGTTGTACTGAATGCATTCTGTAACACTCTGGCACTGAGAGGATTAAAGGGATAGTAATACTTCAGATGTAAAAAAAAGTGTTGTAAGGTTTATCCCCCTGAGTAAAACAAGGGCACTCCCACTGCTGAGAGGTGTTTTATTCAAAAGTTATTATAGCTCAACGTTGAATTTTACAGTGGCGCTGTTGCTACACCATCCTATGGCGATTTATACCAAACACAGAATGCTCCTGTGCTCACTTAGGGTGTATCAGTTTTTAGATGAAAATATTTTTAGCAGGCTAAAGGTATATAATCCACACACAAAAAAAAGGACCCAAAGAAAAGAGATAATCACAAATCCAAAAAAAGAGGATTCAGTCCATTAAATCTTGAAGTCTTCCAAAGATTAAGAGTTCCAGGAATGCAGCTTGTAGCCAAGATGTTGGTCAGGTTCTCAGAACATGTATTAGAAAAAAACAAGAATAATAGAACAATCCACTCTAAGTGTACTAAGTTGGATCCTGTTACTTCAAGTCAAAAAAGAGGTATAATCAAATTGCCAGTGAGTCTGTAAATGCTTAAAAAGTACAACATGGTGTTTGATTCCCTCGAAAAAGTAGCTGTGCATTACGAAACACATAGGGAGATTTGTATTTTGTCTTCTATTGTTTTTAAAGTCTGATGGGTTGTTACCCACAAAATAATTATTATTTTAAAATAAAATTATATACTATTTTCTAAGATATCTATAACTCCCTCTAGTTATTATTGGTTCCATCCCTCATTGTTCCTTATCTAGCTCTATATATTTTCCATTTTTTGGTTGGTAAGAACATATAGCCCACCTTAGGTCTTTTAGTACCCATTATAAGTTGTATATGAAGCAGGGGAAGGTAAGGTACTTTTCTTGGTAAAAAAAAACCTGTTGTAAGGAGAAGGAGAAACATTCTCTGGAAAGACAAGGGAAAGAGGAGCAGAAGGACAGAGGAGAGTGACTATGACATGGGGTCAGATATGGTCGAAACGTGCATATCTAGAGGTGGATCTAGCCTCTTGCAAATGTGGGTACCCTGAAGAGGGTATTCTCTTATAACTCTTTTTTTGACTTGAAGTAATAGAATCCAACTTACTATACTTAGAGTGGATTGCTCTGTTTTTCTTGTATTTTCTATGGAGATTTATGATCAAGTCACCAGAGCTGTCTATAGGATGGTGTAGCAACAACACCACTGTAAAATTTCAGGCCACTGTGATAATGCACCTAAAAAGTTTGAGCTGTAATAACTTTTGAATAAAACACCTCTCAGCGTTGTGAATTGCCTTGTTTTATTCAGAGAGATAAACACTACAATATATATATATTTTTTATGTATTATTACTATCCCGTTTATTTTAAAAAGCTAACTTCTAATTTTTAACAGCATCAATGCAACACATATACTTGAATAAATTATTTAAAGTCTGAAATACTGAGGAAAAATGGTCAGAATTAAAATTTAGGTCACAGAAATATATTCAATATTATATACCATTGGGGAACAAATGCAAAAGAAGTACATCACAACCAATTTGGTTAAATGCAATTGTAAAGAAAGAAATGGCAAGGAAAAAAAGGCATCTCAACTATTCAAGTCTGAGGAACAGAAATGTTTTTCTTGGAATACAAGGAGTGCAACAAAGATAACAAAAAGGCAATTAGGTTAGCAAAAATAGATAATGAAACTCGAATTACAAGGGAAAGCAAGACTAATCCAAAAAAGTTTTTCAAATACATAAATAGCAAGCTACTTAAGAGGGAGCGCATTGGACCTTTCAAAAATGAGATGGGTGATTTGATTACCTTGTTGTTGTGCTGGGGACTGCCATCCACCCTCCCTTCCTCCCTCCTGGAGCCACAGGGCTGGGGGGAGGAAGGGAGTGGAGGGACCTTGTACATAAGAGGCTTTGTAAAAGAAATAAAATCTAATATTACCTTTTCTTTTCAGTTGTAGACAGAGACGATGAAGCACTTCAGAGGAAATCCTGGTCCAGCTAGATGTTATAGGGATGAGCTGTTCTGGTCCCTAACATTTCCTGTTCTCCTCTGTCCCCCTCTGAGTCCCTTCCGCCTAACTTGCCTGTTTACCCATCTGGTTCTTTCGGTACTTCCCTTCCTTACCCTCTGTACTCTGCTGGACCTTCTTTGCTCTTATTTCAGGGTTTGGCATCACTTCCTGGGTCTCTAGCCCATCCTGGGCCTGAGGATCATTTGTCCTCATCCTAGGCAGCCATCCAGGTCTCCTATGGAGGGCCATCCTTTTTATACACCAATTCACCCTCACACCTCCATTCCCCATCGTGCCCGTTCACTCTGTGATGGTCAGGTGTGAAGTGAGGATTCAGGGGGAAGCTAACTCCTCTGCTGCTTCAGCCGCGTCATACAGGGCCGTGGCATCAGCATGCACCTGCGTCACTTCCAGGGGATGTAGGGCAGCCTATAATGCCCTGCACAGGTCTCATGGGATCTGTGCAGTGCAGGGGGGAGGTGATTATGTGTGGCAGAGAGAGATCAGGGGATTGGGCAAGAAAGCATTGGACCTTTCATCTCAGGGCAGGCTACCTCCTACCTCCTACCTACCCACCCATTACCTCTTCTTGTCCTGTGGACAGGATATTCACTCCCAGTGGGCCAACTTGGCCCAGGAAGCTCTGGATCCTGCCATGTTGCAGGTGCTGCTGTGGGTGGTCTTGCAGCAAGTCCACCTTCAGGGTCTGGGTCAGTCGGACCTTTCAGGCATGTCCCACCCCTGGAACAGCCTATGCAATTTGTTCAGTTATGCTAACAGTCTCCCAGGGTCATAAGTTGGGGTGTTCCGATCAGGGGGTCAGTGGCCACCGGGTAGAGGGGAGCCATAGGGGTGGGGATATTTTGGGGACCCTCAGTTGTCCCATACAATTGCCCCCACCAAACAGTAGACTTGGGGCAGGCCAGGTAGGGCTAAGGGAGTCCAGTGTTCAGGTGGCTAATGTGATATCTTTTTAGCCACTCGGACAACTGTGGAGCTTTGTTGCAAGCAACAAGAGAAAGAAGAGGAAGGAGCAAGGAATGGCTGCATCGGGACCAGATCCCAGACCACGAAAAACCGAAAGTGTCTAGTGAGCGACCTAATTGTACTCGTGTGGGGTTAGGGAAGGACAGCTCAGATTCCTACACTGATTCAAAATCTGAGCCCGAGGACTCAGAGTCAGATTCAGACACAAGTGATAAAGTGGTTGACTTGGTTAAAAATGTTTGAAGAAACTAGTGGGCAGTCAGGAAGGAGGTCTAGGAAAAGAAAGGACCAGGGACACCTGCGTAAGCAGATCAAGCTAGCGGGAGCTGGGGGTATATTTATGTGTGGCTTGTCCAGCCTATATGATCACATTCCCAAGAAGACATACAGCTGAATTTCAGCAGGGAAGTTTGTGGACGTATATAAGCTGACCCTCCAGTTGGAAGCTAACAAGTAGGATGGGGTTGAACAGGAGAAAGGTGTACAGAAACCCAAGCATATTATGGATTGGGTAAGAAGTTTTCTGGAATATGTCAGCTTTTAGCTAGCACATAAGCTGGAAGAAGCTTTGAATATTATGAAGTATCTGGGCTTGATGGTAGACATGCATGGGGCATTTGGGGGCGGGAGCAGCATGGGCAGATTATGACAGGATTTTCTACCTGAAGATGGCAGACAATAACGAGCTAACTTTTTAGGGTAGTGACATGAATCTATGGTCTAGACCGGTGATGCATGCATGGGTAGGGGCACCAGTGAAGATAAAGGAGAAGGTTCCCTTTCAGGTGCAGCATAAGAAGGATCAGTGTTTTGCCTACAATGAGAGTAAAAAGGGGATTCGTGTGCCATTACAGGTCTGCTGAAAGTGCAGGGCTGGACACCCGCACATGTGTGTAGCAAAGAACAGGTGAATGAAGGGAGTAACTAATCCTTTCAAAAGGCAGTTGGGAAAGGCCCCATCACCAATAGTTATAGAGCGGCTAAGCAAGGTCATACAGGTGTACCCACTTGAAGGTCAGGCAGAGTTTTTATTAAATGGTTTTCAATTTGGGTTTAATATTCCAGTTCAGGGGGTGGTTGTTCTAGTGCATAGACCTCACAACTTGCACTCAGCACAGCAGTACCCAGAGATAGTACAGGCCAAATTGAAGAAAGAGCTGTCAGCAAGGCTCATGGTGGGCCCCTCTGACATTCCTCTGCTATGTGGGATCTTGTGATATCTCCGTTGAGTGTGGTGCCAAAGAAGGAACCAGGTAAATTCTGGTTGAATTAGCTTTAATGCAAACATTTGGATTAGAGAGGTAGGAATGTAACATAAGCTACATTACTAATAGTAATAATATGAATTAATATGTTATCTTTAGTCTTATGTAGCACTACAAATACACACACAGCACTGTATACTGAATTTGTCAGGCACATATACAGACACAGTCCACTTTACTATGATGGGTGTCACTTCATCCCTTTAATGCCTGCTGCCTATCAAAGAGAGGACTCATTGTAGGCCTATAGCAGGGGTGGGCAACCTAGCTGTTATTGGATTGCATCTAGGAATTGGTGACCAAAAACATGTAGAGAGGCAAAGGCTGACCACAGGTCTGCAATGATCTTTTCATACGTGTATCAACTTGACTGCTAGAGATGTCTCCAAAGCATTGGTTCTCAATGCACTGGAGATGTCTCTAGCAACTAAGTAGTTAAAGAAAAATAAAAACCCTTACATATTATGGGAACAAATATATAATATAGAACTTGTGTTACTGAGTAAAGCAATGGTTCCCAAACTGCTGATTAATGCTTTAATTAAAAGTTGTTACAGCTCAAACATTATCTAATATCTAAATGTAATTTTGTTAAATAGCCACCAGTTGGTATATTACTGCATGGAGAGTGGTTAGCAAGCTAAAGATCTCCAAAGACAGCTGTAGCATCATGCATCTTCCAGCTGCTGGCATACAGTTGTTTAATGCATACTCACACATAAATATTCTTAAGTCCTGTGTATCTTGAAAGGTATGAGATGGCTGTCCTGTTTTTATGAACAAATGAGCATTGCATACATTCCTATTCGTTTCATATCTTTTTTATAGTTTTAAAGTAAAGTGCTTTCCACTGAATTCTATTGCAAATGTGCACATCTGATGCTTATGTATTATGTATGGTATTGGGGAAAATGTACAAATTCACCAGTGTGGCTTGATTGACATTAGTATCTAACATCTTTGGTGGTTCTTAGGTTATGCACTACAGTTTATGCTCTCTGTAGTACATACTAGCTGGCAATCTCTGTCATCTTTAGTTTTAGTTTCATTTTTAGTATTTAATGCCAGCATTACTCATTACTCAATCCCCACATCATGCTCAGGAAAATGGCATAAAATCACATCATTCCCTCTACTCCTTCTTTAATACAAGATGTAAACAAGAGGAAATAAATGCCCCATAATGCCCATAGATTACTTCATTGTCCTCCCTTGGCACAATTGGTGTTAAGGGGAAGATTTGGGGCATACACAGCTTAGTAAATTGACATTAGGGAAGTGTAGTATCTAAAAAATGGTGCAGTATTTGATTAGCATAAAATCACCATTGTACAGCCCCTAACTGTAACTACAAATATCTAACATTTTCCTGAGACTGGAGTTGAAGTAATTTCTGACATAAAAATACAACTTCATATGACATAAAGAGTAGAAGAGTATGTCACACTATGGTAGCATACTGGGGAGAAAGGGGGGTAAGAGAGATAGAGGGAGTTGTCCAGCAATCCTGCCCAACAGAGAAGGCATATTCTTACCCTGATTAGATGAGTAACCCAGACAAAAACATGTTTGATGAACATCTGAGGATAATAAAACCTAAATTTTTTCTGGACATCACATAATTACTTTTCCAGCTGTCTGATTAATTGAAACAAAAAACCAAACAGAAAACACCTGTTTTACAAGATATTTTTGTATCTTTGGCTCCATGTTCCTGAACATGATGTTTTAGATTTGGTCCCTGCTTTAAAATTTTACTTCCATAGCCCTTATTTATCAAGTTAGAGGTGCAATTCTGGAATAATCTGACAGCACCACAATTTTGAAAAGAACTTCATACATTTCTCATGAGTGTTAGAGATGTATTTGCAAAGCATTGGAGAACTCTCTAGCATTCAAGGGGTTAAAAACTATATTTCTGTGACGTCCAATGTGGAACACTGGAACCACAGGGTAAAGTTCCCTCCTCCTGGAGGGCAGGGCACGTCTAAAAAGGGGGAGACTCCCATCTTTCCTTTAATCTTGCCTCATATTTCAAATTTCCAGTGACCTTCACAGAGAAGAGGGTGCAAGGACACTGTTCTCTTAGTTAGACTTCTTTTTTATTTTTCATTCCTGGTAATATGGAGCTGTATAATCCCCCATTAAATGAACTCCCATTAACTGGATTCCTTGTTCATGGATTGCCCAGTTCACAGTTTCATTACAGGACCTTAAACCTGCGGAGGTTGACTTTCTGTCTTTACCTCACTGTTAAGTTTCTCAGATGCTCTTCACTGTACTGCAAATGGGACTCTGAAGACTGAAGCTGCAGGTAAGTTAACATCTTGAGTGCTACGGTTCTGGTTTTGTGTCCCTATTTTACTGACACCCACTGGAATGTGGTGTATTGCCATACATTGAACTCTGTTCTCAGCTTTTATATTACTATGTTTGTGTCTATTTAGCTCCTTATATTGTAAGGGCTATTAACCCCTTCTGTGACATCTCTGTTTTTACATATTTGGGACAGTTCTCCTCATGGAACCAGATTCTTTGCCCCCCTCCTATTGATTTGCTTACTTTTCAGGTTTTTTTCAACTTTATTTTCTATTTCTTTATATGTGATTGGTAATTTGCCATGGCCACTTCAAGAACAGATGCTTGTGACACAGCCATCTTGAGATTACATGCGATTCTTCTAAGGAACACATCTCTGCACCTGCTCATTTCTTGAGTCAGAGTGGATTAAAATTGAATTGAATAATCACTCTCTACATAGCATTCATCTTGGGGACCTTGTCCAAACTCAGGAGGGTATAGTTTTAGAATGGCTATAGAACCACCATTTGCTAAGCATGTATTACTAAACTAAACACCCAGAAATCCATGTTTTTTAGGGTTGTCATTCAATGGCCATCTTTCTTTGTGATTGTACATGCTACAAAGAGGCTGGTCTCTCCTTTTTTCTTGACATTTTAACCCCTTGAAGTCAGACAGATACTTTTATATATTTTGTTGTACTTTTCTCTTACATTTCTGCTATTTGGTCAACTTTCGTCCTAATTTAGGAGATTTCCTCTGGACATGTCAGGGGGTCCTAAACCCTTGATCTTGATGCCCTATTCTCCCCCTTTAGGTATTTAAGTCCTCTTTTAAGGGTAATTCTCAGTTGGCTGGGGATTCCTCTATGGAGGAAAGTGAGACTGATGATGATGAATTGGAGGATTCTTGTCCCTCGATTGAGGGACTTATAAGATCAGTTCTGGACACACACTTGACCTCTGAGTCTAGCTCTTCTTCCCTAGACATCTTTAGACCAAGTGCTTCTGGAAAAATGGAAGATGCTGACACATCTTTAATGAGTACCCCTTTTCAGCTGAGATTTTGAAGCAGTGAGCTACTCCACCTTCAGCTGACCCCCCATCTCATGCCTTGGCATGAACAATTCTGTCTCTCTGGGAGATTATACTGCCCTTAAGAATCAGGCAGATAAACTCTTCTTTATTGAAAGCTAATTTTGTGGCCACTGGTGCTGCCGGAAATCAAACTGTTGGTACTGCTCACTAAAATTCCTGTGGCAAATGCGTAACTTATGGAAGTGGCCTTTGTGCCACCATGTTTTCTGAAAAAGCTCTAGCCTTTTTAGTGACTTTGATTTATACTCTGTGGCTCAAGATTTGGTTGGCTGAAAGTTCTTGGTGTCTTTTCCTTTGAGGAAAAACAATTATTTGCCAGTATTGTGACTTATAATCAGTCACAATACTGGAGGCTGCCTCATATCATTCCACAGTGTGCTTTCTTTACCCATTCCAATATGGGCGCCTAGCGTTCAACCCCCTCAGGCTTTCCAAGTGCTCCCTACCCTAAAACCCAAACAAGCTTGTGTAAACAAGAAGACTGCTCAGAAACCTAAAGCTTGCAAGCCCATTTCAGTATTACTCCTGGGTCCTGGTCCATCCTGGTCCATTTGTGCCCATTGGGGGCTGCCTCTGTCTCTTTTGTTACTTACTGGATACTTCAGTGGCAAATCAATGGGTTTTGCTGGTAATTTCAAAACGGTGCCACATAGTTTCCAAAGCCCTTCCTCCTCACTGTTTCTTTTTGTCCAAATTTCCTGGCTGTAATGGGTGTCTGTTTATCAATACACTATTTTCACTGCTAGAAAAGCAGATGTCGGTCCTCGTTCCAGCACAGGAGAGCTTCGCTGGATCAAATCTTTTCATTCCCAAAAAAAGAGGGCAGCTGCCATCCCATTTTGAACTTAAAGTGTCTCAACTACTTAGTGCTAGCTCTGTGCTTCAGAATATATTCTCTGAGCTCTGTCATCATGTGTCCCAGGGAGTTACTTGCCTTTGTATACCTCCAAGACATAGCTACATGTTTCGATTTACCCAGATCATCAGTAATTTCTGTGCTTTGCCTTTCAGGGCAGTAACATTCAGTTCACTGTCCTTCCTTTTGGTTTGGTGTCCACCCAGAGGATCTTCACAAAGGTCATGTCTGCTTTGGCAGCTCACATGTTCAAGGAATCTTCTTGATCCCTTGTATAGTCAACTTTTTACTCAAGGCTCCTTCAGAGGCAACTCTTCTTTCACAGACTCAGGAGTATTTTGTATACGGGGACAGCATGCTTCAGTTTAAAGAAATCTTTGGTTCCTTCCAAAGTTCTGTGTTTTTTAGGCATGAAGTTCCATACACTCCAAGGGAGAGTATTTCTTCCAGAAGACAAGATCCAGTCCTTGTCCCTTCCAGTGTGTCAAGTGATATCCTGGTCATTGGTCTAATAGAGGTATTGGGCTACCTAGTTTCTGCCCTGGAGAAAATTCTCTTTGCTCATTTTCGCACAAGGGAATTACAACTTGACATTCTCCGTAACAGGTCCAGACACAAATCTCACCTGTCTCCTGTTATATTTCTGTCACCATGGATGAAGGAAGACCTCTGCTGGTGGCTTCAATGGTCCCATCTGACAACTGGGTGTTGGTTTGTCATCCTGGAGTGGATTATGGTCACCACAGATGCCAGCCTGTTGGGCTAGGGTGCTACCCTGGGCCTTTTCACAGACCAGGGACTCTGGACCAGTGAGGATATTCTTCTAGCAATCAGTGTACTGGAGTAGTGGGTGATCCACATAGTGCTACCCCTCTGGTATCATCCCCAATCAGGGTCACCATTGAGGATCCTGTCAGACAATTCAACAGCGGTTAATTACATCACCTGTCATGTAGGAACCAGAAGCATGACAGCTTGGAAGGGTTTCACGAGATTCTCCATTGGGCCAAGGTTCATGTGCCAGCCCTCTCTGAGGTTCACAGTCCAGGTGTACAAAACTTGAATGTAGACCACATCATCAACATCTGGATCCTGATAATTGGGAGTTCAACCAGTGTGTGTTCAACCTGATTGTCCTCCTTGTCCTGCTGTTCTTTACCAGGTCGAGGGATTCTCTGGCAATTGTGGTGGAGGTAATGTCCATACCATGTAATTTTCATATAGTGCATGTGTTTTCTTCCAACCCCTGATTCCCAGGGTGCTGGGAATAATCAGGAGGGCTCATATCATCCTGATTGCTCCCTTCTAGACCACTTTTTTTGGATCTTCTTAACCTGTCCATAGCAGAGGCTTTCCTCCTCCCCTTGAGGCTAGACCTTCTCATTCAGGGTCCAGTATGCTACCCTCAGGTGGAGAAGCTTGCTTGAAGACTGCATCTAGAAGAAATAGGTTTTTTTGGATGCTGCTATTTCTACTATGCTCCAAGCTGGAAAGCTGGTTTTGTATAAAGCCTATCAGAGAATGTGCTGATTGTGATCCTCCACAGTGGCCTATTAGCCTTCCAGTGGTTTGGGGTTTTCTTCAAGACATTGTTCAGAAAGGGCTTAGCCTTAGCTCTGTCAAGGTACAGATCTCAGCTATTTCTGTTCTTTAAAGTGTTGGGTGCATTCTTTGCTCCCTGACACGAAGACCTTTGTTCAGGGGGTAGTTCATATTAACCCTGTCTTTCAAGATCCCACTCCTCCATGGGGCTTGAATCTGGTTCTAGGAGTGCTCCGGTAGCTTCATTTTGAGCCTCTTTATGCTCTTTCCTTGCATTTGTTGTTTCAGATGGTCTTTCTACTGGCCATTGTGTCCATTTGGCAAGTGATCAATCTCCTGGCCTTGTCCTGTAAATCACATTTGATCTGTTTTTTACCAGGAAAAGGTGGTTTTGCCCAAGGTTGCTTTGGATTTTCACATCAATCAGGAAATTGTCCTTCCTCCTTTCTGCAGACCCTTTCCAATAGACAGGAGCAGGAACTTTATCTTCTGTTAGATGTGGTACTTTGCTTATGCTTATGAACCAGGCTGCATCTATGGTTATTGTTGATCCCTGGATCAAGGCGACCATTCACAAAGAGTATGTCCTTACGAAAATACCTGTCCATTTTGAGCCAGGTTGCATTCTACCAGATTAGTGGGAGCATCATGGAACTACAAGAATTAGACTACTGCTGCTGAGTTCTGTAAGGTGGTGACATGGTTGTCCCTACACACGTTCAAAAAACACTATCAAGTGAATCTCCTGGCTTCAGTTGAGGCCAGCTTTGGATGAAAGTTCCTTCAGATTGTGTTGCCTGTGTAAGTGCCCTTATAATATCTTTTTTCTCAATAGAGATCAGACCCCTGTTGGTTCCCTGGTAGTTTACAGCTGTTTGCTGTGCAACTTTGGTGTCTGTTAATATCGGAGGTTCATGTTTTAGTTCAATTTAGTCCTGTGGACATTTGGCTTCCGTGGAGGTTTTTTTCTAGTTTTCCCTTTCAACAATCTTGTTTTCCGCATTGGATTACATGTAAATGAGGATTGTAGTGAACTTTTTGTTAAAATGTTTCTCTTAGTCTATGTGGAGCACAGGACTCCCACATGCAGAGAAAAAAATCTGTGGCTTAAGTACCCCCTCTTGGGGTCTCTGAATTTCCTTCTTTCCTCTCGCTTCTGCTTTATCTTGGCGTTACTGTACTTTGAAAATAAAAATAGGAGGTGGGTGTAAAGTGGAGGAAAGATGGTTGTCTCCACCTTTCCTTTACTCCATGGTTCCTGTGTTTCACATGGACTAAGAGGGTTTAAATTCCACGGAAAAGCTCTTTTAAGTGAATTGGAATTTTAATCCCCCCCGAGTGCACTTGGTTTGCTCCAGTACTGCACCTTATTAGCGTGTTGGATAAGACCATATATTCTATGGGCACTATCTATGTGCTACTAAAAGATTAATAGGTTATGAGTGCTGTAATGTGTGTTAATATAGAATGTTGGTGTGGGAAATTGAAAATTGGAGCTGGGTGAAAAGTGTTGTGGAGGCGAGATGGAAGTCTCCTCCTTACATTTTTTTGAAGTGCACTGCCCTCCAGAAGGAGGGAAACTAACCCGATGGTTCCAGTGTTCCACACAGACTAAGAGGATTTAATGGTAAATGCACTAAAAACCTCTTTTAAGTCAACCTGAATTTTCATATTCCTCCCCTGAGTACACTTGGTTTGCTCCAGAACTCCACCTTATTAGCTTGATGGATAAGACCCTATATTGTATGTTCACAAACTCTGTGTTACTAAAAGATTAATATATTATGAGAGCTCTAGCATGTGTTAATATAGATGTTTGACGTGTTTAATATCTGTTTAGTTGTGAAAGTGGCATGTAGTTCTTACAGCCCTATGCAGAAAGCAAAAGATAAGCAATTCTAGAGCACACAAACTGTCATAGAAGAGCAATAAAAACACTCAGATTCCCAATGAATAAAACTTTTACCCCTTGAATGTTAGAGCAGTCTCCAAAAGCACTGCTTTGCAATGAATTTGAGACCTCTCTAGCCCACACAGGGTTAAAGCCTTATTTAAATGAATGAAGAGTTTGAATGAAGAGTTTGTATTTCCCCCTATATAGTACTGAAGGTTTGTCCCAGAATAGGTAATATTTTTCTTTCTACATAAGGGCAGCATGGTGGCTTAGTGGTTAGCACTGTTGCATTGCAGCACTGGGGTCCTGGGTTCACATCCCACCAAGGACAACATCTGTAATGAGTTTGTATGTTCTCACTGTGTTTGCGTGGGTTTCCTCCCACACTCCAAAAAACATACTGATAGGTGAATTAAGATTGTGAGCCCCAATGGGGACAGTGCCCAATATGAGTGTAAAGCGCTGCGTAATCTGTGTGCGCTATATAAATTAATAATAAAAAAAAAAAAGGTCTGTTGTTCAAGGTTTTCTTTTGGTGTCATGATTTTTAAGGTTGGCAAGTATTCTATCAAATTGTTGAAACTTTTATATTGATATACTTAAATGTTACTGACATTATTGTTTATTAAATGCATAGCAAATCTTTATTGCATAGTAAATCTTTATTCTGACTTTACATATTGTGCAAGTGCATATACTTTTTTGGTTGCAATGTTGCACTTTCTGTAACACTGAATGTTGTGTGTACTTTATTTTTATACTGTATATTTTTATATTGTTTCAATAGACCTGTTTTAATTTCCCTAACGTGAAGCTCTCTGCAAATAGATCCAGATAGAGCACACTTCCTTTATTAAACATTATTATTTAGTCATACTTAAAACAGCGTGATTTTTATTTTGTGTTTTGTTTATAATTTGTTTTATTAACCCTTTGAGTGCCAGAGGGGTACGGAACGCATTGCAAAGCAATGCGTTCCGTACCCCTCTGGCACTCAAAGGGTTAACACATGGGCAAATTTGTGCTGGTATTGTTAATATATATATATATATATATATATATATATATATATATATATATATATGAAATTTGGCTTTACATATTATGTACTTGTATAATATGTAAGGTCAATTAAAGAATTTCTATTCCTTGAAAGTAGTTGTATAAATTACTTGCCATTTTCTATTAAACCAATTGTCTATGCCAGCTGCCTTCTATCTGTGAGCACTGGTGTAAGGTTGCTGGTAATTCCAGCTCTGTGTCTGAGAATGGGCACTGGAAAATGTAACATTTCCTTACTTTAAAGACCTGCAATTGTTTCTCAAGAGAAGTCAAAAGTTGAGCAGCTGGGTAATTTATCTGTTCAGAACAGGAACCATGCCAGGTGTAGATGATGTGAAAGTGTCATAAATAACAGACTGAAAAGAGGACAAGGGCAATAAAAAAGCAGGATGGACACTTTTCAAAAATGTCTCATCTACTGCACATCAAAGAGGTTTTACAGCATTTTTTTGTTTCAACATATGAACTTAATGTTTATCTGTGTGTACTTGCATGCATGCATGTGTGTGTGCGTGTTCTAGAAGCCTGGAAAGTAGTGATTTTCTTTTTAAATGTACTAAACGCTTGGCTGTTAGAGAGGTCCATACATCTAAGTGGTTAAGATTAATTCTGCATCATGTGAGTATTTTAAACTGCACACTTTCACAATAATAATTATTATATAGTGATGACAGTGTTATACAATTTTATAGGCACAGCTGCTCGCTTTCACTAAAGTTTGTAATCAATTTTCCATGCTTGCGGCTCAAAGAGATAAGGGAGTAGTCAAAGTGATGCAAATAAGAGATTATGTGGAGTTTTTAGTAAAAAAGTTGTCTGGATGTGGGGAAAAGATGGAGATAGAATTAAGAGGGTGCAGTGGAGTGGAGAGGGGAGCAGAAGTAAAAGGGGGTCTGGGTGCGGGACAGTAACAAGGGGTCATGAAGGAAATAATAATCCTTTCTTTATATAGCGCACACAGATTCCACAGCGCTTTACACTCATATTGGTTCCTCTCCCCATTGGGGCTCACAATCCAAATTCACCTATCAGTATGTTTTTGGAGTGTGGGAGGAAACCGGAGTACCCGGAGGAAACCCACGCAAACACAGTGAGAACATACAAACTCATTGCAAATGTTGTCCTTGGTGGGATTTGGACCCAGGACCCCAGCGCTGCAAGACCACAGTGCTAACCACTGAGCCACTGTGACTGATGTGGGAGAGTGAGACAGGCTGAAGCACTGGAAAGAGAGAAGTGCAGAAGAGAGGAGCCAGAGTGTGGTTGAGAGAGGAGCTGGAAAATAGAAGGGGGGGGGGGGCCCAGAGCATTTGGACCAAGAGAGGAACTAGAAAGCAAAAGACAAGCGAGCAAAAGGATCAGAATGTGTTGTGATAAATTTCTTAAGGTAAGAGAAATTTACTTATTGTCTACCAGCCCAACATTTACAATGCTAGGTAGATAGAAACGTTTATGACTGAGAGGCAGGACTTTAATTATAACAGTTCCAAATCATATATTGCGATCGTTTGTCAATATATATATATATATATGTTGTATCTTGTGAAACAACTTGTTTACAATGAAAAACAAACTTACAGAATCATTTTGCTCATCCCTAACAGAGATCATCTGGTACCTACAGTAATTAAGATCTGCATGGTGGATATGTGACTGGCATGTAGATGCTCAAATGAGTTATTCAATTTGTGCACTGTTTAATGCAATGATCCATTAACTGGCTGACCTACTGTTACGGTTTTCTGACACTCAGACAACGGTAAAAAGTAAAAACACAGTTTTATTGAAATAATGGTTAAAGAACATCGCCCCTGGGGGCCAGGACAGGTATAAATGGCAAAGACAATATACAGGCCCAAGTATGTATAATGAAATATATACTGATCAGGAAAGCAGCATACAGGGGTTAATGTAGAGAAACTGAACAGTCTCAGTAAACTTGATTAGCCAATGCCCAGTAGGTAATATCAGTCTCTTGATGGTGCGGAGGAAGGTGTATTGTGTGACTGAACTGAATCACTCTCAAATAGCCGTGCAATGGAACGCCCCAACTGACCAGCAAGATCGACCAGAGCTGAGCCAATACCACCTTAGTGGGCTTATAAGGAGGAAAGCTACTGCAGGAGCTAATGGGACCAGAACCTGAATCGCCCTCAACACTCTCTCGGAAGTAACCCTGCGTGTGCCAACTGGACCAGAGCCCTAAACACCCCTTGGGTGCCAGGACAGAGCAACACTGCACAAGCAATTAACGAGCCAGAGCACTGGTAGTGTGGTGGATAGCGTAACACATTGAGCACTTGGAGACCAGAGCCGGGACACCCTTCTGGTGCCGTACAGAACACACACTGCAAGAGCAAACTGGAGGTACCAACGCCAACCGGCGCAACCACTGTGCTGTCCGAGCACCGGAATGGACAACTGCTCTGCTAGTGTGAATGGATAGGCTAGGTCTTAAAGGCACAGGCTCAGGAAGTGTTAATGGCTCGAACGGAACACACAGGCTTGGCAAGTGTACGAGGATAGGCTCAATAAACGGAGGCTACAAGCACAGCAAGGGTTAATGCAGGTTCGGTAATGGAGGCTACAGCTCAGCAGCGATATGAGGATAGACTCAGTGCAACAAAAGGCAACAGCTCGGTATATAGAGAGATGATTAGCCAGAGCGACACAGACACAGTTCAGAATGTCGCCGGAAGGCGACCGGAATCACACGGGAACACAGGATCAGATCACTGAGCAGGAACGTCAGCCGGAACCAGATCAATACACGAAGCAGGGTTGTCAGCCAGAACCGGGTCAATCACGGAGCAGGGTTGTCAGCCAGAACCGGGTCAATCACGGAGCAGGGGCGTCAGCCAGAACTGGGTCAATCACGGAGCAGAGTCGTCAGTCAGAGCTGGATCAATCACGGAGCAGGAATGTCAGCCGAAACTGGGTCAATCACGAGCAGGATCAGCAGAATAGTCAGACGAGCCGGGTCGGTACACAGGAACGCAGGAACACAGCAACAAAGTGCAGGAACACCACGAAAGGGCATCTGACAGGTGCCGTGACCCCAGTATATAAAGACACATCCTGGGCGGGCCAATCAGCCTCCTCCAATGCACAGGTAACAACAAGAGAGATTGACAGGGAATCACGGGGACCGTGATAGTACCCCCCTCTCAAAGCCCCCCTCCCATGGCAGAGGGTCTCGGTTTCTGAGGATATTTAGAGTGAAAGTTGCGCAGTAGCCGTGGAGCATGGAGATCCTTCTGGTCGACCCAGGAGCGCTCCTCAGGCCCAAAATCCTTTCCAGTGGACCAAATATTGCAACTTGCCTCTAAATCTCCTGGAATCAATAATACTCTGTACTTCATATTCCTCTTGGCCCTGAACATCCACCGGCCCAGGAACCACCGGAGTGGTAGTATAGCGGTTGCAAACCAAAGGCTTCAATAGTGACACATGGAACACATTGTGAATGCGCATAGAATTCGGAAGCTCCGGTGCTTATGCCACGGGGTTAACCTTGCGGATAATTTTGAACGGACCAATGAACCGGGGAGCCAATTTGTTGGAAGGCACTTGCAGATTGAGATTCCTGGAGGAAAGCCATACCCTGTCCCCAACCTGGAAGGATACCGCTGGCAGCCTTCTGTGATTGGCATGCCGCTGATGTCTCTGGAAGGACTGGCTGAGGGACCTCTACACCTGTGCCCAAGTGGAGCGGAGCTGCTCCATATGCTCATCCAGAGCCGGAATCTGTCGTGACTCGAACGAGTCTGGGAGCAAGCAAGGCTGGAACCCATAATTAACGAGAAATGGAGAGCTCCCAGACGATGAATTAACTGCACAGTTCCTGGCAAACTCTGCCCACGGCAACAGGTCGACCCAGTTATCATGATGATCAGTCACAAAGCAACGCAAAAACTGCTCCGGACCTTGATTGGCATGCTCAGCGGCCCCGTTGGTCTGGGGATGGCAGGCAGAGGAGATAGACAGTTGTATGCCCATTTGACCACAGAATGCCCTCCAGAATCTCGACACGAATTGACTCCCTCGGTCCGACACTATCACTCTGGGAACCCTGTGCAAGCGAAATACTTCTCTGGCAAAAACTATCGCCAATTCCTGGGCCGAAGGAAGGCCAGAGAGGGGCACGAAATGAGCAATCTTAGAGAACCTATCTACCACCATCAGGATAAACATATAGCCCTTAGATACTGGCAACTCTCCCAAAAAATCAATAGATATGTGGGACCAAGGGCGTTCGCCGTTAGGCACTGGTTGGAGCAGCCCCACTGGGAGATGTCTGGGAGTCTTAGCACGGGCACAGGTGGCACAGGCAGCAGTAAATACAGAACAGTTAGCTTTCAGAGAGGGCCACCAAAATGACCATGCCAGCTGGTTCCTCCCAATATGCCCAGCTGCCTTAGATGAGTGATAGGTCTCGAGTAAACGGGTACGGAAAGGCTCATCCACAAAACACTTGCCAACTGGGGTTTCAGGAGGTGCCCGGGCTTGAGATGCCAAGATTTGCTCCCCCAGTGGCGAAGTGATGCTGGTGCGAATCGTAGCCAGAATCCTATCTGGCTGAATTATAGGAACCGGGGCTTCATCCCTCTCAATGTCCGTGCAAAACTGTCTAGACAGAGCATCTGCCCTAACGTTCTTAGACCCAGGCAAGTAGGACACTATGAAGTTGAATCTCGACAGGAACAGGGCCCACCTAGCCTGGCGAGATGACAGCCTTTTAGCCTCTGAAAGGTAAATCAAGTTTTTATGGTCCGTAAGAATTAATACCAGGGTTCTTGTGCCTTCCAAAAGATGTTGCCATTCCTTTAATGCCAGGATGATAGCCAACAATTCCCTATCACCAATTTCGTAATGGCTTTGGGCACTATATAGTTTCTTGGAAAAGAACCCACATGGTCTCAGGTTTCCACCCTCCTTGGGGCATTGGGAAAGAACTGCCCCTACCCCAGCCTCAGAGGCATCGACCTCTAACGTGAACGGCAGGGAGGGATTATGGTGGGACAGTACAGGAGCAGAAGCAAATGCAGAGCAAACTGGAGGTACCAAGGCCAACCGGCGCAACCACGGTGCTGTCCGAGCACCGGAACGGACAACTGCTCTGCTAGTGTGAATGGATAGGCTAGGTCTTAAAGGCACAGGCTCAGGAAGTGTTAATGGCTCGAACGGAACACACAGGCTTGGCAAGCGTACGAGGATAGGCTCAATAAACGGAGGCTACAAGCACAGCAAGGGTTAATGCAGGTTCGGTAATGGCGCTATGAGGATAGACTCAGTGCAACAAAAGGCAACAGCTCGGTATATAGAGAGATGATTAGCCAGAGCGACACAAACACATTTCAGAATGTCGCCGGAAGACGACCGGAATCACACGGGAACACAGGATCAGATCACTGAGCAGGAACGTCAGCCGGAACTGGATCAATACACGAAGCAGGAACGTCAGCCAGAACCGGGTCAATCATGGAGCAGGGTCGTCAGCCAGAACCGGGTCAATCACGGAGCAGGGTTGTCAGCCAGAACCGGGTCAATCACGGAGCAGGGTTGTCAGCCAGAACCGGGTCAATCATGGAGCAGGAACGTCAGCCGGAACTGGGTCAATCACGAGCAGGATCAGCAGAATAGTCAGACGAGCCGGGTCGGTACACAGGAACGCAAGAACACAGCAACAAAGCGCAGGATCAGGAGCACCAAGAAAGGGCATCTGACAGGTGCCGTGACCCCAGTATATAAAGACACATCCTGGGCGGGCCAATCAGCCTTCTCCAATGCACAGGTAACAACAAGAGAGATTGACAGGGAATCATGGGGACCGTGATACCTACATAGTCATCAACCAATTATACATATGGTTAAAATCCATGTCGGCTGGCCATCTCCTCTTTAACGCATGCCTCTCTCATAAAGTGGCCTGCAAAGAGAGCACAGTGTTATGAGAAATTTGGACCAGGAGCTGTTTTAGCATAGTCATGTGATGCCATGCTTGAATTTCCCACCACAAAATAACTTATGATATGTAAAACCACCAGTTACTCTTCTCTGTACATCTCTGTGTCAACTGGTATTTCTAGCAGATGTTGAAAATTATAGGAATCTTATTTCATTTAAACACCAATCTTGGTTTTTCTGTGTGCACTATGTTTAATTTAGGAGATAATCCCTATATTATTTCATGGTTTTGCAGTTTCTTTTTAGTAATTATGAGAGGGATCATTTGCATAACATGCAATAGTCTCAAGAAACCAGTCATTTTAAAAAGATGGCAATGCCCAGAAAATTAGATTTTCAGATGATGCCAGGTGTGGAGTCCTTGTATAATTTTGTTTACACCTGGGGTAAGGCTGATTTTGTAAAAATAATCTAGATGAGATGGCATAGTAATGTTTAGTTGTAAGATGGATTTTTGAAGCCTATTTTAAAAGGAAGATGAAAGTACAATTTTGTTGAGGTTTTTTAAAGAAAGGCTAAGGCTTCTGTTGTTAAAATTAACCTTGATATAATCTACTTCTTTAAATAGGAAACAGGGTCATTTTAGAAGGAAAGGCCTGTTTCGGATAGTGTAGGCATAACCTTGATTTCAAGAGTTCCCATGTAGATACCATTGGAAGTTGAAATAAAGGGACTTCTGTGTACTTTCTGATATTTTTCTTTCTCTTAGACCTGGAACACAGGAACCATGGGGTTAAGTTGCTACTACTAAGCAGCAGGTTACCTGCAAATCAAAGTTTTCTGGAGGAGGAGAATCCCCCACAGCTCCACCTCACCCACTCATCATCAGCAGCAGCAACCTTAAAGTTTACACATAGCATTGATGCAAGCAAAGAAATAGCACAGTAGGACAGTCACAACACCAGAGAACCAGAAGGACTCCCCTGTGTGGAAATCAAACTACAATTTTTTTTCTCTGGGATGGATGTCCTGCTTTTCACAAAAGACTAAGGGAAAAAAATGTATTGGTAAGTATACATAAATTCCCTTTTCTCTTTCATTCACTGTACAATGCAGGAACAATGGCGATATAACAAAGCTATCCCAGTCAATATTCTAGGCGGGGGGAGAAAAACAACAGAGACAAGCCAAATACAACCATGAACCTTGGGTGTCAATGGGCACAAAAAACTAATTAGAGTTACTAGATGCAAAGGAAAAAAGGATCTACACTGGCACTATTACCTGGAACACTTTTCTTCCAAAGCTGAGGGGAATACTTTGACTAAGTAATGCTTTGCCTTGCACAACACCTGCAAAGAGGTCTAGTTCTCATAGGTCTAGGAATCACTCACCACTTTGGTGAAATGAGCTGTTACCAGAAAAATCACTTAACTTTGTCTACGACTTGATGAATGGTTGCCTTGATTCCAGAGGGTATTACCACCTTAGATGCCACTTTTCCCATACACAGGACCTCAGAAATAATGATGTATCCAATGTGTAAAAAGATTCAGTGAAATGAACATATTATTTAAGACACCTAAATGCATCCAGGCAGTGAAGATCCTGGTCATGTCTATTAGACAGAGTATGACAAAGAGAAGGAAGCACAATCTTCGAATTAATGTGGGAATCAGAAACAGCTTTTTCTCTTGCATCCAATAGGGTAAAGTATTTTACCACAGGAGTGCATGGAACTTTCATAAAAAGAGCTCTCTAGGGGCAGAGTTTCACCACTACTCCACTTTACTAGGCATTCTCAGCTTTAAAAGTGACCTTAAAGGAAATGGTCAGGGCAAATATTCTGTAAGCTTGCTTTTGTATTTTCTTAGCTTATGCAGGGCCATTAGTCAGGATCCTGAATCATAATGGACGAGGGGGCACACTTTAGAAGTAGGGGTGGGCGAAAGGTCCCATAGCGTTCCGGTGAAAAAAAGTCTTCTTTTTCACGGGAAAATACAGTTTACATACCAAAATGTTTTCTCAATTTTTTTCCACTGGCTACATATATTTCACGTTTTCACACCAAAAAAGTGAACACAAGCAGCTGGAGAGATAGAGAAGCTAGACTGTTTTGCAGTGTTCTGGATAGCGAAATTGAGGCAGCAGAGGCTCAGACTGTTGGCTAACAGGATGAGCAACCATCTGAAAAAAAGGAGCTGGTAGGATCATGAAGCTTCCAGTGAGTCTGAGGAGGAGGAAATGACCACTACCAGCATAGAATGGTCAGGAAGCCCTGGTTCCTCAGACCCAATGATGCCCAGTCCCCCTACATCATCCCTAGGAATCTGGGGTAAATTTATTAACAAACCAGCAAAGTCACATGAAGAACTGGAAAGCAGTGTGAGCACCACAGGTCAGCTACCTGTGTCTGCTTCCAGTGTGCCTTCTGATCAGAAGGAGGAGGAGATGATGGCAAAAGTCACAGTTGCCATCTCCAAGCAGTCCCACTACTACTACTACCACGCAGCAGTTAGAGATTCAGAGTCTTGGGTGTGTGGGAGGGTGTGATGGTGAAGTTGATGTTGTTAGTGAAGCAGCTGGAGGGACTAGCGTGACTGCAGTAGATCCTCCTGCTGAGGTGGAAGGGGAAGTGATGACGACCAGCCAGCCTAGCAGACAAGGAAGCCCACAGCATCCCCTGACCCTATTATTCCCATTTCCCCAGCATTATGCCTCTGGGATATGATGCTGAGTGAGACACAACTGGCTAGCAGCAGTAATAATATCAGTGCAGATAAGCTGCCTGTGCCTGCTGCTAGTGCTGCCAGACTGCTTTTTTTCACCTCAAGAGATGGCAATTGTGACAGTAGCAGACCCTCTGTCACATCTGTCATCATAATTGGCCACCAGTGAGAGTCTCACAGAGTAGCTGCAAGGAGGGACTGGTGGTACTGATTAGGGTGAAGTTGGAGCAGCTAGGGTGGAAGAGACATTAATGGCCTTTTTAGCCCAAAGCGAGAAGGAAGGGGAGACTGAGATACAAATGGGGATGGGTATCACCACCATTAGCAGCAGTGTGATTGAGGAATGTCTGGAGTTTGCTGCTGCTGTAATTACTGCTGCTGCTGAGTTACAAGGGCAGCAGGATGATGATGAGCAGGCTAGTGTGACACATAACACCAGGTGTGAATGTAATCCGATGATGCGGGACTAGGACACTATTTATAGCCCTTTTGTTTGTTTTTCTATATACACACTATTTGGCACCCTTTTGTTTGTTTTTCTATATGCTGAGACGTTTGCAGAGAATTATTTTGAGAGGTGCAGCCTTACGTGTAGAAGACTTGTCCTATTGTTTGCAGTATATCTGAATTTGGGGGCATCTTCCTATTTCCCTCAACAACCTCGTTTGCTGTTTTACAGATAAATGTACTAGCAGCCAACATCTTTGTGAATATAACTCACTGCGGTGTTTTGGTGGTGGGAATTTATTAGCGGATTCAACACAGGGGGCTCCTCCTGCCTTCCTTTCTCTCCTGTTTTTTTATTTTTCTCGGGTCTAGGACAGGTACCACTTTCCAGCATCAATATTCCTGATCCTAGTTGTATTGCTGATTGTGAGGAGGTTGCAATGGCAGCAACAACATTCTCTTCCCTAGCCCATGAAAGGAACTGTGGAAGAGGAGAAGAAAGTGCACTCTTCTCCACCATTCCCCTTACCCTGAGGGGATTATTTTTCTCCTGGAGCAGGCACAGTGCAGTTATCAGTGACTGTACTGTGCACGATTTGTGAGAAGTCAGTGAAAAGGGGAAAGGAGAGAACCCACCTTGCCACAACTGCCCTCATAACACATATGAAATACAGACAATATGACACTTATGTGAAGCATGTTAAAGCCAAACCCACACAAAAGAAATCAGGCGCATCTGTTGCTCTACCCTTCGTCTCTCCCCAAAAACAACAAGAGGCAGGGTGGAAATCAAAGAGGAGAAAGAATAGAGAAACCCAGCCAGAGCCTGAAAGTTCAGTGGTGAGTGAAACACCTGGATCATCATCACCTTCTTGCTCCAGGGTCTGGGCCTGGGAAGACATAGCAACATCTAGTGATCCACCTCATTGTTACCCCCCCACCAACGTATATATTGATTCTGTAGATATGAGAATATGGCAGTTCATGTCCATCCATTGCACATTGTGTGGTGCATTGTCCACACATAGCAATGTGGTGGAGTTTAATCTCAGAAATGGAATCAAGCAGTATCTGAGGAGATTCCATACCGCAAAATATGCTAAGCTGGCAGCAGGGAGGATTCATCATCATTATTATTAAGATTACAAGTTGTCCTGTGTCCTTAGTGGGGCAGTGGACAAGTGGCATAGTGACAGCAGCAATACTTGGTTTCTGGAGGATTATTGTTTGTACATTGATGACCTAAGCATCAAGGTGTTTGCTTTCAGTTGTGCCAGTTGTTTGTGCAGATGTGTCCATTGTTCCCAGTCCTTTTCCTGTTTCTCGCACACACTGTGCACATTGAAGTTGCTGAAGAGAGGCACAGTTCCTGCTCTATTTATATTCTATCAACACATCCATGATTTTGGAATAGTGGCAGGAGGAGAAGCATTATTGGACAACTTCTTTTCTCCACATATACCTGAAGTAGTGAGGGCTAGTTGTGGTGCTGATACTGCCTCAGGTGCATCACTGGAGCTAGTGCTGGCAAGTGGAAACATGATCATCACCCATATGACTGCTGCTATTGATCCCTGCTGCTTAAACAACTTGCATCAACAGCAAGAACAGCAGTCACAAATGCCGCAATGACACCATGACATTTGCCAATAGTCATTGGCTACTGGCCACCATAACATAACCAGTAAAGCATTTTTTTTCTAAGGGCTTCTTGTTTAAATAAACCAGAGGCCTACAAAAATAATTTTGGGGGGCTTGTTTCTAACAAGCCTAAGTCCTACAAATCACTGATTCCTCAGGGCTTGTTACTCTAACAAGCTGTCACGGTTTTAATGAACGCTCAGACAATTTGGTAAGGTAAAAACAATGCAGCTTTATTAAATAAATAATAAAGAACAGAAATGCCCTTAACAGGTCCAGGCCCAAACAGAGGATAGCACTTTTGAATCTGACACAGGTCAGGGTATATAACAATAGATACGTACAAAATACTGAAATGCAGAAAAATGACTGGAACAGGAACTGGAACAAAACCTCAGCAGTACTGGTCAGGAGAAGCCCTAGGAGAGGCAAGTACTGCAGGGCAGACACCCCAATAGATTAGGGAGAGGATAGGCTCTACCGGCCTTGCCTGTAACCAGGTAAAGGCAGCCCATGTGACGGCTCAACTCAATACACGGAGGAGATGCCCGGAGGCAACCGGAATAGGCACAGTCTGCACGGAGTGCAACTGGAGGTGATTGTAGGCAGACTGAGTTTAACACACCCAGAGTGCAGCAGTACAGCAACACAGCCGGAGACAACTGATAGGTGCAGACAGACAGGTCGTGCAACCACAAGTACCCACTGAGGCAAGGCTGTATGGTAGTGCAACCGGAGGTAACAGTGAGGCACTGACCTTATAGTAGCGCAACCAGAGTCAACGGATATGTGCAGACTGACAGGTAGTGCAACCACTAGTGACCGCTAAGGCACAGGCTGTATAGTAGTGCAAATGGAGGCTGCAGCGAGGCACAGGCTGTATGGTAGTGTAACCGGAGGCAACGGATATGTGCAGACTGACAGGTAGTGCAACCACTAGTGACCACTAAGGCATAGGCTGTATAGTAGTGCAAACAGAGGCTGCAGCAAGGCACAGGCTGTATGGTGGTGCATCCGGAGGCAACGGATGTGTGCAGACTGACAGGTAGTGCAACCACTAGTGACCGTTAAGGCACAGGCTGTATAGTAGTTCAAACGGAGGTAACAGATATGTGCAGACTAACAGGCAACCGTAAGGCAATGGCTATCAGATACGAGACCGGGGCAACAGATGCACTAGTGGTAAGCTGATGCTAGGCAAGTAGCCAATGCCTGGGTCGGACACAGAGAGCGAAAGTCAACCAAAGCCTGGAATGGTACACAGAGAGCGGTAGTCAGCCAAAAACAGAATCTGTACACAGAGAGCGGTAGTCAGCCAAAGCCTGGATTGGTACACAGAGAGTGGTAGTCAGCCAAGCCGGAATCGGTACACAGAGAGCGGTAGTCAGCCAGGCTGGGTTCGGTACACAGGGGGCGGTAGTAGCAGAATCGGTAATGGGATCGTAGTCAGGCAAGCCGGGCCATAAACAATACAGGCAGTGAAGACAGGAGCAAGGTCAGACAAAACCATATCATACACGGAACAGGAACACAGCAACAAACTTCTGGTCAGGAACACCACTAAAGGGCACCGGTATAGTGACAGGAGGGTGTATATAAAGGCAAGCCCTGGGAGGGGTTGAAAACCCAGAGCCAATAAGAAGCAGCCAAAGCAAACCCGAAAGTAAGAATGTCGCTCAGGCAGAATCACGGGCACTGTGATACAAGCCTGAGTACATAAATCATCACTGATTACTTAGCGCTTGTTACTCTAACAATTCTGAGTCCAAAATATCATTACTGCTTCCACAGGGTTTGTGATTAACAAACCTGAGTCCAAAAAAGCAAAGTCCTACAAATCAATGTTTCCTCAGGGCTTGGGCTTAACAAGTGTAAGTCCTACAAGTCAGTGTTTCTTCGGGGCTTGGGCCATACACAAGTTTAAATCCTACAAGTCAATGTTTCCACAGGGCTTGTGCCAAAAAAGTGTAAGTCCGAGAAATCAATGTTTCCTCAGAGCTTGGGCCTCTAACAACAAGTCTTATAAATCAATGTTTCGGCAGGACTTGTGCCTAACAAATGTAAGTCCTGCAAATCAATGTTTCATCAGGACTTTGGCCTCTAACAACAAGTTTAAGTCCTACAAATCATCTTCTACAAAATACTGTATCCCATCCAGTATCAGTCTGCCCTAGGCAGGAAGTGTCATTTTTCACTGATTTTGGTTTGAGGTGAAAATTTTTACCGATCCTTATTTAGAAAGACCTGGTCTACTAGAGAATGGCTTTTAAAAATGTTTTTAGCCACACTCTTCTTCCTGAATTTTCATATATCAATCAGAAAAGGAATCCACTTTTAAAAGTGCACATATCCTGTGAGATTGACCCCTTGTCTGTCTAGCAGCCACATTCTGAAATCTCTGGTGTTTTGTCAACTCTGGCACTCTAATTTCCCTTTATCACTTTATTTTAGCATCTTGTCCCCCCACCCTGTTTCTGGTGTGGCCGATATGCCTTTATTTTATTACAGTTTTTTCTTTCTTTCCCTAATTTTTACATTTTAATGGGCTGTGGCACTGTGTATGATCTGTTTCACTTGAATTGACAGTTAAGTCTTCTCACCAGTGTGGTGAACTGGCATTAACTACATTTAACCAAAACATGTCTATTTTAAAATGGCTAATTTTTCAATGCTAAAAGCAGTATTAAAGGACGTTCAATAGTATGTAATCTTCAAAGATGTAAAAATCCACACTAGAGCTGGAACTTGTTTAAATGGTCTTAGATAAATATACACATCGATATATACCACTGGGGAAATAATTATAAATAATGTAATAAAATCTAAAAGAAAACACAGAACTAGGCTAGCTAAAACTGAAAATGAGAAAAGCACTGCTAAAGAGAGCAAGAAAAATCTAAACAATTCTACAACTATATAAATAGCAAGAAAGATTAAGGTTGATATTGATTCTCTTACAGCTGAGACAGGAGAATTGATTAATGAGCGTAAGGCTATAGCAGACACCTTAAACCAATTATTTTCTTCTGTATAGCCAAAGGAAGCAACAACGATGGTCTATTGGCACACAGACAAAATCACAGAATTTACTCCATCATGTACATGGCTTACTGGGGACAAGAGACTGGAAAATATGAATAAAGCATCTAGAACTGATGGCATACATCAACAGTATTTAAAGGGATAGTAATACTTTGTTTTATCTGTATTATTATTTTGTAGGGATTAAAAAAACATGAAGAACGATATGAGTCTTATCTCTCAAACCTTTATGGTTTGAGAGATATTCACAAGCAAAGTTTCCCCTCCTGCCCCTTTTACCTAGTGTAAGCCATCTCTTTTCAGATGTGGAATGCAGTCCATAGACCAGACAGATAACAGCATGGGACAATCTTCTTCGTATGAGAACAATGAAAGCTCTGCCCCCCTAGACAGGTTTTTCAGGATTTTCCCTTATCTTAATTGAAGATTGTCCCTCTCTGCAGTCTACCTGGGCACCTCCCTTCTGATCTGACTGAATAGTGTTACATCAGTAAAAGGGGCAGGAGGGGATACTTTGTCATTGAATTACTCTTGAACTACAACTCTGACAGAATTGAAATAACACTTCCCAAGGTCCAAATACTATGATGATTAATTAGAGCTGCTTTTATTATGAAACATTACTATCCCTTTAAGGAACTTAGTTTAGTCCTAGCAAAACCATTATACTTAACATTTGTTTATTCACTTTCATCTGGCATAGTGCACTGTGATTGGAGGAAAGCTGATATAGTACCAGTGTTCAAAAAGGGGGCAAGATCTAAAACAGGAAATCACCAACAATATTATTAGTAGGAACAAGCATGGTTATATGAAGAACAGATAATGTCATACTAATTGCTTGCATTTTACAAAATGGTAAGTAGTAATTTCGACAATGGAATTGCTGTTGATGTGGTATACTTGGATTATGCCCCAGAAAATGTTGCTGCATAGATTATTGCATTGAAATCAATGGTAAGACTGAATTTTTCCTCAATGTGGCAACTGTCTCTTCTTTTCCCATAGGGATAATATAAAAGGGGTGTCAGGATTCTTCAGCATGTCAATTTTTGAGCTAGTTAGGATAGACAAATATAGTGAGTTTGGAGTGTTGTGGGAAGGTAATTTGTTCTCTGTGTTAGGGGAGTCTGGGGGACTCTGGGAGAGTGTGAAGGGAGACTGGAAATTTACCCAAAATACACTAACCTCTTGTATGCTTGAGATGAGTCAGGAAGCTGTGATCCATGATCCTTACTGCTGACTGTTCTCTGTGTTAGGTAGCATGGAGTGTTTGAAAGGAGCATAGGATATTTACTACAAATACCCCAAAATCTTGTGTGGATGAGAAGATACAGGCAGTTTCTTGCTGAGCCTCTGTCACTGACTGATGAACACTCAATAAACAGGCAAAGGGCCAACATGTTTAGTATGGTCAAAAAGAATCCTCTTGTCACTCACTAAAGGTAAGGATGGGAAGACGCATTTACACAGGGAGGGTGTGTTTTTTTGTCAACAGTGATAGGGACAGTTAATAAAGAATTAAAAAAATAAACAAAATGTAAAATAGTTTGACTGATAGGTTGCAGAGACAGGTACTCTGATAAGAGCTGTGAGACAGATGATACTAGAAGAGATAAAGATTTTTGAAATGTTAAAGATATCACACACAATCATTTCTGTTCCGTTCTTCACTGTTAAAATACACACTAGTTTAATAATGTCCTCCAAACGTACTAGGGGCAGGAATAGGGTGAGAGGAGGAAGAGCAGTGCAGAGACAGGTTCATAAAATGGTATTCCAAAAACTGACTGCAACTTTAGTTGATGCAGCATGTGCAAAAAATTATGATGTCCCTTCTCATTGTAAGGAGGCTGTTTGTCAAAGTCCCATAACAGATTCCAACACCTCCAATAATGTTAATAAGCCACACCGCAGATGACAATGAGTCACATTCTAGTGTTGGTAACATAATGGAGGAATGGGTAGCAGTTCAACTAACTGCTGCATTTGACAGTGAAACAAACAAGTGCAATACCTGCCCAGAAAGAAGCAATGGACATTGTGAAAAGCCCTCTAAGGGAGAAAAGTAAAATGAATTTGAGACTTCAAAAACCCTAGAGGAATATAACAGTAATATGGAAGTGGCATGTAATGTTGAGGATGACCTAATTATTTATGGTAATGTTGATATAGCATATGGTCCTCCAGAATCCTCCTCTTCTTCAGGTACAGATGAAGTTGAGAGAGAGATGATGACATGGACATAAAATTCTCTGAAAGGCAAAGGCTCAATTGTCCACTGTGGAAAGAGGAACACTGTGCCTTTTTATAAAAATTTTGAGAAAACAAGTAGAAACGCAAAAAAAATTTACAATCATCCTGTCAGTCATTATCAGCATTGTCACCACTTCCAAGTCCAAGCCCCACCCAACCACACACGCATACACACACACACACACACACACACACACACACACACACACACACACACACACACACGTGTTGAGTAACCAGAAGCAGCACCTTTGACACCTTGTACTACAATTGCAGCAGTATCTAGCCCCAGTAGTAGTAGTAGTCCTTTAGGAACCCCTCCTTCTATGAAGTCTATGATATGGAGATACTTTACTCATGGTCCAAAAACTAAACATTTTGCTTTCTGTTGTCTGTGTAAGAAGCATATGAGCAGAGTTAAAGCAAGATCACACCTAGGCACCTCCTCATTAAAATCCCACCTGAAACACAACCACTGGTCTGATTGAGAAACACGCCATCATATGTCAGAGGTGCCACAAGTGGAAGCAGCAGAAACACTCCAACATTTTCACAGTACTCTGGGGAGCATAATAGATGTATTGTTGATGTATCAGAGGGTGCCAAGAATGTTTTATTTGATATAACACCTATGGCTCCTGCTACAGAGGAGTATGTCTCTGAGTTAGTTGTATGAGATGATAAGGATCATAGATTGCCCACACATACTTCTGCTTCCCCCATGACTCCACAATTCATGTTGCAACAGCAAGTTATATAGTTCTTTTGCCATGTACTGCCAACAAACACTATCTGTGTTGTTGGTAAGGAGTTAAACACGTCACAAAAATAATCCCAATGTATGCCTGTGAAATGACAAAGTTGTCACAGTTTTGGCAGTTGACATGCTGACATTAATTTGTAGAGGTTTTAAGGAGCTGATGCCATGTGTTGCACCCCACTTGCATATCCTAAGCTACAGCTATTTTAAAGGGATCGTAATATTTAGATCTGACTTTGCTTAATAGCGTTATGTTTACAAAACTAAATCATCTGATCCGTGTCTCTCTGTCCAAACTTCTATATTTATTAAGCATTTGCCACTTACATTTTCCCCCAATCTCCCCTTTTTGTTATGTCACCGCTTAAGATCTCAGAGGAGAAATCTGGTCCTGGGACCGGACGGATTGTCTGGAGGGACAAAATACCTCTGCTGTATAGCTATTAGCCATGCCCACTGTCGTCACCAAAACACGTGGAGTGTACTAGATACAGGGAACAGACAGAACAGACACAGCTACAAGGGACTTCACATTCCCTTGCATTTTAAGACAGTAAAAATTACTTATTTACTTAAAATGAAGCAGAAAATAGGCACAATATACAAAGCTTTTCATTCCGATTCCAAACCATATTTTTTATCTGTTACATTGCTATCACTTTAAAGGATGGCTGTGCCAGGATTGTTCAGTCTGGTGGTTAGTGTCGTGGGCAATGGGCAGAAAGAAAATTCGCCTGAAAACAAGTAGGCAGAGTACAGTCTAAATGAGTGCCACAGCTTACTGAGTTACCCTCCCACCAGTGCGCAACAATAACTTGCAGCAACAGGTCACAGCCAGTAATCTCTCCTTTGGTTCTGGCAGTATTATGAAAGGACACCAGCAGTGTTGCCCATACTATTGGCACAACACGTTTTGCATGCAAACTTTTGAGAGAAAATCCTGCAAAACCATAGATGTGTTAAATACAATAGAGCACATGGTAGAGAAATGGTTTGTACCCTGCTCCTTGAAAATTGGTTTAGCGTCTGCTGATAATGACTTCAACATAATAGCTGCCTTGAGAATAGGTAATATGGTGCATGTACCCTGCTTTGTTCATGTCCTCTCTCAGAATCCAAAATCCTCAGAGAAAAGCAGAATATTGCCTCAAAAATCTGTGCCCATTCTTGTCGCTCCTACAGTGTTCGCAAGAGCTTAATAACCTACCCCATCACCAGCTGAAAATGGAGGTCTCTACCAGGTGGAATTCTACATTGTACATGCTAGAGCATTTGTATGAGCAGAATAAAGCCATTAGTGAGTATACAATGCAAAACTGGAAGGCTTTTGAGGGAGCATCTTTGTCCCCCTGGGCAATGACAACGAATATGTGACCTATTTGAGCTGCTGAAACCTGCCCATAAATGAATTACCGAAATTCTCCCACTGATGTATTTACTGCACAAAAAACTGAGTTGATGGCTGATGAATCTTACAATAATAACAACCCAGATAGAAAGGATAACTTGCCACAAACGTGTGGCAGATTTGAATTGTAAGTCTTGTTAACTTGCTGCACATTTTCACTGGCAAGTTGTTCACATGCAGAACACTTGCAGCACAAGTTCTAGTTGACCCTTTTCAAATTTGTAGCAAATTTGCTTGGCCAGTCTCTAGCAAGAGCATAGTTGCAGTGGCAAGTCTACAGCAAGAGCCCTGCAAGTATTTGGAAAATCTACAGCAAGAGCCTTGGAAAATCTATAGCAAGAGCCCTGCAAGGCTTTAGAAAATCTATAGCAAGAGCCCTGCAAGGCTTTGAAAAATCTACAGAAAGAGCCCTGCAAGGCTTTGAAAAATCTACAGCAAGAGCCATACAAGTCTCAGTTTTTATAGGGTCTAAAAAGTGAATAGAGGTGAATTGTCAGGAGAATTGCAAAATCTAGCCCAAAGTGGCTGAACTAGAACAAATCTCCCATTCAAATATTTCTAGTTCAGCTATTTTGGCCTAGATTTTGAAATTTTCCTGACAATTCACCTCAATTCATTTTTTTAGTGAATAGCAACCTTAAGTGAATTATATTTACAAATTAATAATTTAAGCCAAGAAATTACTATGTGTGAATTTCATAATTTTAAAACTTTTAACTTCATATATTACCTGATAGACTATTATTTTAGTTTATAACACTAATAACATAATTAGTTTATAATAACTAATAACATAATTAAAGGGTTACTCAAACTCTATTTGAGATGGGGCACTTCCCACTTTATTATGCCCTACTGGGCATCGTGGAGAAGTGCCCCTTCTCAAATCAGAAGAAAACATGTAAAAGACTGCAGTGACATCCAATCACAGGCTTCTCATATATCTCTGGCCCGGTGCACATTTCCGAGCTCCGGGCTGTTGAGGGGAGGGTGGGAAAGAGAGGGCTGGGGAAAGTTTTTTTTTTTTTTAATAAAGAGTAATTGCCGCTCAGGAAGGGAGGTGGGAGGAAGTGCTTAGAGAGCGCCTACAGGGAGGGAGGGTAGAAGAGATTAGAGAGCTTTCTTCTGCAGGCAATCTTCCTGCAGAGGGAAGATTAGTAACGTCTGATGTCAGTGTGCAGTGCGAGCTAACTACATGACATTTTTTATGCACAGAATTGACATTGGGCAACCTGGAACAGGGTTCTGGCCTGCCAATGTCACATGTGCTAAGGGTGTTAGCCCCCAGCACATAATTACAAATAATATCAATGTATATGCAGTGTTTCAAGCTGAAACACTGCACATACATACTCCTACCACCATGACTACTTCAGATCACTGAAGTGGTCATGATGGTTGGAGTGACCCTAAGTTTTAACATTTAAAATATATTTTTACTTTGTTAAAAAAAACTATTTTATTTCTTTAAGAACATTAGATTTAAAATTCCTTAATGATCTGTCCATTTATTAGTTTCAGGTAAAACTATAAAATATATTGTATACAATTGCATTCCATTGTATGTAAATCTGTAAATCTAAGAACATTTTTCATGATTTAGTGCTATTACTGAAATGGAAAAATGAATCTTCCTTCTTTTAGTAAATGTCAAAAATAAGCTGCAAACCTCAATAGTGCATTAAGACAAAAATGATCCAAATAAAAATATTCATTAAAATATTTTAATAAAATCAATATATAACACAGCTGTAGTCAAGAGCAGTTATGCCCGGACCAAGCTGCTGCAAAGTAGGTGATGCTGGAGAGTAACATCAATCTGCCAGCCACGTACAGACTATTTTGCAGTTAAAAGTTGAGTGAAAATGGATAAATAAGCGTATTATTATTGGAGCTCCCTCAAGATGCATCTGATCTGTTCAGCAGCCAGGCCCCACCCCAAACAGTTACATTTTTATTAGGTTGAAGATTTACCAAAACATGAAAAACAACATTTACCAAAACATGAGGTGACATAGAAATAAAACGTTATACAGTCAAAGAATAACCCTTTAGTGACTGGCCACACGCACACGAGCCCGTCACTTAACGTCCAGCTAGGAAATTTTTTTTCACAAAAGTAATCCGTTGTCCCCTAATGGCGCGCAGCCGGCGGGGACCGAGACGTCCGGGATGTACATGTACGTTCTCTGTCACTAAGTGACAGTTTCTGCGGGACGTACATGTACGTCCATTGTCGGGAAGGGGATAATTTAATTTTCAAGAAAAAAAACAACAATCTGCATCTGTGCTGTGGGCATGGATTTGGAACTCGCCTGTGAAAATAAAAACAACAACAATTATTACATAGCACCACAAAATAATTTCTAGAGATAAACAGTACTAGCTAACAGTAGTTCAACTTCAGTGTTAAATACTGGAAATAAAGTATTTTAATCAATAGACACATTAACTCTCAGCTACAGCTGGTAACTGATTAGGACATTGGCAGTCTTAAACAAGGTAAGAGGAGATGGGATCCTCATAATATTCAAAATGGAGACTTAACACTCAGATAAGCTTTGTTCATGCTCCACTCTTCACTTAGAGATCTAAGGTGAGTTTGACATTTTGTGATTGGGAGTCAGTATTTTCTATTTTTCTGACTTCTTTGAGAATAATGAGTAGCTCTGAATCGCTTATTATTAGAGCTCCCTATCACGGGTCCCGTGATCTCTCTGTCACTCTCACTTGTGCTGCTCCCTTGTTGGTTGAGCTTGTTTGGCCCGCCCCTGGTGACCTTTTTATTCTGGCCATTGGCACCTGTCAGGTGCCCTTTCGTGGTGTTCCAGAACTAGTGTTGCTGTTGCTGTGTTCCAGTGTTCCTGATCTCCTGTGTACCGAATTGGCCTGTACTGACTATGCTCCTGTGTTCCTGTCTCGTGATCTGACCCGGCCTGGCTGACGTTCCTGCCCGTTGCTGATCTGGCTTGTCTGCGAATCTCCTCCGTGATCTGACCCGGCCTGGCTGACGTTCCTGCTCGTTGCTGATCTGGCTTGTCTGCGAATCTCTTCCGTGATCTGATCCGGCCTGGCTTACTTCCTGCTCCGGGACCTGTTCCGGCTTACTACTGTTCCAGTCTACAGCTCCTGTTGTCGCCTCGGCGACATTCTGATCGCTGCAGCGTGTGTGATGATTCTTTGTACTTAACTATTCATTGCCAGTTGCTGTTTTTTGCCTGTTCTGTGACAGCATATGTGTTATCCCTGTTTCTGTATCCTGTTCCTGAGAAGGCCTGTGGAGCCTATATTCTGGTATTCACAGTACTGCCTGTAGAGGGCAATCTTGTTATTGTTTTTTTTTTTCTAATAAAACTGTGTTTTATTTTAATCCTTTGTCTGGGTGTCTGAAAAACCGTTACACTCCCACTACATTTCTGAATTTCATAGAAAGTAATAGCAAGCGGCCCATATATGCCACTGGAGCCACTATCACTTGGAAATATTAGTTACTAACTTAGAATAGGAGCCTATATATTTCTTGCACTGTATTACTGATTACTAATGCCTCTTAGTTCACATTGTTTTTATTAATTCTACTTTATTATTTTCTTAGCTTATATGTTTTATTTGAAACAAGTTGCCTTCTGTAACTGGTGATAAGCATGTTGTTAAAAAAAAAGGAATAAAACGCTAGGCCCAGATAACATTAAACACCCTCAACACCCTCTATTCCTGTGCATCCAACTCGTCTTGTTGCAAATAATAACTAGTATTTATATAGCGCCTTTCTCCCAGTGGAACTCAAAGAGCTTTAGAGCACGCTCTCGGAATTAACCGAAGCAGCAGCTGAATAATAGTTATTATTACCCAATTTAATGGTACTCATTGATCGACGTCGGAAGGATGAAGGGCTGAGTTGGCCCTGCTGGGATTCAAGCCAATGACTCTGAGGTTGAATAGTCAGGGAATTTACCACTGAGCTATCTCACTTGTCTGTTAGTCCACCTATTGTACAGCGTTGCAAAATTTGTTGACGCATTAGAACTAATAATAATAATAAACAGCTAGCGGTAATGTACTTATCTACTGTGCACTTTTGACCATAGCTTCTCATTAGAAGAGTTATAGCAGGGTTGCATTATTACCATGCACAGTATTTATTGTGTATACGGTAATTCTCCTTAATTATAACACTGAGCCCCGAATGCTAGGTAAAGATCTGTAGTTGTCTATAGCGTGTGCTAAAGTATTAACTTGTGGTATTTAGCACATGCTAAATATAGCTACAGATATCCCTCTACCCAGTTCCCATTATACCTATGAGACTATGTAGCAGTTTTGGTTTAATACCAGGGTTTCAGCTGCATTAAATAAAAGGTATCACTGCGTGTGGTAATGATAATGCTCCTAATGTGGTATTGTGAGAAATGTCTTATCTCGCCTCATTATAAGTACAGGGCTCATTAAGTTTTATTTTTTTAAATATATTTTATTATCAGATCGCTCCTTACAAATCACAAATACAGAGAAATACATATAAAGTCATTCAGATACAAGAAACATATACAGGTATATGTAACAATGAAAATAACATAAACTGATCAATAGATTGTACAGAGCCAACCTGAGGTTTTAATGTTATGTAAAACCAAATCCCCCAAAAGAACTAACCTAACTTAACTCCTGTTAAACTCCCCTACCCCATCTCCGAGTCCTCTCCCCCCCCAAGCCCGCAGCAACCCCCCACCCGCCCGCCCGCCACCCAGTAAAGCCGCAGGATCTCAATAGGTGCAGAGTTCAAACATAGCGTCACACATCAACCACGCCATACAGCCACGCACGCAGCTTGCCAGCATGACCCAAATCATTCACTGCCGTCAAGATGTACAGAATCAAGTGGCAAATGAGCATCCGCACTATGCGTCCACCAGTTTTGCCAACGTCCCCAAATCTTGTCAAACTTGCTTGGATTGCCCCGATGCAAGTAAACCAACCTATAGTGTGGAATGCACTGTAGAACTAAGTTGATCCACGCCCTACAGCTGGGAGCACCGCTCGACATCCAGTTCACTGCCACCACCTTTCTTGCCAACACCAAGAGCTCTCTTAGCAGGGATCTGTCAGTTGCATCCCCAATCTCATCAGGGAAGATAGACAATAAACAAAGCTTCAGAGTCACAGGAACAGGTCTCCCCAGCACCAGGGCTCATTAAGTTTACCTTGTGTGCTCATTTCTTCAGCAAAGCTATGGTTAGAATAGTTAATGCTTCTAATGGGAAGCTGTAGGGTGTGCTATATAGAAATAATGAACGTTATTGATAATTAACGCACTAGCTTTATTTACTATTAATGGATTTATCAATAAGGCTTTAAATGTGATCTAGCTCAAACATATTGTACGAACAGAATAAAATAAATTGAAAAGAGGCGCCTCGGTAGACTCAGTTAAAGTGGATATATCACCACTTTACAAGTTTTGTTCAATATGTAGAAAAGTTAGCAAATAAATATAAAACTTTATTTATTTATTTTATTTTTTTACAAAAACCTTATTTGCAAGAAAATTACATTTTAAAGTATGCCCAGCAGTAGAAGTAGCCAAAGAGATTGCTCCAGCTTACTAACAGAATGCCTCTGTCATCGGAGGATGCTGGGGGAAGTGACGGGAGCAGAAGCTGTGTGGCAAACTGCGGCAAGAGCAGTTTAGCCAGAAGTAGGCTGCTGGGCATACTTTAAAATGTAATTTTCTCCCAAATTTTTTTAAATAATGTTTTATATTTATTCGCTACCTATACTATATATTGAACAAAACTTGTAAAGTGGTGATAGATCCACTTTAAACACTAGATATCGATCTCTGCCAATGCGATCGCTCCACTTTAGTGTCAGACAGCCTCCGTCATTGGAGGATGATGGGTAGTGGGATGGGAGCTGTCTCTGGTCGGCAAAGTTAGGCAAGCCGAAGTAGGCTGCCGGACACGTTTTAAACTTTAAGTTTTGCGCGTGTAACTGCTTTTTTAATACAATGATCAATATTTTCAGTGTTTTAGATAAATGCTCTAACTAATGAGCATTACATGTATTTAGGTGAGAGATCCCCTTTAACAGCCAAAAAAGAAATTACTACCCACCTGCAACTATGAACAATTCGTGTATGGGCTTGGTTACACCAATCGCCAATATGTTTTCTCATAACATGGTCTGTAGCATCTTTATAGACTTTTTGACATGCTTCTGTATGAACAAAAAACCCCATCAAATAATTGAGTATATGATAGACAGACAGATAGACAGAGATCCATATATAATGAAAAATTTGCCTTTAGAGATAGCCTGTCTCACATCAGAAATATATTCAATCCAGGACCGAATACCAATATTCCAAATGTCAACAAATAAGAGCTGTATTTCATAGGTCTTTTGCACTCTGAAAATAATCTATCTTTAATAAAAAAAAAAAATATATCAACTAATTAAGACTCTGAAAGCACTTCAATGTAATGTTGCACTAAAATGACTTCTCATCTTAAATAATGTACACATCACTGAAATATTCAAATAAAAAAATCATATAAATCATCAGGTTTTAAATACACATGTACAAGTGTATGGTTTGTACAGTGCAAAGAATGTGCTTTACCCCAAAACCCTGGAACTATTGAAACACAAAGTTTGACTCACCAAGAACTGAATTGCACAGTTGGATACCAGCAAAGGCCCTTCTGTCAGCATGTTTAGTTGAGGTTCCAGAAAGATTATAGACTTTGGCGACATTATCCTCCATCAATTGCTGCATCATCCTATATAATAATTCGCTAAATCATGTGTAACGATGCGACATGCGCAGTACACACTGCTGCGCGTGCTGCAGTCATGCGCAGTAGAGACTGCCCGCGCCGCGGCTCATAAAGAGCTGGGCGCTCAGAAGGAGCGTCCAGCTCTGTATCAGTCGTGGCGTGGGCAGTCCCTACTGCGCGTGACTGCCCCGCGACCGGGTGGCAGTGGTACTGTGGCTCGTGTAATGGGCTGTTCAACTAGTATTACATAAAAGTAAATGCTCATTCTTCCCTCCAACACTCTTGAGGACTCTTATCTACAAAATAAGCAAATGTATGTAATAACAGGTATAAATAATGATTGTGCATCAATGTCATTTAGCAATTATATGATTTTACTTTCCAATTGGTAAGTATAACTTGCAAGATGTTGCCTTTAAAATAAGTATTACTAAAATAAAATTGACAACACCAAGGTTAAGAGATTGAGTACTTTACAAGCTTAGTCAACAAACAAAAAATATGTCTGACACTAAAGAGATATATTATGAAGGCACATCACAATATGATTGTGTAAAGAACCTAGTATAGTGATTACAAAGAAGTTCTCATTGTATGCACTGTAAGTGATTCCACAATTGGACCAATTGCTGTGTTCATAAGATGCACATTAATTACTGTAGCCAACCTAAAGGGATAAACATGAACGTAAGAGCTTGCCATTTTGTTTTTTGAGATTTGCTTGTTTTCAAAGCATCATCCAATTTTATAAAGTCGTACAAAGACTTCACAGGCAGAAGACTGAAAATGGATGTGTCATCTTATTCTGCTATAGGTAAATTTCATTGTGCTATGGCTTCCAATCTTTCCTCTATTTTTTCAAGTCTCTCAGATATGTCCACCATCTACTGCAGAACAGCTGCCCGTCTTCTGTCCTCTTTTGCTGGAGCTAGAAAGAAAAATTACCAAGGCCAACTCCAAATGCCCAAGTGTAATTGATGAGCACACTCCATCTGACCATGTCAGAAGGTGACCACTATACTGTGTTTTCGCCCTTTTATTCAGCATAGAAATTATGCAAACTACCTCAATATTCCACAAAATTGTTGGTTTTGGTTTAGGATTCAATTTAGAGCATATTTTTATAGGTTTGACTTGCATCAAGGTAAAACAATGTGCAAAAAGCATATTTCTTTAAAATACAAGTATTAGGACCAACTGAAGAGTGCGTGTTCTTTTGAAGAAGTGTGGAAATGTAACAAACAATATAACTTATTATTTAAAATACGCAGTAAAACATTAACACAATACAAAATATGGCTTTAGAAGTTATGTGCAAACAAAAATAGAAAAAAAATCTATTATACAAACTGACCTGAATAATGGGAAATGTGCTGCACATCTTCTTGAACTAGAGGATGGAGTGTACTAGATGAGCAGAATCAGATGGAATGATGGTTGAAGGACTAGGCCTAGGTGAAGAGGTTTTTGACGAATGCAGAGATTTTATAACTGAGGACTCATGTTGGCAAAGTGTAAAGCAGTATTTAGAAATATCTGTTAAATTGTGTGTAAGAGGTAGATTCTAAGAAGTGTAGTTGTAACAAGTGGGGCTGATTGGGGGAAGTTTTTGGTGAAGAGACTTGTGGAGCATCAGAAAACATTTCTGAGGAAGGAAAAGGTGATTGTGGGAAGAAAGGAGAAGATCCAGCAACTGGTGCAAGAAAGAAGTCAGGCTGAGGGAAAGGTGGTAGCGCAACAGATGATTTTTGTTGTACTGACGGATGCCTTGTTACATAGTTTCGTATTTCTGTTTCTTCTATGTCAGATCCGTCATCACCAGCCTCTTTTCCAGGGAGTAAAAAATTGGTTTTCTTGATTTTCCTCCTTGGCCTTTCCTGCTGAGGTCAGGTTCAGTGTCCAAGTCTGAAGTTTTCTCTGCTTTTTTAAGGTTGTTTCTGGCCAAAGCAAAGGTAGCTGGAAATACACAAAGATAAAAAAATAATAGAGGAAAGAAGAAAAAAAATATACACACACAAATAAAAAAATAGAAGACAAGGACTAGCAGGATTATTCTATTACTATACAAAAGAGTAGATACTCACAGTACAAGTGCATAAAATGCAGATTGCTCACTTATTTGCTTTGATCTGTGGACTCGCGGCATCCTTAATGAGGATCTCCCTCATTTGGTCAGTTTTGGCCTCTGGATAGTAACATGTAGAGTAATCAGCCGCCAGCGATGAAAGTGGAATAATGCATGGAGCATCATCTTCATCTGTAAATTTGCCGATTGCAAATTTCTTTGTTTCAGCCATATCCACCTTTAACAGAAATTATGGCATTATAACTTACTCTTATGAAAAAATAAAAACGTATATAAAAAGTAAATTAAATAAGTGATAAAAGTAATACTATCTAGCATGTACACTTACCTTCCTTAAAAATGCATTTAAGAAATGGATGATATGACATAAACTTGGAATATAAAACTAAAACATTACTGTCTAAGAATAGCTTAATACAAATAATACATTTTATTCAGCCAGTAAAAAGTAATAATTCATAAAATAAATTAAAAAAGTAATTCTTACTATTAAATAACAACAACTAACCTTGATTGTGTTTTTTTTACGGCTAGATACTAGGTTCATTCAGAAAAACAGGAAACTTTACAGGTGTTACTCAGCCTAGAAAGGAAAAGGAGGAAAAGATTTTTCCTATTTTTTTCTGGATAAATTGACACAGAATTATGGAATATTTTCCTTTTTTTCTCAGGCCTTGTGCTTTCAAAAAAAAACAAAAAAAAAACCATAGTCCTACAAAAAAAAAATAAACAATGTTTGGGGGTTTGTTTCTAACAAGCCTAAGTCCTACAAATCAATGTTTACTTAGGACTTGTGACTCTAATAAGTCTAAGTCCTACATATCAATGCTTCCTCAGGGCTTGGGCCTCTAACAACAAATCTAACAAATCATCCTCTACAAAATACTCTATCAAGTCAAGTATCAGTCCGCCCCAGTGGCAGTTTATGTCAGGGGATTCCTGTCTCTATTACGTAACATACAAATTTCTTACCTTGTTTTATTTATTTTTTTATTAATTTTCCCCCCAATACCAGTCAAGAACCCCCCCAAAACAAATTCCCCGTTCAACTGATTAATTCCCCAGACTCCACCCACCAACACAGACACCTTCCTCAGACCCCTTTTTATACCATGTCTTATGGGTGGTTTTTATTGTATTTAGGATTTATTTTTTAATTAACTGCTGCCAATCCCAGTAAACAAAGCCCCCACAAAAAAATTTCCTGTTCAACTTATTCTTTGTCCACACCCCACCAACACAAGCAACTTCATGCCCCTTTTATACTATGCCTTTGGGAAATAAAATAATACTTGTTATGTGTTGTTTGCAAATTCAATGGAATGAGCTAGGCAAAAAAGTGGAAAAACAGCACTTCTTGCGGGAAATTTTTCACCAAGTGGAAAGTGCCATTATTCCCTGATTTCAGTTTGAGGTGAAAATTTTCACCCACTGCTGGCAAGCACACACTGTTGTATGCTGTCCTTCTCTTTTTCCTTTATTGCAATTTTAAGCTGCTATTTCTGAAGCTAACAGGTCTATCCTGTACTTTACTGTAAAATGAACACTGTATTAGATGGTTGAGAGAGAAATCTGATGAAATGGTGATAATAGGGATATCAGTACTAGGTAGTAGGTATGGGCAATATTTTTTGCCTCAAACCAGAATCGGCAAGTAATGGCACTTACCACTTGGTGAATAATTTCCCATGAAAAGTGTGTTTTTTTCCCCTTTCTTTCGCCTAGGTCTCATTGCATTGAAATAAATGGCAACGCTGGATTTACACACAACATGTACCAAATGTTATTTTATTTCCCAAAGGCATAGTATAAAAAGAGTAGTAGGATGCCTGTGTTGGTGGAGTTGGTGGAGTGTGGGAAACAATCAGTTGAAAACGTAATATTTTTTTGGGGGGTTTGACTGGGATTGAGGTACAGTTAATAGAAATAAATAAAAATAAGACATGGTATAAAAGGTGTCTGGGGAGGGTGCCTGCGTTGGTTGGTGGAGTCTAGGGAAAGAATCAATTGAACAGGGAATTTTTGGGGAGGTTTGTTGACTGGGATTGAGGGGTGTTAGTAAAAATATAAATAATTGGTATGTAATTTGAAAGAGACAGGGACCTCCTGATGTAAACAGTGACTGGGCCAGACTGATACTTGACAGGATAGCGTACTTTGTAGAGGAAACATTGATTTGTAGGACTTAGACTTGTTTGGTACAATCCCTGAGGAAACAATGATTTGTTGCAGGACTTAGACTTGCGTTAGGCCAAGCCGTGAGGAAACATTGATTTGAGGACTTGGGTTTGTCAACATCACAAGCCCTGGGCAATCACATCAGAGATAATTGTTTTCACTCAGGCTAATTAACATCACAAGCCCTGAGAAATCACAAATCAATTTTATGAATTTGGCTGGTTAGTGTCACAAGCTCTGAGGAATCAGAGATAATTTTTATCAGTTTCGCTTGTTAGCGTCACAGACCCTGAGGAATCAGTGATTTGTAGGACTTAGGCTTGTTAGAAACAAGCCCCAGAACAATTTTTTTTGCAGGGCACTGTTCCAGCAGGTTATGTTATTGTGGCCAGTTGCAGATGCCCAGGTGTCATTGCAGCATTTGCAACTGCTATTATTGCTGCTGCTGCTGAGTTGTTTAAGCAGCAGGATGATTAGACAGCTCCAAGGGAATGGGATCAACAACAGCACTGACATGGGAGATGGATGATGAAGGTTCCACTTGCCGTGTCTAGCTCCAGTGATGTGCCTGAGGCAGTAGCAGCTCCATAAATAGCCCCCAACATGGCATTTATGTGGAGATCAGAAGAAGTTGGCTAATAATGCTTCTCTACCTGCCCCTCCTCCAAAATCATGAGTGTGTTGTTACTAGAAAAGACATTTTTCCCTTAAGAGCAGGAACAGTACCTCTGACAGCAACTGCAATGTGCACAGTGTGTGTGTGGAAAATAAGGAAAGGACTGGGAACAATGGGCACATCTGCACTCACATCTAACACTTGGCTCAACGCTAACAGAAACTTAAGGTCTCAATATGAATTCATCCCACCAGAAACCAAAAACTGCTGCTGTCACTATGCCCCTTGTCCACTCCCAGCTAAGGACACGTGGCAACTTGCAGTAATGATGAACCCTCCCTGCCACCATCTAAGCATATTCTGTGAGATGGAATCTCCTCAGATGCCACTTGATGCCCTGGTTGCGACTATCCTCCACAACATTGCCATTTGTGATCAGTTCACCACACAGTGTGCAATAGGTGGGCACGAACTGTCACATCCTAACATCAACCGAATGGTTATCAGCTGGTGGGGGAGGTAAAGATAAATGAATTTGATCACCAGAAGATGTAGTTACATCTTTTCCCGACTGGACCCTAGAGCAAAAAGGTGATAGTGAGCCAGGTGTGTTGATGGCTGCACTGCGCCTGCCCCAATAGAAAAATAGCCCCACACCCAGGATTTCAGGGAGGAGGGGAAAGGTGGAGAGTAATGGACTCTTTATTCTTCTCCTCCACACTCCCTTTCACTGGCCGGGGCAGAGGATGATGAGAATGCTGCTCTTGCTGCTACTGCTTTAGAATCAGCACTACAGCTTGGATCAGGAGTATTGTTGCTTGCAAGTGGGACCTGTCCTAGTTCCACATCACTGGACCACATTCCCACTGTGTTCATTGTGGTCTGTGGTACACTAGCCTGCTCCTCATTATTCTGCTGCCCTTGCATCTCAGCAGCAGCAGAAATTACTGCAGCAGAAAACTCTGCAAATTCAGTAATCTCACTGCTGGTGGTGGCAATACCCATTGCCATTTCCATATCTGTTGCCTGTTCCTTCTTGCCATTAAGGTCTCTTCCACCCTAGCTTTTCCACCATCAACATCACCATCACCAGACCCTCCTTGCTACTTCTGCTCTATTATAAATGTATCACCTGTTGGAGGTGATGAGAAGTGTGATAGAGGGTCCCCTACTGTCACACTTGCCATCTCTTTTTGAGCAGATGAAGGCAGACTGTCAGCACTAGCAGCAGACTCAGGCAGATGATCTGTGCTGATGGTGGTGGTGGTGGTGGTATTATTGCTTCTAGCTATCAGTTCTGCCTTCTTTAGAAATATGTTCCATAAGGAGAATGGTGTTGGGGTAAAGGGACTCCCATGGTCAGGGGAATGTTCCCTTATCACCTCAGCATAAACAGGAGGATCTACTGCATTCACACTAGCTCCACCAGCTGCTTCACCATCACTATTACTAACACCATCCACATCATTTCAGTCTTTGAGTCTTCCTCACTACTACTATCACCACTTTCCTCACTCCTAACACTCTGAGTCTTTAGCTGCTTGACCTTCTTTATACTAGTAGTGCAGGACTGTTGGGGATTGCAAGTGGGACTTGGCATCATCTCTTCCTCCTCCTCCTGAGAATCACTAGTCACCCTGGCAGCAGGTACAGGTAGATGAGAAGCTCAATCTACTACCCTCTTCTTCTTCCTCTGCCTGTGACACAAATTTCACCAAGATCCCTAGGGATAATGTAGGGGGGCCCCCATCATTTGGACTGGGGAATCAGGACATCCAGACCCTTTAATGTTGGTAGTGGTCAATTCCTCCTCCACAGACTCACTGGACATATAACGGTCCTTCCAGCTCCTCTTTTTATTTGTATTCCAGGTGCTCATAGAGATAGAAAACAGTATCAGCCTCTGCTACCTTAATTTTTTAAAATTTTACTCAGCACAACAGTCTAGCACCCTTGCTCTTTAGCTGCTTGTTTTGTGTTTCTCTTCCTGGAAATGTCACATTTTTATAGTGAAAACACGAAAAACATGTAAGTAAAGGGGCGAAAAGTTAGTAGCTATTGAAAAACTAGAAACTCTTTTTGGCAATGGTTGAAAACGGCAAATATTTTAATAATTTTATTTAAAGCATACACAAAAAGCATACAACCACGTGGTTTTCTCACAAATGTTTTTGCCGTAACACGACGGGACCTTTCGCCCACCCCTACTGGAAGTTTGTAGGGAATGAGGGCATGAATTTATAGATAGTGACACTGACATTAACCGTTTTAAAAAGTAAAACAATAAACAAAAAACTATTTTGACTGGTAGGTGACAAACAGACAGGACATCCTTCACGTGAGCTGAGAGTGACAGTGAGAGACATATATATCATGCATTATTTTTAATAAACAAGTCAAAACAACATACAAATTATCACTCCACACACTAACAGCTGTACTTTACAAAAAAAACAGTACTACTCTGCTGCCATTATGTCCATCAAACAGAGGGTCAGTGGTAAAGTGCAATGAGTAGGACTTAGATGAGGGTATGGACTTATTAGTGTTAGTAAAATAATTTTAGAAAAACTGACTGCAGCCATGTATTCCTCCCGAAGAAGTGGTCAGTATAGGCCACAAAATATGTAGATTTTTTTTATTGTTTTTAACAAATTGATATACTTTGTATCCTTGTCTACCATATGCTGTTCATATGAATACTCTTACACTTTTGGTTGATGTATATCAGTGTGGATCAGTGGCGGGGAGAACCGGTATCCTCATTCCCTGCTGATCTTGAGACTGTTATACTCTGCAGGAGACCTGTCAACCACCATTCCATGTGAGTATCCAAATCCAATATGCAATATTTTATACTGATGTGTTGCATTTTGATAGCTCTCCTCCTAAGTGCTGTTCATTTCTGATGTGCCTAGTATGTGAAAATGTTGTGAAAAAGTGGAAGGTGGGATCACACCTTTTCACATCTGCTCTAATTAAGTCAATTGAACATAACAATTCTGAGGTTTATGTTGATATTGTTAGATTGTTACCCAAGAAATCAGATGCTGTTTTTGTCACTGTGCCCTTGTCTGTACCCAGCAATGACCTCAATGATATGCCCTAAAGTTCCCAACTGAAATGCCTATTCATGGTGGATACTAATAGTTTCAGGATATTAGGGATTATATTCATACTGTCCACCCTGTACAATGCACATGGCTTATTGAAGGGAGGGTCAATTTTTTTTTATTATTTGCTTGGTAATATCACCACTATCTTTTTTTATTAAGTGCTTGATAATACCACCACTATCGTAAGTAGGGGTGGGCAAAACGTTTGAAACACTTCCCACATGACTTTTTGCGAAAACTTGCTTTTTTTTTTTGCTTTTTCTGCAAAAGATTTTGCCTTTCTGCCTATGCAAAAATGTCCTCCTTTTGCCTATTTTAACAAATGTTTTGCCTATTTTAACACATTTTCCACCTATATTTCCTACTACATTGACCACTGTAATATTACTGAGACCTGTAGTTTAGAAATAGTGTCTGAAAGTCAAAGTTGTGAGTCCTACAGCAACATATGCATTGAAAAATATGTTAGCATGCAGAATGCATTTGTCCTTTGCCCACAACACTAATTTCCTCCTTAAATGACACTGGCACATATTCATGATGATGTCAAGAGATTAAAAAAAAAAATCCTACAATGTGTATTGTAGTTGTGGTGGTGGGGGACTGGCTGGTATGATGTGATTTATGTGTGTATATAGTTTTTACTATTGTCATGTTTGTGTCAAATCTCTATCCTCCTTCTCAGATTATTGACACACATTACTTGTCACTCATAGCAGTGGTCCCAAGTGGAGTAGATGGTGGCAACCCTTCTTCACATCCCTCCTCCACCTCCTCTTCTGTACTGCTGTTAATATATTTGTCCTGGCTATATCTGTCATGTGTGGTTTCTACTACCTGATACTCAGATGGTATGAGATGTTGGTTCATTTTTAAGAATGTTAGTCTCCCAACATTGCTGATTGATAGCCGTGTCCTGCGGTCATTGACAGTATAACCAGCCGCACTGAAAACCCTGTCAGACTCAACACTTGCTGGAGGACAACTGAGGGTTTCCACTACAGTACCTGTCAATGCTGGCCACATACACTGCTTCATTTGCCAGTATTCCTTGGGGTCATTGTTTCTGTCTAAAATGCAGCTATCCTGCAAGTATGCAGAAACAATCTCACATGCAGTGGGACCACTTCTGGGAGCTACACTGTCTGCCTGTGTGTCAGTTACCAACCCATACTCAGGAAGCAAGTCCCAAAGAGATGTGCTGCCCCTGCCACCACCACCACCACCACCAATGTTGGGTTTTTGCTGACCCATGAATTGCTCTGTGTTCCGAATGAGGTATTCTTGTTGATGATGCAGCTACTTCTGCCTGTTGAAATGCTTTGCTGCCTTCTGTCACGGTTTATTATGACTCTCAGACACAAGTTTTAGGTAAAAAAAAATCAATTTTATTGAAATAATAAATGATAACTTAGGATGGCAATAACATACATAATATATATATACAGAATATAGCACAGACAGAAGGCAGACTCTACCGGTCCTGTCAATATACCGGACAGGACAGTCTTTAGGCTCTACCGGCCTTGCCAATACCGGGTAAGGCAACCTGCAGATGGAATAGCATAACGGTTTACCGGCCTTACCAAATTACCGGGCAAGGCAGCCTCAATAGATACACAATGTAGGCTCTACCGGCCCTGCCAATACCGGGTAAGGCAACCTCAGATGGAATGTGGCAAAAGGTTCTACCGGCCTTACCAATACCGGGCAGGGCAGCCCAGAGATAATAGCAGCAGTCAGATGGAACTGGCAAATTAGCAGAATCGTTAAGCAGCAAGGCTTTGGAGCAAACCAGCGTCCGCACGCTGGAAACAACACTGAATAGTATAGCCGTTAGGCTTAGCGAGCAAACCAGTGACCGCACACTGGAGTAACAAGCGAGTAGTATAGCCGCAAGGCTTAGGAGCAAACCAGCGTCCGCACGCTGGGACCAACACAGATTTGTATAGCTGAAAGGCTTTGGAGCAAACCAGTGACCGCACACTGGTGTAACAAGTGAGTTTGTATAGCCGCAAGGCTTAGGAGCAAACCAGCGTCCGCACGCTGGGACCAACACAGAATTGTATAGCTGATAGGCTTTGGAGCAAACCAGTGACCGCACACTGGTGTAACAAGCGAGTTTGTATAGCCGCAAGGCTTAGGAGCAAACCAGCGTCCGCACGCTGGGACCAACACAGATTTGTATAGCTGAAAGGCTTTGGAGCAAACCAGTGACCGCACACTGGTGTAACAAGTGAGTTTGTATAGCCGCAAGGCTTGGGAGCAAACCAGCGTCCGCACGCTGGGACCAACACAGAATTGTATAGCTGATAGGCTTTGGAGCAAACCAGTGACCGCACACTGGTGTAACAAGCGAGATAGTATAGCCGCAAGGCTTGGGAGCAAACCAGCGTCCGCACGCTGGGACCAACACGGAATAGTAGCAATGTCACCAACGCGACCAGGCAGAAGGTCGCCAGGATACTGAAGACAGGTGATGAGATGACAGGAACCAGCAACGATCAGTCAGGTCAGAAAACAGCAGAGAAGTTCAGCAGGAACTGCAACACCAGAGACTAGGCCGGAACCAGGACTGGAAGTACTTCAGCATGCAGGAAACACTGGAACAGTAGAGATCAGGAACTCAGGAACACATGAGATCAGGAACTCAGGAACACTGGAACAGAGGCCCAGCTATCACTAGCATAGTGATAGCAAGAAGGTCAGAAACAAAACGAAAGGGCACTCAAAGGGTGCCCAATCCAGGTTTAAATAGTCAATAAGAGGCGGGCTATCTGCAGACAGCCAATAGAAGCCCCCTACTGGTGACAGACAAGTAACTGCAGCCAATCACGGGCACCGTGATAGTACCCCCCTTTCAAAGACCCCCTCTCCTAGAATAGGGTTTAGGTTTCTGCGGGTAATTGGCATGAAAGGCCCTAGTTAACCTAGGTGCATGAAGGTCCGTACTATCCACCCATGATCGATCCTCAGGACCATACCCTTTCCAATGTACCAGGTACTGTACCCTTCCTCTAAGCCTACGGGAATCAATAATGCTCTGAACCTCGTACTCCTCCTGGCCCTCGACCTCAACAGGTCCTGGCACCACAGGTGTGGTAGTATAGCGATTGCAAACCAGAGGCTTAAGAAGGGACACATGGAACACATTATGGATACGCATGGATGCAGGTAGGTCTAGTGCATAGGAGACAGGGTTAATTTTGCGAATAACTCTGTATGGACCAATAAACCGAGGAGCCAACTTATTAGACGGAACCTGCAGCTTGAGATTTCTGGAGGAAAGCCATACTCTATCCCCAACCTGAAAGGAAACCGCTGGAAGCCTTCTGCGATTAGCATGGCGCTGATGACGCTGAAATGACTGACCAAGTGCCCTCTGAACTTGTGCCCATGTGGAACGGAGTTGCTCGATATGCTCATCCAGAGCTGGAATCTGTTGCGTCTGAAATGAGTCTGGAAGCAAACAGGGCTGGAACCCATAATTAATCAGAAACGGAGAGCTCCCAGATGAAGAATTGACCGCACAGTTCCTGGCGAACTCTGCCCAAGGCAACAAGTCGGACCAATTATCATGATGGTCAGTAACGAAACAACGGAGAAATTGTTCCAAGCCCTGATTAGCTCGTTCAGCGGCTCCATTGGTCTGGGGATGGTAGGCAGAGGAGAAGGACAGCTGTATGCCCATCTGTTGGCAAAATGCCCTCCAAAATCTAGACACAAACTGGCTCCCCCTGTCAGACACCAGTACCCTAGGCACTCCATGCAACCGGAATACTTCTCTGGCGAACACCATTGCCAATTCCTTCGCTGAAGGAAGACCACGGAGGGGCACGAAATGAGCCATTTTAGAAAACCTGTCCACCACCATGAATATAAAGGAGTACCCCTTCGACATAGGCAACTCTCCCATAAAATCAATGGAAACATGAGACCAGGGGCGTTCGCCATTAGGCACCGGTTGAAGCAAGCCCACAGGGAGATGTCTCGGGGTCTTAGCGCGGGCGCAGGTGGCACAGGCATTCGTAAATTCGGCACAATCGTTTCTCATGGAAGGCCACCAAAATAACTGAGAAAGGGACCATAACAATTGGTCTCTACCAATATGTCCCGCAGCCTTAGAGGAATGGTAGGTTTCGAGCAGCCTAGTACGAAATGATTCAGCGACAAAACATTTGCCCACTGGGGTTTCATGGGGAGCGGACCCCTGAGAGGCCAGGATCTCCTCCCCTAGAGGAGAAGTGATACTCGTGCGTATAGTAGCCAGTATTCTATCAGGTTGGATGATAGGAGCTGGTGCTTCCACTCTGTCACTGTCGGCCTCAAATTGTCTTGACAGTGCATCAGCCCTGATATTTTTTGACCCTGGTAAATATGATACAATGAAATTAAATCGAGACAGGAACAGTGCCCACCTGGCCTGACGAGAGGACAATCTCTTGGCCTCCGAGAGATAGGTCAGATTCTTATGATCTGTTAGGATTAAGACAGGATTCTTAGTACCTTCAAGCAAATGACGCCATTCCTTAAGAGCAAGGATAATGGCCAATAATTCTCTGTCACCTATCTCATAGTGGCTTTGAGTGACAGTCAACTTTTTAGAGAAAAACCCACAAGGTCTGAGAGTTCCACCTTTCTCGTGTCGCTGCGAAAGTACTGCCCCGACCCCAATATCTGAGGCATCAACCTCTAACGTAAATGGAAGTAAAGGATTGGGGTGGGATAACACAGGAGCCGCAGCAAATGCCAGCTTCAAATTCTCAAAGGCTTTCTCAGCAGACACCGGCCAACAAGAAGGATTAGCACCCTTGTGCGTAAGATCGGACAGAGGTTTGACAATGGAAGAAAAGTTCTTAATAAACCTCCTATAATAATTAGCGAAACCCAGGAAACGCTGTATGGCTTTAAGACCCTTGGGTTTTGGCCATTGTAGGACAGCTGACAACTTTTCTTTGTCCATGGCAATGCCATCATTGCCAATTATGAACCCCAAGAATGGCACACTGGTTCTATGAAACTCACATTTTTCCATTTTACAAAATAATTTGTTCTCACGGAGTCGTAGCAATACTGCGGATACATCTTTGATGTGCTGTGCCATGTTTTGGGAGTAAATCAGTATATCGTCGAGGTACACCACAACACATGTCTGTAACATATCTCTCAGAACATCATTTATCAGTTCCTGGAAAACTGCGGGTGCATTACACAGCCCAAAAGGCATTACTAGATACTCGTAGTGCCCAGCTCGAGTATTAAAGGCAGTTTTCCACTCATCACCTGCTCGAATGCGAACCAGATTGTAAGCGGCCCGTAGGTCCAACTTGGTAAATATCGAAGCGCCCTTAAGCCTGTCAAAAAGCTCGGTGATGAGTGGTATTGGGTATGCGTTTTTTGCCATTAGTTTATTCAAGCCCCGGTAGTCAATGCATGGTCTTAATTCGCCATTTTTCTTTTTTACAAAAAAGAACCCAGCCCCAGCTGGAGAGGTAGATTTACGTATGATCCCTCTAGCAAGGGCATCAGAAATGTAATCCTCCATAGCCTTATTTTCATCACAAGATAATGGATAAGTGCGTCCTTTGGGAGGTACTGCACCAGGCTGCAATTCAATGCAACAATCATAAGGTCTATGCTGGGGTAGCATACTAGCCTCTCCTTTGCTAAAAACATCGCCAAACTGTTGGTACACATCCGGCATAGCAGAGGAGGTGCACATGACCTTAATAGGCTGGATGACGCACTTGTCCAAACAAAACTGGGACCAAGCAGCAATTTCACACTTTTTCCAATCGAATTGTGGGTTATGTAACTGTAACCACGGAAATCCCAATATCACCGCATGGTGCGGGGAATTAATCAGTTGAAACTGCTGCTCTTCTCTGTGAAGTGCCCCAATAGTCATAGACAATGGCATAGTTTCAAATATAACCTGAGGCGGTTCTAAGGGTCTACCATCAATCGCTTCAATAGTCAAGGGGTTTTCTCTTTCAATGCGTGGAACTCCGTGCAATTCAGCAAAGGTATTATCCATAAAATACCCTGCTGCACCGGAGTCAACCAAGGCCAAAACCTCCACAGAGCGTTGTGCCCAAGACAATACCACCTGTATGGTGGGTTTCATTATGCCCGACACTGGGGACGATTGTACACCACCTAGGGCCTGTCCCCCAAGATACCCTAGGTGTGTGCGTTTCCCGGACGTACCGGACAGGAATTTAGCAAGTGCCCTTTTTTACCGCAGTATAAACATAACCCTTGTTTTTTGCGATATAGTCTCTCTGCCTTGGATAGTCTAGTGAAGCCTATTTCCATAGGTTCACTTGTTTCCCGTACTGGTTCACTAGACTTCAATGCCAAGGGAGGGATGGGTGGGCAAAACATGCTACTAGGCTCATTATTTTTTGACCGTAACTTACGATCTCTGGCAATTGATCTCTCACGTATTCTGGAGTCAATTATCATAACATACTCAATGTAATCATCTAGATCAATAGGTAGATCTTTAGCAGCGATTTCGTCTTTAATGTGGTCATTCAGGCCTTGAGAGAAGGCTGCCAATAATGCCTCGTTATTCCAACCTACCTCTGCTGCCAATGTGCGGAATTCGATGGCATAGTCGCCCACTGTACGCCTGCCCTGTTGTATCTCCATAAGGCGTTTGGCAGCAGAGGTGGTTCTACCAGGAGGCTCAAACACTCTTCGAAAGGAACGCACAAATTCACTAAAGTTCTTAGTACAAGGTTTAGCATTCTCCCACAAGGGGTTAGCCCAAGCCAATGCTCTGCCAGTGAGCAGTGATATCGTGAACCCCACTTTACTACGATCATTGGGAAATGCGTGTGCCGTCAATTCCATAAAGATTTCGAGTTGATTGATGAACCCTCTGCAGAGACTAGGGTCACCATCATATCTTAGCGGCAAGGGTGCAGAAGCCGTTAACCCTTTAACAGTACCCCCTAGGGGTCTGGTATCACTTTCCGGTGTCTGACTTGGCGAGACCACCGGGCTAGAGCTAGATTGGGCAGCAGGTACCGTGCGTTCAAGGATCGTTTGAATTGCAACTGCCAACTGATCCAAACGTTGCTCGAGCACATCCATCCTCCAATGGATATTCTGTGCGTTACCTTCACCCTTGCTGTCTGAGGTCATGGCCCTTTCGTACTGTCACGGTTTATTATGACTCTCAGACACAAGTTTTAGGTAAAAAAAAATCAATTTTATTGAAATAATAAATGATAACTTAGGATGGCAATAACATACATAATATATATATACAGAATATAGCACAGACAGAAGGCAGACTCTACCGGTCCTGTCAATATACCGGACAGGACAGTCTTTAGGCTCTACCGGCCTTGCCAATACCGGGTAAGGCAACCTGCAGATGGAATAGCATAACGGTTTACCGGCCTTACCAAATTACCGGGCAAGGCAGCCTCAATAGATACACAATGTAGGCTCTACCGGCCCTGCCAATACCGGGTAAGGCAACCTCAGATGGAATGTGGCAAAAGGTTCTACCGGCCTTACCAATACCGGGCAGGGCAGCCCAGAGATAATAGCAGCAGTCAGATGGAACTGGCAAATTAGCAGAATCGTTAAGCAGCAAGGCTTTGGAGCAAACCAGCGTCCGCACGCTGGAAACAACACTGAATAGTATAGCCGTTAGGCTTAGCGAGCAAACCAGTGACCGCACACTGGAGTAACAAGCGAGTAGTATAGCCGCAAGGCTTAGGAGCAAACCAGCGTCCGCACGCTGGGACCAACACAGATTTGTATAGCTGAAAGGCTTTGGAGCAAACCAGTGACCGCACACTGGTGTAACAAGTGAGTTTGTATAGCCGCAAGGCTTAGGAGCAAACCAGCGTCCGCACGCTGGGACCAACACAGAATTGTATAGCTGATAGGCTTTGGAGCAAACCAGTGACCGCACACTGGTGTAACAAGCGAGTTTGTATAGCCGCAAGGCTTAGGAGCAAACCAGCGTCCGCACGCTGGGACCAACACAGATTTGTATAGCTGAAAGGCTTTGGAGCAAACCAGTGACCGCACACTGGTGTAACAAGTGAGTTTGTATAGCCGCAAGGCTTGGGAGCAAACCAGCGTCCGCACGCTGGGACCAACACAGAATTGTATAGCTGATAGGCTTTGGAGCAAACCAGTGACCGCACACTGGTGTAACAAGCGAGATAGTATAGCCGCAAGGCTTGGGAGCAAACCAGCGTCCGCACGCTGGGACCAACACGGAATAGTAGCAATGTCACCAACGCGACCAGGCAGAAGGTCGCCAGGATACTGAAGACAGGTGATGAGATGACAGGAACCAGCAACGATCAGTCAGGTCAGAAAACAGCAGAGAAGTTCAGCAGGAACTGCAACACCAGAGACTAGGCCGGAACCAGGACTGGAAGTACTTCAGCATGCAGGAAACACTGGAACAGTAGAGATCAGGAACTCAGGAACACATGAGATCAGGAACTCAGGAACACTGGAACAGAGGCCCAGCTATCACTAGCATAGTGATAGCAAGAAGGTCAGAAACAAAACGAAAGGGCACTCAAAGGGTGCCCAATCCAGGTTTAAATAGTCAATAAGAGGCGGGCTATCTGCAGACAGCCAATAGAAGCCCCCTACTGGTGACAGACAAGTAACTGCAGCCAATCACGGGCACCGTGATACCTTCCTTTTCTCTATACTGTTTACATGGTTTTTGTGCCCACACTTTCTCACTCTCTCACTGTTCTACACTCACTCTTCTCATCCTCCACAATGCAACCCTCCATTCGATCAATAAGCATGTCTCGATATTCCTTGACAGAATCTGATTCCTCAGAGAGTTGCTGCTGATAATCATGACTCCTTGTTGTGACAAGCTGCTGATGGCCCTTTTGCAGAAACTCTGAAATTTTGTGTTTGAAGCAGGGGTCCAGCAAAGTGGCAAAAATGCATTTTTCATTACTTTTAATGGACACTATGCAAGGATCTTGTTCAAAGCATGCTAACATGTACTTTACCAGCTGGTGCATGTCTGTATTGTCATTCTGGTAAATTTCCTCAGCCATGCTCCTCAAGTTTTTCTGCAACAAAAATATCAGTGGTAGGATTTCACTAATTCCTGCCTGTAATGGTTTGTTTGACACACAGACACTGTGGTTTAGGATAAAACACAGTTTTATTGAAAACACAGTAATATAATAACCCTCACAGGTCATGTAGTATTTCAACAGAATAGTACAGACACAAGACAGGTTACATATACATATGCTTACACAGGTCCAGTATAACCATAGAGTCCATAACAGAATATACTGACACAGGTCAGGCAGAATACGAAGGATTCCCAGGGTATCGGTACTGCATGGGTTAATGGTCTTCAGAGAGTGTAAACAGTCCCATGTGAAGAGAGGTCTGTGATGGAGCTCACTCAAGATAGAGAGCTTAAGGATAAGTAACGCCCAGTAATAGGTTAGCAGACAAACGTGAACTGCCAGAGTAGTATCAGAAACTGAGTAACATATAACACTGCTGTAGCAGTAACGGAGACCAGGCAACTAGTGTTTTGCCATAGCAGTAAACGGAGAGAGGCCACTTGCACACTGCCGTAGTAGTAGTAACGGAGACAAGGCCACTTGCACACTGCCGTAGCAGTAACGGTGACTAGGCCACTTGCACTCTGCAGGAGCAGTAACGGAGACAAGGCCACTTGCACTCTGCCATAGCAGTAACGGAGACTAGGCCACTTGCACTCTGCCGTAGCAGTACCGGAGACTAGGCCACTTGCACTCTGCAGGAGCAGTAACGGAGACAAGGCCACTTGCACTCTGCCGTAGTAGTACCGGAGACTAGGCCACTTGCACTCTGCAGGAGCAGTAATGGAGACAAGGCCACTTGCACACTGCCTTAGCAGTAACGGAGACTAGGCCACTTGCACTCTGCAGGAGCAGTAACAGGGAAACACAACTGAGCACTGTCGTGACAAGAACGGACTGGGCAACTGAGCAACTCACCCTGAGTTCGCAACCAACCGGGAGCGTTATGAATGCCTAACTGATAGGAATGTCGCCAAGGCGACACAGAGGCAGCCAGAGCAGGAACGTCAACCAAGCCGGGTCAGTACACTGAGCAGGAACATCAGCCAAGCCGGGTCGGTACATGGAGCAGGAACGTCAGCCAAGCCGGGTCAGTACACGGAGCAGGAACGTCAGCCAAGCCAGGTCGGTACACAGGAGCAGGCAAAGAAGATTGGTCAGGCAGTCTGGGTCGGTTCACAGGCAGGAGACGAGATGCAGAGTAGTCAGGTAGGCCGGGTCGGTACACTGGGAATACTGAGAGCAGGAACAAGCACTGGTACAGGAACACCACAAAAGGGCACCGGAGGGGTGCCAGAACCCAGTATATAAAGGCCATACTGGGCGGGACAAGCACAGAATAGCCAGTGTAGACTGACAGAATCTAGCAAGGGGAGCACGGGCACCGTGATACTGCCCCAGTGCGACTCACCAGCATGGTTATCTCCTTAAAGGGTTTCAGCAGCTCACATACATCGCACATTAGTTGCCATTGGCCAGATGACAGGCTCCCTCCAAAGCCTTACAGTTTTGCATGGTTTACTCGCTAAAGACTTTATTCTGCTCATACAAATGCTCTAGCATGTACATCATGGAATTCAACATGGTAGGGACCTCCATTTTCAGCTGGTGATGGGACAGGTTGTTACGTTCTTGTATGGAATATAGAATATGTAGGAGCGACTAAAATGGGCACAGATTTTGCAGGTAATAGAGAGCATCTCTTTGAGGGCTTCGGATTCTGCCAGGAATCTGGTGACACCAATATTAACACATGGGCAAAGCAGTGCACATGCACCATACTACCTATTCTCAATGCAGCGTTATTAACAGACACAAAACCAGCTTTTAAGAAGCGGGGTACAAGCCATTCGTCTACCACCTGCTCTAGCTTACTTAGAACATCTACAGCTTTGTGGGACTGTCTCTCAAAACTCTGCATGCACAAGGTGACTTGAGTATGGTATGCTCTATCCTGCTGCTGCTGCTGCTGCCACCTTTTAATCACACTGACACAAACAGAATCATGATTATTGGCTTTCACCTGATGCTGTAAGCTAGCGTTGTCCACTGTTGGTGCTGGGAGTGAAACCCAGTGAGCAGTAACAGTCAAATAGTCTATGCTATGCCCACTTGTCCACATATCTATTGTCAGGTGTATTTTCTTGCCGTCCACAGGTTTCAGCCCTTTCCCCACTACACTAACCACCTGCTTGTACAATTCAGACACAGCCATCCTGGAAAAATAACTGTGGCTTGAGATATTCTGGAGTAGAGCTACATATGACATCAGTTCTCTGAAACCTTGGTTTTCTACAAAAGAATATGGCAGCATGTCCATTGCCAACATCTAGGCAACCGTACCATTCCACAGGCGTACTTCGTTTTTGTGAAGTTTTTTACTCCTTCCCAGGAACTCACCAGTGTGGGTTGGCAGGACATAGCAGAAGAAGCCTGAAACTTTATTGCTTTAACAACATGACTAGAGGAGATGGTGGCAGTAGAGGCAGCATGTGTGTGCAGTCTATGACTCTTGCCATCTCCTACAGCAAAGCCAGAGTCATCATACTCTTCTGCAGCAGGAGCCATAGGAGTTATTTGGACTGAACTAACTATTGCACTGGTATTAGCACACTCTCTGACACATAAGTAACTTCACTACTTCTTTTTTCTGTCCTAGAGCCCTGGGAACTTTTTAACGTGTTTCTCTGCTGCTAGTTGTGGCACCTTTGGCCTGCTGATAGTGTGTCTCCCAGTCAGATCTGTGGTTGTGCTTCAGGTGGGATCTCATAGAGGAGGTGTCTAGGTGTGAGTCTGCTTTTCCCTGTTCATGTGCTTTTTGCACAGACAACAGATAGCAACATTCTTAGCTTGAGGAGCCTGAGTGAAGTATATCCATACTGTGGACTTCATGGAATAAAGGGTTACTGAGGTGGTGGTGCTGCTGTTACTACTGGGGCTAGATGTTGATGCATTTCTACTGCCATCACTACTAGGAGTCAAAGGGGCAACACTTACTGCAGCATCAGAGGCACTCATCATATCTAACATTGTGGATGTTAATAACCTGTGTTTCTGTTGCTGGGTACTCAAAACAGGTGCTTGTGGCTGAGTGGGACTTGGACTTTGAAGACGCGATGATGCTGATAATGACTGATAGAGTGACTGTGTGCTTCCTGACATATGTGCTTGTCCAGGGTAAGACGTTCCCATGGCTTTTTCAAACAGTTTATAAACAGGCACAGTGCTCCTTAAAAAGTTGTGGAAGATTTAGCCTTTGACTTTCCTAACCTTATAGCCCTGTCATCATCCTCACTCTCAACTTCATCTGTATCTGAACATGAGAAGGATATTGGAGGGATATATTGTAGATCTGCATCATCATCAGTTATCAGTAGGTCATCCTCAGGAGCATCAGCATCACCTAACAATTCTCGCCCACTACTACCTTTATATTCCTCTAAGCTTTTGGAGGCCTCAAACAATGTATTTTTACTGTTACTGTAACAAAGTTCCCTATTACTTTGAGGATGGGTGTTTTGGGTATTGTTTGTCTCACTATCTGATGCAGCAGGCGATTCAGCTGCTACACCTTCCTCTATTATGCTATTGCCAGCATCATCAACACTTGAATGCGACTTGTTATCATCTTCAGTGTCCTTCTTACATGGTTCTTTATTTCTACTGGTACTGGTGGTGCTGGAACTAGATTTGCTGGGACCTTGACAAACCACATCCTCCCTTGGAGTAGAGAGATCATCATCATTGATTGCACACGCTGCAGCAACCATTGCTGCAGTCAGTTTTTGAACTACTACTTTACTCTCACATCCCTGCACTGCTCCACCCCTCCCCCTTCCAATTCCCCTTGTGCGTTTGCTGGACATTACTCAACTACACTGTGTTTTTTTACTGTATGGTACACAACACAGCTGATGGAGCTGTATGATGCCTTGCCTAAGACTAGTCAGCTGTCTGTCACTGTCAACTAATATATTTAGTTCTTTATTCTCTTTTATTTATTTTTTTTATATTTTATTTTTTTAAGTTGTCCACCCTGTTGTCTTATTACAGTCTGTTCCAAAAAGTTATAACTGAGAAACAAAATCAACAACTTCTTTCCCCAGACTTCCCCACCCAGCAAAGAGACAATAACAGCAAGATCAGCAAGCAAATAGGTCCCCAGCTACCTGTATCTTGCCAGTCAGTCACATGGAATTTTGGAGTATTTAGGGTCAACCTCCTTCCTCCCTTCTTCCCCCCAGGGTGCCCCACTGACTCTCCTAATACACACACAAAACAAATGACCTACTAAAAGATTCCCTAAACTTAACTTCAAATCCCCTCTCTGTATTCTTTAGCTCAAACAAGGTACTGCTCTCTCCTCTCACAAACACAGAATGGTGTGCTGTGAGAGCCTGACAGCCTTTTAGATGACTGTAGAAAACTTTCTTGAGGTGGAGAAAGATATTTCTTCCCATTAATTTCAATTGGCAAAAAAGGCGTGAAAAAGCAGAAAAACTGAACTTTTTGAGGAAAATTATTTGCCAAGCAGAAAGTGCCATTATTCACCCATTTCATTTTGAGGTGAAAATTTTCACTCTTCCCTAATCATAAGTCACATGTTATTGTCTGTTGTCAGTCCTTCAGGCCACCACCATCGGAAACAAATAATGTTTCAAGACTTGCGTTGCCATAGGTCTCATCCTGCTATCATTTTTTCAAGGCTTACCTTGCCTGCAAATTATTTTTTTCACGGCTGATGCTGACTCAACCTGCTAACAACCTTTACTTTCTACTGTAGATTTCTCTATTTTAGGATTTAGCACCAGTACTATTATAATAGGAATTATTGCTGCCATGGAAAGCACAAGTGGAAATTGCCAGGATTTTTAAGGAATTTTATTGGTGGTAGCAAAACTTGTAATTAATTTTCTATCCAGGTGAATTCCAAGGGAAAATAAAACAATTGTGTGTTTAAAAAAACAAAAAACATTGACAAGAAAATGTGACTTTGTCCCAATCCTTATTCTTGAACAGCCCTCCTTAAGCATAAATAACATAGGATTACACAACTGATTGAAACAAGTGTGAAAAATGAGCAAACCTAATATTGGTAGTAATGTGTTCCTGTTAGTAAATCAATCAAAATCAGATCAGAAACAAGCAAAATTTGTTAAGTACCATAATCTTGTTAAGTTCATGTGTACATCTTCTTCTTTTTGTAATTTTTATCACAGATTGACTAAATGTTCTTGTAGAGTAAACTCCCCATATTGATATTTCTCATACGGATTGCTAAGGAAAGGAGCATGGAATAACAACTTTATATTTATTAAGGCAATAATAAAACAATTATTCATTTTTATATTTATCTCTACATATTTTATTCACACTAAAATAAAATAATAAAACAAGAGATCCTCTCAGCTCATTCTACAACTTTATATTTCCATCCATGGGCTTGCCTTTGATAATAGGAATAAGTAGGTAGCTTAAGGAAGGAAATGTCAGGAAAGAAGACCAGCTAAATTTACCAGATCTGGAGAAATTCAGAAGAGAATCAAAATGTTAAACACTAACATATTTAATATTCTTGGGTCTGCATTGGAGGTTCATGGACCTTTGAGTTAAGGCTGCATTTATTCAGAAAAATATTTTCTTTGTAGAACGTTATTGGCCCCCTTAATTGCATGAATACAACATAACATAAAAACAAATTGTATACTTTTCTGTCTAGTTATGCTCTTTAAAGGGATAGTAATACTTCGTTTTAACTTTATTTTATTTTGTAGGCATTAAAAAAACATGAAGAATGATATAAGTCTTATCTCTCAAACCTTTATGGTTTATGAGATATTCACAAGCAAAGTTCCCCTCCCCGCCCCTTTTTCCTAGTGTAAGCAATCTCTTCTCAGATGTGAGTCTGGTTGTATGACAGTACAGATAACAGAAGGGGACAATTTTCTTTGTATGAAAACAATGAAAGCCCTTCCCCCCCTTGACAAGTTTTTTAGCTTTTTCCATTATCTTAATTGAAGATTGTCCCTCTCTGCAGTCTACCTGGGCATCTCCCTTCTGATCTGGTTGAACAGGGGGGGGGATACTTTGTTTGTGAATATCTCTTAAACCATAAAGGTTTCAGAGATAAGACTTATATCATTCTTCATGTTTTTTTAATGCCTACAAAATAAAATAAAGTTAAAATGAAGTATTACTATCCCTTTAAGAAACATACATCAATATATTCTGTGCAACCTAAGCAGTTAAAAGGTATTTCATGGCTGGCTGTCCATTAAAGAGATAGTAATAATTCGTTTTATCTTTATTTTATTTTGTAGACATTAAAAAAACATGAAGAATGATATAAGTCTTATCTTTCAAACCTTTATGGTTTGAGAGATATTCACAAGCAAAGTTTCACCTCACTGAGCAAATGGTCAAGTCTGCCATCTAGCTGTCAGATTTGGAATCCAGTCCGCGGACCGGCTGTTGGCTCTACAGCAGAGCCGAGATCACGAGATATAAGAAGAACTACTTCATTTGAATAGTCTACAAAGTGTGCCTGGTTTGCAAGCCAGCTTTTTAGACCCTTACAATGAAATAGTTATTTTTAAATGTTGTGATCTCGGCTCTGCTGAAGAGCCATCGGTTGATCTGTGGATCGGATTTGAAATCTGACAGCTAGATGGCAGACTTGACAGTTTTGGTTAGTGAGGGGAAACTTTGCTTGTGAATATCTCTCAAACTATAAAGGTTTGAGAGATAAGACTTATATTGTTCTTCATGTTTTTTAATGCCTACAAAATAAAATAAAGATAAAACGAAGTATTACTATCCCTTTGATGCTTACTACACATGACTCTGGGGTTGGAGAATTTACCCTAGTAGCAATTATAACAGTAAAATCCCACATATTAAATTTTAACAGTGGCACTTTGGTCCTGTTTTATCCTCTTGGATAATAGAGGGCTCTCTGTCTTGTAAACCAATAATTTAAAGACGTCTCTAGAGACAAGGAGCTAATAGCTTAACAAAAAGGTCAACAAAAATTTAGCTGCTTATGAAGAAGATAGGAAATGATCTACATTTATGTGGTGCGAAAGGCTATTTTATAGAACTGAATTTTCATTGTTTCTACAGTACTCAGCTCCGCAAAAAAAAGAATGGTTCCTCCTTTATTAACCCGTTGAGTGCCAGATGGGTAAGGAAAGCATTGCAAAGCAATGCATTCTGTACCCATCTGGCACTCAAAGGGTTAATAAACACTAAAATGTCTGTTTTTGCTATATTCCCTGGAGGTTATTTAAGTGAAATAAGTAGAAGAACTCCATTAGCTTTGGTGCTATTAAACTATAAAGTAGTTGCACAAAATTAGATATTTTTAGCACAGGTCGTACCTTGAGGCACAAACCTCAATTATTTAGTCAACATTAACTGAATTTTACTTTTAAAGATAATTATGCATGTATGAGATATATCCCCTAACTCTTGAACAGAGACATTGCAAGTAGCTTATTTGTTGTTTATTTAGAAGAAATCGTTAACAGGGAATAAACTGATGGGTTATCAAGTTTAGCAATATCTATTTACCTATAATATTTTATTTAAATTTGCATGCACTGTTCTATTTTCAGTTGTGAGGAAAATTGTTAAAAGCAAGCCTCTCTTGTCTGACCGTGGGTTATAGTGGGAAGATTAGCATATTGTGTACAAGATACTTTGAGCAGCATATATTTACAGCATTTAACCTTTTGAGTGCCAGAGGGGTACACAAAGCAAAGCACTCAAAAGGTTCAATAGTAGTGTGCCCCAAAGATACCCATATATACCTCCATATAATGCCCCAAAGAATACAAATGCCAAGAAATAATGCCAAGAAATAAAATGATCCACATCAACATAAATCAATGCTATTCCTTAATGCCCAGTATGACACTTAGCTTAGAGGTTTGTGTCTCCGTCGCTTGGAGCTGCCGCGAGGAGGGAGACTCAAATGTCACAGCATCACAGCATTGGAAAAGTGTTATAATATACTGATTTTGTGTTTACATCCTAACCTGCAGTAAGAAGGTTAAAGGGTTAAAGTATAAAAGGTTGTGTTTTTCTGGGAGTGTGAGTAGTTAATTAAAGGTGGGATTTGTGAACAATCATCTGTGTAGGCCTGTATAAATCTAGGTACAGGACTCACAGAGCTTGCTCACAAATAGAGCGTGCTCTTTCCTAAGTGCTCTGGAATAAGTGCACAGTTTGTGAAACACAGGAGTTAGTACAACACAGGAGTTAGTGCAACACAGGAGTTAGATAAACAAAGGTAAATTAATTGCTTACATTTTTAGGAACTCACATTTGTGCCATACATGATAAGCAAGTTTGGAGATCTCATTCGGTGCACATCTTGCCATATATATGCATGCTTGGAACAGCAGTTCCAGGGTCCATACCGCTGTGGTAAGTGTGAGCAAGTGGCCCTTCTAGAAGCTCAGATTGGAGCTCTAGAGAGTCATATTGCAACACTGAGAGATACTGACAACCTTGAGAGGAGTCTCTTGCTAACTGAGTAGAGTCTAGCTGTGTCACCTAGCAAAGAGGGAGGAAATCAGCTAGAAGGGAACCAGGCACATAGCTGGGTAAAAGTTAGAAGTGGTTGCAGTGGGGGAGGGAAGAAGAAGAGGGCAGCCAGTCCTGAGTTTTTCCATCCCAACAAATTTGCTCATTTAAGTGAAGATGTTGGGGAGACAAACCCAGAAGTGGAATTGCGGGAGAACAGCTCCTCCAGCACAGAGGGGATCCAGAGGAAAGTGAAGCCAAGGCAGGTTGTGGTGGTAGGGGACTCCATTATTAGGAGAACAGATAGGGTAATCTGTGGCTCTGATCGCAGCAGCCGAATGGCTTGCTGTCTCCAGGGTGCCCGGGTTCAGCATGTTGCAGACAGAGTGGACAGATTATTGGGAAGGGCTGGAGAGGATCCAGCTGTCTTGGTGCATATTGGTACCAATGACAAAGTAAGAGGAAGGTGGAGAGTCCTAAAAGGTAATTTTAGGGATTTAGGCAGTAAGATTAGGAAATGGACCTCCAAGGTAGTATTCTCAGAGATACTACCTGTGCCATGCACTACGCCAGAGAGACAGCGGGAGATTAGGGAGCTCAATGCATGGCTGAAGTCCTGGTGTAAGAAGGAGGGCTTTGGGTTTTTAGAGCACTGGCCTGATTTTGCTTTGGGGTACAATCTCTATAGTAGTGATGGATTGCACCTGAATGCAAGAGGGTCTCAAGCACTTGGGGAGAGGATGACTAGACGGTTGGAGGAGATTTTAAACTAGGAAAGGGGGGAGGGGCCAATAAATACTGGGATAGATAGTATAGAAAGGGAAGGCAATGTAGTTAATAACCAGGTGGGAGGATCTGGGGGTGGGGTTAGTACAGATGATAGGGAGAAGCCTATAAACCACATCAAAATTAAATCACAAATGGAACATAGCAGTGGCATAAATTGTATGCTTGCAAATGCCAGAAGTTTAACTGGTAAAATAGGGGAACTGGAGCTGGTAGCTGAAATTGAAAACTATGACTTGATAGGCGTAACAGAAACATGACGGGATGACACACATGATTGGTCAATAAATTTGGAGGGCTACATGTTATTTAGAAAAGATAGGTCAAACAAAAGAGGTGGTGGGGTCTGTCTGTATGTCAAACCAGCATTATTGCCTCACTTGCGGGAAGATATATGTGATGACAGTAGTGAACATGTGGAATCCCTGTGGGTTGAAATAGTCACTGGGGGTAAAACTGCCCAGAAGATATTAGTGGGTATTTGTTATAAACCACCAAACAATGGTGACCTTGAAGAATCAAAGCTATTAATGCAAATATAAAGGCTTCTCAAATAGGGAGAACTATAATTATGGGGGATTTTAATTATCCAGAAATAGACTGGAAAAATGGAAAAGTTAATTCTACTAAAAGCAGCAAGTTTCTGAACTTGTTGAATGACAATTTTTTGTCTCAACTAGTGCAGACCTCAACCAGAGGGAATGCATGTCTGGATCTGGTAATAACTGACAATGAAGAACTTATCTCTAACAGCCAAGTTAGGGAGCACTTGGGGAATAGTGACCATAACATGGTATCGTTTGAGATTAATTCGAAAAAGCAATTTGGTATGGGTTCCACCAAAACACTGAATTTTAAAAAGGCCAACTTTAGCAGGTTTAATTCATCCCTTGGTCTCGTTGAGTGGGATAAAATATTTTCAGGAAAAAACACAGAAGGTAAGTGGAATGCCTTCAAAATAACATAGCAAAAATACACATATAAATGTATCCCTGTTGGAAACAAATACAAAAGAAGCAAATTAAAACCAATGTGGCTAACCAGTAAAGTAATTCATGAAATAAATAACAAGACAGCGGAATTTAAACATTGCAAAGCTGAGGAATCAGCAGAGGCATTTGCAGAATAAAAAAATGTCAACAAAACCTGTAAAAAGGCTATTAAATTAGCTAGACTGGAGAATGAAAAAAAGATTGCTAAGGAGAGCAAGAGCAACCCAAACAAATTATTTAAATACATTAATGGCAAAAAATTAAAGTCTGATAATGTTGGGTCCTTGTTATCTGAAACGGGTGAGATGGTCAAGGGGGACAGAGAGAAGGCAGATGTTTTAAATAATTTCTTTTCTTCAGTTTTTACCAAGGAAGACCCAATGGACAAGAATCTGCAAACTACTTTTACAGAACAGTCACAGCAAGCATGGGACTGGCTACCACAAGAAAAAGTGTTAAAACAATTGAATGGTGTTAAGGTAGACAAAGCTCCTGGGCCAGATGGTATACACCCATGGGTACTTAAAGAGCTAAGCCAGACCCTGTCCAGACCATTATATTTGATTTTCAGGGATTCTTTTATTTCAGGTATGGTGCCCATGGATTGGCGTAAAGCAGATGTGGTGCCCATATTTAAAAAGGGATCAAAGTCACAGCCAGGAAATTATAGACCTGTAAGCTTGACATCTGTGGTAGGGAAGCTGTTTGAAAGGTTGCTAAGGGAATACAAGAATTCTGCTGGAACAGGAATATCATTAGCAACAGCCAACATGACTTTGTGAAAGACAGGTCTTGTCAAACTAACTTGATCGCATTTTATGAAAAAGTGAGTAATAATATAGATGCGGGAGCTGCGGTTGATGTGTATCACGGTGCCCGTGATTGCTGCAGTTCCTTGTCTGTCACCAGTAGGGGGCTGCTATTGGCTGTCTGCAGATAGCCCGCCTTTCATTGCCTATTTAAACCTGGATTGGGCACCCTTTGGTTGCCCTTTCGTGTTGTTTCTGACCTTCTTGCTATCACTATGCCAGTGATAGCTGGGCCTCTGTTCCAGTGTTCCTGAGTTCCTGATCTCATGTGTTCCTGAGTTCCTGATCTCTACTGTTCCAGTGTTTCCTGCATGCTGAAGTACTTCCAGTCCTGGTTCCGACCTAGTCTCTGGTGTTGCAGTTCCTGCTGAACTTCTTCTCTGCTGTTTCCTGACCTGACTGATCGTTGCTGGTTCCTGTCATTGCATCGCCTGTCTCCGGTATCCTGGCGACCTCCTGCCTGGTCGCGTCGGCGACACTGCTTGTTACTCCAGTGTGCGGTCACTGGTTTGCTCCACAGCCTATCAGCTGTACTATCCGGTGTTGGTCCCAGCGTGCGGACGCTGGTTTGCTCCAAAGCCTTGCGGCTATACAAACTCGCTTGTTACACCAGTGTGCGGTCACTGGTTTGCTCCAAAGCCTATCGGCTATACAATCCTGTGTTGGTCCCAGCGTGCGGACGCTGGTTTGCTCCAAAGCCTTGCGGCTAGACAAACTCGCTTGTTACACCAGTGTGCGGTCACTGGTTTGCTCCAAAGCCTATCGGCTATACAATCCTGTGTTAGTCCCAGCGTGCAGACTTTGGTTTGCTCCAAAGCCTTGCAGCTAGACCAACTCGCTTATTACACCAGTGTGCGGTCACTGGTTTGCTCCAAAGCCTATCGGCTGTACTATCCCGTGTTGGTCCCAGCGTGCGGACGCTGGTTTGCTCCAAAGCCTTGCGGCTATACAAACTCGCTTGTTACACCAGTGTGCGGTCACTGGTTCGCTCCAAAGCCTATCAGCTATACATTCTGTGTTGGTCGCAGCGTGCGGACGCTGGTTTGCTCCAAAGCCTTGCGGCTATACAAACTCGCTTGTTACACCAGTGTGCGGTCACTGGTTTGCTCCAAAGCCTATCAGCTATACAATTCTGTGTTGGTCCCAGCGTGCGGACGCTGGTTTGCTCCTAAGCCTTACGGCTATACTAACTCGCTTGTTACACCAGTGTGCGGTCACTGGTTTGCTCCTAAGCCTATCGGCTATACAATTCAGTGTTGGTCCCAGCGTGCGGACGCTGGTTTGCCCCAAAGCCTTGCGGCTTTACGATTCCCCTGTTAGTCTCAGTGTGTGTACACTGGGTTGCTTACGATCCTGTCAATTTGCTATTACCATCTGACTGCTGCTACTATCTCTGGGCTGCCCTGCCCGGTATTGGTAAGGCCGGTAGAACCTTTTGCCACATTCCATCTGAGGTTGCCTTACTCGGTATTGGCAGGGCCGGTAGAGCCTACATTATGAATCTATTGAGGCTGCCTTGCCCGGTAATTTGGTAAGGCCGGTAGAACCGTTATGCGATTCCATCTGCAGGTTGCCTTACCCGGTATTGGCAAGGCCGGTAGAGCCTAACATTCTATTACTTCAGACTGTCCTGTCCGGTATATTGACAGGACCGGTAGAGTCTGCCTTCTCTCTTGTTATATTCTGAATATATCTGTATGTATGTGATTGCCATCTTACGTTATCAATTTATTATTTCAATAAAATTGATTTTTACCTAAAACTTGTGTCTGAGAGTCATAATAAACCGTGACAGTACGAAAGGGCCATGACCTCAGACAGCAAAGGTGAAGGTAATACACAGAATATCCATTGGAGGATGGATGTGCACGAGCAACGTTTGGATCAGTTGGCAGTTGCAATTCAAACGATCCTTGAACGCACGGTACTTGCTGACAAATCTAGCTCTAGCCCGGTGGTCTCGCCAAGTCAGACACCGGAGAGTGATACCAGACCCCTAGGGGGCACTGTTAAAGGGTTAACGGCTTCTGCACCCTTGCCGCTAAGATACGATGGTGACCCTAGTCTCTGCAGAGGGTTCATCAACCAACTCGAGATTTTTATGGAATTGACGGCACACGCATTTCCCAATGATCGTAGTAAGGTGGGGTTTACAATATCTTTGCTCACTGGCAGAGCTTTGGCTTGGGCTAACCTGTTGTGGGAGAATGCTAAACCTTGTACTAAAAACTTTAGAGAATTTGTGCAATCCTTTCGAAGAGTGTTTGAGCCTCCTGGTAGAACCACCTCTGCTGCCAAACTCCTTATGGAGATACATCAGGGCAGGCGTACAGTAGGCGACTACGCCATCGAATTCCGCACATTGGCAGCAGAGGTAGGTTGGAATAACGAGGCATTATTGGCAGCTTTTTCTCAAGGCCTGAATGACCACATTAAGGACGAAATCGCTGCTAAAGATCTACCTATTGATCTAGATGACTACATTGAATATGTTATGATAATTGACTCCAGAATACGTGAGAGATCAATTGCCAGAGATCGTAAGTTACGGTCAAAGAATAATGAGCCTAGTGGCATGTTTTGCCCACCCATCCCTCCCTTGGCATTGAAGTCTAGTGAACCTGTACGGGAGACAAGTGAACCTATGCAAATAGGCTTCACTAGACTAACCAAGGCTGAGAGACTTTATCTCAGAAGACAAGGGTTGTGTTTATACTGCGGTAAAAAAGGGCATTTGCTAAATTCCTGTCCGGTACGTCCGGGAAACGCACACACCTAGGGTACCTTGGGGGACAGGCCCTAGGTGGTGTACAATCGTCCCCAGTGTCGGGCACAATGAAACCCACCATACAGGTGGTATTATCTTGGGCACAACGCTCTGTGGAGGTTTTGGCCTTGGTTGACTCTGGTGCAGCAGGGTATTTTATGGATAATACCTTTGCTGAATTGCACGGAGTTCCACGCATTGAAAGAGAAAATCCCTTGACTATTGAAGCGATTGATGGCAGACCCTTAGAACCGCCTCAGGTTATGTTTGAAACTATGCCACTGTCTATGACTATTGGGGCACTTCACAGAGAAGAGCAGCAGTTTCAACTGATTAATTCTCCGCACCATGCGGTAATATTGGGCTTTCCGTGGTTACAGTTACATAACCCACAATTTGATTGGAAAAAGTGTGAAATTGCTGCTTGGTCCCAGTTTTGTATGGACAAGTGCGTCATCCAGCCTGTTAAGGTCCTGTGCACCTCCTCGGCTATACCGGATGTGTACCAACAGTTTGGCGATGTTTTTAGCAAAGGAGAGGCCAGTTTGCTACCTCAGCATAGACCTTATGATTGTTGCATCGAATTGCAGCCTGGGGCAGTACCTCCGAAAGGACGCACTTATCCATTATCTTGTGAGGAAAATAAGGCTATGGAGGAGTACATTTCTGATGCCCTTGCTAGAGCGATCATACGAAAATCTACCTCTCCAGCTGGGGCTGGGTTCTTTTTTGTAAAAAAGAAAAATGGCGAATTAAGACCATGCATTGACTACCGGGGCTTGAATAAACTAATGGCAAAAAACGCATACCCAATACCACTCATCACCGAGCTTTTTGACAGGCTTAAGGGCGCTTCGATTTTTACCAAATTGGACCTACGGGCCGCTTACAATCTGGTGCGCATTCGAGCAGGTGATGAGTGTAAAACTGCCTTTAATACTCGAGCTGGGCACTACGAGTATCTTGTAATGCCATTTGGGCTATGTAATGCCCCCGCAGTTTTCCAGGAACTGATAAACGATGTTCTGAGAGATATGTTACAGACATGTGTTGTGGTTTATCTGGACGATATATTGATTTACTCTCAAGACATGGCACAGCACATCAAAGATGTATCCGCAGTATTGCTACGACTCCGTGAGAGAAAATTATTTTGTAAACTGGAAAAATGTGACTTTCATAGAACCAGTGTGCCATTCTTGGGGTTCATAATTGGCAATGATGGCATTGCCATGGACAAGGATAAGTTGTCAGCTGTCTTACAATGGCCAAAACCCAAGGGGCTTAAAGCCATACAGCGTTTCCTGGGTTTCGCTAATTATTATAGGCGGTTTATTAAGAACTTTTCTTCCATTGTTAAACCTTTGTCCGATCTTATGCACAAGGGCGCTAATCCTTCTTGCTGGCCGGTATCTGCTGAGAATGCCTTTGAGAATTTGAAGCTGGCATTTGCTGCGGCTCCTGTGTTATCCCACCCCAATCCTCTACTTCCTTTTACGTTAGAGGTGGATGCCTCAGATATTGGGGTTGTGGCAGTACTTTCGCAACGACACGAGAAAGGTGGTACTCTCAGACCTTGCGGGTTTTTCTCTAAGAAGTTGACTGTCACTCAAGGCCACTATGAGATAGGTGACAAAGAATTATTGGCCATTATCCTCGCTCTTAAGGAGTGGCGTCATTTGCTTGAAGGTACCAAGACTCCCGTATTAATCCTAACAGATCATAAAAATCTGACTTATCTCTCGGAGGCCAAGAGATTGTCCTCCCGTCAGGCCAGGTGGGCACTGTTCCTGTCTCGATTTAATTTCATTGTATCATACTTACCGGGGTCAAAGAATATCAGGACAGATGCACTGTCAAAACAATTTGAGGCCGACAGTGACAGAGTGGAAGCACCAGCACCCATCATCCAACCTGATAGAATACTGGCTACTATACGCACGAGTATCACTTCTCCTTTAGGGGAGGAGATCCTGGCCTCTCAGGGGTCCGCTCCCCATGAAACTCCAGTGGGCAAATGTTTTGTCGATGAACCATTTCGTACTAGGCTGCTTGAAACCTACCATTCCTCTAAGGCTGCGGGACATATTGGTAGAGACCAATTATTATGGTCCCTTTCTCAGTTATTTTGGTGGCCCTCCATGAGAAACGATTGTGCCGAATTTACGAATGCCTGTGCCACCTGTGCCCACGCTAAGACCCCGAGACATCTCCCTGTGGGCTTGCTTCAACCGGTGCCTAATGGCGAACGCCCCTGGTCTCATGTTTCCATTGATTTTATGGGAGAGTTGCCTATGTCCAAGGGGTACTCCTTTATATTCATGGTGGTGGACAGGTTTTCTAAAATGGCTCATTTCGTGCCCCTCCGTGGTCTTCCTTCAGCGAAGGAATTGGCAATGGTGTTCGCCAGAGAAGTATTCCGGTTGCATGGAGTGCCTAGGGTACTGGTGTCTGACAGGGGGAGCCAGTTTGTGTCTAGATTTTGGAGGGCATTTTGCCAACAGATGGGCATACAGCTGTCCTTCTCCTCTGCCTACCATCCCCAGACCAATGGAGCCACTGAACGAGCTAATCAGGGCTTGTAACAATTTCTCAGTTGTTTCGTTACTGACCATCATGATAATTGGTCTGACTTGTTGCCTTGGGCAGAGTTCGCCAGGAACTGTGCGGTCAATTCTTCATCTGGGAGCTCTCCATTTCTGATTAATTATGGGTTCCAGCCCTGTTTGCTTCCAGACTCATTTCAGACGCAACAGATTCCAGCTCTGGATGAGCATATCGAGCAACTCCGTTCCTCATGGGCACAAGTTCAGAGGGCACTTGGTCAGTCATTTCAGCGTCATCAGCGCCATGCTAATCGCAGAAGGCTTCCAGCAGTTTCCTTTCAGGTTGGGGATAGAGTATGGCTTTCCTCCAGAAATCTCAAGCTGCAGGTTCCGTCTAATAAGTTGGCTCCTCGGTTTATTGGTCCATACAGAGTTATTCGCAAAATTAACCCTGTCTCCTATGCACTAGACCTACCTGCATCCATGCGTATCCATAATGTGTTCCATGTGTCCCTTCTTAAGCCTCTGGTTTGCAATCGCTATACTACCACACCTGTGGTGCCAGGACCTGTTGAGGTCGAGGGCCAGGAGGAGTACGAGGTTCAGAGCATTATTGATTCCCGTAGGCTTAGAGGAAGGGTACAGTACCTGGTACATTGGAAAGGGAATGGTCCTGAGGATCGATCATGGGTGGATAGTACGGACCTTCATGCACCTAAGTTAACTAGGGCCTTTCATGCCAATTACCCACAGAAACCTAGACCCTATTCTAGGAGAGGGGGTCTTTGAAGGGGGGGTACTATCACGGTGCCCGTGATTGCTGCAGTTCCTTGTCTGTCACCAGTAGGGGGCTGCTATTGGCTGTCTGCAGATAGCCCGCCTTTCATTGCATATTTAAACCTGGATTGGGCACCCTTTGGTTGCCCTTTCGTGTTGTTTCTGACCTTCTTGCTATCACTATGCCAGTGATAGCTGGGCCTCTGTTCCAGTGTTCCTGAGTTCCTGATCTCATGTGTTCCTGAGTTCCTGATCTCTACTGTTCCAGTGTTTCCTGCATGCTGAAGTACTTCCAGTCCTGGTTCCGGCCTAGTCTCTGGTGTTGCAGTTCCTGCTGAGCTTCTTCTCTGCTGTTTCCTTACCTGACTGATCGTTGCTGGTTCCTGTCATCGCATCGCCTGTCTCCGGTATCCTGGCGACCTCCTGCCTGGTCGCGTCGGCGACACTGCTTGTTACTCCAGTGTGCGGTCACTGGTTTGCTCCACAGCCTATCAGCTGTACTATCCTGTGTTGGTCCCAGCGTGCGGACGCTGGTTTGCTCCAAAGCCTTGCGGCTATACAAACTCGCTTGTTACACCAGTGTGCGGTCACTGGTTTGCTCCAAAGCCTATCGGCTATACAATCCTGTGTTGGTCCCAGCGTGCGGACGCTGGTTTGCTCCAAAGCCTTGCGGCTAGACAAACTCGCTTGTTACACCAGTGTGCGGTCACTGGTTTGCTCCAAAGCCTATCGGCTATACAATCCTGTGTTAGTCCCAGCGTGCGGACGTTGGTTTGCTCCAAAGCCTTGCGGCTAGACCAACTCGCTTATTACACCAGTGTGCGGTCACTGGTTTGCTCCAAAGCCTATCGGCTGTACTATCCTGTGTTGGTCCCAGCGTGCGGACGCTGGTTTGCTCCAAAGCCTTGCGGCTATACAAACTCGCTTGTTACACCAGTGTGCGGTCACTGGTTTGCTCCAAAGCCTATCAGCTATACAATTCTGTGTTGGTCCCAGCGTGCGGACGCTGGTTTGCTTCTAAGCCTTACGGCTATACTAACTCGCTTGTTACACCAGTGTGCGGTCACTGGTTTGCTCCTAAGCCTATCGGCTATACAATTCAGTGTTGGTCCCAGCGTGCGGACGCTGGTTTGCTCCAAAGCCTTGCGGCTTTACGATTCCCCTGTTAGTCTCAGTGTGTGTACACTGGGTTGCTTACGATCCTGTCAATTTGCTATTACCATCTGACTGCTGCTACTATCTCTGGGCTGCCCTGCCCGGTATTGGTAAGGCCGGTAGAACCTTTTGCCACATTCCATCTGAGGTTGCCTTACCCGGTATTGGCAGGGCCGGTAGAGCCTACATTATGAATCTATTGAGGCTGCCTTGCCCGGTAATTTGGTAAGGCCGGTAGAACCGTTATGCGATTCCATCTGCAGGTTGCCTTACCCGGTATTGGCAAGGCCGGTAGAGCCTAACATTCTATTACTTCAGACTGTCCTGTCCGGTATATTGACAGGACCGGTAGAGTCTGCCTTCTCTCTTGTTATATTCTGAATATATCTGTATGTATGTGATTGCCATCTTACGCTATCAATTTATTATTTCAATAAAATTGATTTTTACCTAAAACTTGTGTCTGAGAGTCATAATAAACCGTGACAATGTGATCTATTTAGACTTTGCCAAGGCATTTGATACGGTTCCACACAAGAGGTTACTGTACAAATTGAATGTTATAGGCCTAGGGGAAAATGTTTGTGTGTGGATTGGAAATTGGTTGAAAGATAGAATGCAAAGAGTGGTAGTAAATGGCAAGTTCTCCAGTTGGATAAACCTGATAAGTAGAGTACCTCAGGGATCTGTCCTGGGTCCTCTTCTTTTAAATTTGTTTATTAATGACCTCCCAGAGACCATAGGGAGCCATGTATCAGTGTTTGCAGATGACACACAATTAAGTAAGGTAATAAAGTCTGAACTGGATGTGTCTTCATTACAAGAGGATTTGGACAAATTGAGTAACTGGGCAGGCAAATAACAAATGAGATTCAATATAGACAAGTGTAAAGTTATGCATTTTGGGTATAATAATAAAAATGCACATATAGTTTAAATGGTGTTTCTCTGGGGAAATCTACAAATGGAAAGGATTTGGGAGTAATGGTAGACAATAGACTTAGCAGTAGCATGCAGTGCCAGCTGGCAGCTGCAAAGGCCAACAAGATATTGGCATGTATTAAAAGGGGTATTGACTCAAGGGAGGAAGATATAATTATGCCTCTTTACAGGTCCATGGAAAGACCCCACCTAGAATATGCTGTTCAATTCTGGGCGCCCTTTCTGAAAAAGGACATTATGGAACTAGAAAGAGTGCAGAGGAGGGCTACAAAACTAGTAAGGGGAATGGAAAGTTTTAGATATGAAGAAAGGCTAGAAAAGTTAAACTTGTACACACTAGAGAAACGGCGTCTTAGAGGGGATATGATAACACTATATAAATATGTTCAGGGCCCATACAAAGGGCTCTCCAAAGACCTGTTCATTAACAGAACAGTATACAGGACAAGGGGCCACCAGCTTAGACCTGAGGAAAGGAGATTTAATCTACAACAGCGGAAGGGTTTCTTTACAGTAAGGACAATAAAGGTATGGAATTCACTGCCTGAGGAGGTGGTGCTATCGAATACATTAGATGCCTTTAAAAGGGGCCTGGATACTTATTTAAAAGAGCATAACATAGTGGGCTGTGTACTTTAGTATTGGGATTAATATTTAGTTAGGGCTTGTTGATCCAGGGAGAAATCTGATTGCCATTTGGAATCAAGAAGGAATTCCCCCCCCCATTCAAGGCAGAATTTGAAATTACTATATTGAGGGGTTTTCTTGCCTTCTTTTGGATCAACAATGGTAAACAGGAATAGGAAAAGGGTTGAACTAGATGGACGCAAGTCTTTTTTCAACCTATGTTACTATGTCCCATGGAGACATAAATGTTCCATGATGCTTCCATTCAGCTGTGTATGGGGCGATGCCCGTAACACACTGAGGGCATTTGAAGTGAGCCTGCCTTTATATATGGGCAGACACACTTCAATTGCCCTCACTGCCATTGGCTGGGATGTACTTCACATTACAGCCAATCATGTTCAAGAAAAGCTGCTCCAATCTGATTGGCTGGGATGTGAATGCCAATGGCAGTGAGGACAATTGAAGTGAGCCTGCCCATATATAAAGACAGGCTCACTTCAAATGCCCTCAGTGTGTTACGGGCATCGGCCCATACACAGCTTAGTGGGAGCATCGTGGGACATTTGTGTCTCTGCTGCCGCCGCCCTCGCGGCCGCTCCAAGTAGCGGAGACATGAATCTCTAAGGTAAGTGTCATACTGGGCATTATGGAATAGCATTGTGGGTCATTTTATTTCTTGCCATTATTTCTTGGCATTTGTATTCTTTGGGGCATTACATGGTGGCATATATGGGTATCTTTGGGGCGCACTACTATTGAACCCTTTGAGTGCCAGTGAGGTACACAACGCATTGCTTTGCAATGTTTTGCATACCCCACTGTCACTCAGAGGGTTCTGGAATGTATTCGTTCATGTTTGGTAATATTTGGTTTCTTTTCTTTTACAGAGAGAAGGCAGAAGATGGAAGAAAGAAGACAAAAGGATTAGAAGACAGAAGAGAAGGACCAGCAAGCTGAGGACTCCGCTGGACATCAGGATTAATGGTAAGTGTTAATGCGATGTTTCTTTACTTAGTCGGGTTAATCCTATGAATCCCCCGGCGGGGTAATTATACCCCACCAGCACTTATAGGGTTAATACTACTAACTTTGGATGGGTTTTAGGCACTTTGTATGTATTGATGTGGGGCTTAGTGCCCCATATCAATACATCCACTGTGGACATTGCTTTTTTTTTGCCAGTTAACAGCTGCGTTAGCTGGCAAAAGATCTGATAAGGGACTTTACAGCTAACAAAACTGGGTCTTAAGTTTTGTGCGGTAAGTGAGTCCTTTATCGGATTTTTTCAGCTAACGCAGTCCTTTAAATGGCAAAATGGGTCAAAACACGTTAGTGTAGTGGCCGGCATACTGGATGAACTGCCGTTAGCAGTTCATTACATGTCCTTTATATGGCGTCCTACATATTAAAACACCCGTTGGTGTTTTTTTAGCTTAACGGCTACCTTTAAATCTATCCTTTAACCTCCCCAGTACTCACCCCCTCACATTTCTTCTCCTTTCTCTTTACTTTCCCTCCATACATTTGCCTTCCAACTTTCTTTTGCTCTCTTCTACACTCAATGCATCTCATGTCTCTTGTCCTCTCACCCCTCTATCTATCTATCTATCTATCTATCTATCTATCTATCTATCTATCTATCTATCTATCTATCTATCTTTCTATCTATCTATCTATCTATCTATCTATCTATCTATCTATCTATCTATCTATCTATCTATCTATCTATCTATCTATCTATCTATCCATCCATCCATCTATCTATCTATCTATCTATCTATCTATCTATCTATCTATCTATCTATCTATCTGTCTGTCTTTCTGTCTAGTTAGCTAGCTACACTGGGAAACAGTCTACCTATATACACTTTACTATAATGAAATTATCTGCATCTGAGAACATCCCAGTGAGACAGAACATCCACACCCATGCCACCTAACTGTGTACTGCCAAAAGTGAGCTAAACATCACTGCCTCACACAGTGTACCATGTCTCTCCTGGCATTTAGCAAGCTTATTTCAGCCCGACTGGGACTCTGCTCGTCTCCACCTACTATCACCTAGCAGACCATCTCATTACATCTCACCCACAAGACTATGTCAGTGCGTCTCACTCGCATAGGTTTTCAATATACCAAAACATTTCACCTTGCAGGGCATCATCACGTATCCCACCAACACTTTTCACCATGCAGAGCATTGCAGGATATACCAAGCCACCTCTTAACCCATTGAGTGCCAGAGGAATATATACCTCTCTGGAAGCGTTAATACCTATCAACATCATGCCTTTTCACCTCATTGTCTCTGCTTGCAATGTGACCCAGAGTGACATGATAAGTGTAATATGAAGGTATTAATGGGTTGCAAAACATTACAGTTCTATTTTATCCTTGGACCCAGGCAGCACAATGTCTTTGGCTGGCTCTGCTTTGGACCCCACTTGCACTTGTTTATCCTTATCCCAGGATACCAAGATTTCATGGGGTACCCAGGTTGCTACATCTCCTAGGATCGTACCAGCAGATAACCTGCTTGGGTCATTCCTAGACAGAGATGCACTCCACATTCGTCCATCCACACTTGCACTCCCTGTTGTGCTCCAACCCTCTTTGGTCAGTTTATCTGTGAGCACTAAGGTTACCTCTGTTCCTGGAGGCATATTGCCTCATATTGGAAGGATTAAAGCACTTTTTATTTTTAAAGCAAGATCACACAACATTATTCATTTTGTTTGCTTCCCTGGATGGTGTTTTATCCTCAGGAGGGATTCTGCAGAGGAGGCCGAGCTGTGCTCAGAAAATAATAACAGCACCTCCTAGTTCTCGTCCTCTTCAGCTTTTTCCTGGACCCTAGTCTCTATCCATTTAGCTGGTAGGGTGCTCAGAGTGTTGCTTCTGGGCTTGATGAGATTTCATTGATGTGAGAGAAGAAAGAATGAAAACATAAGCTTCTCTACCATAGGGCAATGGTTCTCACTATGTGCCCTCAACACTCATTAACAAGCCAGGGGTTGATGTTATCAAAGTTTGAGCACTGGTTTGTTGACCACAATAACTGATCCTCTGATCGACTCACCTGTTCTGAATCTGGGAGTTCCTCAAGTCCTGACCTGTTACCAGACCCTAAGGGCACATGGTTATAAGCATTACCATGAATACTTGAGAGTTGTGAAATACAGAGTAGAACAATGCCCTGGAGACCCAGCTAGCATTAACAGGGTTGAAAAAAATTGGAATTTGACTATCAGCGTCAGGTGTACCTGAAACAGATGTTGTGGACAACCACTCAAACCATCCCTGGCTAGTCAGGGATGATGGAAGTGGTAGTTCATAACTGTTAAAGGACCTCCTGGATTGAAATAAGGGAATTTTCTTGTGAACTTAAGGTTCTTATAGTGCCCATGTGGTGTCCAAAATATTGCTTTGGCAATCCAATGACATCTCTATGGCACACAAAGGTTTATGCAGAAGTTTGAACTAACATCAATGAATTGCTTTATAAACAGAGCTTTATAGATTTCTTCTATATCCCTGCAGTTGTGGCCTTCCTCTTCCTCCCCATCCATTTTCCCTTGGCTTGCTGCTCCCTGTGCCTCTGAGGCAGATGATGTTTTTCTATGGACCAACCAGACAAACCTCCCACTCTTGCTGTTCTCCATAATGCAGCTCACCTTCCTCTACCTCTCCTTTTCACTGTGGGCCCAGGGACTACACTATCCTATTGTCTAGCCTGGCACTCATTCATTGCCCTTGTCTTCACCCCCCCACACACAGACACATAAACCAGCAGACATTCCTCTACTCACTTGCAAATGTACAGCCACTTGCTTTCTATCACACTCACACATTCACTCCATTGCACTTCTCAACAACTCTCCAAAGAAAACGTAAACAAAAATATAAACCAATTACAAAATAAATTGAACAAATATGAGTTAACTGAAAATATAACTCATAAACAGAATATACAGGCAATGAAAAAATGCAGAAAAATATCAACAAGAAATAAAATGGGGAATTTTTGGTAAAAGGAAACATATCAATTCCCAGAATGGAAGATTAGCCACATTGTATAGCTTGTAACACTGGTGTATATCATATTCAGTTTTCGTAACATTTCTTCACTCTTTACTGATCAGTTAAGGTAGTCATTTTCAGCTTTATATTTATGCATGGAAACATTTTTATTGCCCAGTTCTATGAGAATGTGCCAATAAGTGCGGTTTATCAACTTCCATGTTGATGGGACATTGGAGTTATGTGGAAGCGTTTAGGGGACACCCTCCTCCTTTGGTGATCAATAATTTGGATTTGTTGGGTTAATGCACAATGACACCCTAACAGATCTGAGTTTATTAATTTATTCCATTTATTAAACAACATGGTTAAAGTGCAGTAATGTTTTTGACTGGCTATTTTCCCAAGTAAGCATTACAACAGGTGAACTCAATATTTTAGCTATGTATGTTTTGTCTATGAGTAAGCACCAAGTACAGAGAGAAACGCATTAGACCTTTTTTGGAGGTCCTGTTATGTGTGTTTGTATCCCACCTTCCAGTTGTATGTTATTGTGATTTTAAGCTTCTGGACTAAAGCTTTTGTTTTTATAAGTCACCTTGGTGGTTTTAAAATGCCACCACAAACCTTAACACTTTGAGTGCCAGAGGGGTACGCATCTCATTGCTTTGCAATGCGTTGTGTACCCCTCTGGCACTCAAAGGGTTAAATGCACATCTACACACAGGACTGGGGAACCTGGAGTGCTGAGCACCCATTCTGCCTTATCTTTGTGAGTACACTGATATTTTTTTTCTTGGATTAGCATGCAAATTGTTGCCAATGCACACTGAATATACTGCTAGCATTGTAGCACGAAATCCTATTCCAGTTGATTTTTAATATATCTCAACCCTTTAGTGCAGTATTTATTTATTTATAAAATGTTTTACCAGGAAGAAAACATTGAGATTCCTCTCGTTTTCAAGTATGTCCTGGCTAGTTTTCAGTAAAAGGTTACATATTTACACTAATTGTGAGACATTATATACAAACATACAGAAATATACGTACTTATTAAATAATGGGATTATTTACAGTTACACACTGTTTTTAGATATAAAGAAACATTTGCTTTTAAGGATTTTAGACTGGGTGCAGATGTGATTATTTCAGGCAGATTGTTCCAGATTTTTGGAGCTCTGAAGGAGAAGGCAGATCTTCCTACTTCTTTCTTGTATTGTGGTATACGCAGTGAGTTGTTAGCAGTGGAGCGGAGGTTCAACACTCATTCAACATACCGTGGTTCTAAAGATCAATAAACCCCCTAAAAGGTTTGCTACAATTACCTGCTATGCTTATTTGTTGACTCAATCATTTGCTGATTAGCTTTATCATATTGTTGACATGCTTTTGACATACTTGCATATCTGAATGAATGAATGAATGAATGAATATGTTTATTTATATAGCACCACAAATGTACGCAGCACTTTACAATTTAAAGGTTTAGACAATACAGGGTTACATGTGTTTTGCAAAGTGAAACACTGGAAGTGAGGTCCCTTCCCAGAAGCTTACAGTCTAAAGTGATAATGGGAGACAAACATAGTACATAAGGTCAGATACTCTGTATTTTGTGGACTAAAGACACAGTCAATTTTATGGTTAAAAATAAAAAAAATGTATATACTATAAAATAAGTGTGAGAATTTACAATCCCCAACACTACATGCATATGTACACATCCATATACATGATTGGGGTGTCTGTGGCAGACTGGGCAATAAAAAGCTCCGTAAGTTACTTTTTACATTTTCTATAGTAAGTATTGCAGTTCTAAATGCACCCAGAGGAGCATTGCTGCTTCCTGCCTTCAGGCTGCTTTAGTTTTAATGTGACTATTGTACATGCCTCCTCTCAATTTCCTTCATGATCAGAGTGAGGTGTGTACAACAAGGAATAGCCACATCCTATATAATAATTCGCTAAGGATGTTTGTCAGAAGCCGTCATGCTCAGTAGAGATGGCTGCACGTGCTGCAGTCATGCGCAGTACAGACTGCCCGCGCCACGGCTCATACAGAGCGAGGCACTCTAAATTCAGACCGGAGTCCTCTCTGTGCATCTTCCTTACTGCAGTAGTGGCACTGTAGCCAGTGTAAATGGGCTTTTCAGCTAATTTGAAATAAATCAGCCAAAGGAAACCAAAAAATGGAAATTACTAAATGCTCCAGTCTCCTACAGGTGCTTTCAGAGTTTTATTAATCATTGGAGAACATGAAGAGGTAAATTAAAGTGATTTATCTATTGTCTGATACCCACACGCACACCAAATCATGGATCCAAGGCACCGAGGTCATTATAATGACTATTATCAAAATAAAAAGTGTTTCTTGTAGTCCACACAATATGGTAACCCATGTATGCATGTAAATGGTTACTGCACAGAGTACATTACTGATTCATCACAATTAGGGATGAGCGAGCACCCCGATGCTCGGGTGCTCGGGTGCTCTGACCGAGCACCCCCTGATGCTCGAGTGCTCGGCCGAGCACCCGAGCCCCATTCAAATGAATGGGAGCACTCGAGCATTAAACCAGGCACCCCCTGCTCTGATGAGCGGAGGGTGCCTGGTCAATGTCCCCCTTCATCTCCGCTATGCCCCTCTTCCACAATGTCCCCCTTCATCTCCTATGCCATAGCGGAGATGAAGGGGGACATTGTGGAAGAGGGGCATAGCGGAGATGAAGGGGGACATTGTGGAAGAGGGGCATAGACTCTATGCCCCTCTTCCACAATGTCCCCCTTCATCTCCGCTATGCCCCTCTTCCACAATGTCCCCCTTCATCTCCGCTATGGCATAGGAGATGAAGGGGGACATTGTGGAAGAGGGGCATAGCGGAGATGAAGGGGGACATTGTGGAAGAGGGGCATAGCGGAGATGAAGGGGGACATTGTGGAAGAGGGGCATAGAGTCTATGCCCCTCTTCCACAATGTCCCCCTTCATCTCCGCAATGCCCCCTTCATCTCCGCAATGCCCCCGTACCTCCATTCCCTGGTGGTCCAGCGGAGCGTCTTCGGATCTGTGCCTCTTCCGGCACAGATCCTCTTCACCCGAACATGTCGGGCGAGCACATGGCGGTACTCGTACGAGTACCGCCATGTGCCGAGCAGAGCGATGCTCGAGCCGATCCGAGCATCGGCCGAGCACGCTCGCTCAACACTAATCACAATCATTTAGGAGTTTCTATAGCAACTGTGATATTGCAAGCTTAGGCCATTCATGGATTTCCGGGTTGTTTGGAAGTGTTTTTCTGTTTTCATGATGCTTATCCAGACTGCAGTAATCACTCAAAGTTGTGTTCTAGAAAATTTCCCTTAGAGAGACAAACTCAGCTGGAATTCATTGCAGGCCAATGTATATAGAATGTCTTTATCCTATAAGGAAAAACTGTTAGTTATATATCAAGGTTCATGTCCAACTATAATGTCACTATTTCAGTAATTTCATATGTGTGACTTTTAATAAAGTTAGAAAAATTACAGGGAAATAACTACAAACTTTAACAAAATTAACTGAATTTAATGTTATAGTAAATGATTTCTAAGGTGAAGTAAAAAAAAGTAAATCTCAGCACTCATATTGTTTATGTTAATTAAATTACTCTTGCTTTTTGCTTAGTTCGGCATTAATAAAGTTCAGAATTCTGTTTCATTATAATTGTTATTTAACCAGGCACGTGGCGGTCACTAAAGGACCACGGAGCATTTTTTTTTTTTTTTTTGCCGATCCGACTAAGGGCTCACCAAACAGTGTGCAGCCACATGAGGAGACCTGAAATCCATGACGGTTCTGGTACATCATGGGTCGTTCAGTCACTTTTACCCAAGACGTACCAGAACCGTCAAGGGTCGTTAAGGGGTTAAAGGGATAGTATTGCTTTTACATTAAAAATAGTAGTACAATAAGCTATATCCCATATCACAAACGTTTTTAGTTTGAGAGATCGAAGCATCTCCCGGCCTCCCGGCCGTTTCAAAGAAGTCTGCCCTCTAGCTGACAGAAGCAGATTTTGGTCCCGGGATCACCCCGCGGCTCTGCAGCAGAGCTGAAATAGCGAGATATAGAAATAAATACTTATTGGAATGGCCTACAAAGTGTGCTTGCAAACCAGGCACACTTTGTAGACCATTCCAGTTAAGTATTTATTTCTATATTGTGCTATTTCTGCTCTGCTGATGAGTGGCAGGATGATCCCAGGACCAGGATCTGCTTCTGTCAGCTAGAGCACTGATATCTATGAAAGGAGCAGGAAGGGGAAACGTTACATGATTCGATCTCTAAAACTATAAATGTTTGAGAGATGGGACATAGCTCATTGTACTAATATTTTTAATGTCTACAGTATTAATATTTGTTAATTAAAGCAAAACTATCCCTTTAAAACACGTTAACACTTTTTATTTAAAATCTCTAAAACTGTAGTTGCATTAATATGTTGTTTGTTTTAGACAAATTAAACTGTAATATAAAGGAAATTATAGAGTTGGAAAAAATGACTCAATTTGTTTAATTAATTGATTTATATTGCACTCTGATAGATCTCTGTATATGTTGTTCTCATTAGATCTATATTTCTGTATAAATATATTTGCACTCACAGGGCTCTGATAAAAAAATCACAAAGTGTAATCTTTATTAACCAACATTTTGACCCTCACTGGGGCCTTTGTCAAGGTTGTTAGGGTCAAAACATTGGTTAATAAAGAGCACACTTTGTGATTTTTCATGAAAGCACTGCAAGTGCTGCCATACTTCCAAGACAGCTGTACTGTTCTCTACAGCAACTGGCACCCAGGCAAGTGACCAATTTTCTGTTAGAGAGTGCCCACAGTTCTGCACTACATATATATATATGTTGGAACTGAAAAATGAACACTAAAAGAGTGATCAAATGCAAACAAAAAGTGGACACAACTACTGTTTGAAGGACACATTCCAAGGTAAAGCATTCTACTGAACAAATTAAGAGCCCCTAATACTTGGGGTATAGTTCCCATAAAAACATAGTGTATTCACCTCATCGATTGACAATAACAATTATCAGTGTTTCTTTGAGAATGGTCAGATTTTGTGAATGTTGTGTTATTTGTTATTCTAGGGTTTGTATTGATTGTTATTGTTGGACATTTAAAGATACACAACCCATTTTTTTGTTAATTTTGTTTTATGCCAGTGTTAGCAGTGCTGAAAACAATCTGCAGTGGATGAAGCAGAAACCATAGAAGGAGAAAATCCTTCCCTCTTTTTCAAGTTAACAAAAGAGGTTACCTCTCACCAATTATGTCACAAAATGTGTCACCAGTAAAGGTTTATTTCAGATGACTAACATGGTCTCTAACATGCCATATCTGGAAGATTTTTCTCACTCATTGCATAATTACATTATCTAGGAATTTTATATCATTAAATTGTCTAGTTGTAGAATTTCCTTGTATTATGAACTGACTATTTTATATTTGGAGGTTATGAGAATTATTCCATTACACTGAGCATCACATTATAGTGTAGAAACATAATGGACTTCATGATGATGGCTTCTTTTACAGAACTGATGAAGGACAACAGATAGAAGAGAGAAGACAGGCACGTCATCCTGGCATATGCCAAAGGCCATAGCAGATTGAGTTTGGGCAGAGTCAGTGAACAGGCCAAAATGTTAGGGCTGGCAAAGAACTGCAGAGTCTCAAGCCATGAGTTAGAGCAGGCAGAGATTGAGCAAGCTCAGGAAACAAACTAAAAGCCTGGAAACTGGGAGATCCAAACAGAAAATACAAGGTACAAGGCTTCAGATGGAAAGCCTAAAAACCAAGATATGTATGAACTTGTTCACGTGTATTCATGTGTGGATAATCAAGCATATGATTAGTGTGCGGGTTTGCAAATGCAGGAGACTGCACAAAAGCAGAGATCTTGCTGAACAAGATTAGGCTGAATCTGGTATCTGCATACCTCTGGTGATGCGTATATAGATGCACACATCAGCATCGACTCCAACAAAACCTTGATATTCAATCTAGGGAACTCTGAAAATTAAAAATGTTCTCTTAACCAATATGCAAAAGGCAGACATCTTTGGAGATCTCACCACATATGAAACATAATGTATTGCCAAATACATTTTAAAAATATCAAACTCATACATTTGAGAGCTGCATGCTCAACATTAGCTGCTAACGTCAGTGTGCATGTGCGTGTTGTCAGAGAACAGATGAGAGTTGGTGCCATGTTAGCCGTAGAAATACAGGAGGCAAATATAGTTGTTCATGCCTTTATTGGCTAATTAAGCAGATTTAAGATGCAAGCATACAAGACCTCTTAGGTCTCATCTTCAGGCATGTTATACAGCTAAATATGTAAACATCCCTCTTATACACAAGTACACATTGCATTGTTTAGAATGGAAATCAGATAAGAAAGCTCAGTCCAGACCCAGACTCTTTGATCAGTCAATGGTACAGTGAGGTAAATTGCAGTCTTCCTCTGAGGAGTAAGAGGTATTTATGATCCCAGTGGGACTGTTGGAAAGGTAAATCCACAATGTGATAATGTGACAGGAATTCTCTGTTTCTATTCAAACCATTATGTAAAGCATTAAACGGCAGCATTAATTTAACCTCCCATATTTTTCTGTCCCTCTGAGTGCAGAACAGTCCCATCAGTACAGTTAATTTAATGTCCCTGACACTGTGTCCATTTTGGCAAGAATTATCCCACTGGTGTCTCTGTCTTTTTGTTGTTAATATGGATCTGTGGGAATTAAACCTTTTATGTAATGTTTGTCCAGTTTCACCCACATAAAGAGCTTTTGGGCAATTTGCCACATGATGAGGTATATTACACTGGATGATTTGCAGATGAAGATACCATTGACCTTATGGTGTAACTAGGTGTTTGGAATGTGTATCTTGTTTGTGGTATAAATGTGTGCACAGGTTTCACACCTCCTTTGTATGCAGGGAGATGTGCCATTTTTTTATTTTTATTCAGGGCACTCCTTACCATTAGTTGTTTTAAATTGGGAGACTGAAGGACAGTAAGGGAGGCTGTTGGAATATGTTCTTAAGTCTTTCATCCATGTGTAATGTTTGAAGTTGTCTTGATATTTTGCATAGAACTTTAACCTGGGGGTGGTAAGTGACCACCAGTGGCACCCATTTCCCTTTATGCTGTTCTTTGGAACTCAACAGATTTTTTTTCTTGGTATGTGGGTAGCCTTCTGTATCTGACTGTCAATACTCCTTCCACTGTAATCCTGTTTTATAAAGGGTATAATATGTTGCACTGGTAGACCAACTAATATGATCACCTCCTCAAAGAATCCCCACTAGGGATGGGCGAAAGGTCCCATTGTGTTTTCAAGAATAAAGCCACAAACACCACATCCACTTTAAATAAAGCCCTTAAAATCCTCACCAGTTTCTCCCATTGCCAAAATGTTTCTCTGTTTTTCAATGGTTGCAAACTTTTTGCCCCTTTATTTACATGTTTATCATATTTTCATAATAAAAACACTACTTTTCCTGGAAGTTAAACACAATACAAGCATTGAGAGAGAGAGAGAGAGAGAGAGAGAGAAAGGGTGCTAGGCTATTGTGCTGTGATTTTATTAGCAAAATTTAGGCAGGAAAGGCTCATAGTGACTGCTATCACTACGAGCACCTGGACTAATAATAAAAGGAGGAGCTGGAAGGACCATTATGCATCCAGTGAGTCTGAGGAGGAGGAAGTGACCACTACCAGCATTGAAGGGTCTAGATGCCCTGATTCCCCAGACGTAGAGGTAAAAGAAGGTAGCAATGTGAGCAGGACAGGTAAGCTACCTTTGCCTGCTTCTTCTGTTGCCAGGTGCCTTGTGATTTTCAGGAGGGGGGTGGGGAGGGAGGAGGAGATGATGCCAAGTGTGATAGCAGGGGACCTTAAGTCACACTTACCATCCCCAAGCAGTCCCACTATAATAGTAAGATCCAGCAGCTACAGACTCAGATTGTTAGGCATGAGAGAAGGAGTGATACTAGTGAGGGGTCCCTGTCTCTGTCAAGTTACATGCCAATTTCTTATTTTTTTTAAATTTCATTTATTTATTTAATTTTTTTTACTGTCCCCCCAATCCCAGTCAAAAACCCACCCCAAAAAATGTCCTGTTCAACTGATTCTTTCCTCAGACTCCACTAACACAGGCACCCTCCTCAGACCCCTTTTATACCATGTCTTATTTTTTTATTGTCCAATACCAGTCAACAAACCCCCCTCCAAAACTTCCCTGTTCAATGGATTCTTTCCCAGCACTACCCCAACACAGGCACCCTCAGACACCTTTTATACTGTGGAAAATAAAATAACATTTGCTACGTGTTGTGTGTGAATTCAATGTTTCCATTGATTTCAATGCAATGAGCTAGGTGAAAAAAGTGGAAAAACAACGCTTTTCACAGGAAATTATCTGCCAATGTAACGGTTTGTTCAACACTCAGACACAGTGTTTAGGATAAAATACAGTATTACTGAAACAAACTCAATGATAATTACCGTTAACGGGCTATAGCGTATTTCAGCAGAAATATACAGGTGCAATACAGGACTTAGATACACATGCCTACTCAGGCCCAGTACAATAGGAAGCGAGAGAGTTCATATACTGTCACAGGTCAGGCATGAAAGGGTGAATACCCAGAGTAGCAGCACAGCATGAGTTAAAGTCCCAATAGATATAATCAGTCTCTGTGGTGGTGAGTTCTCAGTAACGCCCAGTATGATGGAATAACAGCGAATCTGAGACTGTAGTGCTAGAATGGAGACAGAGCACTGGTAATCTGCCGGAGCAGAGCTGAGACTTATACCCACTGCTGTAGCAGTAAACGGAAGCAACAATAATACTCTGCAAGAGCTGAACGGAATAGAGCCAATGGCACCCTGCTGGAGCAGTAATGGAGGCAACAGTACTCTGCAAGAGCTGAACGGAACAAAGCCAATGGCACACTGCTCGGAGCAGTAACGGAGGCAATGGGGTTCTTTGCAAGAGCTAACGGAATCGCAACAAATGGTGCACAGTTGCAGCAGCAACTCAAGTCAGCACTGGTACAGGAACACCACGAAAGGGCACCAGGCAGGTGACAGAGTCCAGTATAAAAAGGCCATACTGGGCGGGCCAAACATAGCTCAGCCAATAGGAGCGCATCACACAGAAACTGACAGAAAGCACGGGTACCGTGATAGCCAAGCGGGAAGTGACATTATTTGCTGATTTGGGTTTGATGTGTAAATTTTTGCCCATCCCTAATCACCAGCAGGTGACATCAAAAGGATCTCTCTACACCCCAAATTGTACCAACAATACAGCATATGCAATGGAAGTAAATACAATAAACCCAATACAATAAACCCACCCTCCAAAAGGGGAAGACATGGTCCACATGCTGCTACATCACTCAGTATGAGAAAAGCCACAGTATAATAAACGACCATTTGGAATTACAGGGTAGGTTGAGGGGAGTGGCCATGGTAAAGTAGTCATAGGGATTTCAAACTCCCCAATCTCCTATAGCAAACTCAGAATTATACTCCTCTGCAGATGGAGCCATAAGTGTTATTTTGAATGAACAAACTATCTGACGCTTAAACATCACTACTTCTAATATGTGCCCCAGAGCCCCAGGTACTGTTTGGAGTGTGTCTGCTAGTTGTGGCACCTCTGACATGTTGATTGTGTGTCCCCCAGTCAGACCTGTGGTTGTGCTTTAAGTGGTATCTCATACAGGAGGTGCCTAAGTGTGAGTCTTCTTTCCCACTGCTCACATGCTTTTTGCTCAGACAACAGATAGCAACATGCTTAGCTTTTGTACTGTGAGTAAAGTATCTCTATACTGTGGTCTTCACTGACAGAGGAGTTCCTCAGGGACTGCTGCTATTACTGGGGCTACAACTATTAGGTGTCACAGGTGCTGCACTTCCAAAAGTAGCAGAGGCACTCATCATATCTAAGGTTGTGGATGTTGATAACCTGTGTTTTTACTCAACACCAGCAGTGTGTGGGTGGCTGAGTGGGACTTGAATTTGGAAGAGGTGAAAATGCGGATGACTGACAGGATGACTTTGCATTTTTGGGCATCTTTGCTTTTCCAGGGTAGGAATTTCCAATAGTTTTCTCAAGCAGTTTGTAGCTAGGCAGAGTTCTCCTTTCAGGTGGTGGAAGACTCAGCCTCTTACCTTAAGAGCCAAGGGTAATCCAGATGTGGACCCCTTGCTCTCAGTGCCTAGGGAATCCAGATGCACATCACTGACAAGGCCCAGCAATGCCTAAACATATGTCTGGGGTTAGCTGTTATGTGTGCAGAGGGGACTTGCCTGTCATTTTGGAACTGGACTGCCCTTTTGGGTGAGATTACTATATTATGTATGTGTGCCCTATGTGACTGGTTGTCATCTTCATTGTTTTTAGATGGTTGATTAAAAATATTGGTGCTAGTGGTTATGGAACTTTTGATAGGAGAAACTGCATCTTCCTCAGGAGGAGAATGGTCACCATCATTTATTGCACATGCTGCAGCAACCATGGCTGTGGTTGGACTACCACATTACTCAAGCATCCCTGCACTGCTCCTAATCCTTTCACCCATTACCCTTCCCATTGTCCATTTTTTGGTCGTTACTTAACTACTGTGTATCAAGCTTTTTTAGCCCGTCTTCTCTAGCTGAAAAAGTTGCTGCTCTCTCTTCCTCTTTCAAACATAGAATGGTATGCTGTGGGAACCTGACACCCCTTTATACTCTACCTGCGGGAAAATAAGGGGAACTTGATTGAGGGAAATTCAGTCTTCCCATTGATTTCAATGCAATGAGCTAGATGAAAAAAGCTAAAAAAAGCTTTAGGTGGAAAATGACATTTTCCCTGCCTCTCTTTTGAGGTCAAAACTTTCACCTATGCCTAACAATTAACAATCATTCTGCCAGTGTTCATCAGCATGATCACTGCTTCAGTATCAACCAGCCACGTGCATTATTTTTGAGTAATCAACCACAAAGGTCATCAACATCCACGACCCTAGCTATGTGATGAGTGCTTCTGCTGCTGTTAAAAGTGCTGCACCTTTGATACCAACTAGTACAATTGCAACATCTAGCCCCAGTAGTAATAGCCCCCTCAGGAAGCCCCCTGTATATGATGTTTACACAGTCCAAAAGATAAACATGTTACTAGCAATAGCAAGTCAGATGTGCAACATCTAGCAAGAGTAGAAGTACTCCTAAAAGTTATTGGGGTTCCAGGGCACATGATAGTAGTGTTGTTGATGTGTCAAAGAGTTTGATAATTCCTTCCTTTGCAGTAAGAGATTGCTTCACATGCATATCTCTATGGGACTTACTTTGCAATGCATTGGACACCACTATCGCACTCAAAGGGTCAAGTTATATAAATCCATTTTCATTTGTTGGTATTACTGTTCCTTTAATGGGTTAAAATATTAATTTCCGAAAAATAACAAGCAAACGTTTAAGCCAAGGCAACTGTTATTTCAATGGACAATAACTGAATAGTAATCTTTGTTTAACACTATAATGCCTGGACAATCATGGCTGTCCGAGCATTAAAGGGATAGTAATATTTCACAATAAAATCAGCTGCAATTAATCTTCATAGTATTTGGGCCATGGAAAGTGTTATGTCAATACTGTCAGAGCTGTAGTTCAATAGTAATTGAATGATAAAATATCCCCCTCCTGCCCCTTTTACTGATGTAAAACTGCTCAGCTCAGAGCAGCAAGACTATCCGGATGGATCACAGAGAGGGACAATATTCAATTAGCATAAGGCAAAAAACCTGTCAAGGGGCAGGGTTTTCATTGTTCTCACAGTAAGAAGATTGTCCCTTGCTGTGAGCAGTCTGGTCTCAAGACCAGATTCCACTTCTGAGGGGAGGTGGCTTATACTTGGTAAAAAGGGTGGGAGGGTGAAACTTTATCATTCAATTACTCTTGAACTACATGTTTGACAGTATTAAAATAACATTCTCTATGGCTCAAATACTATGAAGATTAATTGGAGTTGCTGTTTTTGTGAAACATTACTATCTCTTTAAGGACCGGTGACAGTCCTGGCATGTCATGGAAGTATGTGATCGCAGTGATGCTGCATGCCTTGCAGAGATCACAGATCACATCTGTGTAAAAAACATATCTGCCCCAGTCCTCCAGGGTGCCACACCCCGAACCTTGTGGTCATTAAGGGGTTAATATCACACAATCTTAGTTACGAAAGTACTTTTTATTTATTTTTTAAGATTTACTTGTCGTTAATGTTAGTCTCACACATAAGAAAAATATATACTTTACATTCAAATAAAACTGAGAAGACTGAAGAAAATCTGCATTTGAGCACATTTCTTGTGATAGAATATAGGTATGTATATGAAACCTCCAGATTATACAATTTGCTTGATTTTTTTTTTTATTGTTGAAACTGTAGACTATGATGGCAATATTGTATAGAATTTCATTTATTTGTTTGGCCTCGGGCTCTTTCTGCTTAAATGCTGGGTTTGCTTGTCAGAAACTTGGCAAGAGGAATAAGTGTAGTAATGACATTGCAGGAAGATTAGCATTGTTGAGTTGTGTCACTCCTGGGAGCAGCAATAAAGCCCCTTTCAAAAGTTATATCTTGCAGGAATCATTAACTTCTTTATTAGCTTCAACCAGCATTTCTGCATAGAATGGATGAAAGTACCAAAATACAGTGCCATAACAATGAATTACAACAAATGTCACACAAACATGCATATCTCTGTAGACTCCATCATTTCTTACGATAACAAGAGCGAGTTTTGATTATATATATATATATATATATATATATATATATATATATATATATATAACATGATAATTAGCACACATCACAACTGCTGTTGTATTAATCTTTTTGTTTTTGTCCCTAATTTTGTGTAACTGGTATGTTCCCTTGTTTTTAATAAATCATGTATATTATACTTGCAGTTTGGGATGGCGTTGCCTGTCATGATTTTTTTTTTTTGTATTTAGTAATGTAAAGTATAGCAGAAAAATACCAGGAGTTGCCAATATCCATGTGTGCATGGGTCTGTATGTACATGGAGATGTGTGTGGGTGTGTGTATAGGTGTGTGTGTGAAATGTTACTGCAGTTTTCAAGAACACATGTAACAGATACATAATAATAAACTCAAGCTCTTAATGATTCCTGTTATTTGGCCTGTACTGTGTCCCTTTTGCCCTCCCCTTCTTCCCAATCCTTCCCCAAAGCTGACATTAACTCCCATACTGAGACACACTGAAAGTGGAACATGGTGTTGAGCGTGTATTTGCTGGTTTATTTTGGTTATTTTAGGTTTGTTGTGATTACTATATGTTTTGTGTTTATGAAACAAAAGTGGGACGTGACTTGAAATCGTTTTTTTTTAACGCTTTGAGTGTCAGAAGGAATGCAACACATTGCTCTGCAATCCTTTGCGTACCTCTCTGGCACTCAAGGGGTTAAACATTAAATCTTCTTGCTTTCCTTACGTACTACAGGGTCAAGTGATTAATGTACTTTGATTGTTAATAGGTAGGTTTCCATACGAGACTCTGGCAGAGATGGCAGTTGTCAGTACTGGGTTCCAATGGCTTGTTGTTACCTCTGCTGTTAGGCGTTCTTCCAGCACTGACAGTACCAGTGTAAGCTGCACTTTATAACTCTTACTCAGCTCACATGCAGACAATCAATAAGGTTGTGGCCTGATTGCATGGCATGCCATCTCCTTGTAGTACTACAAGGCTGCACTGAATGTTGGCCCAGTCCTTGTAGCATTATGAAGCCACACTGCCTGTGAAATGTAATGGTAGGCATATGTGAATATTGTCGCCATGGGTGTGAGGTAAGCACAATTGGTGTTTTTTTTTTTTTTTTTTTTTGTAATTCGGTTTTTATTGAAGCAAATGCCATATTTACACAGACAATACATCAGTGTTAAAAGGTAACAACAAGGCAGTACAATATGAAATACAAGAACAGTTTGCTGTATACAGAGCCAACAATGCTGCAGACAGAGCATCTGGTGTCACAATTGCTTCATTACTATGATATGTAGTGAACAGATCAAAACGAAAACATGTAGAGAGAAAATGTAGAGAGAGGATTTAAGAGAATAAAGAAGAAGAAGAAAAAGAGAAGAAATGATGGAATGAAGGTGAAAGAGGGGGGAAGTTGAGGATGAGGGTGGAAGCCGGGGACCGAGTGCCCTGGATTGAAGCAAGACCTGAGTCACAGCCAAGTCAGACCGTCTTGGGTAAGTCACCTCAGTCAGTTGCACCAACAGCTCAGTTCCAGTCGGAAAGAAGCCTCGAGAAAGAAGTAGGATCAAGGCCTCTACGAACTTTGGTCATCCTATGATACAGCAGGAGTTCACTAACTTTGGACTTCCATTCTCCTAAAGTAGGGGGATGAACATCCCTCCAGTGGACAGGAATCAAGAGTTTAGCTGCCGATAGCATAAAAAAAATCAGAGATCTCTTAGAGGCCAGAAGGTGTGTGGGGGGGCTGTTGGAGAAGAAAAGAACCTGGAGAGGTTCTAAGGCTATGGTCACCTGAAGGAAGCTATTGACAAGCATCCCAAATCCCAAAACAGGGGAAGGAGCACAAATGAACCAGTACATAAAACAGGGACATAATCTGGAATACACAGCACGCCGGAGGAGGCAGTTGTAACGGTTTTATGGACACAGACTCTGGAGGTTATGGTAGAAACACAGTTTATTAATAATACAAGAAATAAGGTAACCCACGCGGGTCCAGTAGGTACAAGTGATACAATACTGACACAGGTCAGTTACAAAGATATACAGTAACCCACACGGGTCCAGTGGGTACAAATGATACAATACTGACACAGGTCAGGTTAACAGTTTGTGTCAATCCAGATGTAGCAGAGGAGCAGAGGAAACTACTAGGCAAAGGGATGCCGGCAGGCCCTAGTAGTGCAGAGGTCAGTGGAGACTCTCCATGCAGAGAGTGAACCAGGATAAGGCAAGCCACAATTGAGGTGGCTGAGTAGGAGGCCACTACTATCCCCAAACTGGGGTAGTCAGGAGAGACTAGGCAAGCGGAGACCAACAAAGGCCCTGGACAGGAGACAAGCGGACAGAGACCCTAGACAATCCAATCGGAGGAACAGGACTGTAGGGTTAGGATGGCAATGACAGAGGAACTGCCCTAAATGTATTGACAAATGGCACTGCCAAGCAGCAGCAATAAAGGCATTCCCAGACTGCCAGGACAGACTGAGGGTACCTGAGCAGCAGTTTATCACAATGTATCGCACACCAGTGACAGAGAAAGACTGTGACCCTGAAGCGCAACAGCACCAACCCGCAAGGGGTTAAACGAATGCTCAGACCTGGAATCGACTGCAAGGCAGTGGAGCCTAACAGAGGCGCCCAGAGACAAAACCAACCTCAGAGGTAAGTGGTGGACAGGTCAAGCGTACCAGGTGCTAACCCAACATGTCCAAACACCGAAGTGAAAGGATAACAATAGCACATGGGTGTGGAGACAGGGTCACAGTATAACAGCGCTGTGGAGCAGTGTGGATATCGAGGCAACCAAAGGACTGTCTAGTCAGACAGTAAGTGTGCACAGGAGGGGAGCCCTCCAGATGGGACACAGATGGGACTGACAGTAGTACCGGGGTCAGTACACAGAGCAGGAACATAGCAAAGCCAGGATGGACACAGAGCAGGAACGTCAGCCAATCCGAGTCGGTACACAGGGCAGGAACATCAGCCAGGCTGGGTTGAGACACAAAGCAGGAACGTCAGCCAATCCGGGTCAGTACACAGAGAAGGAACGTCAGCCAGGCCAGGTCGAGACACAAAGCAGGAAAGTCAGCCAATCCGGGTCGGTACACAGAGCAGGAACGTCAGCCAGGCAGGATCGATACACAGAGCAGGAACGTCAGCCAATCCGGGTCTGTACACAGAGCAGGAACGTCAGCCAGGCCGGGTCGGTACACGGAGCATGAACGTCAGCCAATCTGGGTCAGTACACAGAGCAGGAATGTCAGCCAGGCCTGGTGGGTACACAGAGCAGGAACAAACAGGCAGAGTAGTCAGGCAGTCCGGGTCATACACAGGATTCACGCAGGAAGTCAGGAACAAGCGCAAGCGACTGCAACACCACGAAAGGGAGCTCATGAAATGACAGGGCTGAGTATTTAAGGGCTAGAACTGGACGGAGATAGGACCAAGCAGCCAATAAAAGACAGACAGGAAGTAAACTGGACATAGCAATGTCACCAGAGGAATCACGGGCACCGTGATAGTACCTCCCCCTCAAAGACCCTCTCCCCACGGAGTAGGACCATGGTTCTGGGGATATTTGGCATGGAATCTGCGCAACAATGCAGGAGATCACTCAGAGGCACCCGGGAATGCTCCTCAGGACCATAACCCTTCCAATGAACCAAGTACTGTAACTGTCCCCTGATCCTACAAGAATCAAGGTATCACGGTGCCTGTGATTGCTCTCCTTTTGTGTCTATTACCAGTAGGGGGCTCTCCATTGGCTGGCTGCTTTCAACCCGCCCTGCATTGCCTATTTAAACCTAGCCTGGGCACCCTTTGGTTGCCCTTTCGTGTTGTCTCTATGCTGCTTGAGTCTACACATCGTTCCTGAGCATCCTGGGCCTTTGCTGTGTTCCTGCTACCTGTATTCGTCCTGTTCCAGTGTTACCTATCTAATAGTTCCTGCTTCCGTCTGATCCGGTTGGAGTCACTGCTTCCTGCTGCCAGTCGCCAATGCCGTTCCTGATTCCGGTTGATCGTCTGTATGCTGGTTCCTGCTTCCACCCGCTGGTTCCTGTCCAGTTCGCCTGCAGTCATCTGACATTCCTGAGTCGCCTTGGCGACATTTCTATCTTTGCCGGTTATTCAGTACGCGGGTACTGTTTGCTTCACAGCCGCCCGGCTGTTTTGTACGATCTATTTGCATTCCACGTACAGGGTACTGGTTCGCTCCACAAGCCACCGGCTGTATTGCAGGATCGTTTGGCGTTCCACGTACTGGGTACTGGTTCGCTCCACAAGCCAACCGGCTGTATTGCAGAATCGTTTAGCGTTCCACGTACTGGGTACTGGTTCGCTCCTCAAGCCACCCAGCTGTATTGCAGGATCGTTTAGCGTTCTACGTACTGGGTACTGGTTCGCTCCACAAACCACCCGGCTGTATTGCAGGATTGATTAGCGTTCCACGTACAGGGTACTGGTTTGTTCCTCTAGCCACTCAGCTGTATTGCAGGATTGATTAGCGTTCCACGTACAGGGTACTGGTTCGCTCCTGTAGCCACTCGGCTGTATTGCAGGATCATTTAGCGTTCTACGTACAGGGTACTGGTTCGCTCCACAACTACCCGGTTGTTACTTCAAGATCCATTGCGTTCCAAGTGTGTGGGCACTGGTTCGCTCCACAGCCACCCGGCTGGTACTACGTTTATGTATCGCACTTTCAGTACAAGGTACTGGTTTGCTCCTCAGTCACCTGGCTGTCATTACCATATTGATTCACGTTCCAAGTGTGGGGGCACTGGTTCTCTCCACAGCCATCCGGCTGTTACCACATAGAGGTATAGCACTCTCGGTACCTGATTGCTCCTTAGCCTTTTGGCTGCGTTCACCTTATTGGCTTGCTTCCAGTGCTGGGTACTGGTTCGCTCCACCACCCGTTAGTCTCTATCGTCTGTGCTTTACTGTCTTCCCAGTACGCTGGTACGGGTGTTAGCCTGTTATTCATTGGCTGGCCACTTATGCTGACTTAGCCTCTTTGTCATCCCTGTGACTGTTGCTGCCACCTTTCAGTCACTGAGGCTTAGTGGTTGCCATTATCTCCTTACCAGGCTGCCTTGCCCGGTATGTTGGTAAGGCCGGTAGAACCTATCCTATTTCCTTGGGTTGCCTTACCCGGTATTGGCAAGGCCGGTAGAGCCTGTATTTGTCTCCTGTCTATTGGCTGCCTTGGCCTGTATATTGGCAAGGCCATTAGAGCCTCTTCTCCAGAGTTCCTACTTCTGGCTGCCTTGCCCGGTATATTGACAGGGCCGGTAGAGCCTATCTATGTGTTGTACCAACTCCCTGGCTGCCTTGCCTCGTATATTGGCAAGGCCGGTAGAGCCTACATTGCTATTGTTATTATTGCTTTCCTGTCAATAAAGATATATCTGTGTATGTGTATGATAACTACGGGGCTGCCCTTAACTTTACAATAAAGTTGTGTTTTTACCTAACTCTGCGTCTGAGAGTCTTAACAAACCGTGACACAAGGATACTTTGAACTTCGTACTCTTCCTGACCTTGCACCTGAATGGGACCGGGGACCACAGGAGTGGTAGTATAACGGTTGCAAACCAACGGCTTCAGAAGGGATACATGGGACTTACAGATTGAGGTTTCTGGAAGGTAGCCATATCCTATCCCCAACCTGGAAGGAGACCGCAGGCAAACACCTGCGATTAGCGTGCCGCTGATAGTGCTGAAACGATTTTCTGAGGGCTCTCTGTACTGGTGCCCATGTGGAGTGGAGCTGCCTGATGTGCTCATCCAGAGCCGGAATCTGCTGCACCTGAATGAGTCCAGGAGCAAGCATGGTTGGAACCAGTAGTTGATGAGAAACGGGAAGCTCCCGGACGATGAGTTAACCGCACAGTTCATGGCAAACTCTGCCCACGGCAACAGGTCGGCCCAATTGTCATGATGATCAGACATGAAACAACGTAGGAATTGCTCCAATCCCTGATTGGCACGCTCAGCGGCCCCGTTGGTCTGGGGGTGGTAGGCCAATGAAAAGGACAATTGAATGCCCATTTGTCCACAGAATGCCCTCCAGAATCTAGATATGAATTAGCTTCCACAATCCGACACCAGCACCCTGGATACACCATGCAACCGAAATACCTCCTTGGCAAATATAATAGCCAGCTCCTGGGCAGAGGGAAGGCCAGGAAGAGGCACAAAGTGTGCCATTTTGGAAAATCTATTGACCACCATCAAAATAAATGAATACCCTTTAGACACTGGCAGATCTCCCAGGAAATCAATCGAGACGTGGGACCAGGGACACTCATCGTACCGGGTGAAGTAACCCAACTGGGAGGTGCCTTGGGAATTTGGGGCGGGCACATGTAGTGCAGGCTGCCTTGAAGGCAGGAAAATCAGCACGTAACGAAGGTCACCAAAACAACTGCGAGAGTGACCAGATCACTTGGTCACGACCTACGTGCCCAGCCGCCCGAGAAGCGCGATAAGTTTCAAGTAAGTGGGTACGATAGGGTTCTGCCACAAAACACTTCCCCATTGGGGTGTCAGAAGGTGTGGTAGCCAGAATTTCCTCCTCTAGCGGTGATGTGATACTGGTCCCTAGGGTAGCCAATATGCAATCAGGCTGGATAATGGGCACTGTCACCTCATCCTTATCAATTTCGGGACCGAATTGTCTGGATAGGGCGTCAGCCCTAACAGTCTTAGAACCAGGTAAATAAGACACAATAAAATTAAAACAGGACAGGAACAAAGCCCATCTGGCCTGTCGGGACGACAATCTTTTGGCTTCTGAAAGGTACATCAGATTATTGTGGTCATTCAAGACTAACACTGGGGCCCTCATACCTTCCAGCAGGTGTCACCATTCTTTGAGGGCTAAAATAATTGCCAGGAGTTCTCTGTCCCCAATGTCATAGTGACTCTGAGCTACCGTCAATTTTTTTGAGAAAAACCCACATGGTCTCAGGGTGCTCCCAGGGTCAAAGCGCTGGGACAGTACTGCCCCTACCCCAGTCTCTGAGGCACCTACCTCCAAAGTGAACGGAAGCGAAGGGTTAGGTGGGACAATGCAGGGTCAGTCGAGAAAGCGGATTTCAACGCCACAAATGCCTGTTTAGCTTCCTCAGACCATTTGGAGAGATTAGTACCCTTGTGTGTAAGATCGGACAATGGCTTCACAATAGTAGAAAAGTCTTGAATAAATTTTGTATAATAATTCGCAAAGCCTAGAAAACGTTGAATAGCCTTAAGCCCCGTGGGGTGTGGCCATTGCAGGACTGCTGCGAGCTTATCTTTGTCCCATAGCAATGCCATCCTTTGAAATTACAAAGCCCCAAAATGGAACCATAGATTTGTGGAACTTACACTTCTCAATCTTGCAGTATAATTTGTTATCACGTAATCTGTGCAATACTGCGGACACATCCTTGATATGTTGTGGCAAGTCGAACGAATGTATGAGTATGTCGTCCAGATACACTACTACACAGGGCTGTAGCAGATAACAAAGAATGTCATTAATAAATTCTTGGAAAACTGCAGGAGCGTTACATAGCCCAGAAGGCATAACAAGATACTCATAGTGTCCAGAGTGGGTATTAAACACCGTTTTCCACTCATCACCGGCTTTAATTCTGAACAAGTTATACGTAGCTCGTAAATCTAACTTGGTGAAGACGGAGGAGCCCTTCAGTCGGTCGAACAGCTCCGTGATGAGTGGAATAGGGTAAGCATTTTTGGACATTAATTTATTCAGACCTCAGTAATCAATACCTGGCCGTAACGTGCCACTCTTCTTTTTAACAAAGAAGAAACCAGCCCCCGTGGGTGAGGATGACTTCCTGATGATACCCCTTTCTAGAGCATCCGAGATATAGTCTTCCATGGCCCTATTCTCCTTGCAAGACAACGGGTAAGTTCGACCCCGAGGAGGAACGGCAGCAGGGTGCAGATTGATAGCGCAGTCGCAGGCTTGATGCTGTGGCAAAGCACTAGCCTCTTCCTTTCTGAAAACATTGCTAAATTGCCGATATTCAGCGGGCAAGGAGGGAGAGGTACACATAATCTTAGTGGGTTGCAAAATACAGTGTTTAATACAAAAGTCAGACCAAGCCGTGATCTCACAAGTCTGCCAGTCAAACCTAGGGTTGTGTTGATGTAACCATGGAAACCCCAGGATGACTGCATGGTGAGGAGACTGAATAATCTGGAAAGATTGCTTTTCTGTATGGTTCCCAATGTGCATAGTTAATGGTAAAGTTTCCATAGTGATCTGTGCGGGTACCAGAGGCCTACTGTCAATGGCTTCGATAGCCAATGGAGATTCCCTTTCCACCAGCGGAATCTTGTGCAATACGGCAAATGAATTATCCATGAAAAAACAGCCGAGCCAGAATCTATCAGGGCCAGAGCTTTCACCGCGAGTTCTGCCCATGAAATCACAATCCCTACAGTGGGTTTTTGACTACCTGGGTCTGGGGACCGCTGAACACCACCTAGTACCTGTCCCTTAAGGTAACCTAAGTGCGTGTGTTTCCAGGACGTACGGGACAGGTTCACAGCAAATGCCCAGCTTGCCCACAGTACAGGCAGAGGCCCTGTCTGCGTTGATGAGCTCGTTCCTCCCTGGTAAGCTTAGTGAACCCCAACTGCATTGGTTAACAGCTCTCCTGCTTATGCTCAGGAGGCATGGGAGGTGAGGGAGGCATGGGTGGGCTTGCCTGCCCGTACTGTTTGGTCCGCTGCCTGCGGTCTTTAGCTGCAATATGTTCCCTAATGTGGGAATCAATGAGTACAGCAAATTCAATGATCTTGTCCAAGGTGTCTGGCAAGTCCCGAGCTGCCGTCTCATCCTTTATGTGGTCATTGAGTCCCTGCGAGAAGGCTGCCACCAGCGCTTTGTTGTTCCAGCCTACCTCTGCTGCCAATGTACGAAATTCAATAGCATAATCAGCAACCGTACGGGACCCCTGTTGAATCTCCATCAACCTTCTAGCAGCAGAGGCGGCTCTTCCTGGGACTGCTCTGCCAGTCAACGAGATCATAAAGCCCACCTTGCTTCAATTACTAGGGAAGGCTTGTGGAGTCAGTTCCAAAACAATTTCTAGCTGGTTAATAAACCCTTGACACAGCGTGGATTCACCATCATATCTCAACGGTAGTGGAGCGGTTGCAGTCAACCCTCTATTCGAGTTACCCACAGTCAGGGACTGGGCTCCCGGTGTCATAGCGGGGGAGACAACCGAGGCTTGTACTGGTTTGTCAAGATGAGTGGTACCTCCAATATCGTTTGTACGGCCAGTGACAACTGATCCATACGCTGCTCATGTAAATCCATCCTCCAATGGATATTTTGGGCATTACCTTCACCTGTACCATCTGAGGTCATGGCCTTTTCGTACTGTAATGGTTTTATGGACACACAGACTCGGGAGGTTATGGTAAAAACAAAGTTTATTAATAATACAAGAAATAAATAACCCACGTGGGTCCAGTAGGTACAAATGATACAATACTGACACAGGTCAGGTTACAAAGATATACAGTAACCCACACGGGTCCAGTAGGTACAAATGATACAATACTGACACAGGTCAGGTTACAAAGATATACAGTAACCCACACGGGTCCAGTAGGTACAAATGATACAGTACTGACACAGGTCAGGTTAACAGTTCGTGTTAATCCAGATGTAGCAGAGGAGCAGAGGAAACTACTAGACAAAGGGATGCCGGCAGGATCTAGTAGTGCAGAGGTCAGCGGAGACTCTCCATGCAGAGAGTGAACCCAGGATAAGGCAAGCCACAATTGAGGTGGCTGAGTAGGAGGCCACTACTATCCCCAAACTGGGGTAGTCAGGAGAGACTACGCAAACGGAGACCAACGAAGGCCCTGGACAGGAGGCACAGGACTGCAGGGTTCTGATGGCAACGACAGAGGAACTGCCTGAAATGTATTGACACACAGTACTGCCAAACAGTAGCAATAAAGGCATTCCCAGAATGCCAGGAAAGACTGAGGGTAACTGAGCAGCAGATTATCACGATGTATCGCACACCAGTGACAGAGAAAGACTGTGATCCTGAAGAGCAACAGCACCAACCCGCAAGGGGTTAAACGAACACTCAGACCTGGAATCGACTGCAAGGCAGTGGAGCCTAACCGATGCACCCAGAGACAAAACCAACCTCAGAGGTAAGTGGTGGACAGGTCAGGCATACCAGGTGCTAACCCAACATGTCCAAACACTGAAGTGAAAGGATAACAATAGCACATGGATGTGGAGACAGGGTCACAGTATAACAGCTCTGAGGAGCAGTGCAGGTATCGAGGCAACCAAAGGACTGTCTAGTCAGACAGTAAGCGTGCACAGGAGGGAAGCCCTCCAGATGGGACACAGAAGGGACTGACAGTAGTACCGGGGTCAGTACACAGAGCAGGAACGTAGCCAAGCCAGGACGGACACAGAGCAGGAACATCAGCCAATTCGGGTCAGTACACAGGGCAGGAACGTCATCCAGGCCGGGTTGAGACACAAAGCAGGAATGTCAGCCACTCCGGGTCGGTACACAGATAAGGAATGTCATCCAGGCTTGGGTTGATACACAGAGCATGAACGTCAGCCAATCCGGGTCGGTACACAGAACAGGAACGTCAGCCAGGCTGGGTCAGTACACGGAGCAGGAACATCAGCCAATCCGGGTCGGTACACAGAGCAGGAATGTCAGCCAGGCCGGGTCTGTACACAGAGCAGGAACAAACAAAACAGGCAGAGTAGTCAGGCAGTCTGGGTCATACACAGGATTCACACAGGAAGTCAGGAACAAGCGCTAGTGACTGGAACACCACGAAAGGGCGCTCATGAAATGACAGGGTTGAGTATTTAAGGGCTAGAACTGGGCGGAGATAGGGCCCAGCAGCCAATAAAAGACAGGCAGGAAGTAAACTGGACATAGCAATGTCGCCAGAGGAATCACGTGATAGCAGTGTACAGGACATATAATACAAAAAATTAGCAAGTCCAATATAACATTAAAACTGCACATTGTTCCAGATCACTCGGTCCCAGAGCGTTACTATAAGCCCCAGGGGCGAGGTATGGCATTCCAGCCATAACAAGGTAGCACTCCACTAGTACCACATCGTGCAATAACGTTAACCCCACACAGGCCCAGCGAAACCCAACAGGGAAAGGGGGGCACCTGTCCACAGGCATAACTCCCCCACAGGCACCACAAGTCCCGCGTCCACCATCCTTAAACGCGCCCATGTGGCAGTAGAGAGGACGAAAAAACAGAATGTTGTATGATGCTGGATTCGCAATGCAGTTTAATAGATAATTATAGAATCTTTTGCAGGCCGAGATCAGGCCTAACCATCATCAGTCAGTAATCTAGTTGAAAGAGCAGTACAGAGATATCCAAACATAACAGTGTACAATACAGAACATGCCCTAGCTCCCCCCATGGAGCAGTTCAATGGATGGGTCCCCAGCCAAGACAACTCACAGACCAGAAAAGTGGGTCGGAGCCCTCTCCCGGCCCAGAGATCTGCCGCTGATCCTCTCCAAGCCGTTCACAACAACATTCAAAAAGGGAATGCCCAGAGCACATCCAGGGGCCAGTTAGCCCCCAGCGGGGCCCACTCCTCGGAGTGCTCCCAGCCGTGGGCTAAGGGCCCCCTATCGCCCACGTAACATTTCCCCAATAACAGTATGTTTAGAAACCCATCAGTCTTGTGATAAGTGTGAGTCCCATAGGCATCACGACCCGTCATTCCATCAAGAGAATTCCCAAAGCACATCCAAGGGGCCAGTCGACCCCCGGTAGGGCCCACCCCACAGATTGCGCCCAGCCACAGGCCAAGTGCCCCAACGATCGCTCCCATAACACCCTCCCACTGGCATTAGAATAACAGGTTAGGTATCGGCACAGAAAAAAGAGGCCTAACAAGTAGACCAACCAGAACAGTGGTGCAATTTCCCTCTGTCAGGGGCTGGAGTGCCCGAGAGTTCCAGTGTCGGGATCCAAGAAAATACCCAGAAAGTTCAAACAGGCTGATGATGGGAGACCGATCATCCTTGATCCGGGCGAGTCTGAGATGAAGAGTTTTCTTCTGTGGACCGGGTTGCCCTGGTGCGTCGCTTCCGTGGCACAGGGTCTTCCACTGCATCTCATCAGTAGCCAGCAGATTACCCGGGCCAGGCGGCATGTCCAGTAATGGGATTTGATGTGCCTCCGCAAACGCTTTTACATTGCCCTTATAGCACAGTACATGGAAGACTCCATCTCGAGAGACCATCAGACGTAAAGGAAAGCCCCATCGATACTTTAGGACATGTTGACGTATAGAAGCAGTCAGGAGCCATAACTCGCGTCTCCAGACGGAGATGAGGGGAGAAATTTTGCCAAACACAGCAATGAAGGTGTCACGGAAGGTAGTAGCCACGTTACTGCGAACAGCTTGGTACATGGCCTCCCTGTCTGGGAACCTCTGGAACCACACTATAACATCCCTCGAAGCACCAACCGATGCCATCTTTGACTTGACTAGGTGGTGTGCTCTATCTAGCAGCAGGTCTCTGGGTACACTCGCAGGCAACAAGGAGGAGAAGCAGCCTTGGAAGTATTCCATTAACTGTCACGTGTCACTGTCTCGGGAATCCATTGCAACCACAAGTTGTTGCACCGGCTCCTGTTTTCCACATCATCCAAATTTACGAGGAGGTCAATGTTTTGATGATGGAGGTGGCCAAGTTTTCTCGATACCTCCTGTTTGAGGGAGTGCCATTCATCAATGTCCTCTTCGATTGCAGAAACTCGATCCCCCAAATGGCGGACATCAGCCTTAATCTCTTTAAGTTCTTCACGAAGGAAGGCCTTGAGGTTGATTAATAGAAATTGAATATCTTGCTTGGTGGATGGTAAGCAGCGGTGGGCATCTGAATCACCAGCTGACGGATTATTAAGTAGGGTATGAGATGTTGGGCATGACATAGCTTCCGCCACATTGGCCCCAATGTCGGCCATTTTGTCACTTGTGGAGCGTTGCTTGCCAGGCCACGGTGGAAAAAAGGATTTAACATGGGGTTCTCATTTGGCGTGCTTGTGTTTTGCCATAGAAAGTTTCCACCACTTCTCGAAAGTACCAGCCAACAAAGCTGGGGTGCACTGATTAAGCATCAGTAATGGGTCAGGAGTCACGGAGCAAAGGCATCAAGCAGCCATCCGCTTGGCAGTCCAAGCCATGCCCCCATTTTTTTTTTGTGTGTGGTATGTGTTGTGTCAGTATTGGAACACTGTATTTATTATATCATAGTATGGTTATAATGAGTGAAAGGGTTAAGGCTTTAAGTGGTGCAGAGGTACGGACAGCAATGTGAATGAATGCATTGGCTGGGTGCATGGGTGTGAGGTGAGCACAGTTTTTGTTAATTTGTTTATTAGTTTTAGTTTGATCAATGATATGTGTCCTGTGTGTATAGAAATGTTGTACTTGTTATGGTGTAGTATTAGCTTCTCATTACAGCTCAGACGTAATGACATCATTGTGACTGAATGTGTAAGATGGGTGAAAGCGTTAAAAGGAGTAAATGGGCAGGGGCAATGGTATGTGGCTTTTGATATTTGTTAATGTTATTGATGAACATGGAAGGCGTTGAGGAGGTGGTAAGTTTTTGTGTCAAAGTGATTATGAGCGCAGTGCAGATGTGGTGGCTGGCATTGTAATAAGTTGTTAGTGGTGGCACTGATTTTCATTGCACATGTGTACATGGGGCAAGTGCAAGTCCATGTGAGCAAACTACAGGGGAGGAGGTCTTATATGGAATGAGGTGTAATTAGTAATGAGTTGTAATTCAGAATTAGGTGTTGTTTGTTGCAGAGATAATGTGAAGTATGAATGTCATATTAGGAACTGTGGAACATTGGGATGAGGTATAATTAGTTGCAGAGATTTTGACAGGAGTTGGCAGGGGGCCTTGCATATTGGAACCAGGCAGTCAGGAGAAGATCAGCATATCTCCTCCTAACTGCCGCCATGGGGTGTGTCTGGCACGGCCATAGAATTTGTGACCACATCACCATGATCTCTTTTATAGTATGGATGTGACCTCTTACCTTATATCTTTGAGTTCAAATATCTAGGTCGATTATGTTAGTGATTTGTAATAGATAGCTCATGTAAGTAGAATAGGCAAGTCAATGTTATTGACATGTTCTGAGACTACTACACCTCACTATGCATAAGTATCAAGGTCCACTTTGTACGTGATTGTACATCCATACTAGAGAAGCAGCAATGACTTCCTTTAGTGATTAGGTGCACGGGAAGGAGGCAAACCATATGCCTGCCTTCCTGCACCCGGATTAGTCAGTGATAACTATTGCCCCCTGACTGTACAATAGCCTCACCATTTCTTAAATCACTGACCCACCACACACATATATGTGCCATTCGTTAACCCCTTTGTTTTTTTACACAAAGGCTGATTTTCATGTGCGAGGCTGGCTTATCCTCCCCACTGGAGGACTAGATAGCCCTAGCTTTTGTGAATAAGTACAAGAGGGAGCTGGCACACCTTATGTCTGACTCCTTGCATCTAGATCAGGAAGGGTTAATAGGGAAAGAAATAGCTCTCCCTGACCCGTGTTTCTCCACATAGCAAGCATGTCAAACTCAAATACAGTAGATGGCCACAACATTGGCTGCATGAATCTGTGAGTTTTGGGATCTATGATGCATTGTCTCATGCCTCAGCCTTGTTCCACTGTCAATTTATAGTGACAGAACCACATATACACTGTTGACACCCCAGGCTTGTTCCACTGTCCACTAGCAGTCTTAGAACCATACATACATCGTCTTCCACAAAGCATTGCCCCATTGTCAGTACACTAGTACTCACAGAATCACACATTAACTGTCTGACACTCAGCACTGTCCAAGTTGTAGTCATAGAAACTTACATACACTAAAACCACAGACTTGTTTTACCAAATTAGTATAATAATGACAGATTCAGTTTGCTTCCTCACTGTTGTTCCACTGGTTGTCGCAACATCACTCATGCTGTCAGACATCCCATGCTTCTTATCCTTTCATGATGGTAGCCATAGACTCACACATAAACTGTCTGAAACCTTGGCCTTGTTCCACAGGCAGTCCCAAAGTGACAAATACACTATCTGGGACCTCAGCCTTGTCCCACCAATAGTCACAGAGAACCAGGACAGTCTCCCCCTTTTCCCATCTTTATCTTAGCCAGGTATCCATGCACACAGACACACACACATGGTACCTCTCTCCACTTCTTAGGTCTCTGTCACCCTCATCCAGGTTTCTCACCTCCACTTCTCTAGCAGCACTCTCCCTTCTCCTGCCCTCACAAACCAACAAACAAAAAAAATCTGTTTACGAATTTAATTAAATCAGCATTTAATGCAGTTTTAGATAGGGTACAAAAGGATTTAGGGATAATCAAAACATTTTGTCTCAAAAGCTAAACATGCAAAAAAAAACAACACTTCTTGTTGTCCTCTTGAATTCTTATTAAAGTCATGTTTGTGTAATTTTTCCACTATTTCATTTAATTGAAATCACTGCTAATAAGGTAACTCCCTACATGTGGAACGTTTTCTCATTTATTTAAACTGTGTCAGTTTGTCTCATGCTGTCAGTCTGTACTTGAAAGTAGAGAGAAACTAGCTGATTTGATACTAGCTAATGAGGAGGCAGACAGGCAAAGAGAAGGAGCTAGAGTTGCATGATAGATGTATTGATGGTAGCTAGGTGTTCTATGGGCAAATGGGATGCGGGGAGCGTTGGTGGAAAAGGAAAAATAGAGTTTAAAAAATAAATATTGAAAAAAAAAAACATTTTTGCCTGATGAATGACATTGACAGACATGCTGGCTAAGCCTGAAGACTCAGCTGAGACTGCGTGACAAATACTATGTAGGCAGACATAATAAACATTAAATACAGGACAAACAGACAAGTACTAATCGACATACTGTGTTATACATACTCACTCCTACATCCATACAGAGAATGGGACAAACATATACTGTGGTGTAGTGGACTCTGGTGCTGGAACCCCTGCTGCAAGCTTTATCTTTTACTCCTGGGTCTGCAGCAATAGGACTAGCCTGTACTTTAATGTAAATGGGAGAGAAAGAAAATGTTATACAATTGTGACTCTACCTACTAGTGTAAAGGCAGACAGGCAAATAATTGGATGAATCTGAATTAATTGTAGGTGACAATAGACATAGAGTTCCCACAACAGAAGCCACCACCACCACCTCTACCACCATAAGTCATATTGGTAAATCAATTAATTTACACTGTTCTTCTATGTGCTGCCAAGCAAAACTTATTAAGTAAAGAAGCAACAGATTCTCAAAAATAATCTGAATGTATGCCTTTGGATTGGCACATTTGCCAGATGTTGAAGGTCAACATGCAGATGTTAAACCTTCCCCCAATAAAAAAATCAGGTGCTGTTATAACCAATGTGCACCTTTTCTTTCCTCTATGAAAGCTCAAACTATGTCCCCCTATATTGAACACTGAAATACCTGTTGAGAGTGGAGGCAACATCCATGGGCTGCAGGCACCAATGTCAGTTTTTTATTAATTGTTTGTAATGGGAATGACCCATCAACATCCATCACCATTTGATAAGAACACTCCATGGTCACAAGAGGGTGAGATGATAGATCCAGATGGTCGATACCTGTTTATTAAAGACAAAATCAATAATCACCACTTTACACCAGCTAATCTATATGCTCCCAACACTAAAATATCTAAATATCTTAATCTTGCCCTAGATCCTGTCTTATATACCTCTTTAGGTATTCTCTGTACTCAAATCAATAAAATCCATGTTTCTGAACTTACATTTATTAGATGCATGGAGAACCTTTTACTTTAGTGAAATATTTTACTTATTTCTTGTCCAGCCATTGCTCAAATTCTTTTCATTGACCCACTCATAGTACCTTTACATTTTTCATTTTTCATTGACCCACTCATTTCCTTAATGTCACCCAAATAATTTTTACAGGTGCTAGCATGAAGTAGTGCGTTTATAAGTGTATATGAACCCAGTTAATTTTTTTCTAGGCCCCTCCATAGAATTTGGATCTAGGAATGAAACCAGCAGTGAGGTATATGGATCTTATTATGTCCAGCAGAAAAAGAGAAAAAGTGTGGATTTTCTAGACCATGCTATGAAAGCAATACAGCAATAGAAACAAATGATTATGTAAGTACTAGTTTTACATTGCTTCTTTGTGTTTTGCATTTCTCCTCACTGATCTTAGCAAAACTATTTAAGATATGTAATGAAAAACATATTCCATATACCCATGATTATTCTTTTTATATTACAATGCCAAAATGGTTTTGAATGTAATTTTACTCTCTAAAACTCTTTGTGTAAGCACATAGTGCAAAATTTTAGCCTAATTTTGTGTGTCAGAAGTTATACATGTCAGAAAATTAGGGGTTGTGTTTAATGTTGTGGTCAAACCATAATTATGCCTGCATTACTGAGCTGACATTATATAGAATATATTATTGCAGCTTAATCTAAAGTTTGAATGCACATTAACATTATTATAATGGATATTGTTAAAACTATTTAAAATAAGTATGCATACAGATAGTGTTACAATCATGGACCAAGCCTGCCAATTTCAAAACAGATTATTATTTTATAGTGGTAGAATTCTCAGTTGCAAATTGTATAAATTCCAGCTTTATATAAAACAAATACAAAGGGTTAATTGCAGGAATAAAAGACTTATTTATGTGGTGTATGGAGTTCAGAAAATTGCACAACACCTATTAGGAATCCTGGAAGCATTTTTGCAATAGTCCACCACAAAACATTCAAAAATCTGTCTATCATTTAGGTGTTTCTATGGCAACAACCTAGTTCCAGCTAGAAGTAACTGGTTCATAATATCTAAAACACCCAGGCCTGGAACTCCTGTCTATCAATACCTCTTTTACTGAATAGCACAAAATAATACCTGCAAAAAAAGATATATAGAACTATTAATGTGAAATTCCAGGAATAACATTTTTTTTGTACTTTTGCTTGTTTTATGATTTGAGATTAATTTACAGTCTCTTGATTATTGATTTTTGAAGGATGAATGATAAATCAAAGAAGAATGTTAGCAACTTTGGAATATGAACAATTACATGTAGTTTACTGTCTAAAACTGAATCATAGAGATACTTTAGTCATTAGGAAACATAATAATACTTCACTGCTATATCCTCTTAGCATATACTCATTTTTTTTTCTTATTTTTTAATGAGTACTCCATGTGTTTCTACATCTGACATTTATGATATTCTGATTTAGTTTTCCAAACTGCAACTTTGCTAATGTGTGAAAGCAGCATTTCTGAGACATACAGATGCATGCATAATTACTGAAATGTTTTACATGTCAGTTACCAACAATGTACTTACTCAGTTCTTTACAAAGCAATCAAACAGAAAAAAGAATAATTACCGTACATGAGTGACCAGGAAAGATTATCCATTCATAGTATGAAGAGCAATGATTCTTAAGTGAACACACTGTGGAAGACATAGTTTTCAGGCTATTCCATGTTGATCACAGGTAGGTAGTAAATGTCAGTCATTCTGAGTGATTTACTTGTGCTTAATTAAGAATATCCTTAAAATCTGACCTGTCTGTATGTCCCAAGCACTGTAGCTGAGAATCACTGACAATGAGGGGATAAAAGGGAGGGCTGGCAACTTTTGGCTTGGGGCTAAATGACAATTGGCCCATTTATACTCTCTCTCCAGGGCCCCCCCCTTTTTTTTATTAATGTTATCATTGGCATTAATGGTGTAAAGTAAAGCAAGTAATGCTGTTTTATATAGTTTGATACAGTGTACCATATTGCTTATAAGTGAAGCTGAGCTACACAAATGATCCACAGAGCTTTCAATTGAAATTGAGCTACAATAGGGATACCGCATAGACTATAATTTAATTTGATCTACACTAGTGCTACCACAGAGCTTACAGCTGTTATTGAGCAGCACTACTGATTCCACAAAACTTGCAATTGAAATTAAGCTACCCCAGTGATACCACAGAGCTTACAATTCTATGACAACCCCCCAGGGGGTTTGAATCCAGAATGGGACATATCTCATATTTTAATGTATTTATTTGTTAACCAATACTAAAGTATTTGGTCATCTGAAGTTATGTCCACTAAGTAGTGTTTTACAAGACCCTACGTGTGCAACTCTATATTCCCTAGCATGCAGCTTTGTTTCTATGAGAATAAGAGGAATGCAGATTAATATCTAGTATTTTATTTTCAAGTGTTCCATCGTAATCATTTGCAAATTGTGGATGTTATTGCTTTAAGCCCATGCAGGACTGCATTCTGGGACTGGGGATATATGTATATATAGGTATCTTGTATGTATGCCTGAGAGGATATATATGCATACATGGGATATGCATTTACACATATTGGTGATATATTTATATCCCCCTTTGTGAGAGTCTTTGTTCAAAAACTCTCTATTTACAAATATTAATGTTTTCATTGAGGGAATGGGTGTCTCCCATTTTATGTCTGTTTGATGCTGTCTCCCTAACCCCATGGGGTTTTTCCATATAGTTTTCTGAGGTGTTCATTCTCCAACGGATGCAATTATTATATCCAGAGGATGGGATTTGTGAGTGAAGGTCTGATGTTTGATGGGGTGGGGGGAGGGTTGTTATGTTACTTTGTTTTTCATTTGAATTTTTTTAGCCAATCAGCTATGTGTAGCAAGTTATTTTACTTGATGACTACTCTGCATGCTCTTTGAGTCTATTAGGTGCTGAAAAGTGTGAAATGCATTAGACAGAGTTGGGGGCTCCCTAATCCTCTCATCTGTGTCCTGCTACATCCTTGCCACTCCATGCTGCTGTTGCTATGTTTTAATCATTCCAGTAATGGATGCTCTTTTAAATTGTCAGTTGTAAATGTCTACTATTGAATTCTTGGAGTGTGGATGTAATTGTTTGTTTTGCTATATAGAAAAGGGCAGTCAAGGAAGGACCGTGGCAACCTAGCACCCAAGTGAATTTGATGAGTCTATCATTTGTTCAAGTGGCGTGTTAGCATTTAATTTGGTTTAAACCTTCCCTAAAAACGATATTTTCTGAAGGTAGCTTTGTTACTGTGCTCCCCGCTGTGACTCCCTGTACATTACTATCAAAGTGGAGCTGAACATTCCTATCAGTGTGGAGCCAATTTACTTCCTTCTCCGCACTGCCTCCTTGGCTAGTTCCAAAAATGCTGAATGTTCTTGTAAGTAGTAAGTTTGGAGTCAGAGATAGATTGTCTCCACACTGAACGTGACAATCAATAGGTCATAGTAGGGAAAGCAGAACCACTGCCTACATAAAATAAAGAAAATAAGCTTGTACTCTCATGTCAAATGGCATGAAGCAGCAGTCTGGTAGTCCAGACTTATGACTGGCTTGGGGGCAATTAACCTCCTGCCATCCCTTGAGAAGTATTAATTACTGATGCAATTAGGTGAGTGCATTGGGTGACAGGGAAGAGTCCTCGCGGAAATACAAGTTTAATTATGACAGTGACTGCAATTTAAAGAGGCACTAACACCTTTCCAGCCAGCATCTATAAAATTTAGTTATTTTATGTTAGATCTATAAAATCTAATGTGAAAGCGGAACTGCTACCCGACACAAACTTTAGCTTCACTAAGTCCCCATCTGGGGACTAGTTGCTTAGTAGCGCTAGTCACCAGAATAATTACCTTATATAATAGATTTCTGCTCTCTTTCATGGGTGACAGGCAGGATGGAGCGTGGAAATCTTGCCATTGTGATGCCTGCTCGTCTGCACTGTCAGTCCCAGCTGGGTCTAGGAGGCTTTGCTAGGAGTCGGCCGGCTCCAAAAGGGACTGACAGCGCAGGCACGAGGACATCACAACATATCACTAGAGGATCAAAGCTTGGTTCACCGCTTCAATTGATGGATGATTGTCTGGAACGGCATCTTTGTTTGCTTGTTTGCTGAGCCTGCTTCTTGTTTCAGATCCAGTGAGTGTGGTCTTGAGGGGGCATTACCTAGGACTTTTGGGCATTAAACAGATTACTCTTAGAAAAGGTTGTCCCCTTTAACCATACAGATCTGTGAAAGTGAACACAAAGAGTTAACTGAGACGGGCCAGTCTACTATTCTATCTACTTAGCACCTAACAAATTGCAAGAAGATGGAAGCTTTCACTTTGGGCAATCTATCTAGCAGATTTCTAGCAAGTGTTTTTAACCAGAGCCTGATTTACATCTCAGGCACAGAAATCTGAAGAGCCCCCCCGCATTGGCCATCTCCACTGGACACCTCTACAATGCTCCAAATCTCCAGATTTCCCCCCCATATCCATATTGCCCTCACATCAGCTCCATATTGCCCCCATCAGCTCCAACTTGCCCCCATCAGCTCCAACTTGCCCTCAGATTTCCCCCATCATCTGCAACTTGCCCTCACATTGCCCCATCAGGTCCAACTTGCCCTCACATTGCCCCCATCAGTGCCACATTTCCCCATCAGCTCCACATTGCCCCATCAGCTCGAAATTGCCCCCATCAGCTCCAACTTACCCTCACATTGCCCCCATAATCTCCACATTGCCCCATCAGTTCCAACTTGCCCTCACTTTGCCCCAATCATCTTCATATTGGCTCCACTTTGCCACCCGTATTAGTTTCCTACCTCCCTGGTGGTCCAGAGGCAGACCTGTAGCACAGATCTGTAGCTGCTGTTGCTACCACGTGGTCTTCTCTTTAGGAATGCAGAGCTTTGGGAGATGTCATCTCCCAGCACTCTGCATTGTTAAAGAGCCGACCAGGGAGCAACAGCAGCTAAAGGTCTGTGCTGAAAAAGGCACAGACCTTACTATGCGGTGGGTTACTGTTGCCACAGTGCGCAGAGCGCAGCACTGTGAATGCAAGTATAAAAAAAATAAATAAATTATTCCAATGACAGGCGCCCCTCTGCGGGGTGTGCCTGTAGGCAGGTACCTACTCTGCCTTATGGCAAATCCGTCCCTGTTTTTAACTATAAGTGCATCATAACAAATACACTGCTCCAAAAAATAAAGGGAACACTAAGATTACACATCCCACTACTCCACAAAATAAAGGGAACACTAAGATTACACATCCTAGGTCTGAATGAATGAACTGACAACAAAATCACATAAAAATTCTCAATGAAAATCAAATTTATCAACCCATGGAGGTCTGGATATGGAGTCACACTCAAAATCAAAATGGAAAACCACACTATAGGCTGATCCAACTTTGACGTAATGGTCTTAAAACAAGTCAAAATGAGGCTCAGTAGTGTGTGTGGCCTCCACGTGCCCGTATGACCTCCCTACAACACCTGGGCATGCTCCTGATGAGGTTGCGGATGGTCTCCTGAGGGATGTCCTCCCAGAACTGGACTAAAGCATCCGCCAACTCCTGGACAGTCTGTGGTGCAATGTGGCGTTGGTGGATGGAGCGAGACATGATGTCCCAGATGTGCTCAATCGGATTCAGGTCTGGGGAACAGGCGGGCCAGTCCATAGCATTAATGCCTTCCTCTTGCAGGAACTGCTGACACACTCCAGCCACATGAGGCCTAGCATTGTCTTGCATTAGGAGGAACCCAGGGCCAACCGCACCAGCATATGGTCTCACAAGGGGTCTGAGGTTCTCATCTCTGTACCTAATGGCAGTCAAGCTACCTCTGGCAAGCACATGGAGGGCTGTGCGGCCCCCCAAAGAAATGCCACCCCACACCATTACTGACCCACCGCCAAACGGTCATGCTGGAGGATGTTGCAGGCAGAAGAACGTTCTCCACGGCGTCTCCAGACTCTGTCACATCTGTCTCATGTGCTCAGTGTGAACCTGCTTTCATCTGTGAAGAGCACAGGGTGCCAGTAGTGTATTTGCCAATCTTGGTGTTCTCTGGCAAATGCCAAACGTCCTGCACGGTGTTGGGCTGTAAGCACAACCCCCACCTGTGGACGTCGGGCCCTCATACCACCCTCATGGAGTCTGTTTCTGACCGTTTGAGTGGACACATGCACATTTGTGGCCTGCTGGAGGTCATTTTGCAGGGCTCTGGCAGTGCTCCTCCTGCTCCTCCTTGCACAAAGGCGGAGATAGCGGTCCTGCTGCTGGGTTACTGCCCTCCTACGGCCTCCTCCACGTCTCCTGATGTACTGGCCTGTCTCCTGGTAGCGCCTCCATGCTCTGGACACTATGCTGACAGACACAGCAGACCTTCTTGCCACAGCTCGCATTGATGTGCCATCCTGGATGAGCTGCACTACCTGAGCCACTTGTGTGGGATGTAGACTCCGTCTCATGATACCACTAGAGTGAAAGCACCGCCAGCATTCAAAAGTCACGAAAACATCAGCCAGGAAGCATAGGAACTGAGAAGTGGTCTGTGGTCACCACCTGCAGAACCACTCCTTTTTTCCATTACTGAACTGGAAAAGGTGCAGAGACGTGCAACAAAACTGATAAAGGGATTGGAGGATCTGAGTTACAAAGAGAGACTAGCCAAACTGGGTTTGTTTACATTAGAAAAGAGACGTCTAAGGGGTGATATGATTACCATTTACAAATACATTCAAGGCCAATACAAAGAACTATCCAATGAATTATTTATGCAAAGAGCTGAGCTAAGAACAAGAGGTCATCCATTAAGACTTGAGGAAAGGCGCTTTCGACTAAAACACAGGCAGGGATTCTTTACAGTAAGGGCGGTAAGGCTATGGAATTCTTTGCCTCGGGATGCTGTGCTTGCAGATAATGTAACTGCATTCAAAAAAGCAATGGATGCCTATCTAGCACAGAACAATATTGACAGTTATGACAGATGGCTTCAAAGCAAATAGGATATTGAGCCGGGGAACTATTTGACACACTCACACACACACCTACATTGGAAATTGCTCCAGAGGGCTTTTTTGTTGCCTTCCTCTGGATCAACAGGGGTGTTATTGGCATGGGCTGGACTTGATGGACGCATGTCTTTTTTCAGCCTTATCTACTATGTTACTTATCTACTATGTGTCTTGCTAATTGCCTATAATTTCCACCTGTTGTCTGTTCCATTTGCACAACAGCATGTGGAATTGATTGTCAATCAGTGTTGCTTCCTGAGTGGACAGTGTGATTTCACAGAAGTGTGATTGACTTCGAGTTACATTGTGTTGTTTAAGTGTTCCCTTTATTTTTTGGAGTAGTTTATATACACTTGCTCTCAGATACTTTTGTGCTCTTTTTCTTCTTTTTATACATGTTACGGATGCTGCAGGACTGAGAATAACAAGCAACATTTTTTGTTCAGAATATATATATATATATATATATATAGAAGGACATATATTTTTATATAATTAATAGACTTTTAGACTGTTGTTTTGGAGCTCTTCTCTCTGCTTGTATTCGAGGTTGCTGAAAACAGTTTAATGTCAAAAGTCATACACCATGACAATACTGAGCACAGCAGCAAGACACAAGGTAGTTATACTTCATCAGCAAGGTCTCTCCCAAGAGAAAAATGGCAGCAGGTGTTCTGTACTGATGAGTCAAAATTTGAAATAGTAAATAGTCGGCTGTAGCAGAAGGCAGTTTGTTGGCCTAAAGACTGGAGATCTGTACAAGAATGAGTGTCTGCAGGCAACAGTGAAGCATGGTAGAGGTTCTGTCAAGGTTTGACTGAGCTGCTCTAACTCCGTTGCTTGATTCTGCTGTCTGAGCTGATCTAGTGCTCTATTATCCATTACTCTTGACTCCCTTTCCTGGATCAGGCTGAATCAGCTGACCTCTCTGTGTTTGCTCACCTGACTGCTATCAGCCAACCCTCCCAGGGTATTTAAAGCAGCTTGGCTCACTCTCTGATGGCCCTTGTGTCTGATTCTGGCTGCAAGAACGTTATCCTGAGTTGCATGACCTGGCTTCCCCCTTCTGGATCCTGACTCCTGGATTGTTCCTGACATCGTTGATCTCCATATTCCTGACCCCGGCTTGGCTGAGTACCTGTCTTGGTTCCTGACCCTGGCTTGTCTTTTGATTTACATTTTCCTTTGTTTGCTTTTGTTATTTTAATAAAGTTGTTTTGCACTTTACACTTTTGTGTCTGTCTGGGTCCTGGTCCCTAACAGGTTCCTTGCAAGTTTGGGCTGCATTTCTACACATGGAGTTTGGAATTTAGTCAGAATTAATTGTCTCCTCAATGCTGAGAAATACAGGCAGATAATTATCCATCATGCAATACCATCAGTCTGGTTTCCAGTGTGGTTACTCAACTGAGACAGATCTCTGTAGAGTGGCTAATGCTCTCCAGACTGCAAAAGCCAAAGGACAGTTTCTATACTTATACTTCTTGACTTACCCGCTGTCTTTGACACAGTTAACCATTCTCTTCTTGCTCAAATTCAACCACAATCTTGGTTTCCTAAATCACGCTGCTTCATGGCTCTCCTCCTATCTCTCACAATGTTCCTTTTTTGTGTCCGCTGGCAATAACACCTCCTCTATAGTCTCTCTGTCTGTGGGGTGCCTCAAGGCTCCATTATGGGTCCACTACTGTTCCCACTGTACACCCTTTCACTGGGTGAACTTTTTAATTCATTTGGCTTCAAGTATCATCTATATTCGAATGATACCCAAATTTACATATCCACTCCTGATCTTTCACCTCAAATCCAGTTACAAATTTCAGACTGCCTCTTGGCCGTATCTTCCTGTCATCTAAAGATAAACATGTCCAAAACTGAACTGTTCATTTTCCCTTCAAGACCTTGCCCAACACCTAGCTACAACATTACAGTTGATGGAATCGACATTGATCTGGTCAGTTTGAGGCCATATTTGATTCCTCTCTTTCCTTCTCCCCTCACATTAACTCTGTGGCTAGAACATCTCTCTTCTTTCTCTGCAACATTGCTAAAATCCACCCGTTCTTCTCCCAATAAACTACTAAAAATCTTATACGTGCCCTCATTCTGTCCCGCTTAGACTATTGCAATGCCCTACTAACTGGCCTCCATGCTACTCATCTTTCCCCTATGCAATCTGTTATAAACTCAGCTGCATGAATCACCACACTCTCCCCAAAAACTGAACCTGCTCACATAATTCTTAGGCATCTGTCATGGCTCCTTTTTCAGCAACACATCACTTGCAAAGTCCTTCATCTCACCTTTAATGTTCTCCATACTGCAATCCCTCCTTAGATCTCTTCCCTCCTCTCCTCTTATGTTCCTGGCCACCTCCTTTGCTCAGCACACAATGCACTTCTTGTTGCACCATCCAAACCCTCTGGTCTCTCCTGTTTCAAACCATTCTTGCTTTCCACTCCATACCTTTGGAACTCCATACCTTTCTCCCTACATCTTGAACAATCCCCCTCTGTCTTTAAATCTACCCTGAAATCTTATCTTCTGGAGCACTAGGACCACACACTACCTTTGGCCAAACTCAGCACTTGTAATCTCAGAACCTGACACCCTCATACCCTGATGTCTGTCTCCTATTACCAATTTAGACTTTAAGTTCCTTGGGGCAGGGACCTCTCTTCTATTGTTTCTATGAATATGGTACATATTTTATCCCCTCTTATTTATTGTAAGATAAATCTATTGTAAGTCACTGCATACACTATGTGGCACCATATAAATATATACATACATACATACATACATACATAAATACATCAGGGAGATATCTGACTGTCCACAAATTTATTCTGCAGCATGACAATGACCCCAAACATAGAACCAAAGTAATTAAGAACTATCTTCAGTGTAAAGATGAACAAGGAGTACTAGAAGTGATGGTATGACCCCCACGGAGCCCTGATGTCAACATCATTGAGTCTGTCTGGGATTACATGAAGAGAGAGAAGCAACTGAGGCTGCCTAAATCCACAGAAGAAATGTGGTTAGTTCTCCAAGATATTTGGAACAACCAACCTGTCGTGTTCATTAACAATTTGTGTGCAAGTATACCTAGAAGAATTGATGCCATCTTGAAAGAAAAGGGTGGTCACACCAAATATTGATTTGATTTACATTTTTCTTCTGTTCACTCATTATTAGTTTTGTTAATTGATAAAAATAAACTATTTTTGAAAGTATATTTACTTTAGAGAGAGGGATGGTGTGGGGAGGACATTAGAATGTAAAATAAACATTGAGGGAGGGAGACAAACATAGAGGGAGGAAAAATCATGGAAGAGGAAATAGACATGGGTAGGGGAAAACACATAGAAGGAGGGAAAGAGAAATGGAACTGAAGAAAGACATGGAAGGAGGGAGGGAGGCATAGACTAGAGAGAGAAACAGAAAGATGAGGGAGAGGGGAAACATAGTAGGAGGAGGTTAGGAGACATGGTGGGGGGAAGAGAGTCATGGATTGAAAACAAGATATATATGGCATAGAGAGAAGCATGCTGGAGGAAGACATTGGTATGGTGGGGAGAGAAAGGCATAGTGGGTTAAGATACAGATAAGGCAGGAAGAGAGATGTGTATGCTTTGGGTAGAAAAAAGCACAGTGTAGGAGAGGGAAAAACATGGTGGGAGAGAAAGATATGAAAAGGTGATAAAGTCATTGAGGGAGGAATCAAGACAGAAAGGAATGAAAATATATTAAAGGAGAGATACGTGGAAATTTAGGAAGAAATGGAAGGAAGATGGAAACATGGAAGTGGGAGAGAGAAGCATGGTAGGTGTGAGGCATAGTGGTGTTGGGGAGACATGGAAGGGAAGAGAGACATGTGGGCGAGGGGAGGGCATGTTGTGGAAGAGAGATGCATGGAATGGGAAAGGATTTTTGGTGGCAGGACAGAAGGGTTTAGTGGAGGAGAGAGACATAGTTGGAAGAGCCAGAGGCATGGAGGAGGAGTAACAAAGACAGACTGGAGGAGAGTGACTTACAAAGTGAGCAAAACATTGAGCAAAATATTACTCTGTTACTATGTAAATTAACATTTTATTTTTCTCCATGGGGCAGTTTGTGTGCCTCAGAATGAGTTCAGTTTTCTTTTGAACTTAGAGTCCTAGGTCAAAACAAAGTTAAACTTTATATCTGCTTCTACTAAAATATTGCTGGCTCCAAGCCAATATTTGTATTGGTCTGCTCATAATTTTGGGGCTAAGTTTCAACCCTGCCTATGGTCCCTACATTAATTTTCAAGGGTCAACAAATTATTGGCTTAGTAAAAGCAAACTAAATTAATATGTGGTCTATTTACCCAATACTTATTATTACTCATTGGATAAACAGACCACTTATTAATTTATTTTATATTTATTATTTAAATAATAAAAACTAAATAAATTAGCATGCAGTCTACTTAGCCTATATTTACTATTACTCATGGAAGTGATCTTTAGAAATCATTATTCTCTGATTGTGAGGAAGAATGTTAATTTATATGAAGTTAATAGACCCTATAATAATGTGCCTATGGGAGAGGTCCTTCCGACCTCTCCCTCAAGTATCATGACAGGTGAGGAATATTAAATAATTAGTATGGGTTCCATAAATATATTTCATTACTAAATAAATATCTGCCCAGAACTACAGTTGTTTATAATTATGGTAAATATATTTATTTACTAATTAATCTAATGGTAAAAACATTATGTTTATTTTATTCAAAATCAACCAATCAACCCCCCCCCCAAAAAAAAACAATTTAATCTATAATAGTGTTGATTTTCATACAGCACAACTCAATGCAACATGCTCCTCCTCAGCCTTATATGAATGGATTGAGATATTAGGTACTTTCATATGGTTGTTCTGACTGGCTGATCTATGAGTATGAAAGGAATCTAAAAATGCAACACATTATATACATAAAGTCTTTTTCATATTTCAAAGCATATCCAGAAGGAATTGATTTCATCCACTTACACTGAAATATTTTCCTATTGACCTAGGTAGAAATGTAGATTAAGCTTTAATGAATTACAGAACTCTTTGTTGTTTCAAGGTCATTCTATCCTTATAGTAGTAATAAAAAGCATTTGCTTTCAAAAGCACTGCATGACATCATAATCCCTTTTTACCATTTTCCATCTGCCCAGCATTTAAAATACAGCATTAAAATGTGCTGAATTGTTAGTTCCATTTGTGAGTATAATACAAATAAAAACAAAAAAGATCTAAAATTAGTGGAAACATTATTGCTATTGAAATTTATATTGGTCCATGTTTTCATTAGGTTTGACATGTAAAAATGCTTGCAAAAATAAAAAATTTAACACTTTGCACTAGATATTGCGTTATTGTGTCATACTGTGTAATTATTTATTTATTTTAATACTGCAATTAAATATCAAGAGTTCACAAACAGAAATATCAGGCAAAGAAAATTATAGAAATAGAACATTAAATACATTGATATAGACATTCATTTTTATGGAAGTTTTCAGTTGGTAATGCTAGAGAATTATCTTTGGTCTGTTTTCCTACAAACAATAGTTTATCTAATCTATCTTAACCCTTTGAGTGCCAGAGGGGTACGCAACGCATTGCTTGGCAATGAGTTGCGTACCCCTCTGGCACTCAAAGGGTTAAAGCTTTCCTTGTTATATGTCTGAAAACATATTTTGAGATACAGATAATGTTAAAAATAAAATGTGGATTGAATTGTTTTTGATGTGGATATTGGTGTTTTGACATTAGAGACAGAACATAAATATGATGCTATCACTAGTGCCTCCTGGCGGCTGACAGTTACCTGTCAACTATGCAAATCCATATTGTTGTCAGTGCTGCTGTTAGTTGTACATGTGCTGTATGTTTATGTGTCTTGCATGTTTCTTTCCACTTCTGCTACATGATAATTTGATGCTATTATATGCTGGTTCCTTTAAAAAAAAAAAAAAAAAAGGTAGTCTACTCACACTACTGCTGTTATATGCATACTAACAATATAACCAGCAGCACTGAAAACACTCAGTATGTATGGTTGTGTGGACAACTAAATGTTTCCGCTGCAATCCACACACTGTTGCCTATACCAATTGTTTTGTTTTCCAGTACTCCAGTGGGTCATAATTTCAGCCTGCAACAGAGCTATCCTGCAGGTATGCGGTAACAGTCTCACATGCAGTGGGGGCCACTCAAGGTAGACTGTGTTCATGAGTCTCAGTTACCAAGCCAAATTCATGGAGAAAATCCATAGTGAATCGCATGTGCAATCACCACCACCACAACATACACCGTCACCACCACCTATGTTAGACAGCTACTGCCCCCAAGAAACCAGAATAGTTTTATGTGATGATGATAGATGTGTTCTCCTAATTGGTAGATGTTGCTGCTGCTGATAATATTTTTTTCTGACTTCCCTGTGCTGATTATTTGTTTTGGTGGTCATATTTTTCTCTTTCTCCTCCACAATAAAATATTTAACTCAATCTATAAGGATTTTGTTACATAATTTTAATAGAATCCAATCCATCAAATAAATTCTAATCATGCCTTGGTACAAATTTATCACACTTTGTCTTAAATTCAGACATTTTATTCTTAAACCGGGGGTCTAGCAGTGTAGCAGAATGTATATTCTTTAATGCTTTTTATGCACAATACTCAAAGCATTCTAAGATATCAGTCACCAGCTGGTTCTTATCTATGTTGTCATTATGAACAGAATCCTCAACCATGCTCTTTATTTTGTTTCTTTCCTAAACAAGTGGAAGTACTTCACTTATCCCTGCACCAGCATGACTAACCAACAAAGTTGCCTCCTCAAAAGACTTTAGGATCTCACAGAGGTCTGACATAAGCTGTCATTGAAAAGTTGATTTCTCGAGAGAGTGTTTAACATCACCAAAATACCTAGAGCTGACATGACAAGGTTTGTGCTCCCAGTGCTTCACTCTCTTCACAACCTTTTCACGTAACTATACAGTTCCTTAGTTCTCCCAAGGAAAGTTATTCCTTCACGTAATATTTTAGAGAAGATGGGAATGGGTTATGATAGCTGGACAACTTCTCCCCAGATTCCTCTCAAGCGGTGGCTTTTTGTGTTGCCTCTTCTGCCATCTCACACTAGGGCTTCAGAACTTCCGTCCACCTGTCCCATGTTACAGTTTGTTCTGTCCCCTTCTATCACCATGCCACTCTAGTAGATCTGTTAATATTTTTTGGAAAGACATACCTGCTGGCTGTGTATTTCTTATATGTGTGACTACTGTGTACTGCTATCTGAATCTAAATACATAAAATTATATAACTCTCAATAGTGTAATTTTAGAATGGAAACAAACAAAAGAAACATAAACTGTATGATAAATAAAATAATAAATTAGAAGTGGAAAGATCTCTCAGTCAGTCTTTCCATATAATGTTTTATATATTGTTGAAGCTTGATTGTGTGTTCTTGAATGCTGTATGCTGTCTGTGTACTCTAAATCAAAACACACTAATGGGAGTATAATGTTAAAAGGATATTCATAACATAACATAAATGGTGATGATATTGCATTATAATCAACATCAATCAACAGCAAAAGAGTAAGTATGTTGTAGAGGTGGACTGTAGTGGTAAATATAGAGTATGATGATGATAAATAGAAAAGAAAGCTAGACAAATTATATATTCCATTATATCCTGGGATTTATTTGTTGTCAATCATTCATCAATCATCATAGCACTGGTCCCAACTGTTGTAGACGGTGGCAACTGAAAAAATCCCTCCTTCTCCTCAATGCTGCTAATCCTACAAGTGCCATATTATGTCTAGAAAATTATACTCAGTAGGAAAGCATTGAAAAAAAATTATTTAAAGGGATAGTAATGTTTCACAATAAAAGTAGCTCCAATTAATCTTCATATTATTTGGTCCACGGAGAGTATTATTTCAATACTGTCAGAGTTGTAGTTCAAGATTAATTGAATGATAAAGTATCCCCCTCCTGCTCCTTTTACTGATGTAACACTGCTCACCTCAGAGCAGCAAGACTGTCCAAATGGATCGCAGAGAGGGACAATCTTCAGTGAGCATAAGGAAAAACCTGTCAAGGTGGGCAGGGTTTTCCTTATGTTCACAGTAAGAAGATTGTCCCTTGTTGTGAGGCTGAGCTGTATGGTCTCAGGACCATATTCCACATCTGAGGGGAGGTGGCTTACACTAGGTAAAAGGGACAGGAGGGGAATACTTTATCATTCAATTAGTCTTGACCTACAACTCTGACAGTATTGAAATAACCATCTCCATGGCACAAATACAATGAAGATTAATTGGAGCTGCTGTTTTTGTGAAACATTACTGTCCCTTTAATCTTCAGGCTTGCGAACAGGCAAGCCTTGAAAAATATTTGCAAGCTTCCGGCTTGCAAAAAGCAAGCCTTGAAACAATTTTATTCACTGCTGGCCTGTTCTAGATGGTAGTGGTAATCTACCACCAGAAACATTACCCACCCAGTGGTACCTATGCACCACTAACATTATGTCTTTTTGCTAGTGATGTACTTCCTGCTGCTGAGTTATCGGAACAACAGGATTAGGTTCCTGCATGGGATTAGGATCGTCATGCTCACATGTGGTGGTAAAAACAATAGTAGTTATAACATGAGGCAGGTGGTAGTGTGATGAAAATTCCACTTCCTGCTATCCATACTGCTGTTGAGGAAGCATCAGCACCACAACAGGAGCATCTGATTAGAAGAAGTTGAACAATTATGCTTCTCCTATTGCGCCAAGTAAAACAATGGGTGTGGAATATATTGCCTTGAGAGCAGGAAGGAATTGTGTAGTTATGCACCGTGTGTGGGAACATTAGGAAAAAGGGAGAGGACTGGGAACAATCACATTTGGTATATCTGTTCTAATAATAAGCATAACTATAACCACCTCCTAAAGATTATATAGACAATGTTAAATCATGTCCCAGAAATCAGGTTCTACTGTGTCAGTCACTATGGCCTTTGAATACTCCAATAAATACATGTGACTGGGTGGTGGAGGTAAGTGACTTGGCACTCACCTAGTAATGTCTCTGAAGACTCTATAAATATAATTAATCTTCCATGTCGTTAGCTTGACATATTATGCAGAATGTACTGACTGCTGATGTGGCCAGATATCTTGCACATTATTAGTCATTTCCATGTGTGGTTAGTGCACCACACAAAGTGCATTGGGTAGAGACAGATTTAAAGATCCTTACAGGATATTTGCTCTCTACAGTAGGATTTACATAAAATGGCAGATTGGGCAACCAAATGGAATATGAAGTTTAATGTAGGAAAATGTAAAGTCATGCATTTGGGAAGAAAAGATCCCAATGCTACTTATGAACCTAATGGAATCATTTTAGGGGACTCATTGCTAGACAAAGACCTGGGAATCCTTTTAAACGACAAACTTGTAAATAGTGATGAGCGAGCATGCTCGGCCGAAGCTCGGTTCGGCTCGAGCATCGCTCTGCTCGGCACATGGCGGTACTCGTACGAGTACCGCATGTGCTCGCCCGCCATGTTCGGGTCTCCTCCCTGCATGTTTCGCGGCTGCTGCGCAGCCAATAAATGTGCGGGGAGGCTCTGACATCAGTGTAATGCCAGCAGCCATGTTGGCTGCTGCCATTACACTGATTGGCTGGCCAGAACCCGTGATCGGGTGCTGTATAGCACCCGACGCGCGAGTTTGGCTCATTCTTAGCCAGGGAGAGATGCGCTCAGGCAGGGAAAGTCAGTGTAGGGAGAATAAAATTGTTGGAACTCTTTCAAGACCCAAAAGTCCTTTTTAGGAATGTTGTGTGTGGGGGCAGCATTTATATTTTGTTTGGGGGGGCACAATTTCCTTTTTTTTTGTGGGGGGGATATTAGTAAGGTGACATATAATACTAGATGCACAGGAAGTCAGTGTAGGGAGAATAAAATTGTTGAAACTCTTTCAAGACCCAAAAGTCCTTTTTAGGACTGTTGTGTGTGGGGGCAGCATTTAATTTTTTTGGGGGGTGGCAGAATTTCATTTTTTTGTGGGGGGGGACATGTTCTAAGGTGACATTGTACTAGGTGCACAGGGACAAATATTTCACAGTGCAGTGACAAGCTGACATATTCTGTTAGGTGCACAGGGCCAATTATTTTACAACGCAGCGACAAAAAGGGCCATTTTAAACGTGTGCCTAGCCATAGATTATTGTCACATTCTGTTTAGTGTGCAAATTCACAAATTAACGTCACATATTCCGTTCACTGTGCCTAGCCGCAGATTAGCGTCACATTCTGTTTCGTGTGCCTAGCCGCAGATTAGCGTCACATTCTGTTTCGTGTGCCTAGCCGCAGATTAGCGTCACATATTGTTTAGTGTGCCTAGCCGCAGATTAACGTCACATATTGTTTAGTGTGCCTAGCCGCAGATTAGCGTCACATATTGTTTAGTGTGCCTAGCCGCAGATTAGCGTCACATTCTGTTTCGTGTGCCTAGCCGCAGATTACCGGCATATATTCCGTTTAATATGAAGAAGGCGGGTAAAAAGGGACGGGGAAGTGGACGTGATCCTGATAGTTCAGGGCGCGGGTCAGGACGCGGAGAAACTGTGCCTGGTGCCAGAGCACAAGAAAGAAAGACATCCACCATACCTAACTTCATGTCTCAGTTTACAGGGCGTCGCAGGACATCACTCTCGAGGTCAGACCACTGTGAACAGGTGGTCGGTTGGATTTCAGCTGATACTGCTTCCAGTCGGTTAAGCACCACCCTGTCTTCCACCAAGTCCACTCTCACTAGCCAAGAGTCTGGTCAACATAATCCTCACCCTGATCATCCTTCCTCCCACCATAGAGGGTCTGGCCAAAGAAGTGATCCCACACTGGGATATAGTGAGGAGCTCGTCTCATCACCAATCCTTGATTTGAACCTCTCTCCAAGCACGCTTGCAGAGGAACATGAGATCTTGTGCCCTGATTCACAACCTCTAGAGGGTACCCAATCACAAGAAGATGACAGAGGGGAACGGCATTTAAGGTCAAAGGAAGTGGATGATGATGATGAGACACAGTTGCCATCAAATCAACCACAATTACTGTCTCAAGACCTTGATGAGGAGGATGATACACAGTTGTCAATGACTGAGGATGTGGTGGGATCAAGAAATGAGGAGGATGATCAGAGTGAGGAAGTGGAGGAGGACTTGGTGGACGATGAGGTCACTGACCCCACCTGGGAAGGTGGAAAGCCGAGCGATGACAGCAGTCCTGAGGGTGAGCCATCTGCAGCACCGCAACAGGCTGGAAGAGGCAGTGGTGTGGCTAAAGAAAGAAGGCGGACCGCACCAAACCGGCCCGCAAATGTTCCACGGAGCACCCCCTTGCGTAAATCTCCCTTGCCAAGGGCTAGGTGTTCCGCGGTATGGCGTTTTTTTAAGGAAAGTGCGGACGACAAAAAAATTGTAATTTGCAACCTGTGCCACACCAGAATGAGCCGAGGCATGAACACTAGCAACCTCACCACCACCAGCATGATCCGACACATGGCATCCAAGCACCGTAATAAGTGGGAGGAACGCCTGGATCACCAATCTGTGTCTGCAGGCCACACCACTGCCTCCTCTTCCCCTGTTTTCGGTGCCGGCCAATCGCCTGTCGAAAGCACAGGCCCGCATACCTCCCGCCCTGCACCTGTACCATCTGAAGCACCATCAGCGACCACATCCACTTCCCTGTCCCAGCGCAGCGTCCAAATGTCGTTACCCCAGGCATTTGAGCGCAAGCGAAAATACCCAGCCACCCACCCACAGGCCATAGCACTAACCTCACACCTTTCCAAATTACTGGCCATCGAAATGCTGCCATTTAGGCTTGTGGAGACTGAGTCCTTCCGCAGCCTGATGGCAGCAGCTGTCCCTCGGTACGCAGTCCCCAGCCGCCACTACTTTTCCCGGTGTGCCGTCCCCGCCTTACACCACCATGTGTCCCTTAACATCACCCGTGCCCTGACCAACGCAGTTACTGGGAAGGTCCACTTAACGACTGACACATGGACAAGTGCTTGTGGCCAGGGACGCTACATTTCCCTGACGGCACACTGGGTGAATGTCGTGGAGGCTGGGAGCGACTCGGACCCTGGGATGGTACAGGAGCTACCCACGCCGAGGATTGCGGGCCCTACCTCCATCAGGGTTTCTGCCAGCACCTACGTTATTGGCTCCTCCTCCTCCTCCGTTTCCACCACTGAATTCTCTGCGCGCAGCGCCACTCACCCATCAGCCGGTAGCTGGAAGCAGTGTAGCACTGCAGTGGGGAAGCGTCAACAGGCCGTGCTGAAGCTGATCTGCCTTGGGGACAAACAGCACACGGCCTCAGAGCTGTTGCAGGGGATTAGTCACCAGACCGAGCAGTGGCTCTCGCCACTCAACCTGCAACCAGGCATGGTTGTGTGTGATAATGGGTGTAACTTGGTGGCGGCTTTGGAGCTCGGCAAGCTCACACACGTACCATGCCTAGCGCATGTATTTAATTTAGTGGTTCAGCGATTTCTAAAAACCTACCCCAATTTGCATGATCTCTTGACGAAGGTGCGCCGCGTGTGTGCACATTTCCGTAAGTCATCTACAGCTTCAGCCGGCCTGTTGACGCTGCAGCAGCGCTTACAATTGCCAGCTCACTGGCTGCTGTGTGACGTGAGCACGCGCTGGAACTCCACCTTCCACATGTTGGCCCGGCTTTGTGAGCAGCAGAGGGCAGTAGTGGAGTACCAGCTGTTACACGGTCGTCGACTCTCCGTTCAACTTCCTCTAATCAGAAGTGAGGAGTGGGAATGGATGTCAGACCTCTGTGAGGTTTTACGCAATTTTGAGGAATCGACACAGATGGTGAGCGGCGATAACGCTATTATCAGTGTAACCATCCCACTTCTGTGTCTACTGAAACGCTCGCTGCTCACAATTAAAACCGACGCTTTGCATGTGGAAGAGGTGGAAATGGGGGAGGAAGAGCTTACACAAGGTGATAGCCAGAGCACCCTCACTTCGTCTTCTCAGCGACAATTAGAGGAGGCGGAGGAGGAGGAGGAGGAGGAAGACACGGTTGCCTCCGCTACAGAGGGTAGCCATGGAACTTTATTTCCATCTCTTCAGCGTGGGTGGGCAGAAGAGGAGGAAGAGGATGAGGAGATTGAGAGTCATCTTCCTGGTGAGGACAGCGAAATCTTGCCTGTTGGTACTCTGGCACACATGGCTGACTTTATGTTAGGCTGCCTTTCCCGTGACCCACGCGTTATACGCATTTTAGACAACACGGATTACTGGGTGTTCACCCTTCTGGACCCCCGCTACAAAGAGAATTTCTCATCTCTCATTCCTCCGGTGGAGAGGACAAGCAAAATGGTGCAATACCAGAAGGTTCTTGTCGAAAAATTGCTCCAAAATTTTCCACCTGACAACGCTGGCGGCAGAGTACGTGCTACCTTGGCCAACCGAGAAGGGGAGAAAAGGGGAGCACACAGCAGTTCCGACAAAGGCAGGGCAACACTCTACAAGCCGTGGGACACCTTCATGACACCCCGCCAGCACCCTCACCCTGATGCGCGGCCTAGTGTCACAAGGAGGGAAAAGTTTTGGAAGATGGTGAAGGAGTACGTAGCAGACCGTGTCAGCGTCCTCACTGATCCCTCTGTGCCTTACAACTACTGGGTGTCCAAGCTGGACACGTGGTATGAACCGGCACTCTACGCCTTGGAGGTGCTGGCCTGCCCTGCCACCAGCGTTCTGTCTGAGCGGGTATTTAGTGCTGCTGGTGGCATCATAACAGATAAGCGTATCCGCCTTTCCACCGAAAATGCTGATAGGTTGACACTTATAAAAATGAACAAGGCCTGGATTTCCCCTGACTTCTCCACTCCACTGGAGGAAAGCCCCGGGTGAACATAAAGTCACTTTAGATATGTTATTTACAATGATGGGAATACTCTGTATTCCCATTCACCCCTTCCACCCAAAAAATGGGTATATGGTTGACTCTTAATCTTCTCATCCTCCTCCTCCTCTTCCATATGCCCTGTGATATAATTTTTATATAGGGCCAGCTCACCAGCGGGCCCTGTGATATAATTTTTATATAGGGCCAGCTCACCAGCGGGCCCTCTTTGACAATTTTTGTATAGGTCAGCTCACCAGCGGGCCTTCTCATATAATGTTTTATTGGGTCAGCTCTCTAGCGGGCCCTCTCATATAATGTTTTATAGCGTCAGCTCACTAGCGGGCCTTCGCATATAATGTTTAGGATGGTCAGCTCCGCAGCAGACCCTCACCCATAATGTTTTAGATGGTCGGCTCAGCAGCAGACCCTCATTCCTAATGTTTTAGATGGTCAGCTTAGCGGCATGGCCTCGCCCCTAATGTTTTAGAGGGTCACCAGCAGGCCATTAATCCTAATTTTTCAAGGGTGTGTATGATGCCCTCCTTTATGTGTAATAAAGGGTGTATTGGAGTGACATTTCAGTCTAATTTTTGGCAGCCCTTTCACTTAGTGCATAGGCTTTATGAGTGTTGGACCACTACCTGAACTATTGTACCACAATGTGAATGAGGCCCTCCATTTTGTGATATACAGGTTGTATCGGAGTGCCTCAGGTCCTCCCATTGAATTAAATAGGGCTGGGGTGTTCGACAGAGCAGAAGGTAGTTCTTGGCTTCATCCACTAAGTCACTTCGTCACTTTTACTCAATGGATCAGACCCCACTGTTCCGACTATAAATTTTGGACTTAACAAGGGCAAACGGACATGTTGTAAAACCTGTGGTAGCTGCGGCCTCCATTCCTGAATGCTGTACCTTACCCGGGCCATAACCACGTTGAACACCTGCTTTACGCTGCGCACGTTTCCCTCTTAATCATGGCCCCAGTTCCGAAAAATCTATGAAATTTTTTGCAGAATTTGCAGATGATATACAAGTAAATATACAGCAAATACTGTTTGGTAACAATTTTTCGCCTAAAATCGTTTTTATCTTCCTTTTTGTGTGTTTTACGGTCAGTCTGTAAAAATGGCGTACTACGGGCGAAACATCGTTCCCAGCAGCGACGTTGGAGTCCAAGATGCATCCAGACATCCTCCCTATGCTGTCCCTGAACCATTTCTGTGGTGTTTCCATCATTTTCTGCCCTTTTCCTATGAACCAGGCACCCTCCCCTCATCAGAGCAGGGGGTGCCTGGTGTAATGCTCGAGTCCTCCCATTGACTTCAATGGGGCTCGGGTGCTCGGCCGAGCACTCGAGCCTCCGGGGGCGCTCGGCCAGAGCACCCAAACACCCGAGCATCGGGGTGCTCGATCATCACTACTTGTAAACAGTGACCAGTGTCAAATAGCAGAAGCAAAAGCAAACACAGTCCTGTCTTGTATAAAAAAGGGGTTTTGAAGCAAGAGTGGATAACATCATTTTGCCATTGTACAAATCATTGGTAAGACCTCAGCAAGAATATGTAGTGCATTGTTGGGCACCAGTTCTGAAAAAGGATATTCTAGAACTGGAGAGGGTACAGTGAAGAGGAACAAAATTAATCAAAGGAATGGAGGACTTGACGTATGAGGAACTACTAGACAAACTTGGTTTATTTACTCTAGAGAAAAGAAGACTAAGAGTAGATCTTATCACAATATACAAGTATATGAGAGATCAATACAAGGATCTCTGTGGTGAACTATTCATTCCAAGGCCTGGTCAAATGAGATTAGAGGAAAGAAGGTTTAGACTTCAGCAGAGGAAGGGATTTTTACAGTAAGGTCTGTTAAATTATGGAATTTCTTACCCAATTATGTGGTTATGGCAGATACAATGGATACATTTAAGAGAAGATTAGATATATTTCTTTCAGAACATAACATATAGAGTTATACTGTGTATTAGTAGGCAAATCTGGAAGGTCCGATACAGACCAACTTATTTGGTAGCAGAAAGCTATATAATTCTCATTTCTCTGGGTTATGAGGCAAGGGTTGAACTTGATGGACAATTATATTTTGCTGCATCTAGACCCTATCACAAGAAGACAACAAAGACATACATTTTATTATAATCATTAGCCTTCCAGGCTGGTGAGGGTTTCTCCTGCTTTCCTTTTGGATTTTTGCTCACATTCTATATGCTCTTGAGGAGGAACAAGAGGCACAGTTACGTACTTAAAGTGGGATGGTTTCACATGCTATTCATACACATCAGGGTGTTTAAATTATATACTGAATTAGGTAAATATGCCAAGGGATGTGCCTTCATTTCCCCTCTTCAGCACCCTGTCAAACAATGTGCACATTGAAGTTGCTGATGATTGTACTGTGCTTGCCCCAGGGAAAAAATAGTCCCACACCCATGTGTTCAGTGTGGCAGGATGTACCTGCAATGGCTGGTGAAGATGCTGCTGCTGTCTCATCATCTGTACTAGGAGGAGGAAGTGGAAGTAAAACAACATCTACCATTCCTACTGCTACTACCTAATCCCATGGACATTTTGGAAACTGATACATTAGCCTTTTCATCAGCCTGCTGTTATGACACATGTGATTCTGAAATGCATCACTGGGCTTTGTTTATTTGGTATTTAATACATAATAAATGATATACCTCGTGCATATGTGAGTAACTCTTCAGTCTTTTTTTAATGCATCTGTTTTTATTCTAAGGGTGTCCCTTTTCCTTTTCAGAGTGTTTCTTTCTTCTCTTTGAGAAGTCTTTTCCTGGGGAGCAGCAGTGAAGAATCTGTGTGATGAGGGATAGCTAGAACCCAGTAGCAGGGGAGGATCAGAAAAGTTCCTTAGACTGAAGAATTCCAAAGTGTCAAATCCAGAGGGGCAATATAAAAAGTAGTCAGGCAGGCAAAAGGTATGGGGAAGGCAGCACAGGATCAAAATCAGGACACAAGCCAAAGGGACAGAAGTCCAGGAAGTCAAATGTGAAGAAGCAGCCACACACCCTAACCGAAGGACCTATGAATCCAAGAACTGGTCTGCCAGTTACCTGGCATTAACGTTATTGACTACACTATGTAATGTTGCCATGTACGCTGCATAATCACAGCTTATACAGTCCTACATGACGTGGGAACCCTCTGTTACCAGCAATATGGCATGGGCTGAATCCAGAACACTTTTTTCAGAATTATCATCAGATATGATACTATGTATTTTTTGTAATGTGTGTATATTCCTGTCTATTGCATGTGATTTTTTTTATGGGGCTGTGTGCAAAAATAAAAAGGAGGAAATTTGGGGTAAAGCAACTGTGTTATTATAGGCAAATGAATATTTCCATCGACCTAAATGGGACCTTTAACCCATGGAATTCTAGAGAGCTCTTCAATGCATTGCTTCACAATACATTGGAAAGGTCTTCTTCATTCATAGGGTTAAAACCCCATTTACATCTAGAGTAATTTTTTGGATTTTTATCTCCCCCTATGGTGCAACTGGTTTGGTCTAGAGTTACTTCTCTTCTGTTTTGTGCATATGGTTCACTATATGCATATGACTGAGTATCTGGTTTTCTTTTCCATGAAAGATTGCATATGTGTAGCAACAACCTTTTGTAATATTCACAATAGATGTCACTGTGCTACAGTGTGTGATTGCCAGTGTATGTGTTTTTGGTCATTAGGTTCTTTGAAAATTGCAGGACAAATAGGTATTTTAATGTATTAATGCTTTATAGCATCCATTGTGTCTTCTAACAAAAATATGCATTGCATCTAAAAATATTTGCATAGACATACATGCGTTCTTAGATGCCTTGAAAAATGTTATTAGCATTGCTACTTTTTTTAGAAGCAATTAGAATTTTTATTACCAATGCTAACATTTTGTTACAGAAAACTTTTCTTTAAATTGACCCATACATTGGCAAGAGGTACTTTGTTCATTAGGAATCCACATGCTCCCCTCAAGTTTTTTACTAAACCACGACTACACTAGGAACTTATTCATGAGTATGGAAAGGGTAGCTTTTTCATATGTATACAATGTGTTAAAAACTTGTAAAGCAAACTATATTAAAATCTATACTGTTATAACTGATTTCTATCATATACATAGGAACATAGTAAATTTGGTTGAAAAAAGACACAAGTCCATCAAGTTTAAACTTAAATCATGTTTTGAATTTAGTAAAAACTAAATGCAACACTCATTACTGTTTAGTGATGTATAAAACACACACACACACATACACACACACACACACATACACACACCACATATGTATTTATTTTAAATCAGTATTGTGCAGTTCACCTAGTTTCAAACTATCCTGTATGGTGCACAAAATTAATAAGTCAGGGTGAATTCAGGACAAAATGAGAGAGGCCAACACAATTATGCAGCATTATGTGTGTTTTGAAGAGCTGACATCAACAACATGTTCTGCCACATGTCTCATACAGTCAATTCCAGGAATGTTGGTTTAATCATAATAATAATACAAAATGTATTGCCATAAACAAGACAAAATAGAAATAGGCTAATGGATAGCCTCATTGCACTCAATGAAATACTAAAATCTTAGGATTATATATAATTTATATATGTGCATATATGTTAAATGATTAACACTTATAATAATATAAAACAAATTTGATAAGAACCCCTTATTTCTATTTCATTGTATCTATGTTGATACAACAGCTGCTAATACTGTAAATGTCACCGCAAACTACATGTAGGATATAGAATTATAGACATTTTTACACAATTGTTAGCTCATATGTTATCATTAAGGAATTTGACCCTATGATATCTTAAGGCGAAGCACCAGGTGGTCAAAACCCTTGATCATGAGAGAAAGCTCTCCCATTACTACATTCTTACATCAAGATTGTTTATCCAAGTGTCATAAAGATCAGCAACTTGATAAAGAGAGTTTAATAATAACATGGGAATTGTAGATTCTTTACTCAGTGGACAGACTGCTTACACTCCAGTATGCATGTATATATATACGTAATATGTAGATTGTGAAAAGGAACAAACTGCACATTTGCAAGTTAGTTCTTAACCCTTTGAGTTCCAGAGGGGTACGCAACGCATTGCTTTGCAATGTGTTGAGTACCCTGCTGGCACTCAAAGGGTTAAACATTTTCAGTAAGATGAGTTCTTAAAACACACAGTTCAGGGAAATGAGCAAACCTGTTATCTGGCTTACAAACTGTATCTCCTATCCTATTCTTTCTCCTCTATGGGCTATATGATCAAGAGAGTGGTGGAGGAATTCAGGGGCAAACCAAATACATCAGAGAGGAAAATAAATATTACAAAAATTCTTATTGATTTAACTGGGCATTTTAACCTCTTCAATGCTAGAGAAGTCTCCAAAGGATTGTGAAGTGATGTGTTGGAGTCCTCTCTAGCATTCAAGAGGGTAATATCCCAATTTAAATATATGGGAATTTTTAGTTCTCCCCTGTAGTGAAGATGGTTAAACTCAGAATTCCTCAACTTTTCTTTTGAACAAATGAACCTATGTGTAGTCAAACATGAGGAAAAAATAGAAAGGTTTATACAACCATGAGTACTTTTTATGTTTCCTGTCCCCAGATATGTCCATTTGTTTTATGGCTTTGAGTTTATCTATTACCCTAGTACCCTTGCAATGTCAATATCTGACTGGGAACATATACTGTTGTTACATACTGTATATTGGATTTGTTAGCGTGAATAACACAAAAGAAAACAGGACAGGCATGGACTTCCCTCACTGTTGATTACTTTTGAGGTGTTCCTGAGAGTGCTGTAAATGTCAAATAATCATCTTCTTGATTTCGAACCATATGAGATAAAGACGTAACAGATGTCCAGGTCTAAACAAACAACTTAGTCAAACATTGTTTCAAGGCCCAGTGACTTTGATGATGTGGCCCTTATTTTGCCCATGAAATGAATAAGATATTTTATGGGACACCACACCTTCATGATTTTACACTTTATATTATTACCTAATGTGACAAAGAACAAATGTTTTAGTCATCCAGACCATGCATGGCCCATTTGTTCAGTAAAATTGTGTGCACATTTCTGTCTTCACTCAGTTATTTTTTTACTGGTTAGGAAAATTCTAGAGGGAATTGGACATATTTGAAAACAAGAGACAATCTCAGTGTATTCTTCCAGGTAAAATACTTTCACAAATAAACAAAATTATTATATATGAAATATAGCTGCAACTATGGGGTGGTATGAAATTGTGATTGTTAGAGATAGGGACAAGTTCCATATAAACTAACTACAGCAAGTTGAAATTAAACAAATAGGAATATTGCAAACCTCTGTGCCCCCAGGATGAAATAGGAGTTATCATGGCCAAAGCTGAATCCCAATCAGGATCCCTTGTTTGTTACATAATGCCCTTTTCTAGTTTATAATTTTATGAAAATAATGGCTATCCAAAATAACAGACGTAAGATTAAAGAAAAGATATGATAGTAAATGTCAATGTAGAGACATATTACTAATGTTAATAATCCTAACTGATTATGAAGTATTCACCCATATTATGGTATAGATAGAGCTATGATACATAAAATACAGGTATCTAGTGAATGATACAGGGACATTAGTTATTCTGAGATCAAGGTCTCTGTTCAGAATTAATGGGTCCCCTTAAGATAAAGCATGAAAAATAATTATATCATGATATCACTGACTATAAACAATGTAATTATCCTGCTTTCATAAGTTGTGTAGATGGTGGCATCAGGGGTTGGAGAGAAAAGCCTGATTAAGACTAGCTATGAATGTACATACTTATAAGAACTTACAGAATGCTGTATAACCTCCCCTACATGTAGAACATATATTTAGTGGTCTTCTTATGTTCATGTTATATATTTGACACAAGGGCACCCTTGAAACAAAAGCAGGTGCAGAACAAAATGCATTTTTTGTGATGCACTTTAATTGTGATTATGCAGCAATGACTGTAAACAGAAGCAAATAATGCTCACGGGAGATGTGTAACAGGGTGACTTTTGTGTTTGAGAGGGCTAGAATGAATCTAAAAGTAAGTGCTCCCCCCTGGATAACACACTATTGGTGATGATAGAAACACAGCTGCAAGTATATCTCTCTAGCACATTATATCCAATATGATATGTTCTATAAAAGTTGTCACTAGAATACAAAAGGGCAATCTGTCTTCCCATATTTTAACCCAGTGAAGCCCAACCTTAGTTTAAAAAATTCAGTTAAAAAAGCATCAGGAGATGTCTGGCAACTTTTGGAGTATGGTATAAGCACATGTTTTCCACTGTGCATTTGTCTTGGTATATCAAATGATGTGATGTATATGCCAGCATTTCAAAAAGGATCCCACATGAAGCATAACCACATGTATGAATGGGAGACAAGCAAGCAACAGCATTTCAGGCAGGGGCAAAAAGGCAGAAATTTTATGTATTCTTTTATTAGTGGGATTTTTTGTGAGAAAATTTGGCAATCGCCAGCTTTGCATGAAAATTCCCACTAGAAATATATTTTACTCTTTGCCCATTCCCAGACATTACATGCACCAAAATATTACATAAAACACATACAATTAACAGATGGAAAACTCATAACTTATTAACATTTTTATGACTGAAATTCAAGTGTAAAAGTAGGAACTAAGACAGGCACCGCAAGATCCAGAGAGAGGGAGACCAAAACCAGAGACATCTGGCAGGTATGACAGGACCTTACTCATCAAACAAAAGAGGCACAATTCTGAAGAACACCAACAGCAAAAACTTTAATTTTCTCTGATTAAATGGGCTTTTAACATCTAGAATGTTTGAGAGGTCTCTTATGCATTTATTTGCATTCAAGGTAATAAAAGCCTTATGTCATTGAATCAGAATTTGCAGAGCTTTTATTTCAGACCTCTGGTGTAGTTAGTTTACTCGAGAATTTCACCTCATTAGTTTGATGAGTAAGGCTCATTGAGTTTGCTGGCTAAAAACAATATGCACTGAGCAGGAAACCTATAGAGAACAGACCCACATAGTTTACAGGGCATGGTAGAATTGACAAACAGAACTTGCAATCTTTACAGACTGAATTGAACAGCTTGTAGACAACAGGAAAATTAGTCCAGATACATTTAAATCTATAGAATAATTGATCTACATAGTTTTCAAAATATAGAGACTTCCATGTGTTATGGATCTTCCAAGACACCAGCATATTATAATATTAGACCAGCAGGTCAAATCAGCTTTATGAGACCAGTTGGGCAATATATCATTAATAAGATTAAAATGACAATACATCTTCTTATAACATCCACAGGCAATATACCTTTATGAGGGACTCATTGGTCATGCTATTATTCTAGTAAATATATATATTGCCCTAGAGGTGTTACATTATTTCATAATGTGCTGTTTGTCTCATGAAACTGAATGAAAATGTAGTGGTCTGTATCCCATTATGTCTAGAAAAATAATAGTTTTATGCTCCACTTCAATGGAGAACAAACCTTGGGGAAGAGGTGTGAATTGACTTCTCATAGCCAATTAGGGGGAATTTTATTCTGCCCAAAAGGAGATTTGAACTCCCCCCACCACACACACACACACACACACACACACACACACACACACACACACACACACAGAAGATCACTTTGCACAGCAATACAGCACCATGGTGCTGTGATCTCTACCAATCACTGCAGGATGATTCAGTAACAGAATTAGACTTTATGTGTGTTGCCGAGGAAAGAAAGCAGGTAGCAGAGAAGGATAATGGAAGATAACAATACAAACTCCAGAAGCAATTTTTTATTGCCATAGCTACGCAGCAGCACCTGCAGTGTCGGAAACAACAGTGATTATCGAAACATCTTTTTTTCTTATTTTATTATTTTTGAGGCTGTATGGCTAGAAACCAGGTCCTTTGATTTCCTAAAGTACGTTGTCTTTTACCTCTTTTAGTAACTCAAATATACATATATGCAATTCTTACACTATCTTATTCACACATGAATGCACACTAACACATGCACACACTCTCACAGTGTATACCCTCAGTAACCTACAGCTCCACTCACATAAATGCAGAGACAATACAGTGTAACACAGACAAATATACAGATACTCATACACAGAGTACACTATCCCACAGATATAAACAACACAGTATGTACCCTCGGTAACACAAAACAGCCCCCACATCATTTCCCCTGATTTTCTTCTCTCCCATATAACTCACGTCCCTCATTCTCTTTCTTCAACACTCTCTTTTTCCTCACCTTTTCTATTTCACCCCCTTTTTTATCTCTCATCCTCTTACCTCTGTCTGAGATGTCACGAGAAACACCCAGGCTGTTCTGTTTTTCCTCTTATTTTGTCAGCAGCATCAAAGAGACAGTAAACATGTCAATATTTGCCTTATTGGTTCTCCCTTTTAATAAAGTCAAAATAGAACATAAACTATCTAATTAGAGCTTACTAATGCACATACATTTTTTTGGGACTAATGTCTCTTATTTAAGATACTCTACAGAAAGAAAATTAACTAATTCTATGCAGATTTGATCTAGGAAGGAATTACATTCCACTTAACCTTTTAAGGAGCAGAGGGATGCATCAAAGTGTTATATCGAAGTCAGCAAAATAGATAGAGAGAAAGATGAATGAGGTAACATTATGGTTTGTATTCCAGAAGCTAAAAAGGTAGAATTTCAGAGCAAATCAACAGCCCTGTGAGGAGCAAATGCAAAAATCCCATTAAATAAAATGAGACTTTTATGCCTTTAAATGCTTCTTAATGTGTTTGTAACCTCTCTTGTATTCAAGTGATTAAAATACCATTTAAATCAAAGATTTTTCTTATTTGTCCCCTGTGGTGTAGTTAGTTGCTTCACCACTGCAACTATTTAGCTTGGCCCTGTGTGAGGAGAATCAGCATTTAACCACCACATCAACAATCCACTACACCATAATATACTTACATAAACCTCTGTAAAATACTAATAAAAAAAAAATAATTAAAAAAAAAATGTTTTCCTATGATGGACTGAGCTACAAACATTTCATTGCCGTCACTATACATTGGTCCTAAGAAGGATAGATTCCTTCAAATTATTTGCGCAGGTAAAGCCAAGTTTTGTCTTTGCACATCGACACATGAAAAATGTGATTTTTTAAAACAAAACAGGAAAGGTATTTAATAACTATAATACACTTTATGTGAATAAACATGTAAACAAATTAACTGGAGATTAGCAATATACTCAGTAAGTATCTCATTAATTGCACCATTGAAGCTATGCAGTAAAATATTGTTTCCTTATAGGCTAAAATTGATTTACAATGGGGAGACTTAAGCATCCAAAGGATTAAAGGAGAACATTCGCTTAAAAAAACAATTTGAGCAAAGCTTGTATGTTAAAAAGTAATGTTAGCAATGTTATTATTTTTATTTTTGGACATTGGAGATGTAAGATCTTGTAAACGGGCACTTCTGCAATGTCCGGCACCCTGTATGTGCGGTACACCTCCTCAGGACTTCCCACCTCCCTTCCAGCAGCCCCAGGGAGCGCGTTCATGCTTCCCTTCGGAGCTGCCATTTTCTGTGCTAACAGTAAAGCAAGCTCCTTTTACCATGCTACTGAGATTGCGTATATTTTGTCTCTAAAAATAATTTTCAAAGACAATAGTCTTAGCAATACTCTTTTACAGATACAAGTTAATGATATAAATTTTTTGCTTGGAAATAGATGCAACATATAGAACAAGAATATATGTAACAGCATACTTCTTTGCAAGTTCACATTCTAAGAAACTGTTTGTACAAGAGAGTTTTATTATGAAAAAATGGATAAGTGAATAAGGGAATTTCCCATGGGCCATTTTGCAACTTCACCAAATTTCCCCATAAATGTGGGTTCAATAATACATTTCAGAAATAAATGAGAGAGCAAAAGAGAGAGAACGAAAGAGTGAGTGAGATAGAGAGAAATAAAGAGACAGACAGAACTGTGGAATTCTTTTTTACACACAGTTCACTATATATTGGTGAGAACCAGTTCCCACAAATTCATGGGGTGGCTGCATGATTATGATTCCCCATGGGCAGTAATCAATTTTTTAGGGAAAAAATTATTTGATCCCCTGCTGATTTTGTACGTTGACAAAGAAATGATCAGTCTATAATTTTAATGGTAGTGAGAGACAGAATAACAAAAATATCCAGAAAAACGCATTTCAAAAAAGTTATAAATTGATTTGCATTTTACTGAGTGAAATAAGTATTTGACCCCTTTGGAAAACATGATTTAGTACTTGGTGGCTAAACCTTTGTTGGCAATCACAGCAGTCAGACATTTTTTGTAGTTGGCCACCAGATTTGCACACATCTCAGGAGGTATTTTGTCCCACTCCTCTTTGCAGATCCTCTCCAAGTCATTAAGGTTTTGAGGCTAATGTTTGGCAACTCAAACCTTCAGCTTCCTCCACAGATCTTCTATGGGATTAAGGTCTGGAGTCTGGCTAGGCCACTCCAGGACCTTAATGTGCTTCTACTTGAGCCACTCCTTTGTTGCCTTGGCCGTGTGTTTTGGGTCATTGTCATGCTGGAATACCCATCCACGACCCATTTTCAATGCCCTGGCTGAGGGAAGGAGGTTCTCACCCAAGATTTGATGTACATGGCCCCGTCTATTGTCCCTTTGATGTGGTGAAGTTGTCCTGTCCCCTTAGCATAAAAACACCCCCAAAGCATAATGTTTCCACCTCCATGTTTGACTGTGGGGATGGTGTTCTTGGGGTCATAGGCAGCATTCCTCCTTCTCCAAACACGACGAGTTGAGTTGATGCCAAAGAGCTCGATTTTGGTCTCATCTGACCACAACACTTTCACCCATTTCTCCTCTGAATCATTCAGATGTTCATTGGCAAACTTCAGACGGGCCCGTACATGTGCTTTCTTGAGCAGGGGGACCTTGCAGACACTGCAGGACTTCAGTCCTTCATGGCGTAGTGTGTTACCAACTGTTTTTTTTGGTGACTATGGTCCCAGCTGCCTTGAGATAATTGAAAAGATCCTCCTGTGTAGTTCTGGGCTGATTCCTCACCGTTCTCATGTTCATTGAAACTCCACGAGGTGAGATCTTGCATGGAGCTCCAGACTGAGGGAGATTGGCAGTTATTTTGTATTTCTTCCATTTGCGAATAATAGCACCAACTGTTGTCACCGTCTCACCAAGCTGCTTGGCGATGGTCTTGTAGCCCATTCCAGCCTTGTGTAGGTTTACAATCTTGTCCCTGACATCCATGGACAGCTCTTTGGTCTTAGCCATGGTGGAGAGTTTGGAATCTGATTGATTGATTGCTTCTGTGGACAGGTGTCTTTTATACAGGTAACAAGCTGAGATTAGAAGCACTCCCTTTAAGGGAGGGCTCCTAATCTCAGCTTGTTACCTGTATAAAAGACACCTGGGAGCCAGAATTCTTGCTGATTGATAGGGGGTCATATACTTATTCACTCAGTTAAATGCAAATCAATTTATAACTTTTTTGAAATGTGTTTTTCTGGATTTTTTGTTGTTGTTATTCTGTCTATCACTGTTCAAATAAACCTACCATTAAAATTATAGACTGATCATTTCTTTATTAGTGGGCAAAAGTACAAAATCATCAGGGGATCAAATAATTTTTTTCCCCTCACTGTATATATGCCAAATTACTGAGCTACTTACACCAAATATCTTCCACTTAATGCTGCTTGCATCAAGGAGAAGAAAATAAGGCAGTATATGGGAGTTTTGTGGTACTGTTAGACTCCATACCTTGTTTACCACTATATACTAAACAAGGCATAGAGGAAATGGTGTAACTTTACAACAATGTCCTGTACATGCTATGAGGCAGGTGTAAGGGGCTTGCTGGAGTACATCTATCAGGGTGAACTACAGCAATCATCCATTATAGGTCATACACTGAAGAACAGCCACTGGTGTTGGAGGCTAATGACAATGGTGCAGTTCTGGTGAACTCATACGGTAATGTGCAAAAGTTTTAGGCAGGTGTGAAAAAATGCTGTAAAGTAAGAATGCTTTAAAAAAAATAGACATGTTAATAGTTTATATGTATCAATTAACAAAATGCATAGTGAGTGAACAGAAAAAAAAATCTTGATGAAATAATGATTTGGTGTGGCCACCCTTTGTCTTCAAAACGGCATAATTTCTTCTAGGTACACTTGCACACAGTTTTTTAAGGACAGGTAGGTTTTAAACATAAGAACAGAAGGAGAGAAAAAAAGAAAATCCTAAACAGCACCAAACCAAAAAACCCCTTATAGAGAAAAATAAAGGGAGTGATTTAATTGACCCATGTATGTATCATAAAATATAACTTTTATTGATTCTAAAAATAAAAAAGCCACGTGAATAAAATATGTTCCTAAAATAATAGCCCCAAGGTATAAGGGGATATAAGGAGCAATAGGTGACAAGGTATCAGTAATTCTTAGCCACTCATACAGGGTCAGTTATATATGTGCATCTGGGTGAACGGCACATTTACTGATATTACTTAATATCTGCAGGTTGCCAAGGACTTAGAGTGCTCAAGTCAAATGGCTCTTTACATAATCTTTCACAGTATGAGTCTGTCCAACGTCACTTGTATTCTGTGTATTTATGCCTTGCCTCGACCACTGTATGTCTTTATTACCTGTTTAAAAAGTTACTGAAGTACCAGTGTATTTTGACCCTACAGCGTTTGAATATTGCGCAGTTTGTTTAGTAATATCTAACTAACCACTGTCGTTTGTACTTTCATATTTCAGAACAATATATTGTAAGTAAGGACAGTTAGTAGTACTGCTGAATGTGTAGGTTATACATTCCGATATTATCTACCACCATAACCTCTGGGACAGAATTTGTCAGGAGAATACAGTACATCCTAATAAAAGTGGTGTCTCCTTGTGTTGGTATCGCTAGATTCACACATCTTATACCTATCTGTCAATGTGCCCGAATTGCTATAATTTTCGGCAGAGATGCATATTTAATCAGTGCTCTGATTTATAAATCAACATGTAGAGAATCCCACTGGGGATACCGGTCAATCTTAAGTGCTAAGTCTTATTGCTTGCACTTATTATCCTCCTATACTTTAACACAGATTACATAGATCTTTCGGTTTTTCATGCCCCATTAGGGTAAAGAGACATTTCCAATTGAGTCGCATGGATGTGTGACTTCCACATTGGCTGTGTAATCGTTCCTGATATGTCAAAGTGTGTTTTAACTCTAATGCGCCTGAGTCTTGTGCAGTGTAGTACACTTATTTAGTAATATCTCGCTAACCACTGTCTCTGGACTTACATAATTCAAAGTGATCTGTGGCAAGCGGAGACAACTAGTATCGCTACTTAATGTATTGGGTATACACACTGGCGTTCTCTGCCACAATTGCCAAGAGGTCAGAGTATTTCAGGAAAACAGAGTATATGTTTTGTCAGAGTAATATCCCCTTATTTCGGTATAGCTATAAGGGGTATTTTGGTTTGGTGCTGTTTAGGATTTTCTTTTTTTCTCTCCTTCTGTTCTTATAATGTATCATTATCCTAGCACATTCTATAGCCTACTTAGACGGCCCATATACACCGATTACCTGGTGCACCACTATATTTTCAATTCTAGGTTTAAAACATCTTGGAACTAACCACAGTTCTTCTGTGGATTTAGGCAGCATCAGTTGCTTATCTCTCTTCCAGACAGACTTGAAGATGTTGAGATCAGGGCTCTGTGGGGGCCATACCGTCACTTTCAGTACTCCTTGTTCTTCTTTATGCTGAAGATAGTTCTTAATGACTTTGGCTGTATGTTTGGGATCATTGTCATGCCACAGAATAAATTTGGGGCCAATCAGATGTCTCCCTGATGGTACTGCATGATAGATAAGTATCTGCCTGTACTTCTTAGGATTGAGGATACCATGAGTCACATGAGATTAAATCTCCAACTCCATCTGCAGAAAACCAGCCCCAAACATGCAAAGAACCTCCATCATGCTTCACTGTTGCCTGCAAACACAACACTCATTATTGTACTGCACTCCAACCCTTTGGTGAACAAATAGCCTTCTGCTACAACCAAATAATTAAAATTTTGACTCATCAGTCCAGAGCACCTGCTGCTATTTTACTGCACCCAAGTTCCTGTGTTTTTGTGCTTAGTTGAGTTACTGGCCTTGTTTCCATGTCAGAGTTTATGTCTTTTTGGCCTCAAATCTTGCATGAAGACCACTTCTGACCAGGCTTCTCTGGACAGTAGATGGGTGTACCAGGGACCCACTGTTTTCCACCAATTCTGAGCTTATGGCACTTCTGGACATTTTCTAATTGTCAAGGGAAGTAACCATGATGTGTCATCTGCTGCACTAAGTTTCCTTGGGCGACCACAGCATCTACGGTGCTCAGAGTTGCCTGTTTCTTTGTGCTTCTTCAAAAGAGCTTGGACAGCACATCTGGAAACGCCTGTCTGTATCACGGTGCCCGTGATTCCTTGTCACTCTCTGTTGTGGTGCTCTCCCATTGGCGGAGCTTGATTGGCCCACCCAGGGTGTCCCTTTATATACCGGGCCTATGGCACCTGTCAGGTGCCCTTTCATGGTGTTCCTGTACCTGCGCATTTGTTGCTGTGTTCCTGCGTTCCTGTGTACCGACTTGGCCCGTCTGACTACTCTATTCTTCCTGCTCCGTGATTGACCCGGCTCTGGCTGACATTCCTGCTCTGTGATTGACCTGGCTCTGGCTGACGTTGCTGCTCCATGAGTGACCCAGCTCTGGCTGACGTTCCTGCTCCGTGATTGACCCGGCTCTGGCTGATGTTCATGCTCCGTGATTGCTTCCAGTGTTCCTGCAAGATTTTGATCTCTTTGCCTGGCGACATTCTGAACTGTGCTTGCAGTGTTGCACTGACTGATCACACTTCCTCTGCTGAGCTTGTGGCCTCCGTTACTGAGCCTGTCTGTACACTTGCAGAGCTTGTTGCCTCCATTACCGAGCCTGTCAGAGAATACTTGCTGAGCTGTTGCCTCCGTTACCGAGCCTGTCAGAGAACACTTGCTGTGCTGGTTGCCTCCAATACCGAGCCTGTCTGTGTATGCCTGCCAAGCTTGCTGCATCCGATTCTGAGCTGTTTAACACTTGATGAGCTTTTTGCCTCCATCACCGAGCCTATCTGTTTACACTAGCAGAGCAGTTATCTCAAACTACGGTGCTCGTTTCCTTGCAGTCATTGCACCACGTGGTGCTATTGGGCATTCTGTTAGCTCTTGCAGTGTGTTACTCCGTTTCAGCACCGAAAGGGTGTCTTGGCTCTGGTCTCCTATTGCTCACAGTGTTGTACCATCATACTGCACCAGGGAGTGCATTTGGCTCACGTTATATTTGCTTGTGCAGTGTCTCCTCCATTACCGCACCTAAGGGATGCTCCTGGCTCTGGTTCCATTCGTCTGTGCAGTGTCTCTTCAGTTACCGCACCTAAGGGGTGCGCTTGGCTCCGGTTCCATTGACTCTTGCGGTGTCTCTCCTCCGTTACCGCACCCAAGGGGTGTTATTGGCTCTAGCTCCAGCTAATCCTGGCTATACTATTGGGCATATTACCGTACAGCTATCTTGTAGTGATCCAGTTAGTCTCACTGCTAGTGCTTGCTTTTGCACTACTACCTGGACTGTTTATATTCACCGGGCGTTGGCTAATTCCCACAATAGAGACTGATTATTTGTATTGGGCATTAATCCTTTTACCTCCATTGATTTCTGTTGAGTGCTATTTGATCCTACTATATTGGGCCTGTCCTACATCCATTACTTATTTATACGTGTAATTACCTATTCTGGCCCCAAGGGGCACTGTTCCTTATTTTTACCTCAATAAAACTGTGTTTTATTTTTAACCTTTGATCTGAGTGTCGTAAAAACCGTAACAGTCTGCCTTGAAATTTCTGCCTGGGAGAGATCTTGTTGATGCAGGATAACTACCTTGTGTGTTGTTGCTGTGCTCAGTCTTGCCATGGTGTATGGCTTTTGACAATAAACTGTCTTTAGCAACCTCCCCTTGTTAGTTTGGCTGTTACTCACCCAGTTTTATTCCTCCTAAACAGCTGTTTCTGTTTCAGCTAATGATTTATTTTCAGCCTACATATTAAATGATCATTAGCACCTGTTTGGTATAATTGTTTAATCATACACCTGACTATATACTGTACCTGTAAAATCCCTGACTTTGTGCAAGTGTACCCTGAAGAACTCATGCTGTTTTGAAGGCAAAGGGTGGTCACACAAAAAATTAATTTGATTTAGATTTTTCTTCTGTTCACTCCGTATGCATTTTGTTCATTGATAAATATAAACTATTAGCATGTCTATTTTCTCACACCTCCTAAAACTTTTGCACATTACTGTAAATTCGCTCGCATGTGTCAGAATGTTTGCAGTTTTTGTGCTGTGACTCCTGCTTACAAATTGTTTCTTAGATTGTTCACACTGAACCATGCTCACATGAGTTTTTAATGCCCTCTATTTTTCACTTTCTTAGATTCTGTTGCATAGTCTGTTACTGTTACATATTTTCTTGTTGTTGAATCCTGAGGCATCTGATTAAATATCTGTTCATTGGTCCTCTGTTACTGTTATCTCTTGCATCTGTCCTCTCAAACTACATTGTGTTTGCTGTTTACCAGACTGCATACCTGGAATCCAGTGATTTTCTTACAACCTACAATACTCTGTCTTTTCTCTCAACGTGGTAACATTCAAGCTTACTGCTCTCACACAACCCTACTATAACTACTAGCTCCATATGCTAACAGCTTGACCAGAGGTGCTTGTCCTGTGCACTAGTGCCTCAACTGGGATGCTTGTTTCTGAGAAGCGACTGGCTCTAATGACTTAATGAGAGACAATTGTTCCTGTTCCTCCTAGCTATGGCAGTGGATATAATGCCAGGTAAGAAAAAAATGAGTCTACTGTGCAGTCTACCAGTGTAAAAAGGGTCCTTCTTCCTGTCTAGCCTGATCCATGACAATATATATTTTGAATTACAGAACAATAAAAGTTGCCTCAAAAAGTTATACTGAAATGGTTTGCTTAGCTTTAAATAACATGACAATCATTTTAGGACCAAAGTGTTTTAATTCCAGTTTTTACCTGAAAACAATACTCATTATATTATTAGAAAGACGTTATTCCTGTTATTCTGTAACTAGGTTTTAAAACCACTACTTATAAAAGATGCACAGGACTGTGGTATACAAATTAAAATTCTGGTATTAATTTGTTTATTTTCCCCATTATGGTCAATATATATTGGTATATAGAATGTATCTATACATTAAAAAATGCCCATTGTTGATAAATGAAATCATGCTGTGAGAAAAATTGCTTAAGAGCAACATTAGAGATACAAATCAACATTTTTAATAAGGTGAAAAAGTTTATTCATGCAAAAACACAAGAATAGCTACTGATTGATTATGGGGTTTAGGGGCTGATTAACCATTTTGTTTTCACTAGTAAGAGGTGAATTGGAGCACAAAAATTATTTTGCATTAGGGTCTTCATTCACTAGTAGAGTTGAGTATAATGGTGTGTTTAGTTTTGCTGATCAGTCTGGAGAACCTGGATAAAGGTGTAACGTCAAAAAAATGTGAATAAGTGCTCAACGGTATAACCACTGGTAATTGAACCAGGTGCTGGACAAAACAAAGTAAAGACAGATATTTAATGAGTGTCATAATTACATCTTAATGGATACATTAATTAACAATGGCAAATTATTAAAAATATTCCTGCTATAGTGATCAGGATCTATCCTCAGATTCCTTACAACATATAATGGAAAAACAATAAAACATTTATCAAAGCAATATAGGATTAGTCTTTGGAGTAATATTAAAATAAAGAACATTCAAAGTCTTAACAATGGTAATTGTCCATTGAAAAATACTGATCAAAGGAATTAGTAGAATATTGTATCTTGATGTAACACTAAATGTCCAAAATTAAACCTTATCACAGTTCAAGTCTTTATTTTAATGATAGTACAGAAATGGATGGCAATAAGATGATATAAAACAGCAGTCACCAGTTTCCCAATTCTGTAGCTTGTAATAATTCCAGGACCAGAGATCTTAAACACACGCAAAATAGAAAAGATTTAAACAGTGTAAAAATGCTAATTCTAAATCTAGCATTAAGAGATGATAATTTATTATCGTATATAATAAAAACTAAACAATATATTAAATCATTAAATATAAAATCAACAAAGAATACATTTTGAGATAATAAAAAGATAACCAAACATAAAAATTATCTGCAGGTGCTCAAAATAATAAAATCCCAAAATGATAAGAAATGCCTTGTCTGAAAGATAAGTAACAAAAATTGATGGTTACATAAATATGTTGGAGAAAGGAGACCATAAACACAATCCATAGACACGATCATTCTGTGGAGCCATGACTAAATATTATCAGTTTATTTGGCAACCATCAGTATGTAAATATCTCATCATTATATAGTTCAGTACATGTGTATCATATCTCACAGTGAGCTATTCAATTAAGTCTCTGAGCTATTGATTACACTTACTTGAATAAGTGATAATGTACCTTGAACCAGCTCATAGCCTGGTACTGTATCTCAGTAGTGTTCTGTCACTGGGTTCCAACCTCTCTCTCTCTTTCGGTTTTTCCCACAGTAGCTAGTGATCTGGCCTGCACTTTCCCACAGCTCTTTCGATAAAGGAAAGGCGATAAGTCTGTTTGTTCCCTCAGGAAATTTGGGAAAAAATACACAATTTTCTTTTTTTTCCCACAGCAAATTATTAGAATTTCTGCCCTGTTGTTTGTTTCAGGCAGAAATTCCTTACAACTCAGAATTTTCTGATGCACGATACTATTAATTTTGGAGGTGGCAATATCCCTCCTTGTTGCAAAACACTCTTTAATTTTCCAGTGGCTTCAACTATGAAAGTAAAGAATTCCTTGAACTTTAATGTGGGTTTTGTTAGTAGTGAGGAGTTAGTAGACAGGAGTTGAGATGATTTAGGAGAAGAAAGAGCTGATGAAAAGAACATTTGTGATTTCTGAAGTGTGTGTTTGACTGAGGCTTAGGCAGTGAGGGTCATTCAAAGTCATTTAGCATTAGGGTAATGACAGTCATTCAACTTTTGTGAGCTGGTGTTATGGCAGTAAGGGTAAGTGAAGTTTAAGATATGTGCTCAGTGTCTACCAGAAAGACTTTGAAGGGACTGGGAGGAAATGGAGAATCATCCTCAACAGGGCAGCATAGGTCATGACTAAACTGTGGTTCTCTCTCTATTGTCAAGATGGATAGAGAGGCACCAATTGTTATCAGCAGCACCATTACTATTGCCACCACCAGCAGCAGAACTGCAATGGACCCCTCAACCAGTGCCCCCTGCACTCATAATGGTGGTGACACAAGGTTCCCCATCCTTGTCACTAAGCAACCTGGTAGATAGATATGATTTCTCTTAGTTTTTCAGTGCACTTCAAATCTTTATTCACCAGACAAGCATGGAGTGAGGATTTGGAACACAGACTACAATTGGAAGCAGAGATCCCACCTTGGCACATCTGCATTGATTTAGCATATGCAGTATAGGCATGCAAGCATGTATGTCAAAAATATTAAAAGGTCCAACTCTCTTGCTACTGCTGCTGCTACTACTAATCCTGCTGTTACTTCTATAACCCCTCTCCGAAAACACTGATACAAGAAAACCTCCACTAAGAAGACCAAATTGCCTGCAGAGACCCCTTCATTGACTAGCAGCAATCCCCCATCAGCCTTTGCAGCCACTGCCAACAAATTGCTCCTCCTCTTCCAACTTCCACACCCTTCCAGTGTTCCCAATCAGTCCCAAATCCTTCCAGAAAGCAATTATTTGCAGGCACGAGTATGGCAATTTGTGTCCACACATTGCACCCTATGTGATGCAATGACTACACACAGTAATATTGTGGAGACAAACTGTATGCAGGTCATAACAGAGCACCAAAGAACCATGCATCCTGCAAAATATGAGTGCTTGTTAGCAGGAAGGGTGAATTACTTTTATTAATTTGTTTGTTTATTTATATTTCTAATAATTTGTGTGAATGCAGCTGCAAAGGAGTTGAGTAATTTTTTATGTTTACTTTATGCATTTATTTTGCTTAAGTTTCCCACCTCCAAATATCGTTTTTTGGGGTTATCATTGTGTAGGCTATTATTTAAAAATATATATATTTCTAGTCTTAATTTTAGTAGGGCAATTTTCTTGGCTACTGTGAGACAAGCAAGAAAACAATAAAGTGTATAAATCACAGTCACAGCTATCATTTGTATAAAACGATAAAACATGCCTCTTTCTTGTGCCTTCCAATTCTTATCAATAAAAGAAATATAATAAAACAGGTAAATACCAATATTGTTGACCTGCCTACAAATTATATATGCAATGACATCATTTATACAAATAATGTGCTGAATTTAAAATAGACACCATTTATAAAAATAAAAAAATATATGCAGTCAAATAAAAACATTACAGATGAGACATATATCCACATGTCATATCACCCCTGTTGAGCCAGAGAAAGGAAAAAAAAAACCTTTAAAGCCAATTCCAATTAAGCCCCAAGTGGCCCAAAAAATCCTTCACTGATCCCAAATGACAGTTGTATATTTCCCTACAGATCAACATCCTATTTAACTTTCCATTATTACTATATTATTCATAAACATTAATCAGCGGTCTTAGTAGTGGTCCCAACCGTGGTATATTGTAACAACCCTCCTCCTCCTCAGTGCTGGTACTTTGAGGTCAGGTGTTTTATTCTCACACACAGGCACAGCAACATTTGAATGTGAGTCATTGTCGTCTTCAGTGTTCTTACATGTTTTTTTAAATATTTCTGGTAGCGGTGGATGTTTTATGGGACTTTGATAAACTGCCTCCTCAGGAGCAAAAGGATCAGTGACTATGGCTGCTGTCAATTGTTGGACTACCACTTTACTAGCATGTCCTGCACTGATACATCTATTTTCACCCTACTCCTGCCGCTGGTATATATGCTGGACATTATTTTAAAGTGAAGTACACAACATAACTGATTGTATGTATGCGATGGTTTGAAATTTACAAAATACTATAACTCTTCTAGTATCAGTCTGCATCTGTCACAGCTCAGTTCAGTCACCTATCAGTCAAACTATTTTTAATTTTTTTTTTGCTTTATTTTTTTAAATTAACTGTCCCTATCTCTATCACTGTCAAAAAAAAAAACAAAAAAAAAACACTCCTTGTCGCAAGACTCCCTTAATAGCTGGATCAGGAATGATTTTGGATAACAGCTGTCTGTGTCTTCCCAGTCAGTCACACAAAATTTTTGTTTTTTGGGATTAAATCTCTTTGCTCCCATCTCACACCCCCAGACTCTCAAACACAGAGATAACAATTACATCAGAAAGAACATTGGATCATGGATGCATGTGTCTTCCCAGTCAGTCATATAAAATATTGGGGTATTATGGGGTAAATCTTCTTTGAACCCTTCTCACCCCCCCTCAGACTGTTTCAGTTTTGAGACAAAGTATGTCCCATCCATTCTTTCACTACCACACTTCCTTCTTCTGTCACTCTCTGCATTTTGTGGCAATGCCTTCATCAGGGCTGGCCTGGACCACTAGCTGCCTCGAGGTGTGTGGGGGGAAGACAGAGAAAGGTGGAAACCCAGCTGGAGGACTTCTCTGAGATACACTAAAACCACAATTATTAATAAAATACACTAGTATTTCCCTTGCTATCTCTTATTAAATGGTTGTTAAATGCATTGTAACTAGCATTGTAACTGTACCACCCTTGCTGTAAAAAACCCTGCCTTTGTTTTAGCAGAAAGAACCCTTCCTCTATTGTTAATGGATGACCTCTCATTCTTAGCTCAGCTTTGCATAAATATTTAACTGGATAGTTCTTTGTATTGACCTTGAATATATTTGTAAATGGTAATCACCCCTTAGACATCTCTTCTCTAATGTAAATAAACCCAGTTTGAATAGTCTATTTTTATAACTCAGATCCTCCAATCCCTTTTTCAGTTTTGTTGCTGGTCTCTGCACTTTTTCCAGTTCAGTGAAGTCTTTTTTAAGAACTGGTACCCAAAATTGTACTCCGTATTCTAGATGTGGCCTTACCAAGGATTTATATAGAGGTAGAATTATATTAACATCCCGTGCATCTATGCCTTATGCAAGTATATTACATCAACAGCAAATCCCTTGTCCAAATTAGTACTGCACCATCAGTCCCAGTCTCCATTGAGTAGCATTACAGCGTACCACACGGTCACCGGAATGGACTGAAGTTGCAGGCGCGTAGAACGCACTTACCAGCCCGTCAGTCTGCAAACGGCAAGGATTTCTTTAGAATCTGTGCTTTTTTAAAGGTAAGAGATAGATTTACAAGCTAGTTGCCATGCACTTAATCAATGCATGGCGACTTAGTGATAGCTTAAAGTTCCACTTTTGTAAAATGCAAGTAAATTAGTCTGACTTCATCTATTCTTCATAAAACCATGCTGACTTCTACTAAAATTATTGTTTGTTTTCACATAGTTCTGAATACTGTCAGTTAGTAACCCCTCACATATTACTCACTATGGAAGCCAAGCTCACAGGTCTATCATTTCCTGCTTTGGATCTTGCCTTCTTTTTGAACAATGGAAATATATCAGCTTTCCTCCAATAACAGGGCACTGTGCCTGATGAAAGTGAAAAGTATAATGGTCTTGCTGGTCTTGCTATTACTGAACTAGGTTCCTTAAGTACCATTGGTTGTATACCATCAGGTCCAGGTGTAACGGTTTTGTAAGACTCTCAGACCAGGAGGTTAGAATAAAACACAGTTTTATTGAAAAACAAGGAACACTGCCCACTACAGGCTAAATTGGCAATGACAGGTAAATGGATATAGATTTATGGATGCCTTCTGAGGCCCAGTATGGAGTAAGAACATATACTGTCACAGGACAGGCATAATATAAAACAGCAGTGGCACAAGGGTTAAAGTCCTAGGTAGGTAATCAGTCTCTGTTGTGGTGTGTTTAGACAATGCCCAGTAGATGGTACAAGCAGCAAGAGACTGTGGTGCAAGGTGTGTAAGCACCTTAGCAGTGAGGCAGAACTGACATACTCCAAGGACAGGCAATGAGCGAGATACCCAACACTTTGCTAGAGCTGAATGGAACTACAGCCAAAGGCACCCTTCTGGTGTGGTAACGGAGTCACAAACACTGCAAGAGCTGAATGGAACCAGAGCCAATAGCACCCCTCCGGTGCGGCAACGAAGGCTCAACACTGCCAGAGCTAAATAGTACCAGAGCCAATAGCACCCTTCCGGTGCAGTAGCGGAGTGTCAACACTGCCAGAGCTGAATAGTACCAGAGCCAATAGCACCCTTCCGGTGCAGTCACGGAACCCTGTACACTGCGAGAGCAGAAGGAATCACCCAACAGCACCACTCGGTGCGATAACTGATATACTGTGCAAGTAAGGTGTAAAGCGGAAGCACAGTTTAACGGAGGCCACAATGCTCTGCAAGTGTAAACAGGAGGCTCGGTATAGCGGAAGCTGCAATGCTCTGCAAGTGTAACAGAAGGCTCTGTATAAAGGAGGCAACAGTGCTCAGCAAGTGTTAACGGACAGGCTCAGTATAATGGAGGTAACAGTGCTCAGCAAGTGTTAACGGACAGGCTCAGTATAATGGAGGCACAAGCTCTGCAAGAGTTAACTGAATGTTCAGTCTGCACAACACTGCACACAAAAGTTCAAAATGTCGCCAGGCGACATAGAGTCAGGATCTTCAGCAGGAATACTCTCAGGACTACAGGATAGCTGGAATCAGGTCACGGAGCAGAAACGTCAGCCAAGCCGGGTCACTCACGGAGCAGGAACGTCAGCCAAGCCAGGTCAATCACGGAGCAGGAATGTCAGCCATACCGGGTCAATCACAGAGCAGGAACCAATAAGAATAGTCAGACGGGCCAAACCGGTACACTGGAATGCAGGAACACAGCAACGGTAGCACTGGTGCAGGAACACCATGAAAGGGCACCTGACAGGTGCCAGAGGCCCGATATATCAAGGCCACCCTGGGCGGGCCAAACAAGCTCAGCCAATTGGAGCGCACCACAGAAGATAGTGACAGAGAGATCACGAGAACCGTGATACCAGGTGCTTTATTCAACATAACATTTTCCAGTATCTTTTGGACTTTGTCCTCAGTAAGCCACATACATAATGGAGGACATTCTGTGGTACTGTCTATTTACCCATAGCCTGTCATTGTTACTTCCTTTGTACTTATAGAATCAAAGAATGTATTTAGGGTGTCAGCCATAGCCTTTTCCTCTCTAATAAATTCACCTGTCTCAGCCTTAAGAGGACCAATATCAACCTTAATTTTTTTTAATATATTTTTTTAATAATTGTTTAGGATTTTTCTTGCTCTATTTGCAATACTTCCCTCATTATCAAGTTTGGATAGCGCTTGTTTGTAGATTTTATTTCCTTTTTTTATATTTTTTAAGTGATGCACTGACATGTCTGACTTAGACACTTTAAAAGCCTACTTCTTATTTGTGATTTCCCTGCAAACCTCATTATTAAGCCACACTGGTCTCAATTTAATCCTCTGCTTATTTCTCAATTATTTATAATGATGCTTATATTTGTCTAAAACCATTTGAAACAAATTCCATGATTATTTTTCATTTTTATCTTTGAAGATTACATCCCACTGAATATCCTTTAATACTGCTTTTAGCTTTGTAAAATTAGAATTTTTAAAATTGAATGTTTTGGTTAAACCTTCACTGTTGGGTTTCTCATAACAAATTTCAAAGTATACCATATTGTGGTCACTACTGCCTAAATGTTCCCTTACCTGTATACTGTTTACCATGTGAGAATTGTTTGAGAGCACTAGGTCAAGGACGTTTTTCTAGTTGGCTCCTCTACTAGTTGGGACATAACATTGTCATTAATCATACTTAAAAATATAATTTCCCTTTGTTTTGCTGAAAGTCATAATGCTCCTGTTGATTTCAGTATAGTTGAAATCTCCCATTATGATTACATATCCTGACCTAAAAGCCTTTTCTATTTGCAGTAAAAGTTGTGCTTCCTCAAACTCCCCAATATTAATTGGCTTGTAGCAAATCCCCATTAACATCTTTTTTATTATGTGTGCCCCCAGTGTGTATTTCAACCCACAGGGCCTCTACATTTTCACAGGATACTTCATTTATATCTTCCCTTATACTAGGTTTTAAGGCATGCTTAAAATGTATGCATACCCCCCTCCTCTTTTATTAACCCTATGTCACCAATAAGATCATACTGCTCATACATAGCAATCATTTCTAGCTCAGTCTTCTTTCCAGCTAGACCACAAGTGTTTGCATGAATACATTTTATCTTTCTGTCATTCTGAAAAATTACATTCTTTGTAAAATGTATTTGCCTGCTATCAGGCTGAAACATTGGCACATCCCTATTAGATGAACTAGCCCATCCCCCCTCTCCACCCACATGCCACTTCTTTAACCAAACTTCCTCAGTTATACTACCTTCCCTATCCTCTGTTGTACCACCCTCCCACCCCTTTCTAGTTTAAAGTCTTCTCCACCCCTCTAACCATCCTAACTCCTAGCACCATGGTCCCCTTCCGCTAAGATACAATCCAGCTCAAGTATTAAGATTGCACCCAAGGAAAAAGACCACCCAGTGCTCTAGACAACCCAAACCCCTCCTGCTTACACCAAGTCTTTAGCCACACATTTAACTCCCAAATCTCCCATTGCCTTTCTGATGTAGCATGTGGCACAGGTAGTATTTCAAAAAATACTACCTTAGAGGTCCTGTGATTAATATTTATTAACACATTGGTATAATATATGCTTTATACGGTGCACATTTGAACAGTTTGTATGGAGGAGCACAGGGTTGTTTTCCGGTTTATATTTTTATTATCTACACAATTGTTTTTTGTTGATATTATATGTATTAATTGACTATATTGTTTATTGTTTGTGGGAAAAAGTTATTGTCTCTTAATGCTACACTTTGTATCAACATTCTGCGCTACTTTTTTCTTTTCTATTTTGGACCCAGACACAATTCTAGATCTAACCAAACAAATTTAGTATTAATTACAGAGGAACTTGGGGAAGCTGGGACTGGATAAGGAAGGGACAGGGTAAGGTAGAAAGAGAGGCAGGGGCAGATGAGAGTGGGAGAGCAAGAGGGGACAGTAGCATAGGAGAAAGTGGAGGTGGGAGAGTAGGAAAGGGGAGAGGGAACTGAGTATGGAAGAGGTAAGAGTGGGGATCCGATAGAGGGTGCCAAATATGGGACTGAGTTCAGAGCACAGAAGAAGAGGCCTATAGTGCATCTTGTCTGGGCCAGGATTATTTCACTTTTTCTTTTTAGGAGCTTATAACTGCAAGTAAAAAGACATATTAATGGGTGTGAAGTGCAGCAAACAAGCCCCATTTTACATTTTGTACTCTTAGAACACTGTTAAATTTACACTTAGCTGACTTATTGAATATGGTTATGTAAAAGTTATAAGAAATATATGTACTTTCCTAATAAATATCAGTCTATGAGTGTTAATGGAAGAATTATCAGCATTAAAAAATCTTTTTAATTGAAACATGAGCAAAGATAAGTGACAATGGCAATGATAAATATTCACATCAAACTAAGGTAATATAAATGGAGAAAAATGCAGGAAAAGCAAATTTGATTTAGTAAATAGCTCCCAGTGTCTTTTTAACCCTTTCAGTGCCAGAGGGGTATGCAATGTGTTGTGCACCCATATGGCACTCACATGGTTAATGCTATCAATATTGATTCGTATATGCCCTGCTTGATGGGTGATGATGCTTCAGGTTGAACTCTGTCAGTTATAGAGACATCACCACCGCGTTGCATGCATGCATTGGGTTAATGTAGGTAGTATTTTCTATGCTTGAATTTGGAGTTTATCCCACATTAACTTAATTGAAATTTTTCTAATCATACTGCTGAGCTGATATTCCTATGTGATTACTTTATACATGTACCAATCAATCATAAATGTGAAGGTACAGGGCAGGCCTTCACATGCTGAAATATTTGCTTCTAAATCTCTATCTGTTTATTTAAAGGATTTGCACACAGTTTTCCTACAGCTGTCGTAATAGTTATTTCACCTGCTGTTCCTATCAGGTTTGGCAATTTGCAATGTTCTGAATCATTGCTGCCACTGCATCCTATAGAAACTCTGATGTTCTGTGGTCTCCAAGATAGTCAGATGTGTTAAACGCAAACTGCTGAGGCACTGTACAATTATCATTCTTTTTCAAACTGAAAATAAAGTGGACAGGAGAGATGGAGACATGCAACTAAAGGGCCAAACAGTTGACACTGTAAATTTAAAAAATGATTCATGTCAAAGCTTGAGAGCCCAAGTTCTTCTCTGATATCCCTGAGCTGCATTGGTTGCTTTTTTATTACCATAAAAACGTTTTTTAATGAATAAAGCTTTTTGCACAAAAGAAAGTGATTGCTCTCAATTTAGATAAGATAAAGAATAGCTTGAAAAGAACCGGTGAACTAAAATAGGAGAATATTCATGACAAGCTGGTTCACTCCCAGAATCTGCAAACAGCTCAGTGACTACAAATGAGAACCAGCACATGGACATTAATAATGAAAACAAAATGTTCCTCTTGGGTCCTTAGAAACAATCCGTTTTAATAATATATAAATTAGATGTGCTTAAAGCAGCAATTCATCTGAGCTAAACATATTCCTGCTAATTGGAATGCTTCCAAAATTATGGGAGATAATAGAAGCAAAGCTGAAAATGGCAGTAGGATGGAATGGATAGATTTTTATATTTTTTTTTAAATATCAGGCTGTTTAAAATATGTGTTGCAAATCTATTACATGAAAATGTCATATTAATTGGGTTATATAATTTTAAATATCATGTTCTTACAGCTACCATATGTAAAAATAAATTATCTTATGTTTGATCCCTAGAAATGAATACTAAACTTGCTTTATTTAATGCAAGTGCAGGCTGTCATAGAAAACAAATTGTAAAAAGCAACTAGATCTAACCCAGTTGATGTATTGGTAATAGTACCCACTACTCTTCTATTTAGAAGAGATGTTACCTTATCTCAGTCCATTTACAGACAATAGGATTGCTGTGTTAATTGGAGTTGAGGAGCTCTGGAAAAAGGTAAGAATGGCTGATCACAGAACATGTGTAACACTAACTTTTAGCCTTCAGGAAACAGATGTTAGCAAGATGGAAAGGGTATATAACCCCAGATCCTTTGTAGTCAAACTTGTTCTCAAACTTAACCTTTTTAAAGATGATTAACACGGTAATACTTTCTTGGATCAAAATATACATACCTGCCAGGGCAGTGTATGTGCGGTGCTTATCCAGTATATACTGTAGGTTCACTACTGGATTAACTGAGCTTGTGCTTTTGCAATCATCTTTAAAAATGTAAGGTTTTAGAACAACAGTATGACTATCAATCTGGGGTTATATACCATTAAGTACCCCTTTACATCTTGCTAACATCTGTAAAAATGATCTGTTTCCTGAAGGCTAATATCTAGTCTTACACATGTTCTGTATAGGGGTAAGCAACCTTTGCTTCTTCATTTGCTGGGAACTACAACTGATTATTAATCACTGCCTTATTATGTACGGTTGTACTCAACATAACTCTGCCAGCATGTAACTAAATGTAAGCAAATATATTTAGTGTGGGCTTGAGCCAAGTTCAAGCCAAATACCTGGCTTGGCCCTGTTTGGCATCAGCAGTAGCACTGCAAACTGTATATAATGCTCCCACCAGATTTGAGAGGACACATGTGACAATGGTGAGTCCTCTCTGAATGTTGGGCCGGGGTCTCGCTCACCCATCTACATACACAAGTCCTAGAATCATCCATATAGCAAGCATAAGAAAACGGAATAATATTGCTCTGATTTCCTCTGCATTCCTTGGCAACACTAACCAATGATAATCATCATTGTTATAAATGTATTACATAGCATCGTCAGCATATTTAGCGTTATATAAGCTTGAGCAGTGGTACACAAAGATTTTGCTTTGGACAAACCCTATCCTGTTATACACAAAAATTTGTAATCGTAATGATTATGGTATTATATGAGTCAGGTATGGTTTTCCTTTCAGCAGGCTGAATGCACATCATAGGAGCTTGTGCTGTTCTACATGTGGTCTAAAGCTACAGCATGATCCAGGGTAAAAAATAAACCATCACATCTCAACTTTGATGGTATCAGTCAGAATGTTAATTATGCATTTCCCAGTAAATTTCCATACTAGAAATGGACAAATGTTTTTGTCTCAAAACAAAAACAGATGAAGTAGAAATTCAGTCTGATAATGATATGGTCAAAAAATAGCTGAAAGGAAAAAGCTCATTATTTCACCACAGAAAAGGAGCAATATGTCTGTTTACAAACTCTTTGAAAGGTAAAATTAGAAATTCTGATCCTGTTCAGTCCTATTATAAAACTGTCACTTTGTCATACTTACTGGAATGCTCGCACTCTCCTACGAAGGAATGGATTCAGTGCTCTCGACTGACTTTCCCCTCTGTTGATCTTTCACAGTTGTTCTGGCTTTCCCATAAATCAATTCCGACACAATTGAAATGTCATGCCATTCTGGGTCATTCGTTGGAAAAATGGTTCTCTATTAATGATCTTTATAACTTTGCTCCTTATCCCTCTTTGTTACTCTCCTTTATTCACAACTTGGGCTTTCTACCTGGATTTCTGGATGACTCCTTTCTACGTTGGCGACTCAAGGGTGTCCACACATTACGTACACTTGTTCCACAAGGCTCTCCTGTTTCATTTGCTACCCTTACAGAGTGTTTTCATTTCCCTGTCTCCTCTTTTTGACAATACATGCAACTCAGAGGTTATTGTACTGAATTGTTGGCTGAAGGATATTGTGACAGGGAGCTTACTGAATTTGAGCACATGATAACTACCCCTTCGATGGCCATACGTTCTCTTTTAAAGCTCTATATGTATCTCATGACAGCACAACAGACTCCTAACCCATACTTTGTTCGAGAGTGGGAACTGGAGCTCGCCCATCCGATTTGAACGGTAGTCTCACTTTGGACATCCTCACGCGATACAGCTACAAGGGAGTGTAATTTTTAACTTCTGACTAGGTGGCACCATTCTCCACCTCAGCCGTATCTACCCTGATTCACCTTCTATATGTTGGAAATGTGGCAAACTCTCTGGTAATCCGCTTCACATGTGGAGGGAATGCCCACATATTCAGCCCTTCTGGACTGAAGTTGTATCCTCATTGTCCCGCCTCCTACAGGTAGATGTGCCTAAGGATCCAGGTTTACTACTCTTTTTATCTGATTCTAATACCCTCAAGATACTCTCGAAACCTAAACAATATCGCTTTTGTATTTTAGTGAACTCAGCTAAACGTTTGATTCCTCTTCAATGGAAGGATGCCTCTCCTCCGACACATGTACAGTGGCTCGACCACACGCAATCTGTACGTTCTCTAGAAAATATCCACACTCTAGCTACTTCCACTTTGGATGCTTTCAGTGAGATATAGTCCTCCTGGGACACATTTTACACTGTCTCCAAGCAAGCTATTGTAACGCCTACTTAATTTTTGAGTTACACATTGTCTTAAAAACAGAGTGGCAGGCCAGGTAGGGAGTCGGTCCCCCCTCCCTTTCTCCCCCAACCCCTCTCCCCCAATGCCTGCTTCTTCGTGATCTTTTTCCCCCCTTTCTCTACACTTTTATTATTCTGTGGTATTCCGCGTATTGTCTGACAATGATTTCCATACTCTGTCTGACACTATCTCTTTCATACATAATCTCTTCCGTCAAATGACGGACTTAGTCATCTTACTCTGTTGGCAAGCATATCTTTTACTTTTTTTAATATTTTGTCTTATTATTCCAACTTTGTTACTGTCCAATTGACTTGTATGTACTCAAAATCTACAAGTTGCATGCTATTTCTAACATCTCTCATTCTGCTGATATTGTCTCAGAAACTTTTTCTGTATCATTCCTTGTCTTGTATATGTTTTCAATTTTCAATAAATCTTTGAAAAAAAAAATTCTGATCCTGGACAAGTATATATGCCTGTGTTAATAATAATAAAACCTCTAAGTATGTGGTAGTAGGAGTATCCCTCGGGAACCCCTCAGTCTATGAAATCTACAGTATGGATATGCTTCACTCATGATTCAAAAGTTAAACATGTTATTATCTGTTTTTTCCATAAAAAATATGTGATCAGGGTAAAAGAAGGATCACATCTAGGCACATTCTCACTGACATCTCACCTGAAGTACAACCACAGGTCTGACTGGGAGACAAACCAGCAGCATGTCATACATATAACAACTAGAAGCAGTGACCTGAAGTACAAGGGGCACAAAATAGTAATTATTATCTTTTTCTTTACATTTTTTATTGACTGTCACTATCTGTCACTGTCTACAAAATAAATAAACAATACACCCCTCTACGACTTAACATGAGAGCAGATGGGCCAAGTGTGTATCTTCCTAGATCTTACCCTGTTTTAGAATGTGCTCATATAGTGTGCACATAACAGTTGCTTATTATAACTGTGTAGTTCCTTCCTGCTCTCAAGAGAAGTCATAATATTCCAACATACCCATGATTTTAAAGGCAGTGCAGGAAGAGAGATTGGGGCTTGTTGTAGTGCTAATGCTACCTCAGCATCACTATGGCTAGTGGGAAGTGGAGCTATCATTGTGCTAGCACCTGTCTTGTGTCACTGCTGATGACCCTAGTCTCACCAGGCAGTCTAATTCTCCTGATGCTGAGATGACTCAAAAGAAGGAAATACAAGTATCAAATGACATAATGTAACTAGTGGGTGCCACTGGGTAGCATAATGTTTTGGCGTTGTTTGCCACTGTTACACAGCACTACTGACACTAAGCCAATAGTGCATACTTTTTTTCGAGGTTTGTTTTTTGCAGGCCTGAATACTGCAAACAATGTTTTAGGCCTTGCTTTTTGCAAGTCCGAAGTGTGCGGATAATTTTTTTAGGACTTTACTTGCTGTAACATTTTGAAGGTTTTAAAAAGAAGAAAGTTCACAGCACTTACTCACCATAAAATATCCATATCATATTATAAATTAAATATAAGAATAAAGTTAGAAATATAGATAGCAGCAAGGAATGAGAGGGTTCTCCAGTCCCCCTGACATTAGGCCTAAACCCAAAAGTGAAAACACATACAAAACAGACACACCTGCACTCCTCTATATACCGTGATCATATGTGCCCTGTATTTAGCATTTATAATAACGCTTAGTAAATCTAAGTGAAAATAAGTGAGAATTTTGTCCCACAAATTGGCTAATCCGTGTGTAAGCTTACCAACACGCCAAGGTATCTCACTCTGCGGTAAGTCCTACTCTAAATACAGCTATAGAGACCCTATCTAAATTAAAAAGCAGACATTCTCTGAGGAAAGATTTTATAATAAACGCGTCAGTGGGGACCCTTTAAATGGCATTTTGATGTTTTTATTTCTTGTGGGTCCCAGTGTAATGCAATTAAAAACAACAGACATACAACAAAACAAAAAACAAAAATAGATGTAGAGGGAGGACTTACCTGATACAGGGCCCATGAGGACCTGCATTGAATAATGAATAATGACCCTAGTCTCACCAGTCAGTCTAATTCTCCTGATGCTGAGAAGACTCAGGAGAAGGAAATATAAGTATCAAATTACATAATGTAACTAGTGGGTGCCACTGGGTAGCATAATGTTTTGGTGTTGTTTGACACTGTTACACAGCATTGCTGACACTAAGCCGATAGTGCATACTTTTTTTCAGGGTTTGTTTTTTGCAGGCCTGAATACTGCAAACAATGTTTTAGACCTTGCTTTTTGCAAGTCCGAAGTGTGCAGATAATTTTTTTTAGGACTTTACTTGCTGTAATATTTTGAAGGTTTTACTTTCAGTAAGCCTTCAAAAAAGTATTTTGAATGCTATTCTTTCTAAAAGCCTGCTGCTATGCTATAATATAAAATATATAATAAAAAATAATATAAAAAAGTTGCACATAATGTGTCAGATATGCATGGTGGTAGTGTGATTAATGCATATATTAATAGGAAGGAGTACTAGACAAATGATTTGCATTATCATGTTTGAATCCATTTAACCTAGTGTAGAAAATAGCTATCCTGCAAGTATGCTGTAACCATCTTACATGCAGAGGGACCACTCCTAGGAGATATACATGTTCACATGTATCAGTTACCAAGCTATACTCTGGAAGCAAGTCCCACAGAGATGTGTCATCACCACCACCACCATCACAAATGTTGAATTGTTGCCCCTGAGCCACATTAATTGCTTTTAGTGATAATGATGCTGTGTTAAGAAAAATGTTTGAATATTCTTGAGAATGTTGTTACTGATGCTGTTTATGGTATTAACCCTTTGTTTACTTATTTTTCGCTATTCTTTCTACTTGTTTTTTCATCCCCACCTTTTGCTCTCTTTTCCACAATGCAACCCTCCATTATCTCTCTCTCTTTCTCTCTATCTATCTCTCTATCTATCTATCTATCTATCTATCTATTCTTTCACAGAATCCAATTCCTCAGAGAGGTGCTACTCTCAAACAATTTCATTTTACTTTTCAGAACATTCATTACCACATTCAGGACAGGACAGGACACCCAATATTAATTTATTACTAGGGAGGGGTGAAAGTTATCTCTGGTCCAGCAAGAATTTATGAGAAAACTACGTTATTGTCTACTTTTTCATGAGAAAATCTGCTTTTAAAACAGTGTGTAAAATGTCTGCATTTTTCACCCATTGGCCAAAATTCCCAGGCCAAATTTTTAGTAGCTAGAAAGTTTCTGCCCATTAATTTATGTTGTTTTCGCTTTTTCACTATAAAAATGTGACATATTCCAGGAAGTAAAACACAGTAAAAGCAGCTACAGAGGGAGGTAGATGTGCTTTGCTGTTCTGCTGTTATTTGTTTGTTAAATTGAGGCAGAAGAGGATCATAATGACTCCTATCACTATGAGCAGTAAAAGTTGGAACTGGAAGGACCCTTATTATGTGTCCACTGAGTCTTAGGTGGAGGAGGAGGAGGAAGTGAGCAGTACTGAACCAATGCTATCCAGTCCCCCTAAATCACCCCAAGGGATCCCGGAGAATTTAATGGGAAGGGAGGGAGAAAATGGAATGGGAAGGGATGGAGAAAAGTGTAGCGCTAGTGAGATCAGGACAGGTCAGCTGTCTGTGCCTGCTACAAGATGTGCTGCCCCTGCTGGCAGTGCCACCATTGCTGTACCTGCTGCCAGGTGTGCTGCCCCTGCTGCCACTAGTGCTGTACCTGCAGCCACCATTTCTGTACCTGATGCCAGATGTGCTGCCCCTGCTGCCACCAGTGTTGTACCGGCTGCCAGTGCTGAACCTGCTGCCACCAATACTTTGCCTGCTGCTAGTGTGTCTTGTAGTACTCAGGAGGGGGGGAAGGAGAAGATGATGTCAAGTGTGACAGCAAGGGACCCTAAATCACACTTGCCATTCCCAAACAGTCCCGCCAGTGCTAGTACTACTACTACTAAGGCCCAGCAGCTTGTTAGCATTAGGACTGAAGGAGGGGGTAATCAACAACAATATCCTCATATTACTAGTGACTGTGAGACTGAGGAGGAAGACTCTGTGGCTGAAATTGATGTGTTTGGTGTTAGTAGCAGTATCAGTAATGGTGAATAAGCCAGAGTGGTAGGGGAAACATCTGAGAGCACCCTGGGAGTCCTCCCCTTCCCTTCACTAAAGTGTCCAAGTGGAACAGGATCCTGAAGACTAAGAGGCCAGAACTGTTGTTGGGGGAGAGCAGACACACAATTAATACCACCACCAGCAGGAGCACAGATCAGATGCCTGTCCCTGCTGCTACTGCTGCCATTAGGGGACCCTCTGTCACACTGCTTGTCACCTCCTCCAAGCAGCAGTGAGATGTCTGTAATAGAGCAGCAGCAGCAGCATGTAGGGGCTAGTGGTGGTGATGATGATGATGGTGGAGAAGCTGGGGTGGAATAGACACTGATGGCCTTATTAGCAGAAACTGAGAAGGAATGGGGGACAAGGATGAGGATGGGCAACTGCTCTAATTCCTTCTGCTGCTGAGTTGCAAGTGCAGTAGGATGCTGAAGAGTGAGCTAGTGTGCCACAGATCACCATGAACACAGTGGGAATGGGGTCAACAAGTGATGCAGCACTAGGACAGGTTCCACTTACCAGCTCCAGCAATACTCCTGGTCCTAGTTGCAGTGCTGAATCCGAGACAGTAGCAGCAAAAGCATCATCATTATCCACTGCCACAGACAGTGAAGGGGAATGTGGAGGACATGAAGAAATTTTTCTCCACCTGTTCCCTCCCCCACTGAAGTCATGGGTGTGGGACTATTTTTCTCTTCGGGCAGGCACAGTGCAGTCATCAGCAATGGCACTGTGCACAATTTGTGACAAGTCAGTGAGAAGAGGAAAGTAGGGAACACACCTTGGCACAACAGCCCTGATATCACACATGAAACACAGACACCATGACATTTATGTCAAACATGTTGAAGCCAAACACCCACCACAGAAATCAAGCAATGCTGTTACTGTACCCCCTGACTCTCCAGAAAGGCAACAAGAGGCAAGGCAGAGATCAAAGAGGAGGAAGACTAGAGCAACCCAGGCAGAGAGTGGAAGCTCCATGACTAGTGAAACAACTAGCTCGCCACCACCATCACCATCTAGGGTAATTACATCTTCTGCCAATCCATCTCATCCATCTTTACCTCCCCCATCAAATGATAGCCACCCTGTTGATGTTAGTATGTGTCAGTTTGTCTCAACTCTCTACCCACTGCACACTGTGTGGTGCATTGACAACACATGCCAGTGTGGTGGAGCAGAATAACAAGCAGTGCATCGAGCGGCATCTGAGGAGATTCCATCCCACAGAATATGCTAAGATGCTGGCAGAGAGGGTTCATCATTACTATTAAACTGTCAGCAAGTTGTCATGTGTCCTTAGCAGGGTCTGGACAAGGGGTATAGTGACAACAGCAGTACTTGGGTTCTGGTGTTATGGTGTTTGGATACAGTTGTGCACCCAGATGTTATTTACCACACACACTGTGCACATTGCAGTTTCTGATGAGAGCCACAATTCCTGCTCTCATGGGAAACATTTTAAATACAATACAATTTAAAAAAAACCCATAAGACGTGGTATAAAAGGGGTCTGAGGATGGTCTGAGCCTGTGTTGGTGGATGGAGTCTGGGGAATGAATCAGTTGAACAGGGAATTTGTTTTGGGGGGTTTGTTGATTGGTATTGGGGGACAGTTAATAAAAAAAAGCAATAAAATAAGAAATTTGTATGTAAAGTGGTAGAGACAGGGACCCCCTGATATAAGCTGCCACTGGGGTAGACTGATACTTGATATGACAGAGCATTTTGTAGAGGTTAATCTGTAAGATTTGTTGCTAGAGTTAGATTCCCAAGCCCTGAGGAAACATTGATTTGTAGGACTTAGGCTTATTAGAGGCATAAGCCCTGAAGAAACATTGATTTATAGGACTGAAGCTTGTTTGGCACAAGCCCCAAGGAAACTTTTCTTCCTTCCCTATTTATTACCTTATTCCCCCAATTTGTAAGTAATATCAATGTGGGTTTCTGATACCCCATGCTAAAGTAAAATGTACCCTTCCGTCTGGAGGTAAATTTGCTAAAACAATTAACATTGGAGCTGAAGACCCCATATTCATTAAAATATTGTCCAAAGAAGTGGTTGGAATAGTGGGGGCATGTTGGGGCTGGTGTTAACAAAGTTCAACTCCTGACTTCAGGTTGACATGATTAAGAATGCAGTAAAGGTGAAGCTCGGTGCCTTGTCAGATGGTTTTCTCTATGCCATAACCATGTGAAGTTTTTTGGATGTTTCTACAAGGATGGCATATGCTTTGTCTTTAACTGTTGAATGGAAAAAGTAATTAATAGGGAATTATATTGATGTTGAGCTTTCTATATTCTACATCTCTACTATTTTAAACAAATATGACAGAGCTATCACAGAATGGCTGAAATTTAACTGGTGCTCTTATATATTACTCAAGTGTATTGAATTGTGAACTATATAGACACCACTCTTATTAAGACCGTATACACTTGAAATTGTTTTTAACATGTCTTTTGATGTTTTTAATAAGTCTAATAAATGTGAAATTTTAGGTGGGATTGCTTCTTTGGTCCTCGTTGGGCCCTCTGTGACCAGTTTTGATTCAGTTGTGACTGCACATTAAACCGGGTAATAGTTTAATTCTTTGTATTCTCTATTATCTTTTTTTTTTTTTAAATCAATTAAGGTCCAGAAAGAGCCAGTAAGGGTGACCTTTTTGGGAGAATCTATTTTATTCATTATAGAGTTAGTGGCAATATTTTTGATAGGACCTGTGTTTGTGCTGCACGGTGCAGCACCAAACATTTTAGTAAGTCTTCTCCCATAGGACTACACATAGTAAAACACGATAAAAGGTATAATGTTCTCTAACACATTGCAAAGAAATGCTCTGGAAACCCCTCAAGCATTCAGGAGTTGAAATCCCAATTTAAACCAAAATTACTTTTTATTTTTCCACTGTAGTGTAGTTGGTTTGCCACAAATTTCCTCCAGTTCTTCTTAGTACGTCAGCCTTTTTGTCTCATTTGAACAAATGATGTAACACTGACTGTAAGATAAACTATATTTGGTTTATTTGTTTGCTCCTTGAAATGTCTCACTGAGCAGATGCAATATGTATCTTTTATTCATGAATCTACTCTTTTCTTTCTAGCATTGCCCCAGGGACAAAAACCACTTAGCTAGGTAAGCACCCTCTATTATACTTCAAATAAATAAAAGGAACTTCTGAAGTAGAATATTTATGTAAACTGCATGCCTCTAGAAAGAATACAAGTGAATTCTTTTAGCAAACTAAAAGAATGCGGAGTGTAAAACGAGTGTGACATTAACTGATGGTCCATCAGAGAGGTTGTGTTGGGGATAAAGTAAAACAACGTTTGACTTATTAGTTGCCAGAAACTCCCCCTACACATTGCAAATCAATGCATATTTAGCATCGGGTGAGTTCCTAAAAAGACAAGAACTAAGATACCTCTTCTGTAATTATGTAATTCCCCAATTGTGGCTGTAAAAAATGTTTCTTCACTTCAAGTCTCTGGCTTTCAAATGACATGAAACTTCATTTTTTATCATAGATCATTACACAGTAAATCTTTAATTTTCCACATTAGTTAGATTCTATGTATTAAAATACATCAATGCACTGGTTTAATGTCAACCTTTCCAGCAACTAACAGAATTAATATTTTTTTCTTATGTAAAAGTTAAGAATACATTTAAAACAGAATATCTGGAATAAAGGCTTTTATCTCTGTTCTTGTTGTGTGAATTAACCTTTTCACTCTGGGATTTTACAGTCACTACAATTAATTTGCTTGCCATTAAACTACAAATTACAATTACATTATATCCTGCATCTATTCTTGACCATTTGACAGATCATACAAGATGCTATTAAATGTTACTAACAATGGACACTCGTATGCAGAATGTATTTGTTGCTAAAACGATTGTTGATACTTTACTAGGTTACAGCACAAGGGACATATAGCAAGTACTGTGTATAAAAGTTGTCAGAAGGTGATTAACTAGGGCAGTAGTGTGTGCAAAATGGGTTCTTCCAGGAGTACCACAAATGACTAGCTGGGGGCTTACAATCTGCTTTATACTGCAGACTTCACTATAATTTTTTAAGACCAGTCTGCATTCAAAACATCCAACAGATGGAAAATGTTTTGAGGGCCATTTAGGGAAATAAGTGATGGCAGGTTCTCTAATTCACAGAGTAAAATGCTTTCAATCATTTTTAGTGCATGTGTTGGGTATTACATGTTACATAAATAAATATTTTACTGTATGTATGGTGCATGTAAGGTGTGAAAGCGTGGACGTTAACCAACAGTTTTAATACATCTTAATAGAGAGATTTAAGTTTTAAATTTGGAGTGCCCGACTTACTGCCCTGAATAACTAAGGTGTGAAAGTGTGCCATTGTACAGTTCATGTAACAAGTATATATTTAGGGTATGAAAATATGTGCATTGCAAGCATGTTTGTGACTGTGTGTTTGTGGAACAAAACAAGACACATATACCTGGTACAATACTCAACATTTAAAGGGGAATCTAGTCTCAAATGTTTGAGCACTCAAGAAATAGAATATAGAGGTGTGTGTGTGTTTGTGTGCAAAATATTAATTTAAAACAAAATATCAAAAAGCTCAATCTCTTATATATATATATATGTATTTGTTCTCTCTGACGACATGCCAAGATTATATATATGCAAAAACTCCAAGGAGAATAAGAAACTCCTACAATAATAGAATAACAGTAGTTACTACTCTACCTATATATCCTCTGTCCCTATCTAACAGCCCGGTATAAAAAAATCTCCAAGACAAAACAGCGATTGATCACATAAAAAATGTAAAATATTTAACAGCTTGAGTCCACAGATTTAAATAGTCTTTCAGTGTGTTATATGTATCACATACACTTTACATCTCAATGTGACCAATCTATGAATATTTGCTTGTAATGCACTCCTCAGAGAGTTACAGTTAGATCTCTGACACACCAAAAACTGTGACAATTTAATAAGGCATGAAGTGGTACAAATTTTAGCGGTCTCCAATTGATTTAACCAAGAATACCCAATCTCTGGAAAATTGCTCCACTGAACTCATCAAAAGGTTAAGTCCAGAACTCCGACACATCAGAAGATCTAACAGCTTAGCATACAAAGGGCATAAAGGAAAAATTATTATGAGCCGCTAGACTTGCTCTTTTCCTGGTTTAACTGATGCAATGTGTACTCACTAAACAAAATATTATGATACAGCAAACTCACAGTTACTTGACCACTAGATTTCTATCCAATCTCCTGCCTCTGTGTGTGTGTGTTTGTTCAGCCTCTTCTTCCTTTCTCCAGGTTCAATCTTTTAATAAATTAGTGTGATTGTGTAAGCGACGCTTACCTTCCTGCGTTCGTGTAGCTGCTGGGTTATGTGGCTCGCGTGGAGGGAGAACCGGTGCGCTCTGGCATCCGTCCAGGCATCCGTCCTCCTCGTTGCTCCCTCTGGCGGCTCCGGCCGCATCTGTACCAGGCGCACATCTCAGGGATTCCCTGAGGACGTCACAACCTGGTTCTTAAAGTGACAGACACTCATTGTGCTCCACCTCAGGGGATGGAGCATCTGATTTAAAAACTGCCTGGACACCACTTCAGTTGCCCGTTCATGGTGTTCCAGTGCAGTTGTTATGTTGGGTCTGTGTGCAATCCAGTTTGGCTGGCTATCCGTTCTGGTGTTGACCTGTGGCTCTGTCCGACTACCTGCTCTGTGTATGACCCTTGGCCTGTCTGACATCCAATCTGGTGCAAACCTGCAGCTCTAGTTGACGAACCTTACTGTGTATGACCCCTTGGCCTGTCTGACATCCAATCTGGTGCAAACCTGTGGATCTAGTTGACCAAGCTTTCCGTATCTGCTCCTAGTGTCTACCACCTTGACATAGCCTGGGATTGTCAACTGCGCAACCAGCATACAAACGCTCCAGGGGATAACCTAGGAGTGTCCTTGGTGGCTTGGCATCTTCCTCTAGAGGTTGGACTTCTGCGGCCTCCAGGTGCGGACCTGTGGCGCAGCTGGTTTTACTGGTTCATGGTCTGTACAGGTGCGAACCTGCATATCCTCCATGCGCATTGTGTCGCTGATCCGTTGTCTGTACAGGTGCGTACCTGTAGTGTGTCCTCATGTGAGGACCTGAGTCTCCGTTTCTCTGCTGCTGAATTCCGCCAATACCATAGTACCTGTTTGATCCATCCTGAAGTCCTCTCTTGGCCTGTATTCTGTGCTGATTTCATTGTCCTGTCTTATTGCTAAATAAAGATTGTGTTACCTAAGTACTGGTCCATTCCCATAATTGAATCCGTGACAGATTGGTCACAATGTATCACATTTGATTGAGACTTCCTAATAGTACTGTAACGGAAGCAGAGAAGGGACCGTGTCGCCTTCCGCTGTCGTTCCCGGGTCTCTCCCTCTCAATGCCAGATAAGCACCGTCGGATGCACCGGTTGATGTATGAACGGTCACTGAAGCAGTCGCAGGATCGCTGGAAGCAGGGAAGCACGGGCAGTAGAGAGGGAGACCTCTACTCTCAGTCAAAGGATCACTGGAAGATGTCGCAGGAACACAAGGATGAGAAGATGGAGTCCACGTCACCGCCTGATAGCATACGAAGTTGGGTCGCAGGAAGCTGGCAGCAGGCAGTCGACGATTCAGGATACTTGGCGCAGATGGGTATCAGAGTGGACACTTTAGACCATAAGCAATACAAGACTCCAGGACTCCTTGTTCACGCCAAACATAACTCACTTTGTTGGCAAAGACCACAGATATTTATACACAAATCTTGCATTGCCTCTTATGGGGAAACCAGGTACGATAGGGCTTAATCCAATCATGTTACATGAGACAAAAGGCCAACAACAGATGGTCTTAACAGATACAATGACTTAGACAGGATTACATTTCAGATACAAAAGGGTTTGATTGAACAAAGAGTTGAGGGGCGTGAATGGATTAACACACAGCAGGGGGTCTAACTGTAGTTCACAATGGTTTAATTAACACACAGCAGGGGGTCTAGCTACATAGTCAAATGGCTGGAGTGGCTGCAATATACATTTTAGGCTATGGAAGATATTTGCATGCCTACTCCAGGGTTCTGAGTGACCCAGCTTTCACCTCTTGCCCCCGCCAACGAATGTTCGATCCGGTGGCGCTGATCACACACACCGTGCCAGTCCCCGCCGACTGGTAATTGGTGCGTGTGTAAACCCTCGAACATACTACATACAATAACTAAAATGTTCAACATACATTAAACATAGTATATGATCCAAAGTCTATGAATTTAAGTCTTTCTCTTAGGGAATAGCTGGCCAGGTTGTACGCCAAGGCACAGCACAGAGTCCAAACAGTAATAAATGTCCATAGTCTTTGGATAAATAGTTTGAGGTCCAGACAAGGCTCAAGTAAAGGATAAGATCCGTTACAAGTACTGATGTACAGTGGACTCTGCCATCAATCAGACATAATCTTTATACTGGTATATTAGATAAAGACAGAAGGTATCAAGGTAGAGAAGAATCTACTGTCATCTATTATTGTTGGGTTTTCTTGTTCTCCTTGTAGTTGTTGCATATATATCATCTGGGTACATCTTCTAAGAGAACAAGTATATATATATATGTATATATATATATATATATATATATATATATATATATATATTGTAACGGATGGTGAGAAGGGACCGCGTCGCCTTCCGCCGTCGTTCCTGGGTCTCTCCCTCTCGACGCCAGATAAGCGCCGTCAGGTGCACCGGTTGGAGTATGGACGGTCACTGGAAACAGCCGCAGGATCGCTGGAAGCAGGGAAGAGTCCACGTCGCTGCCTGACAGCATATGAAGTTGGGACACAGGAAGCTGGCAGCAGGTGGTCAACAATTCAGGATACTTGGCGCAGATGGGTATCAGAGTGGACACTTTAGACCATAAGCAATACAAGATTCCAGGACTCCTTGTTCACTCCAAAACAGAACTCTCTTTATTGTCACAAACCACAGATATTTATATACAGTACAGTACATTGGATCACATGGGGAAACCTGATACAATAGGAACATGATTAAATCATAACACATCAGACAAAAGGCCAGCAGATACAATGACTTAGACAGGCTTACATTTCAGATACAACAGGGGTTGACTGAACAAAGACTTGAGGGGTGTGAACTAATTACCACATGGCAGGGGGTCAACATAGTGAATGGCTGGAGTTGCTATAATCCACATCTTAGGGACAGTAGCCCAAGGTTGGAGCCTTTGATTGACTATTTTGAATGCCCTGCCCCAACTTTGATCAATCACTGGTCTGCCTACCATTTCCCATGTTAAGCAAAGGAAGATATTTGCATACCTGGTAGTTGGTGATTGCACAAACCTTCAAATTGGACAAGTACAATTAAACACATACAATATATGAAAATACATAAAACATAAATCTTTTAGCATAAAGATAGTAAACCCCCCATCTGAGGTCAAAGGAGGCCAAGGGGCCATAGTCTTTAGGTAAAACGTTCAAGGTCCAGACAAGGGCCCAAGTAACGGATAAGATCCGTTACATATATATATATATATATATATATATTAGTTTTAAAGCCTGTGTACATGGGCCAACACTGGCGGCGCTGTAGTCATGCTCAGTACTGACTGCATGCGCCACAGCTGATATAGAGCGGGGCGCTCCGAATGCAGACCATACTACGGAGTGCCCCGCTCAGTATCAGCCGCAGCGCGGGCAGTCAGTACTGTGCAGCACATGCAGCCATCTCTACTGCACATGACGGTTTCTGACAAATATCCTTAGTGAATTATAGTATTGGATATATATCCTATATAATAATTCGCCAAGTTGTGTGTAACGCCCGACATGCGCAGTAGACACTGCTGCGAGTGCGGCAGTCATGCGCAGTAGAGACTGCCCGCACCGCGGCTGATACAGAGCTGGGCACTCCGAAGGAGCGTCCAGCTCTGTATCAGACGAGGCGCGGGCACTCTCCACTGCGTGTGACTGCCCCGCGACCGGCTGCCAGAGGCTCTGTATCAGCCGAGGCGTGGGCAGTCTCCATTGCGTGTGACTGCCCCGCGACCGGACTTCCAGAGGCACTGTGGCCCGTGTAACGGGCTGTTCAACTAGTATATATATATATGTATATATTTATGTAGCAAAAGGATGTGCACGCAACGCTATAAAGGTATTAGAATACCGGGTGCAAGAGAGAATTAATATAAGGACCAGAAGCTGTGCCCTCATGGATTTTATAAGTGATTTATTCTCACAAGGGATAGCAACGTTTCAGTCCTCGCTGGGACCTTTGTCAAGCAAACTTGTGTTGTATGACAGATTTATTTTGGTGTTATTTATTAGAGCAAATTTGGGATACAATTGGGGCACCTTTCCTCATTTATGAATTTGGTACCACAAAAATATAATCCCATCATTTTTTACTATACATGTTTGATGCAGGGAATAGTCCATTTATACTATTTATGTTATCATTATACCATGTGCATGGATGAATGACATATTGTTTATATTAAATTCTTTCTATAATTTTATGTGTGTATTGAAATCAATATTTTATACATAGGGTCCAGATTTGCCACCAAAGTGCCAGACTATATACTAGATTCAAATATAGTAATACAAGCGGAAGGATAAAATGAGACAAGGTAATCACCTTACTCTAAACTCCATAAACCAAAATAATAAATTGAAGCAATTAAATGGGTGACATCTGCTAGATAAAAGGAAGTATGTGCAAATATCAAACCATATGCATTTCATATCAGTAAGGGGCTTAATCATAGACCAAGACCCTATACAATGACAGGAACTTCAGTGTTCATCTGCTGTTGAATAAAACTAACATAAAAAACTGTATTTATACAATTACATGTAATATAACTGGGAAATGTACATAAAATGTGGCTAATATCCCAATATAAAGTGAGATCTTGTTAATCTTGGAAGGTATTTTGAAGATCCTGAAGGATTCTCTTCTATTAGGTAATCTTACAATATATTAACCTTTTCAATAATAAGGCAAATAAGTCACATACGACTATGTTCTTCAAAAATCTTCTTGCAATTTCCAGCTTAATATTTGTGTTTCCACATATTCTCCACAAGAGGGTAAATAATTTGTCCTAGATATTATAACCTCCCATAGGTAAGCAAATATGTAACACATTTGGTATTAAAATTTATAAATGACTCAATGTAATATTGTTTTTACTATTACTTGGCTTGACGGAATTTGATCTACACATAAATTGGCAGGCACACTTTGTATATGTTGTTACTACATTTAAAATTGTCCTTGCTGAGCAATTAGGTACCACAGTGGCTGTGGATAGAAAAACTGCTAGACACATTATTTACAACAGTACAAGTGCTTTTGCCCACAAATGTATATCTCCTTGAGACTGGAAAAACTCAAGAAAACTGTATGAAAACTGATTTTACAATATTATATATCTGGAAATATTGGCAAATGGTTGAAGCTCATTTGGTTTATTGACTGAATCTGAAGCCAAAACACTAGCTGTGAAACTGTGCTAATCTGATTAAATTCCCAGTGTTATCACTTTGTGACCTTAAGCAAGTCACTTTGTCTCCCTGTGCCTTAGGAACCAAAAATCTAGATTTTAAGTTCTAAAGGGCAGGGACTCACTATGCCTAAAATATTCTGTGTATAGCACTTCATATAAGCTAGTAGCAGTATACACGAATAAATATATTATTATCATCATTATTATTTTAAAGTAAACCATGATTGGATGTAAAAATTGTCTCTTTGTTAATTAGCAAATAATTTCTATCAACCTTAAAGTGGAACTATCATGTTTCAACTTCCCACCCTCAATTGGCTTATCCCCCACAAAGAATGCTAAAAGCACCCAAGTGATGAAATTTATTTTTCCCTGTATGTTGATAATCTGTCTGTTTTCTGTACTGCAGCAAGAGGTAGAGTGCTGCCATCTTGATGATGTGTAGAATGATTGGCAGAGCTCTCCGTCTGTGGAACAGCCAGTCTAAGCCGACCCCCAGTTTGTCATCTATCAGGGTCATACACTGCTCCGCTTCTTCCTAACCCCACCACCACCACCACTGGAGAGGATCACCAGGGGAATGTAGAAGATTGACATAAAAAGTACTTCATCATGGAGCTGTCTGTCTCCTATGTGAAGCCCAGACCAATATTCACTCTGGGGGTTGGTGTGCGAAGATTGGACAAGAAAAGTGAATTTGTAGCTATCCTCACATTTCAGCTCATAAAAGAACTGCTGTAATGCTGATAACCCATTGAATGCCATTGAGGTACACAGAACAATGCATTGTGTACTCCTCTGGCACACAAAGGGGTAACAGCACTACAGCAGTTCCTTCATGGTTTGAAATATGAGGATAGCTACAAATCCACTTTTCTTGTCTAGTCTTCAAACACCACCCCCCAGGGTGAATATCAGCCTGGCCTTCACAGAGGAGACAGACAGCTTCCTAAGTACTTTCTCAGACCTGTTGTACCTTGTAGTGTTGGAAGACAGTAGCAGGCATGTAAATTACCATGTCAGCTCCAGCTCAGGTAATCCAGAGAGCGGCACACGTAGAAAGATGAGAAGGTGTTGGGTGAGGATACTGTTGCAGAGGGGGCAGTCAATCTTATGTTTACCATGCCTCATGAGGCACAGCTCTTTCCACATGCAACCACTACGGCACAGCTTTTTCCACATGCAACCACAACAATGTAAAGTTGAAAATACTATGGACTCAAATCAATTGAGGCTAACACCCAAAAAAAAAAAAAAAAACCACCAACATGTTTTTCAAGCACAGTAAGCAAATAAATTACCAGTGCTACGAAAAAATACCGAAACAAAAAAACACACATAGGGTACTAATTGTAGAGCCTATTTGAACCCATAGAAACACATTACAAATCTTCAGAATTTGCAATTCAATTGAATGCTTTAGGCATTAAGGTGCATTAAATGGGATCTATCACCACTATACAACTTTGTGTAAATCGTTTTCTTATATTTATCGAATATAATGAAAAGTGTATTAATTTGTAAAAAAAAAAAAAATTGTTTGCTGAAATTAAAAAAATAAATACAGCCCTGCAACTGCTTCCGGGCTGTTACGGTTGGCAAGCAATACCAGGAGTCAGATGGTATAGTTAATAGAACCTTTATTATGAGAATAATGACAGTAATGCAATATATAAATAAACACACAGTGGGTGGGCGAGCACTGTATCAGGAAGAGCAGTCTCCCAATTTCTGCACCACACTGCTCGAGACTAGACCTCAGCTCACTGGAGTCTCGTGGTAAGATAACGCCCAAGAGATACTGACTCAGCCTGCAGTCAGTAGCTAGGAGTCTGCTAGAGCCCCAGGTCAGTACTAGGAAGTATGTCTGAATAACGGAACCAACAAACTGAGCGAACAGAAAGAGCCTTCTAGTAAGCACCAAATAGGATAGTCAAATGAGCCAAAATCATACACAGAGCGGGTAGACAGCCAGAGCCACAGGTTTGCACCAGAAAGGATGTCCACTGAAGCGATGGAATGCTGGATGCGCAATGGATAGAGCCCCAGGTCAACACCAGAGTGGGTAGTTAGACAAGCCTAGGTCATACACGGAGCAGGTAGTCAGCCAGAGCCACAGGTTTGCACCAGATAGGATATCCACTGGAGCGTATGTATGTTGGATTCGCAGTGGATAGAGCCCTAGGTCAACACCAGAGTGGGTAGTCAGACAAGCCTAGGTCATACACGGAGTGGGTAGTCAGCCAGAGCCACAGGTTTGCACAAGAAAGGATTCCTGAAGCAAATTGGAATGCCAAGGAGAATAGTCAGACAGAGCCACAGGTCAACACCAGAATGGATGGACAGACAAGCCAGATCATACACAGGAATCAGGAATACCAGAAAATGAACTGCTCAGAACAACAACATAAGGGTGACTGAATCAGGACTCAGTCTGCTCTTTAAACCCATCCACAGGAAGTAGGTAGGAGGAGCAACTAGAGGGAGGAAGTAGGCAGTGGGAGGCTACAGGAAACAAACATACATAAAACAGAGGCCTGTTGCTTGAAGCCTCTTGCCTGCAGATGACGTGTGGAAAGACGCTGAGCATTGAGGAAGCGGCGGCACTGGAAACAAGGTACTGTGACACAGGCAGACTGCGGATAGCTGATCTGTGCCACAGTCTGCTGCTCTGCCTCTCTCTCTATCCAGCCTCCTCTGATGGCGGAGGCTTTCTGGCTGTAACCTGGAGCGCTCTCATTGGCCAGAAATTGATCTCTCCCATTGAGAACGCTCCTGCTTACAGACAGAAATCCTCGACCATCGGAGGAGGCTGGCTAAAGGGAGGGGAGCAGAGGCAGAGAGGCAGTCTGCGCACAGATCAGTTAACCGCAGTCTGCCCAGAAGTAGGAGATGGGCTGTATTCATTTTTTTTTCATTTTGGCAAACAAACATTTTTTTTTTTTTTTACAAATGAATACTCTTTTCACTATATCCATTATATATAACAAAACGATTTACACAAAGTTGTATAGGCGTGATAAATCCCCTTAAAGGGATAGTAATACTTCTTTTTAACTTTATTTTATTTTGTAGGCATTAAATGATATAAGTCTTATCTCTCAAACCTTTATGGTTTATGAGATATTCACAAGCAAAGTTTCCCCCTCCCGCCCCTTTTACTTAGTGTAAGCCATCTCTTCTCAGATGTGGACTGCAGTCAATAGACCAGACAGATACCAGAAGGGGACACTCTTATTCCTATGAAAACAATGAAATCCCTGCCCCCCTTGACAAGCTTTTCAGGTTTTTCCCTTATCTTAATTGAAGATTGTCCCTCTCTGCAGTCTACCTGGGCAACTCCCTTCTGCTCTGTCTGAACAGTGTGACATCAGTAAAAGGGGCGGGAAGGGGACACTTTGTCACTGAATTACTCTGGAACTACAACTCTGACAGAATTGAAATAACACTCTACAAAGTCCAAATACTATGATGATTAATTACAGCTGCTTTTATTATGAAACATTACTATCCCTTTAAACCCTTTCTGTTCTAAAGAGCTAGCCAATGCATTGCAGTGCAATGCGCTGAATCCCTTCATGGCACTCAAAGGGTTAAGGGACAGACTCTAACAGGTGAAAATCTGAACACAGTTTTTTTTAGGAACAGAGTCCCTTAACACATCTCCCAAGTGCTGAAGCAGGAATTGAAACAAAAAAAAGCCTAAAAAATTCCTGTCACCAGTGGATGTACTGATATGGGCCCTAAGCTCCATATCAATATATCCAAAGCAATTCCAAAATGTGTGAAATGGTAGAAGAATTAAACCTATGAGTTCCAGTGGGGTATGCTTTAAAGAACAGCCCCTGACAATAAACACTTACCAGTAATCCTGATATCATCAGCACTCTGGTCAGCTACTGTCAATCTTCTTCAATCTTCTATCTTCCTTCTTCATCAATCTATGCATCTTCTTTCTTCTTTTCTTCTGTCTTCTTCTCTTCCTTGTATCAAACAGTTTTATGTAAAGAGACAATGTAATGAAACATTACATTTTGGCCAAAACCTAACTTGGAAATATGTTTATTTCCAAGTTATTGTTTAAAGTAATGCACATATTCCAAGGCAACATACTATATTCCCCCAATCGAAAAACATTGTCTCAGGCCTTTTCTGAAAAAAGCAATTCTTCATTCTAAATTCAAAAGTAATCATAAAAGCGAAAATATTATGCCTTTCTATAAAGAAGTCAAGTTGTAGGCTCCATGGCTGTTGCCAGCTCTGGTGGCAGGAAGTGAGACAGACAAACCCCCCTTTGGTACATTTTAGACTGATGCCTGATCAAGTGTCTGGGAAATTTGAACAGAGACTGGTTTGTATATGGCCAGTCTCTGTTCAAAATGCTGCCCATCCATTGGCTGGTATGTCTGCTTATGCACCTCCCTTCCAATCAACTTCTAGCAGGGGGAAGATGGAACCTGCTAGAAGCTGATTGTCTGGGAGGTGCACAAGCACACATCTCAGCCAATGATAGTCTGGGAAAAATGTTAAACAGAGACTGATCATATAAAGGTCTACCTTCAAATTTCCCAAACACTGGATCCGACACCGTCCCGAAAGTTACCAAAGAGTGCTTTTTTTGCAAAAAGTATTGGGACAATGTTTTTTGATTGGAGGAATATAATGTGTTGTCTTGGAGTATTTGCCTTACTTTACCCCTTTGACTGCAAGACTGGTAGGCAATGCATTGCTCTGCAATGCGTTGAGTACCCCGCTGACACTCAAGGATTAAACAATGCACATATTTCCTAGTTAGGTTTTTGGCCAAAATGTAATGTTTAATGTTTTTCCTATTTACAGGAAACTGATAAAAGGAAGAGAAGAAGACAAAACATGGAGAGAAAGAGGAAAAAATAAGAAGGAAGGTGGAAGATGACAGAGGAAGACAGACAGTGGATGACAGGTAAGTGTTACACAGATGTGAGTGTTAGGCTAGTGTTAGGGGTAGTCTTGTTGCACTATTAGGTGTAGTGTAGGGTTAGTGTTTGGGAGGGTGACTGTGTTTTGAGTTCACACATGGTACATGACACTGTGTGTCAGGCACCGATAGTTAGCTCTTTTCCTTTTATGTTCCCATTACTAACGCTATTTAGCATGGGTTTTGAGAACTTAAAACACATGATGAACGTTTAGCCACAAGTCAGTTTCTGTGGACCAATGTTAATTGTGTTTTCAGTTGGCAGGGCAATTGAATACCAAATTTTTTTTTGTCAGTCGGTGGCGATTTTGCCCTACCACAAGTTTTAGCAGAATTCATTAAATCAAGTCCTGTAGCTAAAAAATATAGGTATTTCCCCCAAAAAATTTCACTTTTACTTACCGGTTTATATTGAAACAAGTTGTTCTGAGGTGAATCTTCTTTAAAGCCAAGCTTCTAAAATCTGTTTTTTGTTGTTGTTGTTTTTGTTCAAATCCACAACCTACTGCACATATGACTACAAAGAAGAGATTCAACAAAAAAACTGTTCTCAAGGGACATCGTTGCTAATATGCAGTTACGACAAGATGCAGCATATGATAGGTTATTGCTCAAATACAGTTTCCTAAAACTACAAGCTTTAGTACATACATTATTGATATCTGAAGGTATCAATGATTGATCTTGATTTAGAGCAGCATAGCATAGTATAGTAGCATAGTATAGTAACATAATTGATAAGACTGAAAAAAAAGACGTGTCCATCAAGTTCAGCCTGTGCTATATCGCCAATGCTGATCTACAGGAAGGAAAAAAACATAGTAACCATTTAGTGCCAGAGGGTACACAATGCATTGCAAAGCAAAGTTTACTTCTGATGCTGTTGACTTCCTCAGCATCAGCAGCTTCAGGTTCCATCCAGCTTTTCCTAATGGTCATAGTGCTAACCAGCACACAAACATTTTTTTTTTTTTAAATTTTAACTTTTTTTCTCTCTCTCTCTCTATCTCTCTCTTTGCCTGCTTCAACTTTCTCTGCTATTCTATCTATACCATGCTGTCATTCTGGGTTAGTATGGGGGCAGGAAGTTTTGCTGCCGTTTGAAAACATAGGTGGGAAATGGAACAGTTCTTGCAGGAAAATCAATGGTGTTAGAAAAATTATGGAAAATCTGAGTCCCTCTGTTGGAGGGAAAAGGCTACAGGTAAATTGTGCTTTTTTGAGAAAATTCATGTGGGAACAAAATGGGACTTTTTGCCCATACCTATTGGCTATATACTCATTGCTCTCACTTCCTACTTCACTGTATCAGAAGAGAAGAAGACAATATAGGGATATATCTTATATATACATTATCATTAATAATTAGGTCTTCAGCACCTTCAGTAACTAGGGGTGGGCGAAAAGTGAGAAAAATTTACAGCATGACTTTTCGCAAAAAACAGCCAATTTTTCTCTTTTTTCACTATAATTTTCTCTTTTTCTCCAGTGTAAAATGTTCCTCCTTTTCACCTGTTCTGGCAAATGCTTTGCCTATTCCTACACATTATTCTCCAATTCTAACACATTTTTCTCCTATATTAACAGATTTTTCACTTATTCCAACACATTTTTTCCTATTCCAACACATTTTTTCCTATGTTTAATATGGTGCATCATTTCCCAGCACAATATTACTTCCTCTGAGGGCAGTAGTCGAGAAATAAGTAGCTAGAAGTCAAAGTGGTAAGTTCTACAGCAACATATACCTTGAAAATGCATTTGCCCTTTGCCCACAACACTTACTTCCTGCTTAAGTGACACACACATATCCATGATGATGTCAAATGATTGAAAAAAATAAAGTACAACCTACAATGTGGCAGATGTAAATTGTAGCAGTGGTGGGGGACTGGCGTGATGTGATTGGTGGGACCTTGACAAACTGCATCCACCCCGGGAGGAAAGGGATCATCATCATTTATTGCACATGATGCAGCAAAGATTGCTGCAGTCAGTTTTTGCACCTTACTCCCATGTCCCTGAACTTCCTCCACCTTTCCCCTTCCCTCTTGTGCTAGATATTACTCAACTACTGTGTGTGTTTTTATTCTCTGCAGTACACAACTGATGGAGTGTGATGTCTTGCCTTGGCCCTCAACAAAATTCTCAATATCATCTGCGGTCTATCAAGTCTGCTTCAGTCACAGAGATCCCAGTCAGCTGTCTAATATATTTATTTATTTATTTATTTAATTATTTATGGGGGGTTTTTGTTTTGTTTTTTTTAAGTTGTCCACCCTATCTTATCACAGTTAGTCCCCAAAAAATATATATAACTAAAAACAAAATCAACAATCTCTTTCCCCACACTTACCCAGCACAGAGAGCAAAAAAAAAGTAAAAAGGTAAAATCAGCAAGCAATTTGGACCCCATCGGCCTGTGTCTTGCCAGTCAGTGACACCAACTGTTGGGGAATTTTGGGTCAACCTCCTTCCTCCCTTCTTCTCCATCATTGTGCCCCCAGACTCCCCTACTACAGAAAACAAATGTCCTACTTAAATGACTCCCTAACCTAAGCTTCAATTTCCCTTTATTTGCCTATCTCCTCTAGCTCAAAAAATACTGCTCTCTCCTCTCACAAATACAGAATGGCATCCTGTGAGAGCCTGGCAGCCTTTTATATGGCTGTAGAAAACTTTCTTGTGGTGGAGAAAATTTTTTCTCCCCATTCATTTCAATGCAATGAGGTAGGCGAAAAAAGTGTGAAAAACAGCACTTTTTGCGAGAAATTTTTCACCAATCAGAAGGTGCCATTTTCAATGATTTCAGTTTGAGGTGAAAATGTTCACTCATCCCTAGCTTGTAACTACTAAGCCTTCCCATCAGTCTCCTTAGAAGAAGGAGTATCATTATTTATTAAGTTGCAGTGACCATGGCCGCGGTCAGCTTTTAGAGTATGATTTTTCTGTCACCAACATGTCCAGACACTCTCCTACTACCTTCCCTTCCCCTTGACTGGACATAATCAAAATATTGTCAAACTTTACAGTAAAGTACACAACTGAACTTTTAGCATATGGAGTGATGTTTTCCCCATCTGTAAGTAATAATGTATGTATCTGTCCCTAGTATGTATCACTGTCAGTCTTAATCAGAACTTAGGACTAGTGATGAGCGAGCGTGCTCGGCCGATGCTCGGATCGGCTCGAGCATCGCTCTGCTCGGCACATGGCGGTACTCGTCGAGTACCGCCATGTGCTCGCCCGCCATGTTCGGGTGGCGGGGATCTGTGCCGGAAGAGGCACAGATCCGAAGACGCTCCGCTGGACCACCAGGGACTGGAGGTACGGGGGCATTGCGGAGATGAAGGGGGCATTGCGGAGATGAAGGGGGACATTGTGGAAGAGGGGCATAGACTCTATGCCCCTCTTCCACAATGTCCCCCTTCATCTCCGCTATGCCCGTCTTCCACAATGTCCCCCTTCATCTCCGCTATGCCCCTCTTCCACAATGTGCCCCTTCATCTCCGCTATGCCCCTCTTCCACAATGTCCCCCTTCATCTCCTCTATGCCATAGAGGAGATGAAGGGGGACATTGTGGAAGAGGGGCATAGCGGAGATGAAGGGGCACATTGTGGAAGAGGGGCATAGCGGAGATGAAGGGGGACATTGTGGAAGACGGGCATAGCGGAGATGAAGGGGGACATTGCGGAGATGAAGGGGGCATTCGGAGATGAAGGGGGCATAGCGGAGATGAAGGGGGCATTGACCAGGCACCCTCCCCTCATCAGAGCAGGGGTGCCTGGTGTCGCCCCATTGAAGTCAATGGGGCTCGGGTGCTCGGCCGAGCACTCGAGCCTCAGGGGGTGCTCGGTCAGAGCACCCGAGCATCGGGGTGCTCGCTCAACACTACTTAGGACCTATCAGTGAAAAGGTTTTTTTTTTCTTTTCTATAAATGGTCATTGTCTACACACCCACATCTTCTGCAATTGTAAGCAACTCCAACTATCTCTCTTTGACTGTCTGTCTGCCTCTACATGTAGCTATTGTCAACATTTCAGCAGCATATTGCTATCTCTCTCTCGCTGCATATCATGGCAGTCTTAATTTCTCCAGTATAGTACAGGATGAGGATAGACCTATTAGATTCAGAATCAGCAGTTTGCAATGAAGTATAAAGTGAGCTGGTGTAGGCTTGCAGCACAGCCACACCTCTGTATAGTGTGTGTGTTTTATATATATATATATATATATATATATATATATATATATCATCCTATTGTTCTTGTGGTTGTAGGAATAAGTGTTTGTGTAAGTGCACACATTTAGCCAAGTAAGTACTTGTCTGTTTGTCTCTTGGATTTATGAGGTATTATTATCTGTCTACAAAGTATATATGACAATCACTCAATCTCAGTAGAGGCTGAGTCAGCTTAGGTCTGAACTTGGATCACATGCTTTTCTGACTGTTACGGACTGCCACTTATTTAGCTCACCTTTCTGTGTTTACACCGTCCACACACAGAGAACAATATGGTTATCACAAAACTCCTAAAAAAGCAAATCTTACTCACCTCCTGCTATCATCTCTAGTATCAATATTTGACTGCTTTTTATCCCTATCCCTTACTCAGTGTTTAATTATTTAACTCACCTTTCTCTGTTTACACTTCTCACACACTGAGAACAAAACGGCTATCACAAAACTCCTAAAAAGAAAATCTAGCTCATCTTCTGCCTATCATCTCTAGCATCAATACAGCTACTTTTTTCACCTATCACAAACACAGACTGACCACATGCAGGAAGCCGATACCCCTTTTGTATCAACATGGCGGCGATACATAGGGGAACTCTGTGTATGTGGGTTTGGGGGGGAGATAAATTATATTAGACTTAAATGCAGTGAAAAGGGAAGAAAAACTGAAAATTTGAATTTTCACAGCAATATATCTACATGGCAGGAAGTGCTGTATTCGTCATGTTTCTTTTTTGAGGCAAAACTTTTCATTCATTCCTACCTGCTACTCCAAGTTTTGAGCTAAAGACGTTCAGATGAGGGGGCATACAGGGATTATGGTATAAGGTCAACCACAGCAAGGCGTTTGTATAACTTACTGAAACAGTGAGTTCACATTCATAAGAAACCAAAGGAGGGTATTCCTACCTCTTGGGGACCATCCTACTGTCCATGTTGGAAGCAGACTTTATACTTTGGGGGCTCTATGTATTGCTCCAGAGGTGGCCCAGTATTTATGGTTTCACTTGGGTGCCATTTGACTACTCAGTGGATGTGTTAAGAAAACATTGTGTTTGTACAGTGTGAGCAAGAGGATGATGGTTCTTTCTGTGCTATGGATAGTAGAGATGATGATCCAGAATATCAGTTGCTTGAAATACTGGGTTCGGAGGCCAATCTGATGCTCCTGTTTTCTTTTTTTTCACTAAGACATAATGACAATGCCTCTACAACTATCCAGGTGAAGTGATCACCACAATCAAGAATGTGTCCACAGGATGGAGTCTCATAAGAGGAGTAATGGTGTCCCCCCTGTATGTCTTGGAGTCTGCAATGACTAAATTCCTAAGCTCTGTAGAGAAGTGAAGTATACCCAATATGCAAACAGAAGTAGCACTACATCTATTGTAAGGGGCTCATCACACTGGGGTTCTTTATATAGGCATATTAAGGGTAATCACCACAAAAGTTTAGCTGGATATTTAAGAGGAAAGGTCCAAGGTGGGTAAAGTGATTTTTTAATAAAGAAACATAATTATTAATGTTTTGTTTTCCTTATGTGCATTGCTTGGAAGGTGTTCTTCGGAAGGATACCAAGCTTACTCAGGATAACCCTTCTAAATAGACACACTGCACTAATGGTGTTAGAATTGTAGTACATGATTCCAGCTACTCCGATCACACACAGTGGAGTCTCACTAGTCTCACTAAAGGAACATATGAAGATACATAATATATTTATATTGCTAATTGTGTGCCTACCCCTGTGCTTATGAACATAGACCTTAGCATATTTCAGAGTACAACTCTCTCAGAGCAAACATTTTCGGCAAATAACCACTTCTCTGTACCCCAGTAGTATGCAATGGCAAAATGAAGAATTTCTTACTGACTTCATTTTAGCCAGTTCATGATTGCATGCTTCTTAGTGCAGAGGAAAAGTACTTCCCAAAATGTATGCAGTGATAGTGGTCATTTTCTCTTTCAAAACATGTTGTATGTAATTATTTGCAGGTACAGTGTAGAAAAGAAGTTCTTCACACAAATTTTAGAGCAGTTATTTTTTGTACATTGCCTTTAGAGTTTCCTATAAGCTAGTAGGTAATGTGTGTTTCTCTGGATAGGGGGTGACATACAGTTATCAGATGTCCTTGATTAGGTGGATTAGTGCACATATATTTTTTCTACTGACTTTGCATAAATTGATATACACCATTACTAATAGAATAAAAAAAAAAATCAACCTTTATAAACAATAAAAATGTAATCCGTATAGTTATCATTTATAACATTAATTCCTAAACATGAAAATAAGTCAAGATTTAAATGAAAAGTAAAATTTACATTAAGCAGAAAAATACATAGATTGTAAATACTCACACTGCCCACTGTTAGACATTTTTTTTATTTCACTGTCACAGAGAATTTCTGGGAACAGTGACAACACTATACTGCTGTTCTCATTCCTCTGTTCAGATATGCCATGCTGTGCAATTGTGCAGTGATCTTTGCATGAACCCCATAATCTGCAAATAAAAGCTCCTCTTGACAGAAAGTGTGAAACAAAAATGCATTTCAGATGTCACAAAAGCCGTTGGTCTGTAACGTTTTAATTATATATCACATTTAAATATAAATAAGTGGCAACATAATAGTAAATGAAGTAAAATTTGCATGCATAAAATGTAAAAGAAAAACAGGAAAGAACCTAATTATAGAAGACACAATTTTCCAAGCCTTTTCATTTAATAAAGGGATAGTAGTCTATTTTTTTTACTCATATGTTCCTTACAGGGCACTTTCTGACTCTGTTTCCAGAGAGCTTTCTGTCATGGACTGTGACTGCAAGTATAGTGAACTAATGAATAAATATGTATATTTATATAGCGCCACAAGTGTATGCAGCACTTTACAATGTAAGGGTTTAGACAATACAGGGTTACAAGTACTTTACAAAGTGAAACACATTGAATGCTTACAATGTAAAGTGGGAAAGGGAAGCTATGAATGAACACATCTCAGGATCAGTGGCATATTGGCCTACACATATCTCGTGCCTGGTGCTGAAGCTCCACAGATTTCCCGCAGATCCAGTTTCAGACAACAATGCAGACAGGAGAACACACTCAAGGGAATGTGCAAATGCAAATTCAGTTAATGCTGATCTTTATTATGTGAATACCAGCTAGTAGTGGTGACTTACAGAGATTATTATTACAGCGTGAATGTTATTGGATTATTAAAGGGATAGTAATACTTAAGTATTACTAATCCCTATTGTAAAGTTCTTTTAAAAATACATGTATTGCCCCCAGTTTCATCTCTCAAACCTTTATGGTTTGAGAGATGATCGCTCCTAAAGTTGCCCTCTCCTTCCCCCTTCCCCGTAGTCAGCATTCTCGCGTTAATAAAAAAGCAAACTTTCACTGAAATGGTCTTCTATGTGTGCTTGGTTTTCAAGCATACATAGAAGACCGGTTTAGTGAAAGATTTTTTTTTAATTAACGCGATAGCGGCTCTGCTACAGAGCCACTTGATGATCTATGACCGGATTTCCCTACAGTCAGCTACAATGCTGACTTCTGGGATGGGGGAGGGAGAGGGCAACTTTAGGAGCGATTATCTCTCAAACCATAAAGGTTTGAGAGATGAAACTCGGGGGCAATACATGTATTTTAAAAGGACTTTACTATAAGGATTAGTAATACTTAAGTATTACTATCCCTTTAAACTAGGAACTAGGCATTCTATGTGGCTAAATGAACATTTTAATTGCAAATGTTTCTTATTTTTAGGTAATATGTTGCTGTATATGGTCTAAAATTAAAGACTCCCAAACGAGGTGCGATTTGCTTCTCCTTCAACTACCACATGGACTACTTCTGAATAGGGTATATTTTTCTATATTCATTTACAGTTTATTTAATTTTATATGTGTTGTATTTTTAAGTAAATATTCTTCTGTTCATTGTATTGCTATGTATACTTTTCCTCTAGCAAGTTCTGCTAGTTGATTTCCTAACTGATAGGTCCTAATTGAAATTATTATTTATATGGTAGTAGGCAATCTAATTGGATGATACACTTTCAGTGTATCTATTTATTGTCAGCACTTGGTGATTTGTGGTTATGCCTGAGGAAGGGAGGCACTGAGACCCCTCAAAACATTTCATGTATGGTGTTCATGTAATAAAGATCAGTGTTAGCTGAATTTGTATTCACCCATTGCCTTGAGTGTGTTCTCTTATCTGCATTATTAGGTAGTAAAGGGAGAGAAACAGAGTTCTGGTCAGGACAGGGGTCACATAAATACCGTAAGTACATTTTTGAGAGCCTTGGATGCACAAATAATAAAATAATAAGTATAAACAATTTTAAAAGGCTACTTTTAATAATAAGGCAGGTATGGCTCAGGAAAAACTTCAAAATAAGAAATGTCTCTCCCCAATCGTTAACTCTTAAGTCCTGGCTGCTTACCAGTGCAAATTCAGGCTATATCAAACAGCAGGTCTTAATAAACAGCCAATATCACCCTGCCTGTCACTGCAATCATGACATGAAAACTACATTGCCTGAATTACAGCAACAATCTGCTATTCTAATAAGTAAGGTGATTGGCATCTATTAACTAGTAGGTTTGCTATATTTATGTGACTGCAATTTTATTTGTATAGATCTTGCAAAAGAGTTTAGCATAGACTGGGAGCAACCAGCAGTAAGAAGAGACTTAGCATTTCTTGTAGTGGTTGATTCAGTTACCAGTACTAGTCTAACAAAGACCACGTGAACAGCAATTCAACAGGTCAGGGAGCAGCAGTGTCATAGTAACATAGTAGCGTAGTTGCCAAAAACACACCTGTTGATCCAGAGGAAGGCAAAAAAACCCTCTGGAGCAATTTCTAATTTAGCCCCAAGTGGGTAAAAAAAATTCCTTCCTGACTCCAAATGGCAGTCAGATATTTTCCTGGATCAACATCCTATCTGCTTTGAAGCCATCTGTCATAATTTTCAATGTTGTTCTGTGCTAGATAGGCATCCACTGCTTTTTTGATAGCAGTTGCATTATCCGCAAGTACAACATGTCGAGGAAAAGAATTCCATAGCTTAACCACCCTTATTGTAAAGAATCCCTGCTTTTGTTTTAGTCGAAAGCGCCTTTCCTCTAGTCTTAATGGATGACCTCTTGTTCTTAGCTCAGCTCTTTGTGTAAATAATTAACTGGATGGTCCTTTGTACTGACCTTGAATGTATTTGTAAATGGTAATCATATCACCCATTAGACATCTCTTCTCTAATGTAAACAAAACCAGTTTGGCTAGTCTCTCTTTATAACTCAGATCAGGGATGTGCACAGACATTTTGGGGGGCAGGAGCTCAAATGAAAAAAAGGGTACTTCATAATTATTTTTATATATATTTATTTTTTTGTTAAAAGGGCACGAGGGCACTTTGGACAAAAAGGGCAGGTGCTCAAGCCCCCCTTGGTGTCTATGTGTGCATGTGTCTGACTCAGATCATCCAATACATTTATCATTTTTGTTGCACGTCTCTGCACCTTTTCCAGTTCAACAATGTATTTTTTAAGAACTAGTGCCCAAAATTGTACTCCATATTCTAGAAGAGGCCTAATCAAGGATTCATAAATAGGTAGGATAATATCAGCATCCCTTGCATCTACACCTCTTTTTATGAAGGCTAGTACTCTATTGGCTCTAGCAGCAACTGAGTGACTCTGTACACTGTTGTGAAGTTTATTATCTATCAGCACTCTTAAATCTTTCTCTAGAGAGGATTCCCCAAGTTGTTTCCCATTTAGAGTATATGTAGCAAGTTTGTTTCTACAGCCCAAATGCATAACCTTACATTTATCTACATTAAATGTCATCTGCCACTTTACTGCCCATTCACTCAGTTTATCTAAATCTTTCTGCAGAGAGAAAACATCAAGCTCTGTACAGAGTGTAACTGTATATAATTTTGATATTCCATGTATATTCATAAGTGTATGTACATATAACAACATGTAATATATAATGTTTCTCAATTTGTGTAAATATGTAACCCTACACTGAAAACTATCCAGGACATACTTGAAAATGAGAGAAATCTCAATGGTTTCTTCCTGGTAAAACATTTTCCAAATAAATAAATAAATAAAATAAAAATAACATTTCCATAGCTTGGTGTTATCAGCAAAGATTGAGATGCTACTTTCAATTCCCACTTCTAGATCATTAATAAACAAATTAAAAAGCATTGGGCCCAGGACTGAACCCTGTGGCACCCCACTTATAACTTTAGACCAGTTTGAAAAGGTTCCATTTACAACAACTCTCTGCCATCATTTAACCAGTACTCAATTCATGTACAAATCATTAGATCAGGAGTATGTGCACCGTGATACTGAGTTGAGGCTTTAAGCTGTTGCTCAGCATAACATACTCTAAGGAATCCATGTATAAAGTGCAGTCTGAGGCAAAAAGGTGATTCCTTGTTAAACCTTTTTGCATATGTCTACCCAGAATCCCTTGCAGTAGTAACAAAACTGCAAATGTAAGATTTCTTTGGGAAAAGCAAGTCTTATGGCTTGACTGGTGTGTCAAATTTTTGTTTAACATTGTATCTACCACCCATAAAATGCAAGTAAATTAGTGTGACATGATCTATTCTTCATGAAACCTTGCTGATTTCTACTAATAATATTGTTTGTCTTCACATAATTCTGAATTGTGTCAGTTATTAACCCTTCTATTATCTTAACCACTATGGAAGTCAAGCTCACAGGTCTATAATTTCCTGGTTTGGATCTTGCTCCCTTTTTAAAAAATGGAATTACTTCAGCTTTCCTCCAGTCACAGGGCACTATGCCTGATGTAAGTGAATCGATAAATATTAAGTATAATGGTCTTGCTATTACTGAACTAAGTTCCTTAAGTACCCTTGGGTGTATACAGTCAGGTCCAGGTGCTTTATTTGCCATAACCTCTCCAGTCTCTTTTGGACCTTGTCCTCAGTAAGCCATGCAAATAATGGAGGAAATTCCATCACTGTATCTGTTTGCCCATAGCCTGTCATTGCTGTTTCCTTTGTATATACTGAAGCAAAGAATGTATTTAGGTTGTCAGCCATTGCCTTATCCTCACTAATCAATTCACCTGTCTCAGTCCTAAGAGGACCAATATCGACCTTAACTTTTTTGTTATTAATATACTTGTAGAATTGTTTATGGTTTTTCTTGCTCTCATTAGCAATATTTCTCACATTTTCAATATTAGCTAACTCAATTGCTTGTGTGCAGATTTTATTACATTCTTTATATTTATGTCAGTATCTTAAGGCAGGCAGTTCTTTGAACTGAAGTGCTTCCTGTATGATGAGTGCAGGAATCTTCGGGTTACCACACACCAAGTAATAGAGAGAGGTAAAATAAGGTTCACCTCCTCTCTCCTACATATTTAGAACATACTTTTAAATTCCAAGAGGACAGACTCTAAAGCCCCCAAAAAGAGTACAAGCCCTGGCAAACCAGAACATATGGTAATAAGCATTTACTCCAACAAGTAGTCATAACCATTTTTATATCTGTTACCCGATAAACTTTCCTGTAGAGGCATCCATTCATGTATTGTGTAGGATTACAGGTCCCATTAGCAGGGTATGTGCAATTTTGTCTGCAAATATAAGAGGGATGGTAATAATCTCAACAAATTAGCCTTAGCTCTTGTCAAGCGTGAAAAACTGTGCAAGCAAAATTACAAAATTGTTTGTGCATAGGACATCCCTCATTTGTACTAGAGAATTCTGTTTAGGATTATAGTTATAACATTAAATAAATACTTTTTACAGATATTAGCTTGCATTAAGTAAAATGTAATTTTATATAACCTTATTTAAGCATTAGTGTTCATTTAAATAAAGTTAAAATGATGACAATATCTCACAGTGTATCCTGACACTGCTAGTGAGCCCCATAAAATACCTTATTAGGGGACCCTCATCCCTTTTGCAAAACAATACCTTTTTCAACATGATAAAGACATTAGGTGGGGTGTATTAATGCAACTCCAAACTAAGATAGGCACTGGAACTGATTTTCGTGTGCTGTACCCATTTACTCTAATGTTTATACTGATAATTCACTTCATTCACCCCTAGCATCAAATGAAGGGCAGCGTTAGAGGGTATGGGCATTATAAGGTTTCCTGTTCCTCTGTAACATAGTAACATGGTAAATTAGGTTGAAAAAAGACAAAACTTAGACCTTTGCCTCATAACCTAGAGACATGAGGATTATATAGGTTTCTGCTGTCAAATAAGTTAGTCTTTATCAGACCTTCCTGTTTTGCCTACTAACACACAGTATAACCATGTATGTTCCCTTTTGAAAGAAATGTATCTAATCTTCTCTAAAATGTATCCATTGTATCTGCTATAACTACAAGGCAAGGAATTTCATAATTTATCATACCTTACTGTAAAAAAACTTTTCCTTTCTGAAGTTGAACCTCCTTTCCTCTAATCTCAAGGGTTGGCCCCCTGGTTATTTGTTCAGCCTTTGGAATGAATAGCTAACCAGAGCAAGGCACACAAGAACTAGCTGTAAAAGTAGTTTTTATGTGTACGCTATAAGGGCTTGCATTTGTGTGTGGTTGGTAAGCACTAAAGTGATCATATGTACTTATACATTTCCCCAAATTGATGCATCTCATGATGACATACCAAAGTATGCAGTCTTGATTTTTTGACATATTTCTGGACTTTTTTCTCAAATATTGTGTTTTCCTGCTTTTTCAACCTTGATCACTGCATTGAAATTTATGATAAAAATGAACTCCCCCTCCATGAAGAGTTTCCCTTGTATTCATGCTGTGATAGTATAAAAGGGGTATCAGGTTTATGTGTTTGACTTAGAAGTGAGACAGTCATGTGATCAAAGTTCCTATGTGAGTTGGCTGGGCCTCTGTTACTGATACTATACATTGCAGACTGAAAACCTAGAGAAAGTCAAGAACAACTTACTTGACAATAACTCCTACGAGAACAAGAAGAGGGACAAGCGTATAGTGTTTTAGGTGTGATTGTGGTGTTGCACTCCTGCAGTAGCTGCTGTGTGGGGAAATTTATTCCTAATTGAAAACTGACAATTTAAAAAAGAGATCTATCCTAAGTCAAAGTTGTGAACCCTGCAACAATATATGCCTTGACCAAAATTACTAACAGACAGAGTGGCTTTGTTCTTTGCCCACAGCACTAACTTCTTGCTTCAAAGGCACAATCATCTTTGAAAAATAACAGCTGCTTTAGGTATTCCAAAACTACATCTGTTCTTTAAAGTCACTATTTTCAACAAAACAAAAGGGCAGCATGTCAACCGTCAACATTTTGGCAAGTTTACTCTACCATAGGCATACTTTTGAATTACTTTTGTGCAGGTTTTGACTTATTTCTAAGCACTTATTAAGTGTGGGATGGCAGTATATAGTAGAAGAACTGTGTACCTTTATTGCTTTAATGACATGACTTGTGGAGGTGATGGGAATGGTGGTAGTATGTGACTCTTGCCATCTCCAAAAATAGTCAGAATCATACTCCTCTGCTGCAGGAACAGAAAATCTAGACACACTATTTAAATATAAACACCACTTCTATTATGTACTCCAGAGCCACTGGAACGTTTATTAGTATTTCTGATGTTAGTTGGGCAGCAGTTGATGGTGAGTCTCCCAGTCATAGCTGTGGTTGTGCTTCAGGTGGGATCTCATTGAGGATGTACTTAGGTGTGAATGTTCGTCCCTCATGCTCAACTGCTTTTTGCACAGACAACAGATAGCAACATGCTTAGCTTTTGGATCCTGACTGAAGTATCTCCATACTGTGGACTTCATGGACTGAGGGGTTCCTGAGGGGCTGCTACTACTACTACTACCATGGCTAAATGTTGATGCAATTCTACTGCTACTAGTACTAGGTGTCAAAGTTTTATCACTTACAGCAGCAGCAGAGGCACTCATCATAGGTAAGATTGTGGATGCTAATAACGTGTTGTTATTGCTACTGGTTACTCAGTACTACTGTATGTGGCTGAGTGGGGCTTGGACTTGGAAGCAGTGACAATGCTGATGATAACTGACAGGATGACTGTGTATTTTTGGGCATCTTTGCTTTTCCAATGTAGGAGTTTCCAATTGTTTTCTAATCGGTTTATTGACAGCACTGTGCTGTGGAAGATTGAGCCTTTGCCTTTCAGCTATCTTTCTGGCCATGTCATCATCTCACACTCACCTTCATCTGTATATGAAAAGGAGGAAGATGCTGGAGGAATATAATCCAGATCTATTTGTTAACATCACCAGTCATCAATAGGTCTTCCACAGAATCGCCTGTCACTTCTTGCCCACTACCATTGTATTCCTATAAGCTTTTATAGGTTTCAAACAATTTATTTTCACTTTTACAAACTATTTTGAGGACATGTGTTTTAGTGCTTGCCTGTCTAACTATCAGATGCAACAGTTGGTTCAGTTGGACCACAACTGCCTGTGTCTACTGAATCACATAACATTTTGGGGTATTGGGGATAAAACACATTTGCTCCCTTCTCACATACCCCAGACTCCTGTAGGGCAGAGGTAAAAGCCAGGTAAGGGAGAAACTTGGAACAGGCTGCCTGTGTCTTCCCAGTCAGTCACAATGAATTTTTGGGGTATCTGGGGTCAAACTTCTTTCTCCCTTCCTGTCTCTCAGAGTCCCCCATACTCCCCTAATACAGAGGACATATTTCCTCCCTAAATCAGACTTCATCTCCACTGTATTAGCTTGCCTCCTCTAGTTTATAAAAACATATATAAAACACATTTGACTGATAGCTGACAGAGACAGACAGGCACCTTGGCCTGAGCTATGAAGGAAAAAGATTGTAATACTAGAAACAAAGTTAAATTTAAATATATTACACTGTATTTTGAGAGGGCAAGACATCACTTCACACACAAACATTTCTGTTTTGTACTTTACTGTAAAACTCATGACTAGGTTTATTACATTCAGCAACCCTGCTAGGGGCAAGGGTATGGAGAAAGAAGTAGAATGAGAACAGAGACATGGTAGTCCAAACTGACTGAGGTCATGGTTGCTGCAGCTTGCGCAGTAAATGATGATGATGATCTTCCTCCTCCTGAGGAGACCATTTGTACAAATAATTTATTCTTGATCTGCTTTCTTTGATTTTGAAAAAAAATGATCTTGTATTTCAAGACAAATTCTTTTTACAAACCTGTGGCACAGCCATGTGTAGTGCCTGTGCCACATCCTGTGCTAATCTCTAACTGGGTTGGTGGGAGGAAGCTGTGGTGTTTCCTGAAGCTTATCTGTTGTATACCAAACATATTCTTCTCTGATTAAGGTACATAGATGAACTTTTCATATTATGGGAATGGCCCTTAGAAACACTAACTAAGTTTACATCTATACTAAATGATATCCAGATGGATCTCAGATTATCTCTGGATTTCGATTATCATGGAATTTCATTCTTAGATATATCAAGTTACAGGGGTTTGAATGATAACATCAAAATTGACCTCTTTCACAAATCGACTGCCACCAATAGCTTGCTTCATAATAGCAGCCATCAACCAATTGCAGTCAAATATAGCATTTTCTGTTGGTGATTTTTTATGACTCAGGCATAACTGCAACAATGTCACCACTTTTAAAATCAGGTCAGAGGAGTAAAAAAATAATTTAATTTCAAGAAGGTATAGTAAAACTTGTGTGAAAAAGATGTGTAAGTGAGCTTTTTACACCTCTAGATCCTGTCTTCTATTCAATAAACATCCAACAAGGTTAATTTCTGCATTCAATTGCCAAGCTCAATCTTTGGTTTGAATTCTTAACAAACACTAGCATTTTCTTACTGCTCACAATGATTTGAAATCAATTTTAGATGATCATGTATCCATGTGTTGGAGAAGAGCACCAAATCTTAAAGACAAACTAGTGTAGTCATCTCTCCAGCTCTAAACCATCAAATATTTGCATCACATTCTTGTGGCCATTGCATAGGTTGCCACTCGATCTGTCACAGATAGATTTGACAAGTCTATTTCCATTGGAGATTTCATCACTTGTCAAATGAAATCAGTAATATATTGTTTGCAATGTCCTTGTGGCCTCAGGTATGTAGGCAAGATTTTGAGAAAACTCACAGTAAGAATTTGTGAACATGCCAATTATAAATATCTAATGCACCTAAGGATGTTTTGATCCCTGATAAGAAGATCTCCAGTGTTGCTGTGCAGTTTTTGGAGCATCACCAAAGCAATTCTAAATTAATGAAGGTATGGGGTCTACAAGCTATTTGACTGGGCATGAGAGGTGGAGATGTAAACTCTTTCCTATTGCAGAGTGAAAACAAATGGATTTTTTGCCTAAACATGTTAAGTCCTCATGGCCTTAATGAGGAGGAATTCTTACTTCAAGTGCATTTGTAAAATGCTCTATGGATCAATGTGATATATGTTTTTGTTCCTTGTTCTCATGTACATACTTATTTTAGTTATTTTTGTTTTTTTAGTTGTTCAAAATATTATGCAAATCCTTTTGTGACCATCACCTGTTTTGTGGCTTTGAAATGGCCAAACATTTTGCTAATTATTCCTCTAAGAATTTATGTATACGGTAAGGTTGTTACTCAGTCTGCCCACGCTTTTGATTGTGTTTACTTTTTGGGTGGACTTTTTTAGAACATTTGTTATTCATATAATCATCTGATCTTAACCTTTTGATCTGTACTGGTCACATCACAGATACATTGTATCTGTTTTTTCTCTCTCCATGATCAGCAGTTGATCTGACATTCTTTTGTCCCCCTCTTTGTTGTCATATTTTATCCCAACATAAGCAGCACCTGGCCACTATTATAGTAGCTTTTTACCCCGTTATTCATCCTTTATTACATCTCCTATACTGTATCAGTATTCATTATATCGCCGTAAGATGCCAATAACATGAGATGTCATCTCTGTGATTGGCTTACACTAGTTAGCCAATTAGTTACATGCATTAGCTGGGACTGGTTTTTCCAAACTGACAGTTTTTTTGTAGTGGGAGGTCCATTCATTTTAAAACAGGCTTGATCTCGGTTCTTTTGGTTTGCCTCTGGAAGAAACATGTAGAGAATCACGGGTTAGGCAGGCTGAGATTTTGTTTCTTTCCTGATTATGTCTGAGCTATTATTCTTTCTGACCTACCTCATAAGTTAACTTCCATGCTTCCCCTCTGTTTACAAATAGCCCTTTTTAGGGCTAGTAAAAGGATATGGGTAATTTTTCAGTTCATTTATACTTAGTTTCAACTTATGGGTTTTTTTCTGGCTTCCATTCTTAGCACTGTTTTGCAGGAATGATTATTACATGACTCTTTCTTAGAAAGAGCCAACAAATCATTTTTCTATAAGTGGTGTTTCTTCTGGTCACTACCCTGTTGATCTTGGCAAGCCAGTTACTGCCAAGGCAAGATAATTTGTATATAGGCAGGGTGCTACGATATCACCTGGTTGGGCATTACTGACAAACAGGCTACTGCTCTGGCGAGATACTTTATATATAGGCAGGTTGTTTTTTGACATTACTATACTGGGAATCAATAGATCCATCATTAGGAGGGTTCACTATTAATAATTTAGTATCCCTGTGGGATTAATTTAAATTGATATCTGTCAGCCTCCTAGGACTTTTTAGCCCTTACACATCAATATATGACCTCAGCGCGTTTAGCGTCATCTGTTGTTGTGGGTGACTTTTTTCTGTCCTTTCAACCACACTACATTTGTGTGCTTTTTTTGTAAACAAATCCCTTGCCTTGATCATATACTACTTGAATATTTTGAACATTTTGGCAAGCTGGTTTTATGCCCTGGCAGTTCACTCTATGTTTACAAATTCTTTGTTCTTCTTCATATCTTTTTTCTTTATATCCCACATTAAAAGTTAAGTTTTTAGTCCTTATATCCACATCTGGGATTCCTCATAGTTCTTTAGATGAGTGCTAGTTTAGCAGGGTTTCTCTGTGTCTCTGTTAGATGAATTCACTTAATTTCTTTTTCTATTTTATATGTGTGTTGTTACTGGTTACTACTGCCTGGATACACACTAAGTAATATGATAATATCAATTGTTTAAAAAAGCAGCAGGACTTTTCAAGTTACTGTGTGCTTTCAGCACCACCACACCTCAGTATATATGCTGTACCTTCTTCCACTAGCACCTGTAGGAACTTGGATGATGATCACCTGACTGTATTACTTCTCAGTCAAAAAAGATTATTGCATTTATTTTGTAACTCCTCTTTCACACTCTCCTGGTGTCCTCCTCAGACTCTCCACCTACAGAATACAAACTGCCTAAAAACACCCAAAAATAATCTACAGGTGAACTTGTTCTTATTATGTCATCTAACTTGCATATTGTGCTACTTTCTCTCTTTATCTCTCTCACAAACAGAATGAAAAGCTGTGAGATCTTGTCAGACACCAATTTTATACTATCTTATTTGATTTGAATGCAGTGATCAAGGTGGAAAACAAGCGGGAAAACTGCACTTTTCAAGAAACATTTCTCACACAGAAGTGCCAGTTGCATTAACTGAATAATATTTACAATTTATCATTACAGGGAGAAAACACAAACTACACTAAGCATAGTATTGATTGAATACCAATGCTATAACAACAGTATAACTGCAGAAAACCTACATTTACTTTATTAGCCATTGCGTATCAAGTGTTAAAACAATAAGGTTAGCGCAAATTAGTGGAACATAACCAAGTCCATAATGTCCCAACTAAAATGAAAAGTTCGCAAAAGTAACATAATATAATATAAAAAAAGTTGGCTCTTACATGAGATGCTTATAGAGCCAGTTCATCTAAACATAGAGTACCTTATAACAAAATAAAAGATGATGATGAGATGTTCAATGACAGGATGGGATGAATAATGATATGAAGGATGTCAAAATGATGAATGACTGATGGATAATGGAATCATACAAATGAAGATGAAGGTGATTGAATCCTATAGCTCTCTATTAGCTGTCAAATGCTGCTGAAACATTTGGTGTCCTTATACACCCAGGAAAAGCAATCTGCAACAAGTAAAAGAGCAAAAAAATAAAAAACAAAAGAAATAAAATCCAATCTAAGCGTAGTATTTTAATAATAAAGAGATAAAAGCATATAACAATAGTTGCACTCACATATTGCCCATCTTGGGCTTGATGCACATAAGAGGTCCCAACCTCTAACAGCCTTCGAACTTCATGCCTGATCTCTTCCTCCTGTGGTATCCGTGTTTTAACAGTGGTGGTTAACTGGAAACAATCCACTAGATTGGTCCTGATGTAATAGACTGTGTTGAGTCTGGGAACAATTTTCAAAACGGCTTCCAGGAGAGTAATCCAAGTGTGGGAAAAGTCCTATCATGTATATTAGGACTATGAAGGAAGTCACCTGTAGCTAATGGGCTGATAGCATTAATATCGCTAATCAGAGCTATAACAAACCTTGTGGCCGTAGGCCAACGCTTTACCGGATTGTGAGGTAAACCAGCTATTAGGAAGGGGAGGGAACCTCGTAGGGGGCATAGGAGGGACCAGTGTAGCAAGTTCCATAACTGGGATAACCCAATGCATATTGTGGAGTTAGAGCTGCACTTCTTCAGGGGTATAGGAATGAATTGGCCTCTGAGGATCTAGTCCTTTAATACCCTCGGCTCTTATGCTATTGATCAATATATCGGGTTAATAAACAAAACAGTACATCAAACAGTTCATAATAAAATCATCACATATGATAACAAGCTTAACATATGGTAAAAAAAAACGACAGAATAATCTATGGCATAATATCCACCAATAAAAATAAAAATAAAAAATATATAGAGAAAAAATATGTATTGCAAGTATATCTGGAAGTCTAAATTTGCAAATGGCTATCACAAATCAACACCAATGATGCCCCAACAACTAATCAGATGCTAGGACTCATAGTTATATATATACAGTGTTGATATGTAAAATCATCCGCAATGCACATGAAGCTAAAACAATGTACTATAGAAACTTGAATGCAATGATGAAAATAATGATGATAAAAATGAAATAAAATAAAATTAAAAATGCTTTTATATCTTTTGCTCTTTTACCTGTTGCAGATTGCATATCAAGTGTATTTGTATTTAATTCTCTGTATTTGTGCACTGGAACTGTCAAAATAGTTTGGGACCCTTAATTAAATAACCATTAGCATTTGCAATGAACAAGGAAACAACTCACATAAAATTCAGTCAATAAAGATTAACCTAGAGAGCTCATATTTATCATGCTAACTTGAAAAGCTTGCAATTGTTTGCATTTATCTGTGTTTTTACATTTTTTTTAATTGTTTTTCTATAGTATTATTTTTTTAACAATTGAACTCCCCAGTGTCATCAGCATTGATGTTACTGAGTGTGCTAACAGGCAAAGATGTGATCAGCTCTTGGTAAGAGAGCTAATCTTAATCGTGTTACTTGGAACAGTGGCAGAGTCTCATAAACATTGAAAACAGTGAGTTGGACACCCTTCTTGATCACACAGGGTTAAGTATCACTTGTATGTGTTGCCACTAAACTTTAAGCCTACTGGAGGGGTCAAGATGCTCCTTGGTATTGATTTTCCGTACAATTGTGATAGGAGGTGAATACAAGCATTAGTAGGTAGGGGTGGGCGAAAGGTCCCTTTGTGTTCCCGTGAAAAAAATCCATGAAAACCACATGGTTGTCCACATTTCACGGAAAACACGTCTTAAACAAAGCCCTTAGCGTCTTTGCCATTTTTAGCCTGTTGCCAACAATTTTTCACTTTTTAGCCTACTGGCAACAATTTTCACTTACTTACATGTACTTCATGTTTTGCTCCTAAAACGTGACATTTCCAGGAAACACAATACAAACAGCTAGAGAAGGAGATAGGGTGCTAGGCTGTTTTGCAATGCTACATTTTGACAAATTAAGGCAGCAGGGGCTCATAAGTGTGCTATCACTGTGAGTACCTGTATGACAAAATAAAAAGAGGAGCTGGAAGCACCATCATGCATCCAGTGAGTCTGAGGAAGAGGAGGAAGTGGCTGCTACCAGCATTGAAGGGTCTGGAAGCCCTGATTCCCCAGACCCAATGATGGCTAGTCCCCCTAAATGGTCCATTGGCATCTTGGGGAAAATAGTATCACAGTCACAGGAAGAAGTGAGTAGCAGTGTGAGCACTACAGGTCAGCTACCTGTGCTTGCTGCTAGTGCTGCCAGTGTGCTTTGTGATACTCGGGGGGGGGGAGGGAGGAGATTATGGCAAGTGTGATATCAGAGGACCCAAAGTCATGCTTGCCATGCCCAAGCAGTCACATTACAACTATGATGCAGCAGCTAGAGACCCCTAAGTCCTACAAATCACTGATTCCTCAGGCCTTGTGAAGCCTGAGTGATACAAATTATCACTGATTCCTTAGGGCTTGTGACACTAACAAGCCTGAGTGATAAAAATGATCTTTGATTCCTCAGGGCTTGTGACACTAACAAGCTAAAGTCCTATGCGAATCAATGTTTCCTTAGGGTTGGGCCTAGTAAGACTAAGTCCTACAAATCAATGTTTCCTCAGTGTCACAACTTACCTTGTTTCCAGAGCCGTTGCTTCAGCGATGCTCAGCATCAGTCTACGCGTCTTCTGCAGGCACGAGGCTTCAGACTGAAGCAGGCCTCTGTTTTATGCCATGCTTCCTGTTGTCTCCTCCTGCTTACTCCCTTCCTCTTAACCTGCTCCTCCTACCTACTTCCTGAGGAGGGGTTTAAAGGGCAGTCTGAGTCCTGACTCAGTTGCCCTTGCATTGTTGTACAAAGCAGTTCTGTGTCCTTGGGCTCTGTGTATGACCTGGCTTGTCTGACCATCCAATCTGGTACTGACCTGTGTCTCTGTCTGACTATTCTTCTGCCTTATCCTTATAGTGGGCACCCAATCTGGTGCAGACCTGTGGCTCTGGCTGACTACTCAAACTGTTTATGGCCTGGCTTGTCTAACTACCCTCTATGGTGCTGACCTGTGGCTCTGTTTGACTATTCTTTTGTGATTCCCCTGTACCTAGCAGATACCCAAACTGGTGCGGACCTCGGGCTCTAGTAGACTAGCTATTAACTGACTGCAGGTGTGAGTCAGGTATCCTCTGCTACGCTTCTGACTGCAGGTGTGAGTCAGGTATCCTCTGCTACACTTCTGACTGGAAGTGCCGTTTTTCACCGATTTTGGTTTGAGGTGAAAATTTTCAGCCACCTCTATTAATAGGCACTTTTTTCAAATTGACATTCTGTGAAGTTCAGGGTCATATAGGAGGCTTGGGGAAGCTGGAGCATTACTGTAGATGTAATTTTACTATTGAAAGAAAGTGGGGAAATAGCCTGTTTTGTCTTTTGAGGGAGTTTCAGAATTTCAGTGAGAACTGCTTTTCTGCAGACATTTCTTGGTGAGGTAAGTGAATGGGTATGTTCACAAGCATGTTTTCCTACATCTGTGTGTGTCTGCATGCATGAGTACTATATATATATATATATATATATATATATATATATATATATATATATATATATATATATATGTGTGTATGTATAATGATGTGTGCATGCATGTATTTCAGGAGGTTAAACCCAGTGAAATCAATGTGCTTAATCTTCAGGCCATACAAATGTAGATTTTTGCAGGCATTTGCCTTCACAGAGAAAGCTCTGGGAAAGGAGAATCATTTTATTATTCAGTGAAAATTCCATCAGAAAGGAAAGTAAAAGAGGAGAGGGACATAGAGAGACTTGGTGACTTGGGAATGGAATTACTAATACTACTTCTGGGCAAAGGAGTGATCCCTCCTTCCCCAAAATATGTTCATACATGGTGCACATTGCAGTTGTTGACAACTACACAGTCCCTACCCTCAAGGAAAAATAATCCGACATTCATAATTTCACTATAGGAGGAGAAGGATTTTAGTGGTAACTGCTGGACATGGATACCTCCTTCTTCACAGATGAGCTTGAAATGGTGATTTTGATGGATTGTGATGCTGCTTGTAACTTAGTACTAAGACTAGTAGTAGAAAATACCACCAACTATTCCACATCACTATTAATTCCACCACTGCAGCCTATGTGGATGATCATCATCCCAGTCCCACCACCATTTCTGCAACTAGATACGGACATAGTGGACGTACCTTAGTCTGTATGAAAAAATGGGTGAGCGCTAACAGTTATAATATATCAAATTAAATAATCACAATAATAGTTTGAAAAAAAAAATGTAAGTGCAACCTATAACACTGTGGGGGAGATTCACTAAGTGGTGATAAAGAGGTCATAAAATGGAGAAAACTTCTCCAGTGGTATTACGTTTCCAGTTCCTATGTTATTCTGTAGACCCTATGCACTAACATCTCCAAAGTTGAAGAAATCTTATTGCATTGGCTTCATAGAATAACAGAGGAACTTAGTGAATCTCCCACCTTGTGTATGACTCTAGTTAGGTGATAATCAAAATTAAACAAATTTACCGTTTATTTAGATTTAAACAAATTCATAAGAAAATTGTCACTTAAGAGATATTACGCACAAAAAAAAAAATTTAAATGATAATCGAGGAACATTAACAATAGAAAATAATGTAGAAAAACACATTTCACATTTTAATATAGATAATATAGTTCAAGGCCTAGATGTCAATGATCTTGATGTCATTTCAGATGCTTTTTTGGAAAAACCAATTTCAAGATTTTCAGACCAAAATCAATATTTAACCCAGTGCAATACAAAGGAAACTACGTAGAAACCTTTTACACTATGGTTTTGGAAGATCTAAGATCTCTAGTAGAAAAGCAAGAATATCCTTTTCATTTAAATATTTCTAAACCTGAACTAGAAGCCATTAAATCACTCAAAAATAACCAAAAAATTATAATGAAAAAAGCAGATAAGGGAGGTGGAGTAGTGGTCCAAAATTTACAAGACTATCTAAAAGAGGCAGAAAGAATTGTTATGGACAAAGAATACTATGAATTGCTTACTTCAGATCCATCTATTGAGTTCTTTCATTCTTTCTGCATTTTAATAGAGAAATGATAAAATAATTAGATTATTTTAAAATAAGAAAAATATTTTTTATATATTAAATTTATAAGGTGGCCCACTACTACCACCTTCCTAAAAATACATAAAGATCTGATAAAACCCCCCGGATGACAGATAATATCCACATCAATTGTATAATTTCTAATCTTTCAGAATTCATAGACCATCACTTTCAACGCTATGTTATAAGCCTAAAGTCTCATTTAAAATATACCTCAGCTTTACTAAATATCTGTGAATAAATATTATGGCAAAAGGATTATATATGGATCTCTTTTTATGTCATCTTGTTATATTTGAATATTATACATAGAAACAGTCAAATTTTTCTTAAGGGAGGATTTTTTAATGCCCACCAAACTCCTGATGCTGCTTGGCTCCCACACTAGCAACTTCTGCTGCTACGTCTAGTTCTACTACTGCTTCTGGTACTTTGAATCTCTTTGGATTTTTCCATGTTAACAACATCAACCTACAATTTATTTTACTAATGTTTTACTACAGAGTTCATCAACTGCAGGCAGGAGGAACACTCTTTCAAAATACATGTAACAATCTCCTTGGTAGATATTGAGGGTGATGTAATAAGAAGAACTGGAGTAATTATGAGGCACATTAACTACACTAAAGGGGGCAAATAAAAGTTCCCATTAATTTAAACAAGGCTTTTAAGCACTTGAATAACAGAGAGGTGAAAAGACCCATTCAAAACAATGGGGATTAAAACTTTGCATGCATGGTACAGTTGATTTGTGCCAAAATTGCTAAATTTCTTCATTGTAACAGAAGCCCCATTTTCAATAGTTTCTCTAATCTTAGATAATGTTGTGGAACGAAGGGACATAGGTACTGGAGCCAGATTAGGTGCCTTAATTTCTCACACATCTCCGTTTCCAATCCAAACCTTTAACTGCTGAGAAGGGGGTAGGAATACATGCAAACTATCCATCGCTACAGTATAGCAAACAGCTTAGAGCAGATCAATATATTTTAATTCCCTCCATACTATCTATACCTGTCCTTTAGCAGGGGATGTTTAATTGTACATACCCACAAATTCACCTTCATAGATTTCATATAGTTGTTCATGCCACCCTATAATGAAAAGTAATGTGCGAAAGAGATAATGTAATTATTGCTTAAAAATCTAAGTAGAGTGAAAACATGATAAATTAAACATGTTTCCATAACAAAACATTTTAAAGCAACTATTTAACAATTAGTTGCAATAATCATTTTTTTGAATCAGCAGACGGACTGATTGAACCCCTTCATTATTCATAAATAAGTTATGGTAGACTTATCCCATGGTAAACATTTTTTGGGGACACACACAATTGTATCCAAGCACCATGGAATAAATAAATGAAAACTCCCTAATATATTGAGTACAAACAGTAATAACTGAAAACAATAAAAAGAAATTAAACTTGCAGAGGTCTAAAGAAGTTAATCTAGAATGGACAATTTCCATTGTTACTGGACAGGTCTTTTATTGATGGTCTATTTTTTGGAAAAAAATATAAGTTTTTAAGGGCGTGTTTATAAGTTTCCATCCTCCAAGAGACGTTTAGTAAAGTGTTTAGTTTCCAAGTTCAGGGGGATATCAATTCACACTTTTCTTCTTTGTATAGGAGACTTCTGGGGTATCACTGCCCTCTGTATACTAGTGAAATATGTGTACCACAGTCACAGAAAGAAAGAAAGAAAGAAAGAAAGAAAGAAAGAAAGAAAGAAAGAAAGAAAGAAAGAAAGAAAGGCCATGTTCAACATTCAAGTTCTGCTTTCCAGGGGTTATAATTCTGTTCCCATAAATCAAGGAGAGATCACCAGTTCAATAACCACAATTTATTAAATCAATAAAAAACTAAATTGGTATAACCCAATGTTTCTTATCGTAACAGATACTTCTTAAAGGGCTCTAAACATAATGCCAATATAACAAGAATGAACTTGCATCTAAATCCATTTTTGTTTGTTTAGTAATATTCACTTTTCTGCACCTTTTTAGGAATGTCTGTGTAAAAGTATAAAATAAGGTATATGTATAAAAGAAAGAAGGAGGAGGAAGAATTCTGTGCAATAGGGGAAAATAGTATTGTCTCCAAATTTTCACTGGATTTAAAAGGGGCTTTAACCCTTTGAGTTCCAGAGGGGTAAGGAATGTATTGCAAAGCAATGCATTTCTTACCCCTCGGGCACTCAAAGGGTTAAACATATTATATGCTAGGGCCATCTTCAACTCATTAGAAAAGCAATGAATTGGAAACCTCTTTAGCATTAAAGAGGTTAAAATCCCCATTTAAATTCACATGCATTTTTTTTTATTTATTTTGCTCTTGCAATGCAGTTGGATTGCCCCAGAATTCTCTACTTGTCTTTTAAACATAAGGTCCATAGATGCTCAGACTCAGAGAAACTGGATCAGTTATGGAGTATATCAACTGTACCGTGGTGGGAAATAAAAAAATCTGCATATTTCCATGGATTAACCCTTTGAGAGCCAGAGGGGTACGCAGTGCATTGCTCAAAGGGTTAAATTAAATGGGGCTTTTAGCCCCTTGAATGCTCAGCAGGTCTCCCTGAGACCTTTCTAATTTTGAAGATGGTTAAAAGCTTCATTTAAACCAACAGGGATATTTTTTTGCTACAGTGAAGTTGCTTTGCCCCAAAATTCCCCCATTCTAAAGAACGTGAATATGTTCAGATTATAGGACTTTATGTATCAAAGGAAAATGGAGGAATTCCGGGGGAATCCATCTGCACCATAAAGAATAAATAATATTTCCCCAAATTCCCATTGATTTAAATGCATGGAGCCATCGCTAGCATTCAAGGGTTGACCCTACGAGTGCCAGAGAGCTATCCAGTGCATTACCTTTCAATGCATTGGATACCACTCTGGCACTCAAAAGGTTTCAGTTCTCCCATTTAACTCAATGGTAAATTTTCCTTTGTCCCCTATGGTGCAGATGGCTTGTTCCAGAATTGTTCCAGCTTGCTTTGATAAATAAGGCCTGTAGTCTTCTATTTGCCTTTTAGTTAGCCACCATGGAGATGCTATTAAAAAATGCCTGTCGTTTCTTTCCATAACATACTCACCCAATCCCCTCGACATTACTAGCATACTAGGAATCCCCCATTATAGCTATATTAAAGGAAACAGTAAATTTTTTTTATGAAAACACATATTTTATAGAACATTTCCTTCTGAATAAAACAAGGTCACTCCCATCGCTGTCAAATGTTTTATTCAAAATTTATAGCAGTTTCAGGAAGTGAATTTACTGTGTTTACTTCCTGATAGTTCTAACTGACAGGAAGTGACAGGCAGTTTCTATCACATTCTGTGGAGAACTGTATGTCTCTGACTTTTCTGACTTTCCTCTCCATTAGAATCTAACAGGAAATCTAATTAGAATTTGACCACTAGAGGGCACTGCTATTGTAAAAAAAACATGGGTTTAAACTGTAATAACTCTGGAAATATAAATCTCTAGACAGTGGGAGTACCCTTATTTTACTCAATAAGAAAATCCCTATATATTTTTTCATAAAGTTTACTGCTCCTTTAAACTCTCTTTTTGAACTGCTAAATTGCTGTACTATATAATATAATCTTACTTCTATTCGTACTGAACAATATACACTTATTGGTTCTGATTACTGACAAATCCTATACACATTGTACTCTTCGGTTGTTCTGTACTGAGTGCTTGTTGTATTTTCTTTCTTCAATGAAATATTTTAAGATTTAAAAAAAATGCCTATAGTTTCTACAGAAGAACTCCATTAAAATGAAACATTTAGAAAATATAATGCAGTTGGTCAATTATAGTTTAGATGAAAGATGAGTTGTCATTTTATTTTATTCATGTTGATGTTCCATAAATGAAACATGAAATATTCTTTGACAGGCTAAATTATTATGCAAATCAAAAATCCATTTCATGCAAATTGGTTTCCTTACTTGACAAGTGACAATATTTGCTCAATGTGCATGTTACTTGTGATTCACATACTGTACTCTGCCTAAGCAGAGGAAATTTGTTCTTAAGCTCCACAAATAATAAGTCTTCAGGAAGTTCTTGTTTTGTTTGTTTTTTACTTACATGGTTTAATAAAATAAACACCGACAGAAAAAAATCAATTAGAATTATGAAATCAGATAAACACACCTCTGCACACTCAAAAGGTTTTGTACTTGACTGAACTGATTTTTCCCCTTATTAACAGGTAGTACAGACTATAATGTAACATAATGTGTGTATACATATTCAAAAGCATGCATAACATAAGGGAACCTCAATAAGCCTGGAAAATATAGAAAAAATATTATTAGAGTTATTAAGGCTATTATTAGAAACTAGTTGAAGAGCCCGTGTACCCAGGCAACAGTGCTGGCCGGTCGTGGTGCAGTCATGAGCAGTAGCGACTGCCTGTGATACGGCTGATATGGAGCGGGGTGCTCTGAATTCAGATCATGGTCCTCTCTGCACCCCACTACATATCAGTCACAACATGTGTAGTCTCTACTGCACATGACTGCGTCGTTACAACCTTTTAGTGAATTATTATGTAGGATAGACTTACTAAGGCTGAAAACTGGAGTCAATCTAGGGGAAGCCAACAGTACTACATGGGACAAACAATAAAATCCACAATTCCTTTTAATAAAACCTCCTAAGCTGAGGGATGTGCAAGAACCATGCTACAGTTTTGTCCTTTAACCCCTTAAGTACTAAGGACGTACATATACATCATAAGGAAAACATGTGTTAGCGACCCATGACGTATATGTATGTCATGGAATTCAGGGGTAACTGAGTGGCTGCATGCTATTTGGGGACTTCTGATTCCATTTAAAAAAAAAAAAAAAAAAATGCCCCGTAGTCTTTAAGTGAAGGCTGTGCAGCTGGTCCTTAAAGGGTTAAGGACAAATGATGGTCCTGACATGTAAAGAGTTAAAAATCACAGCTCACATTCTGTGATCATCATGGGAAGGCTGTTGCTAACTGCTCCGAGACCAATGCAGAGAATTTCAGCCAATCCCTGTTAGTTCTGCACATGTGATCGCTGCTACACAAAATCACATGTGCAGGGAACAATATGACAAAATATGTTTGGAAACCATATCTTTAGAAACATTACCTTTGTCACTCTTCTCTGCCTCCTTCCTGCTGACTCAGATAATGAAGCAGAGAGAGAGAGTGAGAGAGAGAGACAGAGCAGGTTGTGCAACACTGTTTCCAATCCAGTTTTAAATACAAAATTATATTTTCCTGCTCTGATTACTAAAATTTACAGTGATCAAGCATAGCAAAGTGCTGATTTGTATTCCTTTGTTTTGTCCCGTTTTTACTTTTTTGTAATAAAACTTTTTAAATGCATTATTTAATTATATTGTTTCTGTGGGTAGTTAATGATAATTAGGATTAGCGTTTATGTGGGTTATGGCTATATGGGGTAAATTTTTTTTGGTTAGTTATGTAGCTTTGGTAGGCAGTTAGTGGGAAATTAGGTAGAGTTTGACTTTAAATAGATCTGTATTAAAATAAATAAATAAATATATATATATATATATATATATATAGTAATTTTCATAGGTAGGCAAATTGTCTGAGCTTGCACACACCTCCTCATATGGCCTGTGGTGATGGGAACATTTTACCTATAAGGAAGGGCTGGTGTATCCTCTTGGACAGGTACCCACTTACTGTAGACCTACAAAGTTTTCAGGTAAGTCCTTCTTACACCTGTTTTTTAATTGCAGACACTATGCACAAAAATACTATACATAAAGGGTCCCCTCCTATGCGTTTATTACAACATTTCTTCAGGGATTGTTTTTAATCTAGATAGGGCTTTACAGGTGTATTATATTAGGACTTATACCTCATATATTGAGGTACCTTGATGGGGTTGGCACGCTTAAACACTATCTGGCCAAGTAATGGAACAAAATCCTCAAATTTATTAACACAGTGATATTATATATGCTCAATACAGGGTACATGTTTGCACTCGTTAATAATGCAGAGGATGCATGCTACTGAGGAGGCAAATGCCTTTTCGGAGTCAGATTCTGAAGCCACAGATTCTGCATTGGATTTAATGCAGGCCAGTTTAGAGTTCTGTCTTTCAATACTTCTAGTGATTAAGGCAGGGTGAAAAGTCCAGTTTTGCATGTTTTTTAGACTTGTGCAAATCAGTTCATCCAAATTTGGAATTTGGACAAATACGGGCTATTTGGCATCAGCTCTGATCCAAAATTTCGGTGAAAAATGTGGAACTTCGGAACATAGCTTCCCACACTCACTACTTTCCCTCCCTCTCTAGTCAAATTACCTTCTTTGTTTCATGATGGGGGTTGGACTAATGACACAGACACCCAGACAGCCTGCATTTCTGTTAGTCCATTGTTGGAAAGAGAAGAAGGAGACAGAGAGAGTGTCTAGAGATAAGCGATTTTACTAGCCAGTCTAGTGCCTTATTAGCCAATCTAGTGCCAGTCTAGTACCTTATAGTCAGTCTAGTGCCGGTCTAGTGCATTATTAGCCAGTATAGTGACAGTCTACTGCCTTATTACCACTGTCAGGAACTGTTTTTTTTTTTAAGTTACACAGCCAACCTGACAGTTTTTGTTTAGGCAGGCATCCAGTATTAGTGCCTTATTGCCACTGCAAGTCATCTATCATAGTGCCCGTGATCCGGGCCTATGACTCTACCTGTCTGTCCTTGTATGCCTGGCAGATCATTCGGCGCCCTTGCTATTTTTATAGGCTAGGCTGATTTGGCCAAGCATGTCTCCGCCTCTCTGATAGGCCTTATATGCTGCATTCTGTCAAAGCCTCGGTGCCCTTTCGTGGTGTACCTGACGCTCCTTTGTCTTCTGTTGGGATTCGTTTTTGGCTGCCGATTCCAAGTTGTGTATGACCCTTGGCTCCATCTGACTACCAGATTAGTGCTTCCTGGGGCCTGACTTGCTCTGTGCAGGCTCAGGGGCCTGGTCACTTCTGGGTGAGTTCACTCTGTAGTCCAGCAGCGCTGGGTCCTATTGGTTGCTTGTAGTCCTAGCGTTCTAGAACATGTGGCAGTTCCTGTATCCCCTAGCATTCTAGGGCATTATGTCGGTGGACCCTAGCGTTCTAGGGTTCAGGGCCTCCAGTCTCTGCACACTGTCAGTTCTAGTACGCTTTCCACTCAGTGTTATTCCTGTGGTTCAGCTGTCCATCCTGGTTTGCTTCCTATACTCTGGACGCATTGCCTGGCTACGTTCAGTGCTAATCCTGGAAGTGGACTGTGCACTGTCCTCACGCCTTACCCGGGGAGGTTGGGGAAGTGCTTATTGCCATCTTGTATGCATTTATTCTTAATAAAATGTATTGATTGTACTGTTACGGTTTTCTGACACTCAGACCAGGGTATGAAGTAAAAACACAGTTTTATTGAAAACAAAACAATGCCCCTAGAGGCCAGTACAGAAATAGCAATAATGGCAATAATGTTCTTTGTACTCATATAGGTAGTGCTAAATCTGATGAAGTGATTTGAATATCACAAAACGTTATTATAGCTCACCTTTATTGTTTTTAATATTGTATTATTCTTTTTTATAGATACAAATTCCAAACACAGTTCGCTTCAAGTGCTCAGTATCTTCAGATATGAAGCATTTGCTTATATGGATTAATCATCAGTAGGACTCACCGCTTATGTAGCTGTTTTGCCGGTCCGGTGCTACCCCCAGCAGTCTCGGCCACAGACTTCGACAAAATCAACAACACAGGTAAGGGGTGCAACACGGTCCGGCAGTAATCACAACAGCCAACTCCTGCTCCGCAGTTCTTTAAAAAATTCTTTATTGGGTACAAAATCGTATAAAAGGCAAAACTTTTGCCCACAAGCAAGGCAAATCCCATGTAAAACATGCGCTTGATGCTCTCACCACCTAACGCGTTTCATGCTACCGCACTTAATCATAGGTCTGATTAGCAGCATCATTCTATCCTTAAAATAAACCTATCAATCAGAACCAACTGATCCTGTGGTCAATCAGTTGTCCGTTCTGAATTCAAACCAACCTATAGATTAGTCTCTCTTCAACCAAACCCCCTGTTAATCATCTCAAATTTTCTTAACTCCCTGAATGCCAGAGCGGCCAGAGCACACCGCTCTGCAATGCATCCTCTGCAATGTGTCCTGCACTACTCCAGCATCCAAAGAGTCAATCTATATTCAACAAGCATGGGAGCTAAATTAAAGGAGACAAATCCACACCTCCTTAATTTCCTAAACCTACCAATATCTCTTACCAACTATATTCCTCACCAATTAAAATATTTTTTATTGGGCAATTCTACAATGAATTATTAAAACTACAAAATCTCAAAAAATTCATATCTAACTAAAGACCAATATTATCAAACAATTCTTGTGTTTGTTTTTATTTTTATTATTATTATTATTCTCACATGGAACGAGAGAAGGCAATACTACTCACGTTTGATGTATATACAAAGACACATCATGAGTACTATTCATACCATGTGGCCTCCTAGTATTCAATCTTATGATCCAAGTTACTTCAGCTTTATCTAAAAGACCATTAATATCTCCTCCTCTTTCTCCTAGAAAGACCCTTTCTAATCCCTTAAAGGAGAAGGCAGTAATCTCCGATCCAGTGCAATCATAAAAATGTCTAGCCACAGGTTTAAGCAAATCACTCTTTTTAATACTTAATACATGTTCCCGGATCCTATCTTTTAACATCCTTGTCGTACGCCCCACGTATTGAATCCCACATTTTAAACATGTAATAACATATACCACGTGGGTAGTACGGCAGTTGATATATTGCTTAATAGGATATACTCGTTGAGTACTCCTACTAGCAATATCCTGTCCTATCTGTGCATAACTACAGGCTATGCACCGACGTGCTCCACATCTATGCATGCCCGTAGTTACTAACCAAGTCGGCAATATCTTAGGATTACTCCTATATACTGAGGGAGAAAGCCTTGTTGCTATTGTTGGAGCTTTTCTAGCTACAAACTTACATGACCCCTGTACCAACGGTTGCAGGGATATATCTCCTTTAAGGATAGGAAGATGTCTTTGTATAATTCGTCTGACGTGGCTGAACTCCTGACTGTATTCTGTAACGAAAGTCAGAGAGACTGAAATGTCCTGTCCCTCTTCATTTTTGTTTTCATTTCGTATTAATTTCAATCGATCAGTATCTTTTGCTCGTAAATAAGCTTTCTCAACCACGTCAGAAGAATATCCTCTATCCAAAAACCTCTTCTTCAAAGCCTCAGATTGTTTCTGAAATTCCACTTCAGTTGAGCAGTTCCTGCGTATACGCAGGAACTGTCCAACTGGGATACCCCGTTTCACATGCGGAGGATGACACGATTTTGCATGTAAGAATGAATTACCTGAACATGGTTTACGATATACAGTAGAATGTATCTCTCCATGTTCTAATTTTAAGTTTAGATCCAGATATTTAATTTCTTTACCACCAAACTCATATGTAAATCTAAGATTAGCATCATTGTAGTTCAACCACTGGTTGAACTCTATGAAATTTTGTTCTGAGTTCTGCCATAAAAAAAGCAAATCATCTATGTAGCGACAGTAATATGTAATAGATGACCTATACACATTACTCGCCGCATAGATGAAAATCTCCTCATACCAAGCCATGTACAAATTAGCGAAACTGGGGGCAAATTTAGCCCCCATCGAAGTTCCCTGTTTCTGTAAATAAAATACCCCATCATATTTAAAGTAATTATGTGTGAGTAAATATTTAATAGAATCCAACAGAAAAGATTTCAATTCCATTGAGTAATCTGAATAATGATCCAAGTGATATTGTATAGCCAATAATCCCTGACTATGAGGTATAGTCGAATACAGGGAAACCACATCCATCGATATATTGTATTATTCTTTTTTATAATTTCCAATAAATACCAAAACTTTTTTGGAGACAATCAAGCAGCATAGTAGTTTTTGTATCAACCCAAGATCCAACGTGTGGTGTTCCAGTTTCACCTGGTTTCCTGAGCAGAGACAGGATTAATTCTCTGTAAGCCTGATTAGCTGTGGAGTGATATCTTTCTCCATAGCCATCTTTTTTTGAGTATATTTCACCCTTACTCTATACAACGGTTCCAAAGGATAATAGGCACTATTGGCGCCCTCTTGTGTTTTCTTTTTTTGCATATACTACACTCCTTGGAGTCGTTTGTTGAGGAGCAGCCTAGTGGAGTTATATCCTATTCATCATCGCTGTTTGGGGGACGGCGTTATAAATATCCCTAAGTGTATATGTCAACTGACAATATTTGTTGAGTTGACCACATCATATTGTGAGTATTATTTCAAAGGGGAAGATTGTGGGTCGTTTATAAGATATATTGCACTAGGAGCGCCTTCTTTTTGTCTTTGCTACAATAATGACAAAGTGAATGCACACAATGATAGTGACAGGTGCTATGAATGGATAGGGAGTATTCCCCCAAAGGGTTAACAAATGAAATGGGTGAGATATAACAAGATTGGCCAACGCCCAGGATAAATAGCAGTCTCTGGAACACAGTCTCTCAGTTGCTGGATAGAGAAGAAACTGCACTGAATACACTCTCAAGTTGGTATAGTAGCGCAACAAAGTCCAGAGCTGAGCCGGTACCACCACCGTGGGCTACAGAGGAATGCTATTGCCACGCTGTAGTGATCAGAACCAAAATCGCCCTTAACTGGAAAAGTAGTAACCCTGCGTGTGCCACTTGGATTGTGCCTTGACACCCCTTGGGTGCTGTACTGATGGTGACTGCCCAAGCTGTAGTAGAGCCGGCGCCCTCTGGAGTGCAATGGGAATGTACCTTCAGCTTCTGTGGGCCTGAGCCCGAATATGAGCACGGAACAGACAAGGCTCTGATGGTGAACGAGAGACACACAGAAGCACTCAGAGGAAAGGCTCACGTCAGAAAACGTATGCTTGGCAAGATATATCGGAGGCACTAGACCGGAGACTACAGGCACTGCAAGGGTTAAGTGGTTCTGCACAGGATTGAGTACCTTGGCAACCAGCACCAGGCAAAGCAACCTCAGGCTACAGCTACTGACAAGTGAGAGGAACAGTGAGTCATTTAAACAGTTCAGAATGTCGCCGAGGCGACCGGAATGATGCAGGAACACTGGAACAGCAGGCAAACCGGAACGGCAACCGGAACAGCAGGAAGAACCGGAACGGTAACTGGAACAGCAGACAGGCCGGAATAGCAACCGGAACAGCAGGCAGAACCGGAACAGTAACTGGAACAGCAGACAGGCCGGAATAGCAACCGGAACAGCAGGCAGGACCGGAACAGTACTGGAACAGCAGACAGGCCGGAATGAATCACAGAGCAGGGTCATCAGCCAGAACCGGGTCAAGTCACGGAGCAGGAGCAGGAGAAGAGTCAGACTAGCCGGGTCGGTACACAGGAGGCACAGGAATATGGCAACAAGGCGCAGCAACAGTAACACCACGAAAGGGCAACTGACAAGTGCCCAAGCTCCAGCATATAACGGCACATCCTGGGCAGGCCAATCAGTCTCCACCAATGCACAGGCAAATCATGTCAGATTGACAGAAAGACACGGGAACCGTGATATGTACCTGTTCCTGTCAGAATCTTTATTTGTCTAGTCACTCCGTGACAGTACGAAAGGGCCATGACATCTGAAGGTACAGGTAGCCCACAGATACCTAGCATTCTAACCAGAATGGAGAACCAAGATTAACGTATTGATCAGCTTTCTTTGGTGATGTAAAAGCTCCTTAATCGCACAGCACACCTTGATAGTTCTGTGCGACAACCGGTGTCCTCTCCTGACCCAGCACCAGCAGTAACTGCTCATGTCAAGGACTCTATGTTCTGAGGGTTATCTGAATCCACTCCGCTCCCTCAATGATATGATGGGGAACCTACGTTATGTCATGGGTTTATAAACCAGCTGGGCATAATTCTGGAACTGGTACCGAATGCTTTTACGAGCTAGCAAAGCAAGGTGGGCTTCATGATTTCCCTCTTGTCTGGTAGTGTATTGGCATGGGCCAATCCGTTGACATAAAAACCCATAATCTCAAATTTCACGGAATTCATGTCTGTATTCCTTAGGGTCTTTGACGTTACAGCCCGGACAATATCTGCCGCTAAACAACTCATGACAATTCGCCAGGGCAGACGTACAGTAGCCGAGTACACAACTGACTTTTGGACTTTGGTGGCGGAGGAGGACTGGAACAATGAGGCTTTAGTAGCTGTGTTCTCACAAGGGCTAGACGATGTGATCAAAGATGAGATGGCAGCCTGTGACCTGCCGGAGGACATAGATGAACTCAACTCCTTTACTATCTTAATCGATACTACAATCAGAGAAAGATCCCCATTCAAGGGACGGATGCGGAGACCTTCCTCCCGACTGGCACCAAATTTTGCGCTTCCACCCATTCCTCCCTCATCTCCCATGACTCCTAGTGCTGAGATGGGCAGGGGCGAGCCTATGCAGATGGGGGTTATGCACCTATCAGGGGAGGAGAGAGCCTTCAGTCGCAGAGAGGGTCTATGCCTTTACTGTGGTAAAGCTGGTCACCTATTGTGGTCTTGTCCCACGCGGCAGGGAAACAACCGCACCCAGGGTTGTGTCGGCTTTTCACAGCCCTCAGATCAGATGCAAAGAATACAGATTCTGGAAGTGATTACTTCATGGGCTGCATCTTAGGTCACAGCTCCGGCTTTGATTGGCTCTGGAGCCGCAGGATACTTCATGGATGTGGAATTCGCTAACCGACATGATATTCCATTGTTACCTCGTGCTTCTCCTCTTGCTATTGAAGACATTAATGGGAGACCATTGCAACCATCATGAATGACACATGAGACTTGTCCCCTATCTCTAAGGTTCATAGGTTCTCCACACTATGCTATTATTCTGGGGTTCCTTTGGCTTCAGACACACAACCCCAGAATAAATTGGGAGATGTGTGAAATTGTGTCATGGTCATCCTACTGTACTGAGTCTTGTCTCCAGCAGCCAACTAAGATCCTTTTTACCTCCTCCTCATTACCCTCAGAGTATCAGTCTTTTGGTGAGGTATTCAATAAGATGGAGGCTAGTATTTTACCTATGCATAGGGCATACGACTGTACTACTAATCTCATACCAGCTGCTACGTCTCCTAAGGGGCGTACCTATCCTCTATCAGTGCAGGAGAATTGAGATATGGAGGAGTAAGTGGCCGATGCCCTAGCCAGAGGGATTTTTCGAAAGTCTTCCTCACCCACTGGTGCAGGATTTGTTTTTGTTAAAAAAAAAGATGGAGAGTTAAGACCGTGCATTGACTATTGTGGACTGAATAAACTTATGGTCAAGAATTTGTACCCCATACCACTGATCACCGAGTTGTTCGACTGAATTAAAGTTCCTCGGTATTCAATAAGCTTGACTTAAGGGCAGCCTACAACCTGATTAGAAGACAAATTAGGGAGACAAATGGAAGTCTGCGTTCAATACTTGTTATGGTCACTACGAATACTTGGTCATGCCTTTTGGGTTGTGTAATGATCTGGCAGTATTCCAAGAATTTATTAAAGATGTACTGAGAGCTTTGTTACAAACCTATGTAGTAGTCTCCCTGGACGATATTCTTATCCACTCCCTTAACTTAGCGGCTCATTGGAAGGATGTTGTAACTGTGCTAAAGCTTTTGAGAGAGAACAACCTGTTTTGCAAGTTGGAAAAATGTGAGTTCCACAAGTCACAGGTGACATTCTTGGGCTATGTAATCTTCTGATGGTATAGCTATGGACCCACAAAAGCTCTCGACTGTTCTGCAATGACCCTGTCAGGTGGGATTGAAAGCCATACTGTCACAGTGCCTTAACTCGGCCTGCACCATTCAGCCATGAGCAGGGTTCTGCACTGGCGCTCCGGCGTCGCTGGCTGCGTCCCTCTCTGCCTGTGGCCTGGTTTTTTCTGGTTCCTTGTTACTGGAATCATGAATCAGGCACTTGCCTGGACGTCTGTTATAGGCCCAGCCTGGGGGACCTAATTGGTCCCGCCTTCTCCTACTCCTTTATAAACCTTTCTGGGCCTGTGTATCATTACCCTTACGTTGTTGTTCTGTACAGTTCTACTTCCAGTTATTCCTGTATCCTGTGTATGACCTGGCTTGTCTGACCATCAATTCTGGTGCTGACCTGTGGCTCTGGCTCTATTTGACCATTCTTCTGTGCGCTCCTTTTGTCTTTAGACATCCAATCTGGTCCAGACCTGTGGCTCTGGATGACTAACTGCTCTGTGTATGACCCCGGCTTGTCTGACTATCCAACCTGGTGCTGACCTGGGGCTTTGTCCAACTATCCTCCCATTGTTGCCTACTCTTATTGGATATCCTATCTGGTGCAGTCCTGTGGCTCTGGCTGACTACCCACTCCGTGTATGACCTTGGCTTGTCTGACTATCCAACCAGGTGTTGACCTGGGGGTTTGTCCAACTATCCTCCCATTGCTGCCTACTCTTATTGGACATCCTATCTGGTGCAGATCTGTGGCTCTGGCTGACTACCCACACTGTGTATGACCCTGGCTTGTCTGACTATCCTAACTGGTGATGACCAGTGGCTCTGTCCAACTATCCTTCCATTGTTGCCTACTCTTATTGGACATCCTATCTGGTGCAGATCTGTGGCTCTGTATCACGGTGCCCGTGAACCCCTGTCAGTCACAGTGATGGTACCTGTGCATTGATGCAGGTTGTTTGGCCCGCCCAGGATGTTCCTTTATATACTGGGCCTATGACATCTATCTGTTGCCCTTTCGTGGTGTTCCTGAAGTTGAGCCTTCTTGCTGAAATACTGTGTTCCTGTGTACCGACTCGGCTCGTCTGACTATTCTCCGTTCCTGCTCTCTGATTGGATCCTGCGCTGGCTGAGGTTCCTGCTCCGTTACCGACCTGGCTGTGGCTGACGTTCCTGCTCCGTTACCGACCTGGCTGTGGCTGACGTTCCTGCTCCGTTACCGACCTGGCTGTGGATGACGTTCCTGCTCCGTGATTTACCCAGCTTGTATGACGTTCCTGATCGAGAGGGTCCTGGTTCCGGTTGAAGCTCCCTGTTCCTCATCGGTTTCCTGAGTTCCTGTGCTTCCAGGTCGCCTGACGGCGACATTCTGAACTGTAGTAGTGGGGCTCTGTTCATTCACTCTCATTGATGCTATGCTGTGGCCTTCATTTACCGAGCTGTAGTAACCTTGCTGAGCTGCCTCTCCGTGGCCGTACCTGCCCGATTTCATTACTGTGTGTGTTGCCTCCGTTATTGAGCTTTATACACTTGCCAAGCTATATCGAATTATCCGAGCCGTTTTACACAGTCTGAGCTGCGCTTTGTACCTAGTCTGTCCATTACTCGAGCAGAGCAGTATATGTGCCGGTACGCGGTGTACCGTGGTTGCACCTCCCGGTGCTAGTGGCCTCCATTTGCTCTTGCAATAGGGTACTGTTACGGCACTGGATGGGTGTCTGGGCGCTAGTCAATGCTCGTGTGTAGTATCATCATCGCACTCCCGTGCGAGGCTCGCTGTTGCTGGTACAGTGTTACTCCTGTTGGCACCAAGTGGGTGGCCCGGCTCTAATCTCCTTTGGCACACAACAGTATCCCAGTACGTATCAAGGGCGTTACAGGTTCCGTTCTCTAGCTCTGCTAGCGGCTCTTTCCATCACTCCTCCTGGAGTTATACTCAGCTCTGGTTGAATTGTGCAGTCTCCTTGGGCGTCCTTTTTACAGCTATATGGGAGTGATTTGAGCAAGCCTACTACTGATCGAGAATACTTTCAGAGACTTTGGTGCAGCTGGGCGTTGTCTGCCTACCATCATTGTGACTGATCAGTGGGTTATTCATTAACCCTTGTCCATCCTGTTCTACAGTGCAATTCTGCTACCTTATACTTGCTACTGTTTACTACCTGTCTGTCTATGCCATACCTGGCCCCCAGGGGCGCTATTCCTGATATTCATTTCAAATAAAACTGTGTTTTTAATTAAAACCTTGTCTGAGTGTCAGAAAACCGTAACAGTACGAAAGGGCCATGACCTCTGACGGCAAAGGTGACAGTAATACACAGAACCTCCACTGGAGGATGGATGTGCACGAGCAGCGCTTGGACCAGTTGGCACTGGCCATGCAAACCTTGCTAGAACGTACGGTACACCTTGATAAACCTAACCAAAATCCGGTGGTCTCCCCAGTTATGACACCGGATCACGTTGCTGGGCAAATGGTTGCCGTTCCCAGAAGTTTAACAGCGGCGGCGCCATTACCGTTGAGATACAATGGCGAACCCACCCTGTGCAGAGGGTTTATTAACCAACTAGAGATATTTCTAGAACTGACACCTCATGCTTTTCCGAACGACCGTAGCAAGGTGGGGTTCATGATATCTCTATTAACGGGTAAAGCCCTGGCATGGGCTAGCCCACTATGGCAGAAGGCCAAACCATGTACACTAGACTTTGACGTATTTGTCAAGCAGTTTCGCAGAGTATTCGAGCTGCCTGGGAGAACCTCCTCTGCTGCCAAAAGATTGATGGAGATTCAGATGGACGAACGCACCGCAGGCAATTACGCCATAGAATTTCGGATACTGGCAGCAGAGGTAGGATGGAATAATGAGGCTCTAGTGGCAGCTTTCTCCCAGGGATTATCAGACGCTATTAAAGATGAAATTGCGGCCAGAGAGGTACCTACCGATTTGGATGAATACATAGATTATGTATTGCTCATTGATACACGCATACGCGAAAGGCGCTTGGCTAAAAGGGCAAGATCCAGAATCCATGGGCACAATGGCCCTTTAAACCCACCCTCGCCTCCCAATCTTCCTGATCGCTTAAACGAACTGGGGGAACCCATGCAACTCGGGTTCACCAGACTGTCTAAGGAAGAGCGGGCACACCGCAGAAGGCAGGGCTTATGCTTATATTGTGGCAAAGATGGGCACATACTACGTAATTGTCCGGTACGGCCGGGAAACGCACGCACCTAGGGTACCTTGGGGGACAGGCCCTAGGTGGTGTACAATCGTCCCCAGATCCCTGTTCCAAGAAACCCATCATTCCGGTGTGCTTCCTTGTAGGTGATCAAGCGGTCAAGGCACTAGCATTGATAGATTCTGGCGCTGCAGGCTATTTTATGGACAAGACATTTGCTGAGACGCACAGTATTCCGCTGTCCAAAAAAGATACGCCTTTAGCCATTGAAGCCATTGATGGCAGACCGCTAGAACCCACATTCATCACCTTGGAAACTACACCTATGTCTCTGACTATTGGGGCTCTCCACGAGGAGAGGGTATGTTTCCAGATTATACATTCACCCCATCACGCGGTCATCTTGGGGTTCCCTTGGTTATTACTACACAACCCCCAGTTTGACTGGCAAAGATGCGAGGTCAAGTCGTGGTCTGAATACTGTTCTGGTCATTGTTTGTCTCATCCAGTTAAGATTTTATGTACCTCTCTCTCCGTGCCAGCTGAGTACAGCAGATTCAGTGACGTATTCAGTAAGGGAGAGGTTAGCGCATTGCGTATGATTGCGCTATTGATTTGCCCCCGGGGGTGGTGCCACCGAGGGGCAGGACATACCCGTTGTCCTGTGAGGAGAATCTGGCCATGGAGGAATACATTGAGGATGCCCTCAACCGAGGGATAATTCGTAAATCTTCATCTCCGGCAGGTGCAGGATTTTTTTTTGTAAAAAAGAAAAATGGCGAGTTACAACCCTGTATTGATTATCGAGGACTTAATAAATTGATGCCTAAAAACGCATATCCAATTCCACTCGTTACAGAACTGTTTGACAGGTTGAAGGGCTCATCTATATTTACTAAACTCGATTTACGGGCTGCGTACAACCTGATACGGATAAGGGCCGGGGATGAGTGGAAAACGGCATTCAATACTAGGTCGGGTCACTACGAATATTTAGTCATGCCATTCAGCTTATATAATGCACCTGCCGTGTTTCAAGAGTTTATCAATGATATCCTCCGTGACTTATTGCAGTCCTGTGTTGTCGTTTACCTCGATGATATATTGATTCACTCTGCTAACTTAACCCAACACATTCTGGATGTGTCTGAAGTCCTGCTACAGTTACGCAAGAACAAATTGTTCTGTAAATTGGAGAAATGAGAATTTCATTGTTCCAAAGTACCCTTTCTGGGATTCGTCATTTCTATTGATGGCATTGCCATGGATGAGGGTAAATTGGCAGCAGTCCTACAATGGCCACGACCTAAAGGGTTGAAAGCGATACAAAGGTTTTTGGGCTTTGCCAATTATTACAGAAAATTAATTCAGAATTTTTCCACCATTGTTAAACCTCTTTCTGACCTTACGCATAAGGGAGCTAATCCCTCTCAATGGTCTGATGCAGCTGAAAGGGCCTTCGATACTCTCAAATCTGCATTCTCTCCGCTCCTATACTTTCCCACCCTAATCCTTCCCTGCCATTTACGTTAGAGGTCGATGCCTCTGAGGTTGGGGTAGGGGCAGTTCTCTCTCAACGTCCCAAAGAAGGGGGCAACCTGAGACCATGCGGGTTCTTTTCTAAGAAATTATCCAGTGCCCAAAGCCATTACGAAATTGGTGACAGGGAATTGTTGGCTATCATTCTGGTACTCAAAGAATGGCGACATTTACTAGAGGGCACAAGAACCCCAGTACTAATTCTTACGGACCACAAAAACTTGATTTACCTTTCAGAAACTAAAAGGTTGTCGTCTCACCAGGCTAGGTGGGCACTGTTTTTGTCAAGGTTTAACTTTATAGTGTCCTACTTGCCTGGATCAAAAAACGTGAGAGCTGATGCCCTTTCCAGGCAATTTTGCACAGACATTGAGAGGGACGAAACCCCAGTTCATATTATTCAGCCTGACAGAATTCTGGCCACGATACGTACCAGTATCACTTCGCCTTTGGGGGAACAAATACTGGCATCCCAGGCAAGGGCACCTCCTGAAACCCGAGTTGGCAAGTGTTTTGTGGATGAGCCTTTCCGTGTCCAATTACTTGAGACCTATCACTCCTCGAAGGCAGCTGGGCATATTGGCAGAGATCAGCTGGTATGGTCTCTATCACAAATGTTTTGGTGGCCTTCTCTAAGAGCTGACTGTGCGGCATTCACGTCTGCTTGTGCCACATGTGCCCGTACTAAGTCTCCCAGACATCTCCCAGTGGGCTTACTCCAGCCAGTACCTAACGGCGAACGCCCATGGTCACACATTTCCATTGACTTTCTGGGAGAACTGCCATCATCCAAGGGCTATACCTTTATTCTAATGGTGGTAGATAGGTTCTCTAAGATGGCTCATTTCATGCCCCTCTCTGGACTTCCCTCGGCCCAGGAATTGGCAACAGTTTTTGCCAGAGAGGTATTTCTCTTGCACGGGGTTCCCAGAGTAATAGTGTCAGACCGAGGGAGTCAATTCGTGTCGAGATTCTGGAGGGCATTCTGTAGTCAAATGGGCATACAATTGTCCTTTTCCTCTGCCTACCATCCCCAGACCAACGGGGCCGCTGAGCGTGCCAATCAGGGACTGGAGCAGTTTCTGAGTTGCTTTGTGACTGATCATCATGACAATTGGGCCGACCTGTTGCCGTGGGCAGAGTTCGCCAGGAATTGTGCGGTCAATTCATCATCTGGGAGCTCCCCATTCCTTGTTAATTATGGGTTCCAGCCTTGTTTGCTCCCAGACTCATTTCAGTCACAACAGATTCCGGCTCTGGATGAGCACATTGAGCAGCTCCGCTCCACATGGGCACAGGTGCAAAGGTCCCTCAGCCAGTCCTTCCAGCGACAACAGCGGCATGCTAATCGCAGACGGTTGCCAGCGGTCTCATTTCAGGTTGGGGACAGAGTGTGGCTCTCCTCCAGGAATCTCAATTTGCAAGTACCATCCAACAAATTGGCTCCTCGGTTCATTGGTCCTTTTAAAATTATTCTTAAGGTTAACCCCGTGGCATACGCATTGGAACTTCCTGCGTCTATGCGCATTCACAATGTGTTCCATGTGTCACTACTGAAACCCTTGGTTTGCAACCGCTATACTACCACTCCGGTGGTTCCTGGGCCGGTAGATGTTCAAGGTCAAGAGGAGTACGAAGTACAGAGTATTATTGACTCCAGGAGATTTAGAGGCAAATTGCAATATTTGGTCCACTGGAGAGGCTACGGGCCTGAGGAACGCTCATGGGTGGACAAGAAGGACCTACATTCTCCATGTTTATTGCGCAATTTTCACTCTAAATTTCCGCACAAACCCAAACCAGCAGGCAGGAGAGGGGGTCTTTGAGAGGGGGGTACTATCACGGTGCCCGTGATCCCCTGTCAGTCACAGTGATGGTACCTGTGCATTGGTGCAGGTTGTTTGGCCCGCCCAGGATGTTCCTTTATATACTGGGCCTATGACATCTATCTGTTGCCCTTTCGTGGTGTTCCTGAAGTTGAGCCTTCTTGCTGAAATACTGTGTTCCTGTGTACCGACTCGGCTCGTCTGACTATTCTCCGTTCATGCTCTCTGATTGGATCCTGCGCTGGATGACGTTCCTGCTCCGTTACCGACCTGGCTGTGGCTGACGTTCCTGCTCCGTTACCGACCTGGCTGTGGCTGACGTTCCTGCTACGTTACCGACCTGGCTGTGGCTGACGTTCCTGCTCCGTTACCGACCTGGCTGTGGATAGCATTCCTGCTCCGTGATTTACCCGGCTTGTATGACGTTCCTGATCGAGAGGGTCCTGGTTCCAGTTGAAGCTCCCTGTTCCTCATCGGTTTCCTGAGTTCCTGTGCTTCCAGGTCGCCTGACGGCGACATTCTGAACTGTAGTAGTGGGGCTCCGTTCATTCACTCTCATTGATGCTATGCTGTGGCCTTCGTTTACCGAGCTGTAGTAACCTTGCTGAGCTGCCTCTCCGTGGCCGTACCTGCCCGATTTCATTACTGTGTGTGTTGCCTCCATTATTGAGCTTTATACACTTGCCAAGCTATATCGAATTATCTGAGCCGTTTTACACAGTCTGTGCTGCGCTTTGTACCTAGTCTGTCCATTACTCGAGCAGAGCAGTATATGTGCCGGTACGCGGTGTACCGTGGTTGCACCTCCCGGTGCTAGTGGCCTCCGTTTGCTCTTGAAATAGGGTACTGTTACGGCACCGGAAGGGTGTCTGGGCACTAGTCATTGCTCGTGTGTAGTATCATCATCGCACTCCCGTGCGAGGCTCGCTGTTGCTGGTACAGTGTTACTCCTGTTGGCACCAAGTGGGTGGCCCGGCTCTAATCTCCTTTGGCACACAACAGTATCCCAGTACGTATCAAGGGCGTTACAGGTTCCGTTCTCTAGCTCTGCTAGCGGCTCTTTCCATCACTCCTCCTGGAGTTATACTCAGCTCTGGTTGAATTGTGCAGTCTCCTTGGGCGTTCTTTTTATAGCTATATGGGAGTGATTTGAGCAAGCCTACTACTGATCGAGAATACTTTCAGAGACTTTGGTGCAGCTGGGCGTTGTCTGCCTACCATCATTGTGACTGATCAGTGGGTTATTCATTAACCCTTGTCCATCCTGTTCTACAGTGCAATTCTGCTACCTTATACTTGCTACTGTTTACTACCTGTCTGTCTATGCCATACCTGGCCCCCAGGGGCGCTATTCCTGATATTCATTTCAAATAAAACTGTGTTTTTACTTAAAACCTTGTCTGAGTGTCAGAAAACCGTAACACTCTGGCTGACTACCCACACTGTGTATGACCCTGGCTTGTCTGACTATCCTAACTGGTGATGATGTCTGTTCACTCCACTGTGTTGCCTGTTTCCCACAGACATCCATCTTGGTACGGACCTGGGGCTCTGGCAGACTCCGGCCTAACTGACTGGTTTCCACCCGGTTTGAAATTTGGATCTGCCGAATAAAAAAAAAAAATTGTCCAAAATTGAATTTTACAGAATTTTTTTGCCATGCACAAGCCTTATGGTTTTCCACTCTTCTAGCCGTAAATTTCACCTATATAGAAACTGTAGATTTTCCTCCTTTTCTCTAGGAGCACAGAAGATCTTGAGGAAAAGTTTTGATTTCCTGCCTATGTTAATCAGTGGGTAGAAACTATCTGCTCATATACAATCTAAACCCATAATTTCCTACACTGTAGTGTTGTGTATTTTAGGAGAAAATAAGAAAAGGAGACAGAATGAGAAAGAGAGAGAGCAAAAAAAGAAATCAAATATTAGAAAAATTATAGTGGTGCCAAAGTGGTTCATAGTGCTGGTTGACACTATTACCATCACCACTGTTGAAAAAAGAGAAGCTGGATGTACCCTGAGGCTAGTGACTCTGAGGAGGAGAAGCCATTTGCAGGAATGCACACAAGAACTTTTGCAGAAAGCACATGGTTTTCCTCTTTTCTGCTGGAAATTTTCACCATAGAAAAGCCCATAAATTTTTCAGTGTTCGCTAAGACCACAGAATGTATCATGAGACTGGTTCCATGTCATTTGATGGGTAAAATCTTCCTGCCCACAGACTAAATAAACCCATAATTTCCCACACAGTAGTGTGCGATTTCTAGCAGTTTGAAGGTTTTTTTCCTTTGGCAGAAATTTGGCAGAAATGTTATGTTTAAAGTGGGGGTCCAGCAAAGTGTGAAGAATGAGTCCCTCATTGCTGTGAAAGGACAATATGCAAGGATCTTGATCAAAGCATGCTAACATGTCATTGACCAGCTGGTGCATAACTGTTGTCATTATGATAAAATTCATAATCCAATTCCTCAGTTTTTTCTGCAATAAATATATGAGTGGAAGAATTTCACTTTCCTCTACATGACTAACCAGCATGGTTGTCTCCTCAATTGGTTTCAGCAACTCACATACGTAGAGCATTAGTTACCATTGCCAAGGTGACAAAGAGGATCCCTCCAAAGCCTTCCAGTTTTTCATTGTCTACTCACTAATGGCCTTATTCTGTTTTTACAAATGCTCTAGCCTTGGCAAAGTGGAATTGCACCTGGCAGGGACCTCCATTTTCAACTGGTGATGGGGCAGGTTGTTATGCTCTTGTATGGAATATATTGCATGGTGTGCACTGTAGGAGCAGCTAAAATGGGCACAGACTTTGTGTGCAATATTCAGCATCTCTCTGAGGGTTTAGGATTCTGCAAAGAATCTGGTCACAACTAAATTGAGTACATAGGCAAAGCAGGGTACTTATATCATATCATCCATTCTCAATGCAGATATCATGTTAAAGCCATTATGAGCAGACACAAAACAGGCTTTCAAGGAGTGGGGAACAACCCATTCCTCTATCACCTGCTCTAATTTACTTACATATATGGCTTTTGCTCCTTTTAATCACACAGCCAGAACCAGAGGCAAGATTACTGGCTGTCACCTGTAACCTCAGTAGGCAATCACAATCATATAGTCTGTGCTCTGCCCAATTGTACAAGCAGGTGGTCAAAGTGTTGGAAAGCTCATACAGCAAGAAAATCCACATGACAAGAGTCATGTGGATTTTCTTGTTGTATGAGCTTTCCAGCACTTTGACCACCTGCTTGTACAATTCTAGCACAACCATCTTAGAAAAAAATAACTGTAGCTTGACATATGCCAGCGATGAACTACACAATGACATCAGTTCACTAAATCCTTGGTTTTCAATAAAGGAATAAGTCAGTGTGTCCACTGTCAACACTTTGGCAACCTTGCCATTCCACATACATACTTTGGGATTATTTTTGTGACATTTATGACTCCTTCCCAAGAACTCAGTAAGAGTGAGTTGGCAGTACATGGCAGAAGAAACCTGTAATTTGATTGCTTTAACAACATGCTTATTGGAGGTGGTAGAGAGGGAGGCAGCATGAGAGGTCAATCTATAAGGCTTGTCATCTCCTACAGCAAATCTACAGCCATACTGCTCTGCATCAGGAGCCAAAGGTGGTAATTCAAATGAACAAACTCTTGGCACATTCTATGACACATCAACATCACTACTTCTATTATGTGCCCCTGAGCCACAGGAACTTTTAGGAGTGCCTCTACTGCTGCTAGTTGTAGAACTTCTGACCTGTTGATGGTGTGTCTCACAGTCAGACCTGTGGTTGTGCTTCAGGTGGGATCTCAGTGAGGAGCTGCCAAGGTGTGAGCATACGGTCCCCCTGTTCATATGCTTTTAACACAGACAACAGATAGCAACATTCTTAGCTTTTGGATAGTGAGTAAAGTATCTCCACACTGGGGCTAGATGTTATTGCAATTGTACTGATACTATGTCATGGATGCTGCAGTTCCATCAGAAACAGGGGCACTCATCATAGTTAGGGTTGTAGATGTTGATAACCTGTGTTGTTGCTGCTGGTTGCTCAACACTAATAGTGTTTGTGGCTGAGTGGGATTTGGACTTGGAAGCGGTGACAATACCAGTGATGAAGGACAGGAAGACTATGTGTTTTTGGGCATCTTTTCTTGTTTGGGGGGGCAGACTTTTCCATTTTTTTTTCTCAAACAGTTTATAGACAGGCATTTGTTGAAGACTAAACCATTGCCTTTCAGCTAACATTCTGACCATGTCCTTATCTCTCGGTTTCTCAACTTTTGTGCTAACTGAAGAAGAGGAGGATGCTGGAGTGATATATTCTAGATCAACATCATTATCAGCAATCATTAGATAATCTTCATCCTCACTAATTTTATATGTTAAATAGGCTTTTAGAGGTCGTCAATTATTTATTTTTACATTTTCCTATTAAGGGATTTTCAAAATGCTTCCTACTACTTTCAGGACAGATGTTTTTGTGCTTGTTTGTCTGATTGTCAGTTGAAGAAGTTGAACTGCTATACCTTCTTCCACCATGCCAACAACACTAAAATGCAACTCATTGTTGTCTTCAGTGATTTTACATAGTTTATTAATAATACTGGTACTGGGGTTATGGAACTTTTGGTGGGACTATGACAAACTGCCTCCTTGGAAGGAGAGGGATCATCACAATTTATTGCACACATTACAGCAACCATGGCTGAAGTCAGTTTTTGACTAAGACTTTACTCATACATTCCTGCACTTCTCCTACTCCTTTGCTGGACATTACACTACTGTGAGTGTTTTTAGTGTAAAGTACACATTAGAAAAAAGGAAAACCATACTACCTGTTCAACTGCTTCTTTCCTCCAGACTCCCCATCACAGAGATAACAGCTAGATCAAGAAGAAACTTGGATCACCTCTGACTGTTCCCAGGCAGTCACACAGATTTTTGGAGTATTTAGGGTAATTCTCCTGACACAGAAGTAACAGCCAGATCAGGAAGGAGCTTGGATCACAGCTACCTGTGTCTATTTTGTCATGCTAAATTTTGGGGTATTTGAGGTACACTTCCTTTGCTCCCTGCACACATCCTCCAGACTTCCCTAGCATAAAAATAATAGCCAGGTCATTATTATCAATAATAACCAGGATCACGACTTTCTGTGTCTTCCCAATAGTCACCCAGAATTATGGGGTCAATCCACTATTAGGGATGGGCGAAAAGTTTCACCTCAAGCCAAAATTGGCAAATAATGTCACTTTCCACTTGGTGAATAATTTCCTGCGAAAACTGCAGTTTTTCTGCTTTTTTTGTCTAGCTCATTTCCTTGAAATCAATGGGAACATTGAATTTACACACAACACATATCAAATGTTATTTTATTTCCCAAAGGCATAGTATAAAAGGGGTATGAGGTTGCCTGTGCTGGTGGAGTGAGGGGAAAGTATCACTTGAACAGGGAATATGTTTTTGGGGGGTTTACTGGGATAGGGGGGGCAGTTAATAAAAAATAAATACTAAATACAATTAAAAAGCCCCCATAAGACTTGGTATAAAAGGGGTCTGAGAAGGGTGCCTGTGTTGGTGGGTGGAATCTGGGGAAAGAATCAGTTGAACAGGACATTTTTAGGGGTTGTTTGTGACTGATATTTTGGGGGACAGTTAATAAATAAATAAAGTAAAATTAGAAATATGTACTTAAGTGATAGAGACAGGAACCCCCTGATGTAAGCTGACACTGGGGTAGACTGATGGGGTAGAGGATGATTTGTAAGATTTGTTGATAGGTGTCCAAGACCTGAGGAAACATTGATTTGTGTGGCACATTCCTTAAAGAAACATTGATTTGTAGGACTTAGACTTGTTTGGCACAAGCCCTAAGGAAACAAGGATTTGTAGGATTTAGGCTTGTTGGAATCAAGCCCCCAAACATTGTATTTTTTTTTGTCTTGCTTTTTTCTTGTTTTTTTAAAGCACAAGCCCTGAGAAAAAAATGCCCTACTGGCCTAGTGCCAGCAGGTCGTGTCATGTTGACCACTGACAATTGGCCATTGTTGATGCCCTGATATAATTATAGGGAATGGGATCAACAACAGCAGTAACATGGGTCATGGATGATGAAGGTTCCACAAGCCATGATTAGCTTCAGTGATGTGCCTGAGGCAGTAGCAGCACCATAACTAGCCCCTACCGCTTCAGGTATATGTGGAGAAAAGAAGAAGTTGGCCAATAATACTTTTTCAACTGCCCCTCCTTCAAAATCATGGGTGTGTTGGAATTAGAAATGTTTCCGTTGAGAGCAATAACTGTGTCTGTCACATCAGCAACTGCAATATGCACAGTGTAAATAAGGGAAGGACTGGGAAACACGTGGCACAACTCTATCGATTACACTTAGGGTCACCAATGTGAAATCCACCCACCAGAAACCAAGTACTGCTGCTGTCACTATGCCCCTTGTCCATACTCCACTAAGGACACATAAGAAATTGCTGACAATGTAATAGTAATGATGAATCCTCCCTGCCACCAGCTTAGCATATACTGTGCGACAGAATGTCCTCAGATGCCGCTTGATGCCCTGTTTGCAATTCTCCTCCACCACACTGCCATGTATGATCTACAGAGTGGCTATCACTTGTTGGGGAAGGTAATGATGAATGACGTGGATTGGCAGAAGATGTAGTTACCCTAGAGCAAGAAGGTAATGGCGAGCTAGTTGTTTCACTTGTCATCGAACTTTCAGGCTCTGGCTGAGTTGCTCTATTGTTCCTTATCTTTAATCTCCAACTTGTCTCTTGTTGCCTTTCTGGACAGTCGGAGGGTACAGCAACAGAGGTGCTCAATTTCTGTGGTGGGTAGTTGTTTACGTTTCACATAAATGTCAAGGTGTTTCATGTGTGTTATCAGACCGGTTGTGCCAAGATGTGTTCCCTCCATTCCCCTTTTTACTGACTTGTCACAAATTGTCCACAGGCCATTGTTGATGACTGCACTGTGCCTGCCCCAAGAGAAAAATAGTCCCTCTCACATGACTTCCGGAGGGAGGGTAAAAGGTGGAGAAGAATGGCCCCTTTCTTCTTCTCCTCCACATTCCCCTTCACTGGCTGGGACAGAGGATGATGTTGCTGCTGTTGCTGCTACTGCCTCAGAATAAGCACTGCAATTAGGACCAGGAGTATTGGTGCTGCTGGCAAGTGGAACCTGTCCTAGTGCCACATAACTTGTTGACCTCATTCTCACTGTGTCCACAGTGGTCTGTGGCACACTAGCCTGCTCTTCAGCATCCTGTTGCCCTTGCAGCAGTAGGAATTAGAGCAGTTGCAAACTCCGCAAATTCCAAAAGCTCACTGTTGGTGGTGGTGATACCCGTTCTCATCCCTGTCTGTCATTTTTTCTTGGTTTGGTCTAATAAGGCCATCAATGTCTCTTCTACCCCAGCCTCTCCACCATCATTATCATCATCACCACTTTCACCTGTCCCTCTGTGCTGCTGCTGCTGTTTCTCTATTACAGACATCTCACTGCTGGTTGGAGGAGGTAATGAGACATGTGACAGAGGGTCCCCTAATGTCACATTTCCCAATTCTTGGTGATCTGAAGAAGGCACATTGGCAGCGCTAACAGCAGGCACAGGCAGCTTATCTGTGCTCCTGGTTGTGGTGGGATTATTGCTGTTAGGCAACAATTCTGCCTTCTTCAGGATCATGTTCCACCTGGACAATGTCAAAAGGGTAAGGGGACTCCCAGGGCCAGGGGAATTGTGTGGGCTCCCCTGGCTGCTAGTTTGGAAGCTCTGCATTGCTTTATCCTACCACTCCCCTAAAGCTAGTCCCACCCACTGCTTCACTATCACTGTTACTACCACTTACACCAACCACAACAATTTCCATTCTTCCTTCTTATAGTCACTAGTTATATGATGATAACCCCCCTTCTTCAGTCATAAGACTAACAAGCTGCTGGACCTTCTTAGTAGTAGTACTAGTAGCAGGACTTTTGGGGATGACAAGTGTGACTTAGGGTCCCCTGCTGTCATACTTGACATCATCTACTCCTTCCCTGCTCCTGAGACTTACAAGACACACTGGCAGCAGGCACAGCACTGGTGGCTGCAGGGGCAGCACTGGCAGAAGGCACAGCACATTGGGCAGCAGACACAGGCAGCTGACCTCTCCAGCTCTTGCTACTACCCCCTTCTTCCTTCCTTTAGATTAATTTCATCAAGATCCCTAGGGGTGATTTAGGGGGACTGGCCAGCATTGGGTCTGTAGTGGTCACTTCCACCTCCTCCTCAGACTCACTGGACACATAAGGATCCTTTCAGCTCCTACTTTTATTATTTGTAAACCTGCTCACAGTGATAGCAGTTACTCTCCTGCCTCAGTTTTGCTACAAACTCACAGCAGAACAGCACAACATGTCTCTTTCACCCTGTAGCTGCTTCTATTGTGTTCCACCTCCTGAAAAATGTTAATCAATGGGTGAAAACTTTCTAGCCATGAAAAAATGTTGAAGAATTTTCTCCAGTGGCTGAAAACCATGAAGATTTTAATCTCTGTATTTAAAGTGGATTTTCCTACAAAAAAAAGCAGAGAACAATAACGTGATTTTTGCTTATTTTTTCGCGGGAACGCGACAGGACTTTTCGCCCACCCCATTGGGAATCTGACACCATTTTATACTGTAGTCGTGGGAAAAAAAGGGAAACTTGCCACATAGTGGGGAGAAATTCAGTTTTGCATTTAATTTAAATGCACTGAGCTAGACGAAAAAAGTGAAAAAAACTAGTCTTTTCTTGAAAGGCAGGAATTCAAGTACATTCCCTCTAAGCTCCCCAGGTTTGGAGTAAAATTATGTAAGGTTTGTGAGAATGCCACAGGTTATAGTGAGGCTTTTCAGGGTTTGGGAGCAAGGAATGCCACCTTGACCAGCAGTGTCTTTAGAGGCAGTCCCTTGGTTGTCTGCTTTTCAAAAACATATACATTTGAGTGGATAATTTGATTTGGAGGACTTCTAAACTGCTCCAAATGAGAAGTGGAACTGGTAGGACAAACTGAAAACTTCATGGAAAAGCACGTTCCAGTTTTTTTTTCACAGCTGAACTAGCCTTTGTTTGCAATCCACAGCCTCACTGTAACATAAGTGAGAAAAGCTCTAATTTTTCTAACTACAGGTTTTGGGCGAGAATGGTGGCTACATGGAAAGTACATGAATGACACCATGGATTGTCTTTTGATCAAAAACATACACTTTTGAGGGAATAATTTGAATTGGAGCATTGTTAATTTGTCCCCAATTGACATAGGGTACCTGTAAAGCAATCTGGGAAAATTATATGTATGAAAATGGATTCAAATTTGCCCCAGTGTCTTCCTCGAAACAAGACAAAGACAAATTTATGTGGGGTATTGCCGTACTCACAAACTGTAGCTACACAGTAATCAAATATTTTTTATTTAGTTAGTTAGCTCTTTAGTTCACCAGCAGATCACTACTAGTTCAGCTGCTTTGAGCTAAAATATATAACTGAACATGCAGTAGAGATAAACACACCAATGCCTACCACAACTTTTATCACATTAGGTAGGACCCGTATATGAGAATGGTGCCAGGGTGGATTCCACTGGAAGTAGCAATGGTATTTTTTGTTCATGCGTCCCAGTTCCACCTAGGACATTACAGTGTCTAGACAACAATCTGGAGGTGTGATAATATGAACATCAGGAGGTGTTTATTGTCTGTAGGTAAGCTCCCATTATAATGGTTCATGGTGGCATACTGTAAAATGCACATCCCCAGTACATATTCTGGCACTCCTACAACTCACTGGTAAGTAGACCTTGCCATACAATCAATCTATTTCTCTAAAACTATTCTACCACTTGTCTGCAGCAGGACAATGCCCGCTCACATATTAATATTAGTATTAGTTGTCATGGGCAACCTGGCTTTGACATACAGCAATGGTAATGAATATTACTAGGCAGTTTCCTATTAGATACATGTGGAACCTTGTAAGCTGCCACCTCAATTTCAAAGAAAATTGTATTTTGTACCTAAACATCTTTGATCCATTGCAGGACCTCCATCAAGACAAGGAGGACATAATAAATTTCACATGTGTGTTATCTCCTGCTTTGGACTGGGACACAACCGGCTGCCGCTAATGTGGAAAAATCCACAGTTAAAGGTAAAAGCACAAGCAATAGTTGTAGTAGCAGTGGAAGCCCAGCACCAGAAGATAGTACTGCTGCCACCACACCATCAGGGATTTGGGGTATGTTTCTCAAAAGTGGAACTTTTCAATTTCCCCAAGTGGCTGTGTGACTCCAGGGACCCCACTTATGTTGCTGTGAAGGAGGAGGAAGAGTCTGATGGTGATGACAATGAAATAAGAGAAACTAATCCCAGAGGTTATGTTTTGCTTTTACATGCAGTTCTGTCTGCTTCTCTGAAATCACCCACTCCACTCACTCTTGCTCTGGAATGATCTCTCCTTCTTATTAATTTTCTGAATACACCCCTAAGGCCTATTTCAAGCAGCCGCACTAGCATTGCAGTGTGCATGCTAGTATTTACACACTGACTAGCATCTTAGAGCTTTCTTTCCTGTTTCTAGTGTCTGACAACAGCTTGTTCCTAAATTTGCTGCCACTCAGGATCTCTACTATGTTCCCGACTAACATTCTGCCTCCTGAAGTAGATCCTGCTCTTTTGGTTTCTTGTGAGCCTTCCTTGGAAGTTGCTTGTTTTGCAGTCCCTGTACCTTTGTCCTGCTGAATTGGGAAAAACTTTTCATCTTAAAAGCAAAACAGGTGAAAAATGTATCTTTGTGCCCTGCAAAAATTTTTTGCCAAAGTGTCCTTTTCCCACTTGTTCCACCTTGGTCATTACATTGAATGAACGGTAAGAATGAAGGGGGAAAGGAGATTCACCAGCTCCCAAAAAATCCACATTTTTGTTTGACTGAGAAGACAGGCAAGTAATTCAAGTTCCTTCCTGTGCTGACTGAGTAACTGTGACTGACTGACTATAAATTCCCAGAGGAGTGTGTAGCAGTTCAACCAACGGTTATGTTTGACAGTGAGAGTAACAAATTCAACACCTCATCTGAGTGTAATAGGATTGCATTGTGGAGCTTGAGAAAAAGAACTAGTGGAACAACAAAGTAAGCAAAGGGTTTATACCATCAGTAGTATCAGAAACAACATCAACAAGGAGATTCCAACATTGTTTGGAACACATCATTGTCATCATCATCATCATCACAAAGAGCACTTCATGTGTATCGGGGCAGCATTCTGACACTTCTGGTGGTGAAGGTGGTGGTAGCACATCTCAGTGGCAATTGCCCCTAGGCTGAAACATTGACCTAATTAACTACTAACAAATAAAACAGAGTGTATGTGGTCAACACTGACACATATCCAGGACATACTTGAAAACGAGAGAACTCTCAATGTATTCTTCCTGGTAAAACATTTTCTAAATAAATTAAACTAAATATTGCTATATAAACCCTTAGTTGGCCACCAGCAAGCATGCAGTGTGAACGAGTTTTCAGTGTAGGTGGTTATATTGTTAACCCTTTGAGTGCCAGAGAGGTAAGCAACGCATTGCAGATATGTTGCATACCCCTCTGACACTCAAAGGGTTAATTACCATAGGACATGGCTTCCAAGCATCAGTGTTGGGAGACTTACATTTCAAAAAATGAATTAGCATCTAATACCACATTAGTATCAGGTAACAGAATTGGACAAAATACACAATACATAGAATCATGCACCACATGTATTATTAACAGCATCACAGAGGAGAAGGAGGAGGGATTTGAACATATGCTAATAATTACGCAAGGTTATATTGGGTTCAAGATAATGCAAATAACTTGTTCATCATTCGTTCCTATTAATCATCAAGATAGTGTACGATAATCACTTCACCTTAAATAGCATCTGCCATCTTAAGTGTACATTTTTTAATTGGAAGAGTAAAAGTGATACCTTTATTGGCTACCTCAGTAGCTTTAGAATGCAAGCTTTCAAGACAACTAAGATTTCTTCATCAGGCATATAATAGAATGAAGTCTGAATGCAAAATACATGATGTGGATTGTACATTCATTCAAGTTACTGATTAATTTGAATTCTACTGGAGGTAAAACTCTTATTACCGATGTCTATGTAGATTATTCTTTAGTCTCCAGTAGAGACATCAGTTTGTAGCTGGCTGAGTGGTACAAGATAATTCCCTTTTAATGTCTGAATAACTCCAGTTAATTTAGTGGGCAGAGAGTATGTGACTTGCAGCCAAAGATGGCTTAGTATATAGGTTAACCTTCCTGGTGCCAGAGGGGTGCGCAATGCACTGCTTTACAAAGCATCTCTTACCCCTCTGACCCACAAAGAGGCAAAATGTGTTTGGAATAATGTGACAGAAATTTCCCATCAGTACAGTGACCATGAGATATTTGATGATGTGACCAGCTTTTCAAAAATGTTCATTAACTGGTGTGTCTCTTTTCTTGTTCACACTTGATCTTTGAGAATTCATACATTTTCTTACTGTGTCTCCTTTCTTCCTTCGCCCCACAATCCCTGCACCCCCCCTAACTGTTTACCACCAATATTGCTTAAATCAAGCAACTCCAGCTCTATCACATTGCCTATGCACCTTCACTAGCTAGCATCAAATTTTCAGCAGTTTTCTCTCTCCCAAGTACAGACTGGCAACATGTGCTAAACTGACACCCCCTTTTGTACTGGTGAGTTAGCTCATAGAGGAAACCTCATGTGGGGGAAATAAATATTGCTCTCAATGCAAGGAGTCAGCTTCTGTTTTTCTTATTTAACTTTTTTTCATAGACATTTAATCCCCGCCATACTTTTTTAACCAAAAATATTTAAAAAATAATTGAGCTGATTGTTATTCCTGGAAATCCAAACATATCAGAAGCTAAGTATTTTACTTCTAAAAGGTTAAAACTAAGCTTAAATGCAAATTCACATTAAATCAACATCTCTGCACAGCCCTAATTTAAATAATCAGTGTCTGAGAGCTCTCAGATAATTTGGAGGCCTTTTGGGATAGTAGGCATATAGCAGTCATTTAGCTTTAAATGATAAATCAGCAAAGTAGTGTTAATATACTAAAATATTTTCTTTAAATATATATTAACACCTAAAATGAAGGGTCTGATACACTTTGTGTCCTGTACCCCATTGTGTCCAAGACCTAAAATCTGTCTTACATTTTTCTTGTGGAAGCATTCATACTTTTGTGGCAGATACCTAGGACTCCATTCTCATGACCACTTTATGGATGTGTCAGAAAAAATGTCACAATAATACCTATAAAGTAACTGAGAAAAGAAAAGATTTAGAGCAATGCTGAAGCATATTAACCACACCATAGGGGGCAAATACAAATTCTCAAAATTCTGATATATTTTTTTTTTCAAATCTTTATTGAAAAATATTGCAAAGCACAATAGATGTAAAATGACAATTTAAGGCAATACAAATAACTACAAATAGTAAAAATCACAAAGCAAAATTAAATAGCTTAATAGGTAGCAAGTAAAATAAAAACAGAGATAGAAAAACAACATGTATGTCAAAGTTAGACAATGTCAGTAACTGGAATGGGAGTTTTCCACATTATCAAAGGTCACCAAAGAAAGTTGGGATACAGTCATGACAAGATGCATCCCCTACAAGACCACACCATGTTGATTTGCATAAATGAGTTTTATGATTGTGACCATAGACATCTGAGTCCTAAAGTATCACTCACTGTGGAACTGAGCAAAAAGGTAACCTAAGTCTTACTCACATGAAGAGGGGGGGAGCAGTAAAGAAACATATTTAAATGGGGTTTTAAACCCCTTAAATGTTACTAGAGTGATCTCCAAACATTTCAAAGCACTGCCTTGGTGTCCACTCCAGAATAGAGCAACACTTGTGCAAAGTTTACTGCACCATAGGGGGCAAATAAATATCCTAATTGATCTAACCTCCTTAGTGCCAAGTCAATATTTATGAAGGCTCAGCTATATGAGTTTGAGCAGCCATTCAGATATAGGTATCCACCGCTCTTCAGCCTCAACTTTTATTTGCATTTTTAAGCAGACCTAATCAAAGGGTTATTGTGACTTTCTTGGTATTCTTGCTAGTGAACTATTACCTATTACCTGAGGTACTGTGTGGATTAAAGATGCTGGGTGTCACTGATATCAGAAGCTGATGTACCTGGCTCCTACCACATTCATTTTCATCCCTGAAGAGTAGAATGTCAGTTGAAGAGGATGGAAGCCATAAGGTGACAACAGGTTGTGCTAGTACTGATTACCTATCAGTACCAGGCAGGCAATCAATAGCTGGGAGTAGGGATTGTCAAAAAAGACAGATTTTTTCCAGCATTCATAGCATTCCTTTTTGTGAAAAACCAATGATTTCCCTCTTTTTTTCGCAAAAATTTCAGCCCATAGAAAATACATAAAAATTTCTCCTTTTCGCTACTGCCAATAAATACAAATTTTCGCTTATGTTTTCTATGACTACAAGATTCCTGCCACAATATTACTTGTGCTGAGGGCTGAAGTGGAGAAATAAGTAGCTGAAAGTAAAATTTGTGGGTCCTACAGCAACAAATGCCTTGAAAAAATTGTTAGCTGGCTGAGTGCCTTTGTCCTTTGCTAACAACACTAACTTACTGATTAAGTACTATAGACACAACCATCCTAAAAAATAACTGTGGCTTGAAATATTCCAGCAGGGTGCAACACATGACATCAGTCCTTGAAAGCCTCTGTTTTAAACAAAAGAAAAGGGCGACATGTCAACCGCCAACATTTTGGCAAATTTACCATTCCACAAGCGAACCTTTCCATTATTTTCTGTACATTGTGGAATGGCTGTACATAATGTAAGAACTGTGTAACTTTATTGCTCTGTTGGAGATGGTATGTGTGGGCACTCTATGACACTTGTCATCTCCAAAAACAGACTCATACCTCTCTGCAGTACATTATGCGACACATCAACAGCACTTCTGTTATGTACCCCAGAGGCCTGGGAGCATATAGGAGTACTTCTGCTGCTGCTAGTTCTGGTACCACTAACCTATTGATGGCGAGTCTCCCAATCAAAACAGTGGTTGTGCTTTAGGTGGGATCTCATTGAGGAAGGTGCCTAAATGTGAGCCTGCTTTCTCCTTGCTCATGTGCTAATTACATAGGCAACAGATAGCAACATGCTTAGCTTTTGAATCATTAGTAAAGTATTTCCATACTGTGGACTTCGTAGACTGTGGAGTTTCTGAGGAGCTGCTACTAGTAGACAGGCAAAATGTTGATTGTACTACTGGGTGTCAAAGTGCAACACTTCCAGTAGCAGCAGAGGCACTAATCATAGCTAGGGTTGTGGATGTAAATAACTTGTGTCGTTGTTGCCACGGGTTACACAACATTAGTGCGTGTGTGGCTGGGTGGGGTTTAGACTTGAAAGAAGTGATGATGTTGATGATGACTGACATGTTGACTGTGTACTTTTGGGCATATTTGTTTGTCCAGGGTCAGTCTTTCCAATTGCATTCTCAAACACTTTATAGATAGGCACAGTGCTCCTTTTCAGTGGTAGAAGATTGAGCCTTTGCCTTTCAGCTAACCTTTTGGCCAAGTCATCATCTCCCTCACTCTCAACTTCATCTGTATCTAAATAAAAGGAGGATGCTGGAGGGATATATTCTAGATTTACATCACCATCGGTCATCATTAGGTCAGCATTGCCCTCTGCTTTTTGCCCACTACCTTGCCCAATACTTTTATATTCCTCTAAGCTTTTAGAGGTCTTAAACAATTTCTTTTTACTTTTACTTTCACAATGTTCACTACTAATTTGATAACAGTTGTTTTTGTGCTTGTTTGTCTCACTGTCAGATGCAGCAGTTGGTTGAGTTGCTACACCTTCTTCCATTATCCCAATACTAGAATGAGACCTGCTGTCATCGTCAGTGTTTTTACAGGGTTTTTTAATAATACTGATGCTGGTGGAATGTTTGGTGGGACCTTGATGAACTGCATCTTCCACCAGAGGAGAGGGATCCCCATCATTTATTGCACATGCTACACCAACCATGGCTGGAGTCAGTTTATGGACTATCACTTTACTCACATGTCCCTGAACTGCTCCTACTCCTTTCCCTCTCCCCTAGCCCCTTTTGCATTTGATTGACATTACTCAACTACTGTCTGTGTGTGTTTCCACTGTGAAGTATACAATAGAACTGATGTAGTATAATGTATTGCCTTGGCCCTCTACAAAATACTCAGTCTCATCTGTTATCAGTCTGTGTGAATGGGCCGTGGAGCAGTGAGGTAACGGCAGTACTCAGAGCAGGACCGAACTCTTAACCATTTGAGTGCCAGAGGGGTACACATTGCAAAGTAATGCATTGCGTACCCCTCTGGCACTCAAAGGTTTAACATTACCCAGACCGCTCTTTGCACTGCCGTTACCTCACTGCTCCACACGATTACGCCGTCTCACTCACGTGATGCAATCATGTGCAGTAGAGACTGGCTGAACGCAGGCAGTCTCTACTGCACATGACTGCATCGTGACAAACTTTCTGGCCTTTTATTATATAGGATATATATATATATATATATATATATATATATATATATATATATATAAAGACTGTTTGTCCCCCTATTCCCATCACTGTCAAAAAAACTAAAACAAAAAAAAATTTCAACAACTTCGAATTCCCCTAGCTAACAACAAGATCAGGAATAGAATGGGCGAAAATTTTCACCTCCATCTGAAATCAGCAAATAATGGCACTTCCCGCTTTTCAAATAATTTCCCACAAAAAGTGCAGTTTATCTGGGTTTTTTTTCTCCTAGCTCATTCGATTGAAACCAATGGGAACATTGAAATTACACATAACACATATTATTTTATTTCCCAAAGGCATAATATAATAGGGGCATGAGGGTGCCTGTGTTGTTGGGGTGTGGAGAAAGAACATGGAATGTTTTTTTGGGGGGGTTACTGGGATTGGGAGCAGTTAATAAAAAAAAATAATCCTAAATCCAATTAAAAAACCCCCATAAGACATGGTATAAAAGGGGTCTGAGGAGGGTGCCTGTGTTGATGGGTGGAGTCTGGGGAATGAATCAATTGAACAGGGAATTTGTTTTGGGGAATTTTGACTGGTATTGGGGGAACAGTTAATAAACAATTAAAATAAAATAAGAAATTTGTAATGTAAAGTAACAGAGACAGGAACCCTCTGACATAAGCTGCCACTGGGGTGGACTGATACTTGACTTGATAGAGTATTTTGTAGAGGATGATTTTATAGATTTGTTGTTGGAGGCCCAAGCCCTGAGGAAACATTGATTTGTAGGACTTGGGCTTGTTAGAAACAAACCCCCCAATGCTTTTTTTTTTTAAGGACTAGGTTTTTATTATTATTATTTTTTTGTATTTTTTTAAAGCACAAACCCTGAGAAAAAAATGCCCTACTTGCCAAATGCCAACAGGTCATGTTGTGTCGATCTGACTGAATGACCCATGACGTACTATGACCGTCATGGAGTTCCGGGCTCCCCCCGCGGCTGCACGCTGTTCGGGGAGTCCGGAACCAGAAAACGAAAAAAGAAAAATGCTCCACGGACGTTCAGTCACGTCCCAGCGCAGATTCCCCGGTCGTTAAGGGGTTAAGCAGCAGGATGATTAGGTAGCTGAAAGGGAGAAGGTTCCACTTGCTACAACTGTCTCCAGTGATGCGCCTGAGGCAGTAGCAGCACAATAAGTAGTCTCCAGTATATGTGGAGAAAGGAAGAATTAGGCCAATAATTCTTCTCCACCTGCCCCTCCTCCAAAATCATGGGTGTGTTGTTATTAGAGTATAAATTTTTCCCTTGAGAGCAGGAACTGTGCCTCTCATCAGCAACGGCAATGGTCACAGTGTGTGTGGCAAATAACATCTGGGGGCACAACTGTATCCAAACACCATGACACCAGAACCTGGGTACTGCCACTATCACTATACCCCTTGTTCACAACTGCTAAGGACACATGACAACTTGCTGACAGTTTAATAGTAATGATGAGCTCTCACTGCCACCAGCTTAGCATATTCTGTAGGATGGAATCTCCTAAGATGCCGCTTGATGCCCTGATTGTGATGCTCCTCCACCACACTGCCATGTGTGGTCAGTACACCACACAGTGTGCAATGGGTGGGCATGAACTGATATATCCTAACATCTACAGAGTGGCTGTCATTTGGAGGGGGGTAACAATGAACAAGGTGGATTGGCAGACCAGGAGTGGAACCTGTCCTAGTCCCGCATCACTTGCTCACCCAATTCCCACTGTGTCCACAGTGGTCGGTGGCACACTAGCTTGCTCCTTAGCATCCTGCTGCCCTCTCAACTCAGCAGCAGCAGGAATTAAAGCAGTTGCACATTCCTAAAGCTCACTGCTGGAGTTGGTGGTGATGCCCATCCTCATCCTTGTCTCCCATTCCTTCTCAGTTTATGCTAAAAGGCCATCAATATATCTTCAACCCCAGCTTCTCCACCATCATCATCACCACCACCACCACCACTAGTCTCTATGTGCTGCTCTGTTATAGACATCTCACTGCTGGTTGGAGGAGTTGACAAGCATTATGACAGAGGGTCCCCTAATGTCACACTTGCATTTCTTGGTGACATGAAGAAGGCAGACTGGCACCAGTATCAGCAGGCACATGCAACTTATCTGTGCTCCTGGTGATGGTGGTGGTATAATTATTTCTGCACCTGCCTCTTCAGGATCATGTTCCAGTTGGACACTGTTGTGAAAGGAAGGTGACTCCCAGGGCCAGAGTAATAGCATAGGCTCACTTGAATGCTAGTCTGGATGCTCTCAAATGCTTCCCCTACCAATCCCCTAACACTATTCCCACCAGCTGCTTCACCGTTACTGCTACTACTACTAACATCAACCACATCAAGTTCAGCCCCAGAGTCTTCCTCCTCACAGTCACTAGTAATATGAGGATATTGATTACCCCCTGCTTCACTCCTAACACTAAGAAACTGCTTGACCTTCTTAGTAGTAGTAGTAGTAGTACTAGTACCGGTGGTACTGCTTGGGGATGGCAAGTGTGACTTAGGGTCCCTTGCTATCACATTTGGCATCATCTTCTACTTCCTTCTCTCCTGAATTTTATAAGACACACTATCAGCAGCTTCAGGACTGTCAGCAGACACAGCACTGGTGGCAGCAGGGGTAGCACGTCTGACAGCAGGCACAGTACTGGTGGCAGCAGGTTCAGCACTGGCAGCAGGTATAGCACTGGTGGAAGTAGGAGCAGCATGTCTGAAAGCAGGCACAGCACTGGTGGCAGAAGGTTCAGCATTGGCAGCAGGCACAGCACTGGTTGCAGCAGGGGCAGCACTGGCAGCAGGCACAGAACTGGTGGCAGCATGGGCAGCACATCCGACAGCAGACACAGCACTAGTGGCAGCAGGGGCAGCATGTCTGACAGCAGGCACAGCAAGGGTGGTAGCAGTAGCAGCACATCTGGCAGCAGGCACAGGCAGCTGACCTGTCCTGCTCTTACTACTACCCTTTCTTCCTCCCTTCCCATTAAATTCCCCAAGATCCCTAGGAGTGAATTAGGGGGACTAGACAGCACTGGTTCTGTATTGTTCACTTCCTCCTCCTCAGACTCAGTGGACACATAAGGGTCCTTCCAATTCCTCCTTTTACTATTCTGAAATGTTCTCATAGTGATAGCAGTCACTATGAGCCTCTCCTGCCTCAATTTTTCAAAGAGATCATAGCAGAACAGCATAGCACGTCTACCTTGCTCTGTAGTTGCTTATATTGTGTTTCACTTCCTGGTATATGTCATGTTTTTATAGCCAAAAGGTGAAAACCACATAAATCAGGGGGTGGAAGCTTTCTAGCCATTGAAAAAATGGCAAAGAATTTTGCCCAATTGGTGAAAAATTTGAAGATTTTAATTGCTGGATTTAAAGTGGATTTTCCTGTGAAAAAGCAGACATCAATGTGGTTTTCGCAGGATTTCTCATGGGAACACAGCGAGAGCTTACTCACCACCCCTAATCAGGAAGGAAATTAGACCATAGCTGCCTGTGTCTTTCAGATCAAATTAGTCAGGCAGAATATTGGGGTATTTAAGGTAAACCTCCTTTGCTCCCTTCTCACATCCCCAGACACCTACAAATACAGAGATAATAACAGCAAGATCAGGAAGGAAACTGGGCCTGTGTCTTTCAAATCAAATCAGTGACACATAATGTTGACATTTTTGTGGCAAACCTCATTTGCTCCCTTCTCACACCCCCAGACTCCTCTAACATAGAGATAATAACAGCAAGATCAGGAAGTAACTTGGACAACAGCTGCCTGTGTCTTTCAAATCAAACCAGTCACATAGAATATTGGGTTATGTGGGGCTAAACCTCCTTTCATCCCTTCTCACACCCCCAGACTCCTCTAACACAGAGATAACAGACCAATCAGGAAGAAACATCGATCAGAGCTGCCTGTGTCTTTCCAATCAGTCACACAGAAATTTGGTTTATTTGGGGTAAACCTCTTTTTTCCCTTCCTGTCCCCAAGACTCCCATAATACAGGGAACAAATGTCCTGTGTTCTGCAGCTCATGTGCTGCTCTCTCTTTCTCTCACAAACACAGAATGGCATGCTGTGGGAATGTGATACCCCTTTTATACTATTCCTGCAGAAAAAGAAGGGAAACTTGCCATGTGATGAGAAGAAATTCAGTCTTTCCATTGATTTAAATGAATGAGTTTGGTAAAAAAATGGGAAAATGGCACTTTTCGCAGAAAATTTGCCACTCACCTAAAAAGTACCATTTTTCTCCTGTATTACTTTTGAAGTGAGAACTTTCGCCCATCCCTAGCTTGGAGACATGTAGAAGTTCTAACCTAGTTAGATGTCTCTGATGAGCTTAGGCACTTTTATGAATAATTAGTTGAAGAGCCCGTGTACGCGGTCCACAGTGCTACCCAGCAACGGCTGCAGTGCAGTCATGCACAGTAGAGACTGATACGTAGAGGGGTGCTCCGAATTAAGACTGTAGTTGTCTCTGCGCACCAACTATGGTCTGAATTCAGAGCCCCGCTCCGTTATTAGCCACGGAGCAGGCAGTCTGTAGTGCGCATGACTGCAGCACATGCAGCCGTCACTACTGTGCATGATGGCTTCTGACTAACACGCATTTACTTAATTATTATATAGGATTAGATCCATTACCACTCTCACAGAGTGCTAATCATAGACATGACTGTCAGCATCAGCTCCAAATATTTTAAAATATCTGAGTTAAAATATTGTTATCAGCTTTCAGGGTGATACTTACTAAGAAATAAATAGAAGAAGAAAACCCCGTCAGATATAAGTAGACAAAGTTTCCCAAAATCAATAATCTCCATTTACAATTAAGTAGTTACTGTTGCACAGCCCGTAAAGGTGTCTCTGTATCCCTCTCACTCACACTGCTTATTCCACAATGGTCCAGTCACTTTTCGTTTACTCTCCCCGGAAATATATGGAAATATAGGAATATAGCACACTCAATGTAACTCCACAAAATTTCTCATAAACATGTAAATATCCACTTACATGTTCAGTGCTCTTAAATCCGCGTGGTCGCCCACTGTTACTTTCTATCCATTAATTATACTCCTCCGGTGTATAGTTCTGTGTATGTCTGTTCCAGCATAATTCACCACAATATTCCGGTCCTTATCCCCTGTTAAATACACTCTCCGTATCCCGTTAGAGCGAACAACTTGTGTGAATTAAGAAATTCCAAATTGGATTGCATATAAAATTATCTTTATTTGAAACTCAATAAAATATTAAAATTTCACTTCTTAGTGGTGCATACTCCGATAGCAAACACATAGGATCTTCTTTATCATCTTTATATAAGAATTTAGTAGTAGATTAGCAAATTGGCAAGTTTATGGCTGCAAAATTTATTCCAGAATTGTAATGTTACCCCTATTATGACTTTTTTCTTGATTTACTTCATATTTAAAAAGAAAACAGATTTTTATGTTTTGGTATTTTCTTGTGGGTATTTTTATTATGTTAAGGTAATGACTTCAGCTTATCCCCCTCTGTTTTATCCCTTTGGTGATAGAGAGATCTCCAGCACATTGCTTCACCATTACTGGAGACCTCTCTACCATCCAACGGGTTAGTTAACGTCACTCAGTAAATGCTTCCCAGTGTCAAATCTAGTTCCCCCAAACTCTTACCATCTTTTTGCAGGCTTAACATGAGAAAAGTTTTAAAGTAGTGGCAGTCAATTGTCATACCTCCAGCTGTTGGGAACTATAACTTTCATCATCCTTAACCAGCTATTGTCTGGTGGAGTGTGATGGGATTTATAGTGTACCATCAGCTGGAGGTCCAACAACTGAATACTTCTGCTTCATAGGTTGATAGCTTATATTTGGCTTATAGTTGAGTGAAATGACCCAATAAAGTGGATTATTTATTTTCCTATTTATATAAAATTGACTTTAACACATATATACTGTATAAACATAAGGTAATAAGTGAGTGATTAATACCAAACATGACATGGATTATTCCTTTTAATCCTTCCCCAGAATGGAAAGCTCCCAAGCATCTCATCATCTCTCCAACACTGAAACATGTTTATGTTTCACATACACCAATGTTCCATTTGCTAATCAGGCAACAGGGAGCAAAGCCCTTTGTGCACTTCAAATGTTCAGTTAAAATCATCTTTTCCAGATGTTATTATGTAGGTATTATAGTATTATAAAAATGTAATACTGGCTGTCAAAACTTCTATAATTTTAGTTAGGCTGGCTTTCTAATACACAGGCTGGTTTATAATAGCATGTATTATAGTAATATATCCCCTAGATTTTCCTGGCAGGACACTGCTTCACAGTATGGAATTCTGCATTCCAATCATCTTACTCTGTACCTGGGTAATTCAAGGCTGAAACCTCAACAGACCAATTACTGTTGTTCACAAAACACTGCTCTTGCCTTAGTAGATAAATCAATCTGCAGATGGACAAGAGTTCTATGAACAGATTTAGTCATTATCTTTTGTCTCCGAGCATTTTCACATTATTGGTTAAATATTTCACATCAAGCTATGCTAATAACCAATATATCCATCTTGTGAAAACAGCAACCAAGCAGTGCAAATTACTAACAGCAAAAAGTAGTGCAAAGATGTATTCTTTGCATATAAAGGCCAAAAAAAGAAATCTTCTTGAGAGTTTTTCATCAGCTATTCAAGTTGAACACATTTTTAATGATATAATTATTTTTTCATACCTGTAAACTTCTAAATGTAGGAATATGTTGTGCTGCTCCACTGGTATTATCTGTAACACCAAAGGGATGCTCTCCAGTATATGATCACTGTAAAGCATACTGATGAAGGCCATCATTATTTCTTTAATGCCAGAATCCCCTTACAACTTCTCCATAAATGTGCAAGAAAATGACTGCAAATTACACTATTCCTCTGTATTTTGCAATGTGTTGCAAATCCCTCTTGTTCTCAAAGGTTTATATACATAACTAGTTGAAGAGCCCGTTACACGGGCCACAGTGCCACTGCCAGCCTGTTGCAGGGCAGTCATGCACAGTAGAGACTGCCCAGGCCGCGGCTGATACAGTGCCAGCTGTTCATGGTGCAGTCATGCTCAGTAGAGACTGCCCGCGCCATGGCTGATACAGAGCTGGATGTTCCTTCGGAGCTCCCCGCTCTGTATCAGCCTCATCACGGGCAGTCTCTACTGTGCATGACTGCAGCAGACGCAGCAGTCTCTACTGAGCATGACTGCCTCATTATAAACTTTCTAGTGAATTATTATATAGGATGTTAAACAAGATGTAAAGGAATAGAATGCCCCACAGTACTTGAAGGCTAGTACTCCACTGTCCTTCTTTTGGTGCATACAGTTTTAGGGGAAAATTTTTGGTGTATTTAGTTTATTAAACTTGAATTATACAGGTGTAGGCTTGAAAATTGTTTACAGCTTCTTTTGTGTGGAATTACATTGGTACATTAACTCCATTGTGAATGAAGAACGATTGTACGGCCTGAATTTACTATTGCAGTGTCAGGATTCTAAGGTTACTCACTTCCCATAACCCCTTAAATGCTTTGTAATGCATTATAGAGCTCTCTAGATTACAATGGGTTAAATGGATGTGAGACAATATCACAGATAATACTTTGACAGAGTATTTCAATTTGGTGAAACTAATGAATTGGAAAACATTTACTATCAACTATTATCCGACACAGAAGCTGTTGTGTTTTGTACTCAATCCCTAATCAGGAGTAGGTGTGGGTGAAAAGTGAGAAAAAAATTCTGCATGACTTTTCTCGACAACCGGATGATTTTTCTCTATTTTCATGAAAGTTTTTGCCTATTTTAACACATTTTTGGCTTATATTTCCTATAAGTACTACATTTCCCACTCCAACATTACTTTTTCTGAAGGCTGTATTGGAGAAATAAGTGGCTGAAAGTCAAAGTTGTGAGTTCTACAGCATCATATGTCTTGAAAAATGTGCCAGCATTCAAAGTGCCTTTGTCCTTTGTCCACAACACTAATGACCTGCTTAAGTGACACTGGCACATATTCATGATGATCTCAAGTGATAAAAAAATAAAGTACAACCTACAATGTAGCAGATGTCTATGGTAGTAGCGGTAGGAAACTGGCATGGTGTGATTGATGTGTGTATGTGTGTATGTATGTGTGTATAGATGTGTACACTACCGTGCAAAAGTCTTAGGCAGGTGTGAGAAAAAGCTGTAAAGTAAGTATGCTTTCAAAAATAGACATGTGGATAGTTTAATAGCTTATTTTTATCAATTAACAAAATTATAGTGAGTGAACAAAAGAAAAATGTAAATCAGATCAATATTTGGAGTGACCACCCTTTGCATTCAAAACAGCATCAATTCATCTAGGTACACATGCACACAGTTTGTTAAGGAACTAGGCAGGTAAGTTGTTCCAAGCATCTTGGAGAACTAACCACAGCTCTTCTGTGGATTTAGGCAGCCTCATTTGCTTCTCTCTCTTCATGTAGGTGCTGATGATGTAGATGCTTCTGCTGGTTGAAATCCTGTACTGTCTTCTTTTTCACTATGCTGTCAAGATGTTTTTGGGCCCTCATTTTCTCCCCTTCATCCTACATAATGCAACCCTCCACTCAATCAATAAGCTTATCTCAATATTTCTTGACAGAATGCAATTGCTCAAAGAGTTGCTGCTAATCATCATGACTCCTTGTAGTGACAAACTGCTGATGGCCCTTTGGCAGAAATTCTTAAGTTTTGTGTTTGAAGCGGGGGTCCAGCAAAGTGGCAAAAATGTATTCCTCATTGCTTTTAAAGGATACTATGTGAGGATTTCGTTCAAAGCATGCTAACATGTCCTTTACCTGCTGGTGCACGTCTGTATTGTCATTATGGTAAGATTCCTCAGTCAAGCAATTAATTTTTTTCTGCAATAAAAATATGAGTGGTAGAATTTCACTATTTCCTGCCACTAGGCGACTCACCAGCATGGTTGCCTCCTCATAGGGTTTTAGCAGCTCACATACATCACACATTAGTTGTCATTGGCCAGGTGACAAAGAGGCTCCCTCCAAAGCTTTCCAGTTTTACATGGTGTACTTGCTAATGGCCTTATTCTGCTCGTACAAGAGCTCTAACATGTACAGTGTTGAATTCCAAATGGACAAAGGGTTTGCCTACACCAACAGCAAGAATTTAAGAAGGCTCCATATATTTGGAGGCCAGAAAGCAAAAGATGCCTTCTGAGAAAATAAAACCGTATCTCTGGCACTCTTCAGTAATTAATAACTTAATTTTATTGATTCCATATTAAAATTCAGGGTATATTGGGGAGATATGCAGAAAGGAATGTTTTATAAAGAGCTTTTTGTTTTTATAAAAACATAGTTGTCTTAATGCCCTCTTGTGGGGGTATATATCATTATTTGCAAGTGGATTTGTGGGTATGTGGGAAAATTTGCCTAGTATATTATACTTTTACTCTCTCAGATTATAAATTCCCAATTTTTGTTTTTCTCCTTGTATTTCTCTGGTTTTTTTAGGCCAGAGAATATGGGAAAATCACCTTACCTAGTAAGTTGTATTGTTAAGGTTTACAGGTGTTTACAGGTGTCTCAGATAACTGACTATTGGGTAGCCACTTGTTGTTTATCCCAATGTTTAATTTCAAATCAGTTTGCTCATTTAAGTTATCTACTTCCTCACAAATATAATGTCTTTATTGTTATTAAGTTAGCCGATTTCTTATGTAGTTGTGCTATAGAAGAAATTAGCAGCCTTTCTTGGATTCACCCAAGCTAACCTCCTGGAGGCACAAACTAGGCAGTAGTTCTGTTATGATCTTCATTCTCAGTCCTGGCATTATGGCATTATGGATAATCCCCCAGAGTACAATACAGGTAGCCCTGGAAGGTCCCTGCGAGGTAGTGGAGAGAGCCGGTCCACTTACCAAGTTATGTTTTTTTATTAGGGGTGTATTTTACATAGAGTGTGGTAATAGACCTATTGCTCAAGGGGTACCATACAATACAGACTTCCCTGGTATCTATGATCAAATTCAAAATACGGGCACTATTCTGTTTGGTCACAGTTTTCCATCCCTGTCCGGGAGTCAGGAGACTCCATTGGTTGTTACAAGGACCTCCACTTCCAATAGGTTGCTTCATTAGTCACATCCATTTTTCTCTTCTCACCTGTGTATGGGTCGGCTATTCAGATGTGAATACACTGACATTTTCCCTGTGCACCTTCACTGGTTACACTGATTGTTACTGTCCTTCTATTGTAAGTTTGAATGGATTGGCCTCTAATGATGGTCCTCCATTGGTCACTCTGCCCATGGTCGAGACGTTCAATGGCCAGAGTTAACATGGGGATAATTCAATTTGAGTTTCCAGGTACCTGTTTGAGTACCATTGTTCTGCTGCTTATAAAAATCATGTGTTTTCCAAATAATTTGTGTGTCTCTTTTCCTGGGAGAGGTTGTTGGTTTCCCTAAGGAAGAGGGAAGTTATACTCCCATTGAGAACCAGATTAGTTACCCCTTTGTAGCTATCGGTTCCTAGGAGGAATCAGCAAAGGCAGCCAGAGTCACCTCAGCAGACCTGGTCCCATTACAATGGCTCTATGAAATTTTTAACACTGTTCAGCAAAAGAGGGACTTCAAGCTTTTTATTCTAAGATGGCAGGAAGTCCCACGCCATGGAGAACCATGCGTGAAAAATGTGAACGTTTTGTGTTAAGTTTGCAAGCATTAGATGAAAAGCAGGAAAAAAATGATTTCCTGTTGCCAGACTTTCCTGTGGGAAAAGGAAAAAAAGAATGTTTTTCTTAGGTTTCCCTCGGAACAAAATTGGACTTTTTGCCAATATTCACTCATTCCTCTTTTATCTTTTGTCCCTAGTATGATCCCCTTTTAAAAGCAGGACAAATATGTAAGTTGCCATGTTTTACAAGTAAAGAGTTCAAATGATTAATGTGTGTGGTTTATTCTACACTGCGTTTGTGTATTGCACTTTATAATCGTTGTATATTTTTGCCCAATGTCCTCACCCAACCAGTCTGGAGATAAAAGCTAATCCCATGCCTATGCAATGGACTTTAATTATCAGACTGGCTATACCTTTGTAATCATTATGGCATCTGACTCCCCAACACAAAACTTTATTAATCTCCTGGACTAACCATTCTCCTTCTAGAACTTCCTGTCATTTATACCTGTCCCTCTGTTTCTTTAATGTATGCATGAATGAGTGGTAAGAGAGATAGGGATTTCTAAGCATCGCCCATTTCACTAGCTTTATAGTGTAGTGATGTTTATTGTTTGGTATGCTGCTATCCAGCATGCTGAAGCCTGTAATAAAACACTTGCTTCTGTTAACTGGTTCTGTATTGGTACAGTTAGGGACAAAATTATTTGATCCCCTGCTGATTTTGTACGTTTGCCCACTGACAATGAAATGATCAGTCTATAATTTTAATGGTAGGTTTATCTGAACAGTGAGAGATAGAATAACAAAAAAAAAATCCTGAAGAACTCATTTCAAAAAAGTTATAAATTGATTTGTATTTTATTTAGTGAAATAAGTATTTGACCCCTTTGTAAAACATGACTTAGTACTTGGTGGCAAAACTCTTGTTGGCAGTCACAGAGGTAAGACTTTCTTGTAGTTGGCCAACAGGTTTGCACACATCTCAGGAGGGATTTTGTCCCACTCCTCTTTGCAGATCCTCTCCAAGCCATTAAGGTTTCGAGGCTGACATTTGGCGACTCAAACCTTCAGCTCCCTCCACAGATTTTCTATGGAATTAAGGTCTGGAGACTGGCTAGGCCACTCCAGGACCTTAATGTGCTTCTTCTTGAGCCACTCCTTTGTTGCCTTGGCCGTGTGTTTTGGGTCATTGTCATGCTAAAATACCCATCCACGACCCAATTTCAATGCCCTGGCTGAGGGAAGGAGGGTCTCAACCAAAATTTGATGGTACATGGCCCTGTCCATCGTCCGTTTGGTACGGTGAAGTTGTCCTGTCCCCTTTGCAGAAAAACAACCCCAAAACACCTTCATGTTTGATGGTGGGGATGGTGTCCTTGGGGTCATAGGCAGCATTCCTCCTCGTCCAAACACGGCGAGTTGAGTTGATGCCAAAGAGCTCGATTTTGGTCTCATCTGACCACAACACTTTCACCCAGTTCTCCTCTGAGTCATTCAGATATTGACTGGCAAACTTCAGACGGGCCTGTACATGTGCTTTCTTGAACAGGGGGACCATGCGGGTACTGCAGGATTTCAGTCCTTCACGGTGTGTTACCAGTTGTTTTCTTGGTGACTATGGTCCCAGCTGCCTTGAGATCATTGACAAGATCCTCCTATGTAGTTCTGGGCTGATTCCTCACCATTCTCATGATCATTGAAAATCCACGAGGTGAGATCTTGCATGGAGCCTCAGACCAAGGGAGATTGACAGTTTTTTTGTGTTTCTTCCACTTGCAAATAATCACACCAACTGTTGTAACCTTCTCACCAAGCTGCTTGGCGATGGTCTTGTAGCCCATTCCAGCCTTGTGTAGGTCTACAGTCTTGTCCCTGACATCCTTGGACAACTCTTTGGTCTTGGCCATGGTGGAGATTTTTAAATCTGATTGATTGATTGCTTCTGTGGACAGGTGTCTTTTATACAGGTAACAAGAGAAGATTAGAAGCACTCCCATTAAGATAGTGATCCTAGTCTCAGCTAGTTACCTGTATAGAAGACAACTAGGAGCCAGAAATATTGCTGATTGATAGGGGGTCAAATATTTATTTCACTCAGTAAAATACAAATCAATTTATAACTTTTATGAAATGAGTTTTTCAGGATTTTTGTGTTGTTATTCTCTCACTGTTCAAATAAACCTACCATTAAAATTATAGACTGATCATTTCTTTGTCAGTGGGAAAACGTATCAAATAATTTTTCCCTCACTGTAGGTATTCTGTGTGTGTGTACAGTGTAAGAAACCAAATAGTGACCATATTTCAATTGCTCATAACAATGATGAAGTATGGAACCTCTGCTTTGGGAGTAAATGTATTTATTTAGAAAATGTTTTACCAGGAAAAATACATTGAGATTTCTCTAATTTTCAAGTATGTCCTGGAGTGTTTACAGAAAAAAGTTATATATTTACACAAATAGAGAAAGGCTAATATTTAGCAGTCACATTGATAAATGTCCTAGAAGAAGAAAAATAAAAAAAAAATGAAAAATACTTTCTATTTTAAATTCCTTAAAGTTTTACCAAACTTAGTTGGATCTTATCTGCAATGGCTATTATAATTTTGCTAATTAAATAAATGACTACAGTTAATAAAATTTAAGAATTTGAGGATGCATTTCATACAATTGATTATATTATATGGGAATTCAATGCAGATAGGTTTTTGATCAATGGAACTATATGATTGCCACTGGAGTCAGGAAGGAATTTTTTTTACCCACTGGGGCTTTATTGGAAATGGCTTCAACTGATTTTTTTTTGCTTTCCTCTGGATCAACAGGGATGATTTGTCATTGGCTGGACTTGATGGACACATTTTTTTCCAGCCTCATCAACTATGTTATAATGATATATTTTAAATATACGACATGATTGTGTTTAATGCCTCAGGTAGAATTCCATCCTGCTCAGGCTTACTAGGGTCGATATGCCATTTTTTTACTTATTGGTTATTTTTTTGATTGTTCAACTGTAAATATCATAGCTCATAATGGGCTACATTTTTGTACCTACCAGACTTTGCCAGTATTATTTTCTTTTTTTACATTTGTGGTTTTATAAATAGCCTTTGTTCCAATATTTTGTAAATTTTTTTCCTTATATATTTTCCCCTCATTTTCCCATCTGGGTTTTTTCCTAGATATTTATTATATATTACTTATAGTGTAACATTTTATGTTCACATTCACTTAGGGTGTGAGTCTCAAAATGTTGTAACTGAAATTGTCAGTAATCAGTCTGAGAGTTCTTACATCATGGTCTATGAATTTACATATAGTTCCACCGTCTCTCTCAAAATCTTAAACGTGGGAATGGTTTAATCTACATTGTACGTTTTTTTTAATATTCTTCTAGCCATCTTTTTTGGCCAACTTCCATAATTTTTAATGAGAAAATAAAAGTAGTCTAACTTGGACAAGGCAGCTTAAAGTAATATTAGCAGATAGGAGTGGAAAATAGTAATATGGGGTTAGCGAGAATCTCTTTGAAAATGTGTTATTTTAAAGACAAACATTCTGAAGTTTCACATATCATTTAAGGGGAGTATTTATCAAGCTTATCTTACATACAATTTTTATTTTTTTAAGACACTTTTTCAAAATTGACTGATTCAGTCCTGAAAATAAAATTCTCCTTTTACCACCAATCTATGATACAACATTATTTTAATTATTATATATTTTTTTAACATCATGTTTATAGTCACTTCTAGCTTGACACTGGTCATGTGGCTTGCTTGCAAACTAATGAACTGTCACTTTATTCGCATTGTTCATATATGTTCTGATGATTACCGCTATCTAGCTTTCTTACTGTTTTGTTGGGCAGAATATATGGTTCTATCTAGCACATACTAATTGCTCAGGTGTTACTCTCATTTGAATGGCAAGTACTTTTTCATTTGACACCAAAACAACTCAGATAAATTATCCTCTTTAAGTCCAATGAGTGCCCATGTTTATTTGTCTTTTATATTAATTAAAGACAGAAGGCAAACAATTGCCATAGAATTATGCTATAAGAAAGAATGCTGTTTATTATAAGAGATGAAGTATCTGCCCAAAATATTTGTCTTTTAATTGTTATATTTTTTATGCATAATCAGTAAGTGGAAGACATGCAGGTACCTTACATTAGAACCTTAGCAATAGCTAAACTAGTAGTGTGCATATATAAAAATGTATGTAAAAGAAGCCTAGAACTTAATATAATTGATTTAGGAATAAGAAAATGTATAAGATAAATCAAAGTTGTCAGTATAAATGACTGGTCCAGCTTGCTGAAATTTTATATTGGGATTGTGCTTAATTTGAAAACTTTCTGGAAAAAAACTATGGAACATTTAACCCTTTGAGTGCCAGGGGGGCATGCATCTCTCTGGCACTCAAAGGGTTAAATACTTTGTTGAAGTGGCGTACAATAGTTTATGGATGTACATAAAATAAGAAAGACACAGAAGAGTTTGTTTATATATTTTATAATGTAAGCACAAAATGCACATATCTGGTGTGTTTCAGTGTAACACTGAATAATTTCGATTTGGTTTTCTTTTTTGCATTTTGACATACAGCATGTGATGTACATTTAATAAAAAAAAGTAGAGATGTTGAAAATTATAGTAACTAATCCCTTTGATCTATAATACATTTGACTACCAGATGGTCAAAGGTATAATGCAGCTCAGAAAATAAATAATCATTAATATTTCAGTGCCAGGACACAGAATTTTCCAAAGCCTGATTATGATCTTTGTAGAAATCCCAGTTACTTTAGTTGTGGCTGCTGCGCTTATAGAAACACCCACAGCATTATAGTACCTCAGGCTGTATAGCAATATATAATTTTTAAACATTATTTTTACAGAGAGATGTGAAAAGTAGCACTCCATAAATTACCTGAATTCAAATACTTTCCTATAATGTTTGCCAAAAAATATATATTTGCAGCTATTGCCAAGAAAGAGTTTTGCTAATGTAAAGCCTGAGCAATGCTGTTCCTTAGCTCTATAAACATGTTAAGGAAGGTGGTTTAACCTCAATACGGTCTATTCATTAAACTTTGAGTTGTGCCATCAGCTAAACATTAATTATTTCTGCAGAAATATAAAAATAACTAATTTATATGCACTTTTCAAATGCAATGTTCTATATTGAAATGCATTTTAATTTTGGGACACTGTAAGATATGTGAAGACTTTTTACTGTTGTTTAATTCATTGATAATTGTAGCAATAATAATTGTTCATAATGAACTCTTTAATTAAAGGGATAGTAATACTTGAAATGTAAAAAAAAAATGTTGTAGGGTTTATCCCCCTGAGTAAAACAAGAGTACTCCCACTGCTGAAAGGGGTTTCGTTCAAAAGTTATTAATTTTCAAAGTTGAATTTTTTAGGTGCAATATCACAGTGGCCTGAAATTGTACAGTGGCGCTGTTGCTACACCATCTTATGGAGGTTTATGGTCCCGGGACCAGAGCTGTCCATAGGATCATGTAGCAATAGCGCCACTGTACAATTTCAGGCCACTGTGATATTGCACCTAAAAAATTCAACTTTGGAAATTAATAACTTTTGAATGAAACACCTTTCAGCAGTGGGAGTACTCTTGTTTTACTCACAGGTATAAACCCTACAACATATTTTTTTTACATTTTAAGTATTACTATTCCTTTAAGCATAGTTGTACTTAATAGCTAAGTGGTTTAAATTGCAAAACAGAAACAAAAAAAAATCATTTTTTTCACATTTGTATGTATATCTTTATTTATATGGTGCCACACAGTGTACACAGCGCCTTACAATAGACATATGTTACAATAAATAAATAAATAAAAGTGCTGAGTTTGGCCAAAGGCAGTGCATGGTCCTAGTGCTCCAGAAGATAAGATATCAGGGTAGACTCAAAGACAGAGGGGGATTTTTCAAGACATAGGGAGAGGGGTATGGAGTTCCATAGGTATGGAGCAGAAAGCAAGAAAGGTTTGAGACGGGAGAGGGCAGAGGGTGTGGATGGTGCAACAAGAAGTGCGTTGTGTGCTGAGCGAAGGAGGTGGCCAGGAACGTAAGAGGAGAAAATTATTTTTGATTAGGATACAAATATACCACAAACCCATACATAGTGTTTTTCATAGTTAAAACCTGATACCTGAAGGCTGTCAATGTGTTGATGAAAAGCAGAAAAATTTATGATTAAAGTTTTGAGAACATTAATTCCACCACCCCATGCTTTGTTTATATCAGGGGTGTCCAAGTTGTCTTCAAAGGCTACCAACAGGTCAGTGTTTAAGGATATCCTTGGTAAAATGCAAGTGCAAGGCATTAATTTTGAGTGACCCAGAAACTAAACATATTGTTCAGGGGGATACACCAATAACTGATGGCCTCCTTGATTGCTGCATCTAACACCAGGAAATAATAATATTATAAATGCTCACTAATAACAGACAGATACAAAAATATGTTTTTAAAAACAAAAAATGGCAATATGAGCACAAAATAGGCAGATACAGTCCTCCAATATTCTTTGTAGTAGAATTACAATTGATCTGCTCTGCTCACTTCCATGCGTAGGGCTCCCGCACAGGACAAAAGCTAATAAAAGATAACAAAAACTGGTGCAGAGAATCTTTCTAAGTATAATATAACACCTTCAATACAGTCCTTCACCAACTCAGCCTTCACTTCTGATGAAGTGACCTTGCTTCACGAAACACGTTAAGCTGCTGATTCTATTATTTTTATTTGATGTGGATCTTTTTAACTGACTATATAGTCATATATTACTTTTCAATAAATTGTTGAACTTTTATGTGGTTAATTTCTCCAAATCTGGAGTTACTGGCTCATTATAGCCCTGTGCCCATATTCTACTGAAAGGGTTTTGAATTAATCAGGTCCCTGCAAATTTTGATGTTTGGTATAGTTTGACCCATCACCTGGTTGGTGGACTCCACATTTACCCATTGTTGGAGCGTCAGTGGCTTGAATTCACCCAACTGGTCATTGTGGTAAAGAGCACCGCACTGGGGTGAGAGCTAGTGAATATTAATATACTGGGAGTCAAGTCTTGACCTCTGGAACATGTGAGTAGATTTACTGCTGACTGGTGTTGGTGAAGGACTGTATTGAAGGTGTTATACTACACTTAGAAAGATCCTTACATCTTACATAAAACTATAATTAGAAGAATTAAATCAAATAGTTAATTGCTTAAAAGTATAAAATTGATTCTTCTTTACATCTAATGCAGGAATCGATTTTGAATCCCTACTCTTATCTAATGTCAATTTACTAAGCTACCTATGCCATATTTTCTCCTCATGACACCAATTCCACCAAAGGGTGGATAAAGGGACAATATGTGTGTTTCACAGTTGTCCTTTGCTCTGTGCCTTGCTTACATAAATGCACTAAGCAAGTCATAGAAGAAATAATGTAAGCTTCTATAGAGTTGGATGACAAGGTTTATTTGCATTAAAATCCCATGCTGGAGCGTGTCTGCCTGTCATACACTGTAGTGCATACCCTATTGTGAAGTCACTGGTATTAGATGATGAAGACACAAGTAGGGATGCACTAACGAATTCATACATGCACTCAGTGTTTTTAAACATTAACTGTGCATGATTGTATGAGTGAATTTTTTTTTTGTTTTACTAAAAGTTTTTTGCATTTAAATTATATATATTTTGAATTACTATAAAATCCCACATATAATACGCACAACTTTGGCCCTCTTCACCTTATGTGAAGTGTGTGGGAGGGTGTCTATTACACACAAGTAAAAAAAAAGACCAATATTTATTTCTGCCCCTCCCAGTGCAATCTGCTCCCAGCTTTCCCTGCTTCCACTCACCCCCTCTGGAGTCGGCTGTGATCTCTGCACAGTGGGCTGCATGCTTGCATCCCCCCCACTTCCAGCAATGCCCTGTTAGAACCTTTTCATTTAAGCTAATGCTAATGCCCTTTGAGGACCCTCGAGGTCCTCACAGGACAATACCATTCAATTCTCAGAGATCAGGGATGGCTCTGGGGGGGGGGTGAGTGGAAACAGGCCAAGCTGGGAGCAGATTGCACTTGGTGGAGGGAGGGAATTAGCACCAAAAACCTATTATTTGTTTTGTGGCATAATTTACACCTGAATATTATACACAGGTGAGTATTATACCTAGGATTTTATGGTATTGATTTGTTTTTGGGTTAAATTTTGGATGGATCATTCATTCTTCATGAACTTGATAGTTTATATTTTGTTGCTTATATTTGACTGTCTGTTAAGAGAATTTTTTTCACTTTTCTAGATCAGTCATGCATTGTGCTTGATCAAACACCCAAAACTATTAGCAAATGTATGAATGTGCCTATTCAGCTCTGCTAGTGTTAGTCTTTATTGTTAGTGGCTGCAATAGGAGATATGCAATACAGAGTATGATTGCTGTAGTAAATGTCAGGAGACAATCTCTGCCAACGTAAGGATTTTAATAGCAGCAAGCACCAACCAGCCTCACTGCATGCACAAGGAAGTGAAGTGATGTCAGATCTTGCCACTTCCAGTATGCCTTGTTTAAAGGGATAGTAATGTTTCAAAATAAAAGCAGCTCCAATTAATCTTCATAGTATTTGGGCCATGGAGAGTGTTATTTCAATACTGTCAGAGTTGTAGTTCAAGATATTTTATCATTCAATTACTCTTGAACTACAACTCTGACAGTATTGAAATAACACTCTCCATGGCCCAAATACTATGAAGATTAATTGGAACTAATTTTATTTTGAAACATTACTATCCCTTTAATAAGTAGTGCTTAACAAGATGTAGAGAAAAGGAACACCCCAAAAAAGCCCACAGGTTGCTCTTCCCTTGTTGAAATCATTAAGGAGATAACTTTTGGTGCAGGCAGCTTAGTAAATTGACATTAAGCAGGCATATGCAACACAATAAGGATGTACCACACAGTCATGTCAACACTCTATAAAAGAAATAAAAAAACAAAATTAAAAAACAAAAAAACTTTTGACTGAGAGTTGACAGATGCAGGCAGGGGATTCCTTCACTTGAGCTGTGACTGACATAGATGAACACCATACACACAGGCAAACTATTCTGTTGTGTAATTTGCAGTAAAAATAAATGTTACTTTCATTATGTCCAGTAAATAGGAAGGGCAGGTGTAAGGACAAAGGAGTAGGAGAAGGGAATTGACATGTAAGGTTGCACAATAAATGTTGATAATCCTCCTCCTGATTTGAAAATAGTTAATTGTGGACTTGAAAAAATTGATCCGCTGGTTCAAATAAACATAAAACATCTAACAGCTGCTCTGCTGGTTCTGTGGGTATTTGAATATTCTGTGATTTATGGCAGGGGATTATTTATTTTATAACTCTATGAATGCCACTCAAATGGTTAAAGGGATAGTAATACTTCGTTTTAACTTTATTTTATTTTGTAGGCATTAAAAAAACATGAAGAATGATATAAGTCTTATCTCTCAAACCTTTATGGTTTATGAGATATTCACAAGCAAAGTTCCCCTCCCCGCCCCTTTTACCTAGTGTAAGCCATCTCTTCTCAGATGTGAGTCTGGTTGTATGACAGTACAGATAACAGAAGGGGACAATTTTCTTTGTATGAAAACAATGAAAGCCCTTCCCCCCTTGACAAGTTTTTCAGCTTTTTCCATTATCTTAATTGAAGATTGTCCCTCTCTGCAGTCTACCTGGGCATCTCCCTTATGATCTGGTTGAACGGGGGGGGGGATACTTTGTTTGTGAATATCTCTTAAACCATAAAGGTTTCAGAGATAAGACTTATATCATTCTTCATGTTTTTTTAATGCCTACAAAATAAAATGAAGTTAAAATGAAGTATTACTATCCCTTTAATTAGAATAATCTATCAATGTAATTAACTAAAAACTAAAAATAAAAAAATAGTAATATAACATATAGGGGATTTGAAATCTGTGATAAAGGAAGCCCACATAGCTCTGACCCAATGATTCCCAGTCCACCCCGTGGCATTGGCCATCTGGGGAAATAAATTTAAGAAGGCAGAATTGTCTAGCAGGATGAACAGCATCACACATCATATACCTGCTGCTACTGATGCCAGTTTGCCTTGTCCTGAGGAGATGCAGGTGTGACTGCAGGGAACCCTCATTAACACTTGTCATCTCCAACCAGTCACAAGAAAGCAGCAAGAGACTGGTGGTGGCGGTGATGAGAGTGAGGGCAATGCTAGAGCAGCTGGTGTCGAAGACATTATGATACATTTTTGGTGGAAAGCAATAAGGAATGGGTGTAAGAGATGCAAATGGTGATGGTGTAACGGTTTTTAGGACACTCAGACCAGTTGGTAAAATAAAACACAATTTTATTTTAATAGCAAATAATGCAAACGAACGCCCTCTAGAAGCAGCAGGAATAAACACACAGTGATGACTGATATAACACAGAGAGTCAATGCACAGTATAATTGACATACAATATCTCTTCACAGAGAATGGTGTTCAGTACCCAAAGGTGAGTGGAAACAGGCCAAGCTGGGAGCAGATTGCACTTGGTGGAGGGAGGGAATTAGCACCAAAAACCTATTATTTGTTTTGTGGCATAATTTACACCTGAATATTATACACAGGTGAGTATTATACCTAGGATTTTATGGTATTGATTTGTTTTTGGGTTAAATTTTGGATGGATCATTCATTCTTCATGAACTTGATAGTTTATATTTTGTTGCTTATATTTGACTGTCTGTTAAGAGAATTTTTTTCACTTTTCTAGATCAGTCATGCATTGTGCTCGATCAAACACCCAAAACTATTAGCAAATGTATGAATGTGCCTATTCAGCTCTGCTAGTGTTAGTCTTTATTGTTAGTGGCTGCAATAGGAGATATGCAATACAGAGTATGATTGCTGTAGTAAATGTCAGGAGACAATCTCTGCCAACGTAAGGATTTTAATAGCAGCAAGCACCAACCAGCCTCACTGCATGCACAAGGAAGTGAAGCGATGTCAGATCTTGCCACTTCCAGTATGCCTTGTTTAAAGGGATAGTAATGTTTCAAAATAAAAGCAGCTCCAATTAATCTTCATAGTATTTGGGCCATGGAGAGTGTTATTTCAATACTGTCAGAGTTGTAGTTCAAGATATTTTATCATTCAATTACTCTTGAACTACAACTCTGACAGTATTGAAATAACACTCTCCATGGCCCAAATACTATGAAGATTAATTGGAACTAATTTTATTTTGAAACATTACTATCCCTTTAATAAGTAGTGCTTAACAAGATGTAGAGAAAAGGAACACCCCAAAAAAGCCCACAGGTTGCTCTTCCCTTGTTGAAATCATTAAGGAGATAACTTTTGGTGCAGGCAGCTTAGTAAATTGACATTAAGCAGGCATATGCAACACAATAAGGATGTACCACACAGTCATGTCAACACTCTATAAAAGAAATAAAAAAACAAAATTAAAAAACAAAAAAACTTTTGACTGAGAGTTGACAGATGCAGGCAGGGGATTCCTTCACTTGAGCTGTGACTGACATAGATGAACACCATACACACAGGCAAACTATTCTGTTGTGTAATTTGCAGTAAAAATCAATGTTACTTTCATTATGTCCAGTAAATAGGAAGGGCAGGTGTAAGGACAAAGGAGTAGGAGAAGGGAATTGACATGTAAGGTTGCACAATAAATGTTGATAATCCTCCTCCTGATTTGAAAATAGTTAATTGTGGACTTGAAAAAATTGATCCGCTGGTTCAAATAAACATAAAACATCTAACAGCTGCTCTGCTGGTTCTGTGGGTATTTGAATATTCTGTGATTTATGGCAGGGGATTATTTATTTTATAACTCTATGAATGCCACTCAAATGGTTAAAGGGATAGTAATACTTCGTTTTAACTTTATTTTATTTTGTAGGCATTAAAAAAACATGAAGAATGATATAAGTCTTATCTCTCAAACCTTTATGGTTTATGAGATATTCACAAGCAAAGTTCCCCTCCCTGCCCCTTTTACCTAGTGTAAGCCATCTCTTCTCAGATGTGAGTCTGGTTGTATGACAGTACAGATAACAGAAGGGGACAATTTTCTTTGTATGAAAACAATGAAAGCCCTTCCCCCCTTGACACGTTTTTCAGCTTTTTCCATTATCTTAATTGAAGATTGTCCCTCTCTGCAGTCTACCTGGGCATCTCCCTTATGATCTGGTTGAACGGGGGGGGGGGATACTTTGTTTGTGAATATCTCTTAAACCATAAAGGTTTCAGAGATAAGACTTATATCATTCTTCATGTTTTTTTAATGCCTACAAAATAAAATGAAGTTAAAATGAAGTATTACTATCCCTTTAATTAGAATAATCTATCAATGTAATTAACTAAAAACTAAAAATAAAAAAATAGTAATATAACATATAGGGGATTTGAAATCTGTGATAAAGGAAGCCCACATAGCTCTGACCCAATGATTCCCAGTCCACCCCGTGGCATTGGCCATCTGGGGAAATAAATTTAAGAAGGCAGAATTGTCTAGCAGGATGAACAGCATCACACATCATATACCTGCTGCTACTGATGCCAGTTTGCCTTGTCCTGAGGAGATGCAGGTGTGACTGCAGGGAACCCTCATTAACACTTGTCATCTCCAACCAGTCACAAGAAAGCAGCAAGAGACTGGTGGTGGCGGTGATGAGAGTGAGGGCAATGCTAGAGCAGCTGGTGTCGAAGACATTATGATACATTTTTGGTGGAAAGCAATAAGGAATGGGTGTAAGAGATGCAAATGGTGATGGTGTAACGGTTTTTAGGACACTCAGACCAGTTGGTAAAATAAAACACAATTTTATTTTAATAGCAAATAATGCAAACGAACGCCCTCTAGAAGCAGCAGGAATAAACACACAGTGATGACTGATATAACACAGAGAGTCAATGCACAGTATAATTGACATACAATATCTCTTCACAGAGAATGGTGTTCAGTACCCAAAGGGTTAAGAGCATAAATCAGTCAGTCTCAGATGTGGTGGTATGGCATGCCCTAGGTGTTAAAAGGAGGTGCTGATAGAGACAGTTCACAGTGTTCTGGAAATGTAAATGCCTAGCCGAAGTGACCAAATAGTTTAAGCAGAACAGAAATCCGAATAGCCCCCGCGGGCGTACCTAACAGGAACACTGCTTCTGCGAGTGCGAGTGTGGATAGCCCGCACAGGCGTAACGGAAACCGGCCTGCAATGCAAGAGCTGGCAATAGCCTCCACAGGCGTTAACCGGAGACCAGCAATAGCAGTGATAGAGCCAATAGCCCCCACGGGCGTATACAACGGGAACCTACCAGAGCTTGAGCCTTCCCTTTGCTGCCACACGAGCCCAGAGGCCACAGTAGATATCGCCCAGTAACCAACGTAACAGTGAGAGCCAATGACGCCCTACCGGACCAACAAGACGTGACTACTCTGCAGTAGGATAGATAGAGTCGCCGTCGGTAAGCGGCCAACTCAGCAGACGTAGCACAGCGAGTGAGGCTCTATATTGGGAATCAAGGTAGCGAGAGTAAAACAGCACTGCAAGGGTTAATATGCACTTTAAACACAAGGCTCTGTAAGGTATAGAATCTCTGCAAGTGTAGTGAGGCTCACGGAGGAACGCACAGCTCTGCAAGACAACGGAACACTGCACTGATCGAAGGCAACACAAGGCTAGAATGATCACACGACAGCTGGTAACAGCAGGTGTAAAATGTCAAGGCGGCGACAACGTGAACGGAGGTCACTGGAACAGGCTGGAAGTCGATCTCGGAGCAGGAAGTCAGCCGGGCCGGGTCGTAGCACGCAGGAGGTAGTCATACAAGCCGGGTCATACACGAGCAGGAACGTCAGCCAAGCCGGGTCAGGAAACGGAGGTGGTTCGCAGACAAGGCGGGTCAAACACGATCAGGAACACTGGAGCATTGTCAGGACAAGCCAAGTCGGTACACGAGAATCCAGAACACAGGAACACAGCAACAGCACTACTGGCTCAGAAACACCACGAAATGGCATCTGACAGATGTCTGGGCCAGGCATAAGAAGGTCACCAGGGGCGGGCCAAACTGGCTCAACAAATCAGAGCGAACCACAAGTAAGAGTGACAGAGAATCACAGGCACTGTGATAGATGGGCATCACAATCACCACCAGCAGTGACATTCAGGAGTTGCCTGCCGCTGTAATTCCTATTTCTGGTTAGGATAATGTTGAGCAGGCTAGTGTGACACACACCACTGTAGTCACCATGGGACTGGGTTCAGAAAGCAGTGTCATGGCCTTGGGACTAAGACAAATTCCATTTAACTCCAATATTCCTAATTTTAGCTCTAGTTCTGATGCTGAGGCAGTAACAGGATCACCTGCCCCAGCCAGTGAAGGTGATTCTGGAGAAGAAGAAGAAGGTCATTCTTTCCCCCTCTCTCCACACTGAAATCATGGAAATATTTTTCTCTTGGGGCAGACAGTGCAGTCATCAATGCCTACACTGTGCACTATGTGTGATAAACTAATGTGAAAGGGAAAGGAGAGGATGCACCTTGGCACATGCAACATAAACACCATATGTTAAGCAGTGCGAAAACCAAACCCCCAAAAAAGAAATTGATGTCTACTACCACTGTGCCCCCTTTTCTTTTCCAAAGGTAAAAAGAATGAAGGCAAATCTCTCAGAGGAAGACAAGAGAAACCCTGCATGGAAGTACAATGATGAGCATAACATCTGTGCAGTCATCTTCTATTTCACACTGTTTCATTGCATGGACTGTGTGCACATTGCAGTTACTGAGGAAAGACACAGTTCCTTCCTGATCTGCCTCAGTAACAATAGGACTAGTGGCAAGTAGAAGAATCAATGTACCAGCTCCTGTCTTATATCAGTGCTGATGATCACAGTCCCTTGCAGCTGCTTAGACAACTCAACGGTAGCTATTACAATTTTTTTCAGGGCTTGTTTTTGCAAGCATTAGGCTTGCAAATTTTGCTCAGTACTTGGTTTTTGCTAGCCTGCGCCTACGAACACATTTTTCTCAGGGTTTGTTTTTTGGCAAGACTGAAACCAACAAACTATTGTTTTCAGGACTAGACTTGTTTGATGGCTACAATCATTGTTTTTAAAGCCTAGCCATGCTGTAATATTTTGAATGCTTAACTTTCTGTAAGTCCACAAAATAAATATTTTTTCAGGTTTTTATTTCTATAAGCCTGCTGCTATGTTTTATAACCATTATAATTTAAAGAGATAATTAAAAAAATGAGGTTACAACTTTCACTAAATGTTGTATATCTATCTATCTATCTATCTATCTATCTATCTATCTATCTATCTATCTATCTATCTATATCATAATTAATTTAAAGGACTGAGAGAAAGACCAATTGTTTGCAGTATGATCTTTGAGTCTAATTTAAGTTTGTATTATTCTCAAATTACTGACACACCTTAATTAGTGGTCATAGCAGTGGTATATGGTAGCAACCCTTCAAATTCCTCCTGCTCATCCTCAGTGCTGCGGATGTGCTGTGGGTTTCCCTGTCATGTGTGGTTTTGTCCTACCTGATATTCAGATGGTATTGCTATCCATGTCCTACCTTCATTTACTTAAATAACCTGCTGCACTGAAAACCTGTCAGACTCCTTGCTTGCTGGTGGGCAACTAAGTGTTTTAACATCAGTGCTGGCCACATACACAGTTTTGTTTGCCAGTAAATCTCCTTTACACCCCCCCCCCCCAGTCTCTTCTAACCCAGAGATAACAGCCAGGTCAGGAAGGAACTTGGACCACAGCTGCCTGTCTCAGGCAACCAAGATTTTGGGGTATTTTGGGTCAACCTCATCTCTCCCTTCACTGTCTCTCAGTCCCCAATACTCCCCTAAAACAGAGAACACATATCCTGCTTGCAAGACTCACTAAATTACACTCCAATTTTAATTTATTTGCCTATCCTAAATAGCTCACAATTGTGCTGCCTTCTCTATATCTCCCAAATAGAGAATTACATACTGTAGCTGAAATAAGACACCCTTTTTATACCATGCTTGTGGGAAAAGAAGAGAAACTTGCCACATGTTGGGGGAAATTCAGTGTTACCATTGATTTCAATGTAATGAACTAGGCAGTAAAAAGCAGAAAATCTGTACTTGGCAGGAAGATACATTTTTCTCCTGTTTTACTTTTGAGCTAAAAAATGTTGTCGATACCTAGCTACTACTACTACTGGGGCTAGATGTTACTGCATTTGTACTACTAGGTGTCAAAACTGCTGCACTTCCAACAGCAACAGAGACACTCATGAGAGCTGGATTTGTGGATGTTGATAACCTATGTTGCTGTTGGTTACACTAATGCGTGTGGCTGAGTGGAGGCTGGACTTGGAAGCTGTGATGATACTGATTATAACTAACAGGATGACTGTGTATATCTTTGCTTGTTCAGGGTCAGACTTTCCAGTTATTTTCCAGTTATATGCTCCTTTTCAGTGGTGGAAAACTGAACCTTTGCCTTTCAGCTAACTTTCTGTCCATGTCATCATCTCTTGAACTCTCAACTTCACCCGTATCTGAAGAAGAAGAGGATGCCAGAGGGATATATTCTAGATCTACATCTGCATTATAATTGGGAATTATTAGGTCATCCTCAGCATCGCCCACCGCTTCTTCCCCACTACTTTTATAGTCCTCTAGGATTTTTGAATTCTCAATTTATTTTTATGTTTTCCAGGTGTTTCACATAGGTTGCTACTACTTTCAGGACAGGTTGTACTTGTTGGTGCCACTACCACAAATTGCCTGCCCACAACATTCCCTAAACTACTCTCGTTTTCTTTATTTGCCTTCCCTAACTAGCTTAAAATTGTGATGCTTTCTCTCTCTCTCTCTTGCTAACAAATATAGAAATGGCATGTTGCAGGAACCTGACACCCCTTTTATACTGTCCCTGCAGGAAAATAATTGAAACTTGTCATGTGGTGGGGAAAATCAGTCTCACCATTGATTTCAAAGCTATGAGCTACATGGGAAAAAGTGGAAAATCTGCGATTTTTGAGAAACATTTCTTGCTAGGTGAGAAGTGACATTTTTTGCCTATTTGCTTTTGAGGTGAAACATTTCACATATTCCTAAATCACACAAAACTGCAACTTGGAAGTGAATGAATGAAGTATTCACAGGACTTGTATAAACACACAATTACTAATTATACAATAAATATTGGAGTTTTAACATAAATTAGGTTGTATTAATAAAAGTTCTTGTTATATAATGTGATTCACATCACTGAAGTAGAATATGTATTCTTTCATAAGTAATCAGTGCCAAACTATAGATGTATAAATGTGTCTCAGACTTTAAACATAGAAACCTTTGAAAACCTATTTCCATCTAAATACGTTAATTCTGTATGTCATTAGTGCATAATATTTATCTTATTATAAAATGCTTTCAGAAATTAATATAAGAACTAGTCACATATTGCTGATTTCTGACCTCCTCCCATTGTATCTGCATTTGAGTTGTAGGACTGAGTGGATAATTAATAGCACTGAAATGAAACATCATTGATTATTTTATTATGCAGTATTATCTTCAGTGAAGCAACCTTTATAAGCTGGAGCATTCCTTTCAACATTTTCTGATCATGAATCAAGATAGTAATGACCTTGACTATGACATTTTGAGGGTCAGAGATTTTCTGCCATTAGTCTTTCGGTAATGTCTTGTGAAGCAAAAGGCCCAAAACATAAGGAATGGAAATTACTGATTTATGGTTCCCTGGCAGGTATAGAACTTCTATATAGCATACTTTCTGGGGAAAAGTGCTTCCATTTAGATACTCTCATTGTTAGAAAAAAACATAAAAGCGAATTGACTCAAGGGTAATTTAACTTTAATAGCAAACAGCTTTTGCAATACTGTAACACAACCTTGAATTGCTTCCAAAGTCTAACATATTTATAAACATCACCAAACTATTATTATTGTTGATGTCCCCTTGCCTGAATGCACCCAATCAATACTCAGGTAAAACAAAGTGTAAATGTTAGTTATTTTGGCAACTCATTTCTTTGCAAGACAATGGGGTTAAAAAACAAAAAAACATGAATAGTAATAATAAATAAGTAATATATATATATAGAGAGAGAGAGAGAGAGAGAGAAAGAAAAAGAAAGAGAGAAAGAAAGAAAGAAAGAAAGAAAGAAAGAAAGAAAGAAAGAAAGAAAGAAAGAAAGAGAAAGAAAATGATTTTTTCCTTTCAATATGGTTCTCATATTGGGAAGTTGTAGAGAATTTGGGTGGATGAGTTGAATTTTCATTTATTTTCTATTGTTAAACAAAATGTACTGTATGTTTATTATATTTCATGCGATTACATGTAAATGTAAAATTTATTGGGTTTACCATAATTGAAACATAAAATGTATACCCATTTCATATCCTGTTCCTATTCTTTGTCCAACTGAATTAGCCACAGGGATCAATTCTATTAGCACTAAGAAACAATGATTGGCCTGTTTAATTTGTGGCCATTTCTACTATGAAAAAGTCCTGTTTTCTTTAAGCAAGAATTAATTTCCTCCCCATATGTAAAGTTTTCCTTCTTTTCCCTTTGGGATAGTGTAAAAAGGGTATCAGGTTCCCGCAGCATGTAATTATGTGTTTGTTAGTGAAAGAGAAAGCAGCACAATTTTGGAGCTAGACAAAATAGATAAGAAAGCTAAGTTGAAGTTTAGTTTATAGAGTCTGTTGGGCAGGCAGTGTGTTCTATAATTTAGGGATGTTTGGGAATTCTGGGGTAGTGTGACATAAGAAAGGAAATTTGACCAAAGTACCCAAAATCTTGTTTGCCTTAGAAGAGACAAGAGGGTGATCCAAGTTCCTTCCTGAGCTGGATGAGCCTCTTTGACTGAAAGATATACTTCACAGACTGACACAAAAGGGACATACATGTAAAAATGATACAGATTCCTACAGAAGCCAGAAGAAAAGGAACCAGGATATTATTGACTAAGGTATAGTCTCATCCTGTACTGTAGAAAAATAAGACCTTAGTAACACTGAGAGAGAGAAAGCAGCTGCTGAAATCCTCTCAACACTAGCTACAGACAAAAAGGATCAGAAGCAGTAGCATTGCAGGGATTGTGTTTTTGTTTTAGAAAATTGCATACAGTTAATAAAAAATAATTGACTGATAGGAGACAGAAACAGGGACATGACATGAGTTGTGACTGAGGCTGACTGTGACATATACTACAGATAGAGACTTATGTGATAAAGTATTTTGTAAAGGGCAAGAAAGCATACACAAACAAAATGTACTAGGGACAGAGGTAGGGGAAAGGAAATGTGTTAGTAAAATGGTAGTCCAAAAACTGACAGCAGCCATGGTTGATGCAGCATGTACAATAAACAATGATGATGCATCTCCTTCTGTTTATGAAAGTAAACCATTTAAGAGCACTGAAGATGAGAGAAAGTCACATTCTAGTGTTCAGGCATAGTGGATGAAGGTATAGTAGTTCAACCTACTGCTGTGTCTGATAGTGAGTGTAAGAAGTTCAATTCCTATCCTGAAAATAGTAGTGACTGTTCTGAGAATCTCTCAAATGGTAAAGATAAAGAAAAAATGTTTGAGACTTCAAAACACCTAGAGGAATATGAAAGTAGTGAGGAAGAAGCAGTAGGCAATTCTGACTATGAAGTAATTATTGATGATGATGTTGATCTAGAATATATACCTCCACAGTCATCCCCTTCTTTTGATATAGGCGAAATTGAGAGTGAAAGTAATGATGACATGGCCATAAAATTAGCTGAAAGGAAAAGGCCCAATCTTCTACCAAGAAAACAAGTAGTATGCTTATGTTTATAAACCTTTTGAGCAAGCAATTGGGAAGTCTAACTCTGGACAAGTACAGATGTCTAAAAATATACTATCTGTCAGTTTTCATCATTGTCACCATGTTACGGTTTTCAAGACACTCAGACCAGCCGGTAAAATAAAACACAGTTTTATTAAATAAAAGAAATAGAAAGGAACGCCCTCTACAGGAGACAATAGAAATAGCAAACACAAGCAGAGTTGCTATTACAAGTAAGTAGATGAACACGATTGTAATGATAGCATATCACTGGAAGGTACACAGTAGCCAGGCTACTCAAGGGTTAAATACAAAAATAAGTCAGTCTCAATTGTGGAGTTTGGCACGCCCAAGGTGGTGATAAAGCTGTTGATGGTAGTGCACAGAAGGCTGGATGCACAGTCAGTACTGCCTTAGATTATAGCGGTGCATAGCCCTCACAGGCGTAGCAATGAAGACCACAATATATGCTAGTGCTAGAGTCGGTAGCCCCCACGGGCGTCACTACGGAGACTGCTATAATGCAAGAGCTTGCCAATAGCCCCCATGGGCGTAATAACGGAAACCAGCGATACAGTGATTTGAGCCTTTAACCCCCACGGGCGTATACCGGAGAAACCTGCAAGAGCTTAAGCCAATAGCCCCCACAGGCATAATACTGAGACTGCTGTAACGCTAGAGATGGCCAATAGCCCCGCGGGCGTACACCGGAGACCATTCTGTGCTGCACGAGAGGTGAGCCAATAGACCCCACGGGTGTATACCGGAGACAATCTGCTAGAGCCAATAGCGCCACTACCGGATGCGGTAAGTGATACCGACGACTCTGCTAGGTGGAGGACTGAGCTGCCGTCCAAATCAAGCGTATAACGCGGCCAGCTCTGCAGAAGTAGCAGTTATACAGGAATAGGCTCAGCAATAAACGTAAAGGCTCACAAGAGGTATGCCAGCACTGAACAGGTTAAGCAGCTCGTAGCACTCAAGCTTAGCGAAAATGAGAAATGCTCTGCAAGTATCAGGAAGGCTCAGTACGGAAGCACAGCTCTGCACTCGGTAACGGAGACTCAGCACAGGAGGCACAACACAGAAGGAGTACTGTGGCAAGAGACAATCAGTCCGGTACTCGGCCTTAGTGGAAGTCAGAATGTCACAACGGTGACAGTAGAGCAGGAAGCAGTACACGCAGGTCACTGGAACAAGCCGGCTCAGGTCACGGAGAAGGAAGTCAGCCGGGCCGGATTGGTACACGGAGGTGGTTCTCAGACAAGCCTGTACAGTCAAAAGCAGGAACGTCAGCCAGGCCGGGTCGGTACACGGAGGTGGTTCTCAGACAAGCCAGATCAGTCACAAACAGGAACGTCAGCCAGGCCAGGTCGAATCATGGAACAGGAACACAGGAGCGTAGTCAGGACAGGCCAAATCGGTACACAGGAAACAGGATCAACTGAAGACAGCAACAGCAACACTGGCTCAGGGACACCACGAAAGGGCAAGTGACAGGTGTCAATGGCTGGGTATAAAAAGGTCACCGGGGGCGGGCCAAACCTCCTCAGCCAATAGGAGAGCACCACAAGCGAGAGTGACAGAAAGGTATCACTGTGAGACTGGCTGATGTGTCACAATGAAAATTCTTCAAACAAATCCCTACTATTAATTTTAATATTTTACACAGGAACAAAGGTGACTTTCCCCTGAGGACACAATACAGAACTGTGAGACTGGCTGAGATGTGTCACTCTTAAAATTATTCAAACAAATTTCTACTCTTAATTTTAATATTTTAACCCTTTGAGTGCCTGAGGGATACGCAACACATTGCATTGCAATGCATTGCGTACCCCTCTGGCACTTAAAGGGTTAAACAGGAACAAATGTGACTTTCCCTTGTGGTAGTAATAAGGTACTAGGCCTGCCTATAGAACTGTGAGACTGGCTGATGTGTTATTCAAACAAATCCCTAATATTTTTAATATTTTACACAGGAACAAAGATGACTCTCCCTTGCACTGGCAATAAGGCACTAATGCTGGCTACCTGCCTATGCCTAATGCTACCTGCCTGCCTACACAACAACTGGACACTCTAATATCTCTTACTTCTTCTCTCTCTGAGCTCCAACAAAGCACTAAGTGGAAATGCAGGCTGTCTGGGTGTCTGTGTCATTAGTCCAATCCCCATCATGAAACGAAGAAGCTAATTGGACAAAGCGGGAAAGTAGTGCATGAAACGGAGAAGCTAATTGGGCTAGAGACATGTAGGGAAGGTATGTAGGGACTATAACTGAGTGCAGGTAGTAGTTGCCGAATTTCCAAAATTTTCTATGATATTCGATGCAGGGCTAGTCGGATTTGGATTTTGGCGAACGACCCTTGCCTTTCGGACGGCCCGAATGTTGCCAAATGACCCCTTTTTTGTTGAATTCCGTATGTCGACGAACCAAATTGCACAAGCCTACCCATTAGTAACACTTGTTTTGTCTGAATATTTTCCATTGACTACCACACTCTGTCTCCTGCCTTATCCATTTAACTATTTTTACATCTAGACCCAAACACTGCAATTTATTACTTAGTCTTCTGTAAGGGACAGTGTGAAATGCTTTACTGAAATCTAGATAAGCTACATTTACTGCTCCCCCTTGGTCTATTATTTTAGCTACCCAGTCAAAAAAAATATATGAGGTTAGTTTGACAACATATCCCTGCTCTAAATCCATGCTGTTTGGTATCATGCAAGCCATTCAAATTCATATATTCAACAATTATTTCCTTTAACATAGTCTCCATTAGTTTTCCCACTACTGATGTACTGATGACTCACTGTTGTTACCAGACTCTTTACTCTCTTTTGCCAGAACAATCTTAAGTTCTTTTAATAACTTTGCATGTATCCCATCTGGTCCCATTGATTTATCTGTTTTTACCTTAGAAAGTTGAAGTAGAACTTTTTCCTCTGTAAACATGCATGTTTCACATGTCTTTTTTTAATAGAGGTCCCTTCCCTTCATCTTCCTCTGTAAAAACAGAACCGAAATATTAATTGAGACAGTCACCTAACCCTTTATTGTCATTTACATAGTTTCCATTTTTTGTTTTTGATATAACTATTCCTTGTTTCATTATCCTCCTTTCACTTATATATCTAAAAAATGTTGAATCCCCCTTTTTTATTGTCTGGGCAATTTTTTTCCTCTGTGTGTGCTTTGGCACATCTAATAATGCATTTGGCCTCCTTCAGCCTAGTCTTGTACTGATACCTATCTTCTTCCTTCTGCGTCTGCTTATATTTACTAACTGCTTATTTTTTCACCTTTACCGTATTTGCCACTTCTACAGAGTACCATAGTGGTTTTCTTTTTCTTTTACTCTTGCTGACATGTCTAATGCAATGCTCTGTTATGTTTAGTAAAACACATTTCAGATAATCACATTTTTCCTGGACTCCATCTAAAGATCTAAATAAAAATATACCGGCGCTAGGATGACTATCTTAGACCAATGATAGAGTGAATGGAGGAGAACACTACAAAAATATACAAATTAATGTAAATCAAAAGATAAAAATGCTATATATAATAGTGGGCCCGGACACCCCACTCCTATCCAATAAAGTTCTATTGATGCAGCTTTGTCCTCAAAGATGCCAACGATCCAAATGGCGAACAGAATATGAAACGAGAGAAAAAGAGGAGAAGCGCAAGAAGAAAACCATCTAAGTGTAGTAGTGAGGGTACACACATATATAAAAATATATATAATATATAAATAATGAATAGTAGATAAATCAATATATAGAGCTCATAAAAATATATAATAAATATAAAGATACACTTTATTCTGGATATAGAAACAAAACAGAATGTTGAATTAAAAGTGTATAAACCTTTTGAGCCTTTTTGGACAATTTCTATTCCACTGACTAATTGGTTTGGATGCCCCATTCTGCAACTGGACTATTGCACCGAATGTTTCAGTTTTCCGCAGGACGAAACAGCTGAGGAGGACTTTGGATTTCACCCCGCTGACAGAGCCACCGATCACTCCTGTGATACATTCCAGTGAGGCAACGGATCGGACGGTGTGCAGGGCCGCTATTCCCCTCTGTTCAAGGTGCATTTACTCTAGTTATCAAGTAAGGGGCCATCCATCCGCTCTGGTGGATACTTTTTGTCCATACATATTTTACACATTGTTAACACATCTATTTATTGTTACATTGTGACACTGGATCCCCACTGGGGATATTGATACTATTAGTATCACTAGACTTTTTTAGCCATTAGAAGTTTGCACTCTTTTTGAGAGTATATTTTATGCACTTATTCACTTAATTTTATACACTTTTAATTCAACATTCTGTTTTGTTTCTTTATCCAGAATAAAATGTATCTTTATATTTATTATATATTTTTATGAGCTCTATATATTGATTTATCTACTATTCATTATTTATATTTTATATATATTTTTATATATGTGTGTACCCTCACTACTACACTTAGATGGTTTTCTTCTTGCGCTTCTCCTCTTTTTCTCTCGTTCCATCTAAAGATCTCCAGGTTGTTAAAGACTGACATAAAAATGTTTCCATTTTAGAAAAATCAGCTTTTCTAAAATCTAGAACCTTTGTTTTTGTGTGGCGCAAAACAGCCTCTGTCTTTATGTTAACCACACAGACTGATGATTGCTGGAGCCCAAACACTCTTCTACAGCTACATCTGATACCAGATGGCTGAGGAATCATACCTTAATGATAACACAGACATGCAACTGGTCAAGGACATGATAGCATGCTTTGAGCAAGATACTTGCATAGTATTCATTAAAAGCAATGATGAATCCTTGGTTAGGCCTCATCTAGAATATGGAGTACAATTTTGGGCGCCAGTTCTTAAAAAATACATTGTGGACCTGGAAAACATGTAGAAACTTGCAACAAAACTGATAAAGGGATTGGAGGCTCTGAGTCATAAAGACAGACTAACCAAACTGGGTTTGTTTACTTCAGAAAAGAGATATCTAAGGGTTGATAGGATTACCATTTACATACATTCAAGGTCAGTACAAAAGATCTATCCAATTAATTATTTATGCAAAGAGCTGAGCTAAGAACAAGAGGTCATCCATTATGACTAGAGGAAAGGCACTTTCAACTAAAACAAAGGCAGGGAATCTTTACAGTTAGGGTGGTAAAGCTATGGAATTATTAGCCTTGGGATGTTGTACTTGCAGATAATGCAGCTGCTTTCAAAAAAGCAATAGATGACTATCTAGCACAGAACAATATTAAAAATTATGACAGATGGCTTCAGTGCAGATAGGTTGTTGATCCAGTGAACTATCTAAAGTCAGGAAGCAATTTTTTTTTTACCCAGTTGGGGCTAAATTCAAAATAGATTCAGAGGGCTTTTTTTGCCTTCCGCTGGACCAACAGGGGTGTTTTTGGCATGGACTGAACTTGATGGATGCATGTCTTTTTTTCAGCCTCATCAACTATGTTAGTATGAATGCATTCTTTCTACTCTGCTGGACCTTCGCTTTAAACATAAAATATCTGAATTTCTGCCAAATTGTGATCAGTTTGTCACAACAAGGAGTCATGATCAGTGTTAGGCAACAAAGCTAATATCGTTTTTAAGAAAAAAAATATTGGAAATCAGATCGCACCCATTAACGTCTTTAATAAATGAATTATGAAAACAAAAAATGTAATTCCTATAACTAAAAGTGTATTAAAATGAACTGCTCCACCCGCTTACAAATGAATAAAAATACATTTACTGCATTTTTATCCACCACCACAGGTAAGGATAACACAATTAAACAATGTATCAATTGTCATAGTGACTGTGTTGTGTATCTCGTTACCTCTAAGTGTTGTTTCCAGTATTTAGGAAGAACCAAAAGAAAATTAAAACATTAAGATTGTCAACACAGGAAAAGAACAACCTAAATTATGTAAACACTGTAAAACTAAACATGCTTGTCAACATAATAAAATTCCTATCACTGGTATAGGAAGTCCTTCTCTAAATCACAGAGGTGGTGATCTCTCCAAAGAGTTAAAATAAAGAGTCCTTTTGGATCTAATAGCTCCAAACTTTGCACCCAAAAGGACTGAATATTGAATTTGACTTTGTTGCCTTTTTATAAAGTACAAATATTTAAACAACAGGTTATTGAGAACATTTCATGAATCTTTGGCCCTTCAGTTCAATTAATTTTATCATTTATATTCATTAATTTTATACCATACCTAATTACGAATTATTACTTTATTACATAAAATATTAGTTCATGCACTTTTTATTATTCAATATCTCTATTTTTATTTCCATTACATTGATTAAACTGAATAGTCCTATTTTAATTTAATTAACATTTGATCTTAAGTTATTGTCTGCAATAAAATAAGCCTTTACAATAATTATATACATTAATTTATAGTAATACTATGTTGTACTAAATTATTACGTTATTATCTTTGCATATCATTTTATAAAAATGTAATGTGATAGATTGATTTTGGTCAGTTGTACACTTTCTACCCATCCCCATATGAAGGGGGTCATTATTTTCCATTCAGACTAGGATATAGAATATATAAACTTCAGTTCAGATATCTCCACTTTTTGTGTCACACTACCCCTTTGGCATCCTTTTCCCATCATACTATTGTATTCTCTATTATTTCATACATTTTTTAAATAATTCAGAGGTAGTATCTCATTGCTATTTATGTTTTCATGTCTGCCTTTCCACATTACATCATACACAATTTCATAACATCCCCCCTTACTCGTCACTACACAGTAGACCTACCTTGTATCATTTTATAAGCACTAGACTGGGATAAATTTTATACTATGATACACTTTATTTTAACCTTTCATTGACATTGACAATATAAACATCAGTTCAGATATCATCCCATTTTTGCATCACACCAGGTATAATTTTCACATAACAATATTGTATCACCTATTATCTGATATAGGGCTTGATTCTATTACCCACACTAAAACCGGCGTTACAAGAAAAACAAGTAGCAGGAATTTTGCAAACATGTGTTACGTCGGTATTCTATTGATGAACCACAATAAAACAAAACTGGCGTAGACAGCACTTTTCAGAGTAGTAACAAAACTGGCACTGTCTGCTTTTTTCCGACTACCGCCTACAAAAAACACGCAAAATGTCAAAGTCCAAGGAAATAGGCGTACATTTGACGACAGAAAGATCAAGTTCAGTGTTAGATGTGTTCTCCACATAACAAAATCTGACAGCGTGCCTCCCCTCAACATATTAACCCCCTTTTAAAAGTCGACTTTCAGTGCTTTCTTCCACCACATTATTCCGACAAATATTGTTCATAGTCGACAATTAACCCTTCCCCTTCCAAAGTCGACTTACAGTGCTTTCTTTCACCATATTAATTCGACGAATATTGTACATCCGACATTTTAACCCCCCACCCTGAAAAGTCGACTACAGTGCTCCAATGACTTTCTTTCACCATTTTTATCCTCCATGACACCCCCCTAGCATGGGGGCAAAAATTGCCCCCTTTATTAAATAAAGAGCATATGACCTATGTGAAACATAGGTTATATGCTCTTTAATTAATAAAGGGGGCAATTGTCGCCCCCATGCTAGGGGGATGTCATGAGGGGTCATGATACCCCTCTTGCGGTCTGAAGTACTTTTTTAATACAAATTACATATATAATTTAAAAAAAGAAAAACATTGTTACACATAAATTAAATATTTAATTACATTTTCACACAAATTACATATATAATAAAAACAAACACCTTTTTTATACATATGCAGGTTGTCTATTAACCCTATGAGTACCAGAGGCGTAGCAAACACATTACAATACTTTTCTGGTACTCATAGAGTTAATCTTGCAATATAAAATACGAGGGCATGTCGAATATAGTAGGAGAAGAAAAATGTTAAATAAAAATGGTGACAGAAAGTCATGGGAGCACTGTAGTCGACTTTTCAAGGGGGAGGGGGGTTAAACTGTTGGATGTACAATATTCGACGAATTAATATGGTGAAAGAAAGCACTGTAAGTCGGACTTAGAAGGGGGTTAATTGTCGACTATGAACAATATTTGTCGGATTAATGTGGTGAAAGAAGCACTGTAAGTCGACTTTTAAAAGGGGGGTTAATATGTCGAGGGGTGGCACTTTAGGTCAAATTTCTATGCTGTATACTTTATTCTGCACTGCTTTTGTTCGAACAACGATGGTTTGGAAACTGTCGTTATTGCTTCTATTCCTCAACCTCAGAGGCTCAGAGTTTCTGACTTAAATGTAACCACAAAACAGGCGCTAATACTGAGCGTAAGTAATTGGATACTAATTGCACGTTGTTTTTAGTTGTTTCCTATGGGGGTTTTTTAGACTAGCGGTAAGTATAATTACCGCTGGTTTTGTAATAGGATAGCAAAAACACCTGTTTTATTTTTAGCACTGGTAATAGAATCGAGCCCATAGTGTTTTAAATTATCCAGAGGTAAAATCTTGTTGATATTCACATTCTTTCTTTTACCATCTACAGTTTTCAATTACAACTCACACATATCATGATTTCCCATGCCATCACTACACATAAGATCTCCCATTTTATAAAAACACCAAACACGCATTTTATTTATACTATGATATTCTATATTTTAACCATTCAAAACAAATATCCAAATTCCTTCATCATAATCAAATATAATCCACCACTAGATAGAAGTAACACTAAGGATTACTTTCCTCATCAACATTTTAAATGTATTTTTATTTAACTGTATAGTGGTGTAATTCATTGTAATTTATGATATTTTGTGTAATTCACTGTTATCATTTATGTTATCCTTTTTTTCATATGTGTCAAGTAAAAAGCAGAAATAACCTCTCCATTCATGGGACATTATATCCCTGAAGACTAGAACAGTTGTTCCACGATGCATTTTGGGACTTTTCCTACCCCATGCCAATTTGTACTCTTCATTGCGACTCTGGTCTATCCCATGCCCCATGAGAACCCACTTCCATCCTAGTATTATGTCTGCTTCTCACTCCCACTGCAGTGGTCCTATAAAGAGATTTGCACATTGACTCCATTTTCAAGCCTAAGAACCAGTCTGACAGAAAAAAGATTAAGGAGATCCACTGCTGAAAAAGGAGAATTACAGAGAGCGAGGATTTCATCCTGGGTACATTATTAGAGAAGATACATTTCAAAAGGACTCTACAGTGAACACAGCACAAGTCTAATAGGTGTAGGGACCTCTGACATTCTACTAGCCCAAGATGTGCTCCTAGTGAGTTCAGTTATTGGGGGAGAGAATGTTTTTATGTTACATATCTTTTCAGTAATAAAATGTCAAAATTAGTTTTTGGTTTGTTTCTTTGTTTTGCTCTTTTGATCTTTTCCGTACAGACACTGTCCAGTGGATAAGGCCACTATTATTTCTGCTGCATATCAAAACATAACGATCATTTTACCTTCACTATTATTACCATCATCATAATTCTAAGTTTTCCTTTCCACTAACCCCATATCTTTGGATTGTTTTGAGTAACCTGCTAGAACTGTGAAGACCCAAGAATACAGAGATACTGTTAATATTGGATTGCTAATCTTATGGTTGGACAAGATATTTTGGATTCCTTTTGAGACACTAATAAAACTAATTTCCCTTATTACTTAGTACTTGGATGTTATTTGTGGTGGAACTCTTTCCATTACTATTATTACTTTTGTTACTATTAACATTATCCACTAAACATAAACAGGATATTATTATATTATTTTCACTGATATAATTTTTCTTTATTGTTTTATTTTTCTCTTACCATAATTTTTAATCTTTCTTGCACGCTTTTTAATTATTTGTTTTTGGTGTATGAGTCTTACCATTATCTGTTTCTTAGTGCAACTTTTCCACTACCGTAAACTTAGTGAAAAGTCTGGGGATCCAATGAGCAGCCCCAAAACAATTTCTATCAGCTGTTAAAGAGGTTAGAAAACTGAACTCCTCATCAGGAATGCAACCCAGAAGTATTTTGCTCTCCGCCACAAACGTTGTATGTTGCAAACACAGTCTACTTAGAGCCTCTCTGTTTGACTTTCAAGTTCGATATGTGGATCTCGGGAACAGCATTACGCAGAATGGGAGACAGAAATGGGAGACTTCAGTCTTGCAGTTCAGTATCTTCCCAGAGAACCAAGGAGGGGCTTCTGGGATTTCTTTTCACACCTCTGTTCTGCTTCCCCTTTGGTTACCTGGGACTTTCAATTCAGCCCTAGCTTTATTGGCAGGTCTGTTCCCAGGGTAGCATATCTGCCGATGGGGTACTATCCTGGTGATAATTTTCCTTTCAACACATTTCTGCAATAAAATGCATTTGTGGCTAGTACACATATATTATATAAGGAACAAGGGTGTTAGAGCTCCAAAGCTCCAGGAATACTGAGCTGTCTCCTTAGATAATTTCCCATTAGCTCATGACTTACTTCTATGATTCCCAATTCAATGTAAAGTTGCTTTTGCAAGAAATTCAACCATGGGGTGCATGTGCTTGTGGATTCAAGGCTTTCTTCTCCAGTGCACTGCTTTGTATCCAAAGAGTAACCGAGATTACTCAAATCAAATTACTCAAACAGACATCAGGGGCTTGATACCTGTTAGTTTCCAAAAAAAGTGGTGGTGGCTTTGACAGCACAATTTAATATTCTATAAACTGTGCTGTCAACAACCACTGCCATGCAAAAATGTCCAACGGGCACAAAATTTGCAGCTATTGGACATCACGTAAAGAAAAAGACTTTGCTATCCTATTCCATTCAGTGGCTTCACCACATGTGAAGGACCACACTTTTCATGGGGAAAAACCTACACTATGAAAAGGAGGAGCAGACTCTCTAACACACAATGAAAACCACCAATATGTGTTGGAAAACTGGTTGAAAAATAGAAAAAAAGATTAACCTTATGAGTGCCAGTGGGGTATGCAATGCATTGTACAGCGTTGCATACCCCACTGGCACTCACAGGGTTAATCTACAAACAGTTCACACATGTCTCAACAAATGAAAACTTACCAGTAATCCTGATGTCCATTGGGGTAGTGCTGTATTTAACTTAAAATAAAAAAACGAAGCTCCCCAAAGATACAACCGCTAACCCTTTGAGTGCCGGAGGGGTAGCCCTCCAGCGCTCAAAGGGTTAAAATAAGTGGCATCTTCATATCAGCTATGAAAATCAATAACGTTTTTTAATCTTGTCACTGCAGATGAAATGTGGGCAATAGGGATGGGCGAAACTTTTCGCCTCAAACTGAAGTTGGCAAAAAATGGCACTTTCCTCTTGGTGAGAATTTTCCTGCGAATATTGCCAATTTTCTGCTTTTTCCTGCTTTTTTTTCACCCATTGAAATCAATGGGAACATTGAAGTTACATACACCACATACCAAATATTATTTTAGTTCCCAAAGTCATAGTATAAAAGGGGCATGAGGGTATATCATGGTGCCCGTGTATTGCTGGCGATATTTTGACACATGATTGCTGATGCTTTCTTATTGGTTAGCATGTGATTACTCCACCCAGTGGTAGCCCTTAAGTGCTGTGCCCTGTCACTCATACAGGGCCCTTTCGTGGTGTTCCCGTTGCTTAGAGCTTGCAGCCGTTAACGTGTGATATCCTGTGTATGACCCGGACTGCCTGACTACTCTCTTTGTTCCTGTTCCTGCTCCGTGTACAGACCTGGTCTGGGTGACGTTCCTGCTCCATGTACCGACTTGGAATGGCTGACGTTCCTGCTCCATGTACCGACCCGGCCTGGCTGACATTCCTACTCCGTGTACCGACTTGGATTGGCTGACGTTCCATCTCCGTGTACCGACCTGGCCAGGCTGACGTTCCTGCTCCGTGTATCGACTTGGATTGGCTGACGTTCCTGCTCCATGTACCGACCCGGCCTGGCTGACGTTCCTGTTCTGTGCCTCCAGTCCGGTGCACTACTGCATCTGGAAGAGAGTATCTCCTGTGCGCTGTCTTGAGCGTGCTGGCCCAGTTGGTTGCCTCGGGTACTGCATTACCGTTCTGTGACTGCAACCCATTTGTGCCTTGCTGCCTCCTTCCTCCTTACCTAGGGCTGATGCTGATCTCGCTTGCTCACTATACGTTTGGCTTGTTATTGTTACCACAGTGGTTGATCTCCTGGGTGCCGCTGTTAGTCTCCACTCTTTTCAATCGCAAACAAGCCAAGCGCCCGTTACCAGGGCCATCTGGTACTCACCTGGGTAGGAGCTATTCTTTGGCACATTAGACACTGGCTAGTCTACGCCGTTATTGAGGTTGGTCTCCAGGGCACCTCAGTTGGCTCTGTCACCCGGCAGTTGCCATTTAGCCTAGCGTTATTACATCTATTGTCCGGTACCGTTACCCTGGGTCACAGATTGTTTGTATTCCTGGGCGTTCCATTATTCCTCCGGTTGCAGAACTACTGGTAGTTGTGATCCTTCTTGGGCCTCGTTCACCCTTCCTGGGCACTCATCCACAGAGAGTGCTTCTTGGGCCTCGCTATTAGGGCCTCCCAGCCTCCTGGCCTAATAGCATTTACCATCAGTGTCTCACTATATCACATGAACTGTTCCTGACCTGTGTCAGTATATGTATTGCTCTCTTATATATGTATACTGGACCCGTGTGGTTTAATGTGATTTAGTAACCTGTTCTGTGTCAGTACTGTTTGTTCTCTTGCTGGTCCCGCGAGGGTTACTTTATTCTGTCTGGTTTCAGTAAAACTGTGTTTTACCAAATTGCCTGCCTCTTAGTGTACCGAAAACCATTACAGTATGAAAGGGCCATGTCCTCAGATGGTACAGGTGATGGTAATACACAAAGTATCCATTGGAGCGTGGATATACACAAGCAGCTCATGGACCAGATGGAGTTGGCCATGCAAACCTTACTAGAGCGTACCGCTCACTTCGATAAACCAGTACAGGCCTCGGTGGTCCCCCCAGTCATGACACCGGGTGCCCAATCTGTGACGCAAGCAAACTCGATTAGAGGGTTAACTGCTACAGCTCCCTTACCACTTAGATATGATGGTAAACCTACCCTGTGCAGAGGGTTCATAAACCAGTTGGAGAGTTTGAGAGTTAACTCCTCAAGCCTTTCCCAGTGACCGAAGTAAGGTCAGGCTCATGATTTATTTGCTAACAGGCAGAGCACTGGCGTGGGCAAACCCATTGTGGGAAGCAGTGAAACCACGTACTAAGAACTTTAATGAGTTCCTAAGAGCATTTCGTAGAGTATTCGAAATCCCTGGAAGAGCCACCTCTGCTGCCAAAAGATTGTTGGAGATCCAGCAGGGATCTTGTACCGTTGCAGAATACACTATTGAATTTCACGCATTGGCAGCAGAGGTGGGTGGAATGATGAGTCGCTCGTGGCAGCATTTGCACAGGGTCTCTGTGACCGTATCAAAGATGAGATAGCTGCCAGAGACTTGCCGAGTGATTTGGATGAGTTTGTTGACTTTTCTTTTCTAATTGACTCCCGCATAAGGGAAAGAATGGCGGCCAAAGACCATAGACAAAGGGTCAGAGAATGGGGACGGTCAAGACAAAATTCCCCACCCATACCTCCCATGCCTCCTAAATGTAATCATGAGAGCAGTGAACCTATGCAGTTAGGGTTCACTAGGTTGTCCAAGAAGGAGAGGGCTCATCGCCGCAGACAGGGCCTCTGTCTGTACTGTGGCCAGGCTGGGAATCTGTTGAGTTCCTGCCCTACATGGCTGGGAAATGAATGCACCTACGGTACCTTGGGGGACAGGCCCTAGGTGGCGTTTGGACGTGCCTAGATCCGGCTAATCAAAAGCCTACTATTCAAGCTGTGATTTCCTGAGCAGAATTCTTGGTGGAGGTTCTGGCCCTAGTGGATTCCGGCGCAGCTGGGTATTTTATGGACAGCTCTTGTTAGGTGAGTAAGATATGGATACTCACTATCTGGATGCAGGAACCCCGTAGCAGGATAGTCGCTCTTACTGGAACAGCACACTGGGAGAGGGCCTGGAGAGAGAGAACACAGGCTCCTCCCCAGTGTGAACTGCGAGCACGAGTAACAAAGTCCAGGAATCAGGCCAAGGGTCAAGGAGCCAGAAGTCAGCGGAGTCCAGGAGACAAGCCAAGGGTAAAGGAGCCAGAGGTCAGCGGAATCCAGGAGTCAAGCCAAGGGTCAAGGAGCCAGAGGTCAGCGGAGTCCAGGAGTCAAGCCAAGGGTCAAGGAGCCAGAGGTCAGCGGAATCCAGGAGTCAAGCCAAGGGTCAAGGAGCCAGAGATCAGCGGAGTCTAGGAGTCAAGCCAAGGGTCAAGGAGCCAGAGGTCAGCAGAGTCCAGGAATCAAGCCAAGGGTCAAGGAGCCAGGAATCAAAAATGAAGCAGGAGTACAGGAACCAACTGAACGCCAGGGAAGCCACAGTAACACTGAGCACCATGTGCAGGGTGCTCAGGGTTTATATAGGCTGAGGAGGAGTGGCAATTGAAGTGGGGCGGAGCCGGACGCCGCGTTGCCATGGCAACGCCCGGGAAATATTAGCCCTTTGTTTGAGACGCGCACACGAGGGAGGGTGAGTGTGTGCGCGTCTGACAGGGCTGCCCGTCAATCTGAAGCGGACGCCGGTCCGCGAGGAAGCAGTGGGGACCCGGCGTGGCGGCCGACATGGTGCTTGGGCACTGCGGGAAGCAGGCGGCCGACATGAAGCTTGGGCACTGTGGGAGGTAAGACCGGGTCGCCGACGGGCGGCCTGACAGTACCCCCCCCTGAAGTGCGACCTCCGGGCGGGAAATGGTGCGGGCCGATGAGGGTACTGTTTATGGAAGGATCGGATGCATACAGGGGCATGGACCTGTGAAGCTGGTTCCCAAGAACGTTCCTCGGGGCCGTACCCCTTCCAGTGGATGAGGTACTCAAGTCTGCCTCTGCGGCGTCTGGAATCAAGTACTCGAAGAACCACAAACTCCTCTTCGCCATTTACCATGACTGGAGCTGGTGCGACAGGTAGGCGTCCTGGGAAGGTGTTGGCTATGTAAGGTTTTAGCAAGGACACATGAAAAACAGGATGGATGTGATAGGCGTCTGGCAACTGGAGTTGAACCGCCACTGGGTTGATGACCTTTTGGATGGAGAAAGGTCCAACATATTTGGGACCCAATTTTTTGGTGGGACAGGAAAGCCGGATGTTCCTTGTGGACAGCCACACCTTGTCGCCCACCTGATAGACCGGAGCGGCAGAGCGATGGCGGTTGGCCTGATTTCTGTAACTCTCCTGGGCTTTCAAGAGGGTTTGTTGGAGGGTCCGGAACTGTTTTACGAGACGGGAAAGGCGCTCAGAAGCCTCTGGTACAGATAAGTCAGAAGGTAGCCCAGGAAAGGAGGATGGGTGGAATCCATAATTGGCAAAGAAGGGAGACATGCGAATGGATCTTTGGGTTTGATTGTTGTATGCAAACTCAGCGGTGGGTAGAAATTGGAGCCAATCATCTTGCAGGTAAGTAGTGTAACATCGGAGGTAGTGCTCAAGCACTTGATTCACTCTTTCTGTTTGTCCATTGGTCTGAGGATGGAAAGCGGTGGACAATGAGGGCTGAATCTGCAAATTTTCACAGAAGGATTTCCAGAACCGTGCCGTGAACTGGACTCCTCGATCGGTAGTAATGCTCTTGGGCAGACCATGGAGCCGGAATATCGAGGACAGAAATAGAGAAGCGGTGGTACTGGCAGAAGGGATCCCAATAACTGGTACAAAATGAGCCATCTTGGTAAATCTGTCGATGACCACCATGATGGTATCGTGTTTGCAGGAAGGAGGAAGATCGACTATAAAGTCCATTGAGATGTCGGCCCAAGGCATAGCGGGTACTGGTAGGGGCCGCAACAGACCGGCTGGTGCAATGCGGGGTACTTTAGTTTGAGCACAGACTGTGCAAGATCGCACAAACTGAGTGGCATCTTGTTGGAGAGTGTGCCACCAGAAATGTCTTAGGAGGAGATCTAGAGTCTTTTTGATTCCTCCATGACCAGCTAGGCGGGAATCATGACATCTCTGCAATACAGATAGTCGAGCAGGCTCGGGCACAAAGATCTTTCCTCTGTACAACAGGAAGTGATTAGATCGTTGAATTGGTGGTGTAGTCTCTGGGTAAAGGGAGTTGATGGAGCTGGAGCGGATGTGTTCCATAATATCAGCTGAAGTAGTTATGAATACGGTTGAAGGTAGAATAGTGTCTACTACCTTGGGTTCGTTGTCACGGGTAACTGGGAGTCGGGAAAGGGCATCAGCCTTGGTGTTTCTGGTACCCGGTCTGTATGTAATGTGCAGGTTGAAACGGGTAAAGAATAGTGCCCACCTGGCTTGTCGAGGGCACAGACGACGAGCTGCACGGAGGTATTCAAGATTACGATGGTCGGTGTAGACTGTAACCAGATGAGAAGAGCCTTCGAGGAGGTGCCGCCATTCTTCCAGGGCTTGTTTAATCGCCAGGAGCTCTTTGTCACCGATGCCGTAGTTCTCCTCCGCCGGAGACAATTTGCGGGAGTAAAAGGCTACCGGATGCAATTGCCCTGTCTCTGGGTGGCGTTGGGAGAGGATGGCTCCTAGAGCAAAGTCAGATGCGTCTACCTCGACAAAGAAAGGGAGTGAGGTGTGGGGTTGAACAAGGATTGGAGCAGAAGTGAATCTCTTCTTGAGTTGGTCAAATGCTGCTTGGGCTTCAGGTGTCCATAGAAACTGTGGTGTTTGTCGCGTCAGCGCAGTGATCGGAGAGATGATGCGGGAGAAATTGCGGATGAACTTCCGATAATAGTTAGCGAAGCCTATAAATCGCTGGACTGCCTTCTTGTCTGTGGGTACAGGCCACTCGAGCACTGCTGACACCTTCTTTGGGTCCATAACAACTTTCCCAGGTGTTAGGATGAAGCCAAGGAAAGTCACGGTAGTGGTCTCAAACAAACATTTCTCCAACTTGGCATATAGCTGGTGATCACGAAGGCGCTGCAGAACCTTCTTTACATGCTCACGGTGTTCAGTGATGGATGATGAAAATATTAAAATATCGTCCAAGTATACTACTACAAAGGAATCCAGGAAATCACGAAATACATCATTCAAAAAATGCTGAAAGGTGGCTGGGGCGTTACAGAGTCCAAATGGCATCACCAGGTACTCAAAATGGCCGTACCTACTCCGGAAGGCGGTCTTCCATTCGTCCCCCTTTCTGATGCGGACGAGGTTGTAGGCCCCACGGAGGTCTAACTTGGTGAAGACAGTTGCATCCTTAATACGGTCTAGAAGTTCGGGTATCAAGGGGAGTGGATAACGGTTCTTTATAGTGATTCGATTTAAGTCTCTATAATCGACACATGGTCGAAGACCCCCGTCCTTTTTACCCACAAAGAAGATACCAGCCCCGGCTGGCGATGTTGACGGGCGGATGAATCCCTTTTCCAGATTTTCTTTGATGTAGGCTTTTAGATGGTGCAGTTCTGGCTCGGATAGAGGGAAGATCCTCCCAAAGGGTATAGGAGCTCCGGGTAGAAGATCGATGGGACAATCGTACTCTCTCCTGGGAGGCAACTGGTCTGCTTTTCTTTTATCAAAGATATCTAAGAATTCGTGATATGGCTTAGGAACTGTAGTAGGTTCTGAAGTCTGGTCTTGCGTAAGGAGTAAGGTTGAAGGAGTATCCAGGCAATAATGTTGACAGTAACTAGATGAAAATGACAGCGTGCCCTTGCCCCAGTTGATGTCAGGATTATGTAGTCGTAGCCAAGGTAGTCCAAGGATCACGGGGAATAATGGGGATGCCACCAAATTGAAACTTATCTTCTCTGAGTGACGACTGCCCAAAGTCATTTGGAGAGGCAGGGTTTCCTGCGTAATGGGTCCGGAAGGCAGAGAGGATCCATCAACAACCTGTATGTAGACTGGAGAGGGCTTGACTTGTGTGGGTACTCGGAGTTGTCTAGCGAGCTCCTGGTCCATGAAACAGCAGCTGGCACCAGAGTCAATGATGGCGAGGACAGAGATGTCGTCACTGGTCCACTGCAACAACAGAGAAACGGAAAGGTGAGGAGAGCCACCAACAGGAGCTGAACTAAGACACACCTCTGAATCAGAAGTCTTACCCCTTGGGTCACGTGGTCTGCGGGGGCAGGAACGAATCATATGACCGGGTTGGCCACAGTAGAGACATAAACTGTTTGCACGTCTGTGTGCTTTCTCAGCCTCCGAAAGGGGTCCTCGAGCAAGTCCGATCTGCATTGGTTCCTCGGAAGAAGAAGAGGAGGTAGGAGCACAGGAGGGTGGTAGAGGTTGGCGTCTTGGAGGAGGAGCAAGTTGGGTTGACCGCTCCAGTCTTCTCTCCCGTAATCTGCGATCAATCCTGATGACTAAATGACAGAGTTCTTCAAGAGAAGGCGGGATACCCACACGGGCCAGTTCATCCTTCAGGGCATTGGACAAGCCGAGACGAAATTGATCCACCAGGGCAGGCTCGTTCCATTCGCTCTCGATGGCCAAAGAGCGGAATTCAGTGACATACTCCTCTACTGGCCTTTGGCCCTGCCGTAGGGCCCTCATGGCGATATGGGCAGAGGAGGCCCGGAGAGGATCATCAAACAGAAGGTCCATGGCATGGAGGAACGAATGCCAGGAAGTCAATGCGGAATCATTAGTGTGTAGCAACTGATGAGCCCAGGTCTGGGGCTCTCCGGACAGCAATGAGATCACAGTTCGTATTTTAATGAAGTCAGAGGCATAAGTCCTTGGTTGAAGAGAAAACATGACCTGACAGGCTGTGATGAAGGTCTTATACTTCGCACGGTCCCCAGAATAGCGTTCTGGGAGAGGAATTCTGGGTTCAGGAGTGTACGTCCTGTCCGAGGGGGGTACCCCTACAGGTGGCATCGCTGGAGCGGAAGCGCCTGAAGAAGCGGAGCTGGTCTGCAGGTCATGTAATTGATGCTGCAGATGAGTCTGACCGGCCTGGAGGTCCTGCATGGTTTGCGTGAGAGCGGCAATTTGTTGGGAGAGGGCGGTGATAGCGTCCGCGACTCCTGCGGGTTCCATATAGGCTCAGTGTTTCTGTTAGGTGAGTAAGATATGGATACTCACTATCTGGATGCAGGAACCCCGTAGCAGGATAGTCGCTCTTACTGGAACAGCACACTGGGAGAGGGCCTGGAGAGAGAGAACACAGGCTCCTCCCCAGTGTGAACTGCGAGCACGAGTAACAAAGTCCAGGAATCAGGCCAAGGGTCAAGGAGCCAGAAGTCAGCGGAGTCCAGGAGACAAGCCAAGGGTAAAGGAGCCAGAGGTCAGCGGAATCCAGGAGTCAAGCCAAGGGTCAAGGAGCCAGAGGTCAGCGGAGTCCAGGAGTCAAGCCAAGGGTCAAGGAGCCAGAGGTCAGCGGAATCCAGGAGTCAAGCCAAGGGTCAAGGAGCCAGAGATCAGCGGAGTCTAGGAGTCAAGCCAAGGGTCAAGGAGCCAGAGGTCAGCAGAGTCCAGGAATCAAGCCAAGGGTCAAGGAGCCAGGAATCAAAAATGAAGCAGGAGTACAGGAACCAACTGAACGCCAGGGAAGCCACAGTAACACTGAGCACCATGTGCAGGGTGCTCAGGGTTTATATAGGCTGAGGAGGAGTGGCAATTGAAGTGGGGCGGAGCCGGACGCCGCGTTGCCATGGCAACGCCCGGGAAATATTAGCCCTTTGTTTGAGATGCGCACACGAGGGAGGGTGAGTGTGTGCGCGTCTGACAGGGCTGCCCGTCAATCTGAAGCGGACGCCGGTCCGCGAGGAAGCAGTGGGGACCCGGCGTGGCGGCCGACATGGTGCTTGGGCACTGCGGGAAGCAGGCGGCCGACATGAAGCTTGGGCACTGTGGGAGGTAAGACCGGGTCGCCGACGGGCGGCCTGACAGCTCTTTTGCAGAATTACACAAGATTCCACTAATTGAGCTCCCTTGGCTATCGTAGCCATTGATGGCAGGCCATTAGTACCAGCTCTTGTTACTAAGGAAACCATACCACTGTCTATGTGCATTGGGGCACTCCACACTGAAAAATAACATTTTCAGATTATCCAGTCTCCTCACCATACAATGATCCTGGGGTTCCCATGGCTCCATATGCACAATCCTAGGTAAATTTGGCGAAATTGTAAAATCATGGCCTGGTCTGAATACTATAATACGCATTGCATTTCTCATCCTATCAAGATTCTGTGTACCTCCCCCTCAGTGCCAGCTGAATACCACCAATTCAGTGACGTTTCTCGCAAGGGGAGGCTAGCGCTTTGCCGGTTGTTATTAGCATATACATTTTTCCCTTGAGAGCAGGAGCTGTGGCTCTCATCAGCAACTGCAATGTGCACAGTATGTGTGGTAAATAACATTTGGGGGCACAACTCTATCCAAAGACCGTGACACCAGAACCCAAGTACTGCTGTCACTGTACCCCTTATCCAGACCCCGCCAAGGACACATGACAACTTGCTGACTGTTTAATAGTAATGATGAACCCTCCCTGCCAGAATCCTAGCGTATTCTGTGGGATGGAATCTCCTCAGATGCCGCTGGATGACCTGGTATTGATTCTCCTCCACACACTGGCATGTGTGATCAGTGCACCACACAGTGCACAATGGGTAGAGACAAACTGCCATATCCTAACATCAACAGAGTGGCTATCATTTGGCAGGGAGGTAACGATGAACGAGATGGACTGGCAGGAGATGTAGTTGTTAACCTAAAGGAAGAAGGTGATGTTGATGGTGAGCTAGTTGTTTCGCTAGTCATGGAACTTCCAGTGTCTGTCTGGGTTTCTTTAATCTTCCTCCTCTTTGATCTCCAGCTCACCTCTTGTTGCCTTTCTGGAGAGTCAGGGGGAACAGTAACAGCGGTGCTAGATTTCTGTAATGGGTGTTTGGCTTTAACATGTTTGACATAAATGACATGGTGTCTGTGATTCATGTGTGTTATTAGGGAGGTTGTGCCAAGGTGTTTTCCCTCCTTTCCTTTTCTCACTGATTTGTCCTCCACGTTACCCTTCACTTTCTGTGGCAGCGGATAATGTTGCTGCTGTTGCTGCTACTGCCTCAGATTCAGTACTGCAACTAGGACCAGGAGTATTGCTGCCGGTGGCAAGTGGAACCTGTCCTAGTCCCGCATAACTTGTTGACCCCATTCCCACTGTGTCCACTGTGGTCTATGACACACTAGCCTTCTCCTCAGCACCCTGCTGACCTTTCATCTTGGCAGCAGCAGGAATTAGAGCAGTTGCAAATTCTGCAAATTCCAAAAGCTTATTGCTAGTGGTGGTGGTGGTGGTGCCCATCCTCATCCCTGTCTCCTATTCCTTCTCAGTTTCTGCTAAAAAGGTCATCAATGTCTCTTCCTCCCCATCTTCTCCAGCATCATCATCACCACCACCACTAGTCCCTACGTGCTGCTGCTCTATTACAGAGTCAGACATCTCACTGTGGCTTGGAGGAGGTGACAAGCAATGTGACAGAGGGTCCCATAATGTCCCATGTGGCATTTCCTTTTGACCTGCAGAAAAAGACAGACTAGCACTAGCAGCAGTAGCAGCAGGTACAGGCAGATGATCTGTGCTCCTGCTCATGGTGGTGGTATTAATTCTGAGCCTGCTCCCCTCCAACACCAGTTCTGGCCTCTTCAGGATCATGTTCCACCTGGACACTGTAGTGAAAGGAAGGGGACTCTCAGAGCCAGAGGAATGGTGTGGGATCCCTTGACCACTAGTCTAGACACTCTCAAATGCTTCTCCTACCACTCCCCTAACACTAGTCTCACCAGCCGCTTCACCATTACTGTTACTACTACTACTAACACCATGCAAATCAAGTTCAGCTCCAGGGTCTTCCTCCTTACAGTCACTAGTAATATATTGTTTACCCCCTCCTTTACTCGTAACACTAACAAGCTGCTTGACCTTCTTAGTACTAGCACTGGTGGAACTGCTTGGGGATGACAAGTGCGGACACATGAGGGTCCTTCCAGCTCCTCCATAGATTCTTTTTCACCCTGCACATAGTGATAGTAGTCACTATGAGCCTCTCTTGCCTTAATGTTGACAAAATATCACAGCAGAACAGCACAGCCCATCTTTCTCTCTCTGTTGCTGCTTCTATTGTGTCTGCCTTCCTCAAATACATCATGTTTTTATAGCAAAAATGTGAAAACAATGAAAATGAATGGGTGGAAACTTTCTATCCATTGCTAAAATGGCTACAAATCTTGGTCAATGGGCAAAAAAATGCAAAAATTTTAATCACTAGTTTTAAAGTGGATTTTCCAGTGAAAAAGCAGAAAACAATGTGTTTTTTGCGGAATTTCCCATGGGAACATGGCGAGAGATTTCCCCCATCCCAAGTGGGCAATATCTCCTCTGCTTGCCTACACCGCCACTGTCTCCACTGGAGGTAGATGGCACTTTGACTGGTGAAGAACCCCCTTCCCACCACTTCAGCTGTTGCCCGAGCCAGACTGCTGGGATTTTGAACCGAGACTTGCTTTTATATGCCAGTCTCAGGTCAAAATAAATTGGCAGCCTCCAGTTGGCTATGATGTGTTTAAGCAGCTCCGAGCCAATCAGCTTCTAGCAGGGTTTGTCATCCCCCTTGGTAATAAAATCTAGCCCCAAGGCTTTAAGATCTAAAGAAAAAGTGGAGTAATTTGGGGCAAACAAGCTGCAGCATACAGAGGCAAAAAAAATCAGTTTATTGAAATGGGGCTTTTAACCCCTTGGTATTCTAGAGAAGGTTAAATCATCAGTGCAATATTCAATCAAGATTTTGTACCGCAAGTCTTTAATATATAACTCAATATCTTAAGAAAAGATAGAAAGAAAAAAGAAAAGAAAAGAGTGTGCTAAATCATTCATTCAGAACCTCTCATCTAATTAAAAAATGAAAGGACTGGAAAACATAAAGCACACCAAATAGAAGACTAGTTCAGTACTATATATATGCTAGGGTTAATAAGGATGTTAAAACTCAACTTTTATTAAATAAATATTTAAAAATGGCTCAAAATAATATGTGAATTCACATGTATAAAATAATACTGACACATCCAGTGAAAGTTTTTATTTTCTCGAACAAAATTCTATACTTATCTTATTTCACATAATCTCTTGTCAAATAATCTACTCTTTGTTCCTAAGTGATCGGTTGTTTTTTACAGACCACCAAACAATACCATGTGCTTATGCAGTCACTTCACCGAGAACCCATTGAGTAATCTATCTCAGCTTGAAGTGAACAGGCACAACTGATCGTTATTCCCGTGATCCTTACAAAGATCACCCCAAGCTGATGTGAAATATATTATCTTTTCAGGCCAGGTCTATAAATTCCTATTGCTAGATGTATGAGTGCAACTAAAACCTATTATTTCACACTCCTTCTTATAGACGCTAACAATTAATACAAAGTGCCCAATTCTAACAGGATACAAGCTGTAGATACTTATTACATGGCTATCCTTTTCATGGTCGCCAGCAATGCAATAGTTAATATTTCAATATAATTGCTTCACGATCTTATTATCAGTCATCGGCAACTAGTAATAACTATGATTTCATCTCGGACACTGACTATAAGTTCTTTATGCTCGACGATCCTTTCCATGGTCGCCAGCAATACTACATAGTATCAAATTGTTATTAGAATCTTGCTATAATCGCCAGTAACTGATACAAAGTGCCTTATCTTCACAGGTTCAGCCTATTGCTCGGCGATCCTTATCACGGTCGCCAGCAATGCACTAGTTAACATTACTATATTGTTGCTCCTCGATCCTATTCTCAATCGCTGGCAACTAGTATTAACTATGATTTTTTCTCATGTATTAACTATAAATTCTTTTTGCTCGACGATCCTTTCCGTGGTCGTCAGCAATACTAATTAGTATCAAAAATCTTGTTGCCTTGCGATCCTTTAAATGGTCGCCGGCAACTGATTTAACATCTACTATCTTTGTATACATGGCCTATTAGTATTGATTGCCTACAATGGTCATCAGTAATGCTCTGGTTAATTTTGTTATCAAGCACTGCGTATGAGCTCCTATTGTACTGCGATCCTTTCAGTGGTCGCTATCAATTAACTAATGAAACTAATATTTGATCAAGCCTTCACTGTTTTACAACATAAACAGGGGTACTAAAACATAGCATCCCTGTATCTCCCAACGCGTTTCACCAGCATATCTGGCTTCGTCAGGGTTTTTTTAGGAACTGAGCCGATGACAAATGCGCCTTATAAACCCCATTGTAAATGAGACCGAGGCGTGGAAATCACCACGCCTCAGTCTGAATGTCGGCCATTTTTAGGTGCCGACAATGTTAGGATGATTACATCTCAATATAAAGAAAGTATCCAATGACAGGTTTTATTGATGTAACTTTAACTTATATAGATTAGCAAACCATATGTGACAAACCTATTACTCACATTAGTTATAATTTATTCAACAACCAATGTGTCCAATATGTCACGATATATCCTTATGTCAACCAGTTATGGTAAAAACCTTTTCTGTATTACTTTTCAAATCATACAAAACTTTAAATGAAAGGTTTAAATGTGAACCCCTCATTGAGTCCCACTGGATTTAAAGTAGTTAATTTATAAATCCAGAAGGCTGTGCACAACCTGATCACATATGTTCTTATTTCTCCTAAAGGTAATTTTTGGATAGTCAGGCAAGACCTCTTTCAGATCATTGTCCAAACTGATCAGGTTGTGCACAGCCATTTTCAAAGAGAAAAGAAAAAATTAAATTGGTTAACATCTAATATCCCAAATGGTACCAATAAGTGTGGTCGATGTAAAGCTTGTTCCTATGTCTGTAAAACATCTACCTTTATGGATAAAAAAGGCAACACTTATCATACAAATGGCTTTATTAATTGTAGAACTACTGGCATCATCTACCTTTTACAGTGTATATGTGGAAGCCAATATGTGGGTAAAACTTCGAGACAGTTCAAAGAAAGAATACTGGAACATTTAGGAGATATTAGGAATAACCGGGATACTCCTATTGCCAGACATGTCTTGGAAGTACACTCAAATGACAGCAATGTCATTAAATTTATTGGGGTTGAAAAAGTAGATCATTCCCCTAGAAAAGGAGATTTTGACCAAAAATTATTGAAACGAGAAGCCTTCTGGATTTATAAATTAACTACTTTAAATCCAGTGGGACTCAATGAGGGGTTCACATTTAAACCTTTCATTTAAAGTTTTGTATGATTTGAAAAGTAATACAGAAAAGGTTTTTACCATAACTGGTTGACATAAGGATATATCGTGACATATTGGACACATTGGTTGTTGAATAAATTATAACTAATGTGAGTAATAGGTTTGTCACATATGGTTTGCTAATCTATATAAGTTAAAGTTACATCAATAAAACCTGTCATTGGATACTTTCTTTATATTGAGATGTAATCATCCTAACATTGTCGGCACCTAAAAATGGCCGACATTCAGACTGAGGCGTGGTGATTTCCACGCCTCGGTCTCATTTACAATGGGGTTTATAAGGCGCGCTTGTCATCGGCTCAGTTCCTAAAAAACCCCTGACGAAGCCAGATATGCTGGTGAAACGCGTTGGGAGATACAGGGATGCTATGTTTTAGTACCCCTGTTTATGTTGTAACACAGTGAAGGCTTGATCAAATATTAGTTTCATTAGTTAATTGATAGCGACCACTGAAAGGATCGCAGTACAATAGGAGCTCATACGCAGTGCTTGATAACAAAATTAACCAGAGCATTACTGATGACCATTGTAGGCAATCAATACTAATAGGCCAAGTATACTAAGATAGTAGATGTTAAATCAGTTGCCGGCGACCATTTAAAGGATCGCAAGGCAACAAGATTTTTGATACTAATTAGTATTGCTGACGACCACGGAAAGGATCGTCGAGCAAAAAGAATTTATAGTTAATACTAGTGTTGAGCGAGCGTGCTCGGCCGATGCTCGGATCGGCTCGAGCATCGCTCTGCTCGGCACATGGCGGTACTCGTACGAGTACCGCCATGTGCTCGCCCGACATGTTCGGGTGAAGGGGATCTGTGCCGGAAGAGGCACAGATCCGAAGACGCTCCGCTGGACCACCAGGGACTGGAGGTACGGGGGCATTGCGGAGATGAAGGGGGCATTGCGGAGATGAAGGGGGACATTGTGGAAGAGGGGCATAGACTCTATGCCCCTCTTCCACAATGTCCCCCTTCATCTCCGCTATGCCCCTCTTCCACAATGTCCCCCTTCATCTCCGCTATGCCCCTCTTCCACAATGTCCCCCCTTCATCTCCTATGCCATAGAGGAGATGAAGGGGGACATTGTGGAAGAGGGGCATAGCGGAGATGAAGGGGGACATTGTGGAAGAGGGGCATAGAGTCTATGCCCCTCTTCCACAATGTCCCCCTTCATCTCCGCTATGCCCCTCTTCCACAATGTCCCCCTTCATCTCCTCTATGGCATAGGAGATGAAGGGGGACATTGTGGAAGAGGGGCATAGCGGAGATGAAGGGGGACATTGACCAGGCACCCTCCGCTCATCAGAGCAGGGGGTGCCTGGTTTAATGCTCGAGTGCTCCCATGCTTTTCAATGGGGCTCGGGTGCTCGGCCGAGCACTCGAGCCTCAGGGGGTGCTCGGTCAGAGCACCCGAGCACCCGAGCATCGGGGTGCTCGCTCATCCTTAGTTAATACATGAGAAAAAATCATAGTTAATACTAGTTGCCAGCGATTGAGAATAGGATCGAGGAGCAACAATATAGTAATGTTAACTAGTGCATTGCTGGCGACCGTGATAAGGATCGCCGAGCAATAGGCTGAACCTGTGAAGATAAGGCACTTTGTATCAGTTACTGGCGATTATAGCAAGATTCTAATAACAATTTGATACTATGTAGTATTGCTGGCGACCATGGAAAGGATCGTCGAGCATAAAGAACTTATAGTCAGTGTCCGAGATGAAATCATAGTTAATACTAGTTGCCGATGACTGATAATAAGATCGTGAAGCAATTATATTGAAATATTAACTATTGCATTGCTGGCGACCATGAAAAGGATCGCCATGTAATAAGTATCTACAGATTGTATCCTGTTAGAATTGGGCATTTTGTATTAATTGTTGGCGTCTATAAGAAGGAGTGTGAAATAATAGGTTTTAGTTGCACTCATACATCTAGCAATAGGAATTTATAGACCTGGCCTGAAAAGATAATATATTTCACATCAGCTTGGGGTGATCTTTGTAAGGATCACGGGAATAACGATCAGTTGTGCCTGTTCACTTCAAGCTGAGATAGATTACTCAATGGGTTCTCGGTGAAGTGACTGCATAAGCACATGGTATTGTTTGGTGGTCTGTAAAAAACAACCGATCACTTAGGAACAAAGAGTAGATTATTTGACAAGAGATTATGTGAAATAAGATAAGTATAGAATTTTGTTCGAGAAAATAAAAACTTTCACTGGATGTGTCAGTATTATTTTATACATGTGAATTCACATATTATTTTGAGCCATTTTTAAATATTTATTTAATAAAAGTTGAGTTTTAACATCCTTATTAACCCTAGCATATATATAGTACTGAACTAGTCTTCTATTTGGTGTGCTTTATGTTTTCCAGTCCTTTCATTTTTTAATTAGATGAGAGGTTCTGAATGAATGATTTAGCACACTCTTTTCTTTTCTTTTTTCTTTCTATCTTTTCTTAAGATATTGAGTTATTCTAGAGAAGGCTCTAATGTGTTGCATCTCTGGCTTTCAAAGGTTTAAATGTCCCATTTAGATAAATGAACCTTTTTATTTGTTCACCTATTGGTTTGGTCCAGAATGAATCCACTATTCTTTTGAACCTAAGATACTTAGTTTACCAAAAAATAACAAAATGGCAGTGTTTGTAGTTTTGTTTCTAATATTCAGCATACAACACACAGCTACTATTGGAATAATATTTAATAAAGTTTCTAGGACGCTTATTAAATATAACCTTCAAGACTTTTTGTAGTCACAAAGAAACCTCAAAGTGAAGCTGTTGCAATCCTGTGAACTTCTCTATAAAGAGATTTAAATTACACAGATCTGTTTTCAAACCAAAGTTACTGCATAGTGCTTTCTCCTTGAGAGCTTTGTGTCTATCATTATCACACAGCAGGACTCACACACAGCTGTGCTCTAGAAAACAGAATACTTAATGTAGCCCTGTGCTTTGCTTACATGCAGCAATCAAGATACTGAGCTGATTACCAGACCATTTTTATACTGTTACTGGTACATTTCTTTTATTAAAATAAATAAATAAATAAATAAATAAATAAATAAATAAATACACTCTCTCTCTCTCTCTCTCTCTCTATATATATATATATATATATATATATATATATATATATGTATATGTTTTTTTTTAATAAAAGAGATATATGTTACATCTGACTCAACATAGACTGGGGGGTTCAACCTGTGGCACTCCAGCTGTTGGACTTTTTTCCCAGCAGATTATGGGAGTTATAGTCAACACTGCAAACTAGCAGGCTGCCAGCCTTTGGCATAAACATAAGCACAACAGTAGCAATATATCAATTAATTGGGATTCTGAAGCATTTTGTCTGATCTGGTAGGAGCAATAAAGTATAATATGGGTTATTCAGCAACTGCCCCATGGCTTGATAATATTACCACCAGTAAAACCAATGGTAATAGCAAAAACAGTAGCGCCATAAAAAATCAACCATGTATTCCAGCTATTCTGTTTGGCAAAATGCTCATTATAGTTTTTTGTTCCCATAACTTATGTTAAATAGCATGAATTGTAGGAACATAAAAAAAAACCCCCACAAACTGTCATTGTTTAACAGCACCAAACAATGAGAGTGCACTACAACTAGTCAGAAAAACTTACCTGTCATCCTTTGTCTGGCTTCTTCATTAATCTTTACTCCTTTCTTCTCTTCTGTCTTGTCTTTTTCCTCTGATCTTCTTTCTTCTCTGAAAATATAAAACAAGACATTAGTGTTTTGTATTTTTAAAATAAAAAAATACTCCCCCAAAAGATGCTACTGTTAAAACCCTTTGAGCCCTCTGGCTTTCAAAGGGTTACTATTTGTGGCATCTTGTAGTAAATATTTAATATGGTGTGTTATTAATTTAAAAATGTCCTGCGGAAGGCTTGTAGACTGGCATTGATTCCCCTTCTGCCATTGCCTGAGTCAGACTGCCGGAATTTTGAACCAGTTTCGCTTCAAAATAGATTGGCAGTCTCCCATTAGCTGAGAAGTGCTTAAGCACCTCCCAGCCAATCAGCTTTTAGAATGGGGGATGATGAACCCCGCCAGAGACTGATTGGCTTGGAGGTGCATAAGCACTTCCCAGCCAATAGAAGACTGCCAATCTTTTTTGAACTGAGACTGGCATATATAAGCCAGTCTTGGTTCAAAACTCCAGTAGTTTGACTTGGAAAATGGCCCCAGAGGGCAGAAGGGGAATCTATGCCAGTCCACAAGCCTTCCGCCACCTATATATTATTTCAGAGAAAAAAAAGACGATCAGAGGAAGAAGAGAATACTGAAGAAAATAAGAAGCCGGCAGCGACCCCGCTGGACTTCAGGATTACTGGTAAGTGCTTAATTGTCGGGACATGTGTGAAACTGTTTGTGGATTAACAATATGAGTGCCAGTGGTGTATGCAACACTGTATAATGAGTTTCATAGCCCACTGGCACTCACAGGGTTAATCTTTTTGTTTGTTTCAACCGCAATTATGTGATGTCTTCTGACATATACTGGTGGTTTTCACCTCCTGTTTTGGGTTTTGCACCTGCCTTCTCATGGAGCAGATTCTGCTCCATGGAAAGAGTGTCCTAAAAATGCGGTGAAGCCAGCACATGGAATAGAATAGCAAAGGTGACTATTTTTAGCTAATGTTCAATGGGTGAAATTTGCTCACCCATTGAACACTTTTGCACAGTTTTTGAACAATGAAGGAAGGCCAAACACCTTATTAAAATGTATATGGGAGTTTGTTGTAAGCAACCAGAGTGGTAAGAATGTGCAGGCAAGATGATTTCATTAAAACCTCCTAAACTATACTGGGTCAGGATGGGCACAATGAAAAGATGAACAAACTAGCCCTAGCATAGATATTTACAAACATAATTTTCAAACTAAAAGTTCAGTGATTCCAGGGTAAACTGAACTGCACCATAGGGGAGAAATAAATATTCATACATTTACCATTGATGTAATTGCATTTTTTTTACTCATTTAGTCTAAGAGATATCACCAATGCATTGTGCAACAAAGTTTTGGTGATCTCTGTAGCATTGGATGTGTTAAAGGACCGTTTAAAGGGATAGTAACACTTCGTTTTAACTTTATTTTATTTTGTAGGCACTAAAAAAACATGAAGAATGATATAAGTCTTATCGCTCAAACCTTTATGGTTTATGAGATATTCACAAGCAAAGTTCCCCTCCCCGCCCCTTTTACCTAGTGTAAACAATCTCTTCTCAGATGTGAGTCTGGTTGTATGACAGTACAGATAACAGAAGGGGACAATTTTCTTTGTATGAAAACAATGAAAGCCCTTCCCCCCTTGATAAGTTTTTCAGCTTTTTCCATTATCTTAATTGAAGATTGTCCCTCTCTGCAGTCTACCTGGGCATCTCCCTTCTGATTTGGTTGAACAGGGGTGGGATACTTTGTTTGTGAATATCTCTTAAACCATAAAGGTTTCAGAGATAAGACTTATATCATTCTTCATGTTTTTTTAATGCCTACAAAATAAAATAAAGTTAAAATGAAGTATTACTATCCCTTTAAATAAATGAAAATGTACTTATTTCTCCCCTATGGTGCCATTGATCTGATCCAGAATGACTCCATTTTTCTTCTGAAAATAAAGTCCTAAGGCATTTACCTATTCAGCAATGTTGCATAGATGTTTTCTGATCATATTAAATGAAAATATTTTTCCCCTTTGATAACGTTTCTTAGTAAATGGCTTAATTATTTAAATATATTTTACAAGGTGGTGATTATAGACTTATGAATTGTGATGTTGATTGTTCTAAACTTTCTATCCAGATGTGTATACTGCTTTCTATTTTTAACAAAGGAGGCAAAAATTTAGTAAAGTTGATACCTTTACTGGCTAACTAAACAGATTTAGAATGCAAGCTTTCATGTTATACAGATAAATATGAAAGCATCATTCTTAAATATAAGTACACATTACATTGTTTATAATGGAAATCAGATAAGAAAGTTCAGCCAGACACTGATTCTTTGATCAGTCAATGGTAAGTGATGTGATTTAATTTGTATTCTTCCTCTGAGTCCAGGTATTTATGATCCCAGAGGGACAGCTGTAGAGGTTAATCCACAATGTGATAATGTGACAGCAATTCTCTGTCTCTATTCAGCCCATAAGTCAAATAATCAAATCAAAGCATTAATTTTACCTCCCATAGTTTTCTGTCCCTCTGAGTGCGAAATTGTCCCATCAGTACAGTCAGTCTAATGTCCCTGACACTGTGTCCATTTTGGCAAAAATGTTCTCCCACTGGTGTCTCTGTATTTTTGTTGTTAACACTGGATCTGTGGGAATTAAACCTTTTATATAATGGCTGTCCAGTTTCACCCACATAAAGAGCTGTTGGGCATATTGCACACATGATGAGGTATATTACATTGGATGATCTGCAGGTGAAAGTACCGTTGATCTTACAGTGTAACTGGGTGTTTGGTATGGGTATCCGAAACTCAGAGGAGACTTTATAAAACAGGGCTACAGTGCAAGGATTATTGACAGTCAGATACAGAAAGCTACCAAGAGAAGATGTTACGCTACAAAAAACAACATAAGGGAAACCAAGTTCCACTTGTGGTCACTTACCACCCTCAAGTTGAAGCTCTGTGCAAAATATCAAGAGAACTTCAAACAACCTTACATACAAATGAAAGACTTAAGAACATATTCCCACAGCCTCCCTTACTCTCCTACAGACAGCCTCCCAGTTTAAAACAACAAAAATACAAAAAATGGCAGATCACCCTGCCTACAAAATAGGTGTGAAACCTGCGCATGCATTTACACCACAGACAAGATACCCATACCGAACACCCAGTTACACCATAAGCTCAACAGTACTTTCACCTGCAAATTAATTTAATTCACATCCTCTACCAGTGACTGATCAAAGAATCAGTGTCTGGCTGAACATTCTTATCTGATTTCTGTTATAAACAATGTAATGTGTACTTGTAGTTAAGAGAGATGTTTTCATATTTATATGTATAACACGCCTTAGGAAGAGACCTAAGAGGTCTTGAAAGCTTGCATTCTAAATCTGTTTAGTTAGCCAATAAAGGTATCAACTTTACTAAATTTTTGTCTCCTGTATTTCTATGGCTAACACGGTAACAACTCTGAAGATTAGATTCAATATTGTTGTCATAGTCCTGTTCTGGTTCTCATGAGGACTTTGACATTAACATAACTTTATAGATTTATATTAAGATGCTTTCAATCATATTCATAAAAAAATATTTATTGAACATTTGCAAAGTATTGCACACATCTCTGGCACTGTAAGGTTGAAAGACAAAAGACAGTAATCTTCTGTCAACAAAAGAACTCTGTTCAGTTTTCACTTATTTGATACCAGGGCTGGATTAAGGGCCTAAAGGGTCTGGAGCCTATTCTACTGACAGGTGGTACAATGTTCTGTAGAAACAGTGTAGAAGATGGAAAAATGCAGCACTCATAGGGGCTAGTTTAATATGAATTATTTTTTATTCACATTTTTAGTTAATATTAAGCAATAAAGTTGTGGCTTTCTTTGTCTGCCAAATAGTTCCCTACTATAACACACTACTGATAAGAATGGGCAAATTGTTTTCATTGGATCTGGAGCTGCAACCCCAGCATCCCCCTTGTTAATCGGGCCCTGATCGATACACCGGAAGCATGAATGAATCCACCAGGACAGCTTGTTTTCTGCTGTTAAAAGTAAACAAACTGTTCTGGTGCACCTCTGGGATTGTACCATCTTTTTAGTGCATATCAGTACAAACACTGCCATGGCTTTTGCAAACACCACCACTGTAGCATACACAGTAAAAAAGATTTTTTACTTCAAGTTCTTTCTTGCTTTATCAGTACATAGTGAGAAATAAGGCATAGAGTAATGGAATGCCCAGATAATCACTCAGTCATCTTTGTTCATATGCTACAAGGATTGGTTCCACTAACTATTTCAACACCAAATTGGACTAAAGCCATCCAGTAGTCTCTGGTAATATCATTCAGTATAGAAGATCTTGCTTATACTGAAAAGGAAGGTCTATATATTTCTAAACATCTCCTTTATTTTATACAGAGCCAGAAGATAGAAAGCCACTATATGTTTTATAACAGCTCAAGCATTCTCATTTAAAAAAGGTAGAGATGAGCTAAAAGTCCTTTTTTGTTCCATTAGGGAATTTCACAAAAAACATGATTTTTTTTTACTTTCCGGCAGGAAGTTTCACCTATATAAAAACATGTACAGTACCAAGCTTTCGCTAGGAATAAAAAAAATCACAAAAATTGTTCCATTTCTCTTCTATGTTATTCAATGAGACAAAACTACCCATATACATCATTTCCTGTACTCTAGTGTGGTGTATTTTAGGAGAAAATCTTAGTGGAAGTAGACAAGGTGAGAGAGTGAAAGAGAGAGAGAGAGACAGACAGACAGAGAAAGAGAGATAGAGAGAGGGAAAATACATTTAAAAGAAAAAGATTAAAATATTTAAAGTGTTTATTTAGTGGGTCATAATGCTGGCTGATGCTATGACCACCACCACTGTTCTAAAAAAAAAAAAGAGAGACACTTGATAGACCCTGAGGCTAGTGAATCACTGAGGAGAAGGTGTCACTAACATAGCAGTGGCATGACCAGTAAGAAAAGGAACTGGGAACCCATATTCCCCAGACCACCACCAGTGTTTAAAAGAAAAAAGAAGCTGGATGGACACTGAAGCCAGTGACTCCATCTCTAAAGAGACATGTGCCACTAATACTAGCAGTGGTGCCACTAGTGCTAAATAGACTGGGATCCTACATTCCCCAGACCCAGTGAGGCAAAGTTCCCCAACGTGATCCCTCCCTTGTGATCTAAGGGCGGCAGACTTGTTCCATCTATCTAAAAAGCAGTTTGAGCAACATGGGACTGGCTTATTCAAGCAGCAATATGGGACCAGGGTCTGCTCCACTTAACACCAATAATCCTGGTCATGTCTCCAGTGATGACGTTGAGGCATCAACATCACCTACCCCAGTCAGGTAAATGTGGGAAAGAGGAAGAAAGCCATACTTCTCCACCTCTCCCCTCCCTGAAATCATGGGTGTATGATTATTTTTTCCTTGGGGCGGGCACAGTGCAGTCATCAGTGACTGTACATTGCACTATTTGTGATTATAACAAGGTTGTGAGGGGGACAAATCAAGTTCATAGAATTTGTCTGGCTAACCTCAAGAAATCAAAAGAACAGGAGGTGCTCCTGGTGTAATATCATCAAGCATAGTCAAACAGCAAATGCCCTTCCTCACTAGAAGATTTCAGTGTGACATATATATGCCCACTGAAATTCTAGCGGAACAGATTTTATACTGTCCAAGCTACAGTGTAGTTATGATAGACAGGAAGAAGGGCCACTGCTCTATGCATCCATCAGAAAACCAAAGATATGGAGTAATACAAAAGAAAAGGATGCCCAAAAGTGTCTGTTATCCAAAGTAGTGTTGAATAGAAGTATAAAAGTAATATACTCACAATTGTAGTGGTTGGTTAGAGGCAAAACAACATTCCCAACAAAGTAAGTCTACAGAGAAAACGACACTCTCTCTGCTCAGGTGCCCAAGGATCAGAAATAAAATAATTTAATATAAAAAATACATATATGATATAATACACAGCATACCATTCTGTGTTTATGAGAGAAGAAAGCAGCAAATTTTTGAGGTAGATAACATATGAAAATAACATTAAGCTACAGCTTAATTTAGGAAGTCTTTTAGGTAGGATATTTGTTCTCTGTATTAGGGGAGTTTGGGAGCAAAATGGTGGAGAAGAAGGGAGAAAGGAAGTTGACCCTAAATACTCCAAAATTCAATGTGACTGGCAAAACATAAGGAGCAGTGATCCAAGTTGCTTCCTGATCTGGCTGTTATTATCTCTGTGCTAGGGGAGTCTGGGGGTATGAGAAGGGAGCAAATAGGTTGACCCCAAATACCTCAACATTCTGTTTGACAGATTTGATTTGAAAGAAACAGGCAGCTGAGGTCCAAGTAATTCCCTTGCTGATCTTGCTGTTATTATCTCTGTGCTGGGGAAGTCTGGGGAAAGAGGTTACTGATTTTGCTTTTTAGTTATATTTTTTTGACAGTGATAAGAGGGTGGACAACTGTAAAAACAACAACAACAAAAACACAACAAAGAGAGAGTTGTAGCAGTTTATGAGAACAGAGAGCACAGAGAGAGATAACCTGAACAGGTATAGATTATACTCCTGGTTAAGGGAGTCTGCCCTTCTCGTCCATTAATGCACTAGATCTTCCTGGTAATGAGTCATTTACTTCACAATACCATATTCATTATGTGATTCATCCATCATCTTTCATTTTTATTGCTCTGTTGCAAGAAAGCGATGTGAGGGTTTCTCCCCTCCTTCCCTCATCTCTACTTATTATTTTTTTCTGTAATTCGTTTCACATTTAATGGATGTACTATTTCTGTGACCATTGCCAATCTTTGATATTGATGTGTATTAACTGTACCCTTGTTGAACTTCAATAAAGATTATTTTGAGGGAAAAAAATTGTGTAAATATAATAGGAGACAGATAGCTGATTGGGACCCTGGTGGGGCTGAGGTAGACTTGATAGATAGCAGCCGAGACTGTGAATTTTGTTAAGGACCAAGGCAAGACATCAAACTCCATCAGTTCTGTTGTGCACTTTAGGGTAAAAAAACACACACAGTAGTTGAGTAATGTCCAGCAAAAAAACAAGGGGCAAGGGGAGTGGGAAAAGAGGAGCAGTGCAGGGAGGTGGGAGTAAAACGATAGTTTAAAAACTGACTGCAGCCATGGTTGTTGCAGAGTGTGCAATAAATGATGATGCTCCCTCTTCTTCCTTGAAGCACGCAGTTTGTCATGTCTCACCAAAAGTTCCACCAACACTAGTAATATAAAAAAAGCCATATAGGAAGAACACTGAAGACGACAATGAGTCGCATTCTAGTGTTGATGATGGCATAACAATTAAAAATAAATAGTTTGACACCTCTAAAAGCTTAGAGGAATGTAAGGGTAATGGGCAAGAAGTGGCAGGAGATGCTGAGGATGACCTAATAATGATTGATGATGATGATGGTGCAGATCTAGAATATACCCCTCCAGCATCTTCCTCTTGTTCAGTTACAGATGAAACTGAGCATGATACAGATGATGACATGGCCAGAAAGTTAGCTTAAAGGCAAAGGCTCTATCTCCCACCACAGAAAAGAAACTGTGTTCCTATCTATAAACTATTTGAGAAAAAAATTGCAAGGTGTGACCCTGGACAAGGAAAGATGTGTAAAAATACACAGTCATCCTGTCAGTCATCATCAGCATCATCACTTCTTCCAAGTCCAAGTCACACTCAGCCACACACACTTGTGTTGAGTAACCAGCAGAAGCAACAACAACACAGGTTATTAACATTGACAACCTTAACTATGATTAGTGCCTCTGCTGCTGCTGGAAGAGCTGCTCCTTTTACACTTAGTGCTAGTATTTGTAGTAGTTGAATTGCATCAACATCTAGCCCCAGTTGTAGTATCAGCTCAAAGTCCAGGAATTCCATAGTCCATGAAGTGCACAGTATGGAAATACTTCAGATCCAAAAGCTAAGTATGTTGCAATCTGTTGTCAGTGCAAAAAAGTACATGAGCGGGGGGGGGGGGGGGGGGCAGGATCCCACCTAGGCACCTCCTCAATGAGATCAAACCTGAAGTACAATCACAAATCTCACTGGGAAATACACCATGAACATGTCACAGGTGCTAAAACAAGCAGCAGCAGAAGCACTCTAAAAATGTTCCCAGGGCTCTTAGCCAGATAAGAGAAGTAGTGATGTTACTGATGTGACAGAAAGTGTGCCACTGCCAACAGCTAGAAAGTGTGCCATTGCCAAATAACACCTATGGCTCTGCTGCAGAAGAGTATTATGATTATGAGTTTGCTGTAGGAGATAACAAGAGTCATACATAGAGTTCCTATATATTCCATGGCAGTAACTAATTCCTCAGAGTGATGCTGCTGACCATCATGATTACTTATTGTCACAAACTGTTGATGATGCTTTGACAAAAAGTCTGAAAGTTTACAACAGGTTGTCCAGCAAAGTGGCAAGAATCTATTCCTTGTTGCTTGGATCCTACTGCTGAGGTGGAAGTGATGATGATAAGCAGCCAAACTAATAGTCAAGGAAGTCCACAACATCCCCCTGACTTTGTGATTCCTTTCTGCTGCAATTGTGCCTGTGGGACATTTTGCTGAAGAATGTAGAAATGCTTAGCAGTACTAGCATCAGCACAGATCAGCTGCCTGTGCCTGCTGCTAGTGCTACCAGTCTGCCTTCTTTACCTCATGAAATGGCAAGTGTGACAGTAGAGAACCCTCTGCCACATTTGTCATCATCTCCAACCTGTCCAACTCTTGTAGAACAGCAGCAGCAAAGAGGAACTGGTGGTGATGGTGATGAGGGCAATGGTGGAGCCGCTGGGGTGGACAATAAGGGTCTTTTTACCAGAAAGTGAGAAGGAATGGGAAACAGATATGCAAATGTTTATGAGCGTTACCACCACTACCAGCAGTTACATTGAAGAGTTGTCTGCTATTGTAATTCCTGCTGCTGCTGAGTTGCAAGGGCAGCAGGCTGATGATGAGCAGACTAGTGTGCCATAGACAACCATGGCCACAGTGGGAATATGGTCCAGCAGTTGTAATGCGACACTAGGACAAGTACCACTTGCAAAAGAACTAGTCAGGGGACACTCAACTAGGAATGATTCTGCCCTAGAATTGAACTGGGTCTATAGGAATGGGGTCCTACTCAGGGGGCAGTCTCTTTTAGCTCAATAGTGACATAGAGAGAAAATATCCTAAAGCACATCTCGCTTATCCTGCTACAATGACAGTCCATCCATGAAGTGCCAGGCAATTCCTCTCTGTACAAGAGAAGCAGCCATTAGCAGAAGTATGTTTCGGCCTTGTTGGACCTTGTCAGTGACGTGCAACTAATCTCTCTAGGCACTGTAATGAAGGGGTCCACACCAGGATTCCCCTATAACACTTAGGGTGACCAATACCAAGGGTAATTTGCAGATTCTACTCCCCAGCAATAATCCTGGTCCTAGTTCTAGTGCTGATTCTGAGGCAGTAGCAGCAGCATTGCCCTCTGTACCATCCAAGAGTATTGTGGAGAAGAAATAGGCCATTCTTTTCCACCTTTCTTGTCCCCCATGAGGTCATGGGTGTGGAACTGTTTTTCACTTGAGGCAGGACAGTGCCATCATCAGTGACAGCACTGTTCAGTCTGTGTGACAAGTCAGTGAATAGGGGAAAGGAGGGAACACACCTTGGCATAACTGTCCCGATAACACCCATGTAATACCAAGACATTTATGTGAAGCATGTTAAAGCCAACCCTGAACAAATTAAATTGGGAGCCACTGTTGCTGTACCCCCTGTCTCTACCCAAGGGCACCAAGAATTTATGTGGAAATCTAAGTGGAACAAAAGAATAGAGAAACTGAGCCTGAGCATGAAAGTTCTATGGTTAGCAAAACACCTAGCTTATCATCAGCATCTTGTGCTAGGGTCCAGGTGAGAGAAGACATAGCAACGTGATCCACCTCTGTCATCATTACCTCCACCTATTACACACTGTGTGGTGCGCTGACTACATGACATGGCAATGTGGTGGAGTCTAATCGCAAGCATGGAGTCATGCAGCATTTGAGGAGATTCCATCCCACAGCTAAGCTGGTGGCAGGGAGGATTCATCATTATTGTGAATTATGCTAGTTGTCACTTGTCCATAGGGGAGCGGACAAGTGGCACAGTGGCAGCGGCAGTACTTGATTTCTGGGGGTATTATTGATTTACCATTACAGACGTAAGCATCCAGGCTTTTGCTTTCAGTTGAAACAGTTGTTTTTTGTGAGTGCAGATTGGTCCATTGTTGCCAGTCCTTCCCCTATTTCCTACACATACACTGCTCACATTTCAGTTGCTGATGAAAGGCACAGTTCCTTCCTGCTGTCAAGGAAAAAATTAGAATTCCAACACACCCATGATTTTGGACGAATTGCAGGAGGAGAAGCATTACTGGCCAACTTCTTTTCTCCACTTATACCTGAAGTGGTGGGGTCTAGTTGTGGTGCTGCTACTGCCACAGGTGCCTCACTGAAGCCAGTGGCAAGTTGAACTATGGTCATCATCACCCATATCACTGCTGTTGTTGATCCCATTCCCATGAAGCTATTTTAATCTTCCTGCTGCTTAAACAACTCAGCAGCAGCAATAACAGCAGTTGCAAATGCCTCAATGTCAAGATGGCCATTGCCAGTGGCCACCATAAATAGTCTGCTGATACTAGGCCATTATGGCATTTTTTTCCACAGGGCTTGTGCCTCTAACAACCCATATTCCTACAAATCCTTTCCTCAGGGCTTGAGCCTAACAAGTCTTAGTCCTACAAATCAATTGTTCCCACGGCTTGGGCCTGTAACAAGTGTAAATCCTACAAATCAATGTTTCCTCAGGGCTGGTACCTAAAACGTGTAAGTCCTAAAAATCAATATACATCCAAAAAAAAAATCTATCTTTAAGGCACTCACTCTGTCCCCATAAATACAATTGTCCTAAATGACAAAAACTAACCAGTCCCTCAGCTGCACCTAATACAGATAATCCGCCCCTAGAAAAAACTCCCAAAAAAAGAATAAAAAAAAATACACCAAAAGAACAAAACAAGTATCTATATGAATACATAAATAACCTTTATTGTAGACACAATAAAAACAATCCCTATCTAGGTGGTATATATAACTACGTACTTAATAGAGAAGGTATAAGTGAACATAGGATCAGTAACCTATAGCACAATATCCATAAGAAACTCATCCGGACAGTAAGATGAATGAGACTGTGAGAGACCAACAATCATAAACCACCTGATTCTCATACAGATTTGTGGTGAAGGTAGCACCGATTTAACAAGGTTGTATATAGACGGGTTAATCATTCAGTTACTATCAACCCGTTCCAACCAGACACGTTCTATCAAAGCATACCTCTCCACTTAGCATTGCCCTCTCATGAACTCATATGATCAATTGGGTAACAGGAATGCAAAGGAATCTCCTAAAACATTCGCATTGGAGACCCAAATAGCAAACCCTGTGCCTCGATTAATATTGACCATACACTATCCGAAGACGGATAACCCAAAGGTGCTTAAAAAAGAGATCCTATATATTTCCAAATATTCAACATCTCATAACAGCGTACATGACTACAAATATACCACATTAGATATAAAGTCAGTGTGTATAAAAAATACACGTATAGATGCCAAACTGAAAGTATAACTGCTTGACCCTAAAGATAATAAAATCCTCCAAAATATAGTATAGATAATTCTAATAAGGAGGATGGATACTCTATAACTACCTGGGTCATCTGTCAAACTCCCGAAGTCACTCATATATTGAACCTTAGTTCCTAATAAACAAGAGTTCCCGAGCAGATTGACAGATTAAGCTTTGTCAGCTGGAGGCAGTCTTACGACCAAAGCAAACTGACTAATTCTAAGGGAAAAACTATGTAACAATATAAAATCCAATCCAAGCGTTTCTCCCAGCTAGTGGGCGCCATCAGAGGCGATAACTATTTTAATGCCATGAATTATGCAAAAAAAGCAGACAAAATGCACTTTTTGCTAGAAATTTCCTGCTAGGCGGGAAGTGCCATTTTTTGCCTATTACTGTGTTGAGGTGAAAACTTTCACCCATGCCTACTGATGACTCCATGCACAGTTTTTTAGTCTCTTTTTTATGTTCATAATTCTCTGTATAACTTTAGGTTTTTGTATGACTTTGGAATTCAGTGTCCATGTTTCACAGCCATATGTAAGAACTTGGAGGATATATGCATCAAAAACCTTTCGCTCAAAGGAGAGTGGTAAATTTGTCTTAAAGACAATACTACTAACTTTTCTAAATGTTTGTCATCCCAATTTTATTTGTCAAACAATATTTTATCATGGTGTTTCCATCTATTGACATTTCCTGTCCAATGTTAACATATTTGTTAACCTCTTCTAGTTCTTGTACAGCTACTGCAGTTTTCCTTAGTATGGTAAATGTGTTAAACATGACTTGTTTTTTGTTGATATTCATCTTCAGACCAAAATTTTTGCCTTCCTATTGTAGCTTTTCAATGCATTCATATGCAGTAGTTCTTGCACTGAGTCAAAGGCCTTTTCGCAGTCTATGAATGTTATGTATAAAGGAAGGTTGCATTCATTATGTCGCTCTATAACTTCTGAAGCCTGTTTGTTCTTCAGGTTGTTCTGCATTAAGTATTGTGCACATTCTTCTTGATAGTACCTTTGTGAAAACCTTGCAGATGACTGGCAATAGGCTTTTTGACTAATAGTGGTGGTAGTGTTTGGGAGTGTCAATGATGCCAAGAGCTATGCCATCAGGAGCATATACTCCTGGCAGGGTAATTCAAGGTGGATACATCAGAGCTAGGACATCCGACTAAATCAATCCAAAATCTATCAACTAGCACTGGACAAGCTTGGCAGATTATTGTCCATTCCCTCAATATGGCTTAACAACAAAGAAAATGGACCTCAATCCCAAAAGGTTTGTGAGCTACTTCTTATGGCAGCAGGAAGACCAGGGTGCTAAGAATTACCATGATTTATCAGGATGCCTTTAGTCTTTAGACATTGGAAAGCTTAACATTCGATCTATGAGTACAGTTTCATTCTTAGAGCAACTAGTATAAGAGCTGAATAACATCAATTGGGACATTATCGGCTTATGTGAGACTCGTAAAACAGATGACGATTTAGTCAAATTAGAAGATGGACACTGGCTATACTATAATGGAACCAATGATGGATGATATGGACAAGTGGGTTATTGATTAACAAAAGACTGACAGACTCAGTTGTAAAAGTAGAAAGTATTTCTGAAAGCATTGCTTACTGTGCTATCAAACTAAACAGTTGCTTTGTTTCTCAAATCATTCAAGATTATGCTCCAAAAGTAACCACGGTGATGATGAAGTTGAATAATTATATCATGATTTATTACACCTTTACAAACAGGACAATTACACTACACATTTATAATGGGAGATTTCAATGTGAGAATTATTAAGATCCAGAATGGTGATATCCTTCGGACCATATGGCTCTGGAAAAAGGGACAACGGAGGCACCCAACTGATCGATTTTGCAGAAGAACAAAATTTGTATACTGTGAATTTATTCTACAGGAAAAAGCCCCTGATAAAATGGTCATGGAAAATACCTAATGGTAATACAAGTAAAACTGACTTCATACTTGCAAATAATAAAACAGTATTTGATGGCTGCTCAGTCTTATCTAGTTTTGGAAGTGATCATCATCTAATGAAAATAAAAATTCAAAACTGACTGCAAGAAAGAGAGAAAGAAAATGAACAAGTCAACGTATATGACGCCAGCTACTGACAAATCATAAGAATTTTGAGTTAGCATTGTCTAATTTCAACCCAAAATAAAAGTTATTGAGACTATCATAAACACTGCCCATGCCCTTGCACCTACTTTGAAACAATAAAAAACAGGGTAGAACATGTAGACATGTTCAAAACCCATAAAGCCCATAAAAGAAGAAATGTGCAAATTCAATGCTAAGTTCAACAAAACAACACTATAATAAAATCAGGGGAAAAAGAAAGCAAAATGAAAGATGGCAACACATATGAGCCAAATGTTTGCATTAAAGCTTGATGATGGTACAACAGCAAAAACTCAACAACAAACAGTAAAATGAGTGGAGAAAATAGTATTCAAATGAAGTATAATAGCTGAAAGCAATGCCAGAGGCTGAAGCTGTACCAGAAGTTTTGTTAGATGAAGTAGGAGCTGCAATAAAATCAATGAAAAATGGCAAAGCAGCTGGATCTGATAAAGTCACTATTGAAATGTGAAAGTTGTAGGTCAACCCTTATTCAGAACCCTATACCCAAATATATAGATATATAATTTTTATAAATGCCTCATGTACCTGTTTATCATATTTCTTGTTGATAGGACTATGAGGACACAAGAAAGAGCAGTATTTTATTGTTTATACACATAATAGTTTTGTACAATTTATAGTTTTCTTACTCTACTCCAAGTATCCACAAATTGCCCTGCTAAAATTAAGGCTAGAAATATATTTATTCAAATAATAACCCAAGAAACATTATTTGGAGGTGAGAAACTTGAAGCCAGATGAATGTAAAATGGAAACATTAATACTATGATTCAACTTGAAAGCAACTACAGTCACACAAATTATTAAAAAAAGAGAAAATCAAATTAAAAAAGATAATTCACTCTCCCCATTAACAGGCACTCATATTCTGCAGGATGCATGGAACTTAGGTGTTCTGCATCTAGTTTGTCTCCACCACATTACCATGTGTAACATGTCAACGCATTTTGCCATATTTGTGACTGTACAGAACTTCTTTCTGGAGGGGATAATGGCACTGGTGAAGGGATTTGTGACTGAGTGGGAACACTTTGGATGGGTATGGAAGGTGGGAAGGAAGCCACTGGTGGTGGTGGATAAAAAGTTGCATGGGGATTGCTGTTGGCTGATTGGGGGAGGTGGGGATGGCAGCCAATTTAGTCTTCTTGGTGGAAGTATTCTTCTGTCAACGCTTTTGATGAGGGATAGTAATAGAGTATTAGCAGCAGTAGCAGCAATGTCATTGTAATGGGAATTGTTATTTTTTCCACATATACATCAGTATGCCTATGCTACATATGCTTAAGTAATACAGATGTAATACAGATGATTCCTGTTTTGCTCCTCTTTAATGTTCAGTGATACAGGGTACATAAAATATTTGCAGTTTCCTGCACTATTACAGATCCCAGTAAGAAATATTCCCACATCCAGGACTTTAGTGTGGAAGGTGGAGAGGTCATTGAAACACTTTCTGCAGACCCTGAGTCTCACCCAGTATGGTGACTTTGCACATGCTAGGAAATGGATGGGGCAGGTTTTGTGAGATCATAGCCTTTATCCAATAGGAAATAAGGAGGGTGGGGCTAGAAAGTTGGTATAATAGTATAGAGAACAGTTGCACTGACTGACGTAACCCACCTGTGACAAGTCATCACAGACCAAGAAGAATCCAAATCTGCGACTACAAACCCAACCCGAGAAGATGGAGTAATGAGGCTCAAGCCTCGCTATCCAAAAATCACAGCTGATAAAATCTATCAGCAAGAAGACGACGGCGGCACTGACTGACTCTTTCTTATCCTGTGGTGTTGGGATCCCACCCTGCTTCTCTCCCTTTTGTCTCTCCCTGTCCCTCACCCATTTCCTGCCTAACCCTCATCCCTTTTATTATGCTGGCCTGGAATCCTATGTGTTTTGCTGAATCTTGGGATCTCAGGTAATATTGGTGTGTTTGTAACTGTTAATGCAGTAAGGGGGTAAAAATGGAAATGGGTTGCCTGGTGTAGCTAAGAAATAATTGCACTCTTGATTATAAATCTCTTAGCTTTCTGAGATCATGAGTAGGCGTTATCAATGTGAAACACATGCATCTGTTTAAGATGTTACTTCATCACATCTGACTGCTTGTACTTATTGCTATCTGCACTTCAGTTGATCATCAGAACTGTGAAGGAATTAATTTTAACTCTTAAAGATGTTGCTTTTATATATGGACTGATTTGAATGTTTGATGGTAGTGCGTGAGTTGTACAATATTTCCACTCTCAGCCAGAACCTGTCCCCTCACTGGAACCTGCACCTCTTCTTCCTGCCCACTCACAGGTTCCTTCACAATATCCTTCTGCTGGCTACTCACAAGAGGCTCTCTCTGGCCTAACACCCCTATCTCCAATTGTAGTCTGTCTTTTGAATCCTCATCATAATTCCTCCCCCATTCTATTCCCTATCTGTGCCACTCCATGCTCATCTGGTGAAACTTTGTATTGTAAAAATTTCTCTCAGAAAAAAAATGTGACTTTTCACCCAATGCTGTGCTAACAACTCCTGTGTAAACTAGGCCGTAATGATCTACCCTTCTATTTTTGATGTACTATAAACGTGTATTTTCTTAAACCCCTTAATGGGCAGTGACATGTCAGGGCCATCTCCATTTTTTTTTTCACGGCGGACCGATGAGGGTCCTGGCATGTCACATACTTTGTGCTTACAGCGCTACTGTGGGAGAGCTGTAAGCACTAGTAGTCACGTGTGCTGATCTCTGACCAGGACCACTCGCCGTTAAGGGGTTAATGAATAAGCATACTTAAATAGGAAATGTACTCACAACTTCAGTATATAATTTTAAAAGAACATCTGCCCATGGTACATGTTATGTATCATTTGTTACAAGTACATTACTATAACCAATGGTGCAGCCGTCAGTGCCTTGTTGGTTTACTGAGTGCTAAATATAACCACTCATTTTACTAATCTAAACTATATATCTGACTAATGTATTTAAGAATGGCTGGGTTCCTGTAGAAGCTTTGTAAGCTGCAAGTAACTTACCAGCACACATTGATCTGATCATAACTGCAGTTCTGCATGTCATTTGAATAGTGATGTGAGGAACAGTATTCAGACTAGTCTGTTCCAGTGAAGCAGCTGTGTCAAATGAAATTCCCTCTGAGTCATTTCTCTGAAAGCCCTATTTCCCCTTTCTGTGAACTTGGGATTATGAGCAACTCAGAGATGATGATTAAAGCAGTTGAAATGATTTACTAAAATCTGCCTGAAGAATTTTCCTACAATTACTTTTTAAGTGTTTCTTAAAGGGGAACTACCAGCCCACAAAAACTTTATCTGAATCCAGTCCCCATCTGGCGACTAGCTGCTTAGTAGCGCTAGTCGCCAGAATTATTACCTGGTTTAACAGATTTTAAACTTGTTCGGAGGCTGACAGTAGCATGAAGCACGGACATCTTGCCATAGTGACGTCCGTGCGTCTGCGCTGTCAGTCCCTTTTGGAGCCGGCCGGCTCTAAAAGGGACTGACAGCGAAGCACACGGATGTCACTATGGCAAGATGTCCATGCTTCCTGCTACTTTCAGCCTCCGAACAAGTTTAAAATCTGTTAAACCAGATGCAATGCATTTGATACCTCTCTAGCACTCAGAGGGTTAACAGTTTTTTATACTTCCTCTGGATCAATAAGGGTGATTATGGAAAAGGCTGAACTTGATGGACACTCAGTTTTTTTGTTTTATCAACTATGTTACTATTTTTTAATGTTTTGTGAACGAGCATCATACTGTGTGCACCTTCAGCATAACACACATGTGTAATGGCATTATATCAACCTCACGCACACAGACATGATGGAGTGGGCTCATGTATATTAACTGTTCATGCATGTTCCAATACAGGACGTGAATATGCAGGTGCACATTGGTTCATGCCCAGAATCCCACTCCTTGCTGGTGTCCTTGACACCTGTGAAAAGTGATATCTCTGACATCACAGAGGTCTTGGAATCTGAGTCTGCTCTTTCTGCTTCTGTAGTGGTATCCTGAGTTCCATTTAGTAGCTGGTATCTGTTTCCATCTTGTACATTTCTATATGTTTGTAGCAATGTTTTCCCCATTTCTCTCCCTATCTGCATCAGAATCTCCTAACCCCTTGTGTTACCGATCCAAAAAGTCAAAGCCCTCATAGGTCGCTTATTTGAAAAGTCTCCTGGATTAACTCATCAAAAGCTCTACCTCTGCTGTTTTAAAAAAGTTGTCTTTGAGGAAATCCCAGCTGCAATTCAGGATTTTATGGGGTAGCTACAACCTTCCATGAAGTAGAAATTCCCATCATAATGTATTCTCTACTAGGTGTGGGCGAAAAGTCAGAAAAAATTCCTACATGACTTATCTAAAAAAATGGAAGATTTTTCGCTTTCTCCTTTAAAGTTTTCCTTTTCGCCACTCCCAAATTTTTTTTTTACTTACGTTTTCTATGCTGCAACATTTCCCACCACAATATTACTTCTTCTGAGGGCTGCAGTTGAGAAATAAGTGGCTGAAAGTCAAAGTTGTGAGTCCTACAGCAACATATGCCTCGAAAAATGTATTAGCATGCAGACTGCCTTTGTCCTTTGCCCACAACACTAAATTCCTGCTTAAGTGATACTGGAACATATTCATATTCAAGAACAACCTGTAATGTGACAGATGTGTATAGTAGAGGGGGAGGCTGTCGTGGCGTGATTGATGTGTGTATGTATGCATGTATATAAACCAATTGAAGCCAGCACTTTCAATAATTAATATTGACCTTGGTGACCATCATACAGTTCATGTATATATATCACAAAGGATTAGCACTCAATAGGAACATTTAAAAGAAACATTTATTTAAGCAGCATATCAACGTTTCGGCTCTAAGATGAGCTGTCTTGATAAGGGGAGAAAGAATCAGTTGAACAGGAAATTTTTTTGGGGTGGTTTGTTTACTGGTATTGGAGGGGACAGTTAATAAAAAAATAAATAAATAAAATAAAAAAAAGAAATTTGTATGTAACATGATAGATACAGGGACCCACTGACGTAAGTTGCCACTGGGGTAGACTGATACTTGATGTGATAGAGTATTTTGTAGAGGATAATTTGTAAGATTTGCTTTTAGAGGCCCAAGCCCTGAGAAAATATTGATTAATATGACTTAGACTTGTTTGGCACAAGCCCTAAGGAAACATTGATTTATTGGACTTAGGCTTGTTTGGCAATTAGGAATTTTTTTTTTTTGTATGCCTATGTTTTTCTTTTTTTTTTTTTTTTTTTTTTTTTTAAAGAACAAGCCCTGAGGAAAAAAATGCCCTACTGGACCAGTGCCAGAAGGTCATGTGGCGTTGGCCAGTGGCCACTGGCCATTGTCAAATGCCCTTATATGATTGCGGAATTTTCGACTGCTGTTGTTGCTGCTGCTGCTGAATTGTTTAAGTAGCAGGGTGATTAGGCAGCTCAAAGGGAATGGGATCAACATCAACAGTAATATGGGTGATGGATGATGAAGGTTCCACTTGCCACGACTAGCTCCAGTGATACGCCTGATGCAGCAGCAGCACCATAACTAGCCCCCACCACTTCAGGTGCATGTGGAGAAAAGAAAAAGTTGGCCAATAATGCTTCTCCATCTGCCCCTCCTCCAAAATCATGAAGGTGTTGAAAATATAAATGTTTCCCTTGAGAGCAGGAACTGTGCCTCTCACATCAGCAACTGCGATGTGCACAGTGTAAATAAGGGAAGGACTAGGAACAATGGGTACATCTGCATTCACATGAAACACCTGGCACAACTCTATCCAAACACTATGACACTTAGGGTCCATAATGTGAAATCTTTCCACCAGAAACCAATACTGCTGCTGTCACTATGCCCCTTGTCCACACCCCGCTAAGGACACATGACAACTTGCTGACAGTTTAATAGTAATTGTGAACCTTACCTGCAAACAGCTTTGCATATTCTGCGGGATGGAATCTCCTAAGATACTGCTTGATGCCCTGCTTGCGGTTTTCCTCAACCACGCTGCCATGTGTGGTCAGTGGACCAAGCAGTGCGCAATCACTAACTGCCATATCTTAACATACAGAATGGCTATCACTTGGCAAGGGACGTAATGATGAATGAGGTGGATTGGCAGAAGATGTAGTTACCCTAGTGCAAGAAGGTGATAACAAGTTAGTTGTTTCGCTCATCATCAAACTTTCACCCTCTGGCTGCTTTTCTCTATTCTTCTTCCTCTTTTATCTCTGTCTTGATTCTTGTTGCCTTTTGGTAGAGTCAGGGGGCACAGCAACAGTGGTGTTCTATTTCTGTGGTGGGTGCTTGGCTTTAAAATGTTTCATATAAATGCCATGGTGTCTGTGTTTCATATGTATTATCAGGGTAGTTGTGCCAAGGTGTGTTCCCTCCTTTCCCCTTCTCACTGACTTGTCACAAATTGTGCATAGTGCCATTGTTGATTACTGCACTGTGCCTGACCCAAGAGATAAATAGTCCCATGACTTCGAGGGGGGAGGTGGACAAGAATGGACTCCTTTTTCTTCTCCTCCACATTTCCCTTCACTGTCTGGGGCAGAGGATTATGTTGCTGCTGTTGCTGCTACTTACTTAGAATCAGCACTGCAACTAGGGCCAGGAATATTGCTGCTGTTGGCAAGTGGAACCTGTCCTAGTCCTGCATCACTTGTTGACCTCTTTCCCACTGTGTCCATGGTGGTCTGTGGCACACTAGCCTGTTCCTCAGCATTTTGCTGCCCTTGCAACTCAGCAGTAGCAAACCAATCAAATTGCACTATCACTATGAGCAGCAAAAAGAGGAACTGGAAGGACCCTTATTATGTGACCACTGAGTCTGAGGAGGAGGAGGAAGTGACCAGCAGTACTGAACCAAGGCTGTCCAGTACCCCTAAATCACCCCAAGGGATCTTGAGGAATTTAATGAGAAGGGAGGGAGAAACGGGAATGGGACGGAAGAGAGCAAAGAGAAGGAAGGGAGAAAAAGGGAATGGGAAGGAAGGGAGAAAAGGGAATGGGAAGGGAGGGAGAAAAGGGTTGTACTAGTGAGAGTAGGACACGTCAGCTGCCTGTGCCTGCTGCAAGACGTGCTGCCCCTGCTGCCAGTGCCACCATTGTTGTTCCTGCTGCCGCTAGTGTTGTACCTGCTGCCAGATGTGCTGCCCCTGTTGCCATTGCCACCATTGCTGTACCTGCAACCACTAGTGTTGTACCTGCTGCCAGTGCTGAACCGGCAGCCCGTGCTAAACCTGCTGCCACCAATACTTTGCCTGCTGTTAGTGTTTCTTGTAGTACTCAGGTGGAAAGGAGAAAATGATGCCAAGTGTGACAGCAAGGGACCCTAAATCACACTTGCCATTCCCAAGCAGTCCTGCCAGTGCAAGTACTACTGCTACTAAGGTCCAGCAGCTTGTTAGTATTAGGACTGAAGGAGGGGGTGATCAACAATATACTCATATTACTAGTGACTGTGAGACTGAGGAGGAGGAAGACTCTGTGGCTGAACTTGATGTGGTTGGTGTTAGTAGTAGTAGCAGTAATGGTGAAGCAGCCAGAGTGGTAGGGGAAACATTTGAGTGCATCCAGACTAGCAGTCAAGGGAGCCCACACCATTCCTCTGGAAGTCCCCTTCCCTTCACTACAATGTTCAAGTTGAACATGATCCTTAAGAGACTAGAACTGGTGTTGGGAGAAAGCAGGCTCAGAATTAATACCACCACCACCAGCAGGAGCACAGATCAGCTGCCTGTGCCTGCTGCTACTGCTGCTAGTGCTAGTCTGCCTTCTTCAGGTCAAAAGGAAATGCCAAGTGTGATATTAGGGGACCCTGTGTCACAATGCTCGTCACCTCCTCCAAGCAGCAGTGAGGTATCTGGAATAGGGCAGCAGCAGCAACAGCATGTAGGGACTAGTGGTGGTGGTGATGATGATGCTGGAGAATCTGGGATGGAAGAGACATTGATGGCCTTTTTAGGCCAAATTGAGAAGGAATGAGAGACATGGATGAGGATAGGTATCACCATCACTACTAGTAATGACATTTTGGAATTAGAGGAATTTGCAACTGCTCTAATTCCTTCTGATGCTGAGATGTAAGGGCAGCAGGATGCTGAGGAGCAGGCTAGTGTGCCACAGACCACAGTGGACAAAGTGGAAATTGGATAAGTGATGCGGGACTAGGACAGGTTCCACTTACCAGCAGTAGCAATACTCCTAATCCTAGTTGCAGTGCTGAATCTGAGGCAGTAGCAGCAACAGCAGCAACATTATCCGCTGCCACAGACAATGAAGGGCAATGTGGAGGACAAGAAGAAAGAGGCCATTCTTCTCCATCTGTTCCCTTCCCCCTGAAGTCATCATGGGTGTAGAGCAATTTTTCTGTTGGGACAGGCACAGTGCAGTCATCAGCAATGGCACTGTGCACAATTTGTGACAAGTCAGTGAAAAGAGGAAAGGAGGGAACACATCTTAGCACAAGCGCCATGATATAACACATGAAACACAGACACCATGACATTTACTTCAAACATATTAAAGACAAAACACCCACCACAGAAATCAAGCACCGCTTTTGCTGTCCCTGACTATCCAGAAAGGCAACAAGAGGCGAGGCGGAGATCAAAGAGGAGGAGGAATGGAACAACGCAGGCAGAGACTGGAAGTTCCGGGATGAGTGAAACAACTAGCTCACCATCACCTTCTAGGGTAACTACATCTTCTGCCAATCCACCACGTTCATTACCTCCCCCAGCAAATGATAGCCACTCTTTTGATGTTAGGATGTGGCAGTTCGTCTCTACCCATTGCACACTGTGTGGTTCACTGTCCACACATGCCAGTGTGGTGGAGGAGAATCGCAATCAGTGCATCAAGGGGCATCTGTGGAGATTCCATCCTGCAGAATATGTAAGAGGGTGGCAGGGAGGGTTCATCATTACTATTAAACTGTCAGCAAGTTGTCATGTGTCCTTAGCTGGTCTGAAAAAGCGGTACGGTGACAGCGGCAGTACTTGGTTTCGGGTGTCATGGTGTCTGGATACAGTTGTGCCCCCAGATGTTATTTACCACACACACACTGTGCACATTGCAGTTGCTTATTAAATCTGCTGTTCCTGCTCTCAAGGGAAAAATATATTCTAATAACAACACACCCATGAGGATTTTGGAGGAGGGGCAGGTGGAGAAGATATAATGGCCAACTTCTTCTTTTCTCCATGTATACTGGGTCTACTTATTCTGCTGCTACTTCCTCAGGTGCATCACTGGAGCCAGCTGTGGCAAGTGGAACCTTCATCATCCATCTTCCATGTTACTGCTGTTGTTGATCCCATTCTCTTTCAGCTGCCTAATCATCCTGCTGCTTAAAGGAATAGTAATACTTCATTTTAACTTTATTTTATTTTGTAGGCATTAAAAAAACATGAAGAATGATATAAGTCTTATCTATCAAACCTTTATGGTTTAAGAGATATTCACAAGCAAAGTTTCCCCTCCCCGCCCCTTTTACCTAGCATAAGCCATCTCTTCTCAGATGTGGAATGCAGTCCATAGACCAGACAGATAACAGCAGGGGACAATCTTCTTTATATGAAAACAATGAAAGCTCTGCCCCCCTTGACAAGCTTTTCAGGTTTTTTCCTTATCTTAATTGAAGATTGTCCCTCTCTGCAGTCTACCTGGGCACCTCCCTTCTGCTTTGGCTGAACAGTGTTACATCAGTAAAAGGGGCGGGACAATCTTCTTTATATGAAAACAATGAAAGCTCTGCCCCCCTTGACAAGCTTTTCAGGTTTTTTCCTTATCTTAATTGAAGATTGTCCCTCTCTGCAGTCTACCTGGGCACCTCCCTTCTGCTTTGGCTGAACAGTGTTACATCAGTAAAAGGGGCGGGAGGGGGACACTTTGTCATTGAATTACTCCTGAACTACAACTCTGACAGAACTGAAATAACACTCTCCAAAGTCCAAATACTATGATGATTATTTAGAGCTGCTTTTATTATGAAACATTACTATCCCTTTAAACAACTCAGCAGCAGCAGTACAAACACTCAGCTGCAACTCATGAGGACATTTGACAGTGGTCACTGGCCAACATGACCTGCTGGCATTAGGCCAGTAGGGCATTTTTATTTTTTCTCAGGGCTTGTGTTTTGAAAAAAGAAAAAGAAAAATTAAAAAACAAAACAAAACACTAGTCCTACAAAAAAATAAATAATTTATGGAGGGTTTGTTTCTAACAAGCCTAAGTCCTACAAATCAATGTTTCCTTAGGGCTTGTGCCAAACTAGCTTAAGTCCTACAATAAGTCTAATAAATCTAAGTCCTAACATGGCCTCTAACAACAAATCAAACAAATCATCCTCAACAAAATACTCTATCAAGTCAAGTATCAGTCCACCCCAGTGGCAGCTTATGTCAGGAGGTTCCTGTCTCTATCACTTTACACACAAATTTCTTATTTTATTTTATTGATTTATTTTTTCATTAACTGTCCCCCCCAATAGCAGTCAAGAACCCCCCAAAACAAATTCCCTATTCAAATGATTCATTCATTCACCAACATAGGCACCCTCCTCAGACCCCTTTATACCATGTCTTATGGTTTTCATTTTACATTATTTAGGATTTCTTTTTTAGGAAGTGCCCCCCAATCCCAGTAAACAACCCCCCCAAAAAATCATCCCCTGTTCAACTGATTCTTTCCCCACACCCCTCTAACACAGGCACCATCATGCCCCTTTTATACTATGCCTTTGGGAAATAAAATAATATTTGCTATGTGTTGTGTGTAACTTCTGTGTTCCCATTGATTTCAATGGAATGAGCTAGGGTGAAAAAAGCGAAAAAAAAGTGGAAAATCAGCACTTTTCACTGGAAATTTTTCACCAAGCGGAAAGTGCCATTTTTCAACGATTTCACTTTGAGGCAGAAATTTTTCGCCCATGCCTAGTGTACACTTAATGGCCTTATTCTGCTCATACAAATGTTCTTGTATGTATAGTGTTGAACACCGCAAATATGGGAGAGTGCTTATACATATATATATAATTTCTAAACTTTTACAGTATATAGCAATGAGACACACATAGGTGTAGTACCATAAATATAGCTTTATATCTAAAAACACTTAGACAATCATACAAAGTGTACACTAGATAATACAATAATACAATCTAAAATTAGATACTAAAAAGTCAAAGAAACACTCTGGAAGTAGACTAATAGGATCTCATAATCCTTCTTCATGCATGCACCTTTTAACACATATATTCAGCTTGTTTAACTCTCCTGACTCCGTGGCTGTGAGAGTCTATTATTAGTGGTTACCCCTGTCTCTATTAGTCTTGCTCAATGGCACAGTACCAGTGGAGGACTGATTAATATACAGTAGAGTACACATCAGAGAAATCCGGGAAATGTGTTACAACTACCCAGCTAAGTACCCAGATTATACCACTGCAAGCATAATAACTGTTTGATTAGCAGTAGTTAATATTTGGACAGAGCCACAGGTCAGCACCAGAATGGATAGTCAGACAACCCAGGGTCATACATGGAGCGGAAAGTCAGCCAGAGCCACAGGTCTTAAACAAACTCATATAGAAAAGGCATCCTAGCAGTAACACCTCCAAGGCCTTTTAGAACGTATACTGAAAGAAAACATTAATTAAGGCAACATATACACAATAGCATGATATTGCTTCTTACCAACCCCCGTTTTTCTATAATGTTAGTTACTGCACATTGGTCATGGGGAATGTTCTATCTTCTAGTCACTTATGACCTGTAGTCCAACATAGATGAACAAGGCCTTCTAGGTGTTACATGCAAAATACACCCATTCAGGATATCCTTGCTTGGGTAGTGTGTGTTCCTTGGCACTGATTTCTTGAAGGTATCCACTGTGGGGTAGGAAATGTAAAAAGACATCCTTTAATATATTCCTCTAGTGCATTAAGATGGACAGGATATAGTTCATGGAGCTTTGTGGCCTGGTACTAGTGTTGAGCGAGCATGCTCGGCCGATGCTCGGATCGGCTCGAGCATCGCTCTGCTCGGCACATGGCGGTACTCGTACGAGTACCGCCATGTGCTCGCCCGCCATGTTCGGGTGGCAGGGATCTGTGCCGGAGGAGGCACAGATCTTGCAGACGCTCCGCTGGACCACCAGGGACTGGAGGTAGGGGGCATTGCGGAGATGAAGGGGGCATTGCGGAGATGAAGGGGGACATTGTGGAAGGGGGACATTGTGGAAGGGGGGCATTGCGGAGATGAAGGGGGCATTGCGGAGATGAAGGGGGACATTGCGGAGATGAAGGGGGACATTGTGGAAGGGGGACATTGTGGAAGGGGGGCATTGCGGAGATGAAGGGGGCATTGCGGAGATGAAGGGGGCATTGCGGAGATGAAGGGGGACATTGTGGAAGGGGGACATTGTGGAAGAGGGGCATTGTGGAGATGAAGGGGGGCATTGACCAGGCACCCTCCCCTCATCAGAGCAGGGGGTGCCTGGTGTAATGCTCGAGTCCTCCCATTTAATGCAATGGGGTTCGGTGCTCGGCCGAGCACTCGAGCCTCAGGGGGTGCTCGGTCAGAGCACCCGAACACCCGAGCATCGGGGTGCTCGCTCAACACTACCTGGTACCCCTTTGGTATGTCACACCAATTGTGTGCCATTTTACTAAAGAGACCTCTAGCTACCTAATTATTCTCATTAATCTTTGTCATAAATTAATCTCTTATTAATCTTTGTCAGAAATGTAGAATGGTACAAAAATGTTTTTCCGTTGCTAATTTTTATAGGAAGACCTGTTTATAAATACACAAATTTTGGTATATTAGAATGGAGAATTAAAACTATGCTTAGAAACATAAGCATGTACTAGTGGAACATATTAAAATACACTGCAAATTATAATTTTACACCCCATTACAAGTAATACATATTTTAATCCTTGACCATTTCTCCATGCCTGCATCTTTGATCCTGGATATGTGGATGGACTGGAAGGTTTTAAATGTGACTTTGACAGAGAAATGCTGAGAGTTAGACACTCTGGGAAGAGCTGAGTGATCTCAAACAAATGATGTTTACCGCTGAGGTCCAACCTTACAGTGAGAATATGTAGAGAGGAAGAAGGTTCCCTGTTACTTTGTGCCACTTACGAATCCTTTGGTAGATAGATCACTGTTTGCACCTTTTCGGCTTACTGGTGAAGGAGGGGGTTAACCATAGACAGATCACATACCTCCTTACAGAGGATAGTGTCCCTCTTATAGACACAAATTTTTATTCAGACCTGTTATCTCTGGATCTCCTATGTCCAGACACCTGCACACAGATGATATTAGATGATATTTCAACTGTCAGCTAGGACAGAATTTAATGGTGGGATCAGATTATCACTCTAGAGGAGCTCTCCAAAGCTTTCATTCTTATGTTACATGGAAAAACTCTGGGACTGGACAGGCTGATAGTAATCTTCTTCCAGTTGTTCTGAAATACCCTGGAATCTTTTTTCCAGATATTCCTAATAGATGCCCTTCAAGAGCAGTATGATGTCCCTTTCCTGTTAAAGGGCAATACTTTCTTTGCAGTCCAATAATGGGTGATCTTGGTCTTATTAGGAACTGCAAACAGGTCTTGCTGCTCAGCACAGAGTATAAGAACATATCCAAAGCCATCTCATTGAGGCTCAAGTCTATGCTTGCCCAGACAAGTCCAATTCCATCCCTGACAGGACCATATTTGATCAAATCTTTCCGGTCTGGGATCTCCTGCATTATGCATATAGGACTGAACTGTCATTCACACTTCTCTAATATAATAGGAGAAGGTATCTGACAGGGTGCATCACAGATTAAGAAAATAGAGCAGCTGGAGCCAGACGAGAGACAGTTTGACAGACATGATGACAACAGCAGTGAAGTGAGTGGCTATGACTGACAAGAAAGGTCCGGGTGCGATACATCATTGGCACCCACCCAAACTGTCCCTGCATACATTTATTGATTTTATATACATCACATTTGCTTCTATACTTCATTGTGAAGTACCAAATAGTTTACTTTAATAACTCTTAACTTTGTCACAATAATAAAGATGGTGATACCTTACTGTTTGTAGATACTATTCAAACCACATTGAAAGGAGTTGGAATAGAAACCCATTATCAGTACGGCTGACTGATTCTTTGTTGCCAGAAAGGTCAGTTAACTGCTGTTTGTTTAAAACTTTTCAAGGAGGATAATCAATATATTCTCTCTTTTCTCTCATATTGCCTATAAAATCTCACCTTACATACAGATGATGATTTTACCATGGAAAATAGAAAACAAGCTACAGAAGATTCAGATACTCACATATGATGCATACTGTAAACAAAGAAATTCACATTGTATACAAATCAGCAAACAGTGAACTGCATTCTGGAGCAAACCAGCGTTTCTGGAGCAAACCAACTGCTCCATAGAGGACAAATGAAAATTCATTGAATGCTAGAAAACTAATGCATTGGAGGCCTCTCTAGTACCCTTTAAATTAATGAGAATTTGTCCCATGTGGTACATTTGGTTTGGTCCAGAATTGCTCCTTGTTAGCTCACTGATTAGAGCCCAGTATTCTTAACATGTATTTATGGATGTTACTCACATTAATATCAATGCTTTGAAGGCTGTTGTTCATGCTGTGTGCCAGTTGTAGAATTAAAAATTCAAAGGACAAATTTAGTATCCTGCCAATGGTTTTACATTTTACACAGTGAAATTATAAATGTTGGGCTTATTACCATAATTAAAATGGACACCCACTTCTTAAAATCACAAAGGAAAAAAGTAGAAATAAGACAAGTGAATGGCACTGTCAATTTCCACATATTTTTAATATTGTGCATAATTGTACCACATTAGAACAGACTGCCAAACATTTCAATTTCCTGTCATAAAGCAGCATAACCAGCTGAATACCAGTGGAATCAACTTGAGCAGGTTTCTGACAGAATTTCTATTACAGTCACAGAGGATAAAGCAATAAAGCTCAATGGGGCAGATAAACACATGCCCAATGGCAAAGTTAAGTCAAACTGAGTACTTAACATTCTCAAGGTCAACATGCTTCCTAAAACTCACACAGCTGGGGAACTATTACAGTGATTATAATGCTGAAAAGGGATTGGAGGAAAAAAAAGAAAGAAAAGCACTTGAAATATGATTAATCCAGTATAATATGATCAGCAGCAAGATTTCAAATTGTTCACTAATCATGGGATGAAAAATCATACCACTAGAATTAATCAACAGGCTATGAACAATTTGCTAGTTATATAATAAAATAAAGATTTATCCATTTTAAAGCTATAAAATATATTTTTCTTAACATATAAGGTACATAGTGTTATTGAAAAGTGTAGGTTGTCATAAAATTACAATTGTAATGTTAGAAAATAAACACCCTATTTTTCAAAAAATGTTTCTATTTTTCAAAAATTAACCCTTTGAGTGCCAGAGGGGTACACACATCATATCCCTGTGGCACTCACAGGGTTAAACTGTGAAAAAGCAAACTGGTTCTTATGTGATTTGCATAACAGGTTACACTAATCAGGTTCACTGAAGTGAACCTTCAATAAAAAATGTAGGCATCATCACAAAATATGTACTTTTCTTTTTTAAGTTTTCATAGAACTTTATTGGTGATTTGTGGATGCAATACAGCCAAGACATGGTTCAAGCATAGTGAAAAAATTATACAACACAATGTCCTTATTATCAGATACAATTGGTGTTCACAGGAAGATAAATTGTGCAACTGACAATTGTGTGTGACAGAAAAACCCAATGATTATTCAGCACAAGTCACACAATATAACATGCAGAAATATGTAAAATAATAAAAAGAACATGGGTAAGAAGTAGGGATGGGTGAAAGTTGTTGACGTGAGAAATGACACGAGAAATTTTGGAAAAACCACGTTGTTCTCTGTTTTTTGGAAGATCTACAATGAAATCTAGGGCCAGGTACGTTCATGGTTTTTAAGGAACGGGTAGTGGTGGCAATAGACCAGGTGATTTTGGAGTGAGATGCCTTATCCTGGTGCAAGTAGCCCAAGTCCGGACAAACACAACTGTATCTCAGTGAAGAGAGGGCTACCAGACATACCCCTATGGTATTGTTTGGGTACAAACGGTCGACCACATAGGTTGGTAGTGAAGGATCAATAGCGACCTTGGACTGATACAATTCTTGTAGAGTAGACTTGGAGAGGATAGCAGTGATCAGGTGTTTGGAATGATAGGCACAGATGAGAATTCAGGGGAATCAAGAAATTGTCATGATAAGGCATCTGCCATCGGTTATAACAAAATGAAGAATGAAGAACACAGCCCATCTCGCCTGTTGAGGATTCAATTGTTTGGTTTTTTGTATGAATTGTACATTTTTATTGTCTATAAGGATGGTGAAAGGAATGGTGGTATCCTCAAGAAGGTGTCTCCACTCATCCAAAGCCAAATTGATGTGCAGTAGCTCCCTGCTCCCAAAGTCATAGTTTCTCTCCACTGTAGAGAATATCTTGGAGAACAAGTAGAAGTGGGCGAAAAGCGAGAAAAATTTCCTGCATAACTTTTTGCAAAAAAGAAACAATATTTAGCTTTTTTTTTGGGTGAAATATTCTCTTTTTCTCCAATGTAAAATGTACCTCCATTTTGCCTATTCCAACAAATTTTTTTCCTATTACAACACATTATTCTTCTATTCTAACACATTTTTCTCCTATTCAAAATTTTTTTTCCTATATTTAATATGGTGCAACATTTCTCAGCAAAATAGTGCTTCTTCTGAAGGCTGTAGTGGAGAAATAAGTAGCTGGAAGTCAAAGTTGTGAGTCCTACATATACCGTGAAAAATGCATTAGCATGCAGAGTGCCTTTGTCCTTTGCCCACAACACTTACTTCCTGCTTAAGCGACACTGGCACATATTCATGATGATGTGAAGTGATTAAAAAAAATAAAATACAACCTACAATGTGGCAGATGTGTATGGTAGTGGTGGTAGGGTAGTGATTCTCAGCTCCAGTCCTCAGGGCACACCAACAGGTCATGTTTTCAAGATATCCCTAATTAATCACAGGTGAATCAATCACAATGACTGAGCCACTAATTACTATCCTGTGATTAAGCAGGAACAACCTGAAAACCTGCACTGTTGGTGTGCCCTGAGGACTAACGTTGAGAAACACTGTGGTAGGGGACTGGCATGGTGTGATTGGTGGGACCTTGACAAACTGCATTCATCTGGGAAGAGCATTTGCTAGACATTACTGAACTACTGTGTGGGTTTTTACTCACTACAGTACACAACTGATGGAGTGTGATGTCTTGCCTTAGCCCTCAACAAAATTCTCAATGTTGTCTGCTGTCTATCAAGTCTGCCTCAGTCACAGAGCTCCCAGTCAGCAAATATATTTATTTGTTTAATTGTTTATGTTTTTTATTTTTTATTTATTTATTTGTTTGCTTGTTTAAGTTGTCCACCATATCTTATCACAGTTAGCACCCCCAAAAATTTATATATATATATGCAACTAAAAAACAAAATCAACAGCTTCTTTTCCCAGACGTCCCCAGCACAGAGACAAGAAAAGTAAAATCAGCAAGCAATTTGGACCCAAGCTGCGTGTGTCTTGTCAGTCAGTCACACCAAATTTTGGGGTATTTTGGGTCAACCTCCTTCCTCCCTTCTTCTCCCCATTGTGCCCCAAGACTCCTCTACTACAGAGAACAAATGTCCAATGACTCCAATTTCTCTTTATTTTCCGATCTTCTCTAGTTCAAAAACATGCTGCTCTCTCCTCTCACAAACACAGAATGACAGCCTTATACAGTATATGGCTGTAGAAAATATTACTGAAGTGGAGAAAAAATGTTCTACCCATCGATTTCAACGCAATGAGCTAGGTGAAAAAAGCGGGAAAAAGCAGGAAAAATTACACTTTTCATGGGAATTTTTTCACCAAGAGGAAAGTGCCATTTTTCGCCGATTTCAGTTTGAGGAGAAAATTGTCACCCATCCCTAAGAGGAAGCAACCCTTTAACCCGACTGAGACAGGACAGCCCAAGCAGTGACTTCAGATGCATCCACTTCCACCCAGGAGAGTTTACTGGGATCAGGAAAATGGAGGACTGGGGCAGTAGTAAATGCTGACTTCAATAGTTGAGAACCCATGTATCGGCTTGTGACCATTATTTGGGGTTAGTTCCCTTGCAGGTCAACGCAGTGATGCGAGAAACAATCTTGGAAAACCCCTGGATGAATCTCTAGTAGTAACTGGAGAAGCCAAGAAGCATAGCACTCTGTAAAGAGTGGTGGACTGCCTGGCCGAGGCCAAGAGGTGATAGCTGAGACCTTCTTAGGAGCCATCTGACGACCTAAAGCAGAAATCACATATCCAAGGAAGATGAGTTGTTCCTTCTCAAATTCACACTTTTTTTGCTTTCACAACCTTTGGAGAACAGTTTTGACATGGTTGCAATGTAGTTCCAGAGTTGGAGAGAAGACAAAGATATCATGCCAATATACCACAATATACAATGAAAGAATATCCCTGAAGACGTATTTGTTGAAGCCCTGGAATACTGCTGGGGCATTACAAAGGCCAAAGGGCATTACTACATATTCATAATGCCCGTACCTGGTGTTAAATGCCGTCCTCCATTTGTCTCCTTCACAGATCCAGCTTAGGTTGTATGCTCCTCTCTGATTGAGTTTTGTGAAACTGTGGTACCACCATTTTAGAAGGTTCAGAGATCATGGGCAGTGGGTATCTGTTGTGGATGGTAATCCAATTCAGTCCAAGGTAGTCTATGTAGGGTCGAAGACCTCCGTCCTTCTTGCCTTCGAAAAAGAAACCTGCTCCTGCCAGTGAAGTAGAGGGGAGGATAAACCCCTTAGTCAGCTTCTCTTCAAAGTGCTCTGAGACAATAGATATGTTTTACTACGAGGGGGCATAGTTCCTGGGAGGAGATCAATAGGGCAATCGTACTCCCTATGTGGAGGTAGGAGCTCAGCTTTACCCTTGGAGAACACGTCTAGGTATTCCCAATACTAGTCTGGGACAAAGGTTTTTTGAAACCTCCTCCGTGAGACTTGTAGCTAGATGGGTACACCACTGGAGGCAGACCACTCAAATGACTGAAAGATGGGAAACCAGCTGAAGGCCTGCAGGTGAAGTTAAGGCAGGGACTGCGAGTTGAGGTCGAGTAGAAGCAAGGTTGGATAGGCCAAGTTTATTTACCGGAGAGTTGTAGAAACAGGGTTGGTCATAGACTGGCCAAGGTCAGATACCAGAGAGTCGTAAAAGCAATATTAGTCATAGATATGCCATGGTCAGATACTTCAGAGTCATAGAAGCATGGTTAGTTGTAGACAGTCAGAAGTCAGATACCGGAGAGTCGTAGAAGCAGGGTTGGTCATAGGCTGAGGTCAGATATCCGGAGTGTTAAAATCAGGTCAGAAGGGCAAAGCGAGATTGGAGACAGACCAAGGTCAAAATATTAGAACAACTTCAGAAACAAACATCAATCCAGAAATAACTCAAAGAACACACATCTACCTGCACAGAAGCCAATAGAAAGGCTCAGAGGCGACAGCTCCAAATGTCAATACAGGAAGGGACATTACATATTGGCACCCCATTTTCAATTTAATTAAGACTATAAGGTCATGTGAACTGGACATTCTCCATGTGTAACATTCCTGGCTCTCACTGTTGTTGAAGTTTAGATAATTTAGTACAAAAGACACACGTACCATTACCAGTGTAAAGCAAAGTTACCTAAAAGTCCATGCATTAAAAGAAGGCTTTCAGTAGCACAGAGATCAAAGCACAAAAGAGATAGTTACACATAATTTAAAGTGTAAGCTTTTTAAATTAACAATACCTGAATACATATACAAAAAGAGAATAAAATAATATCACAGAAATTAGGCAAAGCATCAAACATAATTTAAAATAGCATAAGGATAGTAAACAATTAAATAAATATGGCTTTTGTGGAGCTGTTATTTTCATAGCATATAAATTACTGTATTAATCCAGCTACATTCTGTCCACAGTAAAAGGGTAACCACATTGTTCACCTTTTTTAGATTGTTTAACTTTTTCTAAAAAAAACAGACATCTCAATAGATTCACACTTCTCTGATGAACCTTTTTAAAGTGCTGTAATATAGTAGCAGAGCTAATTAGCTTCAGAGTGTTGCTTTTTATGCCCAGCATATGATATACACAATTTAAAACACATTATATTGCCTCATTAAGATATGTGGCAAAACAAAATCAATCTAATATCACAGGTTTTAGATTTACATTTACTAGCACACAAGCATACTGTCTGGTATATAGGATGATAAACTTTGCCAGTATAATACATTAATGACAAAATATGAGGTTGAGATCAAAGATTGTCTTTCAACACAAGATTTTGACATTAAAAGATGTTCTTGCATCTCTATAAAGGGCATTGTATTTCAATGATGAGTCACTGCTGTGGCAAAGGCTTTAAACAAATGGCCCATGAAATCTCACAAATAGCTTTGAATATGTTACTGAGTGCTAAGTATAATACACATCCATCAGTACAACCCATGCAGATCAATGAGAAGTTAAAATATCAGGCAACAAAGTAACATAAAAATTGCTGAGAACTTTAATGGTAGAAATGCTTCACACAATATCTATTTCAAAAATAGACCAATGGCCAAAAAATCTATTATTTAACTTAGAAGGCATTTAACTATTAACACTCCTCTTTTATAATATATTGTAAAAGGAGATACAGAGGGTTTTTTATATATTTTTATTACTTTATATGGATACTGAAACTCTGAGTGGATATAAATATTATACCTTGTATTTTCAGCTTACTCTACATGAGCTCTATTTATTTTACAAACAATTATTTATAAGAAAAACAAATAAGAAATTTAATGAAAAATTAAAGTAATATAAGTATAAAGGAATACAGCAATATTAACCCTTTGAGTGACTGACATGGTAGCCAATGCATTGAAAAGCAATGCACTGAATACTCTACTGGCACTCAGATGGTTAAAACTTCCCAAAGCTTGTAGAATTTGTTTTAAATGGATAGTAATGGATTATTTTAAGTACATTTAATATTATAGATATTAAAAAAGAAATCTATTGATGCCAGTCCGATCTCTCAGACTTGTATAGTTTGAGAGATCTAAGCATCTAAAGTTCCCCCTGCCTCCCCTTTCATACACATCAGCATCCAACTGACAGAAGCAGATTCTGGTCCTGGGACCAGCTGGCGGCTCTTATCAGAGCCAAAATAGCATAATCTAAAAAGAAATACTTCATTGGACTGGTCTACAAAGTGTTATTTGCACACTGAAAGGAGGCACCGCACTACCACACAGGACACACTTTAGAGATAAAACAGTAATAGCAAAAGGGGTGCAGTGATGATGAGAACAATGCTAATACCAAAAAAGAAAAGGCAGAGTCTTCCCCTATATTTCAAGGTGAAAGATCTGTAAAGTCATCACTTATTGTACACCGTAAGCGTCCCAGTTGTATAGTGTAAAAATTGCACCTATCGAAGAAGTGGTACATGAATAATAAATATGAGAACCAAAATGTAAGCACCACCTTCTCGTTATCTTACATCTCATGCCTCCAAATGCTACACTGTGTCTGGTACCTTCGGTGCTGCGCACACTAAGCTTATGCTACTATCATATATTATTTAGTGTGCTGTAAAATACAGTTACTAATTAAACAAAGTAACGGTTCCTCATACCCCGGAAGAATCGGGGTTCTTATAATCAATGACAGAATTTGTAGTCATTGATTGGATGTTTTTAAAGTAAAAGTGTTTTAAATGAGATAATAAAATTTGTATTTTAAAGTTCTATTCCATAAGAAAAAAGCTCACAGTATAAAATTATATATTGGTAGAAATAGTACTGAACTGGTCTTTAAAATACCTTGGGTGAAGACATAGCCAACCTTAAAGGTATAATATCCCTATTCGCCCTCTCTTTTTTTCTGAAGATTAAATATGTAAAATATTCCTGACCTGCAGTACGACAAATAATCTTTGGCAAAGCTTTATGCTATAAAGTAGTAGTTCATAACTTGACTGCAGCAATGGTTGCTACAGCATGTGCAATCAATGATGATGATCCCTTTACTCCAAGGGAGGATGCAGTTTGTCAAGGTCCCAGCAAAACTAGTTCCAGCACCACCAGTGCCAGTAGAAATAAAGAACCATATAAGAAGAACACTGAAGACAACAACAAGTCGCATTCAAGTGTTGATGATGCTGGCAGTAGTGTAATAGAGGAAGGTGTAGCAGCTGAACCACCTGCTGCACCAGATAGTGAGACAATCAAGCACCAAAATACCCATTCTCAAAGTAGTAGGGAACTTTGTTACAGTAAAAGTAAAAAGAAATTGTTTGATACCTCCAAAAGGTTAGAGGGTAGTGTGCAAGAATTGTAAGGTGATGCTGATGCTGCTGAGGATGACCTAAAGATGACTGATGATGATGCAGACCTAGAATATATTCTTCCAGCATTCTTCTCTAGTTCAGATACAGATGAAGTTGAGAGTAGACTTGTGCGAATTCATTCGGAGACATTCGGATTTCGTCAAAAATGGGGTCATTCGGTATCACAGTGCCTGTGATTATTCTGTCACTCTCATCTGTGGCAGACTGTGATTTGTGCAGTTGGTTTGGCCCGCCCCTTGGTGACCTTTTTATACCTGACTCTTACATCTGTCAGATGCCCTTTCGTGGTGTTTCTGAGCCAGACTTGCTGTTGCTGTGTTCCTGTATCCGTATTCCTGTGTACCGACTTTGGCCTGTCCTGACTACGCTCCAGTGTTCCTGATCATGTATGACCCGGCTTGTCTGAGAATCCTCTACGTGCTACGACCCGGCTTGTCTGAGAATCCTCTACGTGCTACGACCCGGCTTGTCTGAGAACCCTCTACGTGCTACGACCCGGCTGGCTGACTTCCTGCTTCGAGATCATCGCGGCCTGCTTGGCTTGTTGTCGCCACTGCGACATTCTGAATCCTGCGTTGCTGTGCCGAACTAGTGTGACCATTACACTCCGGTGTAACCCATCCATCAGTGCAGAGTTCCTTGCTAACTTGCATAAGCTGTGCTTCTTGTACCAAGCCTCTATACGCTGTAGAGCTAAGTTACCATACCGAGCCTGGGAGATTCAAACGTAAGAAAAAAGCTCACAGTATAAAATTATATATCGGTAGAAATAGTACTGAACTGGTCTTTAAAATACCTTGGGTGAAGACATAGCCAACCTTAAAGGTATAATATCCCTATTCGCCCTCTCTTTTTTTCTGAAGATTAAATATGTAAAATATTCCTGACCTGCAGTACGACAAATAATCTTTGGCAAAGCTTTATGCTATAAAGTAGTAGTTCATAACTTGACTGCAGCAATGGTTGCTACAGCATGTGCAATCAATGATGATGATCCCTTTACTCCAAGGGAGGATGCAGTTTGTCAAGGTCCCAGCAAAACTAGTTCCAGCACCACCAGTGCCAGTAGAAATAAAGAACCTTCTTGTACCGAGCCTCTATACGCTGCAGAGCTAAGTTACCATACCGAGCCTGGGAGATTCAAACGTACCTATTAACCCTTGCAGTGCCGCTTCTCTCTAGCCGGACCTCCTTTCTAATTACAGAGCCGTTACCCTGTAAGTCTACTGCTGCTGAGTTGGCCGCTACTTGGACGGCGACTCCCAGTTACGTTTGCAGAGTAGTCTATCCTGTTGGGCCGGTTGGGCGTCTTTGGCTCTTGGTCTCACGGTTAATACCGGAGGTCTCCGGTGCGGCTATTGGTGGCAAGGTTAGGCTCCAAGCTCTTGCTAGATCTGAAGGTAAACGCCCGTGGGGGCTATTGGCTCGTGTTGTGCTCACATTGGTCTCCGGTTATACGCCCGTGGGGGCTAAAACGCCAGCTTTGCATCCCAGGCTAGTCTCGATCACGCCCGTGGGGGCTATATACTCTTGCACTTGCAGGCTCAGTGGTCTTTTGACGAACGCCGGCGGGGGCTATTTTGGGTTACTGTGCTGCTATAGCTCACATTGGTCACTGAACATCCACTACCCATCATTACATGAACTCTGTGCTGTGCACATTTGCTCAGTTTATCACTACACCATACGGGCGTGCCAAAACCCACAGCTGAGACTGACAAATTGTTCTCATTTACCCTTTAGGGGCCAGTTCCCTATTTTCTGTTCCTATGTTGGGTGCCTTCTATCCATTGTAGTGAATCTATGTGTACTGTGTATTCACTTGCAATTGTTGCTGTCAACTGTAGAGGGCGATCATTTGTATTTATTTTCTTTCAATAAAAGATTGTTTTATTTTACCTACTGGTCTGAGTGTCAAAACAAACCGTTACATTCGGAGACATTCGGCCAATCCGAAACTCAAGGGTCATTCGGAAAAAATGATCCGACTCTGAACAGCCCAGGGCCGAAATTCGTCGAAACTTTCGGAAGTTTCGGCAATCGACACATTTCCAAAAGTTTTGACTACTTTTGACCAGGACTTTTTTGTACTTCCTGTGCGCGCTCAATTACTTTCCCTCCATAATTTTTCCTCCATGTCTCTAGTCCAATTCCATTCTCCGTTTCATTCACTACTTCCCTCTTTTGTTTGTATTCGAATAGCCTTCTTCGTTTCATGATGGGGGTTGGACTAATGACACAGTCACACAGACAGCCTGCATTCCCTCATTGCGTTGTTGGAGCTCAGAGAGAGAAGAAGAGATTAGAGAGTTTACAGTCGTTGTGTAGGCAGGCAGGTAGCATTAGGCTAGGCATAGGTAGGCAGCCAGCATTAGTTCCAGTTATTGCCACTGCAAGAGCGAGTAATATTTGTTCCTGTGCAAAATATAAAAAAATATTAGGTATTTGTTCGAATACAGGGCCGGCCCTTACATGGGTCCCAGTGGGTCCATGGTCCCAGGCGGCACTTTGACAGTGGCGGCAATTTGCTGTCCCATAGCATGTTTATTTTGTGCGCTTCCGCCAGTTCTGTGTTGCAGGGTGTCCCATCAGTGTGACTGTCAGCAGCCGGGCAGCCCTATGCTCACTCAGTGGCGATGCCTGTTGGCTGCCTCAGTGACGTGAATTATGTGATAGTCAAACATTATGCCTATTTTGTATTGTTTATCTCCCACCTAAAGTCAAGACTTGAGTAAATAGGTCTACCGTCCCAGATTTGCTAGAGAGGTTTTACAAATACAGGAGGGTGCCCCCTGTACGAAATGAGTCTAAACATTTGGGATTCCTAGTATGAGTGCACGACAGTGCATGATGTGTCCTGAACAGGATTGCTGTGAGGTGTCTCCACCCGGAAGGTGTTGGCAGGGCTGAGCTTCAACATTGTGACAAGTGGCCAACTAAGAGCACCGTGCCAGACTTAATCTGCAGCCATAGCATCAGCCCCTCCTACTCTCCGGGTCCCGCTGACTGGCAATAACAGGTGAGTCACTAAGAGATCTGAAGCCTTTCCGGAAGTCCTTTCACTTGGAAAGGGGCTAGGTATTACTTGGGGGAGTTGCCTCGTGTGTAAATAATTTCTAGGTGGGAGATGAATGTGCATCACTTATGTGTTTCCTAACAGTAGTTAGAATACAACTCCCATCATCCCCTGATTATGACATTGGGAAATGCCCAGCAATTACCGTAGAGCCCTGTAGTGCACACTCACGGAAAACGGTGATATTGCTATACTAAGACAAAGCTGTATAGATGTCAAGCATTTTTTTTTATTTCTCTCCTGTGTTGCAGTTCGATCACAACAGAATGTCTCAATTTTTCTTTTTAACACATTACATCTATCACATTACAATCATTGATGTTTATTCTTGATGTAGTATGAAACACTACAATGTATATACACATAGACTTATCTGATATGAGGGGAAATCAGGATAGGAAAACGAGAGAGAGGAATTTGGGCACTAAAGAGGGACAGTAGGGTAGGAGGCTGGTACCAGAAAATGAAACCTTAATCTTTATCCATGTACTAACATAGAATGTGACATGTAGTTTGTCCATGTTCGAGTCGACCACTTATGTTGAGTAGGATGTGACAGGCATGGGTTTTTGATGTTCGTGCATGCTAAATTGAATGACAGGTATGGGTTCTCGATGTTCGACGTTTGCATTGTGACTGGCATCCCATGCTGGAGTAGAGGTGACATGCACAGACTGGCAATGTACGACAATGTTCGTTTTTGGGATGGATCTTTTTCTAAATGCACACCCTGTCTGCAAAGAATGATAGCAGCGTGCACGGAGGCGCACTGCTATAATTTAACCCATGTTAAATTCGGCCGAATAATTCAGAATGGATCAGAATTTCGTTCGAATCGAATAGGCCCGGTCTGAAATTAGGATCATCCGAATTAGAAAAAAAAAATTTGTCCGAATTCGAATTTTACCGAAAATTTTGCCCGTGCACAAGTCTAGTTGAGAGTGAAGATGATGACATGGCTATAAGGTTAGCAGAAAGTCAAAGGCTGAATCTTCCACCACTTTTAAGGAGCAATGTGCCTGTCTATAAATTGCTTGAGAAAATCATTGGAAAGTATGACCTTGAACAGGCACATATGTCAAAAAGCACACAGTCACCCTATCACATCAAGCAGCAATGTTGGCAGACTAACATTCTTAAAAATGAACCAACATCTCATACCTTCTGAGTATCAGGTAGCAGAAACCACACATGGAAGACAAAGCCGGGACAAATATTTTAACAGCAGCACATATGAGGAGGTGGAGGAGGGATGTGAAGAAGGGTTGCCACCATCTACTCCACTTGGGACCACTGCTATGACATATAAGTAATGTGTGTCAAGAATCTGAGAAGGATGATAGCGTATGACAATGGTAAAAATACATACACAAATCACACCATGCAAGGCCTCCACCACTACAATACACATCTGCCATATTGTAGGTTGTACTTTATTTTTTTTTTTTTATTACTTGACATCATCATGAATATATGCCAGTGTCACTTAAGCAGGAAGTTAGTGTTGTGGGCAAAGGACAAATGCATTCTGTATGCTAACACATTTATATGTTGTTGTAGGACTCAAAACTTTGACTTTCAGGCACTTTTTTCTAAACTTCAGTCCTCAGAAGAAATAATATTACAGTGGGAAATGTAGTACTTTTAGGAAATATAGGTGAAAAATGTGTAAAAATAGGAGAAAAGGAGGACATTTTTGCATAGACGGAAAGGTTAAAACTTTTGCAGAAAAAGTAAAAAATCGGCAAGTTTTCCAGAAAAGTCATGCGGGGAATTTTTCACACTTTTTGCCCAACCCTACCTTTAACCATTCATTTTCAAAGTTGAATTTTTTAGGTGCAATATCACAGTGGCCTGAAATTGTACAGTGGCTCTGTTGCTACAAGATCCTATGGACAGCTCTGAACTTTGAAAATTAATAACTTTTGAATGAAACACCTTTCAGCAGTGGGAATACGCTTGTTTTACTCAGGGGGATAAACCCTACAGCATATTTTTGTTTACATTTTAAGTATTACTATCCCTTTAAAGCTCTACTTACAAAGCAAGATATTGAGGAGCTGTAAGTCACGATGAATGAATCCCTAAAGCTGAAATAGCTGTCTTGTTGAAGTATGTGCACAAGACTAGCACAAGAGTGAAAGCATTAGAGGAAACCCAAAAACAAATCTGCTTAGGACAAGATGCAATGATACAGCACCATCTCTCACAAAAGGAAACTATTAAACAATCTCCGCATTTTGGAATTTGCTGTATCCATCCCAGATAACTGTGTAAAGCATGATACAAAACATATTTGTGGTCATGTTGAAATCCCAGACAGGCAAGAGGGCATGCCGGGTGCTACAAGCACACTCTCTGTAACACAGTAAACCCCAAGACATTTTATTGTATGCTCTTTCATTCCTTTATGATTAAAGAACAAATCAAGAACAAGTAAGACAACCTTCAATTTTACTGATTCCGTAAGGGGAAATAATATTCAAAATAGCGGAGGATTTCCTTTTTCCCTAATAGGACGAATTTGAAGGGAAAACATAAGCCCCCAAGTTATATGACAAACTTGGATTTGATCCAGTGAACCTACAATCTATTAAGGAAATTCAAGGGTCCTGGGGATAGGCCCATGCTATATAAGGATATAGAAGGCTGCTCAACATACCATGGTGGATATTGGGTATCTGAGATGAGGAACACCCCAAACTTGGGCATGATGATCCCAGATCATATTGCATGTTTGTGTGGATTTTTGCCCATGGCTTCAGATATAGAGATGGGTGAAATATCTTGCTAAAAAAAGCAGGAGAGAAATGGTACTTACTGCTGTTTTTCTACCTTTGTCATTGCATTGAAATCAATGATCAGAATGGTTTTCCCAATATGGAAAGATTCCCAAGAATTTGTACCATGTTAATATAAAAGAGGTGTTGTCATGTTGGGCTTGGGAGACAGACAGAAAGCAGGTGTTTTTTGATACTACTAACCACTACTAACCACCTGCTTGTGCAACTCTTGCACAGCCATCCTTGAAACTTATATGTTGCTTGCGATATGCCAGCAGGGTGAAAGACTTGGCATCTAGTATTTAAAACCTCTGTTTTCATCAAAAGAAAAGGGCTGCATGTCAACAACCACATTTTAGCAAGTTTGTCATTCTACAGGCATACTTTTGGATTATTCCTTTCTAAAAATGAAATAAGCGTGGTTTGGAAAGTGGCAGTTCATAGCAGAAAAACTGTGTAGCTTTATAGCTTTAAGAACATTACATGAGGTGGTGGTGGTGGCAGGGTTGTTCCTAGAAAGACCAGTCTGACATGAGAAGTAGTGTTGAGCGAGCATGCTCGGCCGATGCTCGGATCGGCTCGAGCATCGCTCTGCTCGGCACATGGCGGTACTCGTACGAGTACCGCATGTGCTCGCCCGCCATGTTCGGGTCTCCTCCCCGCACGTTTTGCGGCTGCTGCGCAGCCAATAAACGTGCAGGGAGGCTCTGACATCGGTGTAATGCCAGCAGCCATGTTGGCTGCTGGCATTACACTGATTGGCTGGCCAGAACCCGTGGTCGGGTGCTGTATAGCACCTGACCATCGAGTTCGGCTCAGTCTTAGCCAGGGAGAGCTGAGGATAGGAAGGGAAAGGCAGTGTAGGGAGGAAAACAAGCAAAATTGTGAAAAAAAAGAACCAAAAGTCCTTTTTAGGACTACTGTGTGTGGGGGCAGCAGGTTATTTTGTGTGGGGGGAAAAAAAAAAAAAAAAAAAAATTATATTCTGTTTAGTGTGCAAAGTTGCAGATTAGAGCACATTCTGTTTAGTGTGCACAGTTGCAGATTAGAGCACATTCTGTTTAGTGTGCAAAGTTGCAGATTAGAGCACATTCTGTTTAGTGTGCAAAGTTGCAGATTAGAGCACATTCTGTTTAGTGTGCAAAGTTGCAGATTAGAGCACATTCTGTTAAGTCTTCAAACTAAAATATCAAAGTCACATATTCCATTCAGTGTGCGTCGCCGCAGTTTAGCAGCACATTCTGTGTACTGTGCAGAGTTGCAGAATAGGAAGAAATACTGTTAAGTCTTCAAACTAAAATATCAAAGTCACATATTCCATTCAGTGTGCGTCGCCGCAGTTTAGCAGCACATTCTGTGTACTGTGCAGAGTTGCAGAATAGGAAGAAATACTGTTAAGTCTTCAAACTAAAATATCAAAGTCACATATTCCATTCAGTGTGCGTCGCCGCAGTTTAGCAGCACATTCTGTGTACTGTGCAGAGTTGCAGAATAGGAAGAAATACTGTTAAGTCTTCAAACTAAAATATCAAAGTCACATATTCCATTCAGTGTGCTTCGCCGCAGTTTAGCAGCACATTCTGTGTACTGTGCAGAGTTGCAGAATAGGAAGAAATACTGTTAAGTCTTCAAACTAAAATATCAAAGTCACATATTCCATTCAGTGTGCTTCGCCGCAGTTTAGCAGCACATTCTGTGTACTGTGCAGAGTTGCAGAATAGGAAGAAATACTGTTAAGTCTTCAAACTAAAATATCAAAGTCACATATTCCATTCAGTGTGCTTCGCCGCAGTTTAGCAGCACATTCTGTGTACTGTGCAGAGTTGCAGAATAGGAAGAAATACTGTTAAGTCTTCAAACTAAAATATTAAAGTCACATATTCCATTCAGTGTGTCACCGCAGTTTAGCAGCCTATTCTGTGTACTGTGCAGAGTTGCAGAATAGGAAGAAATACTGTTAAGTTTTCAAACTCAAATATTAAAGTCACATATTCCATTCAGTGTGTGTCACCGCCGTTTAGCAGCCTATTCTGTGTACTCTGCACAGTTGCAGACTAGGAAGAAATACTGTTAAGTTTTCAAACTCAAATATTAAAGTCACATATTCCATTCAGTGTGTGTCACCGCCGTTTAGCAGCCTATTCTGTGTACTCTGCACAGTTGCAGACTAGGAAGAAATACTGTTAAGTTTTCAAACTCAAATATTAAAGTCACATATTCCATTCAGTGTGTGTCACCGCCGTTTAGCAGCCTATTCTGTGTACTCTGCACAGTTGCAGACTAGGAAGAAATACTGTTAAGTTTTCAAACTCAAATATTAAAGTCACATATTCCATTCAGTGTGTGTCACCGCCGTTTAGCAGCCTATTCTGTGTACTCTGCACAGTTGCAGACTAGGAAGAAATACTGTTAAGTTTTCAAACTCAAATATTAAAGTCACATATTCCATTCAGTGTGTGTCACCGCCGTTTAGCAGCCTATTCTGTGTACTCTGCACAGTTGCAGACTAGGAAGAAATACTGTTAAGTTTTCAAACTCAAATATTAAAGTCACATATTCCATTCAGTGTGTGTCACCGCCGTTTAGCAGCCTATTCTGTGTACTCTGCACAGTTGCAGACTAGGAAGAAATACTGTTAAGTTTTCAAACTCAAATATTAAAGTCACATATTCCATTCAGTGTGTGTCACCGCCGTTTAGCAGCCTATTCTGTGTACTCTGCACAGTTGCAGACTAGGAAGAAATACTGTTAAGTTTTCAAACTCAAATATTAAAGTCACATATTCCATTCAGTGTGTGTCACCGCCGTTTAGCAGCCTATTCTGTGTACTCTGCACAGTTGCAGACTAGGAAGAAATACTGTTAAGTTTTCAAACTCAAATATTAAAGTCACATATTCCATTCAGTGTGTGTCACCGCCGTTTAGCAGCCTATTCTGTGTACTCTGCACAGTTGCAGACTAGGAAGAAATACTGTTAAGTTTTCAAACTCAAATATTAAAGTCACATATTCCATTCAGTGTGTGTCACCGCCGTTTAGCAGCCTATTCTGTGTACTCTGCACAGTTGCAGACTAGGAAGAAATACTGTTAAGTTTTCAAACTCAAATATTAAAGTCACATATTCCATTCAGTGTGTGTCACCGCCGTTTAGCAGCCTATTCTGTGTACTCTGCACAGTTGCAGACTAGGAAGAAATACTGTTAAGTTTTCAAACTCAAATATTAAAGTCACATATTCCGTGTAAGATGAAGAAGGCGGGTAAAAAGGGACGGGGAAGTGGGCGTGATCCTGATAGTTCAGGGCGCGGGTCAGGACGCGGAGAAACTGTGCCTGGTGCCAGAGCACAAGAAAGAAAGACATCCACCATACCTAGCTTCATGTCTAATTTTACAGGGCGTTGCAGGACATCACTCTCGAGGTCCGGCCACTGCGAACAGGTGGTCGGTTGGATGACAGCTGATACTGCTTCCAGTCGGTTAAGCACCACCCTGTCTTCCACCAAGTCCACTCTCAGTAGCCAAGAGTCTGGTCAACATAATCCTCACTCTGATCATCCTTCCTCCCACCATACACGGTCTGGTCAAAGAAGTGATCCCACACTGGGATATAGTGAGGAGCTCGTCTCATCACCAATCCTTCATTTGACCCTCTCTCCAAGCACGCTTGCAGAGGAACATGACATCTTGTGCCCTGATTCACAACCTCTAGAGGCTACCCAATCACAAGAAGATGACAGATGTGAACGGCATTTAAGGTCAAAGGAAGTAGTGGATGATGATGATGATGATGAGACACAGTTGCCATTAAATCAACCACTATTTCCGTCTCAAGACCTTGTTGAGGAGAATGTTATACAGTTGTCAATGACTGAGTATGTGGTGGGATCAAGACTTGAGGAGGATGATCAGAGTGAGGAAGTGGAGGAGGACTTGGTGGACGATGAGGTGACTGACCCCACCTGGGAAGGTGTAGAGCCGAGCGATGACAGCAGTCCTGAGGGTGAGCCATCTGCAGCACCGCAACAGGCTGGAAGAGGCAGTGGTGTGGCTACAGAAAGAAGGCGGACCGCACCAAACCGGCTCGCAAATGTTCCACGGAGCACCCCCTTGCGTAAATCTACCTTGCCAAAGGGTAGGTGTTCCGCGGTATGGCGTTTTTTTAAGGAAAGTGCGGACGACAAAAGAATTGTAGTTTGCAACCTGTGCCACACCAGAATGAGCCGAGGCATGAACACTAGAAACCTCACCACCACCAGCATGATCCGACACATGGCATCCAAGCACCGTAGTAAGTGGGAGGAACGCCTGGATCGCCCATCTGTGTCTGCAGGCCACACCACTGCCTCCTCTTCCCCTGTTTTCGGTGCCGGCCAATCGCCTGTCGAAGGCGCAGGCCCGCATACCTCCCGCCCTGCACCTGTAGCATCTGAAGCACCATCAGCGACCACATCCACTTCCCTGTCCCAGCGCAGCGTCCAAATGTCGTTACCCCAGGCATTTGAGCGCAAGAGAAAGTACCCAGCCACCCACCCACAGGCCATAGCACTAACCTCACACCTTTCCAAATTACTGGCCATCGAAATGCTGCCATTTAGGCTTGTGGACACTGAGTCCTTCCGCAGCCTGATGGCAGCAGCTGTCCCTCGGTACGCGGTCCCCAGCCGCCACTACTTTTCCCGGTGTGCCATCCCCGCATTACACCACCATGTGTCCCGTAACATCACCCGTGCCCTGACCAACGCAGTTACTGGGAAGGTCCACTTAACGACTGACACATGGACAAGTGCTTGTGGCCAGGGACGCTACATTTCCCTGACGGCACACTGGGTGAATGTCGTGGAGGCTGGGAGCGACTCGGACCCTGGGATGGCACGGGTGCTACCCACGCCGAGGATTGCGGGCCCTACCTCCATCAGGGTTTCCGCCAGCACCTACGTTATTGGCTCCTCCTCCTCCGTTTCCACCTCCGAATTCTCTACACGCAGCGCCACTCCCCCATCAGCCAGTAGCTGGAAGCAGTGTAGCACTGCAGTGGGGAAGCGTCAACAGGCCGTGCTGAAGCTGATCTGCCTTGGGGACAAACAGCACACGGCCTCAGAGCTGTTGCAGGGGATTAGTCACCAGACCGAGCAGTGGCTCTCGCCACTCAACCTGCAACCAGGCATGGTTGTGTGTGATAATGGGCGTAACTTGGTGGCGGCTTTGGAGCTCGGCAAGCTCACACACGTACCATGCCTAGCGCATGTATTTAATTTAGTGGTGCAGCGATTTCTAAAAACCTACCCCAATGTGCATGATCTCTTGACCAAGGTGCGCCGCGTGTGTGCACATTTCCGTAAGTCATCTACAGCTTCGGCCGGCCTGTTGAAGCTGCAGCAGCGCTTACAATTGCCAGCTCACCGGCTGCTGTGTGACGTGAGCACGCGCTGGAACTCCACCTTCCACATGTTGGCCCGGCTTTGTGAGCAGCAGAGGGCAGTAGTGGAGTACCAGCTGTTACACGGTCGTCGCCTCTCCGTTCAACTTCCTGTAATCAGAAGTGAGGAGTGGGAATGGATGTCAGACCTCTGCGAGGTTTTACGCAATTTTGAGGAATCGACACAGATGGTGAGCGGCGATAACGCTATTATCAGTGTAACCATCCCACTTCTGTGTCTACTGAAACGCTCGCTGCTCACAATTAAAACCGACGCTTTGCATGTGGAAGAGGTGGAAATGGGGGAGGAAGAGCTTACACAAGGTGATAGCCAGAGCACCCTCACTTCGTCTTCTCAGCGACAATTGGAGGAGGCGGAGGAGGAGGAGGAGGAGGAGGAAGACACGGTTGCCTCCGCTACAGAGGGTAGCCATGGAACTTTAGTTCCATCTCTTCAGCGTGGGTGGGCAGAAGAGGAGGAAGAGGATGAGGATATTGAGAGTCATCCTCCTGGTGAGGACAGCGAAATCTTGACTGTTGGTACTCTGGCACACATGGCTGACTTTATGTTAGGCTGCCTTTCCCGTGACCCACGCGTTATACGCATTTTAAACAACACGGATTACTGGGTGTTCACCCTTCTGGACCCCCGCTACAAAGAGAATTTCTCATCTCTCATTCCTCCGGTGGAGAGGACAAGCAAAATGGTGCAATACCAGAAGGTTCTTGTTGAAAAATTGCTCCAAAATTTTCCATCTGACAACGCTGACGGCAGAGTACGTGCTACCTTGGCCAACCGAGAAGGGGAGAAAAGGGGAGCACACAGCAGTTCCGAGAAAGGCAGGGCAACACTCTCCAAGGCGTGGGACACCTTCATGACACCCCGCCAGCACCCTCACCCTGATGCGCAGCCTAGTGTCACAAGGAGGGAAAAGTTTTGGAAGACAGTGAAGGAGTACGTAGCAGACCGTGTCAGCGTCCTCAATGATCCCTCTGTGCCTTACAACTACTGGGTGTCCAAGCTGGACACGTGGTATGAACTGGCACTCTACGCCTTGGAGGTGCTGGCCTGCCCTGCCGCCAGCGTTCTGTCTGAGCGGGTATTTAGTGCTGCTGGTGGCATCATAACAGATAAGCGTATCCGCCTTTCCACCGACAATGCTGATAGGTTGACACTTATAAAAATGAACAAGGCCTGGATTTCCCCTGACTTCTCCACTCCACTGGAGGAAAGCTCCGGGGGAACATAAACTCACTTTATATATGTTATTTACAATGATGGGAATACTCTGTATTCCCATTCACCCCTTCCACCCAAAAAACGGGTATATGGTTGACTCTTAATCTTCTCATCCTCCTCCTCCTCTTCCATATGCCCTGGGATATAATTTTTATATAGGGCCAGCTCACCAGCGGGCCCTGTGATATAATTTTTATATAGGGCCAGCTCACCAGCGGGCCCTGTGATATAATTTTTATATAGGGCCAGCTCACCAGCGGGCCCTGTTTGACAATTTTTATATAGGTCAGCTCACCAGCGGGCCTTCTCATATAATGTTTTATTGGGTCAGCTCTCTAGCGGGCCCTCTCATATAGTGTTTTATAGCGTCAGCTCACTAGCGGGCCTTCGCATATAATGTTTAGGATGGTCAGCTCTGCAGCAGACCCTCACCCATAATGTTTTAGATGGTCAGCTCAGCGCACGTTTCCCTCTTAATCATGGCCTCAGTTCAATAAAATCAAGGAAATTTTTGGGAGAATTTGCCTCTGCGCACGTTTCCCTCTTAATCATGGCCTCAGTTCTGAAAATCAAGGAAATTTTTGGGAGAATTTGCCTCTGCGCACGTTTCCCTCTTAATCATGGCCTCAGTTCTGAAAATCAAGGAAATTTTTGGGAGAATTTGCCTCTGCGCACGTTTCCCTCTTAATCATGGCCTCAGTTCTGAAAAGCAAGGAAATTTTTGGGAGAATTTGCCTCTGCGCACGTTTCCCTCTTAATCATGGCCTCAGTTCTGAAAATCAAGGAAATTTTTGGGAGAATTTGCCTCTGCGCACGTTTCCCTCTTAATCATGGCCTCAGTTCTGAAAATCAAGGAAATTTTTGGGAGAATTTGCCTCTGCGCACGTTTCCCTCTTAATCATGGCCTCACTTCAGAAAATCAAGGAAATTTTTGGGAGAATTTGCAGATGATATACAAGTAAATATACAGCAAATATTGTTTGGTAACAATTTTTCGCCTAAAGTCGTTTTTATTTTCCTTTTTGTGTGTTTTATGGTCAGTCTGTAAAAATGGCGTACTACGGGCGAAAGATCGTTCCCAGCAGCGATGTTGGAGTCCAAGATGCATCCAGACATCCTCCCTATGCTGTCCCTGAACCATTTCTGTGGTGTTTCCATCCTTTTCTGCCATTTTCCTATGGACCAGGCACCCTCCCCTCATCAGAGCAGGGGGTGTCTGGTGTAATGCTCGAGTCCTCCCATTGACTTCAATGGGGCTCGGGTGCTCGGCCGAGCACTCGAGCCTCAGGGGGTGCTCGGTCAGAGCACCCGAACACCCGAGCATTGGGGTGCTCGCTCATCACTAATGAGAAGCAAAGGGTTGATGAGGAACCCCCGGAAGCCCTGATTATCGTAGACTTCCCTATGTCTCATTTGTGCTCAGTCATAGGCAGGAGACTCCTCAAATAAAGAATACAGCAGAGAAAATAAACCATGTATCTGCCTGGAAGGAGTTAAAGACTGGATGCCGGGGGGGAGAGTCAGACCCCAGAACAGAGAGCTGAAAAGCAGGTACCTCATGGATCACCCATTACAGTTAAAAGGAAATAAAGATGCATAGAATCTCTCCTTCATCTTCCCTAAAGCCCAGGTTAAAAGGGCCTAACAGGATGAATTTTTTTTCCCTGCAGCTGGCTTGAACCACATGGAGGCTATCCAGTCATTATGACCATTTGCTGCCCTTATGGTATGAATGAATCCCTATTCCCAGCATCGGAACCTACCCATTGCAGCAGGAGATGTTATTTTGCAGCTGATACCCCATCCAATATGACCTTCCATGTCTTAAAGGAACCGTGGCCCAGCAGAAGAAAAAAAAATAAAATAAGTTAAATAAAACTTATTAAAATGATGAGACCACTCCAAAAGTTGGAGGAGAAGGGGGCAACAGAGCTGTCAGAAGAAGGCACCAAAGTACCAAACTAACATAATCACCATAGACCACAGAATGTGGCTTCTAGACAGACAGATAGAGGGACATACTCACAGGATCTGTCCACTCTGATACCTGGAGTGATTTTCTGTTCTCAGGCTCCTATATTAGAAGAGAGAAAGAGGAAAGTGACTAAGTTTGAAAGACATCAGACCCAGGTCCCTTAAAAACCTGCATCCTTGTCAATATACAAGGAGGCACAGGGATAGGAGCCCACCTAATGAGGAATTGAACCTCCATAATGTAAGTTAAGAACATGAAAAATAAGCTAGCTAAAAGAATATTTTTACTGACCATCTCCATTCAGGTGACTTTTAAAACTTAGCATGTATGGTAGGGGGTAAAGTGGAGTAGCCAGTAGCAAGTATCTGCTTCCAAAGAGCACTGTTTAAAGAAGTGCCCTGACCTTTTATGGGAGGATACTCTACCCAGTGCTCTTGTTTTCCACAGTGGACTTAAGAGAAAAGCTATATATCACTTGCAGTCTGTGCACATTTTAGCTGATCCTACGATGCTCATACGGTTTTAGATTTCATACAAGAGTCTAATCACCTGCCCTATCACCAGCTGAAAACAGAGGTCCTTACCAAGTGTATTTTCACATTGTACACATTAGAGCATTTGCATGAGCAGAATAAGGCCATTAATAAGTATAAAAAGCATGGCTAGAAGGCTTTAAAATTGGCATCGTTGACTCCTGGTCAGTAACAGCTCATGTGTAACATATATAAGCTTCTGTGAACTGAGGAAGCCACTTTGCAGCTTAGTCATGCTGTGGCAGGAATTAGTTAGATACATGTTGGCAGTGCGCATGCTGTCGTATAGTTTTGTAGACAACAGAGGATTCATGATGTCATGAGTAACACCGCACTAGCATATCCCAAGATGCAGTTATTTTTCAAGGACAACTGTACCAGAATTGTTCAACCAGGTGGTTAGTGTTCTGGGCAGAGGGCTGGAAAACTCGTACGACAAGTTAATATACCTGACAACAGAGATCTGTACAACTGGGCAGAGCACAGACTGTATGACTGCAATTGCTCACTGGGTTTCTCTCCCACCACCACCAGTGTGCCACACTAGCTTACAGCCTTAGGTGACAGGCAGTAATTGTTTCTTGGTTCTGAAAGTGTAATTAAAAGGCAGCAGCAGGACAGTTCTTACCATTGGAACCCCAACTTGTGAATGCAGAGTTTTGAGAGACAGTCCCCCAAAGCCGTAGATGTACTCAGTAAACTAGTACAGGTGATAGAAGAATGGCTTGAATGCCATTCCTTAAAATCTGGTTTTGTGTTTGCTTATAATGGCTCCAACATAATAGCTTCCTTCTTTGCCCATATGCTGAATTTAACTAGAACAAGATTCTTGGCAGAATCTTAAACCCGTAGAGAGATGCTGAATATTGCCTTCAAAATCTATGCCCATTTTAGCTGCTCCTACAGTGCACTATGCGCTCTATATTCCATACAAGAGCATAACAACCTGCTCCATCACCAGCTAAAAATTAAGGTCCCTACCAGGGGGAATTCCACACTGCACATGTTAGAGGGTTTGTATGCTCAGCATAAGGTCATTACACAGTGCAAAACTGGAAGGCTTTGGAGGGGGCCTCTTTGTCCTTTGGGCACTGAAAACTAACGTGTGATGTATGTGAGCTGCTGAAACATTTTGAGGAGGCAACCATGCTTGTGAGTCCCATAAGTTCAGGAATTAATGAAAATCTACCCCTGATATATATTTTTTGCGGAAAAAAATGAGGAACATGTCTGAGCAATCTTACCATAATGAGACATGCACCAGCTGGTCAAGTACATTCTTGCCACTTTTTTGGACCCCTGCTTTAAACAAAAATTTCCAAATTTCTACCAAAGAGTCATCAGCAGTTTGTGATAACAAGGAGTCATGATGATCATCAGCATTTCTCTAAGGAATCTAATTCTGTCAATGAATATAAATATATGCTTATTGATTGAGTGGAGGGTTGCATTGTGGTGGATTAGAGGGAGAAAGTTAGTGCCCAAAAACATCTAAACAGCATAGTGAAAAAGAAGGCAGCAAAACATTTAGACTGACACCACAAGCATCAGCATCTACATCATCCACCAGAACATCCTACTCTGGGCAATTCATGGGTCTCAGCAGAGGTGGCAAATATCCAACCTTGATAGTGGTGGTCCTGGTGGCGACACATCTCTTTGAGACTTGATCCCTCAGTATGGGTTGGTATCTGATACAAAGGAACACTGTGTAGCTCCTGGAAGTGATCCAACTGCATGTGGGATGGTTTCAGCACACTTGCAGGATAGCTATGTTTTTGGCAGAAACAACAACCCCATGGACTACTGGCAAACAAATTTGTGTATGTGGCCATCATTGACACTTACTGCAGTGGAAACACTTATATGCCCTCTAACAAGCATTGAGTTTGAGTAGTTTTTCAATGTAGCTGGTTATACTTTGAATGATCGTAGAACACAACTTTCAAGCAGAAATGTTAGGAGACTAACATCTGTGTATCAGGTAGCAGAAACCACACATGACAGAGATAGCATGGGCAAATGTATTAATAGCAGGCCAGATTATGATGATGAGGAGGAGGGATGTGAAGAAGAGTTGCTACCATCCACCATCACTTTAGGACCACTGCTATGACCAATAATTGAGGTGTGTCAATAATCTGAGAAAAGGATAGCTTACATTTGACACAAACATGATAATGACAATAACTCAGTTGAGAACAGTTAAATATAAGGTAATATCGCTTCTTTACATTCATATGGATTTGTGGGGATATCTCTTATATATAGAGGTTTCACAAAACAGTGAATATACTTCTATTTCCATCTGAAATTATACTTCAAGAACAACTGATTATTTATGTGGAACACCATAGATCAGAGGAATCATACACAAAGAGAGAAATGCACTTTTAACATCATGACATTCTCAATGGCAAAATATTAAGAGAATTTTGGAAATCTGTTATGAAAAACAATTGGCCGTTCATTTGTGAATCTCTGACTGTATATAGATACAAATATTCTTATGGTACCATATAAGATTGTATGCAGCTAACTATTTTTATAATAATTGTTTTTTAATGATAACAGGCATCTCCAAACATTAAGCAAGCTTATGTAGTCCTAATTGGTTACCTTACCCATGTTAACTGTTTATTGTATGTAGGGAAGTTTATGTATTGTTAGACACTACACTACAGGTTGTTTGGCAGCTTATGAATCTTTATACACTACCCTACAGGTTATTATATTTATTAAATATTCTACCCTATAGGTTATTGTACATTTTTCTATTATTTTATTAATGTTAACTATTTAGAGTCTGTAGGGCAGCCTATATATTTTTCAATAATCTACCTTATAGTTTGATGTGTATTCCAACATAGGCTTAACCAATAATACCAGAAGTATATTTGCTGGCTGCACGGATGTGTAGATATGCATAGATAAAGGTGTTATACATATTAAGTCTTTTTCCCGTAGATGTCCCGATACATGTGTATGCATGCAACATCTTTTCAGTGGTCAATCTTACATGGTTTTGCAGCGCTGTGAGCACACCTTGGGATTTCACGATAAAACAGGTGAAGTTCTGAGGCTACTATACATGTGAGGTCCATGCATGGTGAAGGGAGCGTCTGAGATACTGACCTTATGTGTGATATAGATATTCAGATATTTATTACAATTTTTTTTCATTACTGGAGAATCTTATGTTGGTTATTGGTACTATTTAGGCATAACATATTGTTTTTTCATAATTTTTATATGAATATATTCATTAAAATTTTGATTCACCCAAATAAATAAATAAATATCTTTCTGTTTGAATGTTGTTTTACTGAATGCAAGCTATTTGGTTGGATATTTCTCTTTTCTGGCTTTTATATGGCTTTCCAGCTGTGCAGCACTCACACATAGGGATGAGAGAAAAAGTCCAATTTTCTTTTCTCCTGAATTTTTTTTTGGTCAGAATTTCTGGAAGATAGAAAATCCATTACAATATATAGCATCTCACTTTCAGAAAGCCAGTTGGGCAAAATGCGCATTAGGTATTTTTTATCTCTGACCATGCCGGCATACTTCTTTGCCTTGAAGCTATGCTATTCACTGTCTACTTACATTTCATGTTGCATTGGTTCAGCTAATGTAAATAGCATTTTTTAAATCAGCCTCTGTTCCTGTTAGCACAATATGTGTTGATAAAGTTTTCTGTGACCCCTGCTCTGATTGCAGGAAATTAAGGGAATCAGGTAGCTAACTCTCTGCGTTCCACTTTGCACGCTGTTAGATCAGGAGCTCCCTGCTTGCAGTGCATTACAGATCCATTGGCAACCCATACAGGAAGAACACAATTTTTTTTATCAAACTCATAACATTTATTATTCCTTTTTTGGTGTTTTGAATGCCTCAGTATGTGATTGTGTGTTACCAGATATATGTTATTTAGTTGTATGGTAGTTTCATAGTAGTTGAAAAAAGACTTGTGTCCATCAAGTTCAACCCTTTTCTTATTCCTGTTTACCGTCGTTGATCCAAAAGAAGGCAAAAAAACCCATCAATGCAGCAATGTCAAATTCTGCTTTGAATGGGGTGACAAAAATCCTTCTCGATTCCAAATGGCAATCAGGTTTCTCCTTGGATCAACAAGCACTAAATAAATATTAATCCCAATACTAACATAAATAGCCCTCTATGTTCTGCTCTTTTAAAAAAGTATCCAGGCCCTTTACTGTATTTGATACCACCACCTTCTCAGGCAGTGAATACTTATATATTTTTAGATTTTTATTTTGCAGAGTGGGTGGTTTCCCCTAATTACAGTCTATAATAGTGTTTAGAAAGTGGTGATTGGCCAGAAAGCCAGATATCTATCCCTAAGGGGATGTGTGATTGGGTTATCACAATAAGACACACAAACAGCCAATATGGACAGTTATCAATCAAACTGTGTTTGTGTGTTCCACACAGGACCTCATACTCTGCTCACTGCACATGATAAACTTACATAGGTTCATGCACACTGCCCTCTTCAGTTAAAAAAAAAATGCTATCAACTCTCATATGCCCTTTAACATGAACCTGACATGTAATGTATGTAATGCAGAGTTTTGTGTGACTCCTGCTGTGCTGGTGGTAAATTAAAGGATAAACCGAGTTAACTATGACATTGTAATTTGGCAGGATTGTAGAACAGGAGTTTCAGCCCACACAGCAAGGTATAGGTCCACCGGCATTTTACATATATTCTAATTTAGAATACTAGTGGCAACGCTTATATAGTTTAATGCAAATTACACAAGGCATTCTTAACCCAGTAATTCTAGATATCCAGAACTAGACTACTACAAGTTATAAGTAAGGCACTTAGATCATTTACTTTGTATATTATCTTACCAATCACTTAGCTAAAGGAGTGGTTAGCTCATATAGTAATTTCTGAGTAACTTCCCAGATACTTTGTATTAGGGCTGTGTCTCTCACGACTGTAGTCTGAATACTATTATTATCCATATCTCTCTGTTGTTCTTAGTTAACAGCCAGGGGATGGATTCTATTGAAGGTGCTAATTTTATCACTGCTTTTATCTCCAAATTTCCCCATAGACTTCAGTGGAAAATATTTGATAAAATGGGAGGTAACTTTTATCACCTGCAATAGTATCCAGCCCTAGGTGCCTTACAGGAACAGATTCTTTTTAATTTAGGTTAAGTCACATTTTTCTTTTATATGTATGTAATAAAATCTAAGTTTCAATACTTTCTCCTGATATATTATTTGACTAACATTAGTCTATTGATAATACATATCATTATATACATTGTTTAAGATCTAATTTTTTGGTAAATTTTTCTCCACTATGTATATACCTTTTCACTTCCACAAATGAAATTCCCATGAGAACCTGGCCTATGATTTCTGTGGTCACAAGAATTCCCACTAGAATACTATAAAAGCATCAAACGTCCCACCATTCTTCAAAGTTATAGTTTGTAGTTATGAAGAATGGTTGAGGAAAGTGAAACCAGAGAGAGAGAGAGAGAGATGGAGAGCTGGTGCTGGGCCCCCCACATCTACTACTAGTACTAATACTGCTGGTTCTATTGTTACTTTTAACTGTGAATTTCTGCACTGCATCAGCCCTCCAACTCATCTTAATCATTTTAACCAGGGTTCAGCAAGCAACACAGATGGTAACTTCTAGTCCTCAAAACTATATTTTTTCTGCTTTCTCTTCTCTAGTTTCAAATTTTACATCTACTAAAACCTTGCAGCATGGTTGGAAGTTATAGCTTTTTTTATGGTATTGCAACTGAGATTCTTGCAGCCATTGAAAGCATAGGTGGAATCTGCCATTGTCATTGGTAGTAGCACAAATGTGTGTGTGTGTCTGTCTGTGATTGTGTGGTTGTGTCAACATGCAATAAAGTCTTGTGTGTGAATTAAAACATTTACCTTTGTAGTGTTAATCCTCTTTGTTGGGCTCCACATCCTTCTGAAAAAACATTACATACTTTACTAGTATATATATATATATATATATATATATATATATATAGTTTGTTTTTTTGCAAACTATAGCTTAGATTACATTGCAGTTGATAAGTGTCATCACTGGATTTATCTATGATATTCCATGGAGAAAGCTCTTCGATAAAGTTATCAACTACAGTTGAGTCCAGCCTACATAAATGATCTACATTTTGACTAAAGATAAATCAGTAGAACAACAAATATCAAGAGAGAATATAAATGTGTTAAAATATTGCATTTTACTTGTATTTAACCGCTATGTGTCTAGCTTATTCTAATAATTCTGAATCTCCTAATCATTTCATTTAATAGGAAGCAATGAGCTGCTGACATGTATTCATTTTCTGAAGCTCGTTGCATGAGATTAATAAATTAACAGAGAATATTGCTATTTAAGCGGAGAAAGAGAGTGCACACCATTGGCATATTAGAACGGTTTCTTCAGTTCAAGCACTCATCAGTATGTATTAAGTAATTACTATTTTCTGCGTCAACACAAACCAGTGAAGGTTAAAATAGGAGGTGAAATGTTCTATGACTATATAAATATGAAATATATACTATTCAGTGGGTACATTTGGGTCTTTATTTACAATTTCAATTCAATGAAGTAAATATATTCCATCAGTAGCCTCTAGGAAATAACAGTAAGAAATATATATGCATATACAGTTTCATGTTTAAATGTTTGTACACCCAAAATTAAAAATACCTTGCTTTTGATTTCCTAAATAGGGATGGCTCTCAATTTCTTTTTTGAGGGTTTGGCTTTCACATTCTTAACATATATACCAGTGTGTTTATGTTGCATGTGCCTTTTGGTGTGTTCTCTCACTTCCCCTTTTCACTACCTTGTCAAACACAGTGCTCACTACAGTCGCCGGTGACTGCACTGTGACAGCACTGTGTGGGAAAAATATTGCCACACTCATGATTTCAGTGAGGGAATCCATGGAGATGAATGACCTTCTTCTCCAGAATCACTTTCATTGGCTGGGGCAGGGAGTGCTACTGTTGCTGCTTCAGCTTTAGCATCAGCATCAGCACTAGTACTAGGACCAGGAGTATTAGTAGCAAATTAAATTGTTCTATTCCCATTTCACTGCTTTCTGACCCGAGTGCCATGGTGGTGGCCACGGTGATCTGTGGCACTCTAGTCTACTCATCATCATCCCCATTTGCATCTCTTTCTCCATTTCTTTTTGCTTTCAGCTAAAAATGCTATCCTCCACACCAGCTTCTCTACCATAACCCTTACTCTCATCACCACCACCACCAGTATCTTGCTGATGCATGAGAGTGGGACTGTTTAGTGATGATGAAAAATGTGAGAGAGGCTTCCCTGCTGTCACACTTGCCATCTCCTCCTCAGAAGTAGGCACACTGGCAGCAGTAGCAGCAAGCATGGGCAGCTGACATGTACTACCCATACAACTAGCCAGTTCTGCCTTCTTCAACATAGGTCCTAGAAGGCCACGCCAGTGGAATGGGAATCATTGGATCAGAGGTATATGGGCTTCCTTGATTGCTGGTCTGGATGACTTACCCTTCTGGGTCCATCCAGCTAGTCCCTGCTGCTCCACCAACCCCCTCACTCTCATCAAGACCCCACCAGTACATATCTGCTCTATGGCTCTTTCTTAAAATTCAGGGAGTGCAGCAAAGATTGCAAAAAAGGCAATTAGGTTAGCAAAAATAGATAAATGAAACTCGAATTGCAAGGGACAGCAAGACTAATCCAAAAAAGTTTTTCAAATATATCAATAGCAAAACACTTAAAAGGGGGTCCACTGGACCTTTCAAAAATGTGATGGGTGAGTTGATTAGAGAGGATAAAGAAAAAGCTGAGGTTCTAAACACTTTCTTTGCATCAGTATATACAAGGGAACAAGAATGGTACAAGAGCCTCATCAAGTAACAAAAAAATGCAATTATCAGGCATTAGTATAACGGAACCTCCGGTGCGAAGGTGCAAGAGCCAAGAGACCAAACCGGCACGTAACCGGAACCGACTACTCTGCTTATGGGAATGACAATATGAGCCGCCGTCTACCAAGGCCCAAACGCGGCCGGCTCAGCAGGAGTAGTGGGAGCGTCACAGCTCTGCTAGAGTTAACCACAGCACCCGGTTGGAATTAAAGCACAGCAAGTAATCGGAGGCTCTAGTATCGGTATCGCCCTGCAAGTGCCACGGGAGACTCAGCTTTAGGGTAATACAGCTCTGCAAGCTTAAATGGAGACTCAACTTAGTAATACAGCTCTGTAAGCGTAACCGGAGACTCAGCTAGTAGCACAGTGCTGCAAGCATAACTGGCAGTTCAGCAGCACAAGGGTTAAGGTGCAGTCTCGAACAAACAGACGTGACTCAGCAGGAATCAGAATGTCGCCCAAGCGACAACAGCAGCAGGAACGTAGCCGGACCTGGTCAGATCACAGTGGAGATTCTCAGACAAGCCAGATCAGCAGCGAGCAGGAACGTCAGCCAGGCTGGGTCGGAGCACAGAGGAGGTTCGCAGACAAGCCAGATTAGCAACGAGCAGGAACGTCAGCCAGGCCGGGTTGGATCACAGAGGAGGTTCGCAGACAAGCCAGATCAGCAACGAGCAGGAACACAGAAGAGTCGTCAGTACAGGCCAAATCGGTTCACCGGAAATCAAGAACACAGGAACACAGCGAACAGCAACAATGGCTCTGGAACACCATGAAAGGGCACCTGACAGGTGCCATAGTCAGGTATAAAAGGGATCACCAGAGGCGGGCCAAACAGGCTCAACCAATGAGGGAGCTGCACAAGAGAGAGAGTGACAGAGGGAGATCACGGGGACCGTGATAATGGGCTCCACATCACCTGAGGTCTCAAGACTTGGAGGCACCTATATATAGGTTAGGTGGTAGGAAAGAACTCGCAGAAAACTTCTATGGCAGAATTCACATTGATGTTTAGTAAACCAATGTTTCAGCCAACCTCCATGGCCTTTATCAAGGTTACATCACATTGAAACAAACAACCCTTATAAACCCTCGTTAAAAAGACTGCAGCCAAAAGTTAGTGCCGTGCAGAATAAAAAATACACCAATCACAGTGATGGAAATCATCTACATATATAACGAATAAGCATGTGTAAAAGACAATGTATTATAACGTGTATATATACATAATGCATAGAGCAGATGCAGAACGTATAATTAAAAAAACAAAAACAAATGATATTGTACATCAGACTCTAAAACGTCAGAGGTGCTGACCTAGCATTGGGTCAAACTATATGTCTAGAGAAGCAAAGTATATATACACTATAGGAAACTGTTAAAGTTATGTACTTTCTCTAACATGTACCCAATTGGATATATTTAATGGCATATTAAGATTATCCTGCATAGCATAACACTCTGGTTTATTAAGTACTGATCCACTATCTGGTAGACAGCCTGATTACTCCACGGTTTGTTTATCTGTCTTTTACATCGACCAACTTTATGGATTATGATAACCACCATGATATCTAGCTCTAAAATGATGTGGATACATTTAATTTGTGGATTATACTATGACTGACATTTAACAGGTGTGGAGCCAGTGAGCTCTTCTATGCCTCATCAGAGGGCATTAAATGCCAGCATTATTGGAACTTATGAAGGATCGCATAAACACTAACAATATAATAAACTGTTATAAACCCTTTAGGGGAAACCACTTCTATTATTATATTGTCTTTGGACAATATAATATTATAATTCTATTTTTTAGATACACTATGCTAATGTATATATATGCATTATTATTTACATGGTCTATTTGCATGGTTTAATATACAGGTACTAAGACGCTGCACTTGCTACATTGTATTTATTTTTTCATTTGATGTGGATAAGACTCTAACTATTGAAACCATGTTGGGGTTATTCACCGATTTACTATGATTCACACTTCCCATGTATACGTTACATACATATCAGTATTTTATTTGACACATGTTGCGAGGGACATTATGTACTAGCCGACACTGACACACTGGGCAGTGTGTGCCGGCCTGCTGGTTTTCCATACCTGATAAGCAGGGATCTACTTTAATGCTGTATCTATTAGGGACATACTATGAGTTCACATACTGTGTGATGATATAGGAATGTAGCGCATATCTACATCTCCACACTCGGAGATGTATACTTGCTGGTTTTCACCTAATAGCAGGTATGTAGGAACACAATCCCCATGCCTTAACACATAGCTATTAAGTGTCCATTATACGAGATTTTTAATGAAAGAGACACATCTATATCTAGCAAGTCACTTGCGGGTTCTATTACGATATTACATACAGATCATATCATATTGCTTAAATGTGCGGATAGCCGTTTAATCACTACACTGCTCTCATGTATATACATCGTGTATACCATTATTCAGGCAATTAGTGTATCTATACTTTGCTTGTTTAGACATATAGTTTGACCCGATGGTAGGTCAGCACCTCTGACCTTTTAGAGTCTAATGTACAGTATCATTTGTTTTTTTAATTATACATTCTGCATCTGCTCTATGCATTACGTATATACACACGTTATAATACTTTGTCTCTTACACATGCTTATTCCTTATATATGTAGCTGATTTCCGTCACTGTGTCACTTTTGGGGCCAGTCTTTTTAACGAGGGTTTATAAGGGTTGTTTGTTTCAATATGATATCCATTGCTTGCTGGATGATAGCTAAGGGTTTCCACTGCACGTGTCTGTGCTGGTCATGCACACTGCTTTGTTTGCCAGTAGTCCATGGGGTCATTGCTTCTGCTTCAAACGTAGCTATCTTGCAAGTATGCAGAAACCATCTCATATGCAGTGGGACCACTTCTAGAAGCTACATGGTGTTCCTGTGTGTCAGTTACAAACCCGCTACTCAAGGAATAAGTCCCAAAGAGATGTGCCTTCACCACCGCCACCACCAATGTTGGGTTTTTGCCACCCCTTCTGAGATCCATGAATTGCCCTGTGTTCAGAATGACATATTCTGGTTGATGATGTAAGTGTTTTTGCTGGTTGAAATGCTTCGCTGCCTTCCTTTTCACTATGCTGGCCAGATGTTTTTTTGTGCCCTCACTTTCTCCCTCTCATCCTCCCCAATGCAACATTCCACTTGATCAATAAGCATATCTTGATATTCCTTGACAGAATCCGATTCCCGAGAAAGTTTCTGCTGATCATCATGACTCCTTGTTGTGACAAACTGTTGATGGCCCTGTGGCAGAAATTCTGAAATGTTGTGTTTGAAATGGAGGTTCAGTTGCAAGAATGTTGGCTCCACAAAGGGTTTCAGCAGCTCACATATATAGCACATTAGTTGCCAGTGGCAAGGTGACAAAGAGGATCCCTCCAAAGCCTTTCAGATTTGCATGGTGTACTTACTAATGGTCTTATACTGCTCATACAAATGCTCTAGCATGTACAGTGTGGGATTTCACCTAGTAGGGACCTCCATTGTAGCTGGTGATGGGACAAGTTATTATGCTCTTGTATAGAATATAGAGCATTGTGTGCACTGTAGGAGGGACTAAAATGAGAACAGATTTTGCAGGCAATAGTATGCATCTCTCTGTGGGTTTCAGAGTCTGCCAGGAATCTGGTCAAAAGCAGGGCACATGCACCATATCAACTATTCTCAAAGCAGCGATTATGTTGGAGCCATTATCAGCAGACACAAAACCAGATTTTAAGGATTGGGTTACAAGCCGTTCCTCTATCACCTGCTCTAGCTTACTTAAAAATCTATGGTTTTGTGGGACTGTCTCTCAAAACTCTGCATGCATAAGGTGGAGTGCTGATGGTATGGACTATCCTGCTGCTGCTGCTACTGCTGCTGACAACTTTTAATAACACTGTCAGAACCAGAAGCATGATGACTGGCTGTCACCTGATGCTGTACGCTAGTGTTGCCCACTGTTGGTGCTGGGAGGTAAACCCAATGAGCAGTCACAGTCATTTAGTCTGTGCTCTGCACACTTGTCCATATATCTGTTGTCAGGTTGATTATCAGACCTTTACACATCGCACTAACCACCTACTTGTACAATTCAGGCACCTCCGACCTAAAACAATTACTGCAGCTTTGGATATGCCAGAGTGGAGCTAAACATGACATCAGTTCTCTGAAACCTTGGTTTTCTACAAAAGAATACAGCAGCATATCCACTACCAAAATCTTGGCAACCTTGCCATTCCACAGGGGTACATTGGGATTGTTTTGTGAAGTTTTTGACTCCTTCCCAGGAACTCAGTCAGCATGGTTTGACAGGAAATGACAGATGAACTTTGTAACTTTATTGCTTTAATAAGATGACTAGAGGAGATGGTGGAGGTAGAGGCAGCATGTGTGAGCAGTCTATGACTCTTGCCATCTCCTACAGCAAAGCCAGTGTCATCATACTCCTCTGCAGTAGGAGCCATAGGTGTTATTTGGAGTGAACTAACTGTTGGCAGTAGCACAATCTCTGACACATAAATAACTTCACTACTTCCTTTTTCTACCCTAGAGCCCTGGGAACATTTTAGAGTGCTTCTGCTGCTGCTAGATATGGCACATCTGGCCTGCTGATACTGTGTCTCCCAGTCAGATATGTGGTTGTGCTTCAGGTGGGATCTCATAGAGGAGGTGTCTAGGTATGAGCCTGCATTCCACCTGCTCATGTGCTTTTTGCACAGACAACAGATAGCAACATGCTTAGCTTTAGGATCCTGATACTACAATGTAAAAACAACTTGTGGGAGCTGTACTAGGAACCAGACACACAATAGATCTGTACCTTGGTACTGCTCCAATAAAGGTTGTACTACCTATAGGGATTTCAATAGGCTCAAAAGATAGAAATATACAATATAATAAATACAATATTACAGACAGTTCTGTGAGTAGCAGTTCTTAATAGCCAGTATATCTCCTCTGAACTTTCAAACTTCAGGACATCTGCTGCTGTTCCTTAGGTCACTTAGTCACGTGGCCCACACTGCAGGAAATATTCCTTCCAGCTTTGAAAAAGAGAAAAACAAAAGAAGAACTGCGCCTATAAGTGCAGACTGATAGCTTCTATCTCCCCTTAAGGTGGGTACTCACTCTTGTTGGAGGCTAAGCAAGCCTCTGGGCATGCGTTCACGTCTCAATATATATCACTCCATTGTCAGCACTTAACTCGGGGCTCCTAATGTGTTCTCACTGAATATAGAACTTGATAGCCCAATAAATTCTGCTTAAGATGGTATTTTAATATAATGCTCCTTTATTGGAGATGTAAAATATACAAATAAATCATACAATAATATTAAAATTCAATAAAAATATTGTTTCTATATCCCAATGCGTTTCGTCCGTTCAGGACTTCATCGGAAGCATATTGGTACAATAAAACTCCATCTATTTATACTTCAGATAATTTACCTCCATGTTCCTTTGTCCATTCATCGTCTATGGCTTGCCCGCGAATTTTAACCCTCTCCGGTCTTCCTCTATCAACCAGAAGTTGTCATTCTACTTACGCTTCCGGGGCAAAGTAATGGAACGCAGGCACGTCTGAGACGCAATCATGGTCATGGCAACCCGGTACGGCTCCACATCCCATGCTGTAAGGCTTTAGTAAACACCTCCAACATGTATGCGGTATGTAATACCGTATCGGCCGACACCCGATAGAACAAAGATACGTAATAAAAATACATATTAGAAGGAATTAAAAATGGCATACTATCACGGTGCCCGTGATTGCTGCCTTTTTGTGTCAGTTACCTGTAGGGGGCTCCCCATTGGCATTCTGCCTTCAGCCCGCCCTGCATTACCTATTTAGGCTGAGCCTGGGCACCCTTTGGTTGCTCTTTCGTGTTGTCTCTATGCTGTTCGCCTTTTCTACATGTTCCTGAGCTTCCTGGGCCCTTGCTGTGTTCCTGCTACCTGAGATCGTCTAGTTCCTGAGTTTCCAGTTCAGCGGTTGCTGTTGCCGTTCCTGATCCGGTTGGAGTTGCCCTGTGTCGCTGCTTCCTGCTGCCAGTCCCCGCTGCCATTCCTGATCCGGTTACCGTCAGAGAGTGCTGGTTCCTGTTTCACCTGCTGTGCTCAGTTTCCAGTTCCTTGGGTCTACTATTGCTCCCGGGTCGCCTAGGCGATATTTCCACTCTTGCTGGTTTATCCAGTACGCGGCTACTGGTTCGCTCCACAGCCTCATGGCAATGCTGCCTCGACACTGATTAGGTTCCCAGTGCGCGGGTACTGGTTCGCTCCCCAGCCTCATGGCTACCGTTGCCTCGATACTGTTTTGTATCCCAGTACGCGGGTACTGGTTTGCTCCCCAGCCTGACGGCTACCGTTGCCTTGATACTGTTTGTATCCCAGTACGTGGGTACTGGTTCGCTTCCCAGCCTCACAGCTACTGTTGCCGCGATACTGTATTGGGTTCCCAGTACGCGGCTACTGGTTCATCCCTAAAGCCTCACGGCTACTGTTGCCTTGATACAATTGTTTCCCAGTACACGGGTACTGGTTCACTCCACGGCCACCCTGCTATTGTCATGTCTATGTGATTCGATTCCCAGTACGGGGGTACTGGTTCGCTCCACAGCCATACGGCTGATGTTGCCACATTGTGTGTTACTCCCAGTACACGGGTACTGGTTTGCTCCTTAGCCATCCGGCTCTTGCTGCTACTTGCATTCTATGCTTCCAGTACTCGGTACTGGTTTGCTTACAGAGGTTACCGGTTGCGGTGCACCAGAAGAAAGACGGTTTCTCCAGTATGCGTGTACTGGTTTGCTCCATGCTGGTTACAGTTGTCAAGTCCTAGGCAGCTACGTTGACTCCCCAGTACGCGGGTACTGGTGGTTCCCTGCTTTCCCTTGGCTTGCCACTTGAGCCCATTAGCCTCTGCATGTCACCCAAGTGACTGTTATTGTCATCTAGACGGTCACTGAGGCCTCAGTGGTTGCCACCTTCTCCGTATAAGGCTGCCTTACCCGGTATATTGGTAAGGCTGGTAGAACCTTTCTTTATTTACCATCTTGGGTTGCCTTACCTGGTATTGGCAGGGTCGGTAGAGCCTGTATCCAGCTGTATTCCGTTAGGCTGCCTTGCCCGGTATATTGGCAGGGCCAGTAGAGCCTATATACTTGTGGTATTCCGTTAGGCTGCCTTTCCCGATATATTGGCAGGGTCGGTAGAGCCTACTATATTCTCCGAGCATTAGTCCTGGCTGCCTTGCCCGGTATACTGGCAGGGCTGGTAGAGCCTATTCGCTATTATTACTGCTTTTCCTGTCATTTTAATATATATGTATGTACGTGTATGATACCCTATGGGGTTGTTTTAAACTTTTCAATAAAGTTGTGTTTTTACCTAATTTTGCGTCTGAGAGTCTTAACAAACCATGACACATACAGATAATCTGAAAAACCATTCAGTATATTGTATCTTGTTGTACGGTGTGTTGCCAACAGTTTTAAACAGATTGATATATAGAAACAAACTTATAGGGTTGTTCTTTTAGGATCTTCACCATATCTAATCGATCATGTAACAGGTTGGCAAAATATGAAAGTTAAAATATATACTCTATAGTTATGAGTATTTATATCCATCTCATGGACATGAACCAATCATTATTCATAAGCTTGTCACTGTAAGATACTACATACATCAATGTTTTCATTCATACCACGTGGATATAAAGTGTATAATTGGTAGATCCACTGTGCCTCTTTATGGCACAGTGATCTATATCGATTAGGACAACTGGAAGAAATCACTTCTATACCTATTACTACCAAACCAGAGATCCCTCCCCTGGGGCAGCCAGCGAAATGTCTGGACACAACATGTTTGGGATCTTGATTGATAATATTTCTATGATGTTCTCCCGCCCTGTCTCACAAACATCTTGTAGTTTTCCCTACATACTGTGTCCCACAACCGCATTGTAATAGGTATATAATGTATTGGCTGATGCAGTTGATGAAATCCCTGTTCTGGTACTCTTTACCGGTACTAAAACTTCTAAAAGCCTTACTTCTGTGTTTCATATGTTTACAGTTGAGACATCTTGCTCCACTACGTTTATCATTTCCTTTCATATATTGGTGACCTTAGTATCTCCAAAATTATATATAGACTCTATCTTATAGATGGAATCTATATTGCTGTGTCGTGTCTTTTTGTTTGGCTTAATCTTTTTAGGACAACTTTTGGCAATTTGACCTCTCAGATTTTTAGCTTGTTGAAATATTATTTTGGGACATTCACCAATCTCTCCCTCTAAGAGGGGTTCTTGGTGCAAGATACCCCAATATTTTTTAAATAGGCTTTTAATTTTGGGAGCATCTGAACTATATTGAGTAATAAATGCGCTCTCATAATCTATTTTACCTGTACTGTTTTCTTTCTTTTTGGCCTGAGTTTTAATAAGGGAATTTCTATCCAAAGATTTAGCTTTGTGGTATGCTGCATCTATATTCCTTTCTTTATAGAACTTTTCTAAGAGATTAATCTTTAATTCCCTTGCTTCCACCTCATAATCTTCCAAACGACTACAATTTCATCTGACACGATGGTACTGACCGTAAGGGATATTGCCAGTCCATTTGGGATGATGGTTACTTTGGCCATCTAAGTATCCATTACATGCTACTGGTTTCTGATACGTCTTTGTGTTTATAATTCCATCTTCACCAGCTGTAAGGTGAAGATCAAGGAACTCCACTGACCGTTCCTATACAGTGCTGACACATCAAGGGTTGCTCATATATATGAGCCCCATTTCCACCGCATATCCTTAAACTGTTTCAGAACCTGTTTTGAATCTTTAATATAAGAACGTATGTGCAGAGACATTGGAGGTTAAACTATGTATTCCAGATATAATTGGGCTCCCAGGAGGGTCCACCAACCGTTTATGTATTTTAGGTATGTGATAAAAATATGCCACCTCAGCGTGAGGGAAACATAAATATTGATGTTCTTGTTTGGTTAGCAGACCTCTCCTGAGCGCTTCATCTAGAAGATCCATAAGTTGCCTTTGATAGGCATTCTGAGGATTGAATTTTAATTCTTGATAAGAATGAGTATCCCTCAACAATCTCTCGGCTTCCTGCAGATATAGCTTTATGATCCTGAGAAGGGGTGGACAAAATCTCCCACCGTGTTCCCGTGAGAAATTCCATGAAAACCATGCTGTTGTCTGTTTTTTTTCAGGAAAATCTGTCTTAAATCTAGCGATTTCGCATTTTTCGCCCATTGGCCAAAATTGTTCGCCATTTTTTCAATGGCTAGAAAGTTTCAGCCCATAGATTTACGTGGTTTTCACCTTTTCGCTATAAAAATGTGATGTATTTGCGGCAGTCAAAGACAATAGAAGCAGCTACAGAGTGAGGTAGACGTGTTGTGCTATTCTGCTGTGATCTTTTTCCATTATGAGCAGGTTTAAAAATATTAAAAGGAGGAACTGGAAGGACCCTTATGTGTCCACTGAGGAGGAGGAGGAGGAGGAGGAAGTGAGCACTACTGAACCAATGCAGTCCAGTCATTCTAATTCCCCCCAAGGGATCTTGGGGAATTTAAAGGGAATAGAGGGAGAAAAGGGAATAGGAATGGCGTGAAGGGTAGCACTAATGAGAGCAGGACAGGTCAGCAGCCTGTGCCTGCTGCTAAACGTGCTGCCTTTGCTGCCATCATTGCTGCCCAGGCTGCCACTAGTACTGTGTCTGCTGTCTGACATGTTGCCCCTGTTGAAACCAGTGTTGTGCCTGCTGCAAGTGCTGAACCTGCTGCCACCAATAATGTGCCTGCTGTCAGATGTGCTTCCCCTGTTATCTGTGCCACTAGTGCTGTGTCTGCTGCCAGTGTTGAAGCTGCTGCCACCAGTGCTGAAGCTGCTAGGATGTCTTATAATGCTCAGGAGGGGGTAAGGAGAAGGTGATGCCAAGTGTGACAGCAGGGACCCCAAGTCACACTTGCCATCCCCAAGCAGTGCCACCACTGTTAGTACTACTAAGAAGGTTGAGCAGCTTGTTAGTGTTAGGAGTGAAGTAGGGGGTAATCATCATATTACTAGTGACTGTGAGGAGGAACATTTTGTGGCTGAACTTGATATGCATGGTGTTAGTAGTAGTAGTAGTAGTAGTAACAGTAATGGTGAAGCAGACAGTGGAACTTGTTAGGGGAGTGGTAGGTGAAGCATTTGAGAGCATCCAGACTAGGGGTCAAGGGAGCCCACATCATTCATCTGGCTCTGGGAGTCCTCCTCCTCTTCTCTTCACTACGGTGTCCAAGTGGAACATGATTCTGGTGAGGCCAGGACTTGTGTTGGAGGAGAGCAGGTGAAGAATTAATACCACCACCATCAGCAGGATCACATACCAGCTGCCTGTGCCTGGTGCACTGCTGCCAGTCTGTCTTCTTCAGGTCAAAATGAAATGCCAAGTGTAACATTAGGGGACCCTTTGTCACATTGCTCGTCACCTCCTCCAAGCAGCAGTGAGATGTCTGTAATAGGGAGTGGTTCTAGTGGTGGTGGTGATGCTGGGGTGGAAATTACATTGATGGCCTTTTTAGCAGAAACTGAGAAGGAATGGGAGACAGGAATGAGGATGGGAATCTCCACCACTAGCATTGAGCTTGCAGAATTTGCAACTGCTCTAATTCCTGCTGCTGTTGAGTTGCAAGGGCAGCAGGATGCTGAGGAGCAAGCTAGTGTTCCACAGACCACCGTGGACACAATGGGAATGGGTCAACAACTAGGATATGTTCCACTTGCCTGCAGTAGCAATACTCCTGGTCCTAGCTGCAATGCTGATTCTGAGGCAGTAACAGCAACAGCAGCAACATCATCCACTACCACAGACAGTGACGGGGAATGTGGAGGAGAAGAAGAAAGAGGCCATTCTTCTCTACCTGTTCCCTATCCCTATCCCCTGTAGTCATGGGTGTTGGACTGTTTTTCTCTTGGAGCAGGCACAGTGCAGTCATCACCAACTGCACTATGCACAATTTGTGACAGGTTAGTGAGAAGGGGAAAGGAGGTAACACACCTTGGCACAACCCCCCTGATATCAGACATGAAACATAGACACCATGAAATTTATGTCAAACATGTTACCCACCACAGAAATCAAGCACCACTGTTACTGTACCCCCTGACTCTCCAGAAAGGCAACAAGAGGTGAGGCAGAGATAAAAGAGGAGGAGGAACAGAGAAACTCATGCAGAGACTGGAAGTTCCATGAGGAGCAAAACAACTAGCTCACCATCACCTTCTTCCTCTAAGATAACAACTACATCTTCTGCCAATCCACCTAATTCATCATTATCTCCCCCACCAAATGATAGCCACTCTGTTGATGTTAGTATGTGGCAGTTCGACTCCACCCATTGCACACTGTGTGGTGCACTGATCACACCTGCCAGTGTATTGGAGGAGAATTGCAAGCAGGGAATCTGAGGAGATCCATCCTGCAGAATATTCTGGCAGGGAGGGTTCATCATTACTGTTAAACTGTCAGCAAGTTGTCATGTGTTCATAGCGGGGTGTGGGTGTAGTGACAGTGGTATTTCTTGGGCTTTGGTGTCATGGTGTTTGGATACAGTTGTGCCCCCCAATGTTATTTACCACACATACTGTGCACATTGCAGTTGCTGATGAGATGCACAGTTCCTGCTCTCAAAGGAAACATTTATATTCTAATAACAACACACCCATGATTTTGGAGGAGGGGCAGATGGAGAAGGATTATTGGCCAACTTCTTCTTTTTCTTCACATAGACTGGGGGCTACTTATTGTGATGCTACTGCCTCAGATACATCACTGGAGCTAGTAGAGGGCAGCAAGTGGAACCTTCATCATTCCCTTTCAGCTGCCTAATCATCCTGTTGCTTAAACAACTCAAGAGCAGCATCAAGAACAGAGTCGCATCTATATCAGGGCATTTGACAGGACATCACCTGCTGGCACTAGGCCAATAGGGCATTTTTCCCTCAGGGCTTGTGCTTTAACAAAATAAATAAATAAATAAAAGAAATAAAAGTAAAAACATAGTCCTACAAAAAAAAGTGGAGGGGGTTTGTTTCTAACAAGCCTAAGTCCTACAGATCAGTGTTTCCTCAGGACTTGGCTTCTAACAACAAATCTAACAAATCATCCTCTACAAAATACTCAATCAAGTATCAGTATATCCCAGGGGGGTTCCTGTATCTATCACTTTAAATACAAATTTCTTATTTTTTTTAATTAACTGTCCCCCCAATACCAGTCAAGAACACCCCCTAAACAAATTCCCTATTCAACTGATTTTTTTCCCCAGACTCCACCTACCAACATAGGCACCCTCCTCAGACCCCTTTTATACCATGTCTTATGGGGGCTTTTTTAATTGTATTTAGGATTTATTTTTTTATTAACTGCCCCCAATCCCAGTAAACAACCCCCACCCAAAAAAAATTCCCTGTTCAACTGATTTTTTCCCAACACAGGAACCCTTATGCCCCTTTTATACTATGCCTTTTGGAAATAAAATAATATTTGTTTTGTTTCGTTTAAATTCAATGTTCCCATTGATTTCAATGGAATGAGCTAGGTGAAAAAAGCAGAAAATTGTCACTTTGCACGGGAAATTACTTGCCAACTGGAAGGTGCCATTATTCGACGATTTCAGTTTGAGGCAAAATTTTTCTCCCATCCCTAAACCTGAGTGAAGTATCTGCAATCTGTGGACTTCATGGACTGAGGGTTTCTTGAGGGGCTGCTACTACTACTGCGGCTAGATGTTGATGCAATTCTACTGCTCCTACTACTAGGCGTCAAAGGTTCAGCAAGTCCAGTAGTTAATAACCTGTCTTGCTGTTTTTGTTGCTGCTGTGTACTTATCACATGTGTATGTGTATGTGCGGCTGAGTGGGACATGGTCTTGGAAGAGGTGATGATGCTGATGATGACTGACTGGCTAACTGTGTGCTTTTTGACATCTTTACTTGTCCAGGGTCAGACTTTCTAATGTTTTTCTCAGTTTATAGACAGGCACAGTGCCTCTTTTCAGTGGTGTAAGAATCAGCCTGTCTTTCTGCTAACTTTATGGCCATGACATCATCCTCTCTTGCACTGTCAAGTTTATCTGTATCTGAACAACCGAAGGATCCTGGAGGGATATATTCTATCTCTGCATCATCATCATCATCACAGTTATCTGTCATCATTAGGTTTATCCTCAGCATCAGCATCACCTGCCACTTCTTGCCCACTACTCTTATATTACTCTAAGCTTTTAGAGGTCTCAAACAATTACTTTTTACTTTTACTTTCTCAAAGTTTGCTACTACTTTCAGGATAGGTGTTTTAGTGCTTGCTTTTCTTAGTATCTGATGCAGCAGATGGTTCAGCTGTTACGTCTTCCTCCATTAAGCTATTGCCATCATCAACACTAGAATGCGACTTGTCTTCAGTGTTGTTCTTACATGTCTTCTATTATGGTTCTTTTTTGTACTGGCACTGATGGTGCTGGAAATTTTGCTGGGACCTTGTCAAACCCCATCCTCCCTTGGAGGAGAGGCATCATCATTTGTTGCACATGCTGCAGCAACCATTGTTGCAGTCAGTTTTTGAACTACCACTCCATTAACTGCTTCCCCCTCCCCCTGCCCCTTGTGCATTTGCTGGACATTTTTCAACTATTGTGTGTTTTTACTCTACACTACACAATACAACTGATGGAGTGTGATGTCTTGCCTTAACCCAGTCAGTTATCTGTCACCTAATGTATTTAGTTGTTTGTTTATTTATTTATTATTTTTTATTTTATTTTTTTGTTTAATTTTGTTTTGTTTTTTGTTTAATCAGAAGGACAAGGAAGGTGATCAGCGCTTTCCACTTGTATCCCTTACACAAGCTCTTTGGTTTTTGTCAATAAACGCTTGTGTAGTAGGATACAAATGCAACAAAAACAGAGAAACTGGTGCACTCTTACCGGCCTAAAGAGTGGTACCAATGTAGCTAAATCACACAACAATCAAATAAGGATCCAAAACAATACAAAAAAAAGTGTTCAGATATGCAGCTTCTTCCACTGGTGTCCTTAGCAGCACCTTCGCAGAACTAGTGCACAAAAAGAAAAAAGAAGAGCACAAAAATCTGAGAGCACCTCTGTATAGAAAAGAACATAAAATCTGCTTTAAATATTATACTTACAAGATCTTGCTTTACTCAACCAGATGATTCATGTATCAGCCAATTTGAGTAGCAGCGATTAGGGGAAGGAGCTGATTACCATCCTGGTTGCATACGATTGGTAATTGGTATTGGATAGGTGATCAATGCAAGGTGGGCATCATGACTGGTCCTGATGCACCCCACGAGGTCTGATTGATTGTCTTAAAAGATGAAAAAATACAAAATTAAAAATAACTAAACAAATAAATACAATAAAAAGGAGCATAGTGCAGGACTAAAGATCATGCAATATATGTATTGTGTTAACTGTTTGAGTGCCAGAGAGGTATGGTTTTCTGTAATGCATTACTTACCACTTTGGCACTCAAAGGGTTAAATATTGTGAAAGAGAACAATGATGGCAGAATAGGGCAACATATGATTGATATTAATCATTCGAGTGCCAGAGGGGTATGCAACACATTGCCAGGGCCGGATTTACATCTCAGGAGCATGTAGGCACAGAAATCTTAAGCACCCTCCCTCACTGGCCATCTCCACTGGACACCTCCACAATGCTCCTAATCTCCACAGTGCCTCCATCATCTCCATATTTTCCTCACATTGCCCCCCATCAGCTCCATATTGCACCCATCAGCTCCAACTTGCCCCCCATCAGCTCCATATTACCCTCACATTGCCCCCCATAATCTCAACATTGTCTCCATCATCTCAATATTGCTCTCATATTGCCCCCATCAGCTCCATATTGCCCTCACATTGCCCCCCATCAACTCCATATTGCCCCATCAGCTCCAACTTGCCCCCCATCAGTTCCATATTGCCCTCACATTGCCCCATCATCTCCACATTGCCCCCATCAGCTCCAACTTGCCCCCATCATCTGCACATTGCCCCATCATCTCCATATTACCCTCACATTGCCCCCCCCAGTGATCATTTCCTACCTCTCTGGTGGTCCAGTGACGTGGCAGGAGAGGTCTGTGCCTCCTTCTTCACAGACCTTGTCACAGCTTACCTTGATTCCAGCACCGCCAGTTTAGTGGCACTCAGCATCATTCCACACCTCATCTGCATGCGCAAGGCTTCAGAGTGAAGCAGGCCTTTGTTTTATGCCATGCTTCCTGTAGTCTCCTCCTACCTACTTCCTTCTTCTGAACCTGCTCCTCCTACCTACTTCCTGAGGAGGGGTTTAAAAGGCAGTCTGAGTTCTGACTCAGTTGCCCTTGCAATGTTGTACAAACAGTTCTGTTTAGTTTGGGCTCTGTGTATGACCTGGCGTGTCTGACCATCCAGTCTGGTGCTGACCTGTGGCTCTGTCTGACTACTCTTTTGCCTGCTCCCATTGTGTAGTGGACACCCAATCTGGTGCTGACCTGTGGCTCTGGCTGATACCTGAACTGTGTATGACCCAGCTTGTCTGACTATCCAATCTGGTGCGGACCTGTGGTTCTGTCTGACTATTCTGCTGCCCGCTCCTTGTATATAGTAGACACCCAATCTGGTGCAGACCTGTGACTCTGGTTGACTACCAGATTTGTGCATTACCTGGCTTGTCTGACTATCCTGTCTGGTGCTGACCTGTGGCTCTGTCTGACTATTCTCCTGCTTGCTCCCATTGTGAAGTAGGCACCCAATTTGGTGCAGACCTGCTGCTCTGGTTAAGAACTTACTCCCTGATTGTAATACGTTAGACCCATTCAAAGGCTATCCAAACGCCTTCCATGACAGATAAGTGGCAGAGGTAGGATTTACTGTAGAGAGGGTCATCGTACATTAAGGGTCACCTTATATTTGAATAAATATGGTAATCTGGATTTAATCCAAAAGCCTTCCATGACATACAAGTGGCAGAGGTGGAATTTACTGTAGAGAGGGTCATCTTAAATTAAGGTTCACCTTATATTTGAGTAAATATGGTAACCTGGGTTTAATAAAATATTGTTGTGTCCTTGAATATTAGATCGCATATGCTGTAAAACTGCTTAATTAGTTTACCTTCTAATAAATTAAGAAGTCATATATATATAAAGAGGAACACATCAAGTACCCTAAATTCTCAGTGCCTGGCACACACAACCAGGGGCGGCAGTAAGGAGGAGTTATGCAATTCTTATCTATACTGCCTGTCCCATTGGTCCAACCATGGTGCATGATTTTGACAGTTGTAGCCAGGGCACTCCCCCATACTGACTGCTGTCAAAATCTCGCAAGGAGAACAAAGGTATCATCACGACTGATGCAAGGCCATTGAAGGATGGAGGAGTCAGGCACTTCACCGCTTGTGGCAGACTGAAAAATAAGAGCAGCCAGAACCAAACAGCTGGATGTCTGAGAAGAAAGCTTAGAGAGGAAGTGGACAAAAGGCAGAGTCAGAGCCAGGCCAAATATCAGGTACCTGTGGGACTAAACAGCAGAACAGTCAGGTCATGCCAGGGTCAAAGCCAGGAAAACAGTAGACCAATTTTGTTGACTTTATAATACATATAAATACACTTATAAATGTTAATGTAATGGAACAGATTCATCTGTGAGTGGATTGTGCAGTGGGGGGATTGACGGGGGTGGCATCAAAATGCACCTTCGCCTGTGTAGACAAAAATTCTTGCACCGGCCCTGACTCCACCATCATGCCACATTACAGTCCATTTTCTCAGCATAGCTTTACAACAAAATAATGGCTGTCATTCCCCGGAGGTTTGAGATCTACTTCCTATGGCAGCTGGTAGACCAGCTCAGTGGCAGAGGGTGCTAAGAATAATCAATTCTTCAGGCTGCCTTTGGTCTTTAGACACTGGAATGCTTAAAATTTGATCTATGAGTATGGCTCCATGCTTAGAGGAACTTGTAGAAGAACTAAAACATAGCAGATGGAGCATGATTGGCTTAAGTGAGACTCATAAAAAAGATGACTATTTAGACAAACTAGAAGATGGACACTGGCTATAGTATAAAGGATAGACAATGTGGAGGAAATGGATTCTTATTCAACAAAAGACTTGTAAACTCAGTTGTAAAAGTAGAAAGTATTTGTAAAATAATTTCAATGCAAGAATTGATAAGATCCAAAATGGAGAAGCAATCAAACCACATAGAACTGGAAACATCACAAATTAATTCTATGAGAAAAATGCCAAAAGAAAATGGATGAGGAAAATGATAATACAAGTGATATCAAATTCATACTTGCAATTAATAAAACGATTTTCACTGACTTCTTAGTCATGATGGAAGTAACCATTGTCTAGTGAGTGCAAAAATCTAAAACTGACTGCGAGAAAGAAAGAAAGAAAGAAAGAAAGAAAGGAAGAAAGAGAAAATTATCAAATCAATAAACATGAAGTTTAACTCTAGCCCACTATTGAAAAAGCATAAGAATTTTGAGATAGCACTGTCTAATCTTTCCATTGTGTTGCAAGACCTTCCAGACACAGACATTTCAACTCACAATGAAAAAGTGACTGAGATTATTGTAGACACTGCCCATGCCCTTGCACCTACTGTAAAACAAGAAAAAAACAACCCGAATATCAAAAGAAACAGTTACCATGGTGAAAAAGTGATGAGAAATTAAGCAAAACGGTAAAATTAGAAACAGGGTAGAATATGCAGAAATGTGCATTACCAGAAGGAAACTCACTTAAGAAGAAACACTCAGGTTCCATGTTGAGCTCATCAAAAGGACTCTGAAAGAAAATCAAGAGCTAAATAAGGTAAAACTATAAATGGTCACACATAGGAGCTAAATGTTTGCTTGAAGATGGTACAACAGCAAAAACTGAACAACAAATACTAAAATGAGTGGAAGAATTTTATTCAAATCTTTATAAGGATGAAGGGCAATAACTGAATGCTGTGTCAGGGGCTGAAGCTGTGCCAGAAGTCCTGTTAGAAGTAGAAGCTGCAATAAAATCAATGGAAAATGGCAGTAGTAGTAGTTGGACCTGATAAAGTTATTATTCAAAAGCTGAAAGCCAAAGGTCAACCCTTATTGAAAGCCCTAGCTAAACTATTCTCAAAATGTCTACTACTCAGCAAAGTGCCTGAAACATGGAAAAATTAAAAAGTAATCCTACTGCACAAAAACAGTGGTAAGTAGGATGTAAAAAACTACTGACCAATAAGTCTATTGTCAGTGGTCTGCAAGGTTTTCCCAAAGGAACTATCAAGTAGAATGGACACAATACTTAAAGTGATAGTAATACTTAAAATTTTATTTTCTATTGCAGCCATGACAAAAACGTTAAAAACTTCCTTATGGTTTGAGAGATATTCGCAAGGAAAGTTTCTCCCTGAGTGAAGTCAGCGGACTAACTGACAGATTTGGAATCCAGTAGTGTTGAGCGAGCACCCCGATGCTTGGGTGCTCGGGTGCTCTGACCGAGCACCCCCTGAGGCTCGAGTGCTCGGCCGAGCACCCGAGCCCCATTGAATATAATGGGGCGACACGAGCATTACACCAGGCACCCCCTGCTCTGATGAGGGGAGGGTGCCTGGTCAATGCCCCCCTTCATCTCCGCTATGCCCCCTTCATCTCCGAATGCCCCCTTCATCTCCGCAATGTCCCCCTTCATCTCCGCTATGCCCCCTTCATCTCCGCTATGCCCCTCTTCCACAATGTCCCCCTTCATCTCCGCTATGCCCCTCTTCCACAATGTCCCCCTTCATCTCCGCTATGCCCCTCTTCCACAATGTCCCCCTTCATCTCCTCTATGGCATAGAGGAGATGAAGGGGGACATTGTGGAAGAGGGGCATAGCGGAGATGAAGGGGCACATTGTGGAAGAGGGGCATAGAGGAGATGAAGGGGGACATTGTGGAAGAGGGGCATAGCGGAGATGAAGGGGGACATTGTGGAAGAGGGGCATAGAGTCTATGCCCCTCTTCCACAATGTCCCCCTTCATCTCCGCAATGCCCCCTTCATCTCCGCAATGCCCCCGTACCTCCAGTCCCTGGTGGTCCAGCGGAGCGTCTTCAGATCTGTGCCTCTTCCGGCACAGATCCCTGCCACCCGAACATGGCGGGCGAGCAAATGGCGGTACTCGACGAGTACCGCCATGTGCCGAGCAGAGCGATGCTCGAGCCGATCCGAGCATCGGCCGAGCACGCTCGCTCAACACTAGAATCCAGGCCTCAGACCGGCTGCAACTCTTCAGCAGAGCTGAGATTGCAAGATAAAAGAAATAACTACTTACTTGGAATAGTCTACAAACTGTGCCTTGTTTGCAAGCAAATTTTGTAGACCCTTCCAATGAAATACTTATTTTTATATCTTGCGATCTCTGGTCTGCTGAAGAGCCGCCGGCTGATCTGTGGACCGGATTCCAAGTCTGTCAGCTAGATGGCAGACTTGGCTGAAACAGCCAGTGAGGGGGAACTTTACTTGCCAATATCTCTCAAACCATAAAGGTTTGAGAGATAAAGCTTATATCATTTTTAATGTTTTTTTCATGGCTACAATATAAAATAAAATTAATTTTAACTATTATTAACACTTTAACAAACTGTGTGCAAGTGTACCAAGAACAATTGATACTGTTTTGAAGGAAAAGGATGGTCAGCTGGTCACACCAAATATTGATTTGTTTTAGATTTTTCTTCTGTTCACTCACTATGCATTTTGTTAATTCACAAAAATAAACTAGTAAGATGTCTAATTTTTGAAGCATTCTTACTTTACAGAATTTTTTCACACCTGCGTAAGACTTTTGCACAGTACTGTATATTCCACAAACCAACAGACAGGCCTAATTATTAGGGGTGGGCAAAATCTCTCGCCTTGTTCCCACGAAACATTCCGTGAAAACCACATTGTTGTTTGCTTTTTCGCTGGAAAATCCACTTTAAGTTCAGCTATTACATTTTTTGCATTTTTTGCCCATTGGCCAAAATGTTTGCCATTTTTTCAATGGCTAGAAAGTTTCTGCCCATTGATTTACGTTGTTTTCGCTTTTCGCTATAAAAAAGTACATGTTTGCGGAACTGAAATACAGTAGAAGCAGCTACAGAGTAAGGTAGACATGCTGTGCTGTTCTGCTGTGATCTTGAGGTAAAATTGAGGCAGGAGAGGATCATAGTGACTGCTTTCACTATGAGCAGGTTTAAAAATAATCAAAGGAGGAACTGGAAGGACCCTTATGTGTCAAATGAGTCTGAGGAGGAGGAGGAAGTGAGCACAACAGAACCAATGCTGTCCAGTCCCCTAAATCACCCCTAGGGATCTTGGGGCATTTAATGGGAATGGGGGAGAAAAGGGAATGTGAAGGAAGGGAGAAAAGGGAAGTACTAGTGAGAGAAGAACAGGTCAGCTGCCTGCACCTGCTGCTAGACCTGCTGCCCCTGCTGCCTCCATTAGTGTGCCTGCTGCAACTAGTGCTGTGCCTGCTGTCAGACATGCTGCCCCTGATGCAACCAGTGTTGTGCCTGCTGCCAGTGCTGAACCTGCTGCTAGCAATACTTTGCCTGCTGTTAAACGTGTTGCCCCTGTTGCAACCAGTGCTGTGCCTGCTGCCAGTGCTGAAGCTGCTGCCACCAGTACTGCGCCTGCTGTCAGACATGCTGCCCCTGTTGCCACCAATACTGTGTCTGCTGTCAGATGTGCTGCCCCTGCTGCCACCAGTTCTGTGCCTGCTGTCAGTGTTGAACGTGCTGCTACCAGTGCTGAACTTGCTGCTAGTGTGTCTTGTAATACTCAGGAAGGGGGAAAGGAGACAATGATGCCAAGTGTGACAGCAGGGGACCCTAAGTCACACTTGCCATCCCCAAGCAGTGCCACCAGTGCTAGTACTACTAATAAGAAGATCCAGCAGCTTGTAAGTGTTAGGAGTGAAGGACGGGGTAATCATAATATTACTATTGACTGTGAGGAGAAAGACTCTGGGGCTGAACTTGATGTTTGTGGTGTAAGTAGTTGTAGTAACCGTAATGGTGAAGCAACCAGTGGGACTAGTTTTAGGGAAGTGGTAGGGGAATCATTTGAGAGCATCTAGACTAGGGGTCAAGGGAGCCCACACCATTCCTCCTGCTCTGAGAGTCCTCCCCTTCCCTACACTACAAAGTGGAACATGATCCTGAAGAGGCCAGAAATAGTGTTGAGGGAGAGCAGACACAGAATTAATAGCACCAGCAGAATTACAGATCAGCTGCCTGTGTCTGTTGCTACTGCTGCCAGTGAACATCTTAAAAAATTCAGGAAAGAGTTCATCAGTCATAAATATAATGGCAAGATAAAAGACTTCCAAATTCAGAGAGCCACCAGTGTACCCAGAAGAACTCTCATGGAATATAAACAACAGCAGGAAGATAACAGAGTTCAATTAGTAGTCCCCTACAATGCACAGCTTGAAGTATTGTGTAAAATATCAAAAGAGCTTCAAACAATACTACATACTGATGATAGATTAAAAACAAAATTCCCTAGACCTCCTCTCCTTTTTTATAAACAGCCCCAAAACTTGAACCAATTGGTGGTGAAGGACTCGGTTATGAATGCAACTGAAAATCATACTTCTCCTTGTCTAAAATGTCCCCAAACAGGATTATATGTGGGTGAGACAGGACAGACCCGAGAAATGGGATGAATTCTCATAGGTCCAGTGAGAAACAACAAAATAGACATTTTAACGGAACAGATCACAGCATTAAAGATCACAAAGTGACTGTACTGATTGGAAATTTAAGACACAGGGAGACAGAAAGATCTGGGAAAACAAATGGATAACCAAGTTTAACAGTCTGTTCTGTGGCTTGAACTGTGACAAGGAATTTATGTCACATAATCCCTCAAAATATAAATATTTTTGGTCCCTTTGTATGCTAGGGGACTGCATGTCTTGTAAGTATGGGTTGTGCACCACTCTGGTGTTTGGAGGGTTAATCTATACAGATTCTAAGCTATCGCTAGTCAGTTTCACTACAGCTGTTAAAAAGGTAATGAATCTTGTTAGCATTTTCTAGTCCACTTCATTAAGCTGTTACAGAAGCTAGAGTTTAATTTACTGCCCACACTGAGAATATACATTCTGCTCATGGAATTTGACCCTTGGGTTAAACATAGCTATCCTCTGCATTGTGTTCCAGTGTGGTGGATGCCTGTCTGGCAGTCAAGGGATTGATATTAAAATTATATGTATGAGTTTTAAAGTCATGTATTGTGCATTCAGCCTTCATTTTTATTATGCCTGAGGAAGAGACTTAGTTGACTTGAAAGCCAATAATGGTATAATTTGTATTTAACCAGTCGCCTGCATTTTCTATGGCTAACACGGTACCACTCTTTACCCATGAGGTCAAAGCAAACAAAGCTTGCCCAGGGGAGCAAGGCATGAAAGAGCCGCAGTGTGGCCAGAGGAAAAAGAGGTCTGCAGTGCTTTGCAGAGCTTGCATCCCCTCTCTAACCTATAAAATGAAGGAGAAAACATCCAGCTCAAATGAAGAAAAGGGAGATAGAAAATAACACGTGGAATAAAGGCAGGAGGGATGAGATGAAATGAAATCTCCAGATCATCACAAGAGGTACCTCATTACCCAGTACATCGATATCTAAGGAAACTGTCCAGATGCCATCTGGTGCTGATTCTATGGATGAACCTGCCCCTGTTTCAAAATCAAAGGACTTGCAGGATACAAGAATATTAAAGAAGAAGAAGAGAAAGTCTGGAGGTGTTACAGGAGACCAGCAAGGAGAGGCAGTCATGGCGCAAGAGTCCAAAAGATAATCCAAACAAGGAACCAAAGCCAAGTTAAATCATTAGAGGTTTTAAATTTGTCTAAGATCACTCTGACTCCAGTGCAAATCAGAATATTAAAGATAGGATTGAAGTTTGTACCCGACTTCAATTTCAACTTATTTAGTACGTTACTTGATGTAAATCGGTTTGCCAGACTATTAACCGTTAAGAAGTTTTTTCTCTCTGAGAATATGCATGGCTCTAAGTCGGATTTTTCATGTACCAGTTCGGTGCCCACTGAGTTTTGTGGGTTACCATCTGGGTTCAGTGACATTAGTGCATTTTATGATCTTCAGAGTCTCAGAGAAGAGTCTTCTGATTGTAGGTCTGACAATGTCATCCGTTCTTTGGAAACTGGTCTTCGTCCAATCTCAAGTTTTTTTCCCTTGCATTGCAAGGGAAACCAACTTGACTTATTCCAGAAAATGATTGAGAGGGATTTGACATCTTTGAATGATGTTAAAAAAAACACCATCGATGACATAACCTTTCCCTTTTGGAGAAGGAGGCTCTGGTCCAATTGAAGGAGAATGACTCAGTGGTCATCAGAATGTCTGACAAGGGGGGTTCAGTTGTAGTCCTGGATGCGGAATCTTATAAGAATGAGGCTTTGCTCCAGTTGAATGATCCTCTGACATACCAAGTCTTAAGACTGAATCCTACCTTGTCCTATAAGCTGGAGCTTAGTGAAGTAGTTGAAAAGGGCCTCACTTTGGGTATTCTGTCGAAAAAAGAAGCCCTGGCTTTGGTCCTGAGGAGCCAGGTGATCCCTATTTTCCACCACCTGCCGAAAGTGCACAAGTCAATGGTCGACCCTCCTGGCCAGCCGATTGTGTCTGGCATCAGGTCACTCAATGAGCCGTTGTCGGACTTAGTAGACTGTTACCTTCTGCCGGTGGTAGATATTTTACCTGCTTCCCTAAGAGACACAAAGCAAGTTTTACAGCAGCTGTCACTCTTCATGTGGCAAGCAGGCTATTCCTGGCTGACGGCTGATGTGATGGAGCTGTACTCCTCCATTCCCAATGATAAGGGACTTGTAGGCCTTCGTGCGCAATTGGTACGGTTCTACAATTATGATACAGTGCTTGTTTACTTCCTAGTACAATCATCGGCGTACCTCCTGTCCTATAATTGCTTTGCTTATGATGGGGTGTTCTATCTGTGTGGGGTTGCTATGAGGGCTAGTTTTGCCCCCTCTCTTGCCAACTTATACATGAGTTGGTGGGTGGCGGCCCACATCTTTGGAGAAGAATCCCCATCAGGGCTCGATTTTGTGGTGCGGGAGGTACATCGATGACCTGATTTTCATCTGGGGGAGCAGTGGGGAAGAGGCAAGTGTCTTTATGAAATATCTGAACAACAATGAATTGAACCTACGATTTACACATTCCCATGAGTTCGTTTCAGTCTGTTTCTTGGATCTTACCCTCAGAGGTGACATGGATTTGTGCAAGGTCCAGTCCGATATATACAGGAAACCCATTTCTGGCAGTAGTATTTTACATGATAGATCTGCCCACCCTAGGTTTCAGGTTAATAATGTCCCCAAAGGGCAGTTTATTCATTTAAGCAGAAACTGCTCAATGGACATTGAATCTGAAAGGGCTGTGGCGGATCTTAGATTAAGGTTTGCTGACAGGGGCTATAAGGAGTAACTTGTGGACAAAGCATATTCTTTTGCCAAGTCACAGGTGAGGGATGATCTTTTGAAGGACAATTTAGATACTAACCAGCCTGAGGTGATGAATTGTGATATTAGGTTCATTACTGGCTTCAGTTCACAATTTGGAGCCATTTGTGATATTGTTCAGAGATATTTACCTATTTTGCGCATGGATAGCAGACTTGATCATATTCTACAGAATGTCTGTGATTTTGTAGCCAGGAGAGGGATTACTATAGGAAATCGAGTATCACCTAACTTGTTTTTAAGTAAAAAGCCTGTACCCACCTGGCTGAGACAAAAGGGCTTCTATAGATGTGGGGCATCTGTCTGTAAGTGTTGCCGGTATGCTCAGGTTTCGAGCAATTTTGGAAGCACGGTGGACAAGTGAACCTACGATATTGTTGGATACATTAACTGTAACTCAGAATGTGTGATTTATTTGGTTACATGTACAGTATGTTCCAAGCAATATGTGGGTGCACTATCCGTAATCGCATCAGGGAACATATTAACCAGATTGAGCATGGCAGAACAGATTCTGCAGTAGTGAAACACATATTAGAATGTCATGAACGAAGAATGTCATCCTTTGAGTTTCAGGGAATTGAAAGGGTCAGGCTCCCTTGGCGGGGTGGAGATATAATTGCTCTGATTAATAAACGTGAAACTTACTGGATACTCCAATTAAAAACTTGGGTCCCTCAAGGGATGAATTCTGAGTGGGACATTAGTCACATCTTTTAAGTATAGTAGCCTTACTGGTATGACATATGTTGCCCAATACAGTTCTATATGTGTGCTGCTCCTCTGTTTTGGTATATTGACATTAATGTTTATTTCGTTTTTGGATTACAATTTATGTCACCATGTTATCTGCTGTGTCGGCTGTGCTTGACTGGAGTGAATCACACTGCGTTGGATCTATACACATTCTGGGTTGTATATGTATGCATCTATATTATTTATCCTTTATGAGATATACATATATGTATATTTTTCAAGGACTTATGCGGTGTGAGGCCGATTGGTCTGTGTACAGCTGATGATAGTGGCCCGTTTACATGTGTTTCATATGTCCCCTTTTCTTGTCTATTTTTCAATATTGGGGTAAGCATTGTGCCAATTGTAGATCTAAGTGGAAGTAGTTAGGGAAGGTAATGTCCCCTCTGGGTGGGGTTTCCTCCCTCACTATTGTGGTTGAGATTCTTGGTATATTGATAACTGCCATATATGTATCTTGCATGATTACATCTGCTAGTTTTAAGTGTTTGTGATGACGTACGGGGAGAAGTTTTTTTCTGTGTAATATAGAACCCTTTTACATTTTAAACAATCGCTCCCTCACTGAGGTTGTGTTAATAGGGTGTGTATGTTAACAATTGAGTCTATGAGTAAGCGCAATTTAGCGCAAAACATGTTAGACTGATGGGATCTCTCCAATTGTCCTGCCTCACCTCTATCCCGCAATCCGTTTTTGTGACTTGTTTGTGATTTTTAATTTTTGATGAATAAAGAAGATTTCTTTTACATTTCAAGTGAGTTAAATTGTGAATGTTTGAGTGCAGTTCTAACTCTTTGTTTGCTTATTTGATGTGATGCTTTGCACTGGACTTTTGGAATTTCTGAACTGATTACGGGGTCATGCTGCAATGAAAAGGTACTTTCAATATTTATATGGTGTGTTAGCATGTAGATATTGTGTTTTTCCCCAGCACAGAGACAATAAAATCAAGATCAGCAAGGATTGCAGCTGCCTGTATCTTTTAAATCAAATCAGTGAGAAAGAATATTGGGATATTTGGGGTCAACCTCCTTTGTTCCCTTCTCACACCTCTAGACAAAGATAATGACAGCAAGAACAGCAAGGACATTTCTTGGACCACAGCTACTTCTGTCTTTCAAATCAAATCAGTCAGAGAAAATGTTGGGGTATTTGGGGTCAACCTCCTTTGCTCCTTTCTCACACCCCCATACGCCCCCAGTACAGAAATAATAACTGATCTAGAAAGACCTTGGAACACAGCTGTTTGTGTCTTGCCAGTCAGTCACATTGAATTTTGGGATATTTGAGGTCAACCTTCTTTCTCCCTTCTTCTTCCCCAGAGTGCCCCCAGACACCCTGAATACAGAGAACAAATATCCTACCTAAAATATTCCAGCACTAAGCTTCAACTCTTTGCTTCCATAAAATGCTAATTCCAAGTAGAAATAAGGAGGATTGGATGTCAGCATTTACTGAATTGAATATCTGATTTTTTTGTTTATGGATGCAACCTCAGCAAGTGACATTATTGTTGTACAGCATGTGAATATTGAATGTTCTGAATGTCTTTCAGCAAGATTCCATCTCTTTCAGTATAGCTATTTCACTATACTATGTGTTCTCTTGTTTGTTTTTAACCCCTTAAGGACTAGATGACGTACTATGACCGCCATGGTCCTTAAATACTTAAGGACCTATGATGGTCATAGTACGTCATGTGGAGCGCTATAAGTAAAAATGGGGCCTAAAATTGACCACTCCAAGACTGGAGCAATCTCTTTCATGCCCCAAAGTTGCGTGCCGATACATTCAACAGGTCAATTGTACCGGCGCATCAGCAAGGATCAAAGCGGTCCTTAAGGGATGGAAACGTTCCAGGACTGCTGGTCCTTAAGGGGTTAAGGACAATATACACATACACAATATACACAAACTACTCACACTATGCACACAATATACATGCAGACACAATATACATATACAATATACACACATTATACACACTTGTGCTCACACATGCTCACACACTCACTTCTGGAGCTTTGTGTAACACATAGCTTTGCAATGCGTTGCACACCTTTTTACAGCTGAAAGGGTTAGGCATTGAAAATTCAACAATCCAGTCATTAAAAACATTGCCTCCTTTCTGTATTTGTATGGAAATCAAGTGAAAATAGTCCTACATGTAAATCCAGTTTTACATTGTTAACCATTTTAGTGCCAGCAACATATCTAATGCAATTGGTTCAACGTGGTAGATAATACACATAATGGCTACTTCTGCTTAGGATGTCTTCTGTAGTGTCTATCTTCATACACAATTCCTTTAAAAAATATTCTGTTTATTTAGTCATACATACAACTGCCTTTTTTTTAACCACATGAGCAAAGCCATGCAAATATTTTTAGTACATCGGTATGATGGGATACGGAATCAATATGGTATATGAAGCAACCTATATCAGAATGGTTGCCTGTCTGACATATCAGTTACATACTTAGTTTAGGCAGTAAATATTATATAATATTAAACCACATTAATATCTGAGTTTGATCTCTATGCAATATATAATCATTTGCTTGAATATTTAAAATAATAATGAAGGAATAAAAGCACAGTAATACTTATGTTAAATAAAGCAGAGAATCTTCCTCTTAGATGGAGGAAAAAAAGACAATTACTTACTGAGAGCTATAAAATAACAACGTAATACAATGACACTGTCTATAAAGGGAGATAGCGATATCTGCCAAGCAAGATTTCAGCTTGTTTCAGTACTGACAATACTTTTTGTATACTAAAATATACATTAAAACATTATGCATAAACTAATTAGGATATCATATGAAGATACTTTAGAGACTAAGAGGCATAAAATGGTAAATGAGATGCTTAAATACAGGAGAAGCTTTTTAATTCTCTTTTTAAGCCAGATAAGATGAATGTGGTTTAAGACAAGACAAGTTAGCAACAGAATATAAATGAGTAACCATGAAAGAAAACTTTTCACTATGCATAATTAGTGTAAGGAAAATGCGCATATATTTTCAATGTTCTTTTTTACTTCCATAAAATGCTAATTCCAAGTAGAAATAAGGAGGGTTGGATGTCAGTATTCACTGAATTGAATATCTGATTTTTTTGTTTATAATGGTGGATGCAGCCTCAGCAAGTGACATTATTGTTGTACAGTATATGAATATTGAATGTGTTCTGAATGTCTTTCAGCAAGGTTCCATCTCTTTCAATATAGCTATTGCACTATTTTATGTATTATTTTGTTTTTTGTTTTTTTTTTGTTTATTAAGGACAAACACCATCTTTCAAACAAGGATACAAGTAATTCCTGCAGTTTAAGAAGACAAATATGCAATTTGTTCATTACTAGGCAAAGTAAATATATTCAGGGTTTATTTCAAACCATAAAATAATTTTTGTTACAGGCGTAGCTAATCCGAGCAGCAAATAATCAAACAACTGGGCCTCGATTCAAATGTGACCGGTAAAAAATCTGGTAGGTCAATCTTGGCTAAGGGTCCATTAACAAAAAATTTGCTAATGGAGCTATTCAATTGCCCTACCAACTGAAACCACAATGAACGTTTGGCCAAAGAACCTGACTCATGGCCAAATATCCATTGTGTGTTTTTAGTTCCCAAAACCAACGCTAAACAGCATGAGTAATAAGAACATCAAAGGAGAAGATAATGATCAGTGCTTGACACACTGTCAAGCACTGAGCTTGAGCTCAAACACACAGTCACCCTTACAAACACTAACTCTACACTACCACTAACAGTGAAGTGCCACAATACAAGCCCTAACACTAGCCTAACACCCATAAATGTGACACTTACCTGTCATTCACTGTCTGTCTTCGTCTTTCATTTTCTACCTTCTTCTTCTTTCTCTTAATCTTCTGTCTTCTTCTCTTCATTCCTGTATCACATATGTACCTGTGTCACGATTCTGTTCTCTACTCAGTCTGGTACAGTACCTCACAGTGCCTTTCCGTAGTGCTGTTGTAGGCTGCTGCACTCAGACTAAAGAGATCTGAATCTGTTCCCAGCTGGCCCAACCTTGCAATCACCTCCTTCCTATTTAGTTTAGTCTCTCCCCTTCCACTGGGTCAGTTTATTCAGTTTAATTTCATATTGTTTCTTTTGGGCCTGGGTCCTGTGTTTCTTGAGCTAGGTGCACCCCTGAGTTCCTTGAGCTGGCTGCACCCCTGAGTTCCTTGAGCCAGCTGCACCCTTGCATTCCTTGAGTTAGATACCCTCCTGTGTTCCTGAGCTGGCTGCCCTCCAGCATTCCTGAGCTAGCTGTCCTCCTGTGTTATTGAGCTAGCTGCATTCCTGTGTCTACTTCCTGTGTTCCTGAGCTAGCTTCATCCCTGTACCCAGATGCCCTGCTTCCTGCACCTAGAAGCCCTGCTCACTGTACCCAGAGGCCCTGCTCCTTTCTTTTATATTGAGTGTTCTGTTGTGCATTATTCTTTCATGTTCCATGCGTATATTATATTGGTTTCCCCTTTAATCTAGGTGTGTACTGGTTTTCTTGCTTTCTGGGTTCCAATTTATTTATGTTTTCTACTATGGTCAGCACCTCTTCCTGACCAGCCCCCCATGACAACATGAAAAGTAAAGAGGAAACCCATAAAATATGCTTCCAATATGTGCATACCCTGCTGGCACTCATAGGGTTAATTCTACTGACATTTCACACATTTTTGTTGTGCTTTCAATGTATTGATATGGGACTTAGGGCCCCATTTCAATACATCCACTGGTCACTTAGGCTTTTTTTCCTTTTCAATTCCTGCGATGGCAGTTTTCAGATGCGTTAAGAGAGTCTGCTCCCAAAACAACCGGGTGCAGATTTTCACCCATTAGATTGGGTCTCTTAATGTATCTTAATGCCTAATGCTTTTTTTCTGCAGGTATTTCTTCATAGCACAGGTAATTGAAGTGCTTGAAAAAAATGCCGTTGTGTTTTTTTTGGCATCAGACCCATTTGTATCGATGCCTTGTTCTCAATATTGTATGGAGCATAAGATGACATTAGTACAATGCTGGCATTTAAAGCATAATTATGATTATAAAAGGCTAATTGGAATATATTACTATAATGCCCCATTAATATGCCTTCTGTCCAAATACTTTATTATAAAGTGGGAAGTATTTTCATACTGTTTATGACCAGATTTTTGCAATGGGCTAGAAAAATCTGCAGTAGGAATTGTTCCAAGTGCTATCGTCTGAGAAGCATAGCTTGAAAACCAGTAATGCTTTATAAGACTACTGTGTGCAAATGACATAGGAGTTTTGTGAATTGTCTATTTAACCCCTTAGTGACAGATGACTTACCTGGTAAGTCCAGGAAGCTATTCACTGTAATGGAAAAAAAAAACTGTCATTAAGGGGTTAAACTCAACAAGCAATGCTGCATAGCATGCAGAACATATTGGAGTCTGCAGTTGATAGCAGGGACTAGTAGAGAGTAAGCACTTAGGGCTCGATTCAAATGTTGGAGTTAAAAGTAGCGTGAAGAAAAAAACTGGCTTCGCGAGTTAAACCAAACTGGGTAACGTGAGATTCAAATGTTCCATACCCAAAAGAGTTAACGCGCGACGGCCTACAAAACACACGAAGACTACAAAACTGGAGTCGCCAAATATTTGACCTCATCGTCGACGCCAAACACGCGAGAAACGCGAGAAACGTCTCCAAAAGCAAAAAACAAGCGAAACGTCCAACGTTACCAAGCCCTCCAGCCAATCACAGCCCCCCAAAGTATCAAGTTCAGTCGAAAAAACTATAAATAGACCCAAAATCACCTACGCACCTTTGTCTGTTATCGAGTTCACAGAGCTAGATCTCAGGACCCAAGGAGTGGAGGTTAGTTTTACAGAGTGAGAGGTAGAGAGGAGCACAGCACACAGATAGGAGTTGGAGAGCATTGGGACACCATAAAAATACACATAAAACACTTTTGCACATATCCATCACACACATTCAAACACAAACACACATACACACACATAGCTCATTTTTATTTTGATAACACATCACACCTTTATTTTTTTTTTGACAGTGTGAGTCTGTGAGTGCAAGTGAGTGACAGAGAGTGAGTGAGTGAGTGTGTGAGGGCCTGAGTGAGTGCCTGGGTGTGAGTGGGTGAGAGCAATGGAGAGGAGAGGAGAGAGGGGTGGGGAGTGTAGGAGGAGAGGAGGAGGAGATGCAGGGGGGCATCCCTGGTCAGGGTAGGGGAGGGAGAAGGAGATCACTGGGGCGGAGGGGCAGCCACCTGAGGGCAGGCACATCCAGTGCAGGGGCAGAGACAGTGGGACGAGGGGTAGACCCCCTGCACCACACACAGTCAGGGCCAGTGCAGGCAGGGCTGGAGAGCCACAGCCAAGGCTCTCAACAAACTGTTGGTGGTGAGGAGGAGGAAAGGGCGAGAGAGCCCAGGTTCTCTGAGGAGGAGAACCTTGTCCTCTGTGAGGCTGTAGTTGCAAGGGAGAGGGTCCTGTTCTCCAAAGGGCCCCTTGCTGGTTTGAGCTCCAGGAGGAAGGCAGTCTGGAAGGAGGTCGTGGCTGCGGTCAACGCTGTATCCAGCCGCAGCCGGTCAGTGGAGTCTGTGAAAAAAAGGTGGACAGACTGCAAGGCCAAGGTAAGATAGTAACATAGTAACACAGTAATTCATGTTGACAATAGACTTGTGTACATCTAGTTCAACCCTTTTCCCATTTCTGTCTCCCATTGTGAAGGTGAAGAGGAAGATGGGTGAGCAGGCCTTGCATGCTGCTGGTACAGGAGGTGGTCCGCCCCTGCGTGTGGAATATACCCAGTGGGAGGAGGCTGTACGCAGGACAATCTCCGCCATCACGGTCCATGGTGTTCCTGGATGGAGCGACACTGGGGATGAAAGGAGCCTCCAGTCCACTGGTACGTGCATCAAGGCCCACACACATCACACATAACTGACACCTAACAGACAGAGACAAACACAGTGACACCTGAACACATGGACAGCATTCCACACCACAATCCAGCCACACAGCTTGGAGGGATGTCAAACAAGGACAGAATACCTGACGAACCCAGCCAGAATGGTAATGCTAAAGTCCCTATTGAACCCTCTTCATGCTGTCCAAAACAACATCATACACAGCACAAATCCAATGCACACTGTCATGTGTCAGTCACAGATCTAAATGTTCTGTGTATCACAATGTCATACAAAGAGTGACAAAGAGGTCAGCACACAACCCCTTGAGTGCCACAGGGATAAGCAATGCATTGTTCAACAAAACACTGTCTAGTCCCCTGGCACCCAAAGGGTTATCAGAGAATAGCAAGGAGGGGAATTGGTGTGTTTCATATTATATTGTTACTGCATGTCAGAGCTAGGTGTTGAACATGTAGGTATTTAGTACAAGTGGAAGTTTCAGCATTCTGCATCATATGTAGACTGCAGGGTGTTGCTGGCCAGGGGACATTCCCCACCATCACCACTCTGCAGGACATATGTGATTCACAAGGCTAAATCCTGATGGGGGGGGCATTCACTAGGGTGTCAGAAAGAGGTGGCAATGTTTACATGACGACAACAACAGTGTCATCACACCTGCAATCCCTGTGTTATCCTTGGGAGCCAATGCACTGAGATCTAAACAACATGTGATACACCAGTGCTTAGGCTCAACATCATGACATAGGAAAACAAAGAGGTAACCCCTAACAGTACAGCATAACCATGCACATGTTTGCTGTGTGTTATGATTATGTCTGTCCTAGGTTGTGTGTGTGTGTCCTCCAGCTGATTAGGTTGTTGGGTACCACAGATCATGTTGCTTGGTGTGCTTGGTCTGTTCCTGTTGCTGACACCATCGGTTGGACTCTGTGGTCATCGTTCACCACTGGTGCATTGTTGTGTTAAGAGGTCACAGTGTTTCTGTTGTTGAAGCTAAGTGTATGACATGCAATAGGTTTGTGTCACTCAAGGTGTCATGTTTTATTTTTGGTCACCACATGTATTATGATGAATGGGGATAGCAAGGAGGTATATGCCTTGCCATCCCCACTGCTCAGGATACACATGATGACCAAATCTACAACACTGTAGGTTAGAACAATCAATGTATGGGATCACATCAAGCTAAGCAATGTGTGTCAGGATGGTAACCAATGCATTGCCAAGCTATGCAATGGATACTATCCTGCCACTCAACGGTTCACATGTTATTGTAACAGTAGTGCAGCACTCCTGTCACGGATCAAATCACTAATTCCATCATGTCATTTGCCCCCACAGCTTACCAAACATCCCGAGCAGAGGAGTCCGGGGAAACCTCCTGTGAGGAGGCCACCACCTCAGGAGTGCTGCCACCACCACCACAGCAGCAACCACAGCAGCAGTGGCCCCAGCAAGGCCCCCAGCAGCAGCAGCAGCGGCCCCAGCAGCAGTGGCCCCAGCAAGGCCCCCAGCAGCAGCAGCAGCGGCCCCAGCAGCAGTGGCCCCAGCAGCAGCAGCAGTGGCCCCAGCAGCAGTGGCCCCAGCAGCAGCAGCAGTGGCCCCAGCAAGGCCCCCAGCAGTGGCCCCAGCAAGGCCCCCAGCAGTGGCCCCAGCAAGATCCTGGCGTCCACGTGTCTCCACCACTGCAGCCTATGGCGAGGCACAGAATGCCACAGGCTGTCCAGATGCCAGGACATGCAGAGTCCAGCATGTGGGCTAGGCCTCAGCCCCCCCTAAGGAGATCCGGAAGCCAGGAGGCATCCCTGATGTGGCCCCTGGACTACCAACATATTGGCCTGATCGGGAGCCACAGCAGCCACAGGGGCGCACAGTTTTCACCCCACCACCACCACCAACGCCATCCCCCCCAACCACACCAACAGATGTGCCCCATCCTGAGGCTGCGGTAACAGAGGGTAGTGAGGGGTCCGGGGATCAGTTCTCCACATCCCCCCACAGCCGCCATGTTGCAGTCTCTCCTGAGGCACCCCATGGTCGTCCGCTCACACCACCACCTCTGCCAGCCTCCATGCCCACCACGCCTGTGTCACCTGCGCCCACAGCAGCCCTCGATGCGGCATGTGTGGCTGTCCAGGGTGAGCAGGTGACAGTGTTACGGAGGTGTGCCCGATCCCTGCGTAGGATTGAGGTGGATATAGGGAGGATCATGGGGTGCCTCCGGGCCATGGAGGCACAACAGGTTGTCGCCAACACCCAGCAGGCGCAATTTAACACCGGCATGATGGAGGTGCTGGGACACATGCTGGTGGAGATGCGTGAAACAAACAGGTGGGAAAACCAGCGCCACAACATGGGCCAGCCATCACAACAGGGGTCCAGTAATGCATCTCCAGCCAGCAGTGATCCACCACCACCACCACCACCATCCACCAGACACCCACGGGTAACCCGCCGCAGTCAGAGGCAATCCACCTCTGCAGCCCCCCCCCCTTACCCTCCCAAGAAAAAGAAGTAGGGCCAACCTTCTTCAGGCCCGTTTAATAAATGTTTGCACTTTTTCACTACATCTGTGTCCATGCATGTTTCTCATCCAATATGTGGTTTGTTTGGCCGAGTTGTCTCCAATGCATTGCAAAGCTATTCAGTGAACACAACTCATTCACATCTAACATGGGTGTCAGGGAATGAGTTGTCTCCAATGCATTGCAAAGCTATGCAGTGAACACAACTCATTCACATCTAACATGGGTGTCAGGGAATGAGTTGTCTCCAATGCATTGCAAAGCTATGCAGTGAACACAACTCATTCACGATGAATGGAGTCACAAGCTTTTACAGCAGGGGTGAGCACACACATCACATACACACGTTTGTCCAAGTTCAAATCACAGACATTTGAAAGTCAAACAACATCAGGATGTTGTTCCATGATGTGACTTGAACTTGAACAACATGAACACATTACATACATCAACAACATGATCGCAATTAAGGGGATAGTAATGCTTGGAATGTGTCATGATTAGGGATGAGCGAGCACCCCGATGCTCGGGTGCTCGGGTGCTCTGACCGAGCACCCCCTGATGCTCGAGTGCTCGGCCGAGCACCCGAGCCCCATTCAAATGAATGGGAGCACTCGAGCATTAAACCAGGCACCCCCTGCTCTGATGAGCGGAGGGTGCCTGGTCAATGTCCCCCTTCATCTCCGCTATGCCCCTCTTCCACAATGTCCCCCTTCATCTCCTATGCCATAGCGGAGATGAAGGGGGACATTGTGGAAGAGGGGCATAGCGGAGATGAAGGGGGACATTGTGGAAGAGGGGCATAGAGTCTATGCCCCTCTTCCACAATGTCCCCCTTCATCTCCGCTATGCCCCTCTTCCACAATGTCCCCCTTCATCTCCTCTATGGCATAGGAGATGAAGGGGGACATTGTGGAAGAGGGGCATAGCGGAGATGAAGGGGCACATTGTGGAAGACGGGCATAGCGGAGATGAAGGGGGACATTGTGGAAGAGGGGCATAGAGTCTATGCCCCTCTTCCACAATGTCCCCCTTCATCTCCGCAATGCCCCCTTCATCTCCGCAATGCCCCCGTACCTCCATTCCCTGGTGGTCCAGCGGAGCGTCTTCGGATCTGTGCCTCTTCCGGCACAGATCCTCTTCACCCGAACATGTCGGGCGAGCACATGGCGGTACTCGTACGAGTACCGCCATGTGCCGAGCAGAGCGATGCTCGAGCCGATCCGAGCATCGGCCGAGCACGCTCGCTCAACACTAGTCATGATATATGTAGTTGGGTTCACCACCCTGATTGGAACAAGGGAACTCCCACTGCTGAAAGGTGTCTCTTTCCAAGGTTATCCGAGCTCAGAGCTTGAAGTCATGGGTCAAATATTACATTGTCCTGAAGGTGTTAAATGGCGCTGTTGCAACTTCATCCTATGGGGATTCATGGTGCAGGGACCGGAGCTGTGCATAAGATGTTGTATCAACAACGCCACATGACACATTCATGCCACTGTGATATTGGATCTATGGATGTAAACTTTGAGCTGTAACCACTTTGGAATAAAACACCTGTCAGCAAGGAAGTTCACTTGTTTTACTCAGGGTGATAAACCCAACTACATGGATTTCCAAACATTACAAGTATCACTATCATCTATCTCTTTGAAACCCTGATGGGAAAGGTAATCAGTGACACAAGATATATAGTCATATCACATGTTTTATTGACATCAACACAAACAGATTATCCTCATGGACGTCGAGTCAACATGTCACCGGAACAAACTGCTGGACCATGAGGAGTCATGCCATAGATGCCTGCAGAGAGTGAAAACGAGATTTGTAGATGCACCTTCAACACAACAGTCATGCTATTGCTTTACCACCATCATGCCCTTGAGGTACACAACACATTGATCAACAATGCTTTTGAGACCTTACTGGCACTCCACGGTGACAGCTTTGTTATGTGACAGAGTGAACAATCTATTTGTTGTTAACATGTTGTGTAGCCATCATGACCTTATTTTGTTTGGATAAAGGTGTTGGCTAGCAGACATATGTATATGTGTGTGGACACACACATCATATCGTAAACCAAGCCCCCTGGAACAGGTGAACTATTTCATGGATCTCGATCTACATACTGATAAGGTGTGTGTGCTCAGGGTCCGTGTCACATACATACATATGTCTGCTTGCCATCCCCTTGATGAACACCTCATATGGTCATAACACATGGACAACACACATTGTCAAACAATGGAGTGGAATATTCCTTGTGCTATATACACACACACAAACAAGTCAGCATGGCAGGCCTTGCAACCTGACTAACGGATCATTACTGCCATACCTTAGACAACACCACACACAACCACAATCCCCATTCAGCTACATTGGGCATTGCTCACATTCTAGCTAAGTCTGATCCATTATCCCCTGAACCATTCGAGTGACAGAGGGGTACACAACTGAGTGCCTTGTAATGTTTTGTGTGCACCTATGGCCCTCAAGGGGTTAAAACATGGTATTGCTATGTGGCATCCATTACATGTCATTGCATTGGGTATTCCTCTGTGACTCACAGGGTTCCACATGTGTCATGGCTTTGCTCAACTTGGTAGATGTAGTTTCACATCAGTACAACTCAGTATGTGATAGACATGGACCATATGGTTTACCTTTGATGCGAGGATGAAGGATGATGTCCTTGACATGGTAGGACTATGCTGTTGGGTCATCCTGTGGAGTGGAACAGATAATCATTGTTGGTTTACATGTTTGCATGCATTCCACAAGCACATCCACAATCACACATGCATGGTACTCACAGGTGAAGTAGTCCCTGATGAGCCTGTTTCGCACCTGTGTCCCTGTCAACAGATCCTCCCCTCCATCAGTGGGAACAGGGACCTCCACAGGCTGGTGTGGCTGCACATCCTCCACGAGACGTGTGTCCACAGCTATGTTATGCAACAAGGCACATGCCTGGACGATGTCACATACCTTAGCAGGTGTATACTGCAGAGCGCCCCCAGACTGATCCAGGCAACGGAACCTGGATTTGAGCTGGCCAAATGTGCGCTCAATGACATTCCTGGTCCGGACATGTGCCTCATTGTAGCGCTCCTCAGCAGGTGTCTGTGGATTTGCGATTGGTGTGAGCAGCCAACACTTGCACCCATAGCCAGCATCACCTGTAGATGAGTAGTAACATGGTGTCATGTTACATGGATGATGTATTCATGGGGTGGGGAGTCACAAAGCAGCGATGTAGAGGTGAAGTGATGGAGATGACTTCTCTGGTCCATCACTTCTCCAAATTCCATGTTATTCTATGGAGCCTATGCACAGAGATGTCCACAGTTGAAGGGACGTGGGCACATGACCAACATGTCATTACATGGAAGGTGCAGACGTGATGACATGGTAGAATCATCTGATCTTCATCACCTCTTCATCAACACTTGGTGTTTCCCCCCCCCCCTTTGTGTCATGCACATACTGAAATGGGTATGTACATGCGTCATGTGCATGCACCTGTGGATGTGGGGGTGTGTGTTCTCTGTTGACTCACCCAACAGCCATCCTCCTGTATGTGTACCGTTCTCAAAATCCCTGTGTACAGAGGAGTTGGTGAGGATGTGTGAGTCGTGACAACTCCCAGGGAATTTTGCACACACATTGGTAATCCTCATCCCAGCATCACACACCATCTGTACATTGATTGAGTGGTAACTCTTCCTGTTGACATAGAGATGTGGATGATGTGCAGGGGCTCTTAATCGGATGTGTGTGCAATCAATGGCCCCCATGACCCTGGGCATTCCTCCCCTGGCGTAGAAGGCCTGCTTAACCCGTGCCCACTCCATGTTTGTTGTAGGGAAGTGGACGTAGGCACTTGCCTTCCTCTTCAGTGCTGTCAACACCTGTGTCAGTGCCCTGGAGCAGGTGGACTGGGACATTCCAGACACATATCCCTCTGTGGATTGGAATGATCCACTTGCCATGAAGTGGATGGAACACATAAGCTTCTGCAGTCCTGTCAGGGCACGGTTTGCAGAGTAAACAGGGTCTATGTCATCTTTGATCACCTGATACAGGTTTAGCAGGCTCTCGGATGTCAGCCTGTATCTGTCCCTGACTTCTTCCTCAGTCATTCCCAGCAGCGTTACCCTGGTGCGATATATCCGGGGCCTGGCCATTTGTCTGCCAGCCCTCTGCTGCTCCACAGGTCCCTGTGGCAGCTGGGGGGCATCCTGTCGTTGCAGCTGAGGTGCTGCTGGTAGGTGCTGTTCTCCAGGTGGGGATGGCTCTTCAGCTGGAGCATGAACAGCTGCAGGAGGTGACGGCTGTTGCACAGGGGTGCTTGGAGGGGGATGGGGAGCCCTAGCCCTCTCACGCCTACGCCTCCGCTGTCGCCTCAGGTAAAGGTATGTGTACATACTGTTGTTCTGTTCTCTTCTGTTGTGGTTTTTTTTTTTTTTTTTTTCTCTCCATCTGAGAAGGGTGGGCTGTAACTTTTAAACAGCAGTAGGGTGTTGTCAATGAGCAGTCATGTGGTCATAATGGACTAATGATAAGGTGTGTGTGTTATCCAGGTAATTGTTTTCTGGTGTGTCTGTGGTTAGTGGTGTGATTATTTGTAATTGGTATGTAGCTGTCAGGTGTGTGTTTTGTCTCCATGTACTGCTAAGGTTACATTGGTGAGTTGATTTGATGTTGGAGTGACAGGTGTGCATGTGGTGTTGTGTGTTAACCTCTGTTGGTCCAAGGTGTTTTGGGATGTCTTATGTTGTGCTGCTTTGTGTTCCCCTTGTCCCTGTGGAGTTGCTCGATTGTTATTGTTTGTCTGTGACTTGTTTGTATGGTGTAGGCCAGTGGTTCACAAGCAGGGTGTCATGTGATGTTGGTGTGCCATGTGTACCAGCTCAGGGTGCGTCACTTTTCCCATGTTGTTATGTTCTGCATTGGTGTTTGATGATATTGATTTTACACATTTTTGGGTAGATGTGCATATGTGACATTTGAGGCACCATTTCTCCACATTGTCATTGACACAGTTGGACCTGATGTTGGGCATATGTTATTTTAATTTGGGTATTCCCTTGTGCCCTCAGGGGATGCCCTGGAATATCCAGATTGCATGTTAGGTGTGTTTTGGGTGGAGGGGTTGTGTATCACTGTTGTGGGCCTTGTTGTTGTATTTGCTAGGCATTGCAGGGGTTAATATTGACTTCTGTATGCTTGGCTTCTGTCCTTGAATGACCTGCCTCTCTCTTTTATTTTCAGCGAAGGTGATTTTCTAGTCTGAGTTGTGTGTTTTTCTCCAAAAAAAATAGGCGTTAGATTTCTGGAGAGAAATGTTGCAATTTAACGCGCGTTAGCCCTAACTCCAACATTTGAATCGCTTTTGTCGTCGCTTGTACATTATCCTCTATGGGTGAGATCTTGCTGTTCTGGCGACGGGCGACGTGTGTTTCAGAACTGGTGTCGCTTGTTTCTAGTAGAACATTTGCATTGCTCAACTGACGTTAAAACCAGCGTCGCCAGTTTTTTCTGGCGACGCCAACATTTGAATCGAGCCCTTAGTGCTGTATGACTGCTGTGTAGGAATGTGTGAAATGTTTTTCTTCAAAAGCAAAACAGGAGAAAATGTTTTGTGAAAAGTGGCAATCTTATGCTTTTTTCATCTAGTTCATTGCAATGAAATCAATGGGAATAATGGATTTCCCCCACCACCCTTCTCTTCCCATAGGCATAGTATAAATGGGGTGTCAGGTTCCTGCAGCATGCCATTCTGTGTTTGTGAGAGGAAGAGAAAGCAGCACATTTTTGCACCATAGAAGAGAGGCTAATAAAAGGGAGTTGAAGTTTAGTATAGGAAGTATTGTTGGCAGGACATTTGTTCTCTGTATTAGGTGGGTCTGGGGAACTCTGGGGGAACAGGAAGGGAGAAAAGTGGTTGTCCCCAAAATTATGTTTGATTAACTTGGAAGACACAGGTAGCCATGATTCAAGCTACATGCTGATTTGGCTGTTACCTCTGTGTCAGGAGAGCCTGGGGATGTGAGAAGGGAGCAAAGGACATTTACCCCAAATACCCAGAATTCTGTATGACTGATTAGAAAGACACATGCAGCTGTGATCCAAGTTTCATAGTGATTTGGCTGTTATCTCAGTCCTAGGAGATTCTGGGGGAGTGAAAAGGGAGAAAAGGAGATTTACCCTATATGCTCCAACAGTTTTTGTGGCCGAGTGAATGGGAAGACACAGGCAGCCATGATCCAAGTTTCTTCCTGATCTGGCTGTTATCTCTCTGCTAGAATGGTCTGGGAGTGTGAGAAGGGAGCAAGGTAGCATTACCCCAAACACCCCAAAATTTTCTGTGACAAAGGCATCTGTGATCCAAGTTCCTTCCTAATCTGGTTATTATCTCTGTGTCCGAGGAGTCTGTTACGTGAGAAGGGAGCAAAGGAGAATTACCCCAAATACCGCAAAATTCTGTGTGACTGACTAGAAAGACACAAGCAGCATGATCCAACATTCCTTCCAAAGCTTACCTTCGAGTGTGAGGGTGTGAACATTCCTGATATCACCACATAGTCATGGTCCTCGTCACACTATTTGATATATGACGACCTGACCCAATTCCCTGCCCATGAAGATATGAAGGCCTTTTCTTTGAAATCAAGTCTGATATCAAGACTAGTGATGAGCGAGCGTGCTCGGCCGATGCTCGGATCGGCTCGAGCATCGCTCTGCTCGGCACATGGCGGTACTCGTCGAGTACCGCCATGTGCTCGCCCGACATGTTCGGGTGGCGGGGATCTGTGCCGGAAGAGGCACAGATCCGAAGAAGCTCCGCTGGACCACCAGGGACTGGAGGTACGGGGGCATTGCGGAGATGAAGGGGGCATTGCGGAGATGAAGGGGGACATTGTGGAAGAGGGGCATAGACTCTATGCCCCTCTTCCACAATGTCCCCCTTCATCTCCGCTATGCCCGTCTTCCACAATGTGCCCCTTCATCTCCACTATGCCCCTCTTCCACAATGTGCCCCTTCATCTCCGCTATGCCCCTCTTCCACAATGTCCCCCTTCATCTCCTCTATGGCATAGAGGAGATGAAGGGGGACATTGTGGAAGAGGGGCATAGCGGAGATGAAGGGGCACATTGTGGAAGAGGGGCATAGCGGAGATGAAGGGGCACATTGTGGAAGAGGGGCATAGCGGAGCTGAAGGGGGACATTGCGGAGCTGAAGGGGGCATTCTGAGATGAAGGGGGCATAGCGGAGATGAAGGGGGCATTGACCAGGCACCCTCCCCTCATCAGAGCAGGGGGTGCCTGGTGTTGCCCCATTCATTCCAATGGGGCTCGGGTGCTCGGCCGAGCACTCGAGCCTCAGGGGGTGCTCGGTCAGAGCACCCGAGCACCCGAGCATCGTGGTGCTCGCTCAACACTAATCAAGACCACTATAAAAACTGGGCTGTCAGACCTCATGAAGGACCTGAGTCATCTAGGCCAACTCATCCACTTCCTGAAAAATGAATCCAAGGTGATCTCCTGGCAATTATATAATTTGGAGCAAATTGTAGCTGAACAAGATGAGACCATAAATCTGCTCACCTCTCGTACTGAGGACCTTGACAATAGGGGACAACGTTGTAGTGTTCGGATCAAAGACCTACTTTAATTGGTCCCTGTTTCAGATTTCACTGCATCCCTGCAATGCTTATTTTCTGACGTGTTTAGCATTGAGGAAGGTCATCCAATTTAATCTAATGGGCTCATAGATTACTCCAAATGAGGAGCCCATGGGGATACATTGTTTAACCCGATAAAGAAAGGCTTATGAGGGGAAGCAAAGAATTGGGGGAAGTTAAGTTGCAGAGACAAGCATTTTTATAGTTGGTTGTAACAATATCAAATGCAAGTTAGCATGGTAGAAAAGGCAAGTTAGCTCTGAAGTATCTTTTGATATAAGTCTATCCCATCTTTGGAAGAAGTGGGTTTGGTATGCTGTGCAGGTGAGTTTGCATGCGTTGCCTTACACCTATACAACATTCTCACGTCTCACACACTACAATAACAAAAGGTCTTCAAATGCATCACAGATCATCTCTGCAACCTCAGAGCAAAATTATCACGGTGCCCGTGATTGATGCATTTCCCTGTCTGTCACCAGTAGGGGGCTTCTATTGGCTGTCTGCATTTAGCCCGCCTCATATTGCCTATTTAAACCTGGATTGGGCACCCTTTGAGTGCCCTTTCGTGTTGTTTCTGACCTGTTTGCTATCACTATGTCCACTGATGGTTGGGCCTCTGTTCCTGTGTTCCTGAGTTCCTGATTACAACTGTTCCAGTGTCTCCTGCATGCTGAGTTGCTCCAGTCCTGGTTCCGGCCTAGTACTCTGGGGTTGCAGTTCCTGCTGACCTTCTTCTCTGCTGCTTCCTGCCCTGACTGATCGCTCTGCTGGTTCCTGCCATCTCCTCGCCTGTCTCCTGTGATCCTGGCGACCTTCTGCTTGGTCGCGTCGGCGACATTGTTTGTTAGTCCCAGCGTGCAGACGCTGGTTTGCTTCAAAGCCTTGCGGCTACACGATTCAGTTGTTACTCCAGTGTGCGGACACTGGTTTGCTCCAAAGCCTATCGGCTATACTATTCAGTGGTTGGTCCCAGCGTGCGGACGCTGGTTTGCTCCAAAGCCTTGCAGCTACACGATTCCCTGTTGGTCCAGTGTGCGGAAACTGGTTTGCTCCAAAGCCTATCGGCTACACTACTCAGTGGTTGGTCCCAGCGTGCGGACGCTGGTTTGCTCCAAAGCCTTGCGGCTATACGATTCACTTGTTACTCTAGTGTGCGGACACTGGTTTGCTCCAAAGCCTATCGGCTGTATGATTCATTTGTTACTCCAGCGTGCGGACGCTGGTTTGCTCCAAAGCCTTGCGGCTATACGATTCACTTGTTACTCCAGTGTGCGGACACTGGTTTGCTCCAAAGCCTATCGGTTATACGATTCAGTAGCTGGTTCCAGCGTGCGGACGCTGGTTGCTCCAAAGCCTTGCGGCTATACGATTCACTTGTTACTCCAGTGTGCGGACACTGGTTTGCTCCAAAGCCTATCGGCTATACGATTCAGTAGCTGGTTCCAGCGTGCGGACGCTGGTTTGCTCCAAAGCCTTGTGGCTATCCGATTCAATTGTTAGTCCAGTGTGAGGACACTGGTTTGCTCCTAAGCCTTGCGGCTATACGATTCCTCTGTTGGTCTCAGTGTGCGGACACTGGGTTGCTTACGATCCTGTCACTCTGTCATTATCATCCGACAGCTATTGATACCTCTGGGCTGCCTTGCCCGGTATTGGTAAGGCTGGTAGAACCTTTTGCCACATTCCATCTGAGGTTGCCTTACCCGGTATTGGCAGGGCCGGTAGAGCCTACACTGTGTACTGATTGGGGCTGCCTTGCCCAGTATTTAGGTAAGGCCGGTAGAACCTTGACGCTATTCCATCTGCAGGTTGCCTTACCCGGCATTGGCAAGGCCGGTAGAGCCTATTATTCCATTATATCAGACTGTCCTGTCCGGTATATTGACAGGACCGGTAGAGTCTGCATACTGTCTTTGCTATTTACTCATGATATATATATGTATGTGATTGCCATTCTAGTGATCATTTTTATTATTTCAATAAAATTGAGTTTTTACCTAAAACTTGTGTCTGAGAGTCATAACAAACCGTGACAAAAATACAGATGGGGCTTCAGCATGATGGCCTCCTACAAGACTACTACAGCAACGTTACTGAGTGTGGAAGATATTTCGATGTTTTCCCCTACATTAGGCATATTGATGCCTCCCTTCATCTCTGCTGAACTAACATATCCCTTGCAAAACTTCTTGTTGGGTAAAGAAGTGCATGAAAGATGGACTGTTGTTGGTGTCCCCAGAAAGAAGAAACTGAGGACCCCTGATGGGACAACTTGGCATCCTTGATTTTGTCAGAGACTGACTCCCAGGATGTGAATGGTGACTGCTATTCTGTATAGTTCTCTCTCCTAACCCATGATCTCTTGACAGACTTGGATGCTGGGGTCATAGAGTTACAAATTGTTACGGTTTTCTGATACTGAGACAAACGGTAAAAAGTAAAAACACATTTTGAAATAATGGATGAAGAACAGCGCCCCTGGGGGCCAAGACAGGTAAGAATGGTAATGACAATCTACAGGCCCAAATATGTATAGTGAAAAATATACTGATCAGGATAAAGAACATTCAGGGGTTAATGTAGTGAACTGAACAGTCTCAGTAAGATAGTTAGCCAACGCCCAGTAGGTAATATCAGACTCTTGATGATACAGAGGAAGGTGTATTGTGTGACTGAACTGAATCACTCTCAGATAGCTGTGCAATAGAATGCCTCAAATGACCAGCAAGATAGACCAGAGCTGAGCCAATACCACCTTAGTGGGATTAATAGGAGGAAAGCTACTGCAGGAGCTAATGGGACCAGAACCTGAATCGCCCTCAACACTCTCACGGAAGCACCCTGCGTGTGCCAACGGGACCAGAGCCTTAAACACTCCTTGGGTGCCAGAATGGAGCAACACTGCACAAGCAATTTAGCGAGCCAGAGCACTGGTAGTGCGGTAGATATCGTAACACATTGAGCACTTGGAGGCCAGAGCCGGGACACCCTTCCGGTGCCGTACGGAGCACACACTGCAAGAGCAAACTGGAGGTACCAACGCCAACCGGCGCAACCACGGTGCTGCCCGAGCACCGGAACGGACAACTGCTCTGCTAGTGTGAGTGGATAGGCTAGGTCTATAAGGCACAGGCTCAGAAAGTGTTTAATGGCTCAAACGGAACACACTGGCTTGGCAAGTGTACGAGTACAGGCTCAAATAACGGAGGCTACCAGCACAGCAAGGGTTAATGCAGGTTCGGTAACGGAGACTACAGCTCAGCAGCGCTATGAGGATAGGCTCAGTGCAGCAGGAGGCAACAGCTCAGTATATAGAGAGGTGATTAGCCAGAACGACACAAACACAGTTCAGAATGTCACCGGAAGGCGACTGGAATCACACGGGAACACAGGATCAGATCACTGAGCAGGAGCATCAGCCAGAACCGGATCAATGCACGGAGCAGGAACGTCAGCCAGAGCCGGGTCAATCACGGAGCAGGGTTGTCAGCCAGAGCCGGGTCAATCATGGAGCAGGGTCGACAGCCAGAACTGGGTCGATCACGGAGCTGGGTCGTCAGCCAGAGCCATGTCAATCACGGAGCAGCAACGTCAGCCGGAACCGGGTCAAATCACGAGCAGGATCAGCAGAATAATCAGACGAACCGGGTCGGTACACAGGAACGCAGGAACACAGCAACAAAGCGCAGGATCAGGAACACCACGAAAGGGCATCTGACAGGTGCCATGAACCCAGTATATAAAGGAACATCCTGGGCGGGCCAATCAGCCTCCTCCAATGCACAGGTAACAACAAGAGAGATTGACAGGGAATCACGGGGACCATGATACAAATACTGAATGGTCTGGGCACTTCTGGCAACCTTGACTACAAGAGATGCTCCAAAATTAGCACTTGTGAAATAATTCCAGTATATCCTGCTGGGGAACTAATAGGATGAAGGGATGGTTCAGGCCCCTTTTTCTTTTGGGCTCCAAGCTGTTCTACCACATGCTGTATTTGTTTACTTTGTTGGTTGATATCTATTTGCTCTTCCTATGGATTTTTTTGGTATATAGGACTATTATGGTAGGGAATGCTCTGAGCTCCATGTGAAGGGTGTCAGCTTGATTGTGCAGCTACCCTGGTCTTTCCCCAAGATGTTGTCATCTTTGTTGCTGAGGCTATAGGTTTTTTCTTATTTCTTCCACCATACATTTAGTAATGATCACCAGGAGGGGAGCGGAATGGGCTATTAGTGGAAGATAGGGGAGAGATTGCATGGGACACTAAGAGCTGGATGGATCATATCTATACGCAACTTTATCTACTTCTGTCCACACCACATTTAGTATATTTATTGCCCAATGTTGACATCGAACAGCATCATCACCTGTCGGGCCTTACTCCAAACCTTTCCTGGTCCTTTTGTTGACTATTTATATTGTTGTGGTTTGTTCCACATTAAACATGACATTTGACAAACCATGGTGTCTATGTTTCTTACTGAGGTTTCAGACTGTCAGTGCCAGAGGGGTATCCAAAGCATTGCAAAGCAATATATTGGACACCACCTGGAACTCTTCAGTCTGTTGGTGTTCATGTGTGTTGCAATGATGCAACAAACAATTCTCAACTATTGTTGACATTCAACTGACTTGTGACCCATCTACCTGGAGAACACAGAGGAACTGGATGATGAGTCTCATGTAAGCTGAAGTTCAACACCAGATGATGCACTACCAGTTTGGTAGCTGGATATGGTTTCATGCATAATCAGGTTAAGAAAATCAGGTAACTAGCAGGACAACGCATAGGTCCCATATGTCAGAATGGCAATATGCAAGCCAACTGACAACTGGGAGACCTACACACAAACACACCTACAGGTCACATCAGGTACCAATCACTGAGCCAGTGTTACCACAATGCATTCTCAAACATCCTCAGCAGTGCTTTTGTTCTTGATTTATTCAGTATGGCACATATGTCATTATCAAAGATAACATATCATTCATGGACATGGAACAATTCATGATTCCACAGCATGGGATGAGCTCAAGAAAAGGCACATGCACTAATGAGGTGTATTGAGGCTAGCTTGGATGAACAACACATCATATCATTATGTGGTTCATGTCTAAGGGCCAGTGTACAACATGGGACATGGGGCTATTCCATTTATTCTGAACTGAAGGTCCAACACCTTTGATGGTAGATTGGTCTGTAGCACTTTCCATACCATTGTGTTTCAGACATATCTACCATTCAGCAGGTTGAGAGCAGAGTTCAGAACAATGTGGCATGGTGAATATGTGTGAAGTCTCCCTTGTGGAGCAGTTGTTTGCTTAACCCTCTGGGTACCAGAGAGGAATGCAATGCATTGCAGAGCAATGTATTGTGTATCCCTCTGACATTCAAAGGATTAACCAGCTGGTGATTACCGTTATGCTTCACACAACATGACATGTTCACAAGCATGACAGTGGTTTTAAGAACAGTCAACCAAGGACACAGTATTTCAGTGAAAGTGGACATGAAATTGTTGCATCTCCATCCCACTGCAATAGACAGGTGTACATACCAGGATTGTGTAGGTATGTGTTCTTGGCCTATGCTTTATCCTTTGTGGAGTAGGAGGTGTTCAAGGCATTGCTTCCTGATGTTTTGCACACCCCTTTGATATTAAAGAGGTTCTTGTGTTGCTGGTAGCTGTGCTGGAGTTAGGGGCCCTTGATTCACATTTCAGGTGTGTTTGGCTGTGGATTTAGCGGTTAACTTGCCAGTTTTCCCTTTGTTTGTGGCTTAGGGAGCATGTGTGTATGGAAATTGACCACATAACATAGAATGCCCCTTGTCGTTGTTTTCTGTTGGTCTCAATGGGCTTTTTTTTTGGTTGCCCATTGTTCAGATGTATTGCTCTTTGGATATTAAAATGTGGGTGATAGAATGCTAAACTGTGCCTCTGAAACTATCATTGCCACTTTTTATATTTACCAGTAGGCATATTATCGAGCCACTCGTATTTTTCAGTCACAGATCACGTCAGAGTCCCTGTCACTGTCATCTATCAGTCAAACTATTTTTTAATTTTTCATTTTACAACTTTTAAACAAACAAACAAACAAACAAACAACTGTGCAACTGCTTCTTCCCCCAGACTAGGGATTGGTGAAATGTCCCTTACATTCTTGTAAGAAATGCCTTGAAAACTAAGTAGCTGTCTGCTTTTTGGCTAGAAAATCTGCCCTCAGCAAAACCTTTAAAAATGTCTCCATTTGTCACCTACACCAAAAAATATTTTGGTATGTCTTTTAATGGCTACTAATGATTACTACGTGTATGTCACATTTTTCTGCCAAAAATGTGATGATACCAGAAAGCAAACAGGAGAAATAAACAGCTAGAGAGTTAGAGAAGGTGATTTGAAAGATAGTTTTTTTAATGAAATAAGGCTAGCAGAGGCTCATAGTGTTGGATAACTGTAACGTTTTTTTGGACACTCAGACCAGTAGGTGAAAATAAACACACTTTATTTTAAAATAAAATAATGCACAGGTTCGCCATCTAGTGGCGGTAGGTAATACACAGACCGTGTAAACTGTGAGATTACAATAGTAATTGCACAATAAATCTACATGCAAAACAATAAGCAATAGAGTGGTATTTAACCCCAAGGGGTTAATGACTTGATAACAGTCAGTCTCAGATGTGGAGGTTTGGCACGCCCTGGGTGTTAAAAGGCTGTGCTGGATAGTCAAAGTTCATCAAGTCCTGAAGACCGAACTGACTCGCCAAAGTGTTTGGATATTAAGCAGAATAGGAATCAACTTAGCCCCCACGGGCGTAGCTACTGGAACTGCTGTGGTTTGTGCAAGTGCAAATAGCCCCCACGGGCGTAACGGGAACCGACCGGCAATGCAAGAGCTTATCAGCCTCCTCAGACTTCGCTGAATGCTGGAATATGAATGCTAGAGCCACTAGCCCCCACGGGCGTAGTACCGGATAAGCTAGCACTGAAGCCTTAAACTGCCACCACTCTGTATAACGGATATCGCCCAGTAATCGACACCGGAGAGCCTTAGGCGCCCAAACGGCCCAAACAATGTGACTACTCTGCAGTGGAGGACTAGAGTTGCCGACGGTGAGCGGCCAACTCAGCAGCAGTATCACGGGTAACGAGGCTCGTACTGGAGGTAGAGAGAGTGAGACCGAGGCAGCACTGCTAGGGTTAAAAAGCACGTTTACTCGAGGCTTCAGCACAACTGGAAGGCTCTGCAATGGGAGGAAGGCGTACAGATACAGACACAGCTCTGCAAGGGTAGCGAGGCACTGCACTAATCGTGGGTAACACCAGGCAAGGCAGTCACACTGAAGCTGGCAACAGAGAAAGATAATGTCGCGGCGGCGACAACTGGAACGCAGGTCACTGGAACAAGCTGGAAGTCGATCTTCGGAGCAGAAAGTCAGCCGGGCCGAGTCGGAGCACGTAGGAGGTAGTCATACAAGCCGGGTCATACATAAGCAGGAGCGTCAGCCAAGCCGGGTCAGGATCCAAGGGTGGTACGCAGACGAGTCGGGTCATACACAAGCAGGAACACTGGAGAATAGTCAGGACAAGCCGAATCGGTACACAGGAATTCAGAACACAGGAACACAGCAACAGCACACTGGCTCAGAAACACCACGAAAGGGCATCTGACAGAGGTGATAGACAGGTATAAAAAGGTCACCAGGAGGCGGGCCAAACCAACTCAGCAAATCAGTAACTGCCACAAATGAGAGTGACAGGAATCACAGGCACTGTGATAATAACACTATGAGCAACCAGATTAAAAATAAGTGGAGCTGGAAGGACCATGATGCGTCCAGTGAATCAGAGGAGGAGTAAGTGAGCACCACCAGCATGGAAGAGGTCTGAGAGCCCTGATTCCCCAGACCCAATGATGTCCAGTCCCCCTCCATCATCCCTTGGCACCTGGTGGAAAATAATGTCAAGCGGGCACATGAAGAAGTGGGTAGCTATGAGCAGGACAGGTCAGCTGCCTGTACCTGCTGTTGCTACCAGTGTGACTTCTGATTTTCAGGAGGTGGAAGAGATTATGGCAAGTGTGAAAGCAGAGGACCCTATGTCACACTTGTCATCCACAAATAGTCCCACTAATAAAACAAAGCAGTTAAAGGGTGGTGGGGGTGAGGGTGGCGGTGATGGTGATTGTGAAGCAGCTGGTGGGCAAGCTCCAGTATGGACCCTAATACTGAGGTGGAAAGGGAATTTAACAAGTAGACTAGTGGTCAAGGGAACCCACAACATCCCCCTGACTTTATGATTCCCATTCCCCTGACCTTGTCCCTCTGGGCCATGATGTCGAAAAAGGAAGAACTGGCTAGCAGTGTTAGCATCCGCACACAACTATCACAGTGCCCGTGCTCCTGGTTGCAGGCAGCGACATGCTGACTAGTCTATTTCCATACCTTCTGTCTGATTGGTCAGTATCCTTGTCGCCGCCCAGTGACAGCCTTTATAACCTCTGTCATGTCATCACTATGTGGCCCTTTTGTGGTGTACTAGTTCCGTGATTGCTGTTTGTGTATGACCTGGCCTGCCTGAAAACGTTCCTGAAGTTTGCTGTTCTACTCCTGATTCCGTTGCTGACCATATCTGGCTGAGGACCCGCTTCCGTTGCTGACCGTATCTGGCTGAGTACCGCTCTGTGCAGATCGTATCTGGCTGCTATCCCGCTCCACTATTGACCATTCCTCGCTGTTCCGTTGCCACCTGTGTCTAGCGTATTGTCAGTGCAGCTACTCTACCGCTTGGTTGCCTCCATTACTCGAGCTAGACTTCCTGTGGCCTTGCTGTTATCTAGTCAGTTGTGCCGCTTGGCACTATTACTTTGTCGAACGGCTGCTAAGCATTCGTGCTGTAGCTACTTTCTGACTGCCGTTGGCGGTGTGCACACGCGAAGTACCCGTACAGTGTTCTTGCACTGACTGAGTTAATCTGATCTCTCTGTGTCCACCTCCCTACAGTGCTGGGCTCACTCTCTTTGGGAGTTGCAGATATCATAGGGCGTTACCTATTGGCCCTAGGCGTGCCTGGTCACTCCAGGTAAAGTCGTGCATATTCAACTCTGCAGTAGCCTTGGGCTCTAGAGCCAGCGTTGCGCTATTACCATCCTCTGTGGAGGGGACACTGGTTGCCTATATATATTCCACACTGTGTTACGATCCACCCCTAGCGTTCCAGGGTCTGCTTGAGAGTTGCCTCGGTCTATCGGCATCCCGTGCCAGGGTCAGTGTTGCCTCGATCCGTTGGGTTCAGTGTCACCCAGGCATCTGGGCTGTGCCAGCAGTGTTGCCTCGCTCCTCTGGGTTCCGTTCCTCCCAGGCGTCTGGGTGGTGCCAATCACTTCCTCCTGGACCATCTGTTCCAAGGTCCTGTGGTCAGTTCTCAGACTGTGTTACCTGCTGCCTGCTCAGTTCCAGTCAGAACCTTCTTACCTGTGATTGTATCATTCATGCAATTGTTCTTGTCACTACTTGCTATTTCTGTAATACCTGCCTATATTGCTATACTGCTGGTTTGTGCCTAAGGCCTAATTATGTGTGTGACCTTATTTTCAATAAAGTCATTTTAACCTTATCAGTCTGGTCTGAGTGTTCATCAAAAACCATGACAACATCAGCTGCCTTGCCTGCTGCTAGTGCTGTCAGTGTTCCTTCATATCTTCACCTGAAGAGATGGCAGGTGTAACAGTAGGGGACCCTCTGTCACACCTATCATCATTGCTAAACAGTCCCAGTCCCACAGAACATCAGCAAGAGACTGGTGGTGGTGATAAGAGCAATGTGATTGTGAAACATGGTGAAGCTGCTGTAATTCTTGCTGCTGCTGATTCGCAAGGGCCAGATGTTGATCTGTCTCAGAAGCAGATTAATAATGAGCAGGCTAGTGTGCCATAGACCACAGTGGCCACAGTGGGACTGGGTTCCAGCAGTAGTGATGCGTGACTATGACCTGTTCCACTTGTCAGCAATAATCCTGGTCCTAGTTGTAGTGTTGATTCTGGGGGGGGGGGCGCACCATCACCTGCCCAGTCAGTGAAGGGGATTCTGGAGAATGAGCAAGAAGCCATTCTTCTCCATTAGTCCATTGGGACTATTTTTCCTCTTGGGGCAGCACAGTGCTGTCATCAGTGATGGCACTGTGCACTATGTTCGAAAAGTCAATGAAAAGGCCAATAAAGGCACCATGACATTTATATGAGGAATGTTAAAGCCAAACTGCCACAAAATAAATCAGGAACTGCTGTCATTGTACCTCCCTGTCACGGTTTTTCAAGACACTCAGACCAGTAGCTGAAATAAAACACAGTTTTATTAAGAACAAAATTAATGACAGAATCGCCCTCTATAGGCAGCACTGAGTAGCAGCAAGGAGGCAACAGTAGGACCAATATACAGATATTGACATAAAAAGCACAGGCAGATAGCAGATACTGAGTACAGAGATACAAGGGTAAACACAGTAATCAGTCTGTCTCAGTTGTGGTGTTTGGCATGCCCAAGGTGATAATAGGCAGTAAATGGTGGAGAGGACTCAACACCAAATGTTCATAATATTGAGATAACTGTCCAGCAAAGAGGAACCTGCAACCCAGAGCCCCACGGGAGTAATAACGGAGCAAATAGATTGCAAGAGCTTGAACCAATAGCTCCCACGGGCGTGATAACGGAAGCAACTGAATTGCAAGAGCTTGAGCCAATAGCCCCCACGGGCCTGATAACGGAAGCAACTGGATTGCAAGAGCTTGAGCCTATAGCCCCCACGGGCGTAATAACAGAGGCTTGCACAGTAGCAGCTAAAGCCATAGCGCCTACTGGGCGCGGTAACGTAACTTCACTACACTGCAATGAGTGATATGAACTGTCGCCTTACAAGGCCTACTGGACCGGCTCAGCAGTAACAGTGGTTGGAGAGAAACGGCTCAGCAATATACCAACACTCTGTACCAGACTGGAGGCTCAGAACCAGGAACACAGCTCTGCAAGGGTAAACGGCTCAATAATTGGAACACAGCTCTGCATGGGTTAATGGCTCAGTAATTGGAATACAGCTCTGCACGGGTTAACGGCTCGATAATTGGAACACAGCTCTGCACGGGTTAACGGCTCGTAAGAGGAATACAGCTCTGCAAAGAAACAGCTCGGTAGCAGGATCTCACGGGTTAGCAACTGCAGCCGAGAAGTACAGTAGTTGGAGGAAGTCAGAATGTCGCCTCGGCGACAGTGGGAAGCTGAAGTGTAGTCTGGGCAGATGTAACCGGTGCAAGTCACGGAGCAGGAACGTCATACAAGCCGGGTTGAATCACGGAGCAGGTTCTCAGACAAGCCGGATCAGGTCACAAGCAGGAACGTCAGCCAGGCTGGTTCAAATCACGGAGCAGGTTCTCAGACAAGCCAGATCAGGAAACAAGCAGGAACATCAGCCAGGCCAGGTCAAATCACGGGGCAGGAACACAGGAACGTAGTCAGAGCAAGCCAAGTCAGTACACCTGAAATCAGGAACGCAGGAACACAGCACAGCAATACTGGCTCGGGAACACCACGAAAGGGCACCTGACAGGTGCCAATGGCCAAGTATAAAAAGGTCACCAGGGGCGGGCCAAACAGGCTCAACCAATTGGAGCACAGCACAAGTGAGAGTGACAGGAGATAAATCACTGCACCATGATACTCCCCCACCAGCTGATAGTAATTCTAAAGATGCGAGGATGTGGCTGTTCATGTCCGCCCATTGCACCAGACATGGCAATGTAGTGAAGGCTAATTGCAAGCAGGGAATCAAGAAGCACCGGAAGAGATTCCATCACACATAATACACAAAGCTAGTGGCAGGGAGTATTCATCATTATTACTAAGTCTGCTAGTTGTCAGTGGCTTGTACTTAGAGGAGTGGAGGAGGGGCATAGTAATAGGAGTACTTGGTTTCTGGGGGTATGGTTGATTTGACATTGTGGACTAAAGCCTCAAGTTGTTTGGTTGCAGTTGTGCCAGTTGTTTCACATGAGCACAGGTGTGTTAAAATGGATCTATCACCTTAATTCAAGTTTGCATATTTGAAAACGGCATTAAAAACTGCCTATATGTCATGTTAACCAAAAGTCCATCAGATGTATAGTCTAGGAAATATTCACACTTTTAATTCTGGGGAAAGTGAAACTAAACACTTCCTGGTACTGCACAGAGCTACTTAAATAGTCATTGAAACCTTCATTATCATGTGACATATCACTGAAATATGTCATTAGCATATGAAATGTCATTGATTAGCTTAATTAGCATATGAAAACATAATTGTTGCAGCACGGTGCTGTAATTAGCATACATTAGCATATGAACGAAGTGAGAATATCTCCTGAACTGTTCATTTGCTAGCCTTTGCCAGCTAGGCAGTTTTTAATGCAGTTTTCAAATATACAAACTTTAATTAAGGTGATAGATACACTTTAATTGTCCCCAGTCCTTCCCCTGTTTCACAAAGTTTCTACACATACTGTACACATTTCAGTTGCTGACGAAAGACACAGCTCCTTCCTTCTTTCAAGGGAAACATTTGTATTTCAACACACACATGATTTTGGAGGAGGTGTAGGAGAAGAAGTGTTATTAACCAATGGCTTTTCTCTAGATACACCTGAAGTGGTGGGGGATAGTTGTGGTGCTGTTACTGCCATCACTGGAGATAGTGGCATGTGGAACCATTATCACATGTCTCATTTCCCTGCTGTTGATGCTATCCTCTTGGAGCTGCCTAATTGCCCTGCTGCTTAGACAAGTCCATCAAGTTCAACCTTCGCCTCATACCTCAGTAACTGAGAATGTTATAGGTTTCCTGCTACCAGTTAAATTAGTCTTTATCAGACCTTCCTGTTCAGCCTACTGATGAACAGTATAACTCTGTATGTTCCCTTTTGAAAGAAATGTATCTATTCTTCTCTTAAATGTATCCATTGTATCTGCCATAACTACCTCCCTGGGCAATGAATTCCACAATTTAACAGACCTTACCGTAAAAAAACCCTTCCTCTGCTGAAGTTTAAACCTCCTTTCCTCTAATCTCAAGGGGTGTCCCCTGGTCACCTGATCAGGCCTTGGAATAAATAGCTCACCGCAGAGATCCTTGTATTGACCTCTCATATACTTGTACAATGTGATAAGGTCTCCTCTTAGTCATCTTTTCTCTAGAGTAAATAAACCAAGTTTGTTTAGTCGTTCCTCATATGTCAAGTCCTCCATTCCCTTAATTAATTTTGTTGCTCTCCGCTGTACCCCCTCTAGTTCTAGTATATCCTTTTTCAGAAACGGTGCCCAAAATTGCACTGCATACTCAAGGTGAGGTCTTACCAATGATTTGTATAATGGCAAAATAATGTTATCCACTCTTGCTTCAATACCTCTTTTTATGAAAGACAGTACTTTGTTTGCCTTTGCTACTGCTGTTTGACACTGGTCACTGTTTCCAAGTTTGTAGTTGACAAGGATACCCAGGTCTTTTTCTAGCAAAGAGTCACCTAAAATTATTCCATTAAGTTTATAAGTAGCCTTAGGATTGTTTCCTCCCAAATGCATGACTTTACACTTCCCCATATTAAACTTCATATTCCACGTTTGCCCAATCTGACATTGTATGTAAGTCCCTCTGTAGAGAGAAAATATCCTGTTCTGAATTAATGACTTTGCATAATTTAATATCATCTGCAAATATTGATATTTTGCTTTGTATATCTATTTCCAGGTCATTTATAAACATGTTAAAAAGCAGCAGACCTAATACTGAACCCTGAAGTATTCCACTCTCCACTTTAACTGTACTGGAAAATTTTCCATTTAGAAGCACACACTGTTCCCTATCCTTCAGCCAGTTTTGTATCCAATTGCAAAGGTTATCTCCTAGCCCCAATTTCCTTATACACCAGCCTTCTGTGTGGCACTGTATCAAATGCTTTTGCAAAGTCTAGATATACTACATCTACTGCCTTGCCATTGTCAAGGTTGCCGCTTACCTCCTCATGGAAGCTGAAAAGGTTAGTTTGGCATGATCTATTCTTCATAAAACCATGTTGATTTGTGCTAATTATTTTATTTTTTGTGTTGTAATCCTGAATATAGTCCCTTATTATCCCTTCTAACAGTTTTCCCACTACAGAGTTCAAACTCACTGGTCTATAATTCCCAGGTTCTGTTTTAGTTCCCTTCTTAAATAGAGGCACTATGTTAGCTCTTCACCAATCCTGTGGCATTGAGCCTGTGGTATTAGAATCTTTAAAGAGTAATTAGAGGGGTTTTGCTAACACTGCACTAAGTTCCTGAAGAACCCTTGGATGTATACCATCAGGACCCGGTGCTTTGTCGGTCTAAATTTTGTTCAGTCTTCCCATGACATCTTCTTGAGTTAACCCAATATCTATTAATTGTATTGTTTTATTTGTTACTTGCGGAGGCTCTTCTACCATTCCTTGCTCCCCTGTATATACTGATGCAAAGAAAGTGTTTAAAACATCGGCCTTTTCCTTATCCTCACTAACCAACTCACCCATCTCATTTTTGAATGGTCCAATGCACTCGCTCTTAAGTTTTTTGCTATTTATATATTTGAAAAACTTTTTTGGATTAGTATTGCTTTCCCTTGCAATTCGAGTTTCATTATCTGTTTTTGCTACCCTAATTGCCTTTTTGCAATCTTTGTTGCACTCCCTGTATTTTAAGAAAAATTGTTCAGTTCCTTCAGACTTAAATAATTTGAATGCATTTTTTTTCTTTGCCATTTCCTTCTTTACATGTGCACTTAACTACATTGGCTGTGACTTACTTCTTTTGCATTTGTTCCCCAGTAGTCACAAATGCAGCAGTCACTACGTCATAGGTCATATTGTTTTGTCTCAGGGCTTGTTCTTGGGAAGTAAGAGGCCTCTACAAATGAAATGTTTTGTGCTTATGTCCTACAAATCAATTTTTCCTCAGGGCTTGTGGCTAACAAGTCTTAGTCCTGCAAACCAATGTTTTATCAGGGCTTGTGCCTAACAAGTCTAGGTCCTACAGATCAATGTTTTCTCAGGGCTTGTGCCTAACAAGTTTAAGTCCTACAAATCAATTTTTCTCAGGGCTTGTGCCTGGTTAACCTTAATCCTGCACAGTGCACACACACTCATATCGTTCAGGTTTTTTAAAGGGATAGTAATACTTCATTTTAACTTTATTTTATTTTGTAGGCATTAAAAAAACATGAAGAATGATATAAGTCTTATCTCTCAAACCTTTATGGTTTAAGAGATATTCACAAGCAAAGTTTCCCCTCCCGCCCCTTTTACCTAGTGTAAGCCATCTCTTCTCAGATGTGGAATCTGGTTGTAAGACCAGACAGATAACAGCAGGGCACAATCTTCTTACAGTGAAAACAATGAAAGCCCTGCCCCCCCTTGACAAGCTTTTCAGGTTTTTCCTTTATCTTAATTGAAAATTGACCCTCTCTGCCATCTACCTGGGCACCTCCCTTCTGCTCTGGCTGAGCAGTGTTACATCAGTAAAAGGGGCAGGAGGGGGACACTTTGTCATTGAATTACTCTTGAACTACAACTCTGACAGAATTGAAATAACACTCTTCAAAGTCCAAATACTATGATGATTAATTAGAGCTGCTTTTATTATGAAACGTTACTATCCCTTTAAGCCTGCTGCTATGCTGCCTAGCCATTGTTTATAAAGAGAAATAAAGAAACTAAAGATACTAAAATCCAAATTGAATGTAGCACATGTGTATGGCAGTGGGGGACAGGTGAAATGTGATTGATGTATATATATATTTATAGAATTATTCCTACGGCAATTATTATGATTATCATGTAAATCTGTAAAAAAGCGCAATACCAAAATCTAAAAGCAGTGTTTTATGATCACATTAAAAGTACATAATGATTGCACTTACAGACTTCTTGCAGTCACATCACATTTCCCCCCTCCAATGTACACCGTCCTGATCTGATCACTCTGCTGCAAACTAGCGGGTTGTGCTGAACCTCCTCCCACACATCTTACTACTATCGGTTTTACCCTTTGATGCTCGTTCTTCCTCCACTTGTGGAGCATCTATTCTCTTCCAATATAGCTCAAGGGATTCCCGTTTATGCGTGTATATGTTAGAGTAACAGAACCGGTGTAACAAAAACAAAGGGTTAAAACCGGCGTCTGCAGACTGTCTAAACAAAAATAACCCCATGCGTATCGCTTCCTCAAGGGTGCAACACCTGGAGCCCTCTATCGGTTCCTCCTATATATAACTTTGTATCACATCAATTGCAACTTAGAAACAATAATGAAAACATACAAATATTAAGAATAAAAGTTGTTCTCATCCAAAGACACAAACCTTTTTCGATTCCCACAATTAGATACAAACAGTTCCATAAAATTAAATTCTTATTACAAATCACGATATTCAATTTTCTTTTCTCATTTACAACACACTAAAACATATATATATTTTCCCTTTCTACTTGAAATCCCGTTTTGAATGCACAGTTTAATCCCTTCACTTCCACACTCTCAAACTAAACAATGCATTCATTTTTCATCCAGATCTAAGTTATCTAACACCAGATCTGGAACAATCCAGTAATTCTTCAAACATATAAAGAGCCTTATATATAATCATTGTCAAATGTATAAATGTATAAAATCAGCACAGAGACAATAAGGCAAAATCAGCAAACAATTTAGACCCCAGCTGCCTGTGTATTGCCAGTTAGTCACACCAAATTTTGGGGTATTTTGGGTCAACCTCCTCCCTTCTTCTCCCCCAGAGTGCCCCCAGACTCACCTACTACAGAGAACAAATGTCCTACCTAAACGACTCCCTAAACAAAGCTTCAATTCCCCTTTATTTGCCTATGTTCTCTAGCTCAAAAGCATGCTGCTCTCGCTTCTCACCAACACAGAATGGTGAGACCCTGACATACTTGTATATGTCTGTAGAAAACTAGAGAAAACTTTCAAGTGGGGGAGAAAAATTTTGCTTCCCATCGATTTCAATGCAATCAGCTAGGCAAAAAAAGCAGGAAAACATCACTTTTCGCAGGACATTTTTCACCAAGCTGAAAGTGCCATTTTTTACCAAGTTCAGTTTGTGGCGAAAATTTTCACCCATCCTTAGTTACCAACCCATACTCAGGGAGCAAGTCTCAAAGAGATGTGCCACCCACCACCATCACAAATGTTTGATTACCGCTCCTGAGACTCATGAATCTCCCCAGAATTGGAATGGGGTGTTCTGGTTGATGATTTAGCTACTGCTGCTGGTATAAATCTTTTGCTGCCTTCTTTTTGAGTTTTTTTGCCACTAACTGTCTCCCTCTCATCCTCCACAATGCAACTCTCCACTTGATGAATAGCATATCTTTACATTCCTCGACAAGTTCCAATTCCTTAGAGAGATGCTGCTGATCATCGTTACTCCTTGTTGTTGTAAAACACTAATTACGTACTGGTAGAAATTCAGAAATTTTGTTTTTAACAGGAGTCCAACAAAGAGGAAAGACTGCATTACTCATGGCTTTTAATGGAGGATCTTGCTCAAAGCACACTAACATGTAGGAGGCGGTGAAGGTGGAGGGCTCGTGTGTAGGCATGGGTAGTCTATGAGTATCACAGTGCCTGTGATTCATGTCACTCTTCCCTGTGGTTCGCTCTGATTTGTTGAGCCAGTTTGGCCCGCCCCTGGTGACCTTCTTATTCCTGGCCCAGACACCTGTCAGAGGCCCTTTCGTGGTGTTTCTGAGCCAGTAGTACTGTTGCTGTGTTCCTGTGTTCTGGATTCCTGTGTACCGAATCGGCTTGTCCTGACTATTCTCCAGTGTTCCTGTTTGTGTATGATCCGGCCCGTCTGACTACCACCCTTGGATCCTGACCCGGTTTGGCTGACGTTCCTGCTTGTGTATGACCCGGCTTGTATGACTACCTCCTACGTGCTCCGACCCGGCCTGGCTGACTTCCTGCTCCGAAGATCGACTTTCAGCTTGTTCCAGTGACCTGCGTTCCAGTTGTCGCTGCCGCAACATTATTATCTGCTGTTCCAGTCTTTGTGTGACTACCTTGCCTGGTGTTACCCCGATCAGTGCAGTGTATCTACCCGTGCAGAGCTGTGTGTGTGTTTCAGTACGCCTCCCTCATACTGCAGAGCCTTGCTGTTCACTGAAAGCCTCGAGTAAACGTGCCTTTTAACCCTAGCAGTGCTGCCTTGGTTTCACTCTCTCTACTCCAGTATGAGCCTCGTTCTCGGTGATACTCCTGCTGAGTTGGCCGCTCACCGTCGGCAACTCTATACTTCCTTTGCAGAGTATTCACGTCTGTTGGGCCGGTTGGGCGCCTAAGACTCTTTCTCATTGTATTGCTGGGCGATATCCGTTATACAGAGTGGTGGCAGGCAAAGGCTTCAGCGCTAGCAAATCCGGTAACAACGCCCGTGGGGCTATTGGCTCTTGCACCTCAAATTCCAGTATACGGTTAAGTCTGAGGAGGCTTAGAAGCTCTTGCATTGCAGGCCGGTTCCAGTTACGCCCGTGGGGGCTATTTTCACTTGCACTAGCAGACACAGTTCCAGTAGGTACGCCCGAGGGGGCTAGTTGGATTCCTGTTCTGCTTTTTACTGAACACCTTGGCGAGGCAGTTCTGTATCCATTATATGGTGAACTCTGTCTCCAGCACAGCCTTACAACACCCAGGGTGTGCCAAACATCCACATCTGAGACTGACTGTTATCAAGGACTTAACCCTCTGTGGTTATATCTCATTCTACTGCTGAGTATTTGTACATGTAATACGTTTGTGCATTTACACTTGTACCTATCAGTCTACACTGCTGACGTATTATCAACCGCCACTAGAGGGCGGACCTTTGCATTACCTTACTCTAAATAAATTGTGTTTTTATTTCACATACTGGTCTGAGTGTCTTTAAAACCGTTACAATGAGACTCTTCTCATCTCCTACAACAAACTCAAAGTCAAACTTATCTGCAGCAGGAGCCATTTTATAAGAAATGAACAAACTCCTGGTACACTAGCTGACACATCAACATCACTTCTTTTATGTGTGCCAGAACCCTGGAATGATGAACATTTAATACTGCTTTTGCTGCTGCTAGTTGTGACACCTCTGACCTGTTGATGGTGTGTCTCCCAATCAAACCTTTCATTGCACTTTTGGTCAGATCCCATAGAGGAGGTGTATAGGTGTGATCCTTCTTCTCCCTGCTCATGTGCTTTTTACACAGACACTGGATAGCAAAATGCTTAGTCTTGGGATCGTGATTGAAGTATCTCCATACTGTGGACTTCACAGACTGAAGGGTTCCTGAGGGGGCTGCTACTACTACTGGGGCTAGATATTGATGCAATTCTAGTACTACTAGGTATCAAAGGTTATGTACTTCCAACATCAGCAAAGGCACCAATTATAGTTAAAGTTATGGATGCTGATAACATCTGTTGTTGCTGCTGATTACTCAACATTAGTGTGTGTGGCTTGGACTTGGAATCAGTGGTGATACTGATGATGACTGACAGAATGGAAATCTCATCTTATCCATGGTCAGACTTTCCAATTGTTTTCTCAAACACTTTATAGACAGGCACAGTGTTCATTTTCAGTGGTGGAAGATTGAGCCTTTGCCTTCCAGCTAACTTTCTGGCCATTTCATCACCTCTCTCACTCTCAAATTCATCTGAACCTGAAGAGGAGGATCCTGGAGGGATATAATCTAGATCTACATCATCATCATCAGTCATCAATAGCTCATCCTCAGTGTCACCCACAGCTTCTAACCCACTACATTTATATTCCTCTACTCTTTTATAGGTCTCAAAAATTTTATTTTTACTTTTGTTTTCACAATGTTTGCTACAACTTTTGGGACATGTGATTTTGTACTTGGTTGTCTCGCTTTTAGATGCCACAGTTGGATGAGCTGTTACACTTTCTTCTGCTATAGCATCAACAACAGTAGAATGCGACTCATTATCATCTTCAGTGTTTTTAGATGGTTGATTAATAGTACTGGTGCTGGTGCTGGAACTTTTGGCAGGACTCTGACAAACTGCATCTTCCTCAGGAGGAGGAGGAGAGGAATCACCATAATTTATTAAACATGCTGCAGCAACCATGGCTGCAGTCAGTTGTTGGACTACCACTTTACTCACACATTCCTACACTGCTCCTAATCCTTTAATTCTCCCCCTACCCCTTCTGTGTTTGCTGGGCATTACTCAACTACTGTGTCTGTTTTTACTGTAAAGTACACATTAGAACTGATTGTGTGTGTGATGTCTTGCAATGGCCCTTTACCTGACGAGAGATAGTATTCTGTATCAGTCTGCCCCAGTCACAGCTTAAGTCAGGGTCCCTGTCAATTTTTTTTATTAACTAACTGTCCCCCTATCCTAGTAAACAAAAAACAAAACAAAAAAAAAACATTCCTTTTTCAACTGATTCTTTCCCCAGACCCAACCAACACAGAGATAACTGGATGAAACTTGGATCACAGCTGCCTGTATCATCTCAGTCAGTCACACAGAAAGTTGGGGGATTTGAAGTAATTCTCCTTTGCTTCCTTCTCTCACCCCCAGTCTTCACTGTCTCTAACACAGAGATAACAGCCAGATCAGGAAGGAACATGGAGAACAGCCAGCAGAGAGTAACTTGGATCACAGCTGCCAGTATATTCTCAGTCACACAAGATTCTGTAGTAAATCTCCTATGTTCCCTTCACATACCCAAAGACCACTTTAGCACGGAGAACAGACAGCATAAATTAACTTGGATCAAAGCTGTCTGTCTTCTCAGTCACACCATTTTTTGGTAAATCTCTTTTGCTCCCTAAAGACTCCACAATCATGGAGAACAGCCAGCAGAAAGGAACTTGGATTACAGCTGACAATGTCTTCTTAGTCACACAAGATTTTGTGATATTTGGGTTAAATCTCCTTTGCTGCCTTCAAACATACCCCAGACTCCCCTAACACAGAGAATAGCCAGCTGGTGGAGGAGTAGCTGCTGTGGAAGAGAGTATGAGAGAATTTTTAGCACAAAGTTATAAGAAATGGTAGACAGAGATGCATTTGAGAATGAGCATCACTACAACCACCAGCAGTGACAAATCAGACTTTTCTACTAGTACTACTATAATTTCTGCTGCTGGGTCATCAGAGACAGGCATTATCTGTCATAGCAGCAGGCTGATGACCAGGCTAGTTTGCCACAAACCATGACCACCATGGGTTTGGGTTCAACAGCAGTGATATGGGACTAGGACAGGTAGTTGTGGTTCCACTTGCCACTCCTACTCCTGGAAATAGCGCTATTACCTATGCTGAGGCAGCAGCAGCACCTGCCCAAGCCATTTCAGATGCTTCTACAGAAGAAGAACGCTTATATTCTCCACCTCCCCCATAACTAAAATCATGCCTTTCTGTGAAAATGTAATGAAAAGGGGAAAAGCATGGACACACACCTATGCACATCGGTTTCATTAAAGGGATAGTAATACTTAAAATGTAAAAAAAAATATGTTGTAGGGTTTATCCCCCTGAGTAAAACAAGAGTACTCCCACTGCTGAGAGGTCTTTCATTCAAAAGTTATTAATTTTCAAAGTTGAATTTTTTAGGTGCAATATCATAGTGGCCTGAAATTGTACAGTGGCGCTGTTGCTACACCATCCTATGGAGATTTATGGTCAACTGACCAGAGTTGTCCATAGGATTGTGTAGCAACAGCGCCACTGTACAATTTCAGGCCACTGTGATATTGCACCTAAAAAATTCAACTTTGAAAATTAATAACTTTTGAATAAAACACCTCTCAGCAGTGGGAGTACTCTTGTTTTACTCAGGGGGATAAACCCTACAACATATTTTTTTTTACATTTTAAGTATTACTATCCCTTTAAGTACACACAACATACCATTATGACATTCATGTTAGTCATGTGAAAAGCCAAACCCCAAAAAGGAAAGTGAATGCTGCTGCCATTGTGCCTCTTGTCCCTCCCCAAGAGCACAATGAATGGATAATAAAATCCCAGAAAAAGACAAGAGAAACCCCCACTAGCCTGGAAGTTAGATGATGACAGTATAATCTTCATCTTCTTGTAATAGATTCCAGGTGTGAGGAAATGTACCCATTGTAACCACACTGACGCATTTAGGGTAGGTGCCCCAGGGTTGCAAAAGGTTTATGCTGGTGGTTTGCCACCATCATCTAGAACTGCTGGCACTAAGCCAGTAGTGCATACAATTATTTTTCAGGGGTCGTTTTTTTGCCAGCCTAAGGCATGGACATATTGTTCCAGGGTTGTTTTTGCAAGCCAGAAGACTGCAAAACATTTTCAGGGCTTGCCTTGTTGGAAGCCTACAATCAATTTTTTTTCAAAGCTAGCCTTGCTGTAACATTTTGAATGTTTCAGTTTATATAAGTCTGCAAAAATTATTGCACAGGTTTTTCTTTCTTTAAGCCTGCTGCTATCCCTGCTGGTGGTGGTATTAAAGTTTATATATCATCATAAGACATAGAAATGAATGTTAGACAAATTATTTGCGTAATCATATTTCCAGTTTAACCCTGCATTATTATCAGATTGTCAATCATTGATCAGTGGTCTTAGCAGTGGTTCCAACTGTGGTAGATAGTGGCAAACTGGCAACCCTTTGAATCCATTCTTCTCCTCCTTCGAATTGTGGCTGTTAAGAGTACATTTGCTGTGGGCATCCCTGTTGTAACGGACCCTCGGCCGTTAATTGGAGGTTATTTGCGAAGCTATGGAAGACCACCACCTAGAAAGACTTGTAATAGGCCGTGGACCAGTACTTGGCAGTGTAGTTGGGGTTACATGAAGAACAGCTCCTCCAAAAGACTGTATTCACTGGGCCAGCGAGAGCCGGCAAAACTAACCCAGGCCACTATAAATTCCAGCACCGGGTGGCTCCTGATTGGCCAGCCCAAGTTAAAGGGACTCCATTGATTTTGAACCGGAAAAGTATGCGTCTTGCGGATTGGCCACAGGCGTCAAGGAACTAAACTAGGTGTCACTGGATTGTTGACGGACTATGATACATCTGACATCCAGCGGGTGTCTCCTTATCTGGGTACTGTAAAGACTCGACATCATGTCGAACATTTTTCTAGTTGTAAAGTAAGCAGTTTCCTGATTGGCCAAAGCCTTGCGTGATGAGTTTAAAGGTCCACCATAGAGTAGGCGGCCCAGGGATTGGTCAATTAGCTGCCTGCCCAAAGCTTCTTATTGGTTGAGATGGCCATGATGAACTTGACCAGGATTGGCCATCTGATTCCGGACTCCTGATAGGCCAGGGGTTGAAGCAGAATATTCAAAGATGCTTCCAACCCCTGGCCCTTTTTGTGAAATGTGTATTCGAGTCCCTCAGCCTTTTGTCCCAGTGTTTACCCTTCCTCAGTCCCTTTGTATAAATAATGTAATCATGTCTGGCCCTTTGTATTATGTTTGCACCATATGTCCCTGTCCTTTGTCTGGTATTATATCTTGATGTGACTCACTATGTATAAAAGACCTGAAGTTGAATAAAGTGTGTGTTACTTTGGAACCTGTACTGCGTCCTGTGTCTCTATCACTGGGTGGTATCAAGGGTCTCCTTTTGACCTCCATCCTAGGAAGGAACATTGGGAGAATGACTGGCAAAGTTACCTGCTAGTAGCCCCTTCAGGAGAGAGAAAACCTGCCATCCGCGGACGTAGGTATCTGTTACACCTGTCTTATGTGGTTTTGTTCAATTCTGCTATCTGATACTTATATGATATTAGATGCTGGGTCATTTTTAGAAATGTAAGTCTCCCAACACTGCTGCTTGATAGCTGTGTCTTACAGTAATTAACAATATAACCATCTTCACTGAAAACCCACTCAGACTGCACACTTTCTGATGGGTAACCAAGGGTTTCCATGGCAGGTTGTGTTAGTGCTTGCTAATAGAGGTGGGCAAAAAATATGAAATATTTCCTGCACGACTTTTCGCGAAAACGTGGCGATTTTTAGTTTTTTCCGTGAAAACTTTTGCCTTTCTGCCTATGCAAAAATGTCCTCCTTTTCGCATATTTTAACAAATTTTCCACCTATGTTAACACATTTTTCGCCTATTTAAACACATTTTTCACCAATATTTCCAATAGGTACTACATTTCCCACTGTAATATTACTTCATCTGAGGGCTGAAGTTTAGAAATAAGTGGCTGAAAGTCAAAGTTGTGAGTCCTACAGCAACATATGGCTTGAATAATGTGTTAGCATGCAGAATACATTTGTCCTTTGCCCACAACACTAACTTTCTGCTTAAGTGACACTGGCACATATTCATAATGATGTCAAGTAATGAAAAAAATAAAGTACAACCTACAATGTGGCACATGTGTATTGCAGTGGTGGTGGTGGAGGACTGGCATGATGTGATTTGTGTATGTGTTTTTACCATTGTCATACTCTATCCTCCTTCTCAGATTATTGACACACATTATGTATCGGTCATAGCAGTGGGGCCAAGTGGGGTAGATGGTGGAAACCCTTCTTCACATCCATCCTCCACCCCCTCATCTGTGCTGCTGTTAATATATTTGTCCTGGCTTTTTTCTGTCATTTGTGGTTTCTGCTACTACTACTGCTACTACTGGAGCTGGTTGTTGATGTAATTCTACTGCCACTACTACTAGGTGTCAAAATTGCAGCGCTTACAGCAGCAGCACCAGAGATACTCATCATATCTAACACTGTGGATGTTAACCTGTGTTGCTGTTGCTGGGTACTCAAAACAGGTGTGTGTGGCTGAGTGGGACTTGGAGTTTGAAGAGGCGATGATGCTGATGACTGATAGAGTGACTGTGTGCTTTTTGACATCTGTACTTGGCCAGGGTCATACTTTCCAGTTGCTTTCTCAAACACTTTATAGACAAGCACAGTGCTCCTTAAAAGTGGTGGAAGATACAGCTTTTGACTTTCTGCTAACCTTATAGCCCTGTCATCATCCTCACTCTCAACTTCATGTGTATCTGAACAAGAAAAGGATGCTTGAGGGATATATTCTAGATCTGCATCATCATCAGTCATCATTAGGTCATCCTCAGCAGCACCAGCATCACCTGGCAGTTCTTGCCCACTATTACCCTTATATTCCTCTAAGCTTTTAGAGGTCTCAAACAATTTCTTTTTACTTTTACTGTAACAAAATTCCCTACTACTTTAAGGACAGGTGTTTTGGTGCTTGGTTGTCTCACTGATGCAGCAGTTGCTTCAACTGCTACACCTTCCTCTATTATGCTATTACCAGCATCATCAACACTTGAATGCGACTTGTTGTCATCTTCAGTGTTCTTCACATATGGTTCTATATTTCTACTGGCACTGGTGGTGCTGGAATTAGTTTTGCTGGGACCTTGGCAAACTGCATCCTCCCTTGGAGTAGAGGGATCATCATCATTGATTGCACATGCTGCAGCAACCATTGATGCAGTCAGTTTTTGAACTACTACTTTACTCTCATGTCACTACACTTCTCCACCCCTCTCCCTTCCCCTTGTGCATTTGCTGGACATTACGGAACTACACTGTATTTTTTTACTGTACGGCACACAACACAACTGATGGAGCTGTATGATGCCTTGCCTAAGCCCATTCAGCTGTCTGTCACTGTCATCTAAGATATTTAGTTGTTATTATTTTTTATTTTTATTATTTTTTTAAGTTGTCCACCCTGTTGTCTTATCACAGTGTCAAAAAAAAAATATAAATGAAAACCAGACTTCCCCACCCAGCACAGAAACAATAACAGCAAGATCAGCAAGCAAATAGGTCCCTAGCTGCCTGTGTCTTGCCAGTCAGTCACATGGAATTTTGGAGTATTTGGGGTTCAACCTCCTTCCTCCCTTCTTATCTCCTACAGTGCCCCCAGACTCCCCTAATACAGAGAACAAATGTGTTACCTAAATGACTCCCTAAACTAAGCTTCAATTCCGCTTTATTTGCCTATCTCCTCTAGCTCAAAAACATGCTGCTCTCTCCTCTGACAAACACAGAATGGCTGCTGTGTGAGCCTGACAGCCTTTTATATGGCTGTAGAAAACTTTCATGTGGTGGAGAAATATTTTTCTTCCCATTGATTTCAATGGGCTGAAAAGACGGGAAAAAGAGAAAAAACATCACTTTACTTGCTAACCATACAAACTGTTTTGTTCGCCAGTAGCCAATGTGGTTTAATTTTGGATTAGAATGTAGCTATCCTGAAAGTATGCTGAAACCATCTCACATGCAGTGGGACCACTCATAGGAGCTACATGTTGTTCCTGTGTATCAGTTACCAACCCATACTATGGGAGGAAGTCCCATAGATATGTTCTGCAGCCAAAAAATTTAGATTGTGTCCCCTGACACACATGAATTGCTTTCTGTGATGATGATGATGATGATGATGATGATGATTAGGATGGTGAAGATAATGGAGCATTCACAAAAATGTTGGGATGTTCCTGTTCATGTTGTTGTCCTGATTGTATAAACCATTTGCTTACTTCATTTGCCCTATGCTTTCTACTAGTTTTGTTTGTTTTGTCTTACCTTTTTGTTTATGATCTTCCATGAAGCAACCCTCTACTCTATTAATAAGCATATCTTTATATTACATAGTTACATAATGAAAGTCAAACCTTGTTAATTTTTTCCTCAGGGCTCATGTAACTAGGTATAGGCAAAAAGTCCCATTTTGTTCCCACTGGAATGTTTTGTGAAGAAACATGATTTTCCACTCTCTCTCTCTGAGAAATTTTGCCCAGAGAGAACAGTGTAGATTTTATGCCTTTTCGATAGAAGCACAGAACAATTTGTGAAAATTCTTCCATTTCCCTCCTATGTTACTCATGAGGAGAAATTTCCCACTCAAATATCTAAACCCATAATTTCCTGCACTCTAGTGTGGTGTATTTTAGACGTAAATTAGAGTGGAAGGAGACAGAGTATATGTGTGTGTGTGAGAGAGAGAGAGAGAAATTTAAATTAAAAAAATAAAGTGGTTACTTAGTGGTTCAAAATGCTGTCTAACACTAAGATCACATCCACTGTTTTTTTAAAAAGAGAAGCTATATGGACCCTGAGGCTAGTGACTCTGAGGAGGAGGAGTTATTATCAGGGATGAGTCCCATTTTGTTCATGGGGTAACTTTTGAGGAATAAATGTGGTTTTACACTTTTCCTGATGGAAATTTTAGCCACAGAGAAACCCATACATTTTCTGGCATTTTGCTAAGACCACAGAAAGTCTTATGAGAATGGTTCCATTTCATGCCTATGTTATTGGATGGTGCAAAACAGCCTACCCATATACTAAATAAACCCATAATTACTCACATTGTAGTGTGGAGTATTTGAAGGAGCCAGAGTGAGAGAAGAAATTAATTAAAATCAAATAAAATATTAAAACAATAAAGTGGTTTTCTTAGTTTTGGCTGACCATATGACCACCATGACTGTTTTTATAAACAGTGGACCCTTAGTCTAGTGACTCTGTGGAGAAGAAATCAGTCGCTAACACTAGCAGTGGCACCCCCAGTGATAAAGGGACTGACTGCCTGCGTCTTCCAAGTCAGTCACACCGAATTTTGGGGTATTTGGGGTCAACTTCCTTTCTCCCTGCCTCTCCCCCAGAGTGCCCCCAGACCTACCTACAAGACTCCCTAAACAAAGCTTCAGTTTCACTTTATTAGTCTGTCTTCTCTAGCTCAATAATCTCTTACTCTCACAAATACAAGACATACTGCGGGAATCTGACACCCCTTTTATACTATGCCAGTGGGAAAATAAGGGACATTTTCCACTTGGAAAGGAAAAAAATCAGTGTTCCCATTGATTTCAATGCAATAAGTTAGACAAAAGAAAGCAGAAAATGGCACTTTTCATGAAAAATTTAGTTCACTGAGAAAAGTACCATTTTTTTTCTGTCTCTCTTTTGGGGTGAAAACTTTTGCCCATTGCAATGTGCAATGGCCTGAGCAGTACCAACGGTGTGTGTGTGTGGGGGTGCAGGCATGGGCATCCGGAGGGTGGGCAAGTGGGGAGCTTATTCTAATACATGCAATTTAGATTCATTTAATTTGCTATGCCAATTTGGTTTCTCTATAGTGTTTTATAAGAAAATCCCAACATTTGGTCAGTGGACAGTATGATTAATTTCTTTATTCTTGTTCTTGAGTTATTGAGTATTGAGTTATATTCTAGTTGGTGGCTGGAGCATTTGATGTACATAAAACTGATATAGTAAACAACCATTTGTTCTGCTGAGGTGTCCAGTTATTTACAGTGAATACTCTTCTTAGACAGCCATTCCATTACAGTTATGTATGATGGTGCTGCTATTTTTCCATGCTTCATTTACTCTTCAGTGTTGATTTTGCATAAGGTGCATTTGCAAAGCTAAAAGTGTGGGGCTGCTGGGTGAGTACCTTTCTTATTTTTTAAAATATATCTGTGTGGCCAATTTGCAGATATTTGTGCTGAATGATAATCTATGTCATTTTTACTTTTAGTTTTATATGTTCATTTCTCTTTATCACATTCATTAAGAATTGTAGTTCATGTAGTTTTTGTAAACTTGCTAAGCCAATTCTGGGCCATTTGCTTCTCCACAGAAACTCAGTAGTTATCCTGTTAAGTTCCAAAAATAATTACTTACAACAGGGTACAGAGAAGTTTATAGAGAGGTTTGGGAAGGAATATCATTTTTATGAGATTGGAGCATCCTATAATATTGAGTGGAAGATTGCGTCACAAGTGTGCTCTATAAACTAACACCTCTATAATCAGCAGTTAATTATCTGAAAGCAATCGGTCGAAAGATTTGGTAATTACAACTCTTAAAGGAGACAGCCATCTCCATACCGTATGCTGACAATGGAGGAGGTTTTTTTGCTGTGTCAAGGAGAAGCAGAAAAGCCTGGAGCAATGACCAAAATTATATACCAGCTCTAATAATCTTTCCAGTCACAGACTTGTATTGCCAAGTAGCTCAAGTGTTAGTACAAAGAGACCAGGCAAATGCGGGCACCACTGTCACATTTCCTTATGCAAGCAAATGGGGATGAGACCCTCCCCCCGTAGTAATATTCACTAGAGGCTCTTGATATAGAAACTGATTCCATGTTTATCCATGACCTGGCCCAGCACCAGCCATCTCCACCAATGGTGGAGCTCAGTCATCAGTCCCTCAGAGGCCCTTAAAGGGGGAGGGGCAATGATCTGATAGAACCCTAGGTAGAAAATCATAGCCCAGTGCCCTCTGTTGAACGTGCTCACTAACAAAAGCAAAGTCAATTCACAAGAGTTTACCCTCTTCCCCAGATTACGTGTTCACCAGATGTCTACCAACGCATTATCATGTAACATCCCTTGAATGATGCACAATGAACTCTGACTTACAACAGTTATCACACCTAAGAGGTGTCAAGCACAAAATTAAAATCCCCCATGCATATTATTTGACAGCCCGGTCTAGCTGCAATGTAACTATGCACATCAGTCAAGGAGGCGGTATATAGATATTCAGTGATGTAGTCAGGACTTCCCTCTCCCCAGCTTGCAGGTCAGAAATAAATATCTCCCTTTGGCATCTGAGTTAAGATCATAAACTTAACCGCTACCTTTTTTTTTATATCAGGATGGAAACACTCTTAATAATGACTGTCTATCCAGTGATGCTGTAATAATACATTAATACCACACAAATGTGTCTCCTGTAGCATGACAACATCTGTGGACTGCTTCTGCACATAGTTCAGAATTATGGCTTGTTTTACTTTATCATTAAGCCCTTGCACATTCCACGAAATAAATTTATATACTGCACATAAAATCATCACGGCATTCAAAGCCAAACAGGCCCACCAGGTCAGATTAAGGGTGCTCCCACCCAAAAAAAGGGGCTTTCCCCAAGCCTAAGGCTAACAGTGCCAAAACGAAACAACCACCCCCCACCATATTCTCGCCCCACCCCAATTGGATGTAGACCTTGCACCCTAACTGAAAAGAAGGAAAAACCTCCAACCCATAACTAAACAAAGACAAACCACCCAGTTATGAAAGTAAACCACATCCCATCCCATCCCAACAGAGAGCCTGCTAGCTATGTAACATCACATCACCCAAGCAATATCGAAATAAAATATACTGGATTACAAGAAGGCAGACTCAGATTAGTAGTATCAGAGGCACAAAAAGCCAGTAAGGTGGTGTTCAGAAACTGGGAAGCCAAAATGTCCAGATACTTTTGGTACCATTTCTGTTGCAATCCATCCACCCCTGGTGCTTTACCTGAGGGAAGTTACTCTATCCTCTCTACTAGCTCCCTAAGAGTCAAGGGGTATCCAGCATTTGTCTACATTCTATGTCAAGCCGAGGAATGTCATAATCTGCCAGAAAAGCAGCCTGGAGCTATATAATTGCTCGTAATGTATTGTGAATTGCCAATTAATTGTTATATCATTAGTAAACCTATCGACTGTGCCATCCCAGTGAGCCCCTGACTATTCTTGATTAAATGAGCCATAGTTTTGCCTGCCTTGTCTCCATTTTCATAAATGGATTGTTTCTTATTCAACATCTGAACAGCATTCAAATCAGTGAGGTGCAAGTATAATTTCATATTAGTAGAGAGGAACTTTTCACATAGCACCGGATTAGTGATGAGCGAGCATGCTCGGCCGAAGCTCGGTTCGGCTCGAGCATCGCTCTGCTCGGCACATGGCGGTACTCGTACGAGTACTGCATGTGCTCGCCCGCCATGTTCGGGTCTCCTCCCCGCACGTTTCGCAGCTGCTGCGCAGCGTCACATTCTGTTTCGTGTGCCTACCCGCAGATTACCGGCATATATTCCGTTTAATATGAAGAAGGCGGGTAAAAAGGGACGGGGAAGTGGACGTGATCCTGATAGTTCAGGGCGCGGGTCAGGACGCGTAGAAACTGTGCCTGGTGCCAGAGCACAAGAAAGAAAGACATCCACCATACCTAGCATCATGTCTCAGTTTACGGGGCGTCGCAGGACATCACTCTCGAGGTCAGACCACTGCGAACAGGTGGTCGGTTGGATTTCAGCTGATACTGCTTCCAGTCGGTTAAGCACCACCCTGTCTTCCACCAAGTCCACTCTCACTAGCCAAGAGTCTGGTCAACATAATCCTCACCCTGATCATCCTTCCTCCCACCATAGAGGGTCTGGCCAAAGAAGTGATCCCACACTGGGATATAGTGAGGAGCTCTTCTCATCACCAATCCTTGATTTGAACCTCTCTCCAAGCACGCTTGCAGAGGAACATGAGATCTTGTGCCCTGATTCACAACCTCTAGAGGGTACCCAATCACAAGAAGATGACAGAGGGGAACGGCATTTAAGGTCAAAGGAAGTGGATGATGATGATGATGAGACACAGTTGCCATCAAATCAACCACAATTACTGTCTCAAGACCTTGATGAGGAGGATGATACACAGTTGTCAATGACTGAGGATGTGGTGGGATCAAGAAATGAGGAGGATGATCAGAGTGAGGAAGTGGAGGAGGACTTGGTGGACGATGAGGTCACTGACCCCACCTGGGAAGGTGGAAAGCCGAGCGATGACAGCAGTCCTGAGGGTGAGCCATCTGCAGCACCGCAACAGGCTGGAAGAGGCAGTGGTGTGGCTAAAGAAAGAAGGCGGACCGCACCAAACCGGCCCGCAAATGTTCCACGGAGCACCCCCTTGCATAAATCTCCCTTGCCAAGGGCTAGGTGTTCCGCGGTATGGCGTTTTTTTAAGGAAAGTGCGGACGACAAAAGAATTGTAGTTTGCAACCTGTGCCACACCAGAATGAGCCGAGGCATGAACACTAGCAACCTCACCACCACCAGCATGATCCGACACATGGCATCCAAGCACCGTAATAAGTGGGAGGAACGCCCGGATCGCCAATCTGTGTCTGCAGGCCACACCACTGCCTCCTCTTCCCCTGTTTTCGGTGCCGGCCAATCGCCTGTCAAAGGCGCAGGCCCGCATACCTCCCGCCCTGCACCTGTACCATCTGAAGCACCATCAGCGACCACATCCACTTCCCTGTCCCAGCGCAGCGTCCAAATGTCGTTACCCCAGGCATTTGAGCGCAAGCGAAAATACCCAGCCACCCACCCACAGGCCATAGCACTAACCTCACACCTTTCCAAATTACTGGCCATCGAAATGGTGCCATTTAGGCTTGTGGAGACTGAGTCCTTCCGCAGCCTGATGGCAGCAGCTGTCCCTCGGTACGCAGTCCCCAGCCGCCACTACTTTTCCCGGTGTGCCGTCCCCGCCTTACACCACCATGTGTCCCTTAACATCACCCGTGCCCTGACCAACGCAGTTACTGGGAAGGTCCACTTAACGACTGACACATGGACAAGTGCTTGTGGCCAGGGACGCTACATTTCCCTGACGGCACACTGGGTGAATGTCGTGGAGGCTGGGAGCGACTCGGACCCTGGGATGGCACAGGTGCTACCCACGCCGAGGATTGCGGGCCCTACCTCCATCAGGGTTTCCGCCAGCACCTACGTTATTGGCTCCTCCTCGTCCTCCTCCGTTTCCACCTCCGAATTCTCTGCGCGCAGCGCCACTCACCCATCAGCCGGTAGCTGGAAGCAGTGTAGCACTGCAGTGGGGAAGCGTCAACAGGTCGTGCTGAAGCTGATCTGCCTTGGGGACAAACAGCACACGGCCTCAGAGCTGTTGCAGGGGATTAGTCACCAGACCGAGCAGTGGCTCTCGCCACTCAACCTGCAACCAGGGATGGTTGTGTGTGATAATGGGCGTAACATGGTGGCGGCTTTGGAGCTCGGCAAGCTCACACACGTACCATGCCTAGCGCATGTATTTAATTTAGTGGTTCAGCGATTTCTAAAAACCTACCCCAATTTGCATGATCTCTTGACGAAGGTGCGCCGCGTGTGTGCACATTTCCGTAAGTCATCTACAGCTTCAGCCGGCCTGTTGACGCTGCAGCAGCGCTTACAATTGCCAGCTCACCGGCTGCTGTGTGACGTGAGCACGCGCTGGAACTCCACCTTCCACATGTTGGCCCGGCTTTGTGAGCAGCAGAGGGCAGTAGTGGAGTACCAGCTGTTACACGGTCGTCGCCTCTCCGTTCAACTTCCTCTAATCAGAAGTGAGGAGTGGGAATGGATGTCAGACCTCTGTGAGGTTTTACGCAATTTTGAGGAATCGACACAGATGGTGAGCGGCGATAACGCTATTATCAGTGTAACCATCCCACTTCTGTGTCTACTGAAACGTTCGTTGCTCACAATTAAAACCGACGCTTTGCATGTGGAAGAGGTGGAAATGGGGGAGGAAGAGCTTACACAAGGTGATAGCCAGAGCACCCTCACTTCGTCTTCTCAGCGACAATTGGAGGAGGCGGAGGAGGAGGAGGAGGAGGAAGACACGGTTGCCTCCGCTACAGAGGGTAGCCATGGAACTTTATTTCCATCTCTTCAGCATGGGTGGGCAGAAGAGGAGGAAGAGGATGAGGAGATTGAGAGTCATCCTCCTGGTGAGGACAGCGAAATCTTGCCTGTTGGTTCTCTGGCACACATGGCTGACTTTATGTTAGGCTGCCTTTCCCGTGACCCACGCGTTATACGCATTTTAGACAACACGGATTACTGGGTGTTCACCCTTCTGGACCCCCGCTACAAAGAGAATTTCTCATCTCTCATTCCTCCGGTGGAGAGGACAAGCAAAATGGTGCAATACCAGAAGGTTCTTGTCGAAAAATTGCTCCAAAATTTTCCATCTGACAACGCTGGCGGCAGAGTACGTGCTACCTTGGCCAACCGAGAAGGGGAGAAAAGGGGAGCACACAGCAGTTCCGACAAAGGCAGGGCAACACTCTCCAAGGCGTGGGACACCTTCATGACACCCCGCCAGCACCCTCACCCTGATGCGCGGCCTAGTGTCACAAGGAGGGAAAAGTTTTGGAAGATGGTGAAGGAGTAAGTAGCAGACCGTGTCAGCGTCCTCACTGATCCCTCTGTGCCTTACAACTACTGGGTGTCCAAGCTGGACACGTGGTATGAACTGGCACTCTACGCCTTGGAGGTGCTGGCCTGCCCTGCCGCCAGCGTTCTGTCTGAGCGGGTATTTAGTGCTGCTGGTGGCATCATAACAGATAAGCGTATCCGCCTTTCCACCGGCAATGCTGATAGGTTGACACTTATAAAAATGAACAAGGCCTGGATTTCCCCTGACTTCTCCACTCCACTGGAGGAAAGCCCCGGGTGAACATAAAGTCACTTTAGATATGTTATTTACAATGATGGGAATACTCTGTATTCCCATTCACCCCTTCCACCCAAAAAACGGGTATATGGTTGACTCTTAATCTTCTCATCCTCCTCCTCCTCTTCCATATGCCCTGTGATATAATTTTTATATAGGGCCAGCTCACCAGCGGGCCCTGTGATATAATTTTTATATAGGGCCAGCTCACCAGCGGGCCCTGTTTGACAATTTTTGTATAGGTCAGCTCACCAGCGGGCCTTCTCATATAATGTTTTATTGGGTCAGCTCTCTAGCGGGCCCTCTCATATAATGTTTTATAGCGTCAGCTCACTAGCGGGCCTTCGCATATAATGTTTAGGATGGTCAGCTCCGCAGCAGACCCTCACCCATAATGTTTTAGATGGTCGGCTCAGCAGCAGACCCTCATTCCTAATGTTTTAGATGGTCAGCTTAGCGGCATGCCCTCGCCCCTAATGTTTTAGAGGGTCACCAGCAGGCCATTAATCCTAATTTTTCAAGGGTGTGTATGATGCCCTCCTTTATGTGTAATAAAGGGTGTATTGGAGTGACATTTCAGTCTAATTTTTGGCAGCCCTTTCACTTAGTGCATAGGCTTTATGAGTGTTGGACCACTACCTGAACTATTGTACCACAATGTGAATGAGGCCCTCCATTTTGTGATATACAGGTTGTATCGGAGTGCCTCAGGTCCTCCCATTGAATTAAATAGGGCTGGGGTGTTCGACAGAGCAGAAGGTAGTTCTTGGCTTCATCCACTAAGTCACTTCGTCACTTTTACTCAATGGATCAAACCCCACTGTTCCGACTATAAATTTTGGACTTAACAAGGGCAAACGGACATGTTGTAAAACCTGTGGTAGCTGCGGCCTCCGTTCCTGAATGCTGTACCTTACCCGGACCATAACCACGTTGAACACCTGCTTTACGCTGCGCACGTTTCCCTCTTAATCATGGCCCCAGTTCCAAAAAATCGATGAAATTTTTTGCAGAATTTGCAGATGATATACAAGTAAATATACAGCAAATACTGTTTGGTAACAATTTTTCGCCTAAAATCGTTTTTATCTTCCTTTTTGTGTGTTTTACGGTCAGTCTGTAAAAATGGCGTACTACGGGCGAAACATCGTTCCCAGCAGCGACGCTGGAGTCCAAGATGCATCCAGACATCCTCCCTATGCTGTCCCTGAACCATTTCTGTGGTGTTTCCATCATTTTCTGACCTTTTCCTATGAACCAGGCACCGTCCCCTCATCAGAGCAGGGGGTGCCTAGTGTAATTCTCGAGTCCTCCCATTGACTTCAATGGGGCTCGGGTGCTCGGCCGAGCACTCGAGCCTCCGGGGGCGCTCGGCCAGAGCACCCGAACACCCGAGCATCGGGGTGCTCGATCATCACTACACCGGATCCTAACATAGTAACATAGTTGATGAGGCTGAAAAAAAGACATGCGTCCATCAAGTCCAGCCCATGCCAAAAACACCCCTGTTGATCCAGAGGAAGGCAAAAAACGCCCTCTGAAGCCACTTCCAATTTAGCCCCAACTGGGTAAAAAAATCCTTCCTGACTCTAAATGGCAGTCAGATATTTCCCTGGATCAACATCCTGCATAAAAACCATCCTCGCTCTCCAAGTATTCCTTCTCTGCCACTCGGACATCCTGATCCAATTTGGATACCTGTTTTCATTGGAGACTTCTATAAGAAGCAGTGAAGAAATCAGGGAGCTCTGCACGTACATAGGCCTTCCATGCCTCCCAAACAATAGTATCATAGGGTTTAGTCACCAAAGGCCAACACCATATGCAGGAGCACACCAGGGTGTGAAAGTAGTTAAATGAACTCTAACAGGAGATGTCTGTACGTATCATCTCATCACCAGAGAGATCTGAACGAAAGGAACAATTTGATCACACTAGTATCCATATAACGAAAAGTAAAAGGATGTGCCACCCATCAACCTCTACAGGCCTCCCCGCACTAAGAAGCACTAAGTATAAATTGCCTAAAAACCATCAAGCCTAGATTTTTTTAATTTTTTTTATTTTCAAAATTAGCTTTATTGAATGAAAATAAAAGAAGAATTAACAATTCTCCAAAATTACAGAGGTTACAGGGATAGTAATACTTAAAATGTAAAAAAAAATATGTTGTAGGGTTTATCCCCCTGAGTAAAACAAGAGTACTCCCACTGCTGAGAGGTGTTTTATTCAAAAGTTATTAATTTTCAAAGTTGAATTTTTTAGGTGCAATATCACAGTGGCCTGAAATTTTACAGTGGCACTGTTGCTACACGATCCTATGGACAACTCTGGTCAGTTGACCATAAATCTCCATAGGATGGTGTAGCAACAGCGCCACTGTACAATTTCAGGCCACTGTGATATTGCACCTAAAAATTCAACTTTGAAAATTAATAACTTTTGAATGAAACACCTTTCAGCGGTGGGAGTACTCTTGTTTTACTCAGGGGGATAAACCCTACAACATATTTTTTTTTACATTTTAAGTATTACTATCCCTTTAATGCAGTGTGGTAGCAAAGTAGACAGTCATATTTTTATACAAAACAAGAAGATAAGCTTCAAATACAACAAGTGAGAAATATATCAATTAGGAGATGTTGAAAAGCATAAACTCAACAGTCTACAAATAGGAAGACAATTATACTTGAAGGGCTCTGTGGGGAGAAAAGCAGTGGGGAGAGCTTAAACAGAAAGAATCTACAAGATTCTATGGCTGAGGACAGTGGTAATGATAAAGAAAAAAGTAGGTATAGGGAGGGGAAAGGTAGTAGCAATGATGAAATAAATAGAAGAGGAGAGGATATAAGATAGCACCTAGGTTTAAATGCCAAATATTGGGATAAGATGCTGAAGAGTATATAAATGACACTGGAGGAAGGTGTAGAAGAGCAATTTACCATGAGTGTTGTGTCTGAGCTACTAGGGTTAGCCAAGGGGCATAGGTATCATGAAAGAGTTTACATCTATTATGAGAGTAGTGGAACAAACGCTCCATTTTTATGAAATGATACACTTCTCGCTTTCAGTCTGACAGGGTCAGAGGATCAGGTTTGAGCTATCTTTGTGGAATACTTATTCTAGCAGCTGACAGAAGCAGCAACCACATTTTAATGTTGGGTGACAAAGGGGCAGTAGATGAATCAACCTGTGGGATGATATTGAAGAGCATTAAGAGGGGGGAGAAAGGTATAGGTTTACCGAGTACAGAGCAAATAGTAGTTTGTACTGAAGTCCAGAAGGAGGATATTAATGGTCAAGACCACCAGAAGTGTGCCAAAGAAGCGGGTGAGGAGTTACATCTCCAACAAGAGGCACTTGAGGCAGATCTAAATTTGGAGAGAAGCAGTGGTGATCTATACCACCTAATGTGGAGTTTATAATTCGTGTCACGATATCTCATATTTGACACTAGGGTCCAGCCACGTTGGAAGGATAACAGCCACTGGTCGTTCATTATGAATGTGTCCAGGTCATGTTCTCAGGCTGACTTACATCGAATAAGAAGTGATAATGATAAGGGATCCGAAGCAGATAGAAGGAGGTTATACAGCTTGGATAGTCCCTTCGGGATGACTGAATCACGTAACAGTAGAATCTCAAAGACGGTGAGAGGTCTAGGCTGGTAAACCCTACGAGAAGCAAAACTTAGGAAGTGGCGCACTTGCAGATATCTCCATTTCTCTGACATAGGAAGCCCATAGTTTGCACATAGAAAGTAAAGGAAGGGAGTTCCCGGGTTGGCAGTAGGTGATCAAGATAGCAGAGGCCCAGTTGGGACCACCTTGAGAAGGTTGTGCTATGTAATCCAGAGGGAAAGTCAGGATTACCCAGTATAGAGCAAAGCGGTGATGGAGATGGAGCTAAAGCTCTCAATTTTGAGCATTGTCACTAGATCTTTAAGAGATGAGATAGTATTCATTGGAATCCAAGCATGGAAAAAACATGAGACGGCCTGATCTAAAGGGTTTGTCGTAAAGACATGGTCAGAAAAAAAAAGATTGAAGCAATTGTGCCCAGTATTTGTCAGGGGGCATCCTCAGTAGATCAAGTAAAGTGAGCAGTAAGGCTGCATGATGATAGCTTAGAATATTTGGTAAATCCATGCCCCCAGAGCGAGGAGGTCTAGCCAATATAGCTTGGTGGACTCTGGGGTGGTGCTTGTTCCAAATAAAGGAGTGAATGGGGCATTTAAGGTGGGTGAGAGATGTGGACAATAAAGGCAGAGGCAAAGATCTAAAAATAAATAGAATTTTGGGTAGGAGGACCATCTTCACCAGATTGACACGTCCTGTCCAAGAGACAAATACATGTGACCAATTGGAGATATCTTGGCGTATGGTAGAGAGCATTAATTCTAGGTTACAGGGCATGAGGTCCGACACTTGGGGCTTAAGATGTATCCCTAAGGATTTTAGAGAAGTTGCAACCCAAGGGAAAGGATACAATGCTTGTAAGCACGCTTGAATGGGGGCCGGGATCGATAGGCCAAGAATTTCAGATTTAGAGTAAATCACTTTTATGCCCGACAGGCATCCATATGATGTCAAGAGGGCAGTTAGAGCTTCTAAAGAGTGTACAGGTAAAGTCAAAAAGGTTAGTATGTCATCTGTGAAGCAGGTCATTTTAACAGAAGATGAGCCTAGTGGGATCCCATGGATATCTGAGTGTTGTCTAATAACGATAAGTAGGGGTTCAAGAGTAAGGACAAAGAGGTGTGGTGAAATGGGGCAGCCTTGACATGTCCCATTTGTGATAGTAAAGGGCGACAAGAGAAGGCCGTTCACCAGGATTGTCATTAAGAAACGGGGACGAAATCTGAACTGTTCTAAAGTGGAGACCATAAATCCCGAATCCACTCTATCAAATGCCTTCTCCGCATCAAGGGAGAGGAGAAGGGCAGGACAGGAGTATTAGTAGATTGTGCCGAGTGGATTAAGGAGATCTCCATTATGATATTGTCCCTGGTTTCGCACCCCCGAATAAACCCGGATTGATCAGCACCAATGAGAGAAGGAAGGACGTGGGTAAGTCTGGTGGCGAGAATCTTGGCAAACAGTTTGACATCAGTGTTAAGTAATGAAATCGGTCTATAGCTACTGCAGGGAGCAGGATCCTTTCCTGGTTTTGGAAGTACAGTGATGTGGGCCATTAGGACAGAGGGTTGCCAGGGAGTTCCATCGAGAATCGAATTAAAGGTGCTCACTAAATGAGGAAATAGCATGGGGAGAAACCATTTATAATAATGAGTAATCAGGCCAGGGCTTTTCCCCATGGGGGTAGATCTCAGGGCTAGGCAGATATCTTCACAAGTGATCGGCGCGTACAGTGCTGATGAAGCTGTGGCAGAGAGAAGTGGCAAGTTAGCTTTGGTGAAAAGATCATGTATCGCCAAGGACGGGAAAGGTGTGGGTTCCGTTGACGCACATACATTATATAGGGTGGCATTGAAGTGTCGGAAAGTATCTGCAACTAGGTCATAAGAATGAACTTGTACTCCTGAAGGGGATTGAACAGAATATACCTCAGACCGTGCCCTGTCCTTGTGAATAAGATTTGCCAAGGTAATGATACCACATATGTGACTTGAGGGAGCGAGAACGAAGGAGGGCAGAAAGTTCGCCGCATAATAAGGACAGTTTTTGAAGTAAGGAGGGAGACAGAGAGATTTTATGCAACGATTCCAAGTGTCGGATGGAAGATTGAATAAAGTTGATACGTTCTCGTTGACGTTTTTTCCCCTATCGATGGAAATGAACAATCCCCTAATGAAGCACTTATGGGCCTCCCAAACAGTTATTTTCGAAATTTCTGGAGTAGCATTAGCTTTGAAATATAAGTCAAAATCCGCGGTGATGCAAGATAACACATCTGCATCAGCCAACAGAGAACCGTTGAGCTTCCAGTTCGGAGTAGTAGGAGAAGTAGGTAGTATAGAAATAGAGGCAAACATGGGAGCATGTTTGGAAAGAGTGATGCTACCCACATCCACCTGATGGACTTCCGTCATCTTAGCATGATTGAGGAAGATGTAATCTATGCGAGAGTAAATCCTAGATATTTTTTATCCCATTAGTTACTTATAATAAACACCAACCCCCTGCCTCTCCACAGAAGGAAGCACCATATAAAACAGACTCAAGCATATATATCCAGGGGCTGGGCCCCCAGCAGTCAGCCACACATTGTTACCATAGATAACAAAGCATTAGAGCCTCATAATGACTCCCACACAAATTTACAGCCTTTCCAGTCATGCCTGGGCCTCCAATTCAGAAGAGGATGGCTCACTCATTATAAGATATCAGGATTATGTCCAGGCATGGAATAGGGAATATTCTTGTTCCTCAGCTTCATTTTACATCTTGAAACTTCCTTCTCTTCTTTTGAACCTCTGTTGAAAAGTTGTAGTAGATGGATATTCTATAATTCTCAAACATAATCTAAACCTTCATCAGGGAAAAATGGAGTATTGTGTCTCTATCCCTGTAATTAAGGAGCCTGGCAATTAGCGGTCTTGACTGCAAACAGGGGGGTTGCTATGCATCCAGTATTCTATGTTCCCTTCCAACAACAAAGGTGTTAGACAACCATTGGTTCCAAGGACATCCCTAATCCCAGTCTCAGGGAAGATCACGGGAGTGTGGCCCACACACCTCTCTGATAGGCCCACAATTCATATATTACAGCAGAGTCTGTTGTCTAGGTCATCTGTCTTGTATTGTAAGGTCAACACCTGCTGCCACAAAGCCTGTATAAATTATGTCATAGTTTGTACTGCATCTTTCTCTGCAGAAATACACATCTGCAACTCTACAACACTCTCTTTCACCATCTGCTGGTCCTCCCTCAACAGGTTCCTGTCAACCTGCACATTGTCAATCTTTGCAATGAGTTCAGACTTCCAATTAGCAATGGCAGCCATCAGCTCCTCAAAATATGCTATGGAGGCATCCTCAGATTCAGAGGAATGTGCCTGCTATGCAGGTGCAGATTGATTTTCTATCAAGGTTTCCATACCCTTTTACTTACTTAGCTTGGTCTTATATATACCAGATTTTTTGCCCATGATCATAGTGACAGTGAAGGAGGTAGATATGTAAGAAAGACAATGGTTGGCAGTTCCAGGTTATAAGTTTGGGTATAGGCTTTTCAGGACACTACTGAGACACCAAATTGGTCATTCCCATACAACACACATTACAGTAGCCACATGTGGCAAACTAGCTTTTGTTGTGCAGCTTTAACTTGTGAATATTACATAAAGCCCTGGTGAGGAACAACCAAGAGGCACCTGGACTTCCATTTGATGTTAGGCAACAAAGTGGTATTTTTTCATCTGGTCTTCCTAAGGTCAGGTAGAGGACACTTATAGACAGTAGCACATGAAACATGAAATCCCCAAAGGCCCACAAATGCCACAATTGGATACAGGAAATCATTCACTGTGGATGAATGAAGTGGGATATAGAGAGAGAAAACCTCCAGGCTGGAAACTAATATTTGTGCAAGAAAGTGGCCCGGTGCAGCCCACATGGATTACCCAAGATGTGACAACTCTAGCCAATTGTGAATGTTTTATCCTTCTGTATAAGGAGACCATGGACGTGTGGTCAATGAATATCGGCCACTCACCCTCCACTTGGGTTGCAGAAATGTGTGCAGCCCGGAGTTACATCAGCAAAGTCATCTTCTTTTATCCTTTCTTAGTTTCTTTTCCTCTATCTTCCTTAGACCTAGCGGAGTCAGACCATTGTCCACTATTACAGGATACCTGGACTCTAGGGTATAAGAAGATGACTGACCAATACAATAATTCAGGGTTATTATTATTATTAATTTATATAGCGCACACAGATTACGCAGTGCTTTACACTCATAATGGTCACTGTCCCCATTGGGGCTCACAATCTAAATTCACCTATCAGTATGTTTTTTGGAGTGTGGGAGGAAACCCACGCAAACACGGTGAGAACATACAAACTCATTGCAGATGTTGTCCTTGGTGGGATGTGAACCCAGGACCCCAGCGCTGCAAGGCAACAGTGCTAACCACTGAGCCACCGTGCTGTTTGCACTGATCTTGTGTCCACAGCCCTTAGTTGTCCGACCTTGTATAACTCATGGGTCTAGGTCTGCCAGTAGGTTGTCTCCTTCATGTGTATCAGTTTCTGACTGTCCCCAGTGCCACCAGGCCCTGGACAGGCTCACATATCATCAGTTTAGTCCTCCTCCCAGACCATCAAGTCCACTCACCAGTGTGAATCATACACAGAGATTTTAGCAGCTCCCAAAATATTCATAACCAGGGGTGCTCTCCTGACCCACAATTCAGTACCATCAAGTGCAAAATGGGATTGGTAGGGGGATCAGAAGCTTTTAACAGGTTTTAATTAGGTTATTTGAGTGGATGGCACAGTATTTTGAAATACATTCCCGGAGCAGCATAGACGTGTGTCTTTTCAGAACCACACTCCAACCAATGAATTTTAATTTAACTCAGATTCTCAGAGTGAGAGTGGAAGGGAATATTATAGATGCAAGAGATCATTCATCAACAGTTCTTATTTATTTAATACTAGTTGAACAGCCCGTTACACGGGCCACAGTGCCACTGCCACCCGGTCGCGGGGCAGTCACGTGAAGTAGAGACTGCCCGCGCCACTGCTGATACAGAGCTGGACACTCCTTCGGAGCACCCAGATCTGTATCAGCCGCAGCGCGGGCAGTCTGTACTGCGCACGACTGCAGCACGTGCAGCAGTGTCTACTGCACATGTTGCGGCATTACACACGTTTTAGCAAATTATTATATAGGATAAGTTAATTTAAGCTTCCTTCTGTACTAGTATAAGGGATTTTTTTTATTTTTTTATGCTAAATTGTCAAAATGTTTCTCTTTTTTTATGAGTAAATCCTATATAATAATAATAAAAAAAAACATGTTTACCTCATAGGAAGTAAATAAGATCTATAATAAATCCAGTCTTAGCTGGAGATGAATATAGCTTTTAGGTTTTATTTCTAACATTATAAAAATTATTTGAGTAAAACATAATGTGAGTGTAACTAAACTAATCATCATAAGACATCACAGGACATTTAACAATGATTTCCCTCAAATATTAGATTGGTGTTTATTTGTCTTTTGCTCTATTTTTCATACATATTTGCTAATCCCTAGGGTTAACCACCATACTGGAAGCTTGGGACATGTTAACCTTTTTAGAAGTCAGACACATTTTCAACATATTGTCAAGCACCTGTTTAGATATGGATCCCATGAAAATGGCATATTATTTTGTGGTGGGGGTCAAGTTCAGCTTTTCATCAATGCTCCTCTGGGAGTAGTTTTTTTAAAATTATGTAACAAGATGTCATAAACATATCTTTTTTTTAATTGCTCATTTTCCTAATATCAAACACTGTATCTTAAGCAAAGGAAAATCTGTAGCTTGAGTTACAGATAATTATTAAAAAAAAGTACACTGATACTAAATATATATATTGTTTTACCTAAATGAATGTCCTGCACACAGACCTCAAATTAACCAGTGTGTGAAAGCGTTATTTTAAACTTTATCAACTGAAAATGCACATTATTTTACATAGTAAAACTACACTAAAAAATCCCAATAACCGTATAGATGTAAATTTTTACTGAAAATCAACAGCTTGCATAAATCAAAACTGTATAAAGTGTCTTTTGGCATAAAATTATCAAGCAAAAACATTTTGTTAACCGCTTAAGAACCCATGACATGCCAGGACCATCATATCTGTCTTGCACTTAAGGACCAGTGATGTTCCTGGCACATCATGGAATTCAGGGCTCCCCACGAGGCTGCAGGCCATTCAGGGAGCCCTGAATCCATTAGTGAAAAAAAGTGGTCTTTAACTGCCTCCACATGGCCAGTCCTTAAGGGGTTAAAAATATTGTTTTTCAGAAATGTTTTGGACATGACAAAAAGTCACAATATACAGTACAGCTTTTCATAAAAGCTTATGTAATCAAACAAAATATGGATGCCACATATCTCCTGGAATGCAACTCAACTATGATATAGGACACTGTCACAAACAAAGGCATTGAATGCTGAACAGGGAGACCTCTCCAGCACCAAACAACTAACAAGTAATGAAACAAAATCATTGTCAGAAGCTTGCAATTCATTCCCATCTGAGCATATAAAAGAAAAAAAAGAGAACAGAGCATAGGTTTAAAAGAAGTTAAATATAGCACAAGCTGGTCAGATGTATATACATACATGCACATACTGTAGTGGTGAATTGTGTGCTTCTCAGAATTATTTTTTTTCCATTCCTTGTTAGTTGTATGGTGCTAGAGAGGTCTTCCTCTTTAGCATTCAAGGGGATAAAAGATACAGTGAATAAGCCCATTATGGTGCTGTTAGCTGACAATACACTCCAGGACAAGGATCAAGAGATAAGGCTTCCTACATGATAGAAGTACAGAAAGCTCTCACAGATAGAATGGATAGTGAAAGGGCTAGTGGAAACTGGCCATGCAAAGAAGTACAAGTTTATGTTTACCCTTTGAGTGCCAGAGGGGCCCACAATGCATTGCTTTGCTTTGCAATGCATTGCGGACCTCTCTGACATTCAAAGGTTTAAGGCACATGCAGAAACTTGTTTACTATTGAAATATTGCCCTCTATGGTGACCTTTAAGCGTGCAAGATCAGAATCTCGCTTTTTTGAATCTGGCAATATTCTGATTTTGGCATTTTGCTTCAGGCACCATTTTTAACATGCATTTTGTTGTTTGTCAAAAACATGACAACATTTCAAGAGGATACCAGCTAGGAATGAGCCAGCCATAGAATGTAGCAGGCTCTATAGGAATGGGGTCCTACACAGAGTGCAGTCTAAGAGTGCAGCTCACCAGTGACTTAAAGGGATAGTAATGTTTCATTATGAAAGCAGCTCTAATTAATCATCATAGTATTTGGACCTTGGAGAGTGTTATTTCAATTTTGTCAGACTTGTAGTTCAAGAGTAATTGAATGACAAAGTATCCCCCTCCTGCCCCTTTTACTGATGTAACACTGTTCAGCCAGAGCAGAAGGGAGGTGCCCAGGTAGATTGCAGAGTGGCACAATCTTCAATTAAGATAAGGGAAAAACCTGAAAAGCTTGTCAAGGGGGGCAGGGTTTTCATTGTTCTGATAGGAAGAATATTGTCCCTTGCTGTTATCTGTCTGGTCTATGGACTGCATTCCACATCTGAGAAGAGATGGCTTACACTAGGTAAAAGGAGCAGGAGGGGGAAACTTTGCTTGTGAATATCTCTCAAACTCTCTTCATGTTTTTTAATGCCTACAAAATAAAATAAAGATAAAACAAAGTATTACTATCCCTTTAAGTAGAGATGAAATATCCTAAAGCACAGCATACTGATACTGACAAAATTTCAGTCCAGCCACAAAATACCAGGAAATTCCTCTCTGCACAAGAGAACTGGGCAACCCCAATTGCACTTTACCTTGTTGGGCATCATCAGTGAGGTACAGCAGATCTGTCGAGTCACTGTGAACAAGGGGTCCATGGCTGGATTACCTCGTCACCTTTAGGGTAAAAAAAACCCAAATATAATTTACATATATCAAAGAAATTGTCAGAGGCACACAACTAGATACAAGCTTGCCATACAATTTAGCAGGCTCTATAAGAATGGTATCCTACCCAGGGTAAAGTCTCTTTTAGCTCACTGGTGTCTTACACATACTAAAGCACATCATATTGATCCTAACCAAATGGCAGTCCAGCCATAATGTGCCAGGCAGTTCTTCTCTGAAAAAGAGAAACAGTCAACCCTAGACTTCTGTTACAGGATTGTTGGGCCTCATCCTTTCTGATTAAGAACCTAGGGAGATAAAAGAGACTCCACCCTGGGTATGATACCATTTCTGTACAGCCTGCTCAGTTCTGTGGTGCACCACACACAGAGGCTCTGCAGCACACACAGGACTTTCTTAAAGGGTTAATTTATTTTAATGCTTAAAGTAGGAGAGATTCAGCTCATAAGACAAAGCATATTAAGGTTAGGTACTTGCCAAAATGAGGTATCTTGGCGTTGGTGGCAAGCTTAGCATTCTATGGTCATATAATGTAACTAAATCCTCATCTTTAATATAGTAGTGATATGCAGGCACAATGCCTCAGATTAAAGGGTTAATAGTGATGAAAATTTGGATGTGCACCAATACTTTGTATATTTGCTTTTAGCTATTTTGGTCAAAATTGTTTGCACTCCAGCAATTTTAAATGTGTTTTTTTTTTCTTTGGGTGTGCTTACCAAAACCTGGACTGGAATTTCATATATATATATATATCAGGGCTCAAAATTTCCACTCGCCTCCTCGCATTTGGCGAGGATAAATTGAGTGAGGGCGAGTGGAAATTGAAGCCACACCATTCACATGTTTCCCCATAGAGTCGAGTAACACAAGCGCCCTAGGCCTCCTGTGTCAAGAGGTGCCCACCCACTCCTGAAGTAATCTATACCCTCGCATGTGCACATCATAAATCGTGCAGGCACACATCACACGCAGTGGAGTCATACACTTGCCCTTGGTAGCAGCAGCCTGCCGGAGTGAAGAGGAGCTGCAGAGCGAGAGCGTGCCATTTCCAATCCCATCAGGTACTGTGATGGGATTTCCCCTCCCCACCAACATTGTCCTGTGCAACCTGCGAGGCAAGTGTGCGAAGTCAGAAAAAAAAAATAGGGTCAGAGTATGAAAGCGCACTCAAAGGTTTAATGTCCCAGTCATATGCCAACCCTCCTCCTGCCTCCTCATACTTAAATGCCTTTAACCTTTTAAGTGCCTCCATTTCACTGCCACAATGTGTCATATGGCAACCCTCCTTCTGCCTCCTCATACCTACATGCCTCCTTTTCTCACAGCCGCTTATCCTCACGACAACTTCCTGGTCACTGCTGTGCATGTTGTGGCAGTGAAACGGAGGCATGTAGGTATGAGGAGGCAGAAGAAGGGTTGGCATATGACGCGTTGTGGCAGTGAAACGGAGGCACTTAAAGGGTTAAAGGCATTTAGGCATGAGGAGGCAAAAGGAGGGTTGGCATATGACTCAAAGGGTTAAACGTATATGACGCTTGATGTATATGATGAAATAAGGGGTGGTAATGTCAGGCTGCTCCCTGTGTATGTCCTTGGCAATTATGGGATAAGAGTGAAATTTTAAGCGCATCCCTTGAGCTGGAGAGAAGGGAGAATTACAGTAGACACAACATTCTGATGCCTGCAGGATTCTCAGATCTCTGTTTTCAACACAGCGACATTTGTAATGCGAAGTTCTGTTTCTCACCCAATAGAGGGTGACATTTTCAAAGTGAACTGGGATAATTATACATCTGGGGCTAGGAGCTGGGATAATCATACCTCTGGTTCTTTGCTTCACCCTTCTGATATCATCACACTGGCACCCATCATACCTTTTCAATTATCATTAAAGGTACTGTGATCAGATTTGCTTCAAAAGTAGCATAGAACTCCAAAGCAATACAGAACATATTATAAAAAAACAATATTCACACATAGGGATGCACATACTTAGAGTATAAGATCAAAACATAATTTTAAATAAAGGACGTGGGTGTCATTATGTGTAAGTATTGGAGCCTATATATATGTGTTTAAAAATTAATCTGTGGAAATGAAAAACCTTGGTGTTGTTTTAAATCATTTATTCAGTTACACAAAAATGTGTTTTATTCACAAGTTATTGCAGCTGGAACTTGAATTTTTGTAAGAAGTACCTCTATAGCCTGATCTTTTACAGTGGCTCTATTGTTCGACCATCCTATTGCCTTTAAAATGTTAAGCATTGTGTTGCTTACTATGGCCTTTATGTATAAAGACAAATTGTGGTAAATCAACTGTACCATGTTGTGGGGAGAAGTAGTGGGTCCTAAAAACACTTTTACATTATTTAAATAAAGCATTTAACTGCTTGAGAGTCAAATGTGTTGTAAACCTTGTTAGCATTCAGGGGGTTAAAACAGTTGGAATTTTGCAGTTTTTGTCCCCTATGCTGAATAAAACATAGGACAACAGTGTCATTTCGTCAAAGAGAACTTGAGATGGGTGGGGATAAAGGCGGGGATATGGGTGGGATTAAAGGCAGGGATATGGGTGGGGATAGGCGTGGAAACTGATGGCGAGTAACTTTTCAGGCCTTGCTAGTAGCTCAGGACTTTAAATTTTGAGCCCTGTAGGTATATATATATATTTTATTTATTTATTTATTTATTTATTTATTTATTTATTTTTAACATTTTCTGATAATGGCAGCCTCTTTTTAGTATTCTAGTGTAGTCTTTCCTCTAAATAGACGTATCTCCTGATCATACTGATATCCAATATTTATGAGTATAAATACTTCCATGGGCTCTAAATTGTTAAATGTTGATAACCTTTGAGAAGGCATAGAGAGGAGTCCGAGATATGCACTGGGAATCAGACAGACACAGTTTGTCATTTTTCCCCCACCTGATCATACCCCCTGTGAGAACTCCCATGTCCTATAGATGCCACCAATGTTTTTGAACCACAATGGAACATGCAGCTGCGATGAGCTAGTCATCAACTTCATATGTTGCAGAGAGAGAACTTCAAGATACAGAGCAGGATTAATGGCTGTTTGTACGTTTCTTGCCTAAGGATACCAGAACTACAGGCATTGGGGACTGAAACTCAGATGACTGAGATACTTCTTAAGTGCTAGTAAACAGAAGGTGGCCTATAGTGAAGGACTGCAGGTCACGGCATGGTGGCTATTAGGACCAGGAAGGTGATATGCAAATATGCCAATGTGAGTTTGTAAGCGTTATTCTGTTTGAGAGAGGTATTTATAAAATGAAAACTCTACTTTTAGATTTGCATTTCTTTTTCACTTTTTTTTTTGCAGACTGTGTGTTTTATTGATGAAAAGGCCAGAACACTGAGCAGCAGCTGGATTTGCAGTAATAAGACCTTTTTGCATTGAGTAGGTTTACTTCCCTCCATCTCAATCACCATTGCTTTGACCTCTCTATCACTCTTTCGTATTCACCTGGCATTTTTTACATCTCCACTTTTTTATTAATCTACAGATCCACTAGTAGAGAAAATTAGTACTCTTTCATTTGATTCTATGAATTTCTGGGACTTTTATTTATTACAGAGATTGTGTTTTTCTTCAACAAATGTAGAGACGGCCATGGAGATTTTCACACTATTTATTTATCACTTTTGTAACGTTCCAACTACGATTTTAAGGTTCCATTTCCTGATTTTATTGATTTGTAGGATTTTTAATTTTTTTATCATTAGCCCCAAGTTTATAATTTTATATTTGCCCTACCTGGCATTTTGGTATATACACAGTTTGTGTCTGCTCAACCATGTCTTTTCAAAAACACACTAAATATGATTTAGAAGGTCTAACTGATATAGACAAGCACACTCACTCATCCCTGTTTCAACTTACCTTAGATCACAATATGTTTGTTTTTTTGTCAGATTGTCAATGCTCAACAAATCAGGGAACTAATGTGCAGTGTTCAGGAGACAGCAGGGAAAGGTGTGCATGGCAGATATTGGAGTTTACCAGGGGCACAAAACATGGTGAAGTAAGATACGTGCAGGGAATGGAGAAGGAGTTATATTAATATATTATGTGGGAGGGATAGATGACAGGAGCCACATAATTGAATCAGTTGTCACTGAAATTCATAACTTGGCAGTGTAAGCACACTTTTTGAGTTCTGTGAATTTCACCAACTTGGCACTCAAAGGGCTAATATTAATAAAGTATAAATGCCCCCTCAGATCCTTTTCCCTGATATGCCCCTCATAATAAAACTATCCCAGCACTCTCTCTTTTTTGCCTCTGTGTGAGCTATATCAAAGTATTCTAAGCACTAACTACAACATCATCAGTTCTCAGGGCACATTAAAACAGCTGATAAGGAAACAAATATATCTGTGTACGTGAGTGTCTGGTCAGGCTGCCAAATTTACATCTCAGTCAAGTGAGTCAGCACCTTCATTCCTCTCCCTTTGTGGAACTGATATTAGAGAATGTGGTTAGGGAGGGATATTCAAACCTTAATAACTTTTATCACAGTACGTGGCTTTGTTAGCAAACAACTCTTTAGAATGTATTTAGGGGATAAAAGCTGATACTGATACACTGATACTGATAGTTTTGTTAACTTAATCTTTGTGTTTCAAAAGCAAATATATGAAAAATCTATGACAGAGAATTTCATAAAGACAACATCTGTGGAATAAAACGGTGATTTTTTTAAAGTTATCTCTGGCTTTTCCCCATTTTTAAATAATAATTTAAATGTAAATGACAGTGAATTATTTCCTAGCTTGGCTGAGCTTTATGTTATGGTTTCTCCTAATCCATTTCAAATATTTAGCATCCATGTATAGTTTCTAAAATGTCATTATGGATTAGTAGTGACATTAGCATCATGCACGCATGGAAGGTTTGGGCTTTACCATTTCTAAGAGCAATGATCAAGCCATACTTCCTTTGTGAAATTAAAGCTATCATGATAACAAGTACACTTTGTTTATTTAAGAGGATTTTATCTTTGAGTATATTTCAGAAATGGGCAATATTTCACATTACTATAATATGTGAGCTATAGAAAGTTATGATTATGCTTAGAGATGTTAGTACAGTATTCATTGTACAAGCTATTATAAAGAATATTAAACTCTATAATAAAAAAATATGCAGGGTTAATATTAATCCACAGTCATCACTTTCAAAATTTAAGAATAAGTCTAATAATTAGGTATAGACATAAAGTCCCATATTTTTCCCACAGGAAATTTTGCAAAAAAAAACCCAAAACAAAATGATTTTCCACTTTTCCTGTGGAAAATTCCTGTGAAACTTTTGTAGGTGAATTTCCACCCTATTCATTGTTTCAGAGAGGAATTTCTTGCAGCACTGAATTTTCCACACGCTATACTATAGATTTTTGGAGGTAGGAATTTCCCACTACATAGAAAAACACCCCTTAATTGCCTGCCTGCCTATATAAAAGAACCAGACAGAGTGGATTAAAGATGTTTTGGTAGAGTAGAGTTGTTGATTAAAAAATGTATGATTCCCATGAAGCATGAGTTAGTGTTAGGTAAGTGACGGACTTCCAAATTGTGTAAGTTAATGTTAGGGCAGTGAGGGTCAAACAAATTGTGTGAGCTAGTGTTTGGTCCGTGAGGGTCAAACAAACTGTGTGAGCTAATGTTTGGGCAGTGAGGGTCAGTAAAGTATGTAGTGTAGCGAGTGTGAGTGGTGTGTGTTTTGTTAATACTATTTGTATACTTTATTTTGTCTTTAATACTTTTAAAAAACATTTTTTCTGTTATAATGATACTTTTTATAATACTTATTTTCTTTATAGTACTTTTTTCCCTTCATAATAAGTGACATGCTCAGTTTCAAGCAATAGGACTAAGAGGGGATGTGGAGGAATTGGAGCATCATCCTCATCGGGGTATGTAGGTTGCCTCTAAACTGAGGTGTTCTCTCATTTACCAAGACGGAAAGAGAGACAGAAACTGTTGTTATCAGCAGTTCCACTGCTACTGCCACCACCAGCAACAGCAGCAGCAGCAGCAGCAATGCATTGGAGCCCCAGCCATCTGCACAAACAACGGTGATGACACAAGGTGCACCACCCTTGTAACTAAGTAATTCAGATAGTGGTGATAATTCTGAATACACAGAGTATTTCAGTGCAATGTAAAGCTTCCTTCATCAGAGTAGTATGGAGTGGCACAGAGAGGGAATAGAATTCATGAGTGATTATGAGGATTCGGGAGACAGACTACAATTAGAGATATATGTAGGTCAGAGAGATCCTCTTGTGAGTCGGCAGAAGGAGGATATAGTGGAAAATCCTGTGAGTGGGCAGAAAGAAGAGGTACAGGTTCCTGTGAGGGGGCAGGAGGAACAGGGGGCAAATTCTGGCTGTCAGTTGACAGGAAGAGGGGCAGGAACCTGTGGGTGGTCAGAAGGAAGAGGGGTGGGTTCTTGCTGTGAGTGGGCAGGAAGAGGAGCAGGTTCCTGTAAGTTAAGATAAAGTATAGGTGAGCGCTGTAAAATAATGAATAGTGTATTTTGATTATAAATAGTGTTGAGCGAGCGTGCTCGGCCGATGCTCGGATCGGCTCGAGCATCGCTCTGCTCGGCACATGGCGGTACTCGTACGAGTACCGCCATGTGCTCGCCCGACATGTTCGAGTGAAGAGGATCTGTGCCGGAAGAGGCACAGATCCGAAGACGCTCCGCTGGACCACCAGGGAATGGAGGTACGGGGGCATTGCGGAGATGAAGGGGGCATTGCGGAGATGAAGGGGGACATTGTGGAAGAGGGGCATAGACCTATGCCCCTCTTCCACAATGTCCCCCTTCATCTCCGCTATGCCCGTCTTCCACAATGTGCCCCTTCATCTCCGCTATGCCCCTCTTCCACAATGTCCCCCTTCATCTCCTATGCCATAGAGGAGATGAAGGGGGACATTGTGGAAGAGGGGCATAGCGGAGATGAAGGGGGACATTGTGGAAGAGGGGCATAGACTCTATGCCCCTCTTCCACAATGTCCCCCTTCATCTCCGCTATGCCCCTCTTCCACAATGTCTCCCTTCATCTCCGCTATGGCATAGGAGATGAAGGGGGACATTGTGGAAGAGGGGCATAGCGGAGATGAAGGGGGACATTGACCAGGCACCCTCCGCTCATCAGAGCAGGGGGTGCCTGGTTTAATGCTCGAGTGCTCCCATTAATTTGAATGGGGCTCGGGTGCTCGGCCGAGCACTCGAGCATCAGGGGGTGCTCGGTCAGAGCACCCGAGCACCCGAGCATCGGGGTGCTCGCTCATCCCTAATTATAAATAAAATACTACCAAGAGTGAAATTATATTTTTGAATATATTTGAAATTATTTCGCCAATATCATTATCTAAATGAAAAGTGATGAATGAAAAGAGAAAAACAAAAAGAAGGCAGCTCAAAAACCTCTAGCTAAAAACTGAAAAGACAAGAGAACAAAATATAAGTGAGCACTCTGAAAATAGCTGCATAGTAGATAATACAATAAAGTGCAGATCGCAAATAAAATATTTTAGCTTAATGATTTAAATTAATATTGCATAATGATTTATAGTCTCATATGCAAAACAACAAATATACACATCTATATATTCACAGTTTTGAAGATATACTCATGTTACACCCAAGTGTGATACTTGATAGAATCTGTCAAATATTTAGATCACCGTGATCAAATGAACTCACAAGAAACATGAGAAAAATAGTGTAACCTGTTACGTGCTAATCATCAATCTTACCACCATATAAATAACAACAGAATAATCATATATGTTATTAGAGTAGCCTCATATGAAAATATTAATATGTCCAAATGGAAGATCAGTATAGAAGATGCATGAGATTGTATCACTATTGCTCACAATCTAGATTTTGATGTACATTATAGCTGGACTCACTCTTATTGTGAAGAGCTTGGCTGATATATAGTCAGACACGTCTCTATTACTTAAGCATATGGAGCATAGACATACTGACATATATGTAAAAAAATATAAAACATCCCACTCCCATGTCACTGCTGCTGCTAATAGTTCTACCCCTCATCAAAAATGTATACATAAGAAAACCTTCGCTAATAATATCAGATTGATTGCAGAATCCCCTACCCACATCAGCCAGCAATAATCCCCCATCAGCTTTTGCAGCCACTGCCACCACCAGTGGCTTGCTCCCAACTTCCACATCCATCCAATGTGTTCCCACTCAGATACAAATCTCCCCAGCCTGGTGAGTGGGAATGCCCTCTTCACCAGCACAAGTGATGCCCCTGCCCTGAGGAGTGGGACCACCATTCCCCCCAGGGGCTTTGTTGCCCCAGCCCTAGAGAGTGGGTCTCTTGTTTACTCTAGTGGCTCCATTGTCCTGGACCTGGAAAGTGGGACCACCATCCTCTCCATTGCCCCTGACCGGGTGAGCAAGGCTGAGGTCCTCACCGATCCCTGTATTTCCCCAGCCCTAGGGAGTGGGACTCCTGTCCTCTCTAGCGGCTCCGTTATTCCTGCCCTGGGGAGTGGGACTGCCGTCCCTCCCAGGGGTTCTGATGCCCTTGCCCTGAAAAGTGGGAGTATTGGCCTCTCCAGTGGCTCCTTTGACCCTGCCCTGAGGAGTGGGACCACTGTCCTCCCCAGGGGCTCTGATGCCCCTGCCCTGGTGAGTGGGACCAGGGTCCTCACCAGTGGCAATGATGCCCCTGCCCTGGAGAGTGGGAATATTGTCCTCTCCAGCAACCCCATTGTCCTGGCACTGGAGAATGGGACCACCGTCCACTCCACTGGCCCCATTGGCCCTGACCAGGTAAGCGAGCCTGAGGTCCTCACCGGTCCCTGCATTGCCCCAACACTAGCGAGTGGGACCACCGTTCTTCCTAGCAGCTCTGTTGTCCTGGCTCAGGAGAGTGGGACCACTGTCCTCTCCCAATGCTCTGTGGCCCATGCCTTGGGGAGAAGGGAGAATGGCTCTGCCGATCTGCGGTGTTGCCCCAAATTGGGTCCTCGAAGTTGGGCGAGGAGCCCCCAGAACCAGCATCCCACCAGCCTGTCCATTATTGCTGGAGCCCCTTTGTCTCACGGGACTCCCCCCCACAGACTGGCCCTGGATCCAGAGCCGATAGCCCCAGACCCAGTGAGCGCTGACACAGGCTATGCCTGGGAACTTGGACCCCTGAGTACCCCCAAACCATTAGGGGCCTTGGAGCAGAAGGTGGGAACAACCCTTCCAATTGCTCTGAGCCACAGACCCATGAGTCCCACCAAAACATTTACCAGCCCAGGACAAGGGACTACCGTTGTGTTACTAGCCCAGGACAAGGGGCTAATGTCACCAAGCCACTGCTCTCTGCAGTCTCCAGTCCTTAAAAGACAACCTGCACCTCCCACAGTCTATGGGCCTCAAGGACAGGAGATTCCCCACTGTTCACCAAGTTTGCCTCTGGCTGGGACTCGAAAGGGGGAGAAATGTAACGGACCACAGGCCGTTACGAGGGGGCTCTATTAGGAGCCATACAAAACCCCTAAAAAGAGACTGGAGTGCAGGTGCTGTAACGGGCCATAGGCTGTTACTTGGAAGCTTTCCAGTCAAATGCAGTACAGATCCCCATAGACTTTACATGGGAAAGTAGGCAGCTCACGATTTGGCTACCATCACCCATGTGAACAGTTTAAAGGGCTTCCATAGACTTTGCATGGGGAAAAGTAGGCTACCCAGGGATTGGTCGGCCAGCTTCCCACCCACAGGATCTGATAGGCTGAGGCGGCTATGACGTTCATGACCAGGATTGACCACCCGATTCTCCTCTATACTGCATACCCAAGATAATGTGGTTGAACATGACTAAAAGACCTGAGTTCACAATAAAGTTTGTTAGTCATTTGTAACTAAGAAGTGTCCTGTGTCATGATTCTTGGATGGTGTACATAGTCCCCTTTGATTCCCATTCAAGTCAGCTAAGAGATCTACATTCCCAGCTTGTTTCCAGTGTTCCAGACTTCCAGCATACCAGCCCGGTACAGTGATCCAGCCCTTTGGAGTATAGCTACCTCCTGACAGCAGGAGCCCAGCCGTTTCCAGTTGAGTATGCGGTTCCAGAGATCCAGTCAGTTATCTTGCTTCACCGGACAGTCTACCCGCTTGTAGCCGCATCCAAGAGAGAGAGACCCTGGAAAGACAGCTAAGGACAAGCTGGCATCCTTAGCTTCCTTTACAGAGCCATTATCAGCAGGCACAAAACCAAATTTTAAAGACAGGGTACAAAACATTCATCTATCACCTGATCTAGTTTAGTTTACACATATATGGCTTTTTGGAATTGTTTCTCTAAACTCTGCATGCACAAAGTGGCATGCCGATGGTATGGGCTATCTTGCTGCTGTCTCTTAATAATACTGCCAGAACCAGAGGCAAGATTACTGGCTGTCACCTTATGATGCATGCTATTGTTTCCCTCTGGTTGGAAGGAAACCCAGTGAGCAGAGACAGTTATATAGTCTGTATCTGCCCACTTATCCACATACCTGTTGTCAGGTGAACTTTCTTACCTTATGAGATTTCTAGCGCTTTTCCCACTACACTAAGTACCTGCTTGGACAATTCTGGCAAAACATTCCTTTAAAATTATCTGTGGCTTGGGATATGGCATCCGAGTGCAACACATGACATCAGTTCTTTAAAACCTCTGTTTTCTCCCCAAAAAAATACAGCAACAAGTCAACTGCCAACATCTTGCCAATTTTACCATTCCCACAGACTTACTTTGGGATTATTTATGTGAACTGTTTGACTACATCCCAAGAACTCAGAAACTGTGGGTTGGAAATACATGACAGAAGATGTGATGGTCACTAAACTGATCAGCCAAAGGTAGACAGGTGTTCTGGAAATGTATGCCTCCTGAAACCATACCCTGAGAAGGAGTGACTGCAGAAGGAAAATAAGCAGGGAGCCACTGCTATGATAGATGGTGAAAAGCAAATTTAAGCAGAATGGATATATGACCCCACAACAAGTATTAGAATCCAGAAGCAGGTCAACCCAAAAGGGAAAATATCAACAGGAATAAATAAAGTCCAGATGTTCAGTACCAGTAGGGATGATCCAAGAGAGAAGTAAAATCCAGACAGAGGTCAAGGCAGGCAGCATAGGTTCAGAGTAAACTCCAGGCAAAGTTCAGGGCAGGCAGCACAAGTTCAGTGGTTTAAATTCAGGCAGAGGTCAGGACAGGAAGCTCAGGTTAAAATCCGGAGAAAAGCCAAAGGTCAGGAGTCAAATAGGCAGAGAAATCACAAAGAGCATCAAGGAGTACTGAACCGACTTAGACTGAGAAATGACTGAGCGGGAAACTTCGTTTTTATGCAATTCTTTAGGGCAGTGTGATGACGTCATGTGCCATGAGGCAACTAACATCACACATGTGCAGCATCACTGCTGCATCTATCCGGGATCAGAGCAACCTGCCAGCTATCACAGTAGAGCTATACAACTTTATTGCCTATGCAATGTGAATTCAGGTGGTTGGGGTGGTCGTGGCATGTGTGGGCAGCCTATGACTCTTGTCATCTTCTACAACAAACTCTGAGTCATACTGAAAGAAAGTACATCCTGATAGACTCTCTGACACAACATCACTTCTATTATGTGTCCCAGAGCTCCATAAATTTTAGGAGTACTTATGCTGCTGCTAGTTGTGACACCTCTGACATGTTGATGGTGTGTCTTTCAGCCGGACATGTGGTTGTGCTTCAGGTAAGATCTAAGTGAGGAGGTTTAATCCTGCCATCCCCCTGCTCACATGATTTTTACACAGACAACAGATAGCTGTGATGATGAGACTAGGTGTGCCCAATGTAAGCTGCCTGAGTTATGCTTTGCAGAGTGTGATCCCCATAAAAAGAATACAGACTGCAGCCTAGGCCATGTTAAAGGTGCTAGCCCAGAAGCAAAATGACAGGAGCCCAAATCTAGAAACAGGTGGCTACTCACTGAGCCAGGAATCAGGATGTGTAATCTACCGGTAGTACAGTTGCCTCTGTCATAGTGCTGAAACAGGAACAGCCAGTTGTAAACTCGAGAGGTCACAAAGGTCAGATCTAATGGGAGGTCAATGAGGTCAAACTCAACAAGGTGGACACAGGAGAGCCTCTGGAGTCGAAGGAAGAATAGTCGACAAGCCAAGTGGTTAACAAGCAGGCAGCGACAGTACCAGGGATGAGACGGGAGAATAGTTGGGCAAGCCAAGGTCAGAACCAGTCTAGCAAAGCAGTATACAATCAGCAGGGAGAAGAGGAATTGAAGAAACAAGCCAAGGTCAAACCAGTACAGGATACAAAAGCCAGATCAGGTGATGAGAACAAAGTCAAGGGTGTCACGGTTTATTAAGACTCTCAGACGCAAGGTTATGTAAAAACACAATTTTATTGAAACGATTAAGATAATCCCATAGGATTTTAAACACATACATACAATACATATAATGAACAATACAGACTCTACCGGTCTTGCCAATATACCGGGCAAGACAGCCTGGGCAATAAGGAATAAAAGGCTCTACCGGCCTTTCCAAAATACCGGGCAAGGCAGCCTAACGGAAACTCAAGTAGTAGGCTCTACCGGCCATGCCAATATACCGAGCAAGGCAGCCTAACTCAATGCTTAAGGACATAGGCTCTACCGGCCTTGCCAATACTGAGTAAGGCAACCTCAGGATGGAATAATGAAAAAGGTTCTACCAGCCTTACCAATATACCGGGCAAGGCAGCCCAAAGGAGTACCAATATAGGCTCTACAGGCCCTGCCAATACCGGGTAAGGCAACCTCAGGATGGAAACGTAAGGTTCTACTGGCCTTACCAATACATCGGGCAAGACAGCCCAAAGAAGCAGTAATCAATCACCATGATCATAATAGCTGTCAGATGGCAATGACAGTCAATAGTAATCGATAGACTGCAAGATCAATGGTTTGCCCTGGTAGTCTGTACACTGTATCACTATGTACTGAAGGACTACTAGCTGCCTAGGACTGGACAGTGCACAGTGAATCAAAAGACTACCGGGGTAGCGAGACAAGGAAGCAAACCAGCGCCCTTACGTTGGGAACCTTCAGCAAGACATAGATTAACCCACAGGTCATAGAGCGAACCAACACCCGTGCATTGGTATAAACAAGATATAGTGAGCTTAATGGTGGGGCGAACCAGCGCCCGCACGCTGGGACCAACAGACAATATAGTAAAGCCGCAAGGCTGGAAGAGTGAACCAGCGTCCACATGCTGGGACCAACAGATAGTATAGTGAGCCGCAAGGCTTGTGGAGCAACCCAGCGTCCACACGCTGGGACTAACAGACAGTAAAGTATAGCCGCAAGGCTATGGAGTGAATCAGCGTCCGCACGCTGTGACCAATAGCCAGTGCTGTATAGCCGCAAGGCTTAAGGAGTGAACCAGCGTCCGCACGCTGGGACCATCAGACAGAATAGTATAGCCGCAAGGCTTGTGGAGCAACCCAGCATCCGCACGCTGGGACTAACAGACAGAACAGTATAGCCACAAGGCTTGTGGAGTAACCCATCGTCCGCACGCTCGGACTAACAGACAGACCAATATAGCCGCAAGGCTTGTGGAGCAACCCAGCGTCCGCACGCTGGGACTAACAGGCAGTATATTATAGCCGCAAGGCTCAAGGAGCGAATCAGCGTCCGCACGCTGTACCCAACAACCAGTATAGTATAGCCGCTAGGCTTGTGGAGCGAACCAGCGTCCGCACGCTGGAAACCAACAGAGAATGTCGCCAAAGCGACCGAAGCAGGAAGTCACCACAGACACAGGAACCGGACCAGGAGACGAACAGGAACCAGCAAGGACGATCAACCGGATGAGGAGCGGCAACGAATATGGGCAGCAGGAAACAGCAACCACTGAAGACTCAACCGGAACCGGTACTGGAACCAGCACTGCAGGAGACTCAGGAACAGGATGAAATCAGGAACTCAGGAACACAGCAAGGCCCAATAAGCTTCTGAGCATGGTGGAAGTGGTAGCTATCAGAGACACCACAAAAGGGCAACCAGAGGGTGCCCAGACACAGTTTAAATAGGCAATATGAGGCAGGCTAAAGGCAGACAGTCAATGAGAGACCCCTACCTGTAATAGACATAGCAATGCAGCAATCACGGGCACCGTGATAAAGGGAAATCCAGGTTACACATAGGAAATACAAGAACTCAAACAACTAGGTCACAACAGGAATGATTTCATTGCACGCTGACACAAGGAGCTGGCACTTGATAAAGGCTCACAAAGAGCCTCATACAACAATGCAGGGGAAAGTTTAAAAAGGAAAAATAGAATATCTGGCAAAAATGGCAGCAAAACCCAGAGAGACAGGGAAGGACATGAAACTACCCCTCTAGGGACTACCTACAGGAGGCTACAGAAAGCTTGAGTGGAAAAGACCAGTGGAACTGGCAAATGAAAAACAGAGCATGGACATCCGAGGATGCCACCCACGAACGCTCCTCCAGCCTATAGTCCTTCCAGTTAACTAGATACTAGAGAGCACCACAAGAGATATGGGAGTCAAGTACCCCATCTATGACAAACTCAGAGTCATCCACAGAAACAGGAGACGGAGGAGAAAAGGGGGGTGAGAAGCATGAGCCGTCACATGGGAGTTGAGTATGGAAGGACATGTGGAAGATTTGATGGATCTTAAATTACCTTGAGTGGCCCCAAGTACCAGGGACTCAGTTTGTTACTGTCATGCTGCTCCTGACTGCTCCTCCTACCTCTACTCCTATTGGCGGCTGTAGGCTTTATGTACCTGGATCTACCATCAAACCTTGCTCGATTTTAGCGCCAAAAGTCTGAGAGAAACCTTTGTCGCCGAGTTCCTGTGTTTGCTGATTCCGTGTACCGAACCTTGCTTGAATACCGACCTTGTCTTGTCTTCTGCCCCTGGATCTTGACCCAGCCTTGCCTGACCTCATCTCTGTCTGTCCCTCCGGTTCCTGATTCGATTCTGGCTTGACCCTGCATTCTCGGACTACGCTTTCCATTCGGAACTTTCTGCCTCGCAACGAGAGTCCCTCCAGCTGCTCTCAAGGTTTGGTTCCAGTCTACTCGTTCCTTCACCTCGGGGGCTCCGACTGGTTTGGGTTGCCATCACCAGCTGCCCCGGTGACTGCCCCGGCCAGTCGAGGGTGTAGGAACTCGTATACCCCAAGACCTCAAACCTGCCTCGAACCCTATCGATACCCCAAGACCTCGAACCTGCCTTGAACCTTATCGATACCCCAAGACCTCGAATCTACCTCGAACCTTACCTTAACTTCGAAACCCTCGATTAAAGGGAACTCTGTCCTGCAGTCTGACTTCCATTCGATTCGGTCTTTAACCTCCTCGAGCCTCCAAATACCCGCTGATCCAGTCTCGAACTCAGAGGTACTGTGAACTGGTTATCCTGAGTCCTTTTTCTTGCTAACCTTGCTTGACCCTTCTCAGAGACTGACAGTTGGATGATTGTCATTGTTTGATTTTTGATGTTTTTGGCAGAGGGACAAACCAAATCCTCAGGATCAAACCTGGGTGCCAAAGACCAATGATGGTTTGTTGCTACTTTCTGTTGCATCTGGCATGAGAGAAATGTGTGGCAAATAGCCTGTCAATGTATCACCAGGTTACAAGTATATGACTCCACAGAGGGGACGTCTGACACAGGACAGAGGGCAATAGAATGACAATGGTATGCTAAGGCTGCAAAGAATTGGAAGCACTTTAGTGAGGTCTGTAGTAGTGAATTATAAGAAAACTCCACCAACGGCAAGAGACAAGTCCAGTCGTCCTGCTGATGAAAGCAGTTACAATGGAGGAAGTGTTCCATGTTCTGGGTTAACCTTTCCATCTGAACGTTCATCTGAGGGTGGTATGCAGATGAGTACTGCAAGTGGATACCCAATCTGGAAAAGAATACCCTGCAGAAATGGGAAACAAATTGGGAGTCATGGTCAGATTTGACAAATGCAGGATCCAATGCAGACTGTAGATGTCTCAGATGAACAAATTAGCCAGCTCAGAAGAGGTAGGCAGGTTGGATATGAACCAAATCACTGTATTACCAGTGGAGGAAGGCAGGTCTACCACAATGTCCATGGAAATTTGCATCCATGGATGGGCAGGTACAGGTAGGGACTGTAAGAGACCCATTGGCTGAGTTCTGGGTGTCTTCGTGCGGGCACAAACTGAACAGGATGACACGTCAGCCTTAAGCTCAGTCCACCAAAAGTACCTGGAGATGAGATCCTGGGTATGGGGAAGTCCAGGATGACCAACCATCACAGAACAGGACCCCCAATGGAGAAAGTACACAAAGTACACATCAGGAGGCAGGGTGAATCCTGATGGGCATGCAGACTGGGCATTCTTAAGACTGGTGAGAAGGCCAGTAGACAGGAGGAGATGATCCAAGTAGAAGAAACTATAGGTTCTGGAGCAGCTGAACGAGAACTAAATGATTTATGTTAATGAGACAAAGCATCAGCTTTGGTACTCTTCCTCCCATGAATATTCAAAATGAAGTCAAATCAGGAGAAAAATAAAGACCAGCGAGCCTAACAAGCATTTCTGTGTTTGGCTGATGCCAAATACTGGAGGTTTTGGTGCTATCACGGTGCTCGTGCTCCCTTGTTATTGTTTTCCTGTCAGTCTACACTGTGTGTACTCCCATTGGCTGTCCTGTGTTGGTCCCGCCCAGTATGGCCTTTATATACTGGGATCCAGCACCCATACGGTGCCCTTTTGTGGTGTTCCTGTACCAGTGCTAATTTTCTGCTCAGTGATTCCCAGTGTACCGACTTGGCCTGCCTGACTACTCTGCATCTGTTCTCCTGCTCCTGTGTACCGACCCGGCCTGGCTGACGTTCCTGCTCCTGTGTACCGACCCGGATTGGCTGACTTCCCCGCTCCTGTGTATCGACCCGGCTTGGCTGATGTTCCTGCTCCGTGATTTGACCCGGCTTGGCTGACGTTCCTGCTCAGTGATTCGACCCAGCTTGGTTGGCGTTCCTGTTCTGACAGCCTATTGTCGCCTTGGCGACATTCTTATTCTCCAGGCTATCCGGTTCCTGTTTGCTCATCAGAGTGTGAGAGTCAGTTTCCGTTACTGCTACGGCAGTGTGTCATTGGCCTAGTCCTCCGTTACTGCTCCTGCAGGGTGCAAGTGTCTGCCTCCGTTACTGCTCTGGCAGTGTGCCATTGGCCTAGTCCTCCGTTACTGCTCCTGCAGCGTGCAAGTGTCTGCCTCCGTTACTGCTCCGGCAGTGTGCCATTGGCGTAGTCCTCCTTTACTGCTCCTGCAGCGTGCAAGTGTCTGCCTCCGTTACTGCTCCAGCAGTGTGCCTTTGGCCTAGTTCTGTTACTGCTCCTGCAGAGTGCAAGTGTTTGCCACCATTACTGCAACGGCAGTGTCCTCTGTTACTGCTCCTGTAGAGAGGGCTAGTGGTTGCCTCTGTTACTGCTACGGCAGTGTTCTACATTACTCTATTTCTGTTGTGCTCTGGCAGTTTACGTTTGTTCTGCTAGCCTGTCCTGGGCATTAAGCATCCTGTAGCTCTCTATATGAAAGAGCTCTATCACAGAACTCTCAACACATGGGACTGTTTACACTCCTCGAAGTCCTTTAACCCATGCAGTACCTTTGTCCTGGGCATCCAACATATTATGCCTGACCTGTGTCAGTATAGACTGCTATGTACCTTATGGTTGTACTGGACCTGTGTGGGCATATATATTGTTAACCTGTCGCGTGTCTGTATTATACCGCCTCTAAACTACAGGACCTGAGAGGGTTCTTCTGTTATTGTGATTTCAATAAAACTGTGTTTTATCCTAAACCACTGTGTCTGCGTGTCGAACAAACCGTTACAGTACGAAAGGGCCATGACCTCAGACAGTAAAGGTGAAGGAAATACACAGAACATCCACTGGAGGATGGATGTACATGAGCAGCGTTTGGACCAGTTGGCACTGGCCATACAAACTATTCTTGAGCGCACGGTGCATCTCGATAAACCAGTTCAGAACCCGGTGGTCCCCCCAGTTTCGACACCGGAGAGTCAGTCCTTGACAACTGTTGCCTCAGTCAAAGGGTTAACCGCTTCTGCTCCGTTACCACTCAGATACGATGGCGAACCCACCCTGTGCAGAGGGTTTATTAATCAATTAGAGATATTTTTGGAGTTAACCCCTCACGCTTTTACTAATGACCGTAGTAAGGTCGGGTTCATGATATCATTATTGACGGGCAGAGCCTTGGCATGGGCCTGCCCCTTATGGGAGAATGCTAAACCTTGCATCAGGAACTTCAGGGAGTTTGTGCAGACATTTCGGAGAGTATTTGAAGTTCCTGGTAGAGCCTCCACTGATGGAGATACAACAGGGCAATCATACTGTGGGCAACTATGCTATAGAATTCTGTACATTGGCAGCAGAGGTAGGCTGGAACAACGAGGCATTGGTGGCAGCCTTTGCTCAAGGTCTTGCTGACCATATTAAAGATGAAACTGCAGCTAGAGAATTGCCTAGTGATTTGGACAAATACATTGATTACGCCATTCTGATTGATTCCCAGATCCATGAGAGATTTGTGGCTAAAGACTGTAGGCTACAGCCTAGAAACAGTAGGCATTACAGCTTTTTGATCCCACCCACTCCTCCCTCACCTCCCATGCCTCCTGATCGTAAACAGGAATCCTGTGAACCAATGCAACTAGGATTCACCAGACTAACTAAGGAGGAACGGGCACACCGCAGGAGGCAGGGGTTATGTCTATACTGTGGTAAAGCTGGGCACCTATTACGTACCTGTCCTGTACGCCCGGGAAATGAATGCACCTAGGGTACCTTGGGGGACAGGCCCTAGGTGGTGTTCAGCAGTCCGTAGACCTATTACACAGAAACCTACGATCCAGGTGGTATTCTCTTGGGCAGAACACTCAGTGGAGGTTCTGGCCCTGGTTGATTCCGGCACGGCCGGTTACATCATGGATAGTTCATTTGCTGCGCTACATAAAATTCCGTTGGTTAGAAGGGAATCTCCCTTAACCATTGAGGCCATTGATGGCAGACCGTTATAACCAGTTCAAATCACTATGGAAACTATTTCACTGTCTATGACTATTGGGGACCTCCACATGGAGGAACAGCAATTTCAGATAATTCATTCCCCTCACCATGTGGTCATTTTGGGGTTCCCATGGTTACATTTGCATAATCCCCAGTTTGACTGGCAGAGTTGTGAGATCAAGTCCTGGTCCAAGTACTGTATGGAGCATTGTGTGACTCATCCAGTTAAGATCCTGTGTACCTCTCCCTCCGTGCCAGCCGAATACCACCAATTCAGTGACGTTTTTAGTAAGGGAGAGGCTAGCACGTTGCCCCAGCATAGGGCATACGATTGTGCCATTGATTTGCCCCCTGGGGTTGTGCCCCCTAGGGGGCCTATGGAGGATGCCCTTAAAAGAGGGATCATTAGAAAGTTGACCTCACCTGCTGGTGCTGGTTTCTTCTTTGTGATAAAGAAGAATGGCGAGTTAAGGGCGTGTATCGATTATTGAGGTTTAAATAAACTGGTGTCCAAGAATGCCTACCCCATACCACTCATCACCAAACTATTTGACAGGTTAAAAGGTTCTTCCATCTTTACAAAATTAGATCTATGAGCTGCCTATAACCTGATCAGGATAAAAGCTGGGAATGAGTGGAAAACAGCATTTAATACCAGATCCGGGCATTATGAATACCTAGTTATGCCATTTGGCCTCTGTAACGCACCTGCTGTGTTTCAAGAATTTATTAACAATATCCTCCGTGATATGCTACAATCCTGTGTAGTAGTTTACCTTGATGATATACTCATACACTCGGCTAATTTGTCCCAACACATCAAGGATGTGTCTGAGGTCTTGCTTCGTTTACGCAAGAATAAGCTATACTGTAAGATGGAGAAGTGCGAATTTCACAGGTCCAAAGTGCCTTTTTTGGGTTTCGTGATCTCTAAGGATGGTATTGCTATGGACAAGGAGAAACTCGCAGCAGTATTACAATGGCCACGGCCCAAAGGGTCAAAAGCGATTCATCGCTTTTTGGGGTTTTCCAATTATTACAGAAAGTTTATCCAAAATGTTTCCACTATTGTGAAACCTCTGTCTGACGTTACTATCACGGTGCCCGTGATTCGTGCTGCTCTGTGTCTATCACCTGCTGAGTATTCGTGATTGGCTGTCTGTCATTAGCCCTCCTCACACAGCCTTTTTTGTTCCAGGTTGAACACTTCCAGGTGGCCCTTTCATGGTGTCTCTGACTCCACTCTGCCTGACCTGCTTGTCAGATCTCTGGGCCTGTTTCCAGTGTTCCTGTATGCTACATTCCGGTGTTCCAGTGTTCCAGTGTTCCTGTACATTAACGTTCCGGTGTTCCAGTGTACCTGTACGTTAATGTTCCGGTGTTCCAGCGTTCCAGTGTTCCTGTATGCTAACGTTCCGGTGTTCCAGTGTTCCAGCGTTCCGGTGTGCCTGTATTCCGGGGTTCCTGTGCTCCAGCACCGCGCGGGTTAACCTGTACGAGTTCCTGAGTCTCGCGCTCCAGCTGTCGCTCTGGCGACACTGTTCTCCTCGCTATTGCATACACTGTTGGTTCCAGCGTGCGGACGCTGGTTTGCTCCACTAAACCTGGTTGTGATATACATTGTTGGTTCCAGCATGCGGACGCTGGTTTGCTCCACTAAACCTGGTTGCGATATACATTGTTGGTTCCAGTGTGCGGTCGCTGGTTTGCTCCACTAAACCTGGTTGCGATATACATTGTTGGTTCCAGCATGCGGACGCTGGTTTGCTCCACTAAACCTGGTTGCAATATACATTGTTGGTTCCAGCGTGCAGACGCTGGTTTGCTCCACTAAACCTGGTTGCGATATACATTGTTGGTTCCAGCGTGCGGTCGCTGGTTTGCTCCACTAAGCCCGGTTGCAATATACATTGTTGGTTCCAGCGTGCGGACGCTGGTTTACTCCTTAAACCTGGTGGTGCTATTTACCATTAGTCCCAACGTGCGGACATTGGTTTGCTCCTGAACATCCAGAACTGTGGTCAGTCGCTGTCCACTTCCTTGCAGTTGTCTGATTATCCCTGGCTTTAGACTTCTGCTGAGTAAGACCTCTAGACTTATGCTCTCTGCTGTCTTAGTCACCTAACAGCTGGTCTATTTGCTCAGGCTGCCCTGCCCGGTATTGGTGAGGCCGGTAGAACCTTGACGTTACCATCCTGTAGGTTGCCTCACCCGGTATTGGCAGGGCCGGTAGAGCCTACTACAGTACCTACTTGGGCTGCCCTGCCTGGTATTGGTAAGGCCGGTAGAACCTTGTAACTCACCATCTTAAAGGTTGCCTTACCTGGTATTGGCAGGGCCGGTAGAGCCTACATTCAGCATCCCATTGGGCTGCCTTACCCGGTATAGGCAAGGCCGGTAGAGCCTGTCATTAATATTGTCACTTGGGTTGCCTTGCCCGGTATTTAGGCAAGGCCGGTAGAACCTTTTGTATGTTCTATTGATGTTATATTGTTATGTATGTTTACCCTACGGGGACTGCCTTTAACTTTTATTAAAGTTAAGTTTTACCAAACCCTAAGTCTGAGAGTCTTCAAAAACCGTGACAGTTACGCACAAGGGTGCTAATCCTTCCCAATGGTCTGAGGCAGCTGATCATGCCTTTGAGACACTGAAATCCGCCTTTGCATCTGCTCCTGTACTGTCCCACCCCAACCCTTCCCTTCCATTCACGTTGGAGGTCAATGCCTCTGAGATTGGGGTAGGGGTAGTACTATCACAGCGCTCGGTGGCAGGGGGCACTCTCAGACCATGTGGGTTTTTCTCTAAAAAACTGTCTAGTGCTCAGAGCCACTATGAAATTGGCGACAGAGAACTCCTGGCAATTATTCTCGCTTTAAAGGAGTGGTGTCACCTGCTGGAAGGTACCAGAACTCCTGTGCTAATTCTAACTGACCACAAAAACCTGACTTATCTCTCAGAGGCTAAGAGATTGTCCTCTCGTCAGGCCAGATGGGCCTTGTTTTTATCCCGCTTCAACTTTGTAGTATCCTATTTGCCGGGTTCCAAGAATGTTAGGGCCGATGCCCTGTCTAGACAATTTGGGCCAGAAATAGAGAAGGATGAGGTCCCTGTACCCATCATTCAGCCTGATCGCATCCTGGTCACCCTACATACGAGTATCACTTTGCCACTGGGGGAAGAGATTCTGACTACCCAGGCTACGGCTCCCCCAGAAACCCCAGTGGGCAAGTGCTTTGTGCATGAGCCATTTCGTACCCGTTTACTCGAGACATATCACTCTTCTAAGGCTGCTGGGCATATTGGGAGGGATCAACTAATATGGTCTCTCTCACAAGTTTTCTGGTGGCGTCCCCTACGGGCCGACTGTTCCGCATTTACCGCAGCCTGTACCACCAGTGCCCATACCAAGACCCCTAGACACCTCCCAGTGGGCCTACTCCAACCAATGCCTAATGGTGAACGTTTTTGGTCCCATGTATCCATTGATTTCCTGGGAGAACTGCCAGTGTCTAGGGGTTACTCTAGGGGTTACTGATGGTGGTTGACAGATTCTCTAAAATGGCTCATTTTGTGCCCCTTCCTGGCCTCCCCTCTGCCCAGGAGTTGGCAGTTATTTTCGCTAAAGAAGTGTTCCTGTTGCATGGGGTGCCTAGAGTTCTGGTGTCCGACCGTGGGAGCCAATTTGTATCCAGATTTTAGAGAGCATTCTGTGATCAGATGGGCATTCAACTGTCCTTTTCTTCTGCCTACCATCCCCAGACCCAGTCTGTATTATACTGCCTGTATACTACAGGACCTGTGAGGGTTCTTATTTTATTGTGATTTCAATAAAACTGTGTTTTATCCTAAACCACTGTGTCTGTGTGTCGAACAAACCGTTACAGGTGGTCAGTTAAAATGGTAACCACAGGAGGTGATCCCTCCAGTGAGGGGGCAAAGTTTAAGCCTTGACCTTACAGAATACATGTGCAAAGGCTAAGTAAGGCATAGAGAGGAAGGAACAGATTCCAGGATATCCAGGGCTGACAGAGAAACTGTTGACGAGGACACAGAGACTGTAGGGAAGGTTAAGTTACCCGAAGTCCGGTCAATAGAGGGATTTTTCTTCTGCAGCCAAGGATAACCCAGAATGACCTAGTTAGAAGGGCATGTGATGAGGTCAAACGAGCCCATCCACATTGTAAGTGGAAATGTTGTGAGGGTAATAAGTCCAGCTCCCAATGGAGAACAGTTGATATTAACAATGTGGTTGGGGGCTTCTTTAGACAGAGATTAAATCCCCAGTCTTTGCACAATACAGGCATAAATCTTACGTACGCCTTCTGGTTTTCTCCTCTTTGGACAAGCAAAAAATACGTCCTACCTCCATAGGTTCCTCGGTAGACTCGGTGGTAGTTACTGGGGTTTGGAATTTAGCTCTTCACATAAGATTGTAATTATTTTACAGACTTCTAGTCTAGAAAAAAGCTATAAATCCCCATATATATCATTTAGATATTTCCAACCCTCTATTGAGGCAAATAGACCATTGTTTCTAAAATGAGATCATTAAACACATTAAAAACAGAATTTCAGACAATCTTGGCTTTCTAAAAATATGACCATTTCCTTCCAGTCATGGCAGAGTGTCGGGCTATTTATATGAAGGTATCCAAAGGATTAAAACAAAGAGCCACTCAGGTTGGATTTCTTCACTTAAATAGTCAATTGACAATAAAATAATTCAAGAACTTTATCTTTAATATGTATTGACACGCTACTTCACAGTAACGAATTGATCACAAGAATCAATCCTTCATATTTGTGCAAAAATATATATATTTTATTAAAATACAATATATATACAAGTATCAGCAACAATGAAATATATAAGTGATTAGCAATTATAAAAGGTACACAGAAAATCAAACCACACTTATTATCATAAAGATTACCAGCGGTGCAAGGGTTAACCACACATAGGTATATTCAGAGGTATAATAACAATAATTGCATTCAGCAGCATAGAATAGGTTAATTGATTGTTACAATTAATATAATACAGTTGGCTGCGGGGTCTCTTAATACCTCTGCCCCAGAAACTGTATAGACTATGCCAATTATGATGTAAGGGGTATTGTGAGATGAATTAAATAATTCCTCTAACAATTCCTTGTATCATATATCAATAATAATCAAATTTAGGGAATAACTGGAATACAATTTACAAAATATAAGCCTAGCACATATACAGAGAATTCCAAAGAAAACACCACTAACAACAGATAAATAGCGGTTAAAGGGTTAATAACTGGATTCAAAGAATATCCTGTATCAAATATTAACCCCTTAGTGACAGCCGCGTTCGTACGCGGCTCTCACGTTAACGCCCGCCGAACATTTTTTTTTTTTGTCTTCAAAGAAATCCTGAGTCTCCGAGCGGCGTGCAGCCGCACGGAGACGCGGACTTCCGTGACTTACCAGGTACGTCCTCTGTCACTAAGTGACAGTTTCTGCGGGATGTACCTGGTAAGTCATCTGTCGTTAAGGGGTTAACTATTATAATCATCCCAGAACCACCAAATATTACTCTAGGAATACCAAGACTTATATTAGCTAATATAGATAACCCACGCTATATACTGTATTACACTGATTGGCAATTTATAACATTTCCCAATAGATATATATATAGATTCTATTACTTCCAGAATTTAATAGCTAAATCTAGCTTATTATAAATTATCCCAGATGGTTGGCCAGTCCACTTAAGACAATTATAAGACTATTTAAGTTTCTTCAAACAGAAGAAAAATTATGAAATTCTGGATTAAATGAATCTAAATGAATAAATGATATAGTTACCAATCAAGATTTCTTTGTATTTCTCTGTGAGATGGCAGGATCAGGAATTTAATCAGCAGCCAAGAGAGTCCAGGAACCTCAGGAAGTGAAGGACCTCTTTTTCAGGAAGTGAAGCCTTTTCGTTTTCAGGAGGTGCAGCCTTTTCTTTTTCAGGAGGTGCAGCCCTGAACTAAGAGTATCTTCGCATTATATTGTCAGTTTTTGCCTTATCAGTAATCCCCTCCTTTTTCTAATGGTTGGACAAAGATCCATCTCATTATACCGTGACATCACCAGTCTGCCCTGATTGGATATTAATATATCCCTAATTATTCAAGGAATGTTGATACCCCAGTCATGATGCTCTCAAGACTCTAGATGGCACTCTTACTCTATATTAGAATTTTACATGTGGCAGATCAGATGGCTTTCGTCAAGACTGAGAGAGATCATAAGGTTATCAGCGACCCCATAAACATGTCATTCTACCAGCCTTTCTCACATAGGATTACATCTTTCTCAGTCATTTTGTCTCCAACTGACTATCAATCTGCCATTAAACTGACATTCAGTTATTTTCACTCCCTACCTTGGACCAATGGCCCATTGTTCAAACATGAGATAATTTGAACATCTCCTCAACAGAATTTCAGTTAAATTCTAGTATTAGAATTAACCCTCTATGCTCCCCCAGGACAAAGTCTCTGACAAGAGTCTCTGACATAAGAAAACACCTGAAAAACCTGTCAAAGGGGGCAGGGCTTTCCTTATACTCACAGTAAGAAGATTGTTCTTTTCTGCGACCTGTCCGGTCAAGAGACCAAATTTGACATCAGAGGGGAGATGGCTTACACTAGGTTAAAGAGGCCTGAGTGGGATACTTTATCATTCAATTACTCTTGAACTACAACTCTGACAGTATTGAAATAACACTTTCCATGGCCCAAATATTATGAAGATTAATCAAAGCTGCTTTTCTGTGAAACATTACTATCACTTTAAGTAACACTGGCACAGCCATCCTTGAAAGAAAACTACGGTTTGGGCTATTTCAGTTGGGTGCAACACATGACATCAATTCTTTAAAGCCTCTGTTTTCAACAAAAGAAAAGGGCTGCATGTCAATGGCCAACATTTTAACAAGTTTACTATTACACAGATGTAATTTTGCATTATTTTTGTGCAGTTTTTGACTTCTTTGTGATAACTTTTTAAGTGCGGGACATGGCAGTACATAGTGGAAGAACTATGTAACTCTATTGCTTTAACAACATCACGTATGTAGGTAGAGGGACTGAAGACAGTATTTGTGGGCACTCTATGACTCTTGTCATTTCCAAAAAAAATCAGAGCTAAACTCCTCTGTAGCAGGAGCAGCAAATCTTGACACAATCTCTAAAACATCAATAGCACTTCTGTTATGTACCCTAGAGCCCAGAAAACCTTTAGGAGTGTTGTCCGGCTATTTATATGAAGGTATCCAAAGGGTTAAAACAGAGAACCACTCAGGTTGGATTTCTTCACTTAAATAGTCAAATTGAAAATAAAATAAATTAGAGAACTTTATCTTTAATATGTATTGACACGCTACTTCACAGTAACGAATTGATCACAAGAATCAATCCTTCATATTTGTGCAAAAATATATATTTTATTAAAATACAATATATATATACAAGTATCAGTAACAATGAAATATATAAGTGATTAGCAATTATAAAAGGTACATAGAAAACCAAACCACACTTATTACCATGAGGATTACCAGCAGTGCAAGGGTTAACCACACATAGGTATATTCAGAGGTATAATAACAATAATTGCATTTAGTAGCATAGAACAGGTTAATTGATTCTTACAATTAATATAATACAGTTGGCCGCAGTGTCTCTTAATACCTCTGCCCCAGAAACTGTATAGACTATGCCAATTATGATGTAAGGGGTATTGTGAGATGAATTAAATAATTCCTCTAACAATTCCTTGTATCATATATCAATAATAATCAAATTTAGGGAATAACTGGAATAGAATCCCAGATTTAAATTACTATAATTTAATTATCTGCTGAATTCAATATTGAACATCTCTGAATAAAATATATAAATTGCAATTAATATAGTCAATCAAAGATTATACAAATAGTCTACCAGAATTAATCCAGTAACATATGTCTAGTAATGCAACATATATCATAATATTGACTACAGCAACATAAATAAAACCTATAGGCACTCCAAGGGTTAATCCACTCGTTTAAAATAGGTGCCACACCCAGAAGTTATTTTGTCTATTAGAAATGAATACCTCTAATTTACAAAATATAAGCCTAGCACATATACAGAGAATTCCAAAGAAAACACCACTAACAACAAATAGCGGTTAAAGGGTTAATAAATGGATTCAAAGAATATCCTATATCAAATTTTAACTATAGTAATCTTCCCAGAACCACAAGATATTACTCTAGGAATACCACGATTTATATTAGCTAATATAGATAACCCACGCTATATACTGTTTTACATTGATTGGCAAAATATAACAATTTCCCAATAAAGATATTTAGATCCTATTACTTCCAGAATTTAAGCGCTAAATATAGCTTATTATAAATTATCCCAAATGGTTGGCCAGTCCACTTAAGACAATTATAAGACTATTTAAGTTTCTTCAACAGAAGAAAAAATTATGAAATTCTGGATTAAATGAATCTAAATGAATAAATGATATAGTTACCAATCAAATTTTCTTTGTATTTCTCTGTGAGATGGCAGGATCAGGAATTTAATCAGCAGATCCTTCTTTTGTCATGAATCTCCCAGGAGTTTTCTTTTTCAGGAAGTGAAGGCCCTGAACTCAGAATATTTTGGCATTATATTGGCAATTTTTGCCTTATCAGTAATCCCCACCTCTTTCTAATGATTGGACAAAGATCCATCTCATTATACCGTGACATCACCAGTATGCCCTGATTGGATATTAATATATCCCTAATTATTCATGGAATGTGGATACCTCAGTCATGACGCTCTCAAGACTCTTGAGGGCACTCTTACTCTACTTAACATCTTACATATAATCAGTTTTTATGTCATCAATGATGTATGTAAAAGGGCATTAAACTTCATATAAATCTGCCATTTTTTTAGACGTTCTCATAGAGGAGTATTTTTCTCATAAGATAACATTATTTTCTAGACACCAAGACTGTCTGACAAACTCAATTTATCACCATTACTATCAGTTAGTTATTTCTTTGTCTTAAAGAGGAGAGAATCTGAACACATTTGAAACAGAATTTCAGTTAATTTCTACTATTAGAGTTAACCCTCTATGCTCCCCCAGGACAAAGTCTCTGACAGTGTCCCTGCTGCTACTAGTTGTGGTACCTCTGACTTGTTGATGTGTGTCTCCCAGTCAGACCTGTGTTTGTGCTTCAGGTGGGATTAATCTCATTGAGGAGGTGCCTAGGTGTGGGCCTGCTTTCCCCCGGCTCATATGCTTCTTACACAGACAAAAGATAGCAACATGATTACCTTTTGGATCATGAGTGAAGTATCTCCATACTGTTTACGTCATAGACTGCATTGTTCCAGAGGGGTTACTACTACAACTATTATTGGGGCTGCAATTGTACTTCATCATCATACAGCTCCATCAGTTGTGTTATGTACCATACAGTATTAAAAACATAGTTTAGTTATATAATGTCCAGCAAAAGCACAAGGGGAAGGGGGGAGGGGTGGAGCAGTGCAGGGACGTGAGAGTAAAGCAGTAGTTCAAAAATTGACTGCAGCAATGGTTGCTGCTGCATGTTCAATCAATGATGATGATCCCTCTACTCCAAGGGAAGATGCTGTTTGTCAAGGTCCCAGCAAAACTAGTTCCACCACCACCAGTGCCAGTAGAAATATAGAACATTATAAGAAAAACAATGAAGACAAATCTCATTCAAGTGTTGATGATGTTGGCAATAGCATAATAGAGAAAGATGTAGCAGCTGAACTGCCTGCTGCATCAGACAGTGAGACAACCAAGCACCAAAACACCTGTCCTCAAAGTAGTAGGAAATGTTGTTACAGTAAAAAGAAATTGTTTGAAACCTCCAAAAGCTTAAAGGAATATAAGGGTAGTAGTGGGCAAGAACTGTCAGGTGATGCTGGTCCTGCTGAGGATGATCTAATGATAACTGATGATGATGCAGATCTAGAATATATCCCTAACACATCCTTCTCTTGTTCAGATACAGATGAAGTTGAGAGTGAGGATGATGACAGGGCTATAAGGTCAGCAGAAAGTCAAAGGCTGTATCTTCTACCACTTTTAAGGAGCACTGTGCCTGTCTATAAAGTGTTTGAGAAAGTCATTGGAAAGTCTGACCCTGGACAAATACAGATGGCAAAAAGCACACAGTCACCCTATCACTCATCATCAGCATCATCGCCTCTTCAAAGTCCAAGTCCATCTCAGCCACGCACACCTGTTTTGAGTACCCAGCAACAGCAACACAGGTTAACTTCCACATTGTTAGATATGACGAGTACCTCTGGTACTGCTGCTGTAAGTGCTGCACCTTTGACACCTAGTAGTAATAGTGGCAGTAGAAGTACATCAATATCCAGCTCCAGTAGCGGAAACCACACATGACAGACAAAGCCAGGACAAATATTTTAACAGCAACACAGATGTGGAGGTGGAGGATGGATGTGAAGAAGGGTTTCCACCATCTACCCCACTTGGGACCACTGCTATGACCGATGATTAATGTGTGTCAATAATCTGAGAAGGAGGATAGAGTATGACAATGGTAAAACTTGCCAGATGGGGGGAAATTCAGTCTTACCACTGATTTCAAAGCAAAGAACTAAGGGCTAGATTTAAAGGCAGCCGTTAAACCATCCGCTAAGTAAAAAAGGCACATCGGCCGCAAAGAACACATGGTTTACGGCAGATTCAAAGTTAAGCGTACAAGAATAGCTATCGGGCGTAGGCACTACAAAAACACGTTACACAAAAACCAGCGTCGCACCTGATTTCGCATCACCGCGGGTCCCAAACACCCGTTAAAACACAACTTAAGTCAAAATGTTACATTACGGCTGCCGTTGTCTAGCAACCCTGATAGATGCACAAACAAAATTCAAACCTACAGCCAATCCCAAGGCCCCAAAGTATCAAAAATGTTCAAATACACCTATATATACCTCAAAATAACGGTTACACCCTGTCTGTGTTTCGAATTTCAGCAAGCTAGAGCACAGGACCCAGGAGTGGAGGATAGTGTTTAGAGAGAGAGAGAGAGATAGAGAGAGAAGCATACACAGGAGTAAGGTAGAGGGATCTTGGAGAGAATTACATTTAAATAGACACATAGCACACTTTTGCACATAGCACATACATCCATACAAACACAAACACATACACATACATACACATATTCTTTTTTTTTCATCACACCTTACACATTTTAAACTTTATTTTTACAGTGTGAATCCGTGAGTGAAAGTGTGTGACAGAGAGTGAGTGGGATCGAGTGTGTCTGTGAGGGCGTGTGAGAGTGCCTGGGTGTGAGTGGGTGAATGATGGCTAGGAGAGGAGGACAGGAGAGAGGGATGGGGAGACTAGTGGAGGAGGAGGAGGAAGGTCAGGAGGGGATCCCTCAGCAGAGCAGGGGTGGGAGAGGGAGATACGCAGGGCGGAGGGGGACCAGGCCCACAAGAACAGGCACACTAAGAAGAAGAGGGACAGATCCTGCAGTGGGACGAGGGGTAGTGCCTGGGGACCACCACACACAGGCAGGGGCAGAGCAGGCAGGACACTCCGGGTCTGACTCCTCGCATGCCGGAGCTGAGGGGGACAGGGTCAGGGATCCCCGATATACCGAGGAAGAAAACACGGCCCTCGTGGAGGCTGTGCTGGAGAGGGAGAGTGTCCTCTTCCCGGGGGAGAGACTCCCTGGCCTGTCTGCGAGGAGGAGAGCTGCCTGGAGTCAAATCTGCAGCAGAGTTAATGCGGTGGCCACCTGCAGACGGGATGTTGACTCAATAAAGAAGAGATGGGGCGACTGCAAAAGGCAGGTGAAGAAGAAGATGGGGGATGCCGCCCTGCATGCCCGAGCCACCGGAGGTGGGCCACCTGTCCCCATCACCTTCAGCGCATGGGAGGAGAGGCTGCGGCAGACACTGTCGTCTACCCTCATTGAGGGGGTCCCTGGAGAATCAGACACTGGGGATGAGAGGAGCCTCCACACCACTGGTAAGTGCATCACCCCAAAACCACACACCACCTCAAACCACACACCCATCACAAACAAGCACTCACATCCCAACATCTGCCCTTCATTCAACCACACAATTGCACCAACACAGCACCCTGAGGGTTTAAACAGGAAGCAAGACAAGGACAAATGTCAAGGTTCAATAAGGCCCAAACCTGTCCAACTCCCTGGTTAACCCTCATGTTGCTGTGCTGATCACACACAATACACACAAACCATGCTCAGTAAAGTGTTGTATGTCAAACATCACAATTGTTGTCACACAGTGTTACCCATGTTCACACAGGGAATCCAGCACATAACCCCATGAGTGCTAGAGGGATCATCAATGCATCGATCAACAATGCTTTGGCAACCCCTCTGGTACTCAAAGGGTTAACCAGACAACAAACACATGTCGATAGGTTAACAATTACATGACACATAGGGGACATTCACTAAGCGGTGAAAAAGAGCTGATGTAGAGAATTTGACACTTACATACCCTCACTTTACCAATTACAGTGTTAGTCTATGGAGAACATCCAATAACAGGATTCAAGCTGCACAGGCCCCATTGTGTGGACTCCATAGAAAACACTGCAGATGGGGAAATGAGGTCAGCTGAGAAGTTAGCATCATAATCAGTTCATCAGGTCCACTTAACCGCTTACTGAATCACCAACAGGATGGATCAGGTCACAAATCACAGTGCCACTGAGAATAAATGCTTGTATGTGCAACACACACGCCAAAAACAATCACACATAACTAAAGGTGAAAAAGTTGGCCTTGGTGTTGTGTATGCAATCATTTACGCTAACTTCAATTTACATAGCTCACATTTGATTCACATATAGATCCTCAGGAGTGCTGATGCCATGGATGGATGGTACACCAGACACTATTTGCAGGATACATATGGGAACCAAATATGAACCATTGAGGTTTGGTCAATAACAGGCCAGGAATTATGGATATCTATGATCGGGTCTGGCTGCCTCACACAGAAGGATGGATGGGCTGATCCAGGAAAAAAAAGGCCTCAATCAATGATATCCTTCAATACTGGCTTGATTGTTGCCCCTCAGGATTCAACTTGAACAGACCTCATGGACAGAATCCTGTAATGTACATCAATCCCTGATTGCCACGGTGGTATCCCATGCATCACAATGCAATGCATAGGATACCATCATGACAACCAGAGAGGGACATGTCTAATCTGACAAAATCCAGCACTGTACGGGATGAACTGATAACATAGGGATGAATACTACTTGAATCACACTGCAGATCTATTACAAAAAGATATGTACAGAAAGATAAACGACCAGATATGTATGTGGATATATCCCTTTCAAATGGGTACAAATAGGTCCCAACAAGATGTAAACCCAGAGTTCGGTTCAGTACGTGTGATTGTCCTACTGCCCATATATGTGCACCCTCAACAAAATAACTCATATTGATATCATCATCAGAGTACATATACCTAGTATATTACACCTTACTTGGATGGGTATCAGTGGTATCTATGAAAGTTCATTTGTGATGGCTGTACATATATAGGCAGTAAGACAATCACATGTTCTGAACATATCTCTGGGTTCATATCTATCAAGGATATGTTTGTACCCATATGAAAGGTACATATACACACATATCAGACCATATTCCTCACTGTGTACCTTGGCATGGCAATGGTTAATTTCACTTTGATGTAACCTTGCAGGCATCATAAAGAGATGTTTAGAAAGATGTTACTGTATGTGACAGCTGGAGATGTCAGTCATATGACCACACGGAGGCTCTTCAGCAGACTCAAAATTGAACCAATTGGAGATGAATCCATCATTGACATGGTCCACAGAGCGTGCTTACAAACCAGGAACACTTAGTAGACAATGGCAAAGATGTAGTTATCTCCAAATGGGTCAATGTGGAGTCTGCTGAAGAGCCTCCGTGTGGTCAAGCCTCCGTGTGGTCAAATGACTGACATCTCCAGCTGTCACATACAGCAACATCTTTCTAAACATCTCTTTATGATGCCTGCAATGTTACATCAAGGTGAAATTAACCATTGCTATCCCGTTAAAGAGATAGTAATACCTAAAATGTGAAAGGAAAAATACATGTCATAGGATTGATCCACCGGGTAATGCAAGGGTATTCCCACTACTGAAAGGTGTTTCATCACAAGAGTATAACAGCTCAAAGTTGAATATTCCATGGACAATATCACTGTGGCCTGAAAATGTACTATGCCAATGTTGCCAGACCATCCTCTGGCTAGCTTTGGTCCAGGGAGCAGAAATCCACAAAGGATGATGTGGCAACAGCGCAAATGTACAATTTCAGGCCACTGGGATGTGGCACCAAAGGAATTCAACTCTGAGCTGCAATACATGTAGAATAAAACACCCATCACCAGTAGGAGTACCGTTGTTTCACACAGGGGGATAAACCATACAACATATATGTTCCTTTACACATTTCAAGTATTAATATCAATTTGACACCATCATGGCTAAGTTTACTGATCACACAATCTCAAACATCCACACAGGTTATGTGTCTCCAGCACATCAGGAGCCCATGGAGGAGGCCACCTCACCACCCAGTGAGGAGTATATGGAGGAGGGGACCAGGAAGTGGGCACCGTACCCAACGACATCCACACCTCTTGGCCAGCTGGATGCCCCAACTCTGCCTGCACCAACTCTGCCTGCACCAACTCTGGCTGCACCAACTCTGCCTGCACCAACTCTGGCTGCACCACCTCTGCCTGCACCAACTCTACCTGCACCACCTCTGCCTGCACCAACTCTACCTGCACAAACTCTACCTGCACCAACTCTACCTGCACCAACTCTACCTGCACCACCTCTGCCTGCACCACCTTATTACAGTGACTGGATGCCCCCCACCACCTCCAGGAGCTATTATCCTCCAGCAGCAGCAGCAGCAGCAGCAGCACCACCACCACCAGGGAGGCAATGGCTGCCCGGTGATGTGTCCACCACCCAATACGGGCCATACTCATCACAGATTGACCTACCCTCCTGGATGGCTCCCCAGCATGGCCCCAGGTATGATCCCAGGTGGGGGCCAAGCACATACCAGTGGCCAAGGTTTGACCCTTGGCCACTCGACTACCAACACCTGGGCCTGCTTGGGGAGCCCCAACAGCCTATGCGAAGGGACGTGTTTACCCCACCACCTCCACCAGCACAGACATCGGTGGGCAGCAGTGGGTCAATTGATGTGGTGGGCACATACCCATCTGCAGCACAACCAGCACCAGCAGAGGAGGACACAGCAGCAGCAGAGGAGGACACAGCAGCAGCAGAGGAGGACACAGCACCAGCAGAGGAGGACACAGCAGCAGCAGAGGAGGACACAGCACCAGCAGAGGAGGACACAGCACCAGCAGAGGAGGACACAGCAGCAGCTGATTCACCAGGCACAAGCATCACCAGCAGTGAACGGCCCACGGGGATGGAAGCCGAGTGTTCGGCTCTGCAAAGGAGACTTCTCAGGTCAAGCCTCTGCACCAATGACAACATCACCAGGAGCCGTAGGGAATCCCGTAGAAACACTAACAGGATAGAGGCAAGGATCCATGCCCTGGAGTCGGAGGTCATGAGGATCAACACTCAACTCCATCAGCTACACACGGGGGTGATGGACCTGCTTGCACAGGTACTGGTGGAGTTGAGAGAGCTGAACCGCAGGGAGGACTTACGGTTGGAGAGGGAAAACCTGCGCTCCACAGAGGGATCCACTGCCCCCACCACCCCCTCTAATGTGACCCCCGAAGCCACACCTAGGGGGCAAAGGGTGACCAGGAGATCATCCAGGTTATCCACTTCTGCCACACAGTCTAAGCCCCCCCCCAAGAAAAAAAAATAAAATGCCCAACATGTTACATTTCCCCTGAATAAAGGAACATTGTGCTTTTGAATCCTGTCTGATCTGCTTTGAATTTGGTCATAGATTGGGTGGCAGAGTTGTCTCCAATGCATTGCCAAACAATTCAGTGAATACAACTTCTGCCTAGGTAAGATGTTTGTGGGATGTTACAACATGGGTTCACACACACATCGTTGTACAAATTCAACTGTAAAAACATCCCTGTTGCCATATTACACAACTGTGTTATATGGCAATGTTGTGTGTTGATTTTGCATAACAAAACATTCCCCTTAGCCCAACATTTGGTACAACATTGAACATTCATCTACATCATATGTTGTGTTTAACCCTTTGATAGCCAGAGTGGTAGGCAACGCATTGCAAAGAAATGCGTTGGGTACCACTCTGGCACTCAGAGGGTTAAGGGGATAACCAAACAAATGGCTTAGCGGTGAGATAACAAGCAGGACAGATAAATGGGACATGTATCCATATTGTCTTGGATTCACACACTCATTGTGCAACAGACTGACTGGGGAAGCCAATGTTTTTAACCTAGGATTTCAATGTGTAGCACACACATTGATATCCTGGGGTGAGCATTGGGGCCTCCAGTAAGTTGACTTGTTGTTTTTTCTAAGGGTGTAACAGACTTCCCCAGTGAAAACACTTGTCCACTTGGTCATGTACTGTGATATGTCCCAGTGGAGCAATATCACTGAACATTGATTATACTGAGCAACACATTAACTGTGGACAGGAATTCACTGTGGAAGTATGTCCCCTTTATCACCTCTTTATCACTCCCACAACACATTAGTGTATCACTGCCACCATCTGTTAGCGTGAATACATCACTGAGTCCACTCACTTGCAAACAAGTGGTGGAGTCCTGTGATATGGGTGATGCCTTTCCATGTATGGGGATACTCTACCCTGGGTGTGGTAACGCATTGACAAATGTGTTCTCAAATATATCCTCCTACAGACACAGATAGAATGGTGATGGTTCATCTTTATTGTGTCTCAAAGTACATTAGGATGTACATGTGTTTTCTGTGTATTGCCTATATGCATTGAACACCTGTATGAGAACACTAAATGTACTTTGAAACTAAATCGTACTACTTCAGTAACACTGCTGCCCAGCTCATGTGTTGTCCACAAGGTTTGACAACTCTGTAGCTGAGCATCCTAACTGTACAGGTTATAACACTCAAGAATTAGTGTTTTCTGTGTCTATATGAAAATGTTCCAGTAGAGGTTTGTGTGAACCTCAGGTCAAACTTTGCATCACCAACAACATCACCATAAACAGCAAGGGGTGATCTTCATGAAGGTGTTGTCAAGACATCAATCCAGTCACATAGAAGATCTTCAGTTCAAGGATGGATCATGTTACGGATGCCTGTGGAAGAAGAGGACAGGATTTGGAGCAGTTGACCTGAACTGATCATCAAGCAACAACAATTTAGTCTTTTTAATCCCCTCAATTTTCACAGTTACAGGTGAGTACACAAACCATTGCTTGACAATGTGTTGTGTACTCATCTGTAACCAATTATGTGGAGAACTAAGGACATGTGCCCCAGCCCTATGGATATGTGCCCCTGACATGGATACACACATCAACAAGTGTTCTGAGAGCTCCATGGAAGTAATGAATTTGGGCTGCCACTGTGAAAGTGACAGTGGCAGCCCAATGTCATTTGTTCCATGGAACTGTTAGGACACATTTGTTGATGTGTGTATTCATGTCGGGGGCACATATGTCTGCACACTCACAGGTCAGCATGGAGTCCCTGGTAATCTGATCTACGTCTCATGACCTCTACATTGTGTGACCATACCACTGTACATCCACCCCTGTGCTGCTCTTCTCAGCTGTAGCACAGTACAGGTCCCATATTGAGTCCAATGGCCCTTTAACCCCTGATGTGACGGAGTATTATCCAATGCATAGCATTGGATAACACTCTTTCGCTACAAGGCTAGCATGGTTGCTCTGGCTATGCTCATGGCAAATCAAGTTAGCTGCTGTCAATCAAGCCCTGTAAGGCGATGAACATGGGTTATGTGTTGTACCTTGTTTCTCCTGAGGGTGTGCGTGATATCCTTGGGGTCTGTATGTCAACGTGGAGAGTGGAATGGAGGATGGTTTTTGAGTCCACACACACAATTTGCCACGTCCGCTGCCAGTGCAGTGCTGTGTCACTGTTCCTGTGGGGTGAGACAGAACAAAATGTGCAGTGTGGTTAGTGTCACAGGACTGATGGGGGACTTGCATGGATTGTTTGCATGCCTGTGTTATACTCACATGTAAAGTGTTCCGTGATAAGCCTGTCTCTGATCTGTGTCCCTCTCAGGGTCTCCTCAACGTGTCCGATGTCCATGGGCACTTCCTGTATGGGGGGGGCCTGGATGTGCTCCAGCAGCCTGGTGTCCACTGCGATGTTGTGCAGTATTGCGCACGCCACAATGATGTCACACACCTTTCCAGGTGCATACTGCAGTGCTCCCCCCGAGTGGTCCAGACATCGGAATCTTGACTTGAGGAGGCCAAAGGTCCGCTCAATGGCATTCCTCGTTCTGCCATGAGCCTGGTTGTAGCTTTCCTGGGCATGTGTTCGAGGATTGGCCAGAGGGGTCAGTAGCCAGGACTTGCATCCATAGCCAGCATCACCTGTGTAATGTGAGTGACATGGTGAGACAGGGAGCACATGTTGTGTGAATGATGTTTTTTGTGGTGGACGTAGTAGCTATGGGTCAGGAGCATGCTAAGCAGCGTTGTGTGTACGCCTGTGTATGTGATGTGATTTTGTATTGTGAACTCACCCAAAAGCCATCCCCCTGTAAATGTTCCATTCTCGAAATCTCTGTGGACTGAGGAGTTTTGGAGAATGTATGAATCATGTGAGCTGCCAGGATACTTTGCACAGACATTCATTATCCTCATATGGCTGTCACACACCATCTGCACGTTGATGGAGTGAAAGTTCTTCCTGTTGATGAATATCTGTGCGTCACGTGCTGGGGCCTTAATTCGGACATGGGTGCAATCTATAGCACCCATGACCCTGGGCATGCCTCCCCTGGCGTAAAAGGCCTGCTTGACTTGTATCCAGTCCATGTTGGTGGTGGGGAAATGTATATAGGTACTGGCCTTGTTTTTGAGGGCTGGCAGGACCTGGGCCAGCACCCTGGAGAATGTGGCCTGTGACATGCCAGATGCGTAACCCTCAGTGGACTGGAAGGCCCCGCTTGCCATGAAGTGTATGGCACAGAGTAGTTTCTGCAGGCCAGTTAGGGCATGGTTGTGGATGTAGATGGGATCCACCTGCTCCTTGATGACCTCATACAAGGCAATGATGCTGTCAGGCCTCAACCTGTAGCGATCAATTACCTCATCATCGGTCATTCCAAAGAGGGTGACCCTTGGGTGGTATACCCTGGCCTTGGTGGTCGTCTATACATCCTGTGCCCTCCAGGTGGGGATGGGCTCCTGTGTGGCTGCTGAGCCAGAACCTCCTCACTTGCAACAGGTGGTGGCTGTTGATCAGGCATGCTTGGAGGTTGCTGATGTTCCCCAGCTCTCTCCCTTGCACGCCTTCTCTGCAGCCTTCGCAACAATATGTAACCCAACATACTGTTTGCTCTCTCTATCTGTCTCTATCTGTCTCTCTCTCTCTCTCTCTCTCTCTCTCTCTATCTCTCTCTATCTCTCTCTCTCCCTCCCTGAGTGGAAAACAAGCCACAAGTGAGTGTGTTGAGTTGTCCCTTTAAGTACTTGCTAGGGCGTTGTGTAGGTGTGGTGATGAGGTGAGTGCTGACCAATGGTGAGTTGTTTTTGTCCAGGTAAGTGTTTGCAGGTGTGTGTGTGTTATAAGATGTGGTGTGTTGTGCTTGTTCTGTGTGTGCCATTTGCGGGCGTGCAGTTGTGGGGTGCAGGTGGTGTGTTGATGTTGCCCAGGTGAGCTTGTATTTGCAGGTGTCCGCTTTGTGTGATAACCCCCATTGTTCCGTGCCATGTTGTGCTGGTGTTTTTTTGTGTGTCGTTGTCCCTGTGTTGTTGGTTGTTGTTGTGTGTGTGTAGTGATTTGTGTTGTGTGTGCATGTTTTTGTGTTGTTTTGGCATTGCACGGGTTAATTTTCCCATTTACATGGTTGTGCGGTAAGCATTTTGTGTATTTTCTTATGTAACGGGTGTTTTGTTTTGGCCGTTAAGTGTCTAACGGCTAAAAAAAGTGGGTCTTAACTTTTAGCCGTTAGGTGTGTCTTTTTTTCAGCCTTTATCAGTACCGCAAGCCTTTGAATAGCTCTGGGGTATGTTGTTCCATGCGTCTGAATGCACGTAAGTGTATCGGCCGTAAGGATTCTGCAACTGCCGTTAGCTGTTCTTTAGACGGATCTTTGAATTGCAACATGTCACTTAACGCACCCGTTAGTGATTTTTTTTGCTAACGGCTGCCTTTAAATCTAGCCCCTAGTGTGAAAAAGCAGAAAATCTGTACTTTAAAAAAAATGTCCTGCTAAGCAGGAAATGTTATTTTTCGCCTCTTTCAGATTGACATTAAAAATGTTGCCCTCCTCTACTAATAATATTGATATAGCATGTTTCCTTAATAAATACTCTGTAATAACTAATATAGTTATTTTATAAACTGTAATAATGCATGATATATTTTAATAAAATAATCGCCATTATTGCAAACACAATAAATCAAAGTAAAACATAATGCCACTGGTTACAAATAATGAAGATTTAGCCAATATTAATGTATGTTCTAGACATTGTTATTGTAACTAGGGATGGGTGAAACTTTTCTCGAAGATTTTCCTCGAAGATTTTTTGCTCTGAATCATGGTCTATAGAGAGCATCATGGTCATGTTTTCCAGTCAACATACAAACAAACCACTTCAAACATCGTTCATAATCAAAACCAGATCATCCTTCCCCTGCATGATGATATTCATGCTAGTTCTTCTAGATCCTCTCTTTTCAGTTGTAGAAGTGATTGGTTGTAGTCTGTATGTGGTAGGAGCAGTTTTGCTGTTTGCTGGGTTGTACTCGGTGCCTTTCTGCTATATAAAGCAGAGGGACAGTGACTACTTATATGTATGATCACCATAGTTGGAGAAATCTTAGTGCATTGGCTTCATAGAATAACACAGGACTTAGAGAAGTGATATCACTGGAGAAGCATCTCCACTTTATCAACTGTTATCGCACCTTAGTGTATCTCCCCCTTATCTTTCTATACTAAGTAATACAAACAATAATACCTGGTGCCCACAACATTGTAGTTCAATGTAAAAATGCATTTTGAATGTTAATTGTCCCAAAAGTGAGAGTACCCTTATTTTACTCAGCAGGAAAATCCTTCCTTTAAATGTTAGAAAATGAAACAACAAGTAGCATTCAACATATTATGATAAACAAATGTGCCTCATATCACAATTTTAAACTCAGCAAACACCTTTCCTGCTCTTAAACAAAGGCATCACATATGAATTATGTAATCCCCCCCCAAAAAAAAGAAAGGAATTTGTTTATTCTATTTTATTTCAATATATGGCTCACCCTTTGCAAATATTTAGAAACATAGCCTCAAAAGATTATGAGAAAAAAATCCTTCTATGTATATGCATCTATTAAAGGTATAGGCATTCTTAAAAATAATTACCTATTACTTTCTATAGCATTAAAGAGTATGACTGATAATAGTCACAATATGACAATTAACAGTATGAAAGATTTTACACCTGTTGCACCCACCCCTTTCTTTAATGTCAGCCCCTTCCAGAGGTAATGGTTTAAGGAGCAAATTGACAAATAGGGTCTTGGTTGTAATGACATGCTGGAGGTCCTCACATACTCCAGGCGCTTTCAATGTTTTCTGTGCTCTGACTGAGCAGTAAACAGTACTCAGGATATCCTGAAAAATGAAATGCCATGACAACTTAGCCCATGATAATTGGGCCAGTTCCTTCACTACAGAAGGAGCTGATAATAGGGAAAGGCTCAAGTGAGAAATAAAAACCTGAATATCTTTCAAACTGAACATATTAAAGAGTGAGAATTGCATTGGTTACACTCTTAAATACTGTAAAATGCAAATGAAAACACATTGCTGTCTCTTTACAGCATCAAAAAATCTGTGAATCCATCTCTCATAGGTTGTATTACAATGTACATAAAAACACATTTAAAATAATCATCTCGGATTTTGTTGATCATTATTTCCTGATAATTCTGAAATCTTCAATAACTGATGTACCATAGCATTCTGAAATGCTGTGGGCACCAGCAGTACATACAATAATTTTTCTCCATGAAGGCAATGAAAATTGACATTGTTATTGCATAATATGTTCATTTTGTCCATCTGATTGTGAGATATACAAGTAACTATATATATCTATGTATTTGTGTCCTTCAGTATCCATTACCCTTGACAAATGGCCTATAAAATCTTTGTGGTTCACTGAAAATTCTAGCTCATTTTCTGTGCATTGACATAAGCATAGAATTTATGCAACTGCACACCATGGTGTGTACTAGACCAAATGAGCGCTGTAGTTCATGGCAAACATATTACAGCAACTTTAAAACTTTAATGCAAGCATGCAACAAACTTCTCATACACATAATGTATAACCAAATGTATTGATTTCATAATGATTTTCTCTTCTCATTCATTATTAGTACTTCATGAAAAGAGCAAAAGAACTGAATGCCACAATACTCCCATACACTCCCTGATTTCTCACCCCCTTGGAACAGATGGCTTAAAGAGGATGTTTTGCTATATAGATTAGTACATTGGCAAGATATTCTATTAATTGATGTCAATACCTATTTTGTGCATAATCCTGTTAGTACATCTCACATCAATGTCCTTGCTTCCATTATTACCAATAAAAGTATTGCGTACAAGGACTGAAAAATATTAATAATTTTAACTTGTATTATTTATAAACTGTACTTTTAGTGTAGAAATACCAATCAATGATTATGCATGACATGTGTCCTAATAAATAAAATAAACCCTAATTCAGAAGTAACTATATTAGCAGCAATAGTTTCACTATGATAATGCAATGTGTGCAACAATTTGTAATCAATTAATTATTCATATATCAACACTCTAGAGCTTTATTAATTGTTACACCACATTAGACAGAGCTTCTGGATTCAATTAAAGCATAATTCTGCAATAACTTATCGAGATTGCAAATTCAACACATACTGGATGTACAGATTCCCTCCTTAGTGTTTAGTGGTTAGTAAATCTAGTGGTTAGTTCAGTGATTAATTCAACCTAGCATCAAATTAGGCATGGGTGAACATTTTTACTACAAAAGAGAAACATGCAAAAAATCATTTGTTACCTTACAAAGCAATACTATGGAAAGGGATGTTTTTATGCTCTTTTTTGGTCTCATGTTGAATATGAAAGGGCAAAATATTTGGCCAGTAAGAAAAAAATGGCAGACAGCATCACTTTTCACCCTTGGTGTGAATTCCCACAAATAGTGTCATTTTTCTGATTTTTTCCTCCACAACACACATTGACCACACACACACACACACACTGTTCCCCCAGCCATGCCCCACAATAACCACATAAACACACACACTGGCCCCAAACCCCCCAGAATTGGACCACATTATCCACAGAATCACACAATGTCCACCGAGCATTGCCCCACATTATACACAGAAACACATATACTGTCCCCACAGTTTGGCAAACAATATCTACAGAATCACATACTGTCCCCCAGCATTGCCCCACAGAATGCATGGGATCACACACTGCCCCCCCCCCCCGTGTTGCCCCAAGTTATGCATAGAACCACAAACACTGTCCACCCAGCATTCCTCCATGATATGCATAGAACCACACACTGTCCAACCAGCATTCTCCCATGGCATGCATAGAAGCACACACTGCCCCCCAGCACTAGCCCACATTGTGCTTAGAAGAACCACAAACTGTCCCCCCTACCTTGTCCCACCACAGAACCATACACACTGATTTCCTCCGCATTGTTCCAGCCACTGTAGCCACTTATCTCCAACTTCCAAATACCAGCTGTATCACTCTGCACTTGCACCCATAGAAACAAGTGCATCTAACTCCCTCCTGTGGGAACTAGCAGAGTTGTCATGGAAAACTTTAGGAGGTTAGCGAAACTTTGAAAATTTTAACTTTTTCAATTAATGGCAATTTTCTCTGGAAAAGTGTCAGTTTGTTTCCTGTGAAAATGTATGTGGAAAAGAAATGTTTTGCCTACCTCTAAAATTGAAATCAATGTTAACTTAATAAGCACGTTAGCGTAATACAAGAGGGAGTGTCAGTTTGTGCTGGAATTGAGAGATAAAACTACTGGACACTACACGCACCCCAGCCTTGTCCCACTGGTATCCACAGAACCACACATACTGTCCCCCAACCTTGTCCAACTTGACTGGTTGCTTCAGAAGCACACATACTTCCCCCTCCCCTTTTTGCACTGGAATCTATGGAATAACACATACTGATCTCTAGCTTTGTCCCTCTGATAGTCATAAAACCACACATACTGACCACCCAGACTTGTCTCTCTACTAGTCCTAGAACCACACATACTGACCACCTAGCATTGTCCCATTGTACTGATAACCACAGAACCGCACATATTGAGTCTGAACCTTAGTATTCCAGTGGGAATTCTTGCAGCTATAGAAATAAAAGGTGAAAAACACTAACATTCTCATAAGAAATTTACTGGCAGTAGTGAATAGGCATAAATGCTATGTATTTTTTCCACACAAAAAAAAATGTATCTTCATCCAAGTCTACATCAAATTACACAAGTTAGCTCCAAAAAAGGTCATCCTATGGCTCACCTCTGAGATGCTTGTTTGGTTGGTTGCTGTTTTACAAGATAGGTTTATTGCTTAAAGGTGCATGACTATGGCCAACATTGGTTTTAGCAATCTTGATAATATTTTGCAAAACTTGTTTTAAATGTATCTACCTTTCTGGGTTATAGTTACACAGATTCACTGCTTTAGATTTTTACTTAAAAATGTAAATATTGATTTGGTCATTTAATACATATTTCCCTCTTATTTTGATTACTATATTATTATTCTTAACTGTGTAATCAAGACCACTCAGGAAAGCAAATTGTGAAGAAATATAGGGGTGAAATTGTTTAGTGGAGTCTCCCCCTGTGCTCACTGTATATATTAATGAATTATAATAAACCAATGCACACTAAAACATATACAAAAGGATATACTGAAAGCATAATCATGGCATGCATATACGATGCAACCAATCTCTACAGGTGTATACCCTTTGTCAAGTCTGTGTTTATAGCTAAAGATGGGTAAAACATTTTCCTATATGTTTTTTGTGGAAAAGTGGCATTTTGCAGTACTTTCTATGAAAAATCTGGCTAGTTTGGGCTGACAGGATGTGTAGTCTGGCAGTAGCTGGAGGTCCTGACATTGCCCAGTGCTGGGCCTATCCAGCAGAGGAACATGGCTAGGTTATCTATATTTGATTCTCTGGCTACCATAAGACAAGGCTGTGGGGTTGTAGGAGGTGGAGAAAATGGCACATTTCATGGAAATTACAGCAGAAGATGAAAAATGCTATTTTTCTCATTTTTCGCTTTCTGATCAAAAGCCAACTTTTGAAGAATATTTTAACTTATCAGATCTAAACCTTTTGTCTGTCTTTGTTCTTGGACTTGGTTTCAACAGAAGCGTTAACATATCACTCTGGATTTTGTGTGTATGTCTTACCTTTGGAAAGGTAAGTGCTAGTGATAGCAAAAATGTTCCATTTTGTTCCTGGAGGACATTCATCTGTCACAGGAGCAGGATGATTATGAGCAGGCGAGTGTGCCTCAGACCACTGTGGCCACCATGGGACTGGATTTAGAAAGCAATGAGATTGGTTTAGGACAGGTTTCACTTGCCACCACTACCCTAGGTCATAGCATTAGTGCTGAAGTAATTGTGGAGAAGAAGAAGAAAGTAATTCTTCTCCACCTCTCCTCTCACTGAACTGGTTGCAGAAATATTTTTCCCTTGGGGCAGGCACAATGCAGTCAGAAGTGACTGCACTGTGCATTTTGTGTGATAAGGTAGTAAAAAGGTGAAAAGTGGGTCCATCTGCCCTCATAAAGCACATGCAACATAGACACCACACCATTTACGTAAATCATGTGAAAGACAACCCCCATAACAAAGAAATTGAGAGACACTGTCATTATGCCCCTTTTCTCTCCCTAAAGGCACAAAGAAAGGGGTGAAAATCCAAGAGGAGGACGAGAGAAAGCCAGCCTTGAAGTTTGATGATGAGCATAACACTTGCGTGGTCTTTGTCTTCTTGTGCTAGGAATTGGATACAGGAAATGTAACCATTGTTCCCATCCCATAATAGACAGGGTCCCTTACTCCTATTCTTGCATATTGTCTTTCTTTGCCCCCCCAATCAGCCGATAGCGATTCTGTATATGTGTGGATCTGGGTTTCCCCAGTTTGTCCACTCATTGTAACCCTTGTGGTACACTGACCACACATGGCAATCTAGTGTAGAGCAATTGAATGCAGTGTGTCAGGGATTATCTGAAAACATTCCATCCTGCTGAATACACTAAGCTGGTGGCATGGAGGATTCTTTTGTTTATTATTAAGTCTTCTTGTCATTAGTAACCTTAGTGGAGCAGACAAAGACCATAGTGACAGCAGTACTTTTTTTCTTGGGGAACGGTTTTACATTGCTGATAAAGTTATTTGGTTGCAGTTGTGCCAGTTTCTTAATCTGAGAGCAATGTTTGTTGTGATACCTCCCAGCCCTTCCTTTATTGCAAATTTATCAAGGCATATTTTGCTGTAGGACTCACAACTTTGACTTTCAGCTACTTCTTTCTACACTGCAGTCCTCAGAAGAAGCAATATTGTGTACCATAGGAAACATAGGTGAATATTTTGTTGGAATTAGCAAAAAGGAGGAAAAGGTTTTCACAGAAAGTTATCAGGGACATTTTTCTCACTTTTCACCCACACCTAGTAACAAACTGTGAGGGAGGTCTGCACACCCAGTATGCTGACTTGTGGATATGTGTGCAGCACAATAACAATCTCCTGACACCACACACGAGCTTCAGCTTCATGGGGGTTAGTTCATTACTATGTTAAATATTGCTATACTGTCCAGTTCACACATTCATTTGGAGGGTTATCATCCCCTCATTCTTAACTCTACAAGGTACAGAGGGGGTATCCAACCCATTGTGAAGCAATGGATTGGATACCCCCTCTAGAAATCAACAGGTTGAGTTAATGAGTTAATCCTTTGAGTCTCAGAGAGGTATGCAGTGCAATTTCAACTCCTGTCATTCCTTCCTACAGGCATCCATGGCATGAACCATCATGGAACAGAGGGATGTCCAAGTTATCTTGGTGAAAAGCTGACTTCACTTCCATATAGTGCTCCTCCTTCTGCTTCTTAGTCCTATTGTATGTGTGGGCAAAAAGTGAGAAAAAGTTCCTGCATGACTTTTCACGAAAACTAGATGATTTTTCTCTTTTTTCGTGAAAGATTTCTCCTTTTCATCCAATGCAGAATTTTCCTCCTTTTCACCTAATCCAGCAAATGCTTCACCTATTCCAACACATTTTCTCCTGTTCTAATACAATTTTCTTCTATGCCAACACCTTTTTCTCCTATGTTTCATATGGTGCACCATTTTCCAGCACAATATTTCTTCTTCTGAGGGCTGTAGTGGTGACATAAGTAGCTGGAAGTCAAAGCTGTGAGTCCTACAGCAACATACAGCTTGAAAAATTTATTAGAATGCAGAGTGCATTTGTCCTTTGCCCACAACACTAACCCTGCGTAAGTGACACTGACACATATCCATGATGATGTCAATTGATAAAAAAGTACCACCTGCAACGTGGCAGATGTGTATGGTAGCGGTGGAGGGGGACTGGTGTGGTGTGATTGTTGGACCCTTGACAAACGGCATCCACCCTGGGAGGAGAGGGTTCATAATCATTTATTGCACACTCTGCAGCAACCATTGCTGCAGTCAGTTTTTGAACACCACTTTAATCCCACGTCCCTGTACTGTTCCACATTTGCTAGACGTTACGCAACTAATGTGTGTTTTTACTCTCTAAGTACACAACTGATGGAGTCTTGCCTTGGCCCTCAACAAAATTCTCAATATCGTCTGCTGTCTTTCAAGTCTGCTTCAGTCACAGAGCTCACATTAGGCTCCCAGCCAGCTGTCTAATATATTTATTTGTTTCATTATTTATGTTTTTTTTTTTTTTTTTTTTAAAGTTGTCAACCCTATCTTATAACAGTCCAAAAAAAAAAAAAAAAAAAAAAAAAAAAAAAAAAATATATATATATATATATATATATATATATATATATATATATATAAAACTAAAAAACAAAATCAACAACTTCTTTACCCAGACTTCCACAGCACACAGACAGTAAAATCAAGATCAGCAATCAATTTTGACCCCAGCTACCTGTGTCTTGCCAGTCAATCACACCACATTTTGGGGATGTTTGGGGTCAACCTCTTTCCTCCCTTCTTCTCCCCCAGAGTGCCCCCCAGACTCCCCTAATACAGAAAGCTAATATCCTACCTAAAACAGCCTGACACCCTTGTATATGGCTGTAGAAAAGCAGAGAAAATTTTTGTCTCGTGGAGAAAAAAAAATTCTTTCCAATGAACTAGGTGAAAAATGCAAGAAAATGGCACTTTTCTCGAGAACATTTTTCCCAAGAGGAAAGTGACATTTGTCTCCAATTTTGGTTTGAGGTGAAAGTTTTTTGCCCATCTCTAATTATGAGGGCACCCCTGTTCCTGCACAAAGGAGAGACATGACCAATCCCCACTGATATGTGTTGACCCTGACACAAAGTTGATGTATCAGAGGTCAACCACAACATGAAGAGCAAGGTGTTGAGGACCCGCACAGCATCCATGTTTTTTAAACTCAAGGAACATCATCTGAAATCCACATATGTCTCTTGTTCAGAATATTGGTCGTGATATGCACCTCTTCATCACAATGTAACTGAGAAGGAAGCTGTCATGAAGACAGAACAACAATGAAGTTTGACCAGTTCTTCCTTCAGGACAACACGTGGATCTTGTGTATGTTCAACAAGCTTGTAGTTTGCAATGCAAGAGGGTTACACAACACAAATATGTGTGATACATTGAGTACCCCACTGGCAACCCAGGAGTCCCCTAAGACTCCTCCACCACCCACAAGCACATTCGTGATGAATACACACCCTAGGGGATGCACACCCATTGCTGTAAAGGATATGTTTGTGTTACAGACACTGTGTATTGTGAGAGTTGAGTTTGCACAGTGTGATATCTGTGCCACATGCCTGACATGATCTTATGTTTAGGAGGTGCATCTTTGTGTTGGAGTGCTAATGTTCCTGTGTGGTAAGTACTGATCCTGTGTGTGACCAGAATCAGATTGTGAAATGTTTCTCATTCACTGTTGTTGAACTTCAACTCACATCATATCCAAACAACACATTCCAGGTTTCTGATTAACTAAATGTATTGTGAGTTGAAATTGGACAACAAAGGATGTGGTGTGTTTGGTTAGCACTGCTCAAACATGTTACCACCAAGTAAAATGTAGCTGTGTTCAGTGCATTTCTTTGCAATGTATTGGAGACATCTCTGCCACTGACCTAGATACATGAAGGAATCACAGACATGACTGCTATCAAAAAGTGCATTTTTATTTTGCACATGACACATGGGGCTTTATTATTATTTTTTTAGATTTTGGAGAGGGAGCAGATATTTATGCCCTCGCCCTGGTGACTCTTGGCTGACTTGGGGTTGTTGTGGGCATCACACATGAGGGGGAGGAGTATCCGGCCAAGCAAGTCACTGAGTCCAGTCCCAATATGGCATATTTCTGTTTGGAGAATGGCTTACAGGGATTCCATATGACACTGAAACTGTCCTCAGTTCTCTCCCTAGTGCGCAGACACCTACTGAGGAAACATCGGTTCTCCCTCACCCTCAGTAGCTTCATCTGGAGGGTGATGTATTCCTCATCCATTCTGTTGGTTCTGGTAGCCTGGCATATAATGAGGGCATGGATGGTGCATGTGGAGGTGCTGCTGATGACTCTTTTCCTTGGTCTGTATATGTCTCTTTGCTGGTGGTTCCTTCATGGTCTGAGTGTGTCTCTGATGCTGCAGTTGCTAGTGAGGCAAATGTATAGACAGGTGTGAGGAGGCCAGCATGTGATGCATTGATGCTGAGTGTTCTGCCCCACCATATCTATGATCTCATCACTGACTACAGATTCATATTCCCCTCATTCAGTCTGTGATGATGGTGTATATTGGATGAGTCATTGTGGTCTCACTTTTGGACAAAGATTGTGTTAATCTAGTGACCATGGGTCAAACTCTGGCCACTGGGATGTGTTCCCTATGTTGTGGCTGCAGGCTGCTGTGTTGTTGTGTAGGCATCCGGCTGAGTGCCTGTGAAGGTGGTGTGGATGCCATAGGTGGTGTGGATGACCCATATTGCTGTGTGTTGGCACTGCTCAGCATCCAGTGGTGTCCCATTGGTGGTGGTGGGGGTATCCAGTGCTGCCCAGATGTTGGTGGCATCCATCCCTTTTGTGGAGTCCACTGGTGTGACTTTTGTGACATCCACTCTTGGGCTGTTGTGGGTGGCAGCCTGTACTGTGACTGTGGTGGTGGCATCAGCTGGTGCCCTCTACTGGCTCTTCAGCAGCTGTTTCATTGGAGGTCAATTTTGGTTCCTCCTCCTGTTTACTTTCCTCCTGCTCGGCTGCAGGCATGAATGCTGTATGGAGAAATTATATTGTGTGATTTGTAACCTGAGCAATGATAAGAGTATGCAAGACTATGACATTGACATGTGACCCTTGAGTGACAAAAGGTTATCAAATGCATTGCATTGCAATGCATGGGAGACCATCCTGCCACTCACTGATGAAAGCGGCCTGCAGTGATTGAGCTTTTGTTATCATATATCTAGAACAGTGGGGATGGCAAGGAGGTATGAGTACATATTGAGTAAGAATTATGTGACATAGATGACACATATGTTTGAATCCAGGGTGGTCAACTGTAGCTATATAAATATTAAGAACACAATTACCATTATCCACCATCATGGATCATGTGGTAGTTAAGACATCTGTGTTGTAGTTCTCTAATGCTATCATTTGGCAGTGTTGCTAAATCAATTTTGAGTGTTTGTTCCGGCATCATATTTTGAATTTGTATTTGTTATGGTTATCCTGGTGGGTGAAACATGTGTCCTCCAGCTGCTTGTGTTGATATGTTACCCCCATCAACCTGTGTTTGTGGAGTTGCTTTGCCTGTGTGCGGTGCTGTCTTTGTTTCAACTGTGTTGTCATGGTTATGGCAACAGTGCAAATGTGTGATCTGAGGACATGGGGTTACTGCACTTGAGACATGTGTTTGACATGCAATTAGTTTGTGTTTGTTCAACTATCATGGGTGTGATGACCCCTGTAGACCTGAGCAGCATGACCCTGGTGTAGTGTGTTCATCCTCTGTTAACCCTTTGAGTGCTAGAGGGGTACCCAACACATTGAATAGCAATGTGTTGTGTAGCCCTCTAGCACTCAAATGGTTAAATGTTGACATCCATGTGGCAACATGTGTAATATTGTTCAAGAACATAACAGATATTTGTATTACAATATGAAGGCGATCATTGTTTGTATTAGGTATGTTTGAACAACGCAGCACCAATGGGGTTAAACTTTGACATGATTTGGCCTGCTTATCCCATCACATTTCAGTCTGGGATCTACAGCATTATCTCATTTTTTGAACCCTATCAGCACTGTGTTGGTCAATTTGGGGAGCTCAATGCTGGCCAAATGCCATACTATCTAAGAGACTGTATGGTGGACAGTTATGGGCATATTGACTTACCAGGAGGCTGGATGGTGTTGTCATCTCCTGTACCACAGCCACCCTGGACTCCCTCAACAGCAGTCATGGAGAAGTTATGTTGGAGCATCTCCTCCTAGGCATTGAAGGTGATGTTCACTGGTGGGCCACCTCCAATGCCTCTCGCAAGAAGTGCCAGGTCTCCCATCTTGTTTTTGACTTTGTGCTTGCAGTCTGTCCAATGCTTCTTCATGAAGTCTTTGACAACGCATTCACTGCATTCTTGACCTGACATCATGCCAGCTTCTGTCTTGCCCCAATCCTAATGGCTTTTTCGGTGGTGAAGAGTTTGTGCTCCTTGTTGACAATGCTTTGCACCAGGGCCATGTTCTCTTCATGGGAGTACATGGGGTCCTGTAGTCTGTCCTCTAGTGCAGTCTGGGATGTATCAGAACTGTATGTGGCAGCTTGGTGGTCAGGCCCTGTCTGCTCTGTTCCTTGATGTGTATGTTCCTGTACTACATCCCCTCTGGTTTCCACTACTATGTTGGTCCCTAGCTGCTGTGTACCTTCCTGTTGCTGGGTACCCCTTTGCTCACTTGGTTTTCCCCTCCATTCCTAACCAGGGATCCCCTGTTGTCTTTTTCTCCTCTCCTCTCCTGAACCTCTCCCCATCCCTCCAGCCTCCACTATTTTCCCTGCCATCTGACTGTCTACCAACCTACACGCAAACTGTCACCATCGTTATTCAATTGCACTACCAACTGATACTGCAACAAACGGTGGGCCACTGAAACTGACTTGTGGCCAAATGTCCATCATGTGTTGTAAAGGGATAGTAATGTTTCACTATAAAACAAGCTCCAATTATTCTTCATAGTATTTGGCCATGGAGAGTGGTATTTCAATACTGTCAAGAGTAACAGAATGAGAAAATATCCCCCTCCCGCCCCTTTTACTGATGTAACACTGCTCAGCTCAGAGCGGCAAGACTGTCCTGATGGATCGCAGAGAGTGACAATCTTCAGTGAGCATATGGGAAAACCTAAAAACCTGTCAAGGGGGCAGATTGTCCCTTGCTGTGATCTGTTCGGTCAAAAAACCAGATTCCACATCTGAGGGGAGGTGGCTTACACTAGGTAAAAGGGGTGGGAGGGGGATACTTTATCATTCAATTACTCTTGTACTACAACTCTGACAGTATTGAAATAACACTCTCCATGGCCCAAATACTATGAAGATTAATTGGAGCTGCTGTTTTTGTGAAACATTGCTATCCCTTTAAGTTCCTAAAATGCATGCTAAATAGCTTGAGTAATGGAAACATCAAAAGAAAAGGGTTAACGATCAGTGTTTGACACTGTGAAGAACCGAGCGTCAGCTCAAACATACAGTGACCTTCCCAAACACTAACCCTATACTACCCCTAACAGGGAAGTGCAATGATACTAGCTTTGACATTAGCCTAACACCCTGTTAGGGACTAGGAACAAGACAGACACAAAAATGTAAAATGCAAAACAGCTTTATTAAAGTGACAAAAACAGAATCGTGATCCAGGAGCATAAACCAAAAGACAAGCCAGGGTCAGGGTCAGGAACCAAGACAGGTACTCAGCCAAGCCAGAGTCAGGAACACAGGAGTCTGCAATGCCAGGAACAATCCAGGAGTCAGGAACACAGAAGTCAGAGATGTCAGGAACAGCCAGGAATCAGGAACACAGAAGTCCACAATGTCAGGAACAGCCAGGAGTCAGGAGGATCATCAGAGGAAGCCAGTCATACACAGATAAACAGGAGCATAGGAGAATCCACAGCAGCCAGCAGCAACAAACACAAGGATAATCAGGAAGTGAACCAAACTGCTTTAACTACCCTGGGAGGGTTGGCTGATAACAGTCAGGTGAGTAATCAGATAGATCAGCTGATTCAGCCTGACCCAGGAACTCAGAAGGTAGCAGCAATGGATAGCTCAGACAACAGAATCAACAGCAGATTTAGAGCAGCTCAGCCAAACCTTGACACACCCAGATCTGTGTAACACTTACCTGTCATCCACTGTCCGTCTTCTTCTGTCATCTTCTATCTTCCTTCTTCTTCTTTCTTTTCATCGTCTGTCTTCTACTCTTCTGTCTTCTCTTCTGATCTTCTTCTGTGTCCAAAATAAATCCCTGTAAAAAAAAAGTCAACAATAAACAAACATTTTTAAAAAAATATGTGTCCACGTTATGCATTCGGGCAGTTCAAGCGTCTCTGTGAAAAAATTGAACAGAGACTGGCTTTTTATATGCTTACGTACCTCATAACCAATCAGCTTTTAGTGTGGGGGGGGTGACAAAATCTGCTAGTAGCAGATTGGCTGGGAGGTGCTTAAGCACACATCCCGGCCATTGTTAGGCTGGGAACCATTATGAACGCAGAATGTTCAATTTTTTCACAGAGGTGCTTGGGCAACATCCCAAAAGGTGTAAAGAAGGGAGGATTTTTGGTCTGCAATCTTCCGCCACCAGCAGCGACAGTGGTGAAGGCAGCAGCATAATTTAACACTTTACTGCCTAAGCAAATATATTCTTGGACTTGAAAAACTTCGATTTTCATTGGGGACTAACAAATATTATTATGCAATATGCATTGGGTACACGTGTTTCTCACTGCGCACACAAATATTTTTTAGTATTGGAATGCTGGCACAGATTTAACCCTTTGAGGGTTATAGAGGTATGCAATGCATTGCCAATTGCTTAACCCATCTGGTACTCAGAAGGTTAATGAATGTATTACTTGAACACATTTTTTTAAAAACAATTTTAAATGTTCAGTTTCTTTCTTTTTACAGGGACATCTTTTGAACACAGCAGAAGATCTGAAGAGAAGAAGACAGAAGATGAAGAGAAAGAAGAAGAAGGAAGCTAGAAGATGACAGAAGAAGACAGACGCTAACCAGGGTGCTCAAGACCCCGCTGGACATCAGTATTACAGGTAAGTGTTTTTGAGGGGATGACTTAGTTGGATTAACCCTGCGAGTGTCAGTGGGGTAAGCAATACTGTGCAATGTGTTGCATACCCACCGGCACACAAAGGGTTGATTCTGCCAACATTTGACACATGTTTTGTTGAGTACTTTGGATGCAATTATATGGGGCTTAGGACCCCATATCAATGCATCCACTGGTCACTTAGGTTTTTTGTACTTTTTTGCCTTTCAGTTACGGAATTGGCAGGTTTAAAAATGCGTTAGGGGACTCTAATCCCAAAAAAACTGGGTGCAGATTTTCACCCATTAAAATGGGTCCCTTAACATGTTCCTGCCTAATTCATGGAGTTTAATGGGAACGGAAGACTTGTTTTATCGGGTTCCAATGAGTGCAAACTTTAGCACTTGGTGTTTTTTTTCAGCCAGTATTTTTTCATAGCACAGGTAATTGAATGGCTTACTGTACTTGAAAAAATGTTTGTGTGTGTTTTTTTTTTAATCTAGGCCTAAAAAGGAAGGAATTCATTTATAAAGTAAAAGAAAAAACATGTCAGATCCTCTGCAATTCAATGTTGGGGTTTTATTATCTATTGGGGATATTTCCCAGTCTCTAGTATGTAAATTTATATAGGCATATTATCTTCTGTAAGAAAGAATCATAAAGATGATTCCATGCTGAAAACCCAAGAGGGTATTCCATACTCTAAATTAAACTATATGCTGTCTACAGTTTCAAATGCATAAATGTATTTCCTTTTATAATTAGCCATTTGACCTCTAAGAAATAGACCTCAAAGAGGGAGAGAACAGTTTCAAAGGCAAATTCACACTTCAATAACTGATAATGTTGATACAGTTTATTAAAGGGTTAGTTAAATGTATCAACATTTATCGCATTGATTTTATGTACATAATCTATTTGATTCATAATCTACCTATAAGTTTATTTAAAATATTATATTTAGAGATTCTCATCATCATCATTAATAAGTTACAGTTTTAGTAACAGAGTCTTATGAAAAGACAAATGCAGCTTATATTTTTCAAAACCCTTATTTTACGTGATAAATAGAAACTAAAAATGATGATACTTATAATCATAATTTCATCATTAAAGGTCACTTTATTTCTGGCAATTTATGAAATGCAGTGCTTGTAAAAAGCAACATAAAATATGGAATTTTTTTCGCCTGAGGTAATTCAATATAGTTTAATTTAATTTGACCTTTTCATGAAAGAATTACAAGTATAAAACATAGATATAAAGGTTTGCCCTTAGCATGTTCTCTAGAGTTTATCCATTCTCAAAGCATACAGCAAACAAAATTATATTATGTAAAATAAATACTTTAAGAACAGAGCTTGTCTGAATTGTATTCAGCATAGAAAATTAAATTTAACACTATTGCAAAAATGTATGTGTTTGCAATATTGATTTTTATATCATATTTTCATTTTACGTTTTCAAAATATATATGTATGTATATTTTAATTTCTGTATATGATTTTAAGCTGACACACAACATTTTAAATGTACTATAGACGTCCTCCGGGTCCTTCTAAATGTGCAATATTGGCCGAATCGTACTAGGGAGCGCTCCTCGTGCAATCTTGTTTGAGACTAAAAAGTGCAGATATTCCAACAGATGGACAGGTACTCACAAGTTGCCTGTCATGGGCTGCTGGTCAGGAAGGGGTGCTGACCACAGCAGCAAACGTAACTAAATAAATTGTAACCCAGAGAGCAAGTAAACCAGCACACACACAATTAAAGGGAACACAATTGTATTGTATATATATGCATACAAGGAACATGCAATAGTAATGCCCAACAAAACAATAAATTAAACAGAAAAGAGTAGGGCCTCTGGGTGTAGGGATGCAAGAGGGCAGCCAGCTCAGAAACACAGAGGTGCAGCCAGCTCAAGGAACTCTGGGGGTGCAGCTGACTCAAAGAACTCTGGGGTGCTCAGAAGCTCAGGGTACAGCCAGCTCAGGAACTCAGGGGTGTAGCCAGCTCAGGAACTCAGAGGTGCAGTCAGCTCAGTAACTCAGGGGTGCAGTCAGCTCAGGAACTCAGGGGTACAGTCAGCTCAGGAACTCAGGGGTGCAGCCAGATCAAAGAACTCAGAATACAGCTTATCGTAAGCAACTCAGGAACCAGGCCTAAAAGAAACTGAACCTGAACTGATCAGTATAATCTGGCCCAGAGCAAGGGGAGAGACTGAACTTAATAGGGAGGACGTGATTACAAGATAGGGCCAGCTGGGAACAGAATCAGACCTCTGTAATTTGAGTGCAGCAGCCTACAACAGCACCAAGGGAAAATAGTGGCACTGTGAGATACTGCACCATGATGAGGAGAGGACAGGATCATGACAGTACCCTTTCCTCAAGGAACGACTCCAGGCACTCAAGCAATAGAGAAGAACCAGGAGGAATGGGTTGCCCATTCCACTCAAAGAAAGAAAGAGGTGGAGGTTCAGGAGGAACAGAAAGGGGTATAGACCAAGGAACAAACCATAGTAACAAGGAAGTGTTGGAGAATAGATGGGTAGCAGAGAAAACCATGCATAGTAGACCAACAAGCAAGGGTTTAAAATTACCCTTACAGAGGAGATGCAGTTTTTCAAATGGCACATGAGTACTATTGGGAATAGACTCCATATCCCATAGTCCTGGGTCTCACAGCTATACTAGCATGCGTGAGCCTCCAGACAAGAACTGAGATACAGGTGAAGCAAGAACAGACAGGACAAGATCTCCGGGAACAAGAGAGGTCACATCAGAAGGGACAGGTATAACCTCAGCTATAGGCAGTACAAATGCTGTGCATAAATCCATTTTGGTTTCAGATTCCAGTGATGCATTTGAGATAACTGGTTTGAATTCAGCGTACCACAGCTGTATCACGGATAAATAAAATGCACCTTTGGGAAAAGGAGAGGTTTCATCATTTGAAGGAACAGGTATACTCTCAGTTGTAGGTAGCACAGATGAGGTGGATAAGTTTATTGTGGTTTCAGACTCCAGTGATACACTTGAAATAACTGGTTCAAATTCAGTATACCACAGCTGTACCAGGAATGCTATGATAGATAGTACAGTACCTTCATGAAAAGGAGAGGTTTCATCATCTAAAGGTATAAAAATACTCTCAGTAGTAGGCAGTACAGATGCGGTGCATAAGTCCATAATGATTTCAGACTCCAGTGATAAATTTGAAATAACTGGTTCAAATTCAGCATACCACAGCTGTATCAGGAAATCAAGAATAGATAGAACAGTACCTTCAGGAAAACGAGATATTTTATCATTTGAAGAGACAGAAACATCTTCTGATTCACATACCAGGGGCTTCAACCTGTACTTTGCTTGTGCAAGAGCGAGAACAAAATCTCCTACAGCAAAATCCTCCTCCAATGCTGCCAGAGTGGTAAATTCTATAAAGGCAGGCATGATCTCCAGACTTGGCACCATGATCAATGTCTCTGGTATAGGAGATTCTCTTGGCATAGACAAAGGAGGCGTCACCTTTGACTCTGGCACTGTGGGTGCTGTCGGCAGAGTCTCCTTCACCGCAAGCAGCAGATCCTTAGCTTGTGAAAGAGTGAGAGTGAATTCTTCTACAGCATAATCCTCCTCCAATGCTTTTGATGTGGAGAATTCTGTAGAGGCACGAATTATCACCAGACTTGGCACCATGGACAATGCCTCTTGTTCTGATAGCTATATAAGCATACATAAGTCTATTGTAAAAAACAGTAGCTGTTGCTTTAATTTAGGAGCCATTACTGCAGTATTGCTTCACTTCCTGTCCCAGCAGTCAGTCTGTTTGTCCACCTCTTCAGAAAAGGAGCTTGTATTGAACCTCCACACTTTCTTGCACACTGGCCTTGGAAAGATAAGTCTGTAAGTAGGCTATCTTTAGTTTTAAGTTAATAGTATATGTTTTTATGCAATCAGCTACAGTTTGATGTTTGTTTGCAGCATCTACAGAGAGTTATGTACTAGGCCTCATTTTTGTTAGCTATTGAGGTAACAGAAATGTATGATGCCTATCTTTATTTGTATTTTGTGGTTGTAAGAAGATAATTTGCTAATACATATTTTTATAATTTTGTGTTTTGCAGTTTTACAAATGTAAATATTTTCAGTAAAGATTTAAATTGCTATTCCTGCCTACTGGGTCTTTATTGGGAATTTGTTTGCTGTCTGCCAAGCCTTGTACTACAGACACATTGTGAGAGCAGAACACATAGACAGAGGAGGTGTCACCTTTGACTCTGGCATCGTGGGTGCTCTCTGCAGAGTCTCCTTAGCCACAAGTAGCAAATCCTTAGCTTGTGCAGGAGTGAGAGTGAAGTTTTCCAAAGCAAAATCCTTCTCCAATGCTTCTGATGTGGAAAATTCTGTAGAGGCAGAAATTATCCCCAGACTTGGCACCATCGACAATGCCTCTGGAAGAGGGGACACCCTTGGCATAGACAGAGGAGGCATCACCTTTGACTCTGGCATTATGGGTGCTGCTTGTAGAGTCTCCTTCACTGCAGGTAGCAAAAGCAAAGAGTCTGAGACCAGTTCTGGAGTTGGGCTCTCAGGGGAGTGCAAGTTCACTGCAGCCTTGGAATGAGCAGACTGTGTTTTCAGAGGCCTTCTTTTCCGGTGTTTAGACTAGGCTGACCAGACCTCACCTTTAACCGGGGACACATAGGAAACAGGCATATTTCTGTACTGTACTAAAATCAAAGCAGCCCTGCATTATGCATTTTTCATATGTGTCCCCGGTTAAAGGTGAGGTCTGGTCACCCTAGTTTAGACCCTGAAACTGGAGCAAAAGAGGTTTTCACAGAAGTTGATGTTTTAACTCTAGGCACTGGAGAAAAAGTTTTGCAAATGAGAGACTGCTTTTCTGGAACACAGTATGAACACAAAGTGAACTAGAGTTCAGCTGGAATGTGTAACTGTGAAGCAGAGAACACTTCCCCTTTAAATTGAGAGTCAGCCTGAAAAGAACATTTTGCAGAAACATATTTCTTAAAGGACTTTTTTAAAAGAGTCTCATTAGAAACACAGTTCTGGGGCCCTTTAGACCATACTGCAGTCTGGAGTCCTAAATATTCCTCTGAGTAATCATCCAGTGAGGCTAAATACTGTGCACCATAAAGATCATAGATGTGATCCATTTTGCTGTCCACAGCACTATATGCAAATTCATCCTCTGATTCCCAATCAAAGTATACAGGTTGATGGGCATGAGTAACAGGTTTAGTATCCCAATCAACAAGCCAATACCCTGAAGCAGAGTAATCTGTGTCAGAGACAGGATATAACATCAGTAGTGTGGATACACTGAAGTTTGGGGTGCTGGGGAGCTGCTTTATTCCTAACAGTACTCAGGGCTGAAACAGAACAGATCTCAGAATGAGCCACAGAAGGGTTAATAGGTACATGGGTGTGGTTCAGTAAGTCAGAGTTTACTGCACACTCTGCAGCCTGTAGATCTACTGAAGCAAGAGATGCAGGATTTTTACAAAGGGCTACAATGGAATCAATATGTTTAATCCTATCCAGTAACACTTCAACCAAACCAGGTAAGGACAAGAATATACAATTACAGTTGCCTTGAATAGTTTGTAGCTGAGTTTTCATGTGAGACAGAATGTTTAGCTAAAATGTCTCTTAAAGGAACAGAAACAACATCATTCACCTGACACAAAGAAGGGAATCTACCTAACAAGCATTCAGTGGTAGAAAAAAGCAAAGGCCAAGCACTACACGTAACCTTGTAGTTCTCATGCAATTCAGAAACTACCTTAACCCTTTAACGACCACTGCCGTGTCACTGCTGGCCGGCACTTAAGGACCAATGATGGTCGTGGCACGTCATAGAGTTCAGGGCACACCGCTCGGAGAGCCCTGAACCAGAACGAAAAAAAAAAAAAAAATTCCCCATGGTCCACAAGTGCTGGCCTCGCGTGCTTGCACCGGTACTTAAGGGGTTAAAGATTAAAGGCTTAGGGGCTTTGCAAAGCAACTCCAAAGTGGAGTAGCATATGTTTGGCATACTAGAAACAACTTTTTACATAATTGACTACCGCAGGCATTAAGTGTAACACACTCATGTTTTCTTTTTGGGTTCCATAAGGAATGGCCAGATTAGTCTGTCATGGGCTGCTGGTCAGGAAGGAGTGCTGACCACAGCAGCAAACGTAAATAAATAAATTGGAACCCACAGAGCAAGTAAACCAGCACACACACACAATTAAAGGGAACACAATTGTATTATATATATATATATATATATATATATATATATATATATATATACATACAAGGAACATGCAACAACAAAACATTAAATGAAACAGAAAAGAGCCTCTGGGCACTGGGAACTGGTCCTTTGGGTACAGGGACCAGGACCTCAGGGTACAGGGAGCAGGGCCTTTGGGTGCCGGGATGCAAGAGGGCAGCCAGCTCAGAAACATAGAGGTGCAGCTGGCTCAAGGAACTCTGGGGGTGCAGCCGTCTCAAGGAACTCATAGGTACAGCCAGCTCAGGAACTCAGGGGTACAGCCAGCTCAGGAACTCAGGGGTGCAGCCAGTTCAGGAACTCACGGGTGCAGCCAGATCAAAGAACTCAAGATACAGCTTAGCTCAATCAACTTTGGGATCAGTATAATCTGGCCCAGAGCATGGGGAGAGATTGAACTAAATAGGGAGGACATGACTGAAAGGTAGGGTCAGCTGGCAACAGATGTAGACCTCTATAATTTGAGTGCAGCAGCCTACAACAGCACCAAAGGAAGGTAGTGGCACTGTGAGGTACTGCACCAGGTTGAGGAGAGGACATGATCATGACATTGCCTCAGTCTCTGTTGTACTACTTTCCTCGGTCTCAAAAAAGTATGGCAGGCTGCATGCACTCATCCCAGCAGATAAATATAATTATTTGGAAAAAAGTGTTCTGTAACATTTTAAACTATGTAAATATAATCATTTGGGAGAGCAATGTTATTCTGGGGATCTATGAGTAGAGGGAAGTTTAATTTCAATGAGTATGAAATGTTAGTGTTTAGTATATGCCCACACTGAATGTGAGTATACAAAAATTCAGGTTCATTAATACTGATGTTGTCTGTTGATAAGGCACTCTTGGTGTCCCCCTGTAACGGTTTTCAGTACACTCAGAGGCAGGATGTTTGGTAAAACACAGTTTTATTGAAACCAGACAGAATAAAGTAACCCTCGCGGGTCCAGCAATAGAAATCACGTAATACTGACACAGGACAGGTTACAGAGTAAACATTAACCCACACGGGTCCAGTACATATATCCGAGAGCATAATATATATTACTGACACAGGTCAAGTTATAGTTCGTGTGAATCAGTGAGACAATGATAGGAAGGTGCTATTAGGCAGAAAATAATAAAATAGCAACTTTGTCACAGTGGGTGAGCGAGGCCCTGAAGGAATAACTGACTACCGGACAACACAGTATCACTGTAACCGGAGGAACAGTGTAACGCCAAACCGAACCAGCAGGAACTGCGACCCAAGGATAACGGCACCAGACAGCAAGGGTTAACGGACACTCAGGCTCGATGGCAACTGCCAGGTGGTAGAAACAAACTGAGGTGCCCAGGAGACCAACCTCAGTAGGAGAGCAGTAACAAGCCAAGCATACAGTGTGCAAACGGAAATAGCTCCTACCCTAGGGTATGGAGATATAAGGTAGTGAACCAGGTAGTGAACCAGGCCTGAATGATACACAGAGCAGGACTCTCAGCCAATCCAGGTCGATACACAGAGCAGGAACGTCCTCCAAACCGGTTTGGTACACAGAGCAGGAATGTCAGCAAATCCGGGTCTATACACAGAGCAGGAACGTCAGCCAGGCCGGCTCGGTACACAGAGCAGGAACGTCAGCCAATCTGGGTCGCTACACAGAGCAGGAACGTCAGCCAGTCCTGGTCGGTACACAGAGCAGGAAAGGAATCAGGCAGAGTAGTCAGGCAGTCCGGGTCATACACAGGATTCACACGATATAGACAGCAAGCACTAATCAACGGGAACACCACGAAAGGGCCCTGCAGCAGTGACAGGACACAGTACTTAAAGGCTAACACTGGGTGGAGCAACATCATGCTAGCCAATAAGAAGGCATCAGGAAACAACATTGTCAAAATGTCGCCAGCAATACACGGGCACCAAAATACCCCCACTGTTCTTATATATTTTGCAAATGTAAATCTTGCCACTGTAGTATAAGAAACATCAAGTATTGTATTATCTATTTATGCATTTATTTTCAATCGGTATTCAGAATCTAAAGAAATGATCCTCGGTAATGTTGACAATTACAATGGCGATGAAGATGGTGATGATGACAACAAGGCAACGATGATGATGATGATGCTAAAAATGACAAAAGCAATAATGAAGATTATTGCCTCGATTGTGAAGATTGTGGCCTTGATTCAATATACACTGGTAAAACAGCCGTAAGGCTAAAATAGCTAACGGCCCTTTAACACAATGATTTAACGGAGCTATTCAATTGCCCTACCAACTGAAACCACAAGGAAAGTTGGGCCACAGAAATGAACTTTTGGACAAATGTCCATTGTGTGTTTTTAGTTCCCAAAACTCAAGCAAAATAGTGTGAGTAATGGAAACATCAAAGGAAAAGAGCTAACGATCGGTGCTTACCATACAAGCACCAAGTGTGAGCTCAACACACAGTCACCCTCCCAAGCACTAACCCTACACTACCCCTAACAGTGAAGTGCAAACATACTAGTCCTAACAATAGCCTAACACCCCAATCTTACCTGTCATCCACTGTCTGTCTTCTTCTATCATCTTCTATTTTCCGTCTTCTTTCTTTCCATCTTATTCAGTCCAACTATGGATAGAAACTCTCAACTGAAAATAATGGTGCATTGTAATGAAAAAAAAAATGTTGTTCTCTGCTGCTGTCTCCAGAGATCGTGGCAGGAAATTAGACTGATTAAATCCTCCCTGTACCTTTTGGGCCAATGCCTGAGATAGTGTGTGAGAAATTTGAACAGAGACTTGCTTTTTATATGTCTAGTCTCTGTTCAAAATGTCTCCCAGATGTCCATTGGCTGGGATGTGTGCTTTTGCACCTCCCAGCCAATCAGCTACTAGTGACCCCGACAGTGGCATAGAACAAAGCATTTTTTTTTTTATTACAATGCACTAATATTTTCGCTTGAGCATTTCTAATTATATTTGGACAGAAAAATATTTTAGGCAAATTGATTTGGGACACATATTTTGCAATTGGGGAGAATACTGTGTGGTGACTAGGACTAGATGCATTACTTTAATCCTTTAAGTGTCAGAGAGGTACGCAACACATTACAGTCAAGGGGTTAAACAATGCACATATTTCAAACAGATAACTATTTGATACAAGAATGAAGAGAAGAAGTCAGAAGATGGAGTCAAAGAAGAAGAAGACGGAAGATAGAAGATGAAGACAGTAGCCAGAGTGCTGACGACCCAGTCAGACATCGGGCTTATTGGTAAGTGTTTCTTGTCTTGTGCAGTTTTTTAACTTAGATTAACCCTGTGCTTAGCCCACTGGCACTCAAATGGTTAATTCTACTAACATTACACACTTTTTTTAATACTTTTTTTTGTATTAATATGGGGCTTAGGGCCCCATATCAATACATCCCCATGTCACTTACTTTTTGGGCCCTTTATTTTCTGCATTGGCAGGACTAAACATGCATTAAGGGACTCCATGTTCAAAAAACTTAGTGCAGATTTTCACCGGTTACAGTAGGTCCCTTAACTCATGTTAGCGCCTATGGATGGAATTGAATGGGAAAATGGGCGATGTTGAAATGTTTTTAATGGGTTTAACCCCTTAAGGACTGGCGGGCACACACGCAGCAGGCACTTAAGGACCATGGGGCATTTTTTTTTTTAATGATCTGATTCAGGTCTCCCTGAGTGGCGTGCAGCCGTGCAGGGAGCCCTGAAATCCATGACATGCCAGGACCATCACTGGTCCTTAAGTGCTGGACAGCCGTGACGGTCCTGGCACAGCAGTGGACGTTAATGGGTTAAGTGGGCACTAACTAGAGCCCAACATGATCACCACAAGATCACCACAAACTAGACGCCGCATGCGCATCGGTTGTCCTTAATGGGTTAATGTATTGGTGCCATAAAATAAAACAGGACTTTGAGAAGCAAAATCATTGGAGAAGTTATCTCTGCTTTGTCACCGCTTTATCAATGCTTAGTGCATCTCCCACCCCCCAAGTTTGAATTGCTTTCACCACAGGGTACCAAGGTGAGCTCTGTATGTAATCCCAATGTAGAAAATTGTGCATAAATCTCTGCCGCTACCAAATTGTATTGATGTTTATTAAGTTCCCAAGGAGGTTTAGATAAATCTTTGTCTGTGCTAAAACTGTGAAAGCCTAACATTTGCTAAAAGAGGAATTATGGCAGTAACTATAACTTGATTCAATAAGTAGGTTCAAAGAGAGTTCAAATGCAGAAATTATTCAATTTTTTTATTTTTTTTTATTTTATAAATGTTTATTGGAACAAAATTCATTACAATGTCATCAGCATTGATCAAACAGAATCAGTACATCCAGTAAACAAGTACAGTACAAATTAAGTTAGGCTATGAGTACCAGCATATTACATAAAATCTTCCACAAGTAGAATAACTTTTAAGGTGGAAAAGGAAATTAAAATAGAAGAGAAGGGACTAGGATAGGGAAGACAAGATCAGAAAAAAACACTTCAAATTGCTCCAGATCCAGAAATATAAATATCTCTGTGTACTTGTGTTATCCAAGTTTGTGCAAATAGGGAAAACTTCACTCACTACTGGTCTTCTAGGACATATATATCTATATCTAATAGATCTCAACAACAGGTGCTGAACTCAAGGAACCCCACTCCTCCAACTCCATGAAATAGCAAAGAAAGGTCAGCACTCAGGTTGAAACATTGATAAAAAATCACAGATCTTTTTTCAAATGTTTAAAAACTTGAAAAACATTGTAGCAACCCCTTCCTCCTATTACTGCACAAGTGTAGAATCTGAACTAGAATAAAAACCAGTCGTTCAAATAAATCCAATTGGTATAATTTGAGGATGCAAAGAGCTAGTCAGAGATGTTCAACTAGGAACAAGCCTGCCCTCGAAGTGATGAGGCTCTATAGGATAAGTATCCTACCCAGGGTGCAATCTCTTTTAGCTCATTAGTGCCTTTCATAGAGAGGAAATATCCTAAAGCACATCATACTGTTCCTACCAAAAGGCAGTCCAGTCATGAAGTGCCAGTCAATTCCTCTCTGAACAAGAAAAGCAGCCAACCTCAGACGAACGTATCAGCCTTATTGGGCCTCATCAATGAGGAATTGCCTGGCACTTCATGACTGGACTGCCTTTTGGTAGGATCATTGTGATGTGCTTATCATCCGAGATCTAGAACAAAGGGGCACAGTATGAAAAACAAACTCAAAATGTAACAATCCTCTTTGGCCAGTTAAAAACCTGATGGCTCTTGGAGATTAACTATTGATTTAAGGACACTGAATAAATACACTTCACCCTCTACTCATGTTGTAGCAGAAACCCCACATATTATGTATAGATTACTAGCAACAGCCAAGGTTTTCTCTGTTTTAGAAATTTTCCGTGTTTTTTTTTTTGAATATCATTGTCACCAGCTTGTCAATACAAGTTTGCTTTTACTTTTCAAAATCAGCAATATGTATTTATGGTTTTGCCACAGAGATATCATAGCTCCCCAAGCTTTTTCCATCATGCACTAGTGAAGGTTTCATAGAGATTTTCAAAACCGGAACATTTGTTACAATATGTTGATGATTTGCTTTTACAGACAGAATCTGTGGAAGAACACTTGATTCTCTTGGCTGAACTCTTTGCTTTGTTACAGGACTCTGGGTTAAAACTGAATACTTGAAAGGTGAAGCTTTTACAGCCAGAAGTACAATTTCTTGGGGCACTCGTTGGTCCAGGACATAAAAGGCCGGTGCGGGAAAGGATCCAGGCCTTTTCTGCTCTACCTGTACCAACCATGCATACAGCATTGTGTCAGTTCTTGGGACTGGTAAACTTTTCTAGGGAATTCATAGAAGGGTTTGCAGAAAAGGCTAAGCACTTATATGATCTCTTAAAGGGTACAGACTCATAATTTGGTCCATGGGAACAAGAGCATCAAAATGCTTTTGAAACCCTTAAGAAGGACCTACAGTTAGCCCCCACACTAGCTACAGCAGATCCTTCAGCCCCATTTACAATTCAGGTTCATGCTTCTGAGACAGCAATCTCAGCAGTACTTCTGCAGTTGCATAGTGAAAAATTGAGGCCAGTGGGCTATTTTTCCAAAATGCTTTCTCCAGTTGAAAAAGGTTTTGAGACTTGTGCTAAACATTTGGTAGGAATACATTCTGAAGTAATGGCATCTGAACACATAGTAGAGTTTAAAGATATCACTCTACAAACACCACATACACCTTTGAATCTGCTTCTTGAAAAAGGAATTCCAGGAATTTCAAACCAAAGATTTTCACAGTGGTTGATAGCTTTGTCTCCTAAGTGTATCCAGGTGGAAAGCAAGACCAAGTATATACTTCCTCAACTCATGCAATATGATGGACAGCCTCATGAATGTCCTACTACACTTGAGGTTACTCCTCCTTCTCTTTTTCATAGAGAGGTGAAAGAGAATGATGAGCCTGTTTTTGTTGATAGCTCAAGATTCTTCTCTACAGGACAGTATTATATAGGTTATTCCATCTGATACCCGCAAAGGGGATATTATATTCAGCATAAACTGCCAAGACATTATTCAGCACAAAGGGCTGAACTAGAAGCAGTAAAAAGTGTATTAACTGTTGATAACGATGAAGGTAAACATTCTCTTTCCATATACAGTGACAGCTTATATGTGGTAAGATCTCTAATAGATCACCTTATGGAAACGCAGAGGATTTGTAGACTCCACCAACAAGGACCTTGCACGCAAAGAAACAGTAGACACAATTTTTGACCTTGCCTCTCAGGCACAATGTCTTTATTAGTGTTGAGCGAGCACCACGATGCTCGGGTGCTCGGGTGCTCTGACCGAGCACCCCCTGAGGCTCGAGTGCTCGGCCGAGCACCCGAGCCCCATTGGAATGAATGGGGCAACACCAGGCACCCCCTGCTCTGATGAGGGGAGGGTGCCTGGTCAATGCCCCCTTCATCTCCGCTATGCCCCCTTCATCTCAGAATGCCCCCTTCAGCTCCGCAATGTCCCCCTTCAGCTCCGCTATGCCCCTCTTCCACAATGTGCCCCTTCATCTCCGCTATGCCCCTCTTCCACAATGTGCCCCTTCATCTCCGCTATGCCCCTCTTCCACAATGTCCCCCTTCATCTCCTATGCCATAGAGGAGATGAAGGGGGACATTGTGGAAGAGGGGCATAGCGGAGATGAAGGGGCACATTGTGGAAGAGGGGCATAGCGGAGATGAAGGGGCACATTGTGGAAGACGGGCATAGCGGAGATGAAGGGGGACATTGTGGAAGAGGGGCATAGAGTCTATGCCCCTCTTCCACAATGTCCCCCTTCATCTCCGCAATGCCCCCTTCATCTCCGCAATGCCCCCGTACCTCCAGTCCCTGGTGGTCCAGCGGAGCTTCTTCGGATCTGTGCCTCTTCCGGCACAGATCCCCGCCACCCGAACATGTCGGGCGAGCACATGGCGGTACTCGACGAGTACCGCCATGTGCCGAGCAGAGCGATGCTCGAGCCGATCCGAGCATCGGCCGAGCACGCTCGCTCATCACTAGTCTTTATGCTATTAATAGGTGAATCTGTAGTTCCATCAGATCCAATTTCAGTAGCACCAGTCAGACAGACAAACACTAAACCGCCTTCATTTGCAGATGAACATGCTAAGGATCCGTCTCTTGATAACTTATTGACTGATCCCAAACCTCCATTTCCTGTATGATGATCAGGATGGAGAATGTTATCCTGTTGTACCTGAACACCTTAAAATTCCCTTCACTTCATGCAATCATGAAACTTTAGGCCACATAGGACAAAAACGACTCCTAAAGGTATTAAAAGACAAATTTTATTGGGAAAAAATGGAAGACACAGTAAAACATCCTGTCTTATTTGTGCACAAATCAATCCCAGACCTAAGAGACAAAAACCAGCACTCCAACTCATTGCACCCGCAAACGGTGTCATGTCAACATTACAAACTGATTATATTGGTCCCTTACCTTCCTCCAAACATGGGTTAAAATATGCATTGGTGGTAGGTGATGTATTTTCCAAATGGGTTGAATGCATTCCAGTAAGAAAAAATGATGCACTTACTATTGCAGAAGCTCTATGTGAACATACATTCTCAAGATGGGATTTTCCACAGTTACTCGAATCAGACAGAGGTACACATTTCAGCAGGCATTGTAGAACAAATTAATCATACACTAAAATCCAGAATTGCAAAAATGTTGCTAGAAAAAAGTAATACCTGGGTACAAGCCCTTCCAGCTGTTCTCATGAATATTAGAGGTACAAGTTCCTCTGCTACTCAATACACCTTTTGAATTAATGACAAGAAGGAAAATGCCATTAACCTTTCCACTTGAACCATTTCTCTCTACACCACAGAAAGATGCAATTGCTAAGACTCAGTGGTTACAAATGCTTCAAACGAACCTTGAAACCATTCTTCCACATGCTGCATCCTGCATGCAGAAGAAGGTTCCTCCTGATTCTTTAAAGTTTTTAATGGGGGTAAGGTGATGATAAAATATTTCAGAAAAACAGGGCCTTAGGAAGCAAATTGGGAAGGACCTTATAATATAGTCAATACTATGGGTCAAACCATGCTTCTAGTACAAAGGCCATCTGATTCTGCACATAATAGTCACAGACAACAAAGCTTTTGGGTCAGTTCGGACCAATGTAAATTAAATATAAACTAAATATTAATATTTTATCTTTTGTCACAGGTGATGAAGGACTGCTTGATGAATTATGGATGGCATCGAGTTATTGTACTCAATAAAAATGAGAAACATCTACAGTGAAAAGAACTGTCTACCAATTAATGCATCCTCCTATGTATCTTGCCGATCCTAATAGTACTTACTATTATCATTGTCACCTTGGTAACAGAATATTTATTCATTCAGTTTGCTGAAAAAACTAATGGAACTAATGATGGAAAAGAGGTACATGAGACAATAAGAATAAAAAGGGATATTGAGGAACAGCAATATCCTTTTCAGACAGAAGATAGTCTAAAAGGCCATATGTGTCTAGGTACCATGGACGGATATAAGGAGATATGTAAAATATATCTTGATTTTACACAAAATAGTCTTATTCAGTTAAATGCAACATTAGGACCGAGAGATTGATTTACATGGACAAAAGGTACCTAAATACAGGATGACAAAACAAGATCATGGGAATATACCATAGATGACAAAGCTTACTGGCTTATGCAGAAGAACCAGTAAAATGGACAGGTGATTTTTCACCAGGTGTCTCAGGTATATCTAGATCAGGAAAATCCAAAACAGAAAAATTGTACATAGATCAAATGTAGATAATGTTTTAAATTCCAGAAACAGTACAAGGAGACTGTATGGCAATTAAAATTAGAAAAAATGTAACCAACATATTAATACTAACATTCACAGTAATGGACTGGAAGATGTCGCGGTATGGCCTGAATCAATCACATTGATAGAAGGAAAAGATAGTCTATTGTTATCATGTGGTACACTACTAAGCTTGCCACCTTAATTCATAATGACATGGACTAGGGTTAGTACTTTTCAAGGAAGTGTATCACATGGATCAACAAATGTACTTCATAAAGGTTTGTCTGGTAGAGTGGATTGGACAGAAAAAAATCTTACAGTCTAGACAATCCTACTCTAAATGATAATGGAGAATATCAATGCTGTTTATCATTGAAAGGTCAATACGATAAATGTGGATATTCACAGGTTAATGTAATTTCACCTAGAAATAATAACTGTGAAAATAAGGCTTTTAGACTTTCTAACCCATTCCAAGTAAATCAGTTTCAAACTAAACCACTTTTGTTAGATGGTACATTTGTAACTAGAGTTTGGAATTTTAACATTTCTGAATGGAAAATTTCAACTAGATTTCCACAATGTCAAAAATACCTTGAAAATATGAAAAAAGGAATAGAACAATGGTTTGATAAAGACAAAACAATATAGACAAACAATGAGCTCTAGGGGGAATAGGAGCAATAGAAAGTATAGCCAATAGCCTGGTTATGAACTCACTAAAAACTGATCTTGAAACTGCAGGTTTAATAGGAAGCAAAGGAATGAAAGTTCAGCAAGGGCTGAACCAAATACAAGAAAATATGTTAATAAAAACTGCTTCTGTAATTGGACCTTCAGTTTCACATCTTCAGGAAGCAACTCTGGCTCTCATGAACAGTGCTGAAGCATCACATGTAGCCAGAGCATGCTTAGAAGTACAAATAGAATATTCCACAGATTTTAAAGTAATGGCACAAACTTTACAAGGTGTAATTACTCTTTTAGGAAAAAAATAGTTTACCAAGAGAATATGCCTTTGCTTTAAAACACTGTAAAACACATTTATTTATCTATGGATAAATAAATGGCTAGGATGTAAAAACAGTTAATGTTTAGGAACATCTTTAATACCAATGGCTGGTAAAGAATACATTGTATTTCCTATGACAGTATTAGGAATTCCTGTTAGTAATACACAAATGTTAGTCTACAACCTACAATACCCTGATTTTGCTATTTTTCTGTTTATTTATATTTTAATGCTAAAACCATTTGTTTGTCACACCAATCTAAGACCATTTATCATTCATGTTTTCATGATCATACGTCTAAGAACTGCTCATGATCTTGTTACTCCTGTAGAAAAAGGAAAAGTATGTGTACAGGTAATGACTGATCAGGAAATTGTAAAGGCCTACTTTCCTTTATGTACACATTCTGAAAGTTTGTCAAGATGTTTATATTGTATTGAGGTTAACCCAGAGGGTGTATACTTGCAAGAGACTCAACTCAATATTTCACAGACTCTTGCATGAGAAGTAAGTGCACAACCACTGCTGCCTTTCAATCTATCCCAGATAAACAAGTTTCTTTGGGAGGAATGGATGGAGCAGATTAAGAAAGATGAAGGTTTACTTCAGGTTTTAAAGAAACAATTAAAAGAAGCAGAAATTATTTTTCAACACGAACAGGGTCAACTAAAGTTCATCATGAATGGTCATTATTTTCATGGTCATCTTGGTGGGGAAAGTTTAAAAAATCTCTGTCCATCTATGTGATTCACTACTGGTAATTTTTTAATTCATCCTTTTATTATTGTTCTCTGCGTAGCTTTGCTTTGTGTAATTTTTCAAATTATACCTTTCACCTTTCTTGTTTAGTACACAACCACTTCTCTGGAAAACTACCAGACTACCTGAGCGGTATGCTCACTCCTGCTCTCCATACCAACTATAACCTTCGTTCCACTGCTTTCAACTCACTGCGTATACCACAATACAAGAAAGAAGCAGGAAGATATGCCTTCTCCTTCAGAGCTCCAAAAATCTGGAACAATCTGCCTGAAATAATCAAATCTGCTTCCAGTCTAAAATCCTTAAACGCAAATGCTTCTTTACATCTAAAAACAGTGTGTAACTGTATATAATTTCAATATTTTATATGTATGTATATTGAAATATTTATGTAACATTTCACAATTTGTGTAAATATGTAATCCTTCACTGAAAACTATCCAGGACATACTTGAAAATGAGAGAAATCTCAATGTATTAGAAAGTTAGAAAAGAAATAGTGCAGGGAGAAATAGTACTGAAAGAAATGTTTAAAAGGAGATTACACCAAGAATCAACTCTTTCAGTTTACAGCCATTGTGACACAACTCTCGAGTTGCACTTGTCAGATAATTTTGAATGTGGCAACAAAAGATGAATGTTTGTGATAGTAAAATTTATGGATTCTAGACCATAAACGGGGGGCATGTAAGAAATAGGAATTGTGCCTTCAAGTTTTCCTCTTTTTAATTCTGTGTTTTACTTTAGCAAAAGCCATATGATCTATGGAATGTGAGGCCCCAACGAAAACAACAGTCTCTTTAATTTTACTATGGAATGTGTGGGCCCCAACTAAAATAGCAATGTATGAATATATGATTAGCTGATATATGTAACCATATGGTTGTGTCAATCATGGTCTCTGAATTAATGCTAATGTTTCTTAATGTCAGCAATTCATAGTGTTTAAATTAAGCCATAATATATTACCTCACAGTTTAAGATTATATCCATACGTAAAAATTGATGACCTGTGTGTTTTTCTATATTAGTTGACATATGTGATTGATTGCTATGACCATATTAGTTTGAGTAAAAATTGTATAAATATTCAGACAGACCACTGTAAAAATCAGAAGCTGAAAACATTATCTAAGAAAGAGCTTCCACAGAGCTGCAGAGAAATCCATTCCTCAGAACTGAAAAAACCTGTCATCTTTTGTTGCAATAAAGAACTCATTCTACATTATGACGGTACCAGCGGCATAACGGTAACCCAGGAAGCTGGGAAGTTCTGGCCCGTCTCATCCGAATTCTCTGCTCTCGAGATTGGCTAACACCCGTCATACTGCCCGGTTGTATGAAGACCTGCGGGGTCGACACACTGTTCCACCGTCACAGACAGCTTCCTTCGAGGCTGAATCGAGTACGTCGAATGGTAGGCTGGCTCACTCACCGAATGCACGTTGAGCACCTCGGGTCGAAGGTTTGAAGAGTGCAAAGATCAAAGACGAGATCTGCAGGAACAAAGAGTGAATAGCTCTATTATGCCTCAGAGGATGTGGGTCAGAGTGGACCCTTTAAACCACCCAGGCAAGCACCACACACGGAGATTGCTTGCTTCAAACGAACACACCCTTTATTGCACCGTACAGCATTCTTTTATACACACAAAAACAATAGAACAATGCAACTGGGAGGGGCGAGGGACGTAAGAGCTGGGGCTTGTGTATAAACCAATGGGCAGGGGAGCTACAAAACTAGGTCAAACCAGACTGGTCCGTTTCCCCATCCCAGAATCTCAGGGTGGGCCTACCCTGCCCCAGAGTGGCCAGACATGATTGAGTTTAGCTATCCATGAGTCACAGTGGGGGGTATAGGCTTAATGAGTCCCAATACACATTTTGGGTAAGTACAATGGCTGAGTCCCAAAAACCCGTTGAACCAACATTGTGGGCATACTGTCTCAAAGTCGACCAATCAGTGGGCTGTATATTCGAAGAGTTGACCAATTCCGTCGATGGTTCTTCAATGGTTTGACAATGGAACGAATGTTCCCGCTACCCCGGGATCTGTTCATCAAACATCAGGACATAATACCCCTTAGTCCAAATGTTTGAGGCATGATAAGTCCTTAGTCAGAATATTCGAAAATCATGTTAGTTGACCATTGGACGGGTATTCCGGGGAAAATAACCTTTTGTTCGGTCCTACTGCTCAGTTCTCATTGTTGAGCCATTAGTAATGGCCTATGGCCCGTTACAAGCGAACAATCAGTCTTGGTGTCCCCGTCAATGGTCACTTCTTCCACTAAAAGCCAGATGGACATCCAACAGCATACCGACATATGCCCCACTCAACAGGCAAAACTAGTGTCAGGGTAATCAGAACTGTTTATTGGCACAAAAACGCACATTTTTATACAGTGTGGAACAAAAAGGACAGACAATGGTGAGGGCTACACAATAGTGAGCTGGGACTGGTAGACAAAGGGGTTGGACATGATTGAATTAAGCGATAATGGGACTGTTTAGGGATACACACTACCACAATGGCCAGGGCTGGACTTTAGGTGAGGACAATGGGCAGGGTACACAGGGACACAAAGAGCCGATAGACTTGGTGGCGCCACCACTTCAAAGGCCTCGGCCAACGGGAGAGCGAGTGACCGAAGCCGACTGGCCAATCAGGTGGCCGCCAACATTTTCCTATGATAAGTCTATGGAGTCCCTTTAAACTCCTCGCTGAGTCAGCGGCCATTCAGAGGGCGGCACATCACAGTGCCCTTTAAATGGTAAGCCAATGGGAGAAGGGCCTACTTCTCCCCATGTTAAGTCAATGCAGGGCCTTTAGCTTCCACTGATCAATGAGTGGTCGGCCGACACTTGATGCCATGGCAACTCAGTTTTGTAGTGAATGTCAGCTGCTTGGGGGAAAACATAGGGCTTTCTGCCCACACAAAGATCCTCAGTGGATTAGGGAGTGTGGTGCTCATCAGGGCAATGATCCGGGGGTTGTCAAACACGGAAGCTTGGGCCATTTCCCATGACATACCTAAATCCGGAATTATTCCTTTTATGAAAAAACCTACCACCTTAGCTGCATCATAACACTCCCTTACATGCAATCTATCTCCGTATGTAGATACATATTTACAAAAACTAGTATTATGACTTGATTCATATGTGAGAGATTCCTCACATCTATTGGAGCTTTTAAATGATATCATCTGGCAGGAAGATTATAAGTGGGTTACCATGGACATCACTGCATTATATTCAAATATTCCACATGCAGGTGGTTTATTGGCATCTGGATACTATCTAGATAGTGCCTTGTTGATGCCTTTTTACACAGTTTGACTTTATTCTCAAAGCAATTGAGTTCACATTGACTTATAATTTTTTTGAATTTAATAAACAGATATTTCAAGGAGGACGTCAATGGTTACCAGGTTCACGCCCAGCTACGCAAGTCTATTTATGGGTCTTTTAGAACAACAGAGAGTCTATGACTCAGTGTATATGGGCGCGAACCTGTTATTCTATCGTCATTACATTGACGATATGATTATGATTTGGAAAGGAGATTCTGAGACAATAGATCAGTTCATATGGAAGATCACCATGGGGTGTCACCTTTACCAGCAATACTGGTATGAAAAATATTGAATTTTTGGATCTTGAGCTGATGGGAACCACTGGCAAAAGGATTAAGTCTCGCACATATTTTAAACCAGTGGACATAAATAGTTACATACATTTTTTTCAAGTTTCCACCACAAAAAGTGGCTACAAAATGTGCCATATGGACAATTCTCAAGAATAAAAATAAATTGTTCTGGTGAAACAGATTTTGTGGCACAATCGGAAATTTTATATAACTGTTTTTTGGAAAAACGATATCCAAAGAAGTTGATATTGGACTCCAGAGAAAGGGCTAGGACGTCTATAACCCATACTAATGGAAAGGCCAAATGTAATACTGAGATTGAAACAACTGTAAAGAATGGAAATGTAAGATCATATGTTTTTCTACTATTTATCACTCAATACCATAGTAAGACTAATCATATGGCCAATATCTTAAGAAACATTGGGGAATATTGAAGAGAGATCCGCTTTTTGCAGATAGTATCCCCAGTAATCCAATAATATTATATAGAAGAGCTCCTACACTTAGTTAGATTATGGCATTATAGAATTATGGAATTCCTTGTTCTCAGGTTATATGACAATTGAATGTTTGATCGTCACGTGATGTTACGAGACAGTATCAAAATAGATGTGTCTCAGACCTTTACATAATTATCTAAATACATATGCAGTGATTGGTCTTTCCATTATTTGAATGCAACACTGATTGATCAGTTTCGGAATTTTCTGATGCCCAGATTTTAGCTGGACATTTTCGGTGTTGGATGGTTTTATGTAGAGTCTATATACAGGTCAACCTGTGTTGGATGGATAAACACTGGTTTACATTTACATTACATTTGTGGGCCTGATAAAAGTAATAGTTTAATAATAGATATTTATAGTTCATACTGCAATAAGGATATGAAAGGCATGAAACCAAGTTTCTTTAACCCTGGGATTACTGACAGTTTGAATGGATTATATGGCTTGGTGTCATAACTGTGGATACATGATACATGTATTTTAATTTTATATTTATTGTATCATTTTTATTAGTATTTGTGTGTACTTAAAATTATGATTTGTATTGGTATGATTATGTATGATACATTATATTTTATTATTCTTAAGGTTCCATCCAATTGCTTGAGCCTGTAGAATATCGATTTTTCAGATTGCAACATTCAAGCCTTTTGATTTCACTGATGAACAACTCAACCAATCGGTTGGAGCTATGTAGTTTTCAAATTCTGTTAATTTGTAGCCATTCTATTTCTTTTGTATTTGAGTCCAGACTGGTTGAAAAAGCAGCTGTGTACGCTGCAAAACGCATACCCTTGAGTCTTTTTTGCCATTGGGCATATATTGTTTTGAATAAATATTTTTACAGGATTAGTTTGGCTTCCAGTTTGTTTTTTTGTTTTGTAACTTTTAATATTGTCCCAAGTTCAAGTCCCAGGACAATTATTGAGCCGCAGGATCTGGACAGGAGTATCTAAAAGCGACCCAGAGATTCAGAGACCCAAGCAGGGACGAGTAAAGTACCCTACATGCAAATTGTGTTGATTACAGGCATATGTCTGCTGACCAACCACTAATTAATGTGAGTTGATCTATATATATTATTGATGATCATTGAGATTATTGAGATAATACACGATTTGCACCCCTCTATTTTTTCTGTTTTCCTTTGTTATATAGGGATTAGGGATGGGCAAAAATGTCCACCTCAAACTGAAATAGGCGAAAAATAGCACTTTCTACATGGCTCATTACATTGAAATCAATGGGAATATTAAAGTTACACACAACACATAGCAAACATTATTTTATTTGCCAAAGGCATAGTATAAAAGGGTGCCTGTTTTGGTGGGGTGTGGGGAAAGAATCAGTTGAACAGGAAATGTTTTTCTGGGTGGGGTTGTTTACTGGGATTGGGGGCAGTTAATAAAAAATAAATCCTAAATAAAATAACCCCCCCCCCCCAGAAAACATGGTATAAAAGGGATCTGAGCAGGGTGCCTGTGCTGGTGAATGAATGAATCAGTTGAACAGACAATTTGTTTTGGGGGGTTTCTTGACTGGTATTGGGGGGACAATTAAAAAAAAAAAAGAAATTTGTATGTAAAGCGATACAGATAGGAACCCCCTGACATAAGCTGCCAATGGGGTGGAATGATACTTGACTTGATAGAGTATTTTGTAGCGGATGATTTGTTAGATTTGTTGTTAGATGCCTTTGTAGGACTTAGACTTATTAGAGGCCCAAGCCCTGAAGAAACATTGATTTGTAAGACTTAAAGGGATAGTAATACTTCATTTTAACTTTATTTTATTTTGTAGGCATTAAAAAAACATGAAGAATGATATAAGTCTTATCTCTGAAACCTTTATGGTTTAAGAGATATTCACAAACAAAGTATCCCCCCCCTGTTCAACCAGATCAGAAGGGAGATGCCCAGGTAGACTGCAGAGAGGGACAATCTTCAATTAAGATAATGGAAAAAGCTGAAAAACTTGTCAAGGGGGGAAGGGCTTTCATTGTTTTCATACAAAGAAAATTGTCCCCTTCTGTTATCTGTACTGTCATACAACCAGACTCACATCTGATAAGAGATGGCTTACACTAGGTAAAAGGGGCGGGGAAGGGAACTTTGCTTGTGAATATCTCATAAACCATAAAGGTTTGAGAGATAAGACTTATATCATTCTTCATGTTTTTTTAATGCCTACAAAATAAAATAAAGTTAAAACGAAGTGTTACTATCCCTTTAAGCTTATCTGGCACAAGCCCTAAGGAAACATTGAATTTTAAGACTTAGGCTGGGTAGAAACAAATCCCCCCAAAATTGTTCTTTTTTTATAGAACTATGTTTTGTTGTGTTTTAATTTATTTATGTATATATGTATTTATTTATTTATTTATTCAAAGCACAAGCCCTGAGAAAAAACTAAAAATGCCCTACTGGCCTAGTGGCAGTAGGTCTTATTGGCCAGTGGCCACTGGCCATTGTCAAATGTCCTCCTGAGTCCATAATGTGGAAATTGCAACTGCTGTTCTTACTGCTGCTGCTGAGTTGTTTAAGCAGCAGGATGATTAGGCAGCTGAAAGGGAATGGGATTAGGGATGGGTGAAAATTTTCACCTCAAACTGAAATTGGCTTATAATGGCACTTTCTGCTTGGCAAAAAAATTCCTGCAAAAAGTGCAGTTTTTCCTCTTTTTTCCGCCCATTGAAATCAAAGGGAAGAAAATATTTCTCTACCACACAAAAGTTTTCTACAGCCATATAAAAGGCTGTCAGGCTGTCACAGCAGCCATTCTGTGTTTGAGAGAGTAGAGAGCAGTATTTTTGAGCTAGAGGAGACAGGCAAATAAAGGGGAATTGAAGCTTAGTTTAGGGAGTCATTTAGGTAGGACATTTGTTCTCTGTATTAGGGGAGTCTGGGAGCACTGTAGGTGATAAGAAGGGAGGAAGGAGGTTGTCCCCCAAATACTCAAAAAGCCATTGCTTTCCTTAGCAGTTTCTTACTGTCTATTTTATTTATTTTCCTTATTCCAGGCCCTAAGAGGTTAATTTGGGTTTTAACATTCTGCTAGTTTCCAACTGATTATTCGACATGTGACCTGTGGGGGTGATTGCCTATAAGGGCTGTGAGCTCCAGTTCTTGGGTGGTGATCTATCCCCAATACAGGTACACAAGTCCTTTCTCACATTTTTTAAAATTAATGTTTGTCCATTGTTTCTAATTGCATACATGGGGACCTACATACATTCAACAGAATATAAAGAAAAGGGGTCCCCCTCCAACATGTTATTTTATTATAACATCTTCTCAAGGAACACTTTTAATTTATTTTTTTATTTTTTAGATAGGGACTAAGTGTTGAGAGTAGGTACTTGCCACAGATGAGGAACCTTGATGCGGTTGGCGAGCTTACCCCCTCTTTTTTGGGCCTAAAAAGGTTGGCACTAATGCCTCATTTTTATACACAGTATTATTACTAATGCCCAATATAGGGCGCACTAATCACTAGTACACTGGAGGAGCGCAGGTTTATGGTTTGTTCTATGTCTGTACTTGTTTGGGGGATTGGAGAACCCCTTTATTCCTTGCTGCACACTTCAGTTATTTTTAGTTATTTTTAAAATTCTTTAATGGACACTTCAATATAAATAATAGTATTATAAGGTAATATACACATATATATATATACATATTATTCTTTACACATTTAGGTGAGTTAGCACTAGAAGTTGTCTTTTCTGTCTGTAAAGAATAAAGAACTAAATATATTAGTTGGCAGTGACAGACAGCTGAATGGGCTTAGGCAAGGCATCCTAAAGCTCTATCAATTGTGCTGTGTTCCGTACAGTAAAAAAAATACAGTGTAGTTAAGTAATGTCCAGCAAACACACAAGGGGAAGGGGACGAGGTAGAGCAGTGCAGGGGCATGAGAGTAAAGTAGTAGTTCAAAAACTGACTGCAGCAATGGTTGCTGCAGTGTGTGCAATCAACGATGATGATCCCTCTACTCCAAAGGAGGATGCAGTTTGTCAAGGTCCCAGTAAAACTAGGTCCAGCACCACCAGTGCCACTAAAAATAAAGAACCATATAAGAAGAACACTGAAGACAACAAGTCGCATTCAAATGTTGATGATGGTGTAGCAGCTGAACTGCCTGCTGCATCAGATAGTGAGACAAACAAGCACCAAAACCCACGTCCTCAAAGTAGTAGGGAACTTTGTTACAGTAAAAGGAAAAGGAAATTGTGTGAAACCTCCAAAAGCTTAGAAGGAATATAAGGGTAGTGGGCAAGAACTGTCAGGTGATGCTAATGCTGCTGAGGATGACCTAATGATGACTGATGATGATGCAGATCTAGAATATATCCCTCCAGCATCCTTCTCTTCTTCAGATACAGATGAAGTTGAGAGTGAGGATGGTAATAGGGCTATAAGATTAGCAGAAAATCAAAGGCTGAATCTTCCACCACTTTAAAGAGCACTGTGTCTGTCTATAAAGTGTTTGAGAAAGTCATTGGAAAGTCTAACCCTGGACAGACACAGATGTCAAAAACCACACAGTTAACCTATCAGTCATCATCGGCATCATCGCCTCTTCAAAGTCCAAGTCCCACTCATCCACACACACCTGTTTTGAGTACCCAGCAACAGAAACACAGGTTAACATCCACAGTGTTAGATATGATGAGTACCTCTGGTGCTGCTGCCGTAAGTGCTGCACCTTTGACACCTAGTAGCAGGGGCAGTAGAATTACATCAACATCTAGTTCCAGTAGTAGTAATAGCAGAAACCACACATGACAGACAAAACCAGGACAAATATATTAACAGCAGCTCAGATGAGGAGGTGGAGGACAGATGGGACCACTGCTATAACCAATGTGTGTCAATAATCTGAGAAGGAGGATAGAGTATGACAATGGTAAAAATACATACATAAATCACACCATGCCAGTCCCCCACCACCACCACTACAATACATATCTGCCACATTGTAGGTTGTACTTTATTTTTTTATTACTTGATACCATCATGAATATGTGCCAGTGTTACTTAAGCAAGAACGTGTTGTAGGCAAAGGACAAATGCATTCTGCATGCTAACACATTTTTCAAGCCATATGTTACTGTAGAACTCACAACTTTGACTTTCAGCCACTCATTTCTAAACTTCAGCCCTCAGAAGAAGTAATATTACAGTGGGAAGAGTAGTATCTATAGGAAATGTAGGCGAAAAATGTGTTAAAATAGGCGGAAAATATGTTAACATAGGCAGAAAATTTGTTAAAATAGGCGAAAAAGAGGACATTTTTGCATAGGCGGAAAGGCAAAATTTTTCAAGGGAAAAGCGAAAAATCAGCATGTTTTTGCAAAAATTTTCTTGGGAAATTTTTCACACTTTTCGCACACACCCCTAAATGGGATCAGCAACAGCAGTAATATGAGTGATGGATGATGAAGGTTCCACTTGCCATGACTATCTCCAGTGATACACCTGAGGCAGTATGTGGAGAAAAGAAGAAGTTGGCCATTAATTCTTCTCCACCTGCTCCTCCTCCAAAATCATAGGTGTGTTGTTATTAGAATACAATTTTTCCATGGAGAGCAGGAAATGTGGCTCTCATCAGCAACTGAGATGTGTACAGTGTGTTTGTTGTAAATAACATCTGGGGGCACAAATGTTTCCAAACACCAGAACACCTGAAACCAAGTACTGCCGCTGTCACTATACCTCTTGCCCAGACCTCACTAAGGACAAATGATAACTTGCTGCCAGCATCTTAGCATATTCTGTGGGATGGAATCTCCTCAGATGACTTTTGATGCACTGCTTGCGATTCTCCTGCACCACACTGGCATGTGTGGTCAGTGCACCACACAGCGTGAAATGGGTGGAGACAAACTGCCACATACTAACATCAAAAGAGTGGCTATCATTTGGTGGGGTAGGTAGCGATGAACGAGATGGCTTGTCAGAAGATGTAGTTACCCTAGAGGAAGAAGGTGATGGTGATGGCGAGCTAGTTGTTTCGCTCATCATGGAACTTCTAGTCTCTGTCTGGGTTGCTCCATTCTTCCTCCTCTTTGATCTTCGCCTCGCCTCTTGTTGCCTTTCAGAGAGTCAGGGGGTACAGCAACAGTGGTACTTGATTTCTGTGGTGGGTGTTTGGCTTTAACCTGTTTGACATAGATGTCATGGTGTCTGTGTCTCAACTGTGACATCAGGGAGCTTGTGCCAAGGTGTGTTCCCTCCTTTCTTCTTCTCACTGACTTGTCATAAATTATGCACAGTGCTGTTTGTGATGACTGCAGGAGTATTTGTGGTTCTGGCAAATAGAACCTGTCCTAGCCCCGCATCACTTGTTGACCTCATTCCCACTGAGTCCACAGTGGTATGTGGCACACTAGCTTACTCCTCAGCATCCTGCTGCCCTTGCAACTCAGGAGCAGCAGGAATTGGAGCAGTTGCAAATTCCTCAAATTCCAAAATGTCACTTCTAGTGGTGGTGGTGATGCCCATCCTCATCCCTGTCTCCCATTCCTTCTCAGTTTCTGCTAAAAAGGCCATCAATGTCTCTTCCACCCCAGCTTCCCCAGAATCATCATCAATACCACCGCCCTATGTGTTTCTGCTGCTGCACTATTACAGACATCTCACTGCTGCTTGGAGGAGGTGACGAGCAATGTGACAGAGGGTCCCCTAATGTCACACTTGCCATTTCTTGGTGATGTGATGAATGCAGACTGGCAACAGTAATAGCTAGAGACAGGTAGCTAATTTGTGCCCCCGTTGATGGTGGTATTAATTGTGTGCCTGCTCTCACCGAACAACAGTTCTGGCCTCTTAGTCTTTAGGATACCATTCCACTTGGACACTTTAGTGAAGGGAAGGGGAGGACTCCCAGTGTCAGAGGAATGGTGTGGGCTCCCTTGACCTCTAGTCTGGATGCTCTCAAATGTTTCCCCTACCACTCTGGCTGCTTCACCATTACTGCTACTACTACTAATACCAACCACATCAAGTTCAGTCACAGAGTCTTCCTCCTCAGTCTCACAGTCACTAGTAATATGAGGATATTGTTGATTACCCCCTTCTTCACTCCTAACGCTAACAAGCAGCTGGACCTTAGTAGTAGTAGTAGTATTACCACTGATGGGACTGCTTGGTCCCTTGCTGTCACACCTGTTATCATTTTCTCCTCCACCCCCTCCCTGAGTACTACAAGACACCTAGCAGCAGGCAAATTATTGGTGGCAGTAGGTTCAGCAATGGCAGCAGGTATTGCACTGGAGGCAACAGGTGCAGCACATCTGGCAGCAGGTACAGCAATGATGGCTGCATGTACAGCACTAATGGCAGCAGAGGCAGCATGTCTGGCAGCAGGTACCGCAATGGTGGTTGCAGGTACTTCACTGGTGGTAGCAGGGGCATCACATCTGGCAGCAGGAACAGCACTAGTGGCAGCAGGGACAGCACATCTGGCAGCAGGTACAGCAATGGTGGTGACAGGTACAACACTGGTGACAGCACATCTGGCAGCAGGAACAGCCCTAGTGGCAGCAGGGGCAGCACATCTGACAGCAGTCACAGCACGTGTGGCAGCAGGGGCAGCTATAGTGTCAGCAGGTGCAGCTCGTCTAGCAGCAGGCAGAGGCAACTGACATCTCCTGCTCTCACTAGTACTATCCTTTTCTCCCTCCCTTACCAATCTCTTGTCTCCCTCTCTTCCCTTTAAATTCCCCAATATCCCTTGGGGTGATTTAGAAGGACTGGACAGCATTGGTTCAATATTGCTAGTCACTTCCTCCTCTTCCTCCTCCTCCTCAGACTCAGTGAACACATAATAAGGGTCCTTCCAGTTCCCTCTTTTGCTGCTCATAGTGATAGCAGTAACTATGAGCCTCTCATGCCTCAGTTTTAACCAAAAATTCACAGTAGAACAGCACAGCACGTCTCTCCTCTCTCTGTAGCTGCTTCTATTGTGTCTGACTTCGGCAAATACATCACGTTTTTAAAGCGAAAAAGCGAAAACAACGTAAATCAATGGGCAGAAACTTTCTAGCCACTGAAAAATTGGTGCGGAAATTTGGCCAATGGGTACAAAATACAGAATTTTTACTTGCTGTTTTAAAAGCAGAATTTTTCACGAAAAAGCAGACAATAACATGGTTTTAGTGGAATTTCTCTCGTGAACATTGTGACAACTTTTGCCAATCCCTAATAGGGATATCTATAGATGCTTAATTAGTTAAGATTAATAACTTCTTCTCCACCCCAGATAGAGGGTAGTATAATAAATAGATGAAGGTGGATTAAAAGCACGTTTTAATGGATAAATATACCTCATCTAATGAAAATGAGTGATTTGGATGTATATAGGCATCTAGAATTACTCATGGATGTATTAAGACTAAGAGTTTGGTAAATTGGATTGTGCTCTGGAGGTATGTATTCTTGTAGACAAAAGAAAAAAGAAAACACCAAGAGGTGCTCGTAGTGTATTACCACAACAAAAATTGGATTCACCAAGCACCACCAATTGCAGTACACTTACAAGGAAAAAGGCTGAAACTAACACTTATGTGTTGCTCAGCTATTCAGACTCTGGGGATATGATTAGAACCACCCCCTCTAGCAGTATGTTCAAGGCCGTTCCGCTTCACAGGATCATCCACACAGTGGAAGTACGTAATATACCGAAATAGAGAATTTAACAAGAAGGGGTGCCTACAGTGTATTACCAAATGGACAGCTGTATATCCAATAAACATACAATAAATGAACTCTTGATAACCAGACATGTACCTGTCACCAATTTCACTTGCATGCAGGGTACTTTACCTGTCCCTGCTAGGGTGAGTATTGTCTGTTGTGCCCCCAGTTGTTATATACCACACACACACACACACACACACTGTGCACATTGCAGTTGCTGATGAGAGACACAGTCCCTGCTCTCAAGGGAAAAGTTTCTATTCTAATAACAACACAACCATGATTTTGGAGGAGGGGCGGGTGGAGAAGAATTATTGGCCAACTTCTTCTTTTCTCCACATAGACTGGGGGCCACTAATTGTGCTGCTACTGCCTCAGGTGCATCATTGGAGCTAGTCGTGGCAAGTGGAGCCTACATCAACCATGTTACTGCTGTTGTTGATCCCATTCCCTTTCAGTTGCCTAATCATCCTGCTGCTTAAACAGCTCAGCAGCAGCAAGAACAGCAGTTGCAAATTCCGCATCTACATCAGGGCATTTGACTATCACCTACTGGCACTAGGCCAGTAGGGTGTTTCTTTTCTCTCAGGGCTTGAGTGTTAAAAAAAATAGAAAATATAAAAAAAAATCATGGTCCTACAAAAGAAAATAAACAATTTTTGGAGGTTTGTTTCTAACAAGCCTAAGTCCTACAAGTCAATGTTTCCTTAGGGTTTGTGCCAAACAAGCTTAAGTCCTACAAATCAATGTTTCCTCAGGGCTTGGGCCTCTAACAATAAATCTAACAAATCATCCTCTACAAAATACTCTATCACGTCAAGTATCAGTCCACCACAGTGGCAGCTTTTGTCAAGGGGTTCCTGTCTCTATCACTTTACATACACATTTGCTATGTGTTGTGTATAAATTCACTGTTCCCATTGATTTCAAAGGAATGAGCTAGGTGAAAAAAGTGGAAAAACTGCACTTTTCACAGAAAATTATTCACCAAGCTGGAAGTGCCATTATTTGCTGATTATCGTTTGAGAAGAAAATGAATTTTTTATTAACTGTCCCCCAATCCCAGTAAACAAACCCCACACCAAAAAAAAACCCTGTTCAACTGATTCTTTCCCCATACTCCACCAACACAGGAACTTTCATGCCCCTTTTATACTATACCTTTTATGAAATAAAATAACATTTGCTATGTGCTGTGTGTAAATTCAATGTTTCCATTGATTTCAAAGGAATGAGTTAGGCGAAAAAGGTGAAAAAACTGCACTTTTCACATGAAGTTATTCGCCAAGTGGGAAGTGCCATTATTTGCTGATTATGGTTGGCGGAGAAAATTTTCACCCCTCCCTAAAAATGATCTAGAAATGGGTATTGAAAGTACTTACAGTCTCAGTGGGTTATTCACTAAGGTGTGATAAAGAGGTGATAAAGAGGAGATGATTTCTCTAGGGATATCAATTATCCAGGTCCTATGTTATTCTATGGAGTCCATGCACTAAGGTCTCCAAAATTAAAGAAATCTCAGTGCATACTCTGTAGAGAACCATATAAACTGGAGACGTGATATCACTGGAGAAGTCATCTTCTCTTTAGCAACTCTTTATCATGCTTTAGTGCATCTCCCTCTTAATCTTTGCTGATGACAAAAAGGGGGTTATGCACTAAGGTCTGATAAAGAGGTGATAAAGTGGAGATGACTTCTCAAGTGATATCACTTTTGCAGTTCCTATGTTATTCTATAGGGCCTATTTACAAAGATCTCCAAGGTTGGTGAAATCTTATTGCACTGGCTCCATAGAATAACATAGGAACTGGAGAAGTGATATCAGTGTAGTAGGCATCTCTATTTTTTCACCTCTTTGTCATGCCTTAGTGCATACCCCCCCATGTTGTGTAAGAAATACATACAGAGTAGTATAATATTAATCTGCAGAAAGATTTGTACAAAGTGAATTGAATGGGTGGAAAAGTGGCATGTGGAATTTAATATAGACAAATGTACGGTTATCCATTTGGGATACAGAAGTAATCATGCTGAAATGGGAAACTACTTGGGGAATCCTCATTAGATAAAGGTTTTGGAGTACTGGTAGTAAATAGACTTTACTGTCCTGAAATATGACACCTTTGCATAAATTCATGAAAAGGCCTAATCGGGAACATGGAGTACAGTTTTGGACACAAGGGGTTTATGCACTAAGGCGTGATAAAGAAGTGATAAAGCAGAGATGACTTCTCCAGTGTTATCACTTCTCCAGTTCCTAAATTATTCTACGGAGCCGATGCACTAAGATGCACTAAGACCTCCAAAGTTTGATAAATCTGCATTGGCTCCCTAGAATAACATAGGATTTGGAGAAGTGATAAAGCTGCAGAAGTCATATATGCTTCATCACCTCTTTATCACATCTTAGTGCATAACCCCACGTTCTTTAAAAATACATTATTGAACTGGAAAAATAAAGGGACATGAAACAAAACTAATAAAGGGATTGGAAGATCTGTGTTATAAAATGAGACTAGCCAAACTGAGCTTGTTTACATTAGACATATGGTACTGTAGATGATTTTAAAAAAAATCAATGTGTACCTTTCAATCTTAGAACAATATTGAGAGTTATGACAGTTGGCTTCAAAGCAGATAGGATGTTGACCCAGTGAGATCTATCATTTGGAGTAAAAAAGGACATTTTGTAATTGAAGTAGGGTTTAATTAGAAATGTTTTTTTTCCTCCTCTGAATAAGCAGGGTGATATTGTATGGGTTGAACTTGATTGAAGCATGCCTTTTTTCAGCCTCGTCATCAACTATACTTATAAGGTTACGATAACATATTAGGTTTCACACACTAACTGTTATATATTGAACTAAAAAACAGTTACACTGGCATAACAGTTGCACTCCCCTCTCATCCTCCAGGGATTCAAATATGATTAATATAGCATTCCATGATGATGATGTCTTAGACTCTTCATTGACAGAAAGTATTCTGATGATGTTCATGAGGCTTGTACTCATCCATTCTGTTACCCCTCTTTTTTCTACTTGCAGCTGCAGCACCATCGCTAATCTATTTAGGTCATACTCAGACAATGCTGTCTTACATAAGGTGATCTTCTATTATACTGAACTTACCATAATAAATTAAAGATACAGGTGAGACAATGGAGAATGAGGAAGTGTAAAAGCTAGAAATGGGATAATTTTGGGGAATGAGATATAGCAGATTGTATGAAATGTAAATGAGGAGGTTTTCATCCACTAACATCCATTTTCTAGCCAAATATATTTTATATTTACATTTTGACAAGAAAAAAGCTGTTGTACATATCTAAAAAAAGTGTTCTCCTTGACTTATAGCTGGTGGTATTCAGACAAAGAAACTAATTTATTTTGAGCAGTGACATAAGCACTCTCTGCTAACAGGCTAGTTGCCATCTGTGTTGTTAGGCAACAAACTGGGCTCTTTCTAGTATTTTCCAAAGGAATCTGTGTGTATACCATTTAACACTTGCCAACATTTTGTAACAGAAGTAAATTTGTTACTTGTTGGAAAGTGATATCTGAATGCCCGAATTATGCCAGCACCTGTCAGGATTTTATTAAAATGTATTGAGTTTCATACCAAGAAGAAAATGTTTTCTACCACTAACTACACAATGCATCATTATATGCTTCTGGAATCTAGCCATGGCCATAGATTTAATCTCAAATAAATTGCAACACTAGAGAAATGTATTTTGTTTTTTTTATTTGTAAATTGTCATTTTATTTAAAAAGGGAAATGTACTGAGGCTGCTATACTAAGAAGAACCAGAGTAATTGTGGCGCAAACCGATTGTGACAGAAGGGAAAAATATAAATCTGAAAACTTCCATTGACTGAAGCAGGGATTTTAACCTCTGATTACTACATAGGTCTCTAACACACTGAGAAGCAATGGGTTGACGACTGCTCTAGCATTGAAAGGGTTAAAAATTATATTTAAATTAAGGAAAATTATATTTCTGCTTCTATGGTGCAGATGGTTTATGTCAGAATTACTAAGGGGGGGAGGCACTGAAGGTGAATATGGTAGCATATTAGTGTTGATGGCATATCTACAGTATATACAAAGATGTTTTTGTCATCATATCCCTGTTTTTAAGCCCAGTCCACCACTATCTGCCAACATCCATAAATCCGTCATGCTATTTTTGTGTTCATGTGGCTATGTTTATATGTTAATGTGTTTGTTCACCATATGCATTAAACTCAGTTCACAAAGTTCACAGTGCCAAAATCTCCAGCCTGAGACATTTGCATTTTTGGAGCCAGCATGGTGCTCAACTGAAAACCCATCGGGGCCAGACACCATCTCAGTCATTTTCCACTGGCATTCTCCCATGCGCTAATAAGCACATTCCCTGGCACTGGATCCCCTAAAGTGTATCAAAACTCTCCTTTCAGGCAGGAGTCCATTCTACATTTCTTGGTATTTTCTTTTTTAGAAGTCCTGTCAGAGACGGTGCAAAAGCAGAATACGCTGGGATGAGTGCCCATTTGTTCACGGGAAAACGTTCACTTGTCTGGGTAACAGGCAAAGCCTCAGTGGTCTCCAGCTTAGCTTTCATAAGCTTCAGCACAATGTGTCCCATGTAGGTTATCTCCCCCTCTAGCAAACTGGCACTTCTGTGCTTTCACTGTTAAGTCGCCCCTCTGGAAATGAGCCCAAACTATATGTAGGTGCTGGAGATGAGACTTGAAGTCCTGGCTGTATATCACCTAGACATGCCAGGGCAAAGGACTCCAAACTAGGGGTGGGCAAAAAGTGTAAAAAATGTCCCCAAAAAATGTCACGAAAACGTGCCGATTTTTGCTTTTCCCTCTAAACATTTTGCCTTCACGCCTATGCAAAAATGTCCTCCTTTTTGCCTATTTTAACAAATTGTACGCCTATGTTAACATATTTTTCACCTATATTTCCTATAGGTACTATATTTCCCACTGTAATATTACTTTTTCTGAGGGCTGAAGTTTAGAAATAAGTGGCTGAAAGTCAAAGTTGTGAGTCCTACAGCAAAATATGGCTTGAAAAATGTGTTAGCATGCAGAATGCATTTGTCCTTTGACCACAACACTTTCTTGCTTAAGTGACACTGGCACATATTCATGATGATGCCAAGTAATGAAACAAATAAAGTACAACCTACAATGTGGCAGATATGTATTGTAGTGGTGGTGGGGGACTGGCATGGTGTGATGTGTGTATGTATTTTTACCATTGTCATAGTCTATCCTCCGTCTCAGATTATTGACACACATTTCTTATTGGTCATAGCAGTGGTCCCATCTGTCCTCCACCTCCTCATCTGTGCTGCTGTTAATATATCTGTCCTGGCTTTGTTTGTCATGTGTGGTTTCTGCTACTACTACTGGAGTTAGATGTTGATGTAATTCTACTGCTACTACTACTAGGTGTCAAAGGTGCAGCACTTACAGCAGCAGCACCAGAGGTACTCATCATATCTAACACTGTGGATGTTAACCTGTGTTGCTGTTGCTGGGTACTCAAAACAGGTGTGTGTGGATGAGTGGGACTAGGACTTTGAAGCGATGATGTCGATGATGACTGATAGGTTGACTGGGTGCTTATTGACATCTGTGCTTGTCCAGGGTCAGACTTTCCAATGGCTTTCTCAAACAGTTTATAGACAGGCACAGTGTTCCTTAAAAGTGGTGGAAGATTCAGCCTTAGACTTTCTTCTAACCTTATAGCCCTGTCACCATCCTCACTCTCAACTTCATCTGTATCTGTACAAGAGAAGGATGCTGGAGGGATATATTCTAGATCTGCATCATCATCAGTCATCATTATGTCATCCTCAGAAGCATCAGCATCACCTGACAATTCTTGCCCACTACCCTTATATTCCTCTAAGCTTTTGGAGGTCTCAAAGAATTTCTTTTTACTTTTACTGTAACAAAGTTCCCTACTATGGGTGTTTTGGTGCTTGTTTGTCTCTCTATCTGATGCAGCAGGCGGTTCAGCTGCTACACCTTTCTCTATTATGCTATTGCCAGCATCATCAACACTTGAATGCGACTTGTTGTAGTCTTCAGTGTTCTTTTATATGCTTCTTTATTTCTACTGACACTGGTGGTGCTGGAGCTAGTTTTGCTGGGACCTTGACAAACTGCAACCTCCCTTGGAGTAGAGGTATCATCATCATTGATTTCACACGCTGCAGCAACCATTGCTGCAGTCAGTTTTTGAACTACTACTTTACTCTCATGCCTTTGCACTGCTCCACCCCTCCCCCTTCCCCTTGTGCATTTGCTGGACATTACGCAACTGCACTGTGTTTTTTTACTGTATGGTACACAACACAACTGATGCAGCTGTATGATGCCTTGCCTAAGCCCAGTCAGCTATCTGTCACTGTCACCTAATATATTTAGTTTTTATTCGTTTTTATTTATTTTTTTTATACTTTTATTTATTTATGTATGTCCCGCAGAAACTGTCACTTAGTGACAGAGGACGTACATACACATCCCGGAAGTCCGCGTCCCTGCGTGGCTGCATACCGTTTGGGGACAACGGATTACTTTGGCAAAAAAAACATTTCCTAGCTGGGCATTAAGTGACTGAATACTTTGTTGCAAGGGTAGATTGGAACTTATTGTCGGCTTTTGGCAGCAAACCATACATACACATGCTGGCTGTGAGAACTCTGAGGTTTCTTCAGCCCAGGGCTCACAAGTGACTGGCAGTGTAAGAGTGGCTCATAAAGATAATGGGAGTTAGATCCCTATTATTTACTAAGAGCTGATCTCATATATATATATATATATATATTAGAATCAAGATATAGGTTTATGTAATATTGAGGAGCACTGTTTCCACTAATTCTTTTAACCCTTTGAGTGCCAGATGGGTAGCAAACACATTGCAATGTGTTGCTAACTCTCTGGTACTCACAGGGTTAATCTTGCAAAACACAATACGAAGGCATGTTGAAAAAAAAAAGAAGAAAAATGTCAGATAAAAATGGTGAAAGAAAGTCATGGGAGCACTGTAGTCAAATTTTAAAGGGGTACGGGGGGTTAAAATGTTGGATGTACAATATTCATCGAATTAATATGGTGAAAGAAAGCACTGCAAGTCGGATTTGGAAGGGGAAGGGTTAAATTGTTGACTATGAACAATATTTGTCAAATTAATGTGGTGAAAGAAAGCACTGTAAGTGGAATTTTGAAGGGGAAGGGTTAAAATGTGGAATGTGAACAATATTAGTCGAATTAAAGTGGTGAAAGAAAGCACTGCAAGTCAACTTTTAAAAGGGGGGGTTAATATGTTGAATGGGGGCACTCTATGTCAGATTTCTATGCTGTATACTGTATTCTGCACTGCTTTTGTCGTTATGGCTTCTACGCCTCAACCTCTGAGGTGCAGAATTTCTGACTTAAATGTAACCATAAAACAGGCGGTAATACTGAGCGTGTGTAATAGGGTACTAATTGCACATTGTTTTTAGTTGTTTTATTAGTGGGCTTTTTTTAGACTGGCGGTAAGTATAATTACTGCTGGTTTTGTTTTCACAAGTCTGGTAATAGGATAGCAAAAACTGACAAAAAAAAACCACCTGTTTTATTTTTAGCTCTGGTAATAGAATTGAGCCCCAGATCAGAAAAAAAAACACACACACTGACAAACACTTACCTGGACAGCAAACACCATCCTATTGGTCATTATGTACCCTATGACCGAGCCTGGACAACACCCCAACCCTGTCTGAAAGTGACCTCTAGGTGTCCTTAGAAGTGGCGTGTTTACAGTGAGACCACTCAGAGTGTGACCCAGAGAGACAGAGAGAGAGAAAGAGAGAGAAATTATTAACATTATGTTTGCATACCTATTTCTTCAGAGACAGAGGAGATGAAGGCATGCAAGGACTCAGGATCACCATCCTCCCCCAAGCACACCTGTTAATGCTGATATTCCACCTGGACATTCAGACAGCAGTCAGTCTCTACCTGGAGAACCACAACAGGAAGCAGCACCCCAGCTGCCCAGATATCCCACAGCTGCCATGGGGATCCGTGGAACACCACAGAGATGACAAATGTCAGCACAGACCCAATATATTACATACAATGGTCACAGTCCTGGGAATGATGGACAATGAAGTCAGAGACAGGTACAGGTTGATGTCCCACAGCATCATCCAGTTGTATGAGGTGATCAAGTATGACATCGACCCCATTTACAATACCAACAGTGCCCGAACTGGATTACAGAAACTCATGTTTGCCATCTATTTCATGGCAAGTGGATCATACCAGTCCACAGAAGGATATGTATCTGGAATGTCACAGGCCACCTGTTCAAGGGCACTAACTCAGGTGTTGGCAGCACTCAAGAGGGAGTCCAGCAGGTACATCCACTTCCCCACCACTGACATAGAGTGTACACATGTGAAACAGCAGTTGTACAAAAGGAGAGGCATGCCCAGGATCATGGGGCCCCATGCCATCATGGGTGCCACATGTGCGAATAAAAGCTCCAACACAAGACGGCATCTGTACATGAACTGGAAGAGCTTCCACTCCATCAGTGTACAGATGATATGTGATGCCACTATGAGGATAACCCATGTCTATGCAAAATATCCAGGTAGCTGTCACAACTCCTATATTCTCACACACTCCACCATACACAGGGACTTCAGAATGGAACCTACATAGTTGAATGGCTATTAGGTGAGACAAGACATCACACCATAGCCACAGGTGCACTCACATGACTCATGGAAACACAGTTTAACATGTTCATGACATACAACAAGTACTTAATCCACATAACATGTACTCCCTGTCTAACCATGTAATTCTATGTCCACAGGTGATACTGGCTATGGCTGCAAGCCTTGGCTACTCACACCTCTTCCAAATCACCAAACACTGGCAAAGGAGCGCTACAATGAGGTACATGTAAGAACTAGAAATGCCATTTCAGCCTCCTCAAAACCAGATTCAAATGCCTTGATCACTCTGGTGGAGCACTGCAATATACACCAGGAAAGGTATGCAACATCATCCTGGCATGTTCAATCCTATACGACATAGCAGTGTACAGTAGGCTAGTTGACAGACATGGGCAATAACATCTCCTAGAAGTCCTTGTTCCCAGGCACAAGATGAGGACACCCAGAGAGGGGCAGAGATCAGAGATGGACCATTTCATCTGCCGTGAGTATAACACAGGAATCAAACATAATGCATGTATGTCCATCATCAATCTTGGGGAATGTGTGCAAACACACTAACACAACATGTAATCATCTGTTTCACTCCACAGGAGTCTGGGATTGTCTGCTGCAACCACATAGCTGCTACAGGACACAACCCATGCAGCAGGTCTTACATGGATGTGTCAATATGAGGGTGTAGATTAAACTAGCATCTGCTATTTACTATCACGGTGCCCGTGATTCCCTATCAGTCACACTGATGGTACCTGTGCATTGGAGCAGCCTATTGACCCGCCCAGGATGTTCCTTTATATACTGGGCCTATGACAGCTGCCTGATGCCCTTTCGTGGTGTTCCTGTGGTTAAGCCTTCTCGCTGTATTTCTGCATTCCCGTGTACCGACTCGGCTTATCTGACCATTCTCCGTTCCTGCCCTGTGATTGGACCCTGGTCTGGCTGACGTTCCTGTTCCGTTGATCGACCCGGTTTGCCTGACGTTCCTGCTCCATGATTAACCCGGCTTTGGCTGACATTCCTGCTCCGTGATTGACCCAGCTTTGGCTGACGTTCCTGCTCCGTGATTGACCCGGCTTGGCTGACGTTCCTGCTCCGTGATCGACCCGGTTTTGGCTGATGTTCCTGATCGGTGATTGTCCTGATTCCGGTTGATGCTTCCTGTTCATCATTGGCTTCCTGAGCTCCGGTGTATCCTGGTCACCTGCCCGTGACATTCTGAACTGTATCTAGTGGTGCGCTGTTCAATCACTCTCAGTTGAGCTGTGCTGTTAGTTTACCGAGCTGTAGTAGACTTGCTGAGCGACTTCTCTGTGCCCGAACCTGCCCTATGCTTCACTGTGTGTGTTGCCTCCGTTAATGAGCCTCAGTATACTTGCCAAAGCTAACACATTCTATACGAGCCATTTACACATACTGAGCCGTGCCTTGTGACCTAGCCTATCCAGTCCACAGCAGAGCTGTTCCGTTCCGGTACGTGCCTGTACCGTGGTTGCACCTCCTGGTGCTAGTGGCCTTCCCGTGTGCTCTCGCAGTGTGGTTCTGTAACGGCACCGGAAGGGTGCCTGGGCTCTGGTCATTGCTCTAAGTGTATTGTTATCCATCACACTACCTGTGCGTGGCTCGTTGTAGCTGGTGCAGTGTCGACTCCGATTGGTACCCTGTGGGTGGCCTGGCTCTCATCTCATTTGGGCACACAGAAGTATTCCGGTTGCATGTTATAAGGGCGATACAGGTTCTGTTCTCTTGCTCTGCAGTGGCGTTTATCCATCACACTCCTCAAGGAGTTATTACCCAGCTCTGGTTATATTGTGCAGTCTCACTTAGGCGTCCTCGTATCAGCTATATGAGAGTGATTTGTACAAGCCTGCTAACTACCGAGAGCACCTTCAGAGACTCATAGGTTCAGCTGGGCGTTGTCTGCTTACCATCATTGTGACTGATCAGAGGTTTACAACCCTTGTTTACCCAGTTCATCAGTGCTTACTGCATATTATTGTACCTACTCCTGTTTTACTTCTGTCTGTCTATGCCATACCTGACCCCAAGGGGCGCTATACCTGGTTTTCATTACAATAAAACTGTGTTTTTACTTAAACCTTGTCTGAGTGTCAGAAAACCGTAACATTTACATGGCCATGATAATATTGCTACTTCATACATCCCTCTGGAAACAAAGATAAAGCACATTGCCCATGTACATCAGATCTCTTACATGAACCGACAGGCAGCAACCAACATATGTTGAGTTGAACAGAACCATAACAACCCTACAACCCTTGGAGAGATGATAGAGGGATATCCAATGACATTCAATTAATTGGATACCTCTCAGGCATTCCAGGGGTTAAAGGGGTATTGGTTTAGTATAACAACAATAGTTGTACAAAGCCTAATCCAGAACAATAGGGATGGATATGCTATGTTAGTGTTGTTTACAGCATCGGAGTAACTATGTAGGAGTCAGGGTGGAAGGCCCACCATGCTTACCTGTTTGTGTGTGTGTGTGTGTGTGTAGCACAATGACATTGCCCTGCCAACACCCTCTGCTTCCTGGGGCTTGTTTCACATACTAATGATGTGTTGCTTCAATGCCCCTGTCACACATACATATTTTTGCTTGGTATACCCTTGTTGATAACGCATGTGTTCCACAGGGGGAAACAAACCACTACAAAGCAATGAGTTGTCTACTCCTCCGGAATGCAACAGGTTAATGTGAAAATGATGCTTCATCCTGTGCATGACGACAGACTGTGCAATTTCAAATCCTGTCATTCCTTTCCATAGGCATCCTTGGCATGCACCATCATGGAATGTCCAAGTGACCCTGGTGAAATTTTTCTTCATGGCCATGTAGCTCCCCTCTTGTTTTAGTCTTTGGAATACCTTACTTTTTTCGCAACCCCTGAAAAACTATGGCAAAACATGATAATGCATATGTGTATGTTTCCCCTCAGATTTAAGGGGAAAATGTGTACAGCATTACTGCTCCTCTTCAATGTTCAAAATCCTCTAGGGGAAAGTATGAGCATCTCAAATTGGATCCATGAATATAATGTTTTAATGTGAAATGTACCCTTTGTTTGCTTCTAGAAGTATCCAAAGCATGTTGGGACAATACATACATGTTCATGCTCTATAGTATTCTAAAAAACAATAAAGGAAGCTTATCACCATCGATGATATGTCTGTTAATAATAACGTTGGATTAACCATATCTCCAGATAGCAAAATGGTTGTGAGTTATGTATCCATCATACACATGAATGTATGTCTCTAAACTCAGAGGTTCATCAATCAAACATGGAGAAAAAGTGAATTTAGAAATTTATTCATGCAAGGAGATGATGGTGCAGATTCATTAAGGTATGAAGAAGTTGAGATGATGTGATGACTGTGATCCCTGCAGTGATGCTACTGAAGGGGTCACATTGGAGGGAGAGGTTGTTGCGGTGAACCCCTCTGTGGATTGCTGCTCCCTCTCCGGTCATTGGTTATCCTTGCAATTGATCGCCCTCATTTCCACAAGAATTTGGCCCAGCATGTCCATCACACCTGTTCTGAATAGCTGGATTTCATTGGTGAGGATTGCCATGTGTGATTCCAGTCCATGGAAGGTGGCATCTCCATGGTACTGCCTCAGGTACCTGTTTGTCCCCCTTTACTCCCTGAGCTGCCTCCTCTGTATGTGTAGGCACTCTACATCCCTCTCCATGGTTTGGCTACCTGCAGATTGTGTTGTGGCTAGAGATGGTGGAGACATAGGTGGTTGCAATGGTTCTGCAACATCCTATGGTTCTTCATCTTGGCCACTGTGTTAGTCCTAATGTTGCTGCTGGTGGTGAGGTGTGCTTAGGGGCAGGTGTTGGTGGGCCAGCATTTGGGGGACATAGTGGATGCCTGTGCTCCCACCACATCTAGGGACTTCAAACTTCCCACAGATGGCTGTCACTGTTGATTCTGCTATGGTGGGAGTGTGAAGTCCTCCTGTCACTGCAGGAGCTGTGACTCCCCAATCAGACCCAAGTGTTCGAAGTCCAGTGGCCACTGGTAGCTGGATCCTTCCCACCTGTGAGTTGGGTCATACCTGGGACTAGGGGTGGGTGAAACATGAGAAAAATTTCCTGCATGACTGAGAAAAACAAACTATTTTTCTCTTTTTTCGTGAAAGTTTTCTCCTTTTCTCCAATGAAACATGTTCCTCCTTTTCTCCTATTCCAACACATTTTCAACTTTATTTCCAATGGTGCAACATTTCCCAGCACAATATTACTTATTCTGAGGGCTGTAGTGGAGAAATAATCTTCATAATGGGTACCTGATTGTATAATCAACCAGCCACCACCTTAATTTTCAATGGGTTAGATACCCCTCTTGCACTCAACAGGTTAGTCTCTTTTCACTGCTGGAAGGAGGCTCTAGGAGACCAACTAGGTCAGTCTCTACCCTTTGTAAGGGGACACCCAGTACTATGAGGGTGATTAAGGGATCCTTAGTCTTACCTTGAGTTTTTTCAATTACATAGTGCTCATTGAAGGCCTGTAGTGAGTCTCAAAGTATCAGGAAATGGTGAACCAATAAAGAAGTTTAGCAACCTGTCCCTGGTTTTAGCCAGGTCAATGTTCCCTCTAAGAGGAATTTGATAGCCTGTCCTGAGTATTTCCTCCCAGTAATGGTTTAGAAAGCCAACCTACATATGGGGCTATTGAAGGCCCTTTCAGGGGGTTCAATGTAAAGTAGTCTCTTTTCCAAGTATACCCTGTACCTTGGTGAAGGGTTCTCTTGCAGAGTACTTTCAGGGCAATATGGCTCAGTCCAGTCCTAAACTTGTCCAGAGTCACTTGCACCCTAAAGGCAGCCTTAAAACCCCCTGGGTTATGGAATTCTAAGGAACCTGGGGGAGATGTATAAAGCTGGAGTTTTAAAGAAAGTGTCTGCAAAAGTGTCTCAAAGAGACATAAATATGTGTATAAACATTTAGCAACATTTTCTCTGCTAACTCCAGTTAGTTTACTTTTTTTTTTTAAAAGTGGTGTAGAAATGGTCTTGGCCAAATAAGAACTGTCTCCCAATGTATTTATAAATAAATTCACTAATTGCACCAAAAATAAAGGAAGTTTTAGTGATTAAGGGCTCAATCCAAATGTTGGAGACGGCTCTTTTTCTGCCGATGGAATTTTTTCAAGCACAGTAAGCTATTCAAATGCCCGTGCTGTGAAAAAATACCGACAAAAAAAGCCGCAGTGTGATAAAGTTAAAAGGTGTTTTCATGCACATCCCAGCCAGTCAGATTCAAGCAACTGTGCTTTAAACTGATTTGCTGGGATGTGGGTAAGCACATCTCAGCCAATGACTGTGAGGGAATTGTATCAGAGACTTCCCATATATAAAGGCAGACACTGCTCTAATTCCCTCATTGTGGAACAGGCATCGGCCCATGAGGCAGACGAAGGGGGGATCTGTGCGACACAGCAATGTCTCCGCCGCCAACACCTCTGCTACCACATGCAGCAGCTGAGACATTATTATTATTAAACTAAGTATATTATTATTATGCTTTTGGGACATATGATATTGGATATTTCAGCCATAGAAAAGTCCACAACGCATTGCTTTGTAATGTGTTGTGTACCCCTCTGGCACTCAAGGGGTTCAACTATGTATTATATTATTCTGCATTGTATTTATACTTTTTTTTGGTTTGTTTTACAGATACAAGAATACTGAAGAAAAGAAAGAAGATACAAGACAGAAGAATGAAGAGAAGGCAGAATGAAGACAGAAGGAGACAGTCAGTGGATAACAGGTAACTGTAAGACATTTGAGTTAACGATCGGTGCTTGGCAGTATTTCAGGCACAGATTGTTAGCTTTTTTACTGTTAGGTTCGCAATACTGCCACTATTTAGTGGCGTTTTGGGAACAACGCACAAAACGGATGTTTGACCACAAGGCCATTTTTGTGGCCTAACGTCCATTGTGCTTTTAGCCGGTCGGACATTTGAATGCCCACTTAGACATTTTCTTTTGTTGGTCGGTATCCATTTTGCCCTACCGGCTTTTTTAGCACAAACATTTGGATCGAGCCCTAAATCTTAACACCAGGTTTAACCTCTTCTTAATGGAAGTATATAATACCGCTATGTGTGCGAAAATATATTTGCAGGTGCAAATTTTCTCAAAATATTCAATTTCCCACTGAAATTGAACTCTGTCCAGGGGTATGACCTCTTTGTTGCCATTAGTATAGATTATATCCCCAGAGCCTCACCAAGTATCTGGTCCCAATGGACCCCCATACCATTAGCCAAGGTCAGACTACTACCATTGAATCTTGTGTCCATTTATCTGCACTGGCACAAGACTGGTACAAAGCCCTTCAATTCCTCCCACAAATGCATAGCCCTCAGAAAATGAGGAGGTCTCTACCTCAGTGATGGCGGGTACCCTCTCACCTGGTTCTCTGTAACCCTGTAGAAAACAGTCCTTTTCCAAGTGGCCTTCAAAATGGTACTTAAAACACTTCCTACTGGGATTGTTCTTTCCTCAACTACCTCCCTGGGATAAGGAAACCTACTTTCTCTTGTGATGGAAATGGAGATCTCTGGGGATTACCGGGGTCTTTCTACTGAGGCTGCTGCTGTGGACTGCACTGCAAGGGAATCTTGGGGTGCTGTTCATGCCTGAAGAAATGAAAAAATATAGAGTTAATGGACATCACCCCCTTCAAGGTAGTCATAAACTAAGACTTTTACATTTTATCTGTGCTTCTCCCATGCAGAGAAGGGCAGCTACCCTCATTCAGCAGTACCACCTTCGAGGAGTCAGGACAAGCCCAGACAAAGTGCACTTTAATATCCAAGTCCCTTCTAGCTTCACTTGTGCTAACCTCCTCCTCCTGTATCCATACACTTCATTGTCTGCATAGACTTCTCCACAAGTCCACATAACTAGTGAAGTCTTCTTTAGTGGATAATGAGCCCTAAAAGTTTTGTGGGTGCAGTTAAATGCTTCAAGAAGTACTTTTCTCATGACAAGAAAGCTTGTCCCTTCAATAGCTGCTCTTGCAGACCCAGTAAGGTGGCTAAGGAGCCTCCCTTCCCTTTTTATCTTGTGTACACCTGCTGAGGCAAAAGCCACTTGAAGCAGTTTCATGAAGCCTAGCAGGCCGTCCTTTTGCTCTTTCAAATGTTGTATAAGAACCCCTCTTTGCTTGAACACATCAATCCACAGAGGCTTTACTGACCTTTTATCTGTGGCACTGGGCTGCCCAAGAGGGACCAATAGCCACTGCTCCTGCACACTTAGAAGTTTTCTTGCACTAGCCTCATAGTCTCTTGGACCAGCCTAAGAATGGTAAACTGGGCCTCTAGGAGGACTGTTGGGCTTTTAGAGTACCATGGAGCCCCGTTTCTCTCAGTTTGGGCTCACTGGGGCCCATTCTACTAGACTGTTGGGAAAATGCATGATAAGCTTGTCTTTCTCCTTCTATGGGTGCTTGGCAGTTGGGGTGGCTAGGCACTGGGCACTTCTGGGTGGTAAGGGCCCGTCCCTCTTCCATATCTCCTGTGCTGTTCTAGGGGTCAACAGAATCAACTTGGCAACTCTTACTTGTAGAACCATACCTTTCCATCTCTGTTTCCAGTCTGGTCTATGAGGACAGGGGGGTAACCAAAGTCCAACAGAGAATGTGGACTTCTGCTGCCTCCTGGACCCATGTCTCTGGCTACAGTCAGTCAGGTTATCCCCCTTCACTGGACTCTCCTAGACCATTGGAAGCCACAGGAGAATAATGTTACTGAGAGTCAGCCACAGAGCTTGGGTTGTTTGAGCATCTGTAGCCCAGGATCTAGGATCCCTACTGATCTGAACCTGAGGCACTCTCCTTTCCCTCCAGTGGATGTATAGTTGTAACATTTTTTCCCTCCCAGGCTAGCTGAGTGTCTCTTGCATTGTAGTCTACTTTTTGAGTGGAAAGATCCTCTTCCCCCTGAGACTGTATCATTAGAGTGGCTCCTTCAGTCAATGATACATCTAGCAATGACTACTCTGCTATTTGTTTTTCTATGCTGGATTTGGTGTTGCATATACTAGTTCCTGAGGTTTCCCAATTGTTTTACAATTAAAACAATGCTGACCCCGATAAGCCCCATGGGACAACATGGAACAGTGAAGGAATAGTCAAGGGCATTTCATGCCTAAAAGAAGCAGTTAACCCTTATTATGAATATATTTCTACTGTATGGAATTTTCTGATGAGTCAAACAAGGATACTTCTACTGCTGTGAGAAATTATTACAGTACATGGCAAACCTGCATTTTTGTGAATTTGTGTTCTAGATTTTTTTATTACTGTGAAAATCTGTGTGTTGCAGACCCAAGCTTTTTATATAAGGATATACAAACTGTGCCAGCTAGTAGCAAAACATATTGATCTCAAGCTTTCACAAAAATACCAGATTAACTTTTATTTTACTCTATGGGGAAGCACTACAGCATATATTTTTTTTTTCATTATTATGTTTTACTTCCCCTTTAATGCTTAATCATGTGCTTCACAAATGTGTTAGATACCTCTCTGACATTCAAGCATTTAAAAGCTTCACTGTATACCAGTAACTGATATTACTGAACCTAGATGTGTTTATCAATATTTCTATCATGAAGAAAATGTAAAAAAGAAATGAAAAGTACAGTAATTACAAAGGAGCTAAGAGTTTACCACTGTGCAAAAAATATAGATAGTTTTTCAAACAAAGATGAAAATAAACTGAAAAAAATAGATTCAGATGAATCAATGAATAGGAGTGTCTAGAAAGTGAACCAAAGGGGAAACAGGACATAAAAAAACAAGAAAAATTGTGTGATAAAGAAATTACTTTTCTATCAAATAACTCCCTGTAGTCTTAGCATAAACAGCTGCTCTCTATGTGTAAGAAGTTAATGAGAGAAGAGGACAAAGTCAATGAACAATGTCATTTAATAATGTTTTTGAAAAACTAAAATGAGCTTATCATTGTGATAACACATTAGTCATTATAAGTATAACAAGTGCCTCTATGTCCAACCAACTATAGCATTTTTAAATGGAATTCTAGTTTCATAAATTATACTTACTTCATTTTGTTTTTGTAGAATCATATAAAATGTATCCTAGATCCCTTCAGAAATTTTACCATGCATGTTTCTTTACTTATTAACTAGAAGTAGTCTTTGGTCCCTTATATGATGGAGAATACAACAGTGGCTGAAGGTCAACAATTGTCTGCCAAAATAAAATGGTACAATAGGAACTGACAAATATGTATTCCAGCCAACCATTGGCTAGGAAGTGTGCTTACACAGCTCCCAGCCAGATTCTAGTAGCACTCAAAGGGTGAACTCAGGCATATCATGGGGGGAATTTTTTTTCATAACTTGCATTGACTTTTTTAATTTTACAGGAAAGATGAAAAAGAAGAAAAGAAGATTACAGATAAAAGAAGAAGGAAGATTGAAGAAGACGGACAATGGATGACATGTACACAGATCGTGGTGTTAGGTTAGTGTTAGGGGTAGAATTATTGCACTTTACCGTTAGGGGTAGTGTAGGATTAGCATTTGGGAGGGTGACTGTGTGTGTTTGGGCTAATATTTGGTACCTGACAGTGAATCAGACAAAGATCGTTAGCTTCCCTTAGATATTGCCATTATTCATGCTATTTAGCATGTGTTTGGGAACTTAACATACAAATGGATGTTTGGCCATAAATCTGGTTCCATGGTCTCACATCCGTTGTGGTTTCACTTGGTAAAGCAATTGGATATCAACCAGTGGCCAATTTTGCCCTACCGCATGTTTTAGTGCTAATAATTGGATCAAGCCCTATAACTCTGGTAGTTTCTCTGATATCATATTGGGCCAGATCTCTGTATATACACATACTTCTGTTTCAGGGATGTGACATGTGCAGTTTCATTCTGTACTCTTTACTATGCACTTGATTCTTACACTAATATTGAGGATCGCTAAGGAAACTTTAGATATTAGATGCTAGGTGTTACACTTGTATATACAGTGTAATTCTTTTGCATGCCACTGATTGAATATGCATAAGATATATATATATATATATATATATATATATATATATATATTTTTTTTTTTTTTTTTAACACGTGATTAAGAAGACCTAAGAGTGGTTGCCCCATTTTTCTACTGTCTAATTAGCATTAACATCAAAGCCAACATCCCCTTAATTGTGTGTGCTTCACACCTGATTTTCTATATTTTTGGATATTGGACTAATCTAGATAACACCCACAGACTTTTTACCATTTGATCGGGTCAATTCCCCTGCATCTGGATTCTTTTATGAATGTAAGTAGGGATGGCTAAAATGTTTTTATCTTCTGTGGGAATTGCAATTTTTCCCATGATAACTGGTAGATATAGAATCACATATACTGACCACAAGTCTTGTAGCAATTCATTAGTAGTAAAGTACACATTGTAACTGAGAAGACCTGAGAGTGCTATTTCTTATTTTGTGTAAAATATATATAGGCAATGTCATCCAGCATTTACTAGTGTGTGTGTGTGTGTGTAAATATATATATATATATATATATATATATATATATATACATACACACACATATATATATATATATATATATATATATATATATATATATATATATATATGTGTGTGTGTATGTGTGTGTGTGCAATGTCTGGAACTCAAGTAACTCTCTTTAATTGAAGACACACTTCAGAAATCGGGTGCAGTTAATCATAAGTATAAATGCATGAAAAAAGCACACTCACGGTTATGTAAGTATCAAATCTTTATTTCAAATATAAAAATATTATTTAATTACAGGAGTGTCCAGGAGCCTTTTCACCATTTGCCACCCCTGTCAAATCACTGCCCCATGGTGATTTGGGGACATACGCGTTGCAGTGCCTTTGCATCTTTTTCCGGTTCTCAGAGTACATTTCACACAATGAGCATTGAAGTTAATTGAGAATCTATGGAACAATATCCTCTGTGGTTATGTGTAATGATGTACACTACTTCATTTGTCCAGTAGGAAGAGTTCTCTCCATTCATTAATCATATAAAGCCTAATGTGTTGTGATGCTCTTGTATTGTGTGCCATTTTGTAGAACGTGCATTCAGCATCAATAACAATATATGTAACAATATCCTCTCTAGACAAAAGAGGCACTGTACAGTTATTCATTTATTCAGGAGTAAGAACTCTCCCCATTTTTGAGCTACTATCTTAAGATACCTGGATTGGATATATTGTACATCATTTTTGTTTTGTATTTAGCTCTTAATTTTTCCTTTGCATTTTTCTGCTTGTTGTTTTACCCTGGATATTCTTGGTATCCTTTCAATAAGTCACCCACTATTGGGCAACCACCCAGATGCCACATTAAACATGTTGACAGCATGAAAAGAGCAACATAAGAATCTCATCTGCATCAAAAGGATGAGAGTCTAATGTCACGTGTTGAAACGTTGCACATTTAGATTGTAATTCAGTGCTTTATATTGTAATTCTCTGTCACCCACAGGATTACTATTGTTCCAACTTAATGTCTAGTCACAGTAACTCTGTAAGGAGGAAGGGGCAGTAGGTCACATCGCAGGTCTGAGGTGTCCAAAAGCATGTAACCCTTTGAGTGCCACAGAGACATCCAACACATTGCATGCATTGGATAACTCTCTGGCACTCAAACGGTTAATAAAGCAGCACGTAATCAAACTTCAAGTCTCCCCTCAGACCTACATAGTGACCTCCTTCCTCTTCCTCCTCACACAGGTAATGCAGCTAGACTTTATGATCTTTATGGTGGAGTAATAGTAATCCTGTGTGTGACAATATATAAATAAAGCAGTGAATTACAATAAAAATGTGGACATTTCAGCATGCAACTTCAGAATATCATCTTTTTCAGTCTTATGCTGCTCTTTTCATACCGGTGACATGTTTAATGCGGCATTTGTTTGGTCGCCCAATAGTGGGCAATAGGGATGAGCGAGCACCCCGATGCTCGGGTGCTCGGGTGCTCTGACCGAGCACCCCCTGATGCTCGAGTGCTCGGCCGAGCACCCGAGCCCCATTCAAATGAATGGGAGCACTCGAGCATTAAACCAGGCACCCCCTGCTCTGATGAGCGGAGGGTGCCTGGTCAATGTCCCCCTTCATCTCCGCTATGCCCCTCTTCCACAATGTCCCCCTTCATCTCCTATGCCATAGCGGAGATGAAGGGGGACATTGTGGAAGAGGGGCATAGCGGAGATGAAGGGGGACATTGTGGAAGAGGGGCATAGAGTCTATGCCCCTCTTCCACAATGTCCCCCTTCATCTCCGCTATGCCCCTCTTCCACAATGTCCCCCTTCATCTCCTCTATGGCATAGGAGATGAAGGGGGACATTGTGGAAGAGGGGCATAGCGGAGATGAAGGGGCACATTGTGGAAGACGGGCATAGCGGAGATGAAGGGGGACATTGTGGAAGAGGGGCATAGAGTCTATGCCCCTCTTCCACAATGTCCCCCTTCATCTCCGCAATGCCCCCTTCATCTCCGCAATGCCCCCGTACCTCCATTCCCTGGTGGTCCAGCGGAGCGTCTTCGGATCTGTGCCTCTTCCGGCACAGATCCTCTTCACCCGAACATGTCGGGCGAGCACATGGCGGTACTCGTACGAGTACCGCCATGTGCCGAGCAGAGCGATGCTCGAGCCGATCCGAGCATCGGCCGAGCACGCTCGCTCAACACTAGTGGGCAACATTTTGAAAGTGAACTGGTAGTCTAATCAGTTGGTTGTAGGGATTTACACACTTTCTGTGTTTTACTGGAGATGTGATTATTGTCTTACACCCAATTATAATAATATATATATATATATATACACCCTGTTCCAAATTAGTATGCAAATGGTATTTAAGTGTCACAAAGAGTAAATATTTTGTTTTTCAGTTTAACTCATGGATGGCATTGTGTCTCAGGGCTCTTTTGATCAATGAAAACAATCTCGGACACCTGTGATAATTAGATTGCCAGGTGAGCCCAATTTAAGGAAAAACTACAAAAGGTGGATGTTCCACATTATTAAGCAGAGCACCATTTTCAAGCAATATGGGGAAGAAAAAGGATCTCTCGGCTGCCGAAAAGAGTGAAATAGGTCAATGCCTTGGACGAGGTATGAAAATATTAGATATTTCACGAAAACGTAAGCGTGATCATCGCACTATTAAGAGATTCGTGGCTGATTCAGAGCACAGACGGGTTTGTGCAGATAAAGGCACAGCGAGGAAGATTTCTGCCAGATCCATGCATCGGATCAAGAGAGCAGCTGCTAAAATACCATTACATAGCAGCAAACAGATATTTGAAGCTGCTGGTGCCTCTGGAGTCCCACGGGCATCAAGGTGTAGAGTCCTGCAGGGTCTTGCAACTGTGCATAAACCTTCTATTCGGCCACCACTAACCAATGCTCACAAGCAGAAACGGCTGCATTTGTCAGTAAAATACATGAAGACTAATTTTCAAACAGTCCTGTTCACTGATGAGTGCCGTGCAACCCTGGATGGTCCAGATGGATGGAGTAGTGGATGGTTAGTGGACGGCCACCCTGTTCCAACAAGGCTGCAACGTCTGCAAGGCGGTGGTGGAGTCATGTTTTGGGCCGGAATCATGGGAAGAGAGCTGGTCGGCCCCTTTACGGTCCCCCAAGGTGTAAAGATGACCTCTGCAAAGTATGTGGAGTTTCTGACTGACCACTTTCTTCCCTGGTACAGAAGGAAGAACTATGCTTTCTGTAATAAAATCATATTCATGCATGACAATTCACCATCTCATGCTGCAAAGAATACCTCTGCATCAATGGCTACTATGGGGATAAAAGGAGAGAAAGTCATGGTGTGGCCTCCATCCTCCCCTGACCTCAGTCCTATTGAGAACCTTTGGAGCATCCTCAAGCAAAAGATCTATGAGGATGGGAGGCAGTTTACATCCAAACAGCAGCTCTGGGAGGGTATTCTGACATCTTGCAAACAAATTCAAGCAGAAACTGTCCAAAAACTCACAAGTTCAATGGATGCAAGACTTGTGAAGCTGCTATCAAATAAGGGGCCCTATGTTGAAATGTAACGTGACCTGTTAAAATGTTTAAAAAGTTAAAATGTTGTTAAAAGTTTGATTGAAATAGCTTGTGATTTCAGTAAATATGCTGCAAACACAACAAATGACAATTTTCAGTTCTTTACAACCTATAAAGTGTTTTGAAACTTACTGTGCGTAATAATTTGGAACAGTGCATTGTAAGTGTTTTATGTTTAAAAAAATACTGTTATCATTAGGAGATTTGTTCAATAAAATTTGAATTGTACTCTTAATAGTTGAAAACATGAGAATTATGCTGACTGTTATTTACATCAATTATTTAGGTAAATGAGAAAAATATCATTTGTATAATAATTTGGAACAGGGTGTATATATATATATATATATATATATATATATATATATATATATATATATATATGGGAGAATGGGGTTTCACTGTTTGTCCTGATAAAAATGTGTTAAACACATTGACACATTAACAATACACTTTTTTATGCTACAAAGTACTGAGAATGCCGCTTTTTTATTTTGTTTACAACCAATTTTGAGTTCCATTGGGCATATTACAGAATGTTATTGTCTAAAATACTCATATTTCCATGAATTAATACAGATCATACAATAGGTAAAACATTTTTACTACACTAAGTAGTGTTTAATCTAATTGTGTGGATACAAATTTTATGCAAAGCAAACTACAGGTTTCTTTCCATTGGGACAATTGAAAAATTGAGTACAAATAATTTGTATTCACATGAAATACATTTGCAATTCATTATAATTGCCATGAGAAATTTTGTACTGCTTCAGTGATTGTACAAAAATGTCTGTTCTCCAAGCACCCAATGAGTCAGATGTTCTATGAAAAGTGGGGAAATTCTGGAGAAACAAACATTTCCCAGATCGCCATTGTTTAACATTTGATGTTAAAATCCTCTTAAAGGGATATTAATACTGAACATTTACAGTGGCACTGTTGCTACAACATCCTATGGAGATTTATGGTCTACATAGAGTTGGTAATTAGGGGCCTCAGCATTATGGGGTCTCTGGTAACATACATTATGGGGATTTGTGGGTGTAGCTAGCACACTCCTGAGTTGTGGGTGTGACATCATGATACCAGTGTGCCTGCATCTGGCTGGCTGAATTTTAACATACTGTTGCAGTTTATATACAATTTTTGTCAGTTTATATAAACCTTAACATTCCATTTAACTGGAGATTTCTATATATAATATTTATTGAATTTCTTTGCCAGGCAATAGTGAATTGGTCTTAGGTGGTATCATGGAGGATGCAGGGTGCAGCCATGAATGGGGCTAGAGAAGCTAAAGGTTTCCTGTCTAGAGGGACATAACTGAAATAGAAATCTGGCCCTACCCCTATATTACTATAATTATGATATTGATTACTTTTAGATTTAATTATAATTTCCCCACATGTACATACTCCCTAAATAAATGAAAAATATCTGAATATCCACATCAATGTTTATATAAATGCTGAGTCCAATGCCTCTTTTCTCTTGTGCTTAATGAATAATCCCCAGAGACTTAACTTGTGGTAATTACAGCCCATTGCACATAAAACAGATTTGTCTTTTTATAAAACTTATATTTAATACCTTCAACAGCAAGTTAATGATTCACCCAAAGCAAACAACCTAAAATATGGACAGTAAAAAGTCAATATGCTCCAGCAATTTGTACTTCTTTTTAGTGCTTTACAGATTTTTTTTTATTTGTTTTATGGAAGTTGTAAAACCCTGTTTAGGATGCATCATCTGCTAATTATGAATGGCTACATTTGCTATCCAGATGTAGAGTTTATGATCTCTTATTCAGAATTAACAATTTCAAAACACTATGTTGTAACTTTAGCTTGACAGTACACATTAAGCCCTCCTCCCCATCTCCACCCCATGCTTGAGATGATGCCTCAAGTGCAGTTTCTGAATTCCAAACTGTGACCCCAGTCTATGAAGTCCACAGTATGGAGATAAACCATTCACGATCCAAGGGCTAAACTTGATGCTTTCTGTTGTCTGTGTAAAAAACATGTGGGGGAAAGCAGGCTCACACCAAGGCATCTCCTTATTGAGATCCCACCTGAAGCACAACCAAAGGTCTGATTGGGAGACACACCATGATAATGCCAGAGGTGCCCAACTAGCAGCAACAGAAGCATTCCTAAAGGTTCCAGGGGCTCTGGGGCACATAATAGAAGTGATGTGGATATGTTAGACAGTGTGCCAAGATTTAATTAATTCATTTGTTATAACACTCATGGCTCCTGATGCAGAGTCAGAGAGTCTGAGTGTATTGTAGGAAATGACACAAATTGTAGAATACCCACAATTGCAGCCACTGAACCCCCCCCCACACACACACAGATTCACCACATGTTATGTTGTTAAAACAATAGTTACATAGTTCTTCTCCCATGTACTGCTCTTCTACACTTACTGAGTTATTGGAAATACTTCACAAAATAATCCCAAAGTATACCTCTGCAATGTGAACATTTCTAGAATGTTGGCAGGTGACATACTGCCTAATTCTTTTGTAGAAAAAAGAGGTTTTAAAGAACTGATATCATCATGTGTAGCATCTGAGCTGGCATATCTCAAGACAGTTATTTTTCATGGCTGGCTGTGCCAGAATTGTACAAGTAGATGGTTAATGTGGTGGGCAAAGGGCTGGAAGCCTCCTACTGAAAGAAAATTCACTGAACAGGTATATGGACAAGTGAGCAGAATATAGATTACATGACTGTCACTGTTCTCTAGGTTTCCCTCCCACCAGCAGACAACAATAGGTGCAGCATCAGGTCGCAGACAGTAAACTTGCCTCTGGTTCTGACAGTATTATTAAAGAACAGCAGCAGGATAGTTCATAACATCAGCATCAGCACTCTACTTTGTGCATGCAGAATTTTGCGAATCAACCACACAGATCCCAAAGCTGGTTTTGAGTCTCATGATAATGGCTCAAACATAATAGCTGCCTTGCAAATAGGTGATATGGTGCATGTATCCTGCTTTGTCCATGTCCTAAATTTAGTTGTGACCAGATTCCTGGCAGAATCAAAAACCCTCAGAGAGATGCTGAATATCACCCACAAAATCTGTTCCCATTTTAGCCGCTCCTACAATGCAGGCAATGCATTATATTGCATGTAAGAGCATAACAACACTCCCCATCATCAGCTGAAAATGGAGGTCCTCACCAGTTGGGTTTCCATTTCATATATGCTAGAGAATTTGTATGGGCAGAGGAAGCCCATTAGTGAGTATACAATAAAAAGCTGAAAGGTTTTAAAGGGAGCATCTTTGTCACCTGGATAATGTGTAACCTATGTGAGCTGCTGAAACCTTTTGAGGAGTCCACCTTCCTGGCTAGTCATGTAGGGGTAAGAATTAGTGAGATTCTTCCACTGATATATTTAGTACAGAAAAAACTGAGGAGCATGGCTGACTAATTTTACAATAATGACAACACAGACCTATACCAGCTACTGAAAGACATGTTAGCATTCATTTAGCAGGATCATTGCAAAGTGTTCATTAATAGCAATGAAAAGCACATTCTTGCTACTTTGCTGAACCCTACTTTAAGCATAATATTTCTGAATTTCTGCCAGAGCACGATCAGTTTGTGCTAAGGTGTGATGATTAGCATCATGTCTCTGAGGAACTGAATATTGTCAAACACTATAAAACATGTTTATAGATTGAATGGAGGGTTGCATTGTGGAAGATGACAGAAAGAAAGTTTGGGCAAAACTAAACATTAGAAATCTTAATGAAAAAGTAGGTAGAAAAGGGTTTTCTACAGCAGCCTCAGCATCAACATCAACAAGAACATTTCAACATATTTCTGAACACATCTCATTGTTATCACACAGAGAAAGTCAAATGGATCAGGGTGGTTAACACTGGTGGTGGTGGTAGTAATGACGCATCTCTATGGGGACTTGCTCCAAATGTATGGATTGTTATCTGAAACACATGGACAAAGTGCTGTGTAGCTCACTGCATTTGAGATTATAATGGCATACTTGCAGGATAGCTATGTTTTGTGTATCTGGCCAATACCAGCTTAACCAGCCTCTTGGTGTCCAGACCTGTAATTTACAAAAGGAATGCACAAGACTTGTCTCTGGAATCTCCTCTAACCGAATCTCTGAAATCACTTAATTAGCATAGAAATAAGTATACACTACCTGGACTTCTTATTATAAATCCACCATATATTAGGGTATTATCAAACACATCACAGTAAAATTCACATTATAAGCTGTGAAAGTGTCAACATTGCCCAATTCATTTTATTACACTTGAAACTTACTCAGGGGAATCTAATATCACAGTACATGTACTATTAACAGCAGCTCTGAGGACGAGGACTAGGAGGGATTTTAAGGGTTGCTACCATCTACCGCTATTGGGACCACTTCTATGATCACTGGATACTGTTGAAAATAATCTGATAATAATGTAAGCTTATGTTGGATTCAAAGGCGATAATGCTAACAATTTGTCTAACATACATTCCTATGAATTATGATGATATATCTTCATTTATCACAACACCATACACATCTGCCACATTCGGTGTAACCTTATTTTTATTTTGGTTATTTTATCTTTTTAAAAATAATGTTTAGCATAGCAGCAGGCTTGCTGCAATGCCAGCCTTGGGAACAATTTAAATGTTGGCTTAAAACAAGCCATAAAAAATATTTGTTTGTAGGCTTCAGGCTTTTAAAAAATAAACCCTGAAAACAAAATTGTTTGCTTGCATTAGTTAACTGCATAAATAATTTATTTCTAAACCGAACATTGGCCCATCAGTTAAAACATCTAGCGGGATATATATATTTGTGTACACGCTCATCAGCCCCCTAGTGTGCATACTAGATTTAGAAAGTTTGTCAACAACGAATCTCATTTATTGACATTTAAACTGTCAGATTGTCTATTGGTTAACATACATAGTTCTTTATACCATGCCATTCATGGTATCCAACAAAATACACATATCCACTCTAATTAAACAAGCACAGAGATACCCAATATGAGGCTCCAATGCATGTTGACCCTAACTTAAAAATAAATAGAAAAACTTAAATAATTAAAGATGTTCTTTCTGGAACATTCCCAGTAATAAAAAAAAACCAAAAACCGTGTCAGTATCTCATCTCAACCAACAGGATGATCCAGTCTACACAATATTCATAAAAACGAGGCTAATTCAATATTTTCATTGAGTCCATTAGGACTTAAATAATCCAGGGTAAAGATCCAAAGGGCTTCACTATGGTTCAGCATTTTTCCAAACTTCCTCCTCTTGGGTTTAAACAACCCTCTCAATACCGTAACCCAAAAGTCCACTTGGAGATCCACCATGGACCTCCAAAAAATGTCTAGAGACCGAGTGATGTATAGAACCTATTTTGATGTTTCTAATATGTTTATATAATAGTTGTTTAAAACATCTCTTTGTCCTTCCCACGTAGAATAAACTACATGAACATGATAACACATATATTACACTTTTACTACCACAACATATGAATTGTTTAATTTGATATTTTTTTATTTGATTTATCTACAAAATGTTCAAATTTTTTTAGGGCAATTGGCACACATGGCACATCATCCACATTTATGCCACACTGTCACCGGTGACTGAGTTAATTTTAAACTATTTCATTTCAAATCAATATTACTATCTTTCTTATTATTTGTATTTTTATTTACATTTGTTTTATGCATTCTCAGGACTGTGGGAGCCAAAATATTTTTAAGAGTTTGGCTTTTCCTATATACCCTTTTAATTCTCTTAGGGATTAGCTTTCTCAGGACCCTGTCTTCCAGCAGAATAGGCCACAATCATTCCACCATTCTTATATTTGCTGCATCTTCAACTTGCTGGAGTACTTGCAGCATGTGTCTTGGCTACTATTCTTCTAGGTCTGGGGTAATGTATCTGTGCCAGCCTTCTGGCAGCTCAACCTCACCAGTGGAAAGCCTTCGACAAGCGTCTCTCTTGAATACCAGTTTATGCACCTGGAGACATTGTTTGTATTTCAACAAAAAACATCAACTCCACCAGCCTTCTGATAACCTCAGCCCTTGATACAAAGAACCTTTCATAATTCTCCATCTCACCAACAAGGTATCCTACAAACTGGAGATTCCTCATTAACATCTCACCTATCTTCCTTGTCTCTTTACTCAAGCCCTATACACATTTCATATATCTTCACTATGCTCCTCCACCTCCACTACTGTGCATAGATTAAGCTTTTCTAAAGGCACCAATCAGTACCTAGCAAACTGGAAAAATTATGACCCAGAGTAGCGTGTCTCAGTTTCAGCTTGGTAATTAGGGGCCTCAGCATTATGGGGTCTCTGGTAACATACATTATGGGGATTTGTGGGTGTAGCTAGCACACTCCTGAGTTGTGGGTGTGACATCATGATACCAGTGTGCCTGCATCTGGCTGGCTGAATTTTAACATACTGTTGCAGTTTATATACAATTTTTGTCAGTTTATATAAACCTTAACATTCCATTTAACTGGAGATTTCTATATATAATATTAATTGAATTTCTTTGCCAGGCAATAGTGAATTGGTCTTAGGTGGTATCATGGAGGATGCAGGGTGCAGCCATGAATGGGGCTAGAGAAGCTAAAGGTTTCCTGTCTAGAGGGACATAACTGAAATAGAAATCTGGCCCTACCCCTATATTACTATAATTATGATATTGATTACTTTTAGATTTAATTATAATTTCCCCACATGTACATACTCCCTAAATAAATGAAAAATATCTGAATATCCACTATGGTTCAGCATTTTTCCAAACTTCCTCCTCTTGGGTTTAAACAACCCTCTCAATACCGTAACCCAAAAGTCCACTTGGAGATCCACCATGGACCTCCAAAAAATGTCTAGAGACCGAGTGATGTATAGAACCTATTTTGATGTTTCTAATATGTTTATATAATAGTTGTTTAAAACATCTCTTTGTCCTTCCCACGTAGCAAACTGGAAAAATTATGACCCAGAGTAGCGTGTCTCAGTTTCAGCTTCTGATGTTCATTCTTCTGGCCTGAAGAGAGCATTTAATCTTGACTGTCTCCTATGCTATGTTTAGGATCCCCAGAGGATGTCCAGAGGGGGTATTAGTATAAGAACGCTGTCCAGAAAGACCTTCTCTGCTATGGTTTGGAGCTCTGTCTGTTTACCTAGACACTCCTGCTCCACTTACTCTAGCTCTGCTATTACTTGTCATCCTGTCTACTTTCCTGGACACACCCTGAGCTACCTCAAGGCATTTCAGATCACATGTATAGTATCTTGCTGAATAGCCATCATAAACTTGATTCCTGTTTAACCCTGGCTTGCAAATTCTGACAATGTTTGTTTGCCATCTGTCCTGGTATGATTTTGCATGCTAATTTGCATGTTGTGAGCTTGGTTTATAGGTGACCTTCTAGTTCTGTTTCTTACCTGCATGTGCCACTTGCTGCTGCTGCTTCCATCAACAAGCAATTTATCCTGGCTATTCAACCTTGTGTTCAACAACATTCCCCATGGCTTGCAGCCAGAGCAAGGTCTCACTTTCAGTAAACACCGCTCACTAGTTATTCACCCTTGCGTAGCTCTCAAGAAGCATCTTAGGGGCAGACTTAAGAGTTTTTGTAATAAATGTAATTGTAAAGATACAATATAGTAAAAAGAAAAATTGATAGAGGAAAAATGCCTATTTGTTGCATTATTTTTCTTTAACATTTTATTCCACCTTTTTCACAAGAGATTAACCCCTTGTAAGCCTGAAAGGTCTCCACAAGTTTGCTTTACAATGTGTTGGAAACTTCTCTAATAAGAATGAGATAAACAATTTTGTATGTTCAGAATTTATGTGAAAGACAGATCTAAAAACACAAAACAAGACTGAACAATGTAGGAGAGCTTCTTCAGTTTTTAAGTAGGTCTATCACTCCCATGCTTGCTCTCTAGCAACCATCTTCTGCTTCTCTCTGTCTCTCCAACCCCTCCATTTCTCCCCTTCTCTCTCTCTCTCTTATTTTTCCACAGACCCTCCCCCTTTTTCCCGTGTTCTCACTATCTTTATCTGCTGCGATCTTCAGCCTTCCCTTATTTCTCCCAAGCTTTCCAGTGCTCCTTCTCCATCCCTCTGTTGCATAAACGTCCCACCCCCCCTAGTCTATCTCTCCCCTTCCAACCATCTATATGTGATTAATTTCAAATCTGTTCAATTTATCTGGGTCCTCTAAAAGTATCCATGAAACAAATTGTGAATATTTTACTCTTCTCCACTCTCTTGCACTGAAAGGGTTACATTTAATTTCTCACTCACACTGCACAACTATCACAAGTACCTTGAAGAACAGAATTTGTCTCAGAGATAAAGCAAAAATGTATCTTAATGGAGCAGTGCTACATCCTAGGAATAATACTGCTTAGTAATTGTGGACCAGAAGCATTTTCCTCTGGTGAAGCAGATAAGAGTGTTGAAGTGTAAAGTCAGATGGGATAAAGCAGGATTTAAAATAAAAATCCTGCCTCCAACCTTCAGTATTCCGTGAGGTTTAAAGCTGCTGCAGTATTGATGTGTCTGGTCTCTTCTCACATTTAATAGTGTATATTGATCATGCTGAGAAAAAGCATTTTCCAAAACAGTCTTATTGAACACTGTCTGTCTTCTCTTGGCATTGTTTCATGTCATAACTTGTTATTTTTCACATCTGTGTCAAGAACATTTTAATCAGAATATAAATTCAATATCTATCATTGTCAATTTGTCATATGTAAGTCAAGGCATTTTTATAAATTTACTTAGCTATTTACAGAAATGCCTTGCGCCAAGGAAAGTACATATTTTGTTTAACACTGTGTGCCATGTGACATATATTTTCGTAATTTGCCAGTGCATGCTATAGGAGATTTATTAGGTGATTTCTGGCACTAAAGTTCATGCACCACTATACAGTAAAGCAGTGGGCATGCATTCTGTCCTCAGACCCTCCCCCAATAGTACATGTGTTTGAAATATCCTCAGTTAATCACAAATTAATATGGTTATCTCGTTCAGAACAAATGAACCACTGATTCCCCTGTATCCGTATGAGGAGATTCTAAAAAACTTGCACAATTGGATGGGAGTGAGGGCAGGTTTGTGCACCCCTGTACTAAAGCAATCATATTCTCTAGCATGTGAAGTCAGAGTGGCAGTGTAGGCTGGGTCTCTGCATAGGATGGCTTTTGTTATACTGCACTTTTTATATTATTTTTTTTTATATCTGAATATTTAAGCTTAATTTCAAAGATACAAGAGAGGACCAGTGTGTTGCTGAGACACTGAGAACCTCTCTTAACAGGTAATCCAAATTGTTTACTGAATTTTAGCATATCTTCTTGGGGAGCAGAAGGTGGGGTCGGACGACTACTACCATGTGGCTCTAAATCCCATATTTATTATTGGCTACACTTCCTCACTCTAATGGTAGGGTAAAGTAAGGGGGCCTTGAACCCCATCCCTAAGAAGTATTTTTATTTGTATGGGGTCTCAGAACACCATATTAATTATTTAGAAAATGTCCTGTTCCGTCAGGTCCCAAGACCATATAATTTGCTAATTATTTGATTAATTTGTGGTGTGGACCCCATATTAATATATATATATATTTTAATTATTGCTCCTTTATAAATTTGTTTCCTTGCTAAGGAGTGTATCATCAATGAATATGAGATATATGGACCCCATTTTGATTTATTTCATTAAAAAAAAGCTCAATAAGATCAGGTGAATGTACCCCATATTATTTTTTCATGAAATGAATTCAAGGAGAGAACACGTATTAGCTCCTTTACTCTAACAATCATAATATAGGGTCTCAGTCCTCCATATTATTTTTAAACACTCTTCATTCTGATCTCACTTTTTATTTATGACCATTTTTTTAAAAAAAGTAATTAACCTCTCTGTTGCCTGTGTGGCTAATTCAAACCAAGTCAGCAATGTAAAGGTTAATTAGAAGGCAAGTTGGATATCAAGTGGGATAGTTTAATTAATCTTTGTATGTTTTTGTAATGTGTTTTTTTTAACCCTTCTGTTGTATTGCATTATATACAATATATTATTGTGAACTTGCATGACAATGGAGAGGGTTAAAAAAGGAGGCTTGTTTGTGTGTGTGTGGGGGGTTTGAGGGTGCTAGGGGACGTACGGCTCAGGTAGAATAACAGGAAAGGTCAAGCTACCCCTCTCTTGTGCCTACATGAATCAAGCACAGGTGTTGTCACACGCTAATGATTTATTCCATGTAATCATTTCCCTGTGTCCAAAAGAGGAAATGGTAGGTTCAAAGAGGATGCAGAGATGCCATTTTCAGGTTTAAGTGTTTTGTACGTACACTCACATATATATAGTACTCACAATGCAAAGCAGAGCATTTGGCTCAGATATCCAAAGAGAGGAATATGGCTCTTGTCCTCAAAGGCCACATACAAGCCTAGTTGTAAACATAACACAATTAAAAAAATATGAAACAGTGCACAAAAACAGTGTAGGAATAATAGCTGTAATAGGATATAAAACCTTAAAAATACACAGTAAAATGATTCAATAAATAAGTATATTTAACACTGAAATCAACCCCTCAAAAAAAACTCAGATTCTGAAACATTTTTTAATTTACCACTCATTGACCCTTTTTGTACTAGGCCAGGTGGGCAGTGCATTTCAGATAGGGGATTGGGAGGATGTACAAACCCACTATGCAGATAATTTTCTATACTTGGACACTGGAATGTAGCTGTATTTTTGGCATGTATGAAAGCATATGATTGCTTTAATGCATACCAATGTATGCATGCCACCATTGTTAAAACTTTTTTGTGAGCAAACTTCAAATATTTCCTCTATAACATGCTCATGGACATGGACTAATTTAAACTAATTTACACTGTGCCTTGACAAATACAAATTTCCATTGCTTGAAATGGGGCGATTTTTATGTTCTTACTAATAAATCTATTTCTCTTAGTCCTCGTATAACACAGGAACCATGCGGTTAAGTTGCTACCATAGGCAGGACACCTGCAGACAAAGCTCACTGGGGCAGGAGAATCCCTACCATCCCTACTTAATCCCCACCAAACAGCAGGACCCTTAATTTTATGAATAGCCAAGAGACATAGAAAAAGCAGGGCAGGAAGGCAGTCATCGTGTCACAGAACACAGATGACACTCTTGACCAGGATTTACACCGCATGTGCTTCTCAGGGAGATATGCACTGTATTTCACAAAGACTAAAAGTACACAAAAATCCCTTTTTCTATTTCATATACTGTGGAACAAACTGTGGGGAAATACCAAAGCTGTCCCAACCAGAATCTCTGTGAGGGGGAGAAAAACTCCCAACAACAATTTAGTCTCACAGAGTCTAAACCAAATAAAACACGAACAACAGGTGTCAGTGTGTAACGGTTTGTTCGACACACAGACACAGTTGTTTAGGATAAAACACAGTTTTATTGAAATCACAATAATATAATAACCCTCACAGGTCCTGTAGTATACAAGAAGAATAATACAGACACACGACAGGTTACATATACATATGCCTACACAGGTCCAGTATAACCGTAAAGTCCATAGCGGTCTATACTGACACAGGTCAGGCAGAATATGATGGATTCCCAGAAGTAAGGTACTGAATGGGTTAATGATCTTCAAGACGTGTAAACAGTCCCAAGTGTGGACAGTTCTGTGAAAGAGCTCTCTCCATATAGAGAGCTTAGGGATACGTAACGCCCAGAAACACGTTAGCAGAACAAACGTGAACTGCCAGAGTAATATTAGGAATTTAGTAACATAGGACACTGCTGTAGCAGTAACGGAGACAGTCACTTGCACTCTGCAGGAGCAGTAACGGAGACCAGACCAATGGTACACTGCCATAGCAGTAACGGAGGCAGACACTTGCACTCTGCAGGTGCAGTAACGGAGACTAGATCAATGGCACACTGCCGTAGCAGTAACGGAGGCAGACACTTGCACTCTGCAGGAGCAGTAATGGAGACTAAACCAATGGCACACTGCCGCAGCAGTAATGGAGGCAGACACTTGCACTCTGCAGAAGCAGTAACGGAGACTAGGCCAATGGTACACTGCTGTAGCAGTAATGGAGGCAGACACTTGCACTCTGCAGGAGCGATAACGGAAACTAGGCCAATGGCACACTGCCATAGCAGTAACAGAGGCAGGCACTTGCACTCTGCAGAAGCAGTAACTGAGACTAGGCCAATGGCACACTGCCGTAGCAGTAACGGAGACAGACACTTGCACTCTGCAGGAGCGATAACGGAAACTAGGCCAATGGTACACAGCCGTAGCAGTAACAGAGGCAGACACTTGCACTCTGCAGAAGCAGTAATGGAGACTAGGCCAATGGTACACTGCCATAGCAGTAACGGAGACAGACACTTGCACTCTGCAGGAGTGATAACGGAAACTAGGCCAATGGCTCACTGCCGTAGCAGTAATGGGACTGATGCTTGCAGTGTGCAGAGGCAGTAACGGAGACTAGGCCAATAGCACAGTGCACACAGAGGCCGCCAGAGCAGGAACGCCAACCAAGCCAGGTCGAATCACGGAGCTGGAACGTCAGCCAAGCCAGGGCGAATCATGGAGCAGGAACATCAGCCAGGCCGGGTCGGTACATGGAAGCAGGAACTTCAGCCAAGTAGGATCGGTACACAGGATCAGGCGCAGAAGAGTGGTCAGGTGATCCGGGTCGGTACACAAGCAGGAGACAGAATGCAGAGTAGTCAGGCAGGCCAAGTAGGTACACTGGGAATCACTGAGCAGAAACAAGCACTGGTACAGGAACACCACGAAAGGGCACTGGAGGGGTGCCAGAGCCCAGTATATAAAGGCCATACTGGGCGGGACAAACACAGGACAGCCAATGGGAGCAATCACAGTGTAGACTGACAGGAAACATGATAAGGGGAGCACAGGCACCGTGATACAGTGGACACCTCCAGTGTTGACACCATAATTCTCAACACCTTCATGAAGTCCTACACAAGCATCAAGGTCTTAGATACATACATGGTCAAAGACCAGACTTTGTTTTCAGGGAGAAAGACCAGTTCCTGGAGTGTGTCAAATCTCATTCTGGAATTGCTAGAAGTCCTCAAAGGTCTTCTTGAGGTCGAGCACCCAACCGTGATGGTTCAGAATAGACATACCCATCTGAATATGCATATAAAAGTAAATCTGTAGAAGCCTTTAGCAAGATCCTACAGATTGGGCATAATAGACATCTCCTGTGCCCAGGTATGACTAGTCAGGGCCATCATAAGTTTGGTATTGTAGACACCATAGATTGTAAAGCTGTAATCTGGAATTGCCAATCCTGATTAGCAACATGGAGGATCCACCGATGCTGCACACGAATGGGAACTCCTTTTCCAAAGTTACCTCCCACACCAGCTGATAGTAAGTCTATAGATCGTAGGATCTGGCAGTTTGTGTCTACCCATTGCACATTGTGCACTGACCACAAAAGGCAACGTGGTGGAGAGGAATCAGATACAGTGCATCAGGAAGCATCTGTGGACATGCCACCCTACTCAATATGAAAAACTGGTTTCAGGGAAGATTTATTATTGTTATTATGTCTTCTCGTCATCACAACTTGCAAGTAGAAACATCATTGTACCACTGGTGCCATTAATAGTCACCTACTGCCCACTGCTTGAAGTACTGCATAAAATCTCAAGACATCCAAACAATAATACATAATTATGGCAGAGTAAAAAGAATGCAACAAAAAATGGTACTTCTCCCTGTCTACAAAGGATGTGCACACATATTTACTACAGATAAGGTGCGCATAACACATTCCCACCAAACCCACGATATCAAAGGCAAATTCTTCTGCAGCTCAAATAAGTTGTTTACCTCCTCTTGTGCATGAAATGTCCTCAAAAAGAACTATATGTGGGTGAGATACACCATGAGAAAAAGGATGAATTCTCTTAGATCCAGTGTGAACAGCAAAGGAGACACTGCAGAAGACAACATTTTTGCAGAACTGATCTCTTTAATCAGGGCTAGGAAGACTTTGGACCTTATATGTAAGTGTCTATAGTCCTGGTCTGATGATGTCAAAATTTATTCTCCAGTTCACCAAAAATGGTTTGGATTAAGGAAAGTTTGAATGACTGAGAAGAAGCACCATGAAGGTTATGGACTACAGGGTATTGAACTGGTAGTACTCGACTCCTGTCTTCAGTAGTCAACGCTGAAGGTTTTCAACTCCTCTGCGTTTGACTGGAAGTCTGGTGGTAGTCTATGGTATTGCAGTTGAGTGCCTGGGATCTATCCGACCGGCCGTTCTCATACTGCCAGGCCCAGTCAGATATCTGCCTGCCGCAGGGACTGGAATCCAAGTTACTGACTGATTCCTCTGCTTTCAACGTGTAGTAGGTGGTATTGCAGTAGAGTGGCTGGGATCTATCCTACCGGCCAAGGGTAGTTGACTGGCCCAGTTAGAGTTTCACCGGCAGTAGCAGAGACCGGGATCAATCCGACTTATTATAGGAGATGGAGAGTTCAATTGGAGATCAACCGGTGAACAAACAGATGAAGCTGAGCAGAGTAGTCGAGATCACAAGCCAGGGTCGAACCAGGAGGACAGGAGATGAGACAGGTTTGATGTACAAGCCGGGTCATAGATAACAGGTAAATGCAGCAAGGGTAGGAACTAAGTCTTTAGTTGGTAACAAGCTAAATGTCATAACAGGAATAATACAACAGAGGTCAGGAGCGCTGGAACGCAGTGTAGCTCGAAGATCAAGCTCGGGAAGCCAGAAAGCAGCAGTTCTTAAAGGAGAAACTCCCAATCATGAAAGAGAAAGGTGGAGAAACTACAGCGGTGGTGACAATCACAGATTTAAAGCTCTCAAAGTGACTATACTGATGGGAAATGTTAAGACACAGAGAGACAGAAAGATCTGTGAGTATAAGTTTAACCACAGAACTGTGGCATTGCCCATCGCTTCTTCCCTGCTACTTTTATATTCCACAAGAATTTTACAGATCTTGAACATTTTCTTTTTACTTTTCCCCTTTAAGGGATTTTCACAACATTCGCTACCACTTTCAAGACAGGTGTTTTTTGTTCTAGTTTGTCTCACTGTCAGATTCAGCAGTTGATTGAGCTGCTTTGCCTTCTTCCCCTACGCCAGCATTAGAATGCAACTTTTTGTCGTATTTAGTGTTTTTAGATGGTTTATTAATAGAACTGGTGCTGGCGGTGGTGGAACTTTTAGTGGGATTTTGACAAACTGCCCCCTCAGCAGGAGAGGGATCGCCATAATTTATTGCACATGTTACAGCAACCATGGCTGCAGTCAGTTTTTGGACTGTCACTTTACTCACACATCCTTGCACTGCTTCTACTCCTTTCACCCTGCCCTACGTCCAGTGGACATTACTCAATTACTGTGTGTTTTTACTATAAAGTACACAATAGAACTTATTGGATCTTGCCCTGCCCTCTATAAAAGACTTTCTCTTCTCTAGCATCAGTCTGTCTCAGTCACAGCTCATGTCGGGATCGCTGTCTCTGTCACCTATGAACTTTTTTTTTATTATTTTTATTTTAATAACTGCCCCCCCAGCCCTATCACTGTGAACAAAACACACAAACTAAAAACACACTACCTGTGTAACTGCTTCTTTCCCAGGACTCCACCAGCCAGATAACAGCCAGATCAGGGAGGAATGTTGGTCATGGCTGCCTGTGTCTTCCCAGTCAGTCACACAGAATTTTGGACTATTCAGGGTAATTATACTTTGCTCCCTTCTCACACACCCCCATTCTCCCTTAGCAAAGTGATAATAGCCAGGAGGAAGGAACTTTGGGGTATTTAGTGTCAACCTCCTTTTTTCCTCCCTTTCCCCTAGAGCCCTCTCAGACTGCCAAAATACAGAAAACAAATGCCCTGCCTACAAACTACCTGAACTAAACATCAACTCCACTTCATTAGCCTGCCTTCTCTAGCTCAAAAATGTACTGGTTTATCTGCCTCTCACAAACACAGAATGGCATGCTGTAGGAACCTGACACCACGTTTATACTATGCCTGTGGGAAAAAAATGGAAACTTGCTACTTGGTGGGGGTGTAAGCTGGCAGAAACAGATGTAAGCCATCTGATATCAGGCTGTGAAGAAGAACTTCACAGAGTATGAGCAGGAAGCTATTCTTGTGGAAAAGGAATATCCAAGTCAACAATACACTGGGTAGCAGGAATAGTGACTGAGAACAGGTAGGGTATCCCAGTAGGCTAGAAGCTTGGGTGTGTGGGATGGACAGTGGTGGTTGCTTACATTGGCAAATTCTACATGGGTTAATAGGAGCAGAAATTACAACATAAAGGGATGGAAGCTTACCCCAGTAGGCTATAAGCTTGGGTGTGCTGGATGGGGAGGGGAGCTGTCTTGCGTTGATTACCTCTAGGAGGTCTTGCTGAGGCCTAGGCTAAGAGTTGCTGGTCGCAAGACTAGATTAGTGCCGACCGGAGGAGCCAGTACACACCAAGGATAACCTCCTAGGGTATAGTAGCTAGCTACTGGGAAAGCTAAAGATTTACCCTGGGTCTGAGGTGAAACTGGTATCTGAATCTAGGAGAACAAGGACTTGCACTGTGCTAGGCCAGAGGAGAGTTTGACTAGGCTGCAGCAGGGAGAGCCAGTAGAGGCAGTGTCTGAAAAACCATTCCCAGGGAATGGGCACCAAATCAGCAGGCTAGAGAATGGTCAAACAACAGAGCCAGGTCAAAACTGAGAGTCCACTGAAGCAAGGTACAGAAGCAAGAGACAGAAGAGAGGTCTGTAAACGAGGCCAAGGTCAGCAACTAGGAATCAAACAATACAAGACACAAGGACGGAACCCCTAGAACACAAACTGGAATGCTAATATAGAGCATCTGCAGACAGGAAGTGATGCTAGATAAAGGCTAAGGAGTAAGAGTCAAAACCAGAACAGGAAGCATGGAATCCAGAGAGACAGGACAAGGAATAAGATCAGGAATGGGCAAGTAAAAGAACAAATGGAAGGAGCATGACAGAGGGAAATTTTACCTTCCCACTGATTTCAATGCAATGAGCTAGGTGTCAAAATATCTGAACACTTGCACTTTGCGCTAAAAATTTCCCGACTGGCAGGAAGTGCCATTTTCCTCCTGTCTCACTTTTGATTCGAAAAGTTTTCCCCGTAACTAATAAAGACTACTTATAGTATATGAACAATAAACATGTTGATGCTAATCCTTGTGAATAACTGTGAATAACTGTGTTGAGTCTTGTGAAAAGTTAACTGCTTAATGGCATTAAAATGTAAGCTAAGTATTGTGTATTTTCCAACAAATTGGATCATTTTTGTATGTTCTGGGAAAGAGCCTGTTTCTTATGGCTGTAAAGAATTTGTAAGTGTTAGCGTTTTTCCATGGCTGCCAATGCTGACAAAGCAGATGTTTGATTAAGTGAATCCACATGAATACATTTTACTTAATAAAAAGATTTAGTCATGAGTGTTACATTAGGAAATTATTCTATAGAAACATTCTGTACATGTAAACTCTTTATTTAGAGTAACGTTGGAAACCCAGGAACTTTTCATTTTAAAATGTTAAGTACTTAGATTTCACACAGATATCCTATAAAACAATTAAGCATGTTTATTAAACTTAGTCCAAAACAAGTTTGTGAAGAAAGGGAAAACAAGTCATGTTTGCTTTGACAATCCCTTTATTTGAACAGCACCTTTATCCTAATACAATCTTCTTTTTCTTAGAAAAAACCTAAATCTTTAGCAAGGAAGAGAAACCTAATAGAGAGGAACATAATCACATGTATTTGCTTGACAGGACATTCCAAAGAGTGGTATGTGTTAATTATTTCATTCTTCCATATTTTGTTTTACTCTTTAAGGGTCAGATGGGTGTGAAATGCATTGTATTGCACTCTCCTCTGGTCCTAAGGGTTCATATACAGTTTCTACTAGCTTATGATCTACAGGATATTTAAATGGGGTTCTTAACCCCTTGAAAGTATGTATACTTTCATTTTTACTTCCACACAAAGAAAACAGAAAATAGTTTCTCTGTTTTTAATATGTCTGCATATGGAGATATGAGAAGAAAAGCTAAGAGTTGTAATGCAAAGCAATAAAAAAAGAAATATGGTAAATTTCACTGAGTTTAGGAAAGCATTTTCCTGGACACATAATCAATATAATCATATTACCAAGGACCAGATCTCCCAATAGATAGACCAGACAACTGTGTAATCATTGGTTGCTATTGTTTTACACTCATTATCCTTTCTAAATCACAATAATCAGATGTGAAATTGTTTAATACATTATAGTTATCTTTTCAGTAGCATTTAGCTTACTCCACTACTTACAAGATTTCTTATTCCGCGGGCTTGTTTTTTTTTTTTTTGTGAAACTATTTTACCAGGAAGATTACATTGAGATTGTCTCTTGTTTTCAAGTATGTCCTGGACTCATTTTTATCTACCTTAGAGAGGTGAAAGGCTGAGCTGACCTTGCCGGGACTAGAACCTGCAACTTCACAGTCTGAGCAACGTTTACAGCTGGTGCCTTAACAAACTGAGCCATCTCTCCAGCTCAGTTATTAGTTATTAGGTACTCTCTTTCCTGTACACTGAGGCTGCTGTACTTAAAGGAACTGAAGCAATTATGGTGCAAACCAACTGCACCACAGCAGGTAAATGAGCAGCAAGATTGCTGCAATTCAGCAATTGAGATGTGTACCACTTGTGTGGATGGGTTGTTTGGGGGTGGTGTGGGGTGATGGGGGAGGTTTTTATTTTTTTTAATAAATAAATTGTAACGTACCCATTGCTGGTGCAGCATTTTAGCTGCTATCCAACAACAGAGTGGTTAATCATTGTAAATTTGGATGTGAGAGGATGATTGTGTACATGGGGACTGGGTGGCTATGGTTTCATGTGTTCTGTGCTTTAACGAGTTAGGACACAGTGCTCAGGAGCTGGAAGTTAGCAGGTGTACTAATGAGTGGCTCAGTCACTTTAATTGGTCTATCTTTGCTCATTCAGGGACACGTTAAACTATACAATACATATACATACATATATACGCACTATATGCACATATCTCCACATATTACATTTTGCATCTTCCTGAAAAATATTGCCAAAATATGTCTGTTCTTCTGAATGTCAACTGCAAAATCTCTCACTCACACCCTCATTCTCTCTAGACTTGACTATTGCAACATTCTACTCTCTGGTCTTCTTGCCTCTCATCTGTCTCCACTTCAGTCTGTTCTCAGTTCAGTTGCAAGAATAACTACCTTTGTTCCCATTTAGCTTCTCTCTCATCTACTCCTGAAATCCCTCTAGTGCCTGTCCATAAATTATCATATTTCTTACAAGATTCTTGTCCGCTAAGGATTTTTCTTCTTCAGCACTCTCTAACATTTCTGCTCCTATCTCCCACTACACCCTTTCCCATCACTTGAGTTCTTCTTAAGGGTCCTTTCTGTCCTCTCCCTACACAACTTGAGTCATCTCTCGGCTGCAATCTTTTTCACTGGCTGCCCTTCAACCATCCCTATCACCATTCGCCAGTCATCCACACTCACCAGTTTCAAGTATCTCCTGAAACATTACTGGGTCCAGCCTATGTGTTTCTATAGGTACCAGTGTAGTGGGACAAGGTCGAAGGCCAGTAAGTTTACTGTAGACAACAATGGAAAAACTGTACTTTTCACAGGAATTTCCATGGAAGGCTAAATGTGTAGGGTTTTTTTTTTTGCATTTTTTTCTCAGTTAAGGCACTATTTTTCAACTATTCCTACCTATGACCATCTACAACACTTATCTCCACATCCGTGCCCTCATTATCTGTAGTACAGAGACAAATGGTACAACAGATGAGTGAAATGTTGATGCTGGACCAGCAGCTTCTCCATCGCCATTTCCTTGGCCAGCCTCTGGATGCACTGCATCCTGAATCCCCCGGTTAAGTGAATAGCAGCTCCAGGACTGGGACATAAAGGCTATCTGGGGTCCCTGCTGCAAATATTCTCCATTCCACACCTAGGATAATGGGCAGTATATTCCTTTTTTTATAATTTTTTGCATCTATTTTTTAAACTGCAAAGTTACAATGTTCTTTTTATTATTTTTTTTTTTTTTTTAAATACAGGATGCATGGTAGACACTTGGGGCCATATTCAATATGTTCAGGGAAAACAATTCCATCAGCTCCATCCTAGGGGACAAATATGATACTGTCAATTGGACATAGACTAAAATGTTGATGGTAAACTAGAATGCCACTGAAGTATCATGTCTTGTACTACAGTGGGTTTGAGAACCCTGTAAGATTCAAGGAGTTAATTGCAATATTTGAAATCTGTGCATTTTCTTTTCTCCCTTCTGCTGCAGTTGACCTGCTTGTGAATTGTTTCCCTTTAGTTTATTGAATATGGTGTGTCATCAGTAATTTCTCAGGAATCATACAGATTCCCTTGAAGTTCAAGAAGGAATTTGTAAACTCAAATTCTGTTAAAGTTATCAGCTGTGATAGAATATAGACCACATATGTCATTAAAAATACTTTGCACTCATGCAAAAAGTAATGTATGCAACATTACACCATGTTGGGTTTATGACAAAAATGGTTGTTTGCAGTGATCCACAGATATATTGTCTTCATGTCAATGCGACAACTGCCCTGTGGAACAGCCCACAGACATGTTACTTTCATGCCAATAAAGAACTGCCAAGTGCATCACTTTACTGAGATCTGGCATTCATACCGATACAGAACTGATTCTTGCAACAATTTTACTCAGACTTTGTGTTTGTGCCAATGCGGAATCACATCTTACAACCATTTATTGAGATGCATTGTTTGTGCCAACACAGAACTGCCCCTTGCAACCATTTACTGCATTTTTGCAGTCATGTCAAGGCAAAACTGCCTTTTGCAACCATTTACTGAGATGCTACATTCATATCAGTTCAGAACTACTAATTGTAACTGCTGGCAAAGATTTTGTGTTTATGGCAAAACTTACCATATATTTTGTTCATCAGAAGATAAAGATAACTTCAAAAGCATATATTTGTCTTTTTTTGTTTAGACTCTATGGTCTCTGTTCAATTCAGTCTGATGGAAAAAAAAACACCTGCTGGCATTTTTTTCAAGCACGGTAAGCAATCCAATTACCAGTACTATGAAGAAATACCAGCAGAAAAAAACACATTGGGGTGCTAAAATTAAAGCCCATTTGAACCCATTAAAACACATATAAATAACATCTATTTTCCCATTCAATTCCATATGTTAGGTGTTAGCATACATTAAGGGACCCACTCTAATGGTGAAAAATCTGCACCCAGAAAAGCTGGGTACAGAGTCCACTAACACATGTTAAAACCTGCCGATGCAGGAATTGAAGGGAAAAAGGCACAAAAAAAACAGTCACCAGTGGATGTATTGATATGGGGCCCTAAGCCCCATATCAATCCATCCAAAGTACTGAAAAAATGTATCAAATGTTAGTAGAATCATCCCTATGATTGCCAGTGGGGCATGCATACCTCATCAGCACTCACAGGGTTAATCTGACTAAGGGCCATATGTTGAAAGGGATAACAACAAAAAAGTCATATGAAAGACAAAAATAAGTAATTATGTGCATGAATTACATATTTTTTATAGAGTGTAAAACATAAAACTAGTAATGTCCATTGTGTACGAGACAACTCCAGAATTGACGGGCAAAGGGGCAGGCAAGGGCGTGACTAAATTGTTCTCCAGTGTCGTATATAAAAGAAAAGAAAATTTGTCATAACTAACAACAAACAAATGTCTTGCAAAAGACAAAATTTGTACTTTAAGAAAAAAGTAGAGGGATTGTGAAGTTCTGAATGTGAGAATTTTTGTCTTTAGTTAAGACATTTTTAAAGACATTTTTGTCATTAGTTAAGATATTTTTGTCGTTAGGTAAGACATATTTTGTCGTTACATATGACAGTTTCAGTCAGGACAAACGACAGATTTCTGATCACGACCGACACTCACTGAAAATATTAATGATCCCAACGACACTGTACTTTGAAAAGTCATTACAAATGACAAAATCTATTTCACTACTTCTTTGAACATATGGCCCTAAGTTGAAAAACATCCCCTGAAAAGAAACACTTACATGTAATTCTGATGCCCACCGGGGTCGTCAGCACCCTGGTCAGCTACTGTCTTTTTCTTCAATCTTCTGTCTTCCATCTTCTTTCTCTTCATCTACTGTCTTCTTCTCTTCTGTCTTCCCCCAGCAGTGTTACAGATGCTGCCACCTCTGCCACTGTTGTCAGTGTCATGCCAAAAATCCCCCCCTTGATATGTTCCGGGTCGTTGCCCAAGCATCTATTTGAAAAAATGTAATAGAGACTGACTTTAATATGGCCAGTCTCTGTTCAAAATGGTTTTGTCATCCTCCCCTAGAAGCTGATTGGCAAAATCGGCTGATTGGCAAAACCACAGTGGTAGGCTGGAAACCATTTTGAACAGAGACATTTTTCACAAAGATGCTTGTGCAAAGGCCTGGAAGGTATCAAGGAGGGTATTTTTGGCATGAAATCCTGCCTCTGCTGCAGTGGAGGGAGCAGCATCTGTAACACTTTAACTGCCTGGGGAAATATAGTATTTGTACTGGATCAACTGATATTTTAATTGGGGATGAAATATTATTATTCTAAATGTATATGCCACATATTTGTTATGCATCAGGCCACAATGGATTTTGATGATTGGAATGTCAGCACAGTTTAACTCTTGAATGCAGGAGAGGTATACAGCAAAGTCCTACACAATGCGTTGCTTACTCATCTGGCACTCAAGAGGTTAAAGGGATAGTAATGTTTCACAAAAAAGCAGCTCCAATTAATCTTCATAGTACTTGGGCCATTGAGAGTGTTATTTCAATACTGTCAGAGATGTAGTTCAACAGTAATTGAATGATAAAGTATCCCCCTCCCAACCCTTTGACCTAGTGTAAGCCACCTTCCCTCAGATGTGGAATCTGGTCACTTGACCAGACAGCTCCAAGCAAGGGGCAATCTTCTTACTGTGAGCATAAGGAAAACCTTGCCCCCTTGACAGGTTTTTCCTTATGCTCACTGAAGATTGTCCCTCTCTGCAATCCATCCAGACAGTCTTGCTGCTCTGAGGTGAGCAGTGTTACATCAGTAAAAGGGGTGGGAGGAGGATACTTTATCATTCAATTACTCTTAAACTACAACTCTGATAGCATTGAAATAACACTATCCATTGCCCAAATAATATGAAGATTAATTGGAGCTGCCTTTATTGTGAAACATTTCTATCCCTTTAAAGAATACATTACTTGAATGTATTCAAAAGAATTTTCATGTGTACCTTTTGTTCTTTTTATAGGAACATCTTTTACAACAGATGAAGATCAGAAGACAGAAGAGAAGACAAAAGATGAAGAGAAAGAAGAAGATGGAAGATAGAAGATGACAGAAGTGGACAGTGGATGACAGGTAAGTGTTACAGTTGTGTGTGTGTTAGGCTAGTGTTAAGGCTAGTATTGCTGCACTTCAATGTTAGTGTTAGTGTAGGGTTAGTGTTTTGGGAGGGTGATTGTGTGTTTGAGCTCACAGTGTTCACATGTAAATGTGGCACTTTACCACATGCACTAAACTCCAATAGCAGCCTCTGTTGTCAGAGTTCACATTCTCAATTTTGACTACCTGAGGTCAACTAAGCTGGGATCTCACCATAGCTTCCTATGTAGCAACAGCCTAGGGTTATCATACTGCTGACAATTTGGAGGGGATGTAGTACATAAAGAGGTTTGCACCAGTGACTCACACAAATAGAAACACTCTCTTCATCAATCTCTCCATCTTCTGTTGTCAAAAATGACAAATCCGACTAGAAGCTGATTGGCTGGGAGGTGCATAAGAACACATCCCAGCCAATGGATGTCTGGAAGGCATCTTGAACAGAGATTGGCCTTAGAAAAGCCAGTCTCTGTTCAAACTTCCCAAACACTGGCTCGGGCATCTGCCTGAAAGGTACCAAAGGGGGGATTTTGTCAATATCACTTCCTGCCGCACCTGTCGGTGACATAGGCAGAGCCCTCAACTTGTTATTTATTTCAGTACAGCAGTATTTTCTCATTATCCTTGATTTTTCTGTTTGGAATGAAGACTTTTTTTTTTTTTACTAAATGGATTGGGACACTGATTTTTCAATTGGGGGATATTGTGCTGCGAATGTATGCATTACTTTAACTCTTTGAGTGAAGGAGAGGTACGCAACACATTACACTGTAATGCATTGTTACCCCTCTGGCAATCAAATGGTTAAACAATGCACATATTTCCAAGTTATGTTTTTAGGCCATATTTAATTTTTGTTTTTTTTTTTAATTCCAGGTAACTATTTGAAACAAGAAAGAAGAGAAGACAGAAGATGGAGAGGTTGATGAAGAAGGAAGATAGAAGATGATAAGTAAGTGTTATACAGCTGTGGATGTTAGGCTAGTGTTAGGGGTAGTATTGCTGCACTTCACTGTTAGGGGTAGTGTAGGGTTATTGTTTGGGACTTCACTGTTAGGGGTAGTGTAGGGTTAGTGTTTGGGAGGGTGATTGTATGTGAAACTCACGTTCTGTGCTTGACAGTGTTTCAATCACAGATCTTTAGCTCTTTTCCTTTGATGTTCCCATTACTTACACCATTTAATGTGTTTTGCGATCTAAAAACTCATGACAGATGTTTGGCCATAAGTCAGATTCTTTTGCCTAATGTCCATTGTGTTTCAGTTGGTAGAGCAATTGAAGATCTCTGTTTTTTTGCTAAATGGCCATTAGCCAATTTTGCCCTACTGGCTGTTTTGCCAGCCACAATTGAATCGAGACTTTCAAATTTTATATAGATAGCACTGAGATGGACATGGCAGTTGCTGGTACATTTTTCATATAGAACCAGTCCAAGTGCACGAGTTTTCAAATTAGTTTGAAAAAAGACACAGATTGTCAAGTTCAACCTTTTGCCTAATTTAACACAAAACATTAAGAACTTTATATTACTAGAACTTCCTGTTTTACTTACTAATTCACAGAATAATCATGTATGTTTTCTCTTTAACTAAATGCATCTAAGCTTCTCTTAAATGTATCTGCCATTACCAAATCCAAAGGCAAAGGATTCCATAATTTAACAGACCCTCTTCCTCTCCTGAAGTTGAAACCTCCTTTCCTTTAATCATAAGTGGTGGTCCCTAGTTATTTGATTTGGCCTTGGAAAGAAAAGCTCACTAGTGAGATCCTTGTTTTGACCTTGCATATACTTATGCAATGTTACAAAAGCTTCTCTTTGGTGTCTTTTCTGTAGAGCAAATAAACCACATTTGGCTACACATTCTTCATACTCGAAATCTTCTATTCCGTCAATTAAATTTGTTGCTCTTCACTGTATTCTCTCCAGGCCTTGAGTATCCTTTTTTCAGAACAGGTGTCCAAAACTGCACCGCACATTATAGGTTAGGTCTTAAAGGGATAATAATACTTCGTTTTATCTTTATTTTATTTTGTAGGCATTAAAAAAACAACGATGTAGGTCTTATCTCTCAAACCTTTATGGTTTGAAATATATTCACAAGCAAAGTTTCCCCTCACTGACCAAAATGGTCAAGTCTGCCATCTAGCTGTCAGATTTGGAAACCTGTCCGCAGATCAACCAGTGGCTCTTCAGCAGAGCCAAGATTTCAAGATATAAAAATAACTATTTCATTGGCAGGGTCTAAAAAGTGTGGTTGCAAACCAGACTATTCAAATTAAGTAGTTCTTCTTATATCTCGCAATCTCGGCTCTGCTGTAGAGCCACGGCTGGTCCATGAACCGGATTCCAAATCTGACAGCTAGATGGCAGACTTGACCATTTTGGTCAGTGGGGGGAAACTTTGCTTGTGAATATCTCTCAAACCTTAAAGACTTATATCGTTCTTCATGTTTTTTTAATGCCTACAAAATAAAATAAAGATAAAATGAAGTATTACTATCCCTTTAACAATGATTTGCGCAGTGTCAAAACTGTTATCTATTCTTGTTTCAATACCCCTTTTATGCAGTACAGTACTTTGTTTGCTCTTTCTACTGCTCTATGAAACTGAACACTGTTTCCAGGTTTTCAGTTTACAAGGGCTCCCAGATCTTTCTTTAGCAATGAGTCTCTTACAATGATTCCTCTTTTGTTCATAAGTAACATTATTATTTGTTCATCTCAAATGCATGAATTTACACTTTCTTACATTTCATTTCATATGCCATTTGTTTGCCCAATCGGCCATTTTATTTCAAACCATCTGAAGACAAGAAACATCCTTCTCTGAATGAATTACCCTGTATGATTTAGTATTTTATGCGATATTGTGAAATTGTGCTATTCTCATTGTAATCCATTCGTAAATACAATCCATATTTATTCCTTGTAGCAGTTTTCTTACACTAAGCTCAAACTCACAAGTGTGTAATTCCCAGGTTCTTTTTTAGTTCCTTTCTAAAATAAAGTCAATACATTGGCTATATGCCAACCTTTTGGCACTGAACGTATGGAGAGAGAGTATTTAAAAATTAAAATTAGTGTTCTTGCTAATACTGCACTGAGATCCTAACGGATGTATGCTATCAGGCCCAGGTGCTTTGTTAGTCTTAATTTTCTCCATTCTTCCCTTCACCTCTTCTTGGGCTAGATTCTATTACAGGTGCTAATTTTATATCTGCTTTTATCTCCAGTCTTCCCCATAGACTTCAATAGGAAAATGTTTGATAAAACGGGTGTTAACATTTAGCACCTGTAATAGAATCTAGCCCCTAGTGTTAACCCTATAACTAATAATGGTATGGCTGTAATTGTTATTTGTTGAGGATCTTTTATAGTTTCTCTATATACCAATGAAAAGAATGAGTTCAGAACATCAGCCTTTTCTTTATCCTCCCTAATCAATTTGCCTGTATAATTTTGAAAGATCCAATGCCCTCTCCTTTGTTTATTTAATCCTTTAAGAACCAGCGGCATGCATCACACAGGGCAAAGCAATGCATTGCACACACCTCTGGTCCATAATAGGTTAAGATTATCACATCCTCCTAAACACGTAAGTAGATTTACATGACATAAGGGCATATGTAATATTCTGAATATCAATCTCTACTATGCTTAGAGGATTGTGTTTGCCCTGACTTTCTTTCTCTTTTTTTCCGGTTATATACAGCGATATGCTTTAGCCTTAATGTTGTTTGTCAAATCAGAAGAAGAACAAGGCCTAGCAGGCCTGATGAGCATTTAGACGCTCAGCAGATGCTAAATACTTGAGGTTTTGATGGTCTGTAAGGGGAGTGACCTTATGAAATGATCCCTTCAACAAGTACCTCCACTTGTCCAAGGCTAGCTTCACCTCCAGCAATTCCCTATTCCTGGTATCGTAGTTTCTCTCCACGGAAGAAAAAAAGCTGGAAAAGAAGGAACAGGGATGGAGTACTCCAGAATCAGAAGATTGCTGGGAAAGGACAGCTCCATCTGCAACCTCAGATGCATCAACTTCAAGTACAAATGAAGCATGAGGGTCTGGATACTTGACAATGGGAGTGGAAGAGAAGGAAGCCTTCAGGGTCTCAAAAGCCTATAAAGGCTCAGGACTCCAATGGTCATAGCTGTGATGGAAGCAATAAGCAGAACAATCTCTGATGAACTTGCTGTAGTAGTTGGCAAAGCCAATAAACCACTGAACAGCTTTCAAGCCAAGGGCGACTTAGTCACAGCAGACAGCATACCCAGATCCATAGTGAGGCCTTGGACAGATATAATTGACATGGAGATGATGTTCTTCTAGGGTCAAGGAGAATACCAATATGTCATCCGGGAATATTATGAGGAAGGACAACAGGAGATCCCTGATAACATTGTTCAAAAGACATTGGAAAGCCAAAGGGCATGACCAGGTATTCGTAATTATCACTGTGCCCGTGCTCCTGGCTGCAGGTGGCAACATTCTGATTGTTCTATTTTCCTTATCTCATTTCTGATTGGCCAGGATCTTTGTCACCGCCCAGCAATAGCCTTTATAACCTCTGTCATGTCTACACTAAGGTGCCCTTTCGTGGTGTACTAGTTCCTGACTTTTGCTCCGTTATTGCCAATCGTGTATGACCTGGCCTGCCTGACGACGTTCCGGAGTTTGCTGTACTACTGTTGCTCCGTTGCTGACTGTACCTGGCTGAGAAACCACTCCATTGCTGACCATATCTGGCTGAGGACCCGCTTCCGTTACTGGCTGTATCTGTCTGAGAACCCACTCCGTTGCTGATCATATTTGGCTGAGAACCCGCTCCGCTACTGACCATATCTGGCTGTGTATCTATTCCATTGCTATCTGTGTCTAGCGTATTGACACATGGTTGCCACTTGTATCTAGCCTGCTGTTTGGTTGCCTCCAGTTTCTCCAGCTAGTCTTGCTGTGGCTTTGCCGTTACACTAGTCGGTTGCGCAGCATGGCGCTATTACTCTGTCGACCGTCAGCTAAGCATTCATGCTGTAGCTACTCTCCTTACTGCCGTTGGAGGTGTGCACACGCGAAGTACCAGTACAGTGTTCATAGCACTGACTGTGTTACTCTGATCTCTCTGTGTCCACCTTCCTTACAGCACTGGGTTCACTCTCTTTGGGAGTTGCAGTATATCACAGGGTGTTACCTATTGACCCTTTGCGTGCCTGGACTCTCCAGGTAGGGTTGTGAATATTCCACTCTGCAGTAGACTTGGGTTCAGGAGCCAGCGTCGCGTTGTTACCATCCTCTATGAGAGGGGACACTGGTTGCCTACAGATATATATATATCTACACTGTATTACGATCCACCCCTAGAGTTCTAGGGCTTGCTTATGAGAGTTGTCTCGGTCTATTGACATCCCGTGCTAGGGTCTTTGTTGCCTCGCTCCTTTGGGTTCTGTGCTTCCCAGGCGTCTGGTTTGTGCCAGCAGTGTTGCCTCGCTCCTTTGGGTTCTGTGCCTCCCAGGTGTCTGGGTTGTGCCAGTATTGTTGCCTCACTCCTCTGGGTCCTGTGTCTCCCAGGCATCTGGGTCGTGCCAGTCATCTCCTCCTGGACCATCTGTCACCAAGGTCCTGTGGTCAGTTCTCAGACTGTGTTGCCTGCTGCCTGTTCAGTTCAAGCCCGAACCTCCATTGCCAGTTATTGTTACCATTCATACCTTCATTCTATTACTGGCTTGCTATTACTGTATATATCTGCATATATTTATGTTCTATTAGTGTGGGCCCAAAGGCCTAAGTATGTGTGTGATCTTTATCTCAATAAAGTAATTTTAACCTTACCAACCTGGTCTGAGTGTTCATCAAAAAAATCGTGACACTGACACTATGTATAATACATTATGCCACTTTATCATCCAGTGAAATTACACTGCCCATCACAAGTGTCACCAGTTTGCCTGCTTTTGCTCCGCTCTCCTTGAGTGCTCCCTCTTGGCCAAAGCTGCTGTACACTTGTGCGAGGAGCCTTCGGCTCTGTCTTTTCATTTCCTGCTGGATTACACTGCATGCAGATGACATAGCATGCAATGCCTTTAACTGGCATCTCATCCCTGGCTTCGGTGCACCATCACAGTGTTCCTGAGACCAGAAGAACATGCTTCAGAGCTCTCCTTATAGCTAGATAAGCGTATATCTTCTAGCTCTTGCTTCAGATTTCTAATCTAGCCTGAGTATCCAGTACTTTAGTGCTAGTCTTCATTCAATAAGTATGTATTATCCTGTGTAAGCCTGTGACTGCTCTTCTGCCAAATATTTCCAGCCAATATCTGACATGTGTATGTCCCTACTTGCCCGTGACTACTCTTTTGCCTAGTGATTCAATCTATTATCTGACCAGTGAATGACTCTGCTAAGCATGTGACCATTCTTTTGTCTAGAGATTCCAGTCACTATTATAATTTCAGTCATTGTCACTATTTCTTGCGTTGTGTCTTGTTCTTCTTTCCCAGTAGAGTTCCAGCTCTCCATCTAAGCACCCCATTCTAAGCTCCCTAGCCTGCACTGTCCCGTGCAGGAGAGTTTGTGCTGTTTGCTGTTAAACTACTCTGGGCTCACTTCCAGCTTCTCTGGGGTTTGTCATCCTGCCACAGCAAAGCAATAAGCAGCCCATGCTCCACCAGCCACGCACACTAGTGCAGTATCCTGCAATTGGGTGATAACAATGATATGTTTAAAGAACTAAATTGGCTAACACTCAAATCTAGAAGTCTCTTTCACCTTTCTTGCTTAGATTCCACCACTTATCTGGAAAGCTACCAGAATACCTGAGCAATATACTCACTCCAGCCCTACATACTAACTATAACCTCTACTCCACTGCCAGAAAATATCAGATCTTCACCCAGTCTAAAATCCTTAAAGTGTTAGTAATGTCTAAAAAAAACTTTTTTTGCATTTAGAAGAGCTTAAAAAGCTGATCTAAATGCAAAAAAATGTATCTCTCAAACCGCTATGGTTTAAGAGATACGGACGTTTAAAGTTTGATTTCTCCTACTGACAGCTGTCAGCAGGAGATCCGTGTCAGTCGACATGCTGGTGCTTGAGAAGTGCCGAGATCTCGTTACTTACAGGGAATCCCTTCATTGGAATCGTCTAAAACGTGTGCCTTGTGTTCAGGTTTTTTTCAGACATTACTAACACTTTAAAGGGGAACTTTCAGTTACTAATAAGTCTCCCTTCAATTATTAAACATATGGTGACTAGCATCCTAATACATGTATTACCTCTGTAAAGTGCCACATTCTAAGGAAATCTTTCATGTTAGGAGACCTGAAGCAAGGTATCAATGCAGACATCTAGGCTGCACACCTGAGCTGTCAGTCCCGGTCTACTGTAAGAAGAATTGCAGCGTGCCACGTGGTAACCAGAAGGACCGATGGCGCAGGCATTCAGACTGCAATAACCTGCCCGTCAGTCTCCTAAGATAAAAGATTTCTTTAGAATGTGGCATTTTACAGAGGTAATACATGTTTTAGGATGCTAATCGCCATATGTTTAATAATTCAAGAGTGACTTATTAGTAACTGAAAGTTCCACTTTAAAAATAACTGATTCTTTATATTTAAAAACAATATGCAATTGTATATACATTTCTAGCATGCATTTATATGTGTATATATAATGTTTCTCTATTTTTGTAAATATGTACCTGTTTATTGTAAACTCTCCTTGACATACTTGAAAATGAGGGAAATCTAACGTAATGCTCCTGGTAAAGCATTTTCTAAAAACAGTCGATTTTTTTCTTAAAAAGAAAAATAAGTTATGTAACTTACAGCACCCATAAAAGTGATTATATCTCTCAGACAGAGTTCACACTTTCCAGTTACTGAGAAAATACACTAATAATTTATTGGCATCATCACCAAATTGTATGTATAAACATTCAACATTATGCATTAACCCCTTAACAACCCTTGACGGTCATAGTATGTCAAGGGTCGATCTGACTCGACGACCCATGATGTACTATGACCGTGATGGAGTTCCGGGCCACCTCCGCGACTGCACGCCGTTAGAGGAGTCCGGACCCGGAAAAAGAAAAAAAATGAACCGCGGTCCTTAAGTCGCTGCTCAGAACACCCGGTCGTTAAGGGGTTAAACCATCCATGTAGCATATTATTGAGCACAATTCATTACAAATATTCATTAAGGATTTTGGCCCAATAAAACTGTAGACACAATAGGAAAGTATAAAAAATTATTTCTGCAAAAAAACTAATAATAATAATTTACAATAACTTTTATTTTATTTAATTACATATTCAGTGTTTACTAAAATTCTTTTTTTTTTCAACATTCTCAAGATTATATGCAGTTATTCTAATATAGTAATGACAATGACATGTTCATGGGTAAGTCTTTTCTGAGATAAAAGGATACTAATGACAGTGGCATGTTTATGAGTCCCTGCTTCATAGTACAAAATATACCAGTGGTAATGGCATTTTTATAGGCCACTCATTACTAGGATCAAACTGTACTAGCGACAATAACATAGTAACAGCATGTTAGTAGTTAGAACAAAGTGTATTAAAGACAGTTATATGGTTTATTAGTCAATCCATATGTGCACTAATGACAGTGATGTGTTCATAAGCCGTGTTTTCCTATTATCAATGTGTACTGACGAAACTTTTTTGCCTGAAAAGAGAAATGGGAGAAAAATTTAACTTCCCATGAGTGGGAATCATATTGCAAAAAGTGCAGATATTCTGCTTTTTCCTGCCTAGCTCAGTGCATTGAAATCAATGGTAAGACTGAATTTCCCCACCACCTGTCACGTTTCCCTTCTTTTCCCACAGGGATAGTATAAAAGGTACACTTGTTCGATTCGGTTCAGCTAATTTCGGAATTTGGACGAATAAGACGTATTCGGCATCATTCGGACCTTCCGAAAGCCAAGGTTCGCCCACAAAAAAATATCAGAATCCGAAACGGACCTAGTCAGAAATTTCGGTGTAAATTTCGGAAATTCGGACGGCGCTTTTTCGCCCGAATCTATTACAATGTTGCTACATGCTAATAAAAATAGACGGCACAACACTTTCCACCTGAAACTATTCCAATGTTGCTACATGCTGCTAAAAATAGATCTGGTAAAACAGGTGCTTTACAGTTCATGCAAAGTGAATATATAACCCACATAAGGACACAAGCAATTTTGACATTTTTGCTATGTGTGTGTTCAACCATAATTCCTATATTTCTATTTTATTGCACAAACACATATTATATACCATTTTTTAAAGGGAAGAAAGGGCTTTAATTTGATGTGACATATACATAGATAAGTGTGTAGGGGTTTATAAAATACACCTTCCTGTCTCATTATGGATGTAATATTATTATTAATTTAGATTAATGTATTTTTTTATTTTTATTTGTTTAATTTTAATTTTTTATTGAATATTTAAAAAAAAAATTTAATTGCCTAATTTTGTCCAAGTCGAACAGGTCCGGTACGAAATTCATATCCTCTGAATGGGAAAAAAAAGTGTCTGAAATCGAATTTTACCGAAAATTTTTGCCGTGTACAAGTCTAATATAAAAGGGTGTCAGGTTCCCACAGTATGTAATGTCTGTATTTGTTTCAGACAGAGAAAGCAGCACAATTTTGATATAGTTAGGATAGGCAAATAAAGCAAATTTGGAGTGTAGTTTAGGGAATCTCGTTGGCATGCAGTTTGTTCTCTGTGTTAGTGGAGTCTGGGGAAAAAAGAGGTTGACCTAAAATACCCCAGCCTGAGACAAGTATCTGGCAGTTATCTTTGTGCTCCCCATCTGGGGGTGTGAGATAATTACCTCAAATACCCTATACATTTGTGTGACTGACTGGCAGCCATGATTCAAGTTTGTTCTTCATCTGGCTGTTATCCTTGTGCTAGTGGAATCTGGGGGTGTGAGAAGGGAGCAAAGGAGATTTAACCCAAATACTCCATAATTTTTGTGACTGACTGAGAAGACATGTAAGCCACCACTTCAGCTGACGTTGGCATTGTATTGCTTGAAATGACACTTCAGCGTCATCCCACGCGTCACTTGGGGCATTAGGCCAAGGGGGTAATTGGCGTCCTTAGTGGCCGCCCATGTCCTTTGTCTAGGCAGTTTGGCAGGTCAAAGTGACGCAGGATAGGTGCAGTTGTTGGATGCATCTCAGCGAGATGCGTCAAATTACGGGCGCGAGGCTGCGTATTGACGCATGCCTCATCTTTATACAGGAGAGCTTGGACAGTCCCTTTATCACTAATGTATAATGTTCATCAGTCAGGACCTCCTAGGATCAACATTTGCTAATGACAGTGATCTGTTCATAAGTCAGTCTTTCAAATGAGAACTAACTGAAATGGGATGTTTGCAGGTCAGTCTTTCCTAGGTCCAAAATGTACCAGTGATATTAACATGTTTATGGCTGTGTTGGCAGTGATGGAAGGGTCATAGCTGGTGGTGTAGTAGGAGTGGTTGTTTCTAAATAGGCCACTGGAGGTGAGGCAAATTGGATATCCTCAAGATAACACTCTGAGGAGGAGTCTAGAATGTGTTCAGGAGAGGAAGTCAGCCCCTTCTTGCCTCCTCTTCTTCATCATCCTAGTCTCTGCTCCCAGACTCTTTATGGGGGGGTGCATTCCAGAGTGCTGCTACTGTTTCTGGGCCTAATGCATTTTTGTAGATATAAGAAAGATGCCGAGGGCCATGTACCACCTCAGCTTCTACTCTCCAACCTCTGGTGGTCCTCTGCCAGTGACATCCTTAGAGCTCTATTCCTTGGACATGTTCCTCTTCGCCAGTGCCTTGCAATCATAGAAACAGACAGTTTATAAAGTCAGTGGAGCATCTGGATCATGTTATCCTGCATCTGCTTCTATGCTGCTCTGTTCTGGGATGCAGTGGCTAAACATCAGCAACTCTTGCTCCTCATGGCTGAATTTGCGGCCCCTGTGCTTCTCCCATACCTGGGATGCTGAGACAGAGAACCACTGTTCTTATGGCTGTGAGGGAAAAGGTCCTGCAGTTTCCTTTTCCATCTCTGTGGTTGTGGACTTCCTCTTTCTCCCCATCCCCACCCTCTACTCATCTGGCCATCCTCCTCCTCTGTCACTGAGACTGAATGTGTCTTCATCTAGGGGCCCACCTGATGCTCCTCTCAGTCTTGTTAAACTCCTTAATGCTGCTCCCCTCCTTCTATCTTTTACACTGCTTCTCCCTCTTTCTGCTTGTTCTGGGACGCCACTATCCTCAAAACATTCGCAGACATTCATTCACTCACATGCTGTCTCATGTGTGGCAATTTTGAGTTGTTCAGTTTACACAGTAAATGGAAAACTAACGCTGAGCCAGCTTTGCACTTATGGTCAGCATTATGTACATCAAATTTGCCTGAAGCCTTATTTAATACCACCAAGCCTTAGCCAATTGAAAAATTTCCTTGATTCCTTATGATATGGCTATGGTAAAAGCTAATGTGTACCATTTTCTTTGTAATAGATACTTTAGTTCCCTGGCACAGACCCTACAACTATGTTAAATATTTTATACTCCATATTTCTATGCTGTAGTAAGACCCATGAGTTGATTTTTACAGCAAAAATTACAGTGTTTTTGAAATAAACTTTAAAGCCATGTAGATCTTGTGCAGTCAAGAAACAAGACAGCAATGAGAGAAAGGTTGTCATGGTGATAATGACCAGTGTGACTAAGGCCTAAGGAAAGAAAAAAAATATCCTAACATGGACATGCTGTTTATTGATCCAGTTTCAAAACAGTGCGTTAAATTTCTCAACTTTTTGAATTCTCAGATGAATTCAAAAATTGTTTCATTAAGGTTTGTACATTTTATGTAGTATTATATTTAAACAGATGTCAATAACAAGCATATAAATATTTTTAGTGGCTATACTGGAGAAATAAGAAAGACATTGATGTTGATCTGCAGGATCATATAAGTTCTTAAAATCACCCTGTAACGAATATACAGGTGTGATGATATAATTGGAGGGATAAAGCTTTGCACTTTTAAATGTGCAGCTCAGAAGTAGCAAACTCCAAAGATTCTGCAATCTCACTGCTGCTAGTGGTGGTAATGCCGATCCCCATTTGTGTCTCAGTCTCCCATTCCTTCTCTCATTGGGCTGAAAAGGCAATTGATGTCTCATCCACCCCAGCTGTTCCACCATCACCCTCATCACTACCACCCAGTCCCTTCTTGCTGCTGCTGCTGCTCTATGAGAGTCTCACTTGTTGATAATGATGACAAATATGACATAGGGTCCCCTACTGTCACACTTGCCATCTCTTTAGGTGAAGAAGGCAGACTGGCAGCATTAGCAGCAGGCACAGACAGCTGGTCTGTGCTGATGTTATTACTGCTGCGAGCCAGTTGTGTCTCTCTCAGCATCATATCCCAGAGGCATAATGCTGGGGAAATGGGAATAATAGGGTCAGGGGATGTTATGGGCTCCCTTGACTGCTAGTCTGGCTGCGATTCTTCACTTCCCTTTCCACCTCATCAGGAGGATCTTCTGCAGTCACACTAGTCCCATCAGCTGCTTCACTAACAAAATCAACTTCACCATCACCCCTCCCTCATCTCCAACACTCTGAGTTGCTAGCTGCTGCATGGTAGTAGTGGGACTGATTGGGTATGGCAAGTGTGATTTAGGGTCCCCTTCTGTCACACTTGCTATCATCTCCTCCTTTTCCTTAGGAGGCACACTGACAGCAGTAGTAGCACAGTTAGCTGATCCAGTTCTTCATGTGCCTTTGCTGGTTTGTTAATAATTTTACCCAAGATGCCTAGGGGTGATGTAGGGGGACCTGGCATCATTGAGTCTTGGGAACCAGGGTTTCCAGACCCTTCTATGCTGGTAGTGGTCACTTCTTCCTCCTACTCAGATTCATTGGATGCATCACAGTCCTTCCAGCTCATTTTCTTTTTAAGAGCCTCTACTGCCTTAATGTTGCTAAATAAAGCACTGCAAAACAATCTAGCACCCCTCCCTATCCCTAGCTGCTTGTGTTGTGTTTCACTTTCTGGAAACATCATGTTTTTAGCACAAAAACATGGAGTACATTTAAGTAAAGGGGCCTGAAGTTCGTAGCCATTGGAAAAAACAGAGAAAACATTTTGGCAGCAGCTGAAAAAGGTGACAATTTTAAGGGCTTTATTTAAGTGAAATTACCTGCAAAAAAACATATAACAACATGTTTTTTGCAGATTTTTTTCACTGGAGCACAAAACGGGACCTTTCAGCCATACACTACCTGCAAGTATCCA